>FR989906.1:6355473-7626568 GCA_905404115.1 Pheosia gnoma | reverse complement strand
TGCTCACCTCTGCACCTCATCAGGGCTGTTAGTGATGAGCCAGATGGAAGGTCCATCAATGTGCATGATAGTGGCTTCATATACATGTTCCACCTCCAGTACAGTCTGCGCGGGCAAGTTGCACTCCTGAGTGGTCCACTCTAGAAAATAGATTTTGACGGCCTGATGAGCACAGTTGGTAGTGACCCTGCTATTGCCGAGGGTCCCGGGTTCGAATCCTGGTAGGGACAAACTTTGTGTGATGAGCACGAATGTTTGTACCCGAGTCATGGATGTTTAATATATATATAAGATGTGTGGAAGTTAGGGACAAGAGGACACAGGAGGCCTTTCTGTCCTACTGTGCGAAGCTAGCGACCGGTGTAATAAACAGGAATAAGACCTAACTGGAAAGAAGATGTCTGTATAAATATTATGTTAATATTTAAATCCAGAATCTTAACACTACCACGATCCTGATTACACTGGCTAGCGGTCTTGTGCAGTGGGCAGAGGGAATTTCCCCTGTCCCAAAAGATGTCATAAGTTGTACCCTAAAATGTTAGATTATTTGCTTTATAAAAGTTGCTTTAAGTTGTTATTTGCTATAAGATTTCATTGCCTTTTAAAATGTACAATAAAGATTACTTTTACTTTATTTAAATAAAAAATCCTATGTACTTATATTTTAATATTAGTTTAAATAAGGTCTCTGACCCCCATGTCAGAGGGATTCGCGGGCCGGGCCAGGACAGCGCCCGGACTAAAAAAAAAAAAAAAAAAATATATATATATAAGTAATATATACCAGGTTCGCCCCCAGGCAAATGTACGGTACCCATAATACAAGTGTTCTCTGTCGTCTGGCGATATTATAGAATCAAAGGGAAACAATAGAGTTGTGGACTAAATTATCGTATCTAATTATAATACAAGTGATTCAGAAAGGGTACACTAACCATTGAAATTGTAGCGCAATTTTAATCATAATCTGAATTCAGAGCTTCAATGTCAATTTTATTTGTTAAATATGTTTGCATAAAATCACATTTGTCATTCGATTGGGTTTTTTTTTTTAAACCAACGTATCGTAATTCTGACACCACATAATGACTACAAACGCGCTACACAAGCATTGTAGGAATTATGTTTTAAGAGTGGTATTAGTGAATATTTTTTGGAAGAAATTGTAAAGGCGCATCTCGTAAAACGCTGTGCTATTGTGTAATAGTCTATTACCCAATTATATACTACCATATAATATTATATATTATAAAAATAATGGATAAAAAAAAGACAAGCCCGCTGAGTTTCTTGCCGGATCTTCTCAGTTGAGGTCGCGTTCCGATCCGGTTGTAGAGTTAAGGAAAAAATGTAACGACAATTTGTAAGTGCCCCCATAGGCCTATACGAAATAAATGATTTGACTTTGAATTTGACTTATGTAGACTTTACCTTCCAATTTCACCTTCTGCATATCCTGAGCTACCTCACACTGCAGCTCTTTCGTCAACATCTCATTCTTCGGCTGTACTGTCTCCTCGGACGAGGACGTCGAAAACACAATTAATGTTTGATCCTTCTTTGGAACTCTGATTCTCTTGGGTTTCTCTGGCGGACAGTGGTTGGAACACGCTGTGGATGTGGAGGGCGTAGGTTCGCTTAATGTGTCGATTATGTTGAAGGGCTGAGTGACTTGAATTGGAAGGAGCAGTTTCGTTGACGTATCAAGTACCGGAGTGTACTCTATGCTGCCGACTTCGTCTGAAATAATAAAAATATTTTATTATTGGAAAATAAATCATGTTTAATTATATTCGTGTTTGCGTAGTTTTCTCTGCAACACAACCCCCAACATAGATCAGGTATAGGGTAGTGACATGCACCTCTTTAAGTCATACCACAAGCAAATTTAAAGTAAATAGACAGTTAATATTAGTCCAAGTAGTATAAGTTTTGTGCGATGGATGCTCGAACAAAACAACAAATTCTAATAATCAAAATAATTCTTTGAAATAGCCTATTGCACTTTTCTCTTTAAGTATCTTCTACACAGCCCATTAGCAGTTTTATTGTAGTATTTAGATATTATATACAAGTGGCATTATATATTTTTTTTAAGAGTGCTAGTGCAAAATGTATGGGTTTGAATGTGATTGATTATAATACTCAGGAGGATACGTTGGGAGAAATGCAATATAGACTTACCAATTTTACCGACAGAAAGATTGAAATCAGTTATAAGATACATGTACTCATCAAGCTGTTTCATACAGGTCAGGAAACGCTCCTTGAGCTCTGACGGTTCACAATTTAATTGTAGTACAAAGCCTTGAGTCTGGAATGACAAATAAATAAATAAGCAGACCATTACTTCCTACAGGAGTACGCTGAGGAGTACTATTGAACACCTGCATAGTCACAAGTTCTTTTTTCAATTTTGTTTTTTACATAGCAAGTAAGAATTTTGTATTTATTGATTCTTTTGAATGGCTTCACCAGCCCTATAGGGACTTTGACATTATCAAGTTAGATTAATTAATAGGACCCATTGTAGAAAAATGGATGGTGAACATGGAAGGCAGGTGGACTTTTTTTAATTATCAGAAATCAGATTCTTAGCGGTGCACACTTGTCTCGTCAATGTACAAGAACCCATCCACTCATAGATTTGGGACCGATTGTGGCTAAGTACAATATACAAATTATTGGAAACACTTTCAGGCAGTAAGCAGTTACTTAGTGATACTAACTTGTAAATACATAATATCCACCAAATGTATGGTATATAACTGAGCTACACTTTTTTTACTTATGTAATATTATGGGTACAGACCAGCATGAGTCAGTAGCCACAACAGTGGCCACAATACATTACATGCAGCCCCCAATGCATATACAAAACACTGGTTACTGTATATGAAGGACTGTTAACACTGTAGGGGGACAATTTAAAGTATTGGATACCATACACTTATCAAAGCCGACCCACCAGTGTCATCCATAGTAGCCAGATCAAGCTTTGGGTAGAAATCCACTAGTGACTATTGCAAGTGGCTCGTGAGTGGAGTCTTATATCAATAGCATTTCACAAAATGCCTACTTGACACTGGCTAAATACAATCATGAATTAAAACTTGAAAATGATGATCTAATGTAATTTGATGAGGCTTTAAGTAGGTACAATGCTAATGGTCAAATTCATCTGTTTAAGCAAGTTAACTGGGTCATTCACTGTATTTAGGTAGGCGCACAATATATGCGATTGTATAATAATTTATTTCCTAGTCATTCTGTAGGTTGGTAGTTGCGGAAAACAAATTACCTGTTACCATTTTTATTCTTAGATTTGATTGGAATTGTGGTACTAGCAAAAAACGTTATTGTTGGGTGGGACTTACCTTCGTTTTCAATTTTTTTATATCATCAATAGCACGGTCACATTTCTCGTAGAAAATATTTAATCTGCCTTCCAGCTCGCTTCGCCGATGCATGGTGAGCGTGGCAAGATCTACGAAACTCCTACAAAGATATGTTAATGTAATTAACTGTTTAATTTTAGTAAAAAGTAGAAAATAGAAAGGCATTTCGAAAGTACTTACATGTTGTCTTCGTATTACTCTCGCTTATCAGTAGATTTAATAATGCACAAAATGTTTGCTCCTTTCGTTCTTCAAGCTTTGTTTTATATAGAGTATTTTGTATAATTTGCAATTGAATTTACTAAACTTAAACGTAAAGGTTGAAGATTTTGTAAATTACACTACACCCGCGCGGATGAATATGAACGAAACAGACAGACGGAAACAGAAGATGACAGTGACTTTAGTGACAGCCAAAAGAATGAATCATAAATTTGGTTATTATAAATGGTTTTGCAACGGTTTTCGGAGAAAACCATTACTTTCTCCGTGGAGTAAACACCATAAAAAACTCTGTTCTTTGAAAAATCATCGACAGAAAACGATGTAAGTCAATGAAGTGAAGTGATCATTTTACATTTTGAGGATCATATTATTCGTATTATTACAAAGATTTTCATCGCATTTTATTTCATCAAGGATGAAGAAGAAGTAAATAATTTGCTAATGACAGAAAATTATATATAAAATGATTTCTTTAGTATAATTTTTAGGTTGAATTTCTTAACTGCAATCAGCGCTATCTATTCTATAGTCAGTGAAACAATTTTCCACTATTCGACACGAGATAGCGCTTGTCAAAATTGTTCTGCTATTCAGTACTTGATGGCGCTAGTAGTTGATAATAGTATTTAGTAAACCCGATGGAATCCATCCACAGAATTATGCCAAATTATCAATAAAGGTGATTCAGTTCTATTTATAACGGCATTACTAAGAATTTCTTGGAAAGAAAGTGCTTTCTAATCACATGTGTAAAAATATTAAATTGTTTATGAACTTAGGGGAATGTTACAGCACTCAAAAATATTTAATAAATAATTTATAGGTAACCAACGTAAGGGGCACAATTTTAATTGTAAAACAATCTAATTTAAGTACCTTAAGTAGGACTTAAGTAGGACATATTTACCAAACGTAGCATTCGCAGAAAAGAATTACCAAAGCAGTCGTCATAAGTTGAGCGGACGCGGGTTACGCACTAAGTTTCAATTTAAAAGGCCAACAAACTAAACAAGAGCCGAGAGCCGCATAATAAATTCAGCACACCCGCGCCCGCCGCTAATTGGATTCACAGGCCCGAGCAACCAATTAGTGCGAACGAGACGGCGAACCACGGTGTGACCAGGAGCGCATGATGGGAAACTGGGGATGCCAGTAACAAATTCCAAACACCCCCTGTGTATAGATGGAAGATTAGGAGTTACCTGTATGCAGTCTTGCGTAGTGTACCTTTAGGTAACTAATCATTTGCAGGCAGCTGTTCAAATTTATGTTTTGTTTTTTAAGAAATCATGACAAATTATTAGTTCTAAATGACGTGTGAACTCCGCTTACTCGCAGTGTACCGACTTAGTGTAAATAGGTACTATTGCCGGATCCCGTCGCGTCAGGAAATCCCAGCAGTCAGACACTATTATTTCAATAAATATAAAGTACCTAATTTAGTACTACATAGTTTCAATCGACATAATACGCACGGTCACATGAAACGATTTATTTTAATAGAAAAAATAACAACGCAAATTGATTTCTTATATTTACGCGAATACTACACATTGAAATAAAACCAATTTTTCGGATTTGATCGCGTTTATTTTATGTATCCAAAACCAAACGCACCATTGCAAGACCTCAAGACACTGTGAGCACTTTCTGCGTAGATCGGACCGCAAGCAACAACTAAATATGAGGGTCCACAGTTCAAACTATGACACTAGGACGTCAACCACCTCAGTCCTCCCGTGACCATGGTTGCTGTAAAGCAGCCGAAACATCGGGAACGTAAAAACATAAAATAAACGCGATAAAATTCGAAAAAATAGTTTTATTTCAATGACAACACAAATTTGTTTTTCTTCGCCGCCTACCTAGAGGCATGATTAATTCAACAAAACACTGACGGCTAATTTCATACGTTAAGCCCCACAGTCATAGCTAAACGCTCCCAAGTTCCACAACAATCCAGGTATATATCTGTTATTATTATTTACAAGTATGACATTCTTATTATAATTTATATTATTTTCATCCATCATAATACTAGAACACGCACTTCAAAATATCAAATTCCGATATCATTATCGCATTATTTCGCCGCTATACTCCGGTCCCTAGTCCAATTTCGCATGTCGCTCCCGGTCCATTCGAGGAGCTCTACTATAGTTCAACAGAACTCTATTTTCCGATAAGAAATTTCGTAGTTAGAATCAGAATCAGAATATTTTTTATTCACGTAGACCATTTACAGTACTTATGAATCGTCAAAAGTTAAAAAATACTATGCTACTACTTTACCACCCGTTTGGAATGCCGTTCCTATGGAGAACAACGGGCAAGAAACTTCATAGTTACTCTTTTTTAAAAAGATCTTTTACATTTTTGAGCAATACATAGTTATAGGTATCTGAGAACAATGTATAGGAACAGCTAATCAGACTTTAGCAGTAGGTAAAAAGAAGTACTAACTACTACAACATTACTATTAAATAAACATACTATTGTATCTAACAGATATATATATAATGTTCTTTTATTACTGCACGTTCGAGATTTGGAAGGTTCAAGAGTTTAGTCGCCTTTTTAAAAGAAACGCATAAATAGGAGTATTGTGATGTGACCGTGGTGTCACTAGAGGAATGAGCCATAATTCTGATTCTTATTGTTTTGACTAAAACATACCTACGCCATAGAGAGTTAATCAAGGATCCCTTTAACTACTTAAGCTAAGCTTAAACGTTTCTCTACCCGTAATAATGTCTACACAACATGTATGACATATCCTTTGGAGTACATACCATGGAGTTTCTTGTCCCATTCTTCTCTACATTCGCGCATTCCGAACGGACGGTAGAATCATCATTTTGTAACAAATTTAACGATTCATAAGTACAGTTGGAGTTTATAATAATAACCAAAATCATTGAAACCCGAATTTAAGTACCTACAATATACACAAACTGAACATTTTGAAACAAAGTAGACCCCCAAAGATGGCGGCTCGCGGCGACCACTTCGCGTTATTATGCCGGCGCTTAACTCAATTTGAGCGAATGCCCCGCACAGGTACTCCGCTTGATCGATGCTAATAGCTTTTATTGATATAGCCTATGCGTTATTAGCCCACAACTCCTTATAGTTAACGCGCGTCATTTACGCTAAATGTCGCCAATTGACGCGGTCTGGAAACTCAAATTGCAGCGTGGCACGTTCGAGTAATTTGTTGCATTGCCATTACTTGACGCACGGTATTTTGTGGTCTCGAACTGTATATTAATTTGTGAACGGTGAGGTTCATATTAAAAGTATAATCACGCCTATATTTCTCGAACGGGTAGCAAGAGATATACTGCAGTGGACCCCGCACAGCCATAGTAGTTATATGGGGACCTGGAGTGGACCTCACTCAGCCATAGGTAGGTTGGAAAGTATTGGCCATTATACCAGGCTCCCCTCAATACGAGGGGGATTTGGGCCATAGTCCACAGCCATTGAAACCCACCCTTTAACCTTAAGTAAGTGATATTCACATTCATAAATATTATATTCGCACTTGAAATCTGAAAATCTCCCGAGGTGCGTGCTACTTAACAATGCTTTCATTTAATTAATTGATGAATATTGTCCCCGTTGATTTCTTATGTTTACGCAAATACTACACATTGAATGAAACCAATTTCGAGAATTTTATCGCGTTTATCTTATTTTTATTAAATCCAAAACCAAGCGCACCATTGCAAGACCTCATGACACTTTAAGCACTTTCTGCGTAGATCGGACCGCAAACAACAACTAATTATGAGGTTATCCATGTTCTAACTATGACACTAGGACGTCTAACACCTGTGTCCTCCCGTGAACATGGTTGCTGTAAAGCAGTCGAAACGTCGGTAACGTAAAAACAGAAAATAAACGCGAAAAAATTGTTAAAATTAGTTTTATTCAATACTGTCCCTAGTTGCTGATATTAGATAGGTAAGTCGGCCAAGAAATACCTTTATCGCCTTAAGATCGAATTTTGTTTGCCCATTATAAAATAGCATGGTGCTTTTTTCGTCATTTGTTATTAATTTGAACTAAGAACATTCGAAACTTCAGCCTTAGTGAAAATTTCTTGAACTAGGTAGGTTGTTGTTATCAAAAGTTATAAACCACTTTACAGACCATTTATTCTTTAGTATCATTGAATGCTGCATGTGGTAGGTACATAATTCATATGTTCTAAACACCAATATTGACCAATCAGGTGCTTAGCATTCTAAAGATTGAGACTACCCATTGATTATATCAACTCGATAATTAAAACTGTGAATTCACAGCTTCAAGAGTTTCTTAACAAATGAATCTCAGCCCGGCCCCGCCCCAAGTATCACTGATGATCGAAATGTGTTCATTAAGTGCTTAAACTTATAACTGTAAATGAAACATCATTTCGCCCACGTGTTATATCCAATAAAATATACTAATGTCGTTATTTTTCATAGTTGCATTGTATTTAACACTCGTTCAGACCCCCTTTCCTTATACCCACCGTATAAAATAAATAAATAAATAATAAATATCGCCATATGGACACACCAACTATACGGTCCCACTTTAAGCTCAACGCTTGTGTTATGGGTACCGTACAATGGACTGAGGGCGAACTCAGTATATAATACTTATATACATATTAAACATCCATGACTCGGGTACAAACATTTGTGCTCATCACACAAAGCTTGTGTCCCTATCAGGATTCGAACCCGGGACCCTCGGCGCAGAAAGCAGAGTCACTACCACTGCGTTAATCAGGCCGTCAAAACCTATGTCACTTTGAAATAAAACAAATTTTACGTATTTTATCGCGTTTATTTTAAGTTTTTACGTTCCCAACGTTTCGGCTGCTTTACAGCAACCATTGTCACGGGAGGACTGAGGTGGTTGACGTCCTACTGTCATAGTTTGAACCAGGGTACCCTCATATTTAGTTGTTGCTTGCGGTCCGATCTACGCAGCAAGTGCTCACAGTGTCCCGAGGTCTTGCAATGGTGCGCATGGTTTTGAAATTAACTATATTAATTACTGTACGTCGGCGTACTTCGGTAACGTAAAAACATAAAATAAACGCGACACCATCCCTGAAATTAGTTTTATTTCAATATGTATCATTCGGATAAATATAAGAAACCAATATGTGATACTATGTTACTTATGTATGTGAGTCCGGTACTACATCAAGCACTAACCAAGTCGTACGATTGATGTCTCTATACAAAAACATTAATTAGTTTGTAATCCAACGTGTTACGTTTCCCGCCGTTTAATGGCTAAAATTAAGAGGCTGGAATATAACTCCAGGGCTAATTCCGATTACTACTCGGCCAGGAATCGCGGCGATACTTCTCGGAGGCGTCAATACGCCTACAGTGCTTCGTTTGGAACAACTAAATCACTGACTTAATTGAACGTAGTAGAGTACTTTGATATTACGTGTGACCCGTTGACAAGAACCGCACTAATGTGGAAATTGGGATAGTATTTTTAATATTGTTTTTATTTATATATTTTTTTGTTTTCCACATATTTTGTTTGAATTACTGTAATTATACAGTTTTTTTTTCAAAACGTATCGGGTCGATGTATGCAGGATTAAGTATTTTATACGAATGCCCAATTAATAATTTTACTTATGGCCTTTAACTTTTAAACCAACATTTGGGCGTTTGATTTAAAAGTTACCATTGTTTAGCTAGTATCATAGGTATGTAATGTTTTAAATTTTAATTTCATTCATTTAGTGTCAAATACATCGTCGAACGAATAACACGCATTTCATTTCACGAGAACACCAACAATCTGAACTCGACCGTAGTGTAATCAACAACCATGTACCATGTTAGTCACTCGACGTGTGGCTAACTGTCCACGACCAAACGCAGCACCGTCGGCGCGGTCCCTGTAATTATTATTAACATTCCGCCGTTTCGCCCGTAGCCCGTAATTAAAACATAGTTAGGCCGGACGAGAGGCCCGGCCGCTGAGATTAATGTGTAATAGAAATGTAACACATGATTACATTAATAAACTACAACGTATTATCGCGTTTTTTAAACAGCGCATGCGTGATTGATGGCGAGATGATGAACTCGTTCTAATGTGACGCGCGTATTTACATACAGGTCGCTTGAATGTGGAGGCAAGTTTACATTGCGTATTGAACGGAGCATAGATTAAAAATAACACATGCTGATTGTTAATCGAAATTAGACTTAAAATACATAGGGACAGTTTATCACAGTGATATTAGTGTTTCTCTCAACTTACCCTGCTATAGTATCACGTACCCACTGCCTATAATAAAACACGACTACCTAGCCATGTTCAGCAGTAGACGGATACAGAGCTAAACAATATATATAATAATACCAGCAGCACCAGGGCCACCCCTCAATGCGAGGGGGATTAGGCCATAGTCCACCACGCTGGCCCACTGCGGGTTGGCGGACTTCACACGTCTGTCGCGGGGTTCTCTCAGACATGCAGGTTTCCCCACGATATTTTGCCGCTTAGCAATTGATAATCACGGTTGAAAATGAGATTCGCACATGAAATCCAGAAATCCCAGAGGTGCGAGCCGGGGTTTGAACCTGCGATCCTCGGTACTGAGCAAGCGTTCTACCAACTTGGCTATCACACTAAAAAATATAAACAATAGCATAGTTTAAACATAGCCCGCGATACTCCCGTGTTTTCGTTCCAAAAACGAATTCGTCGACGTTTAAAAATCGAAGCACATTATTTTAAACCTTGCGAAATATTCATAACTCATAATTCACATGAAAATAAATTCACATGCACAGCGAAATTGCTCATCCATAATGGGTCGCCATAATAGGATCCTAAAGCGCCCGTAACCACAAGAAATACGCAACAGACGTGGGCGGGGCGCCGCGTCAAAGGCTTTATTAACATGTCAATGTGACAGAGATGGATATACGAACGAGCCGTGGCTGTGAAAAGGATGGATGACGCGGGTCTCGGCTGCCAAGCGCGTACGCATCATAAAGGCCCTATTGTTTTCCGTTGTTGCCTGTTAACTTCCGTTGTCTATAGTTACTGATGTTGAGGGATTTGTTTATAGTCTTATTGTCTAGGAATGCTACTGGTAACCCTTGCTTATTCGGCGGCACAAGTTTTTTTTTTTGAGTAAGTATCAATTATTTATCTTAATATTATGTCAATATTTTTAATGGTAGGTTTATACATTTTCGCAGTTGTGTTATGCACAAAACGGTGACGTTGTGCTGTTTTAGTTTAGTCTGATCGGACGTTTTTAAAATTCTGTATTTTTGTATCGATATTTTTTTTTACCTGTTAGTAAACCTAACACATAAGTTCTTCTTCTTGTTAATCTTTTTAAGTCCAATTCCGGACATAGGCCTATCGCAGCTTCCTATCCTATCCAACCTATAAACTACCCAGAAAAAAAAACAGCAACATAATTATTATTCCAATGTCAGAGTGCAATCAAAATACAGGCTAAATATTACACACAAAGTATAATAGCTACGGCCACCTCTCCTAGCCTCAGATTCCCTATTCTATACCTAAATACCGTAGCTTTAAGAATTGCAAAGTTGAAGTGGCGGTGGCCGCGGCACATAGCTTGCAGAATCGTAGTCCATCAGCGAAGAAGGATTCTATAACACTGACCACAAGTTAGAAGGCGTATGGTGTGGGGCAGCCCTTAGGTCCGCACACGGAGAACCGATAACATCTCACGCGTTGCAGGAATTCGGTGGATGCCAGTGGCAGAGGATCGTGAGGTCATTTATGGGGGGGGGGGGGTCTAGGCAGTGAACGTCTATCGGCTAATGGATGGACCCGATTCCAACTTTCACCTGAAAAGAACTCACACAAATTAATAGACTAGACAGCTCGAAAGATGTCTCAATATCACTTGTCAACGAACAATGGCTTGTAATAATGTCGCGCGGTGCGACAAATCGCGTCGCATTACAGCTGTCAGTCGCCACAAACTATGAATTAATATGGGAACAGGACGCGACGATTGACATACGAAGAATAAGGAGTACGCTCTCCATTAGTTCAACTTTTGAGAGACGCTATTTAGGACGGTGTTTAATAGCTTTAAGATCAACCATCCCTTTATGATTATATTGAAAAACGAATCAAGTATTGCGTTTTTATAGAAGGCCTCTTGATTTCAATAATTAGAAGCATCTACTTATAGACATGAATGAAAAAACTATTCTATGCACGTTGCAATTGATGTTAGATAGATCAGTTAGGTATTGCATAAAATATGTACCTCAGCAAAGTCGTCGATGTTGCCTATGAACTTGGCAGATGGTAAGATTCTTAAGCTCATTCGTAGCCCAGCCGATGCCTCGTTTAGAGGCGAAACACGTGTTGAATACTTTTTTAGATTCGCTTCGTTTCGCGTACAATTGCATTTTATTTGGGATCCCGACACTCGTGATAAATAGTTTCTCGACTAACATCTTAGAGGAGTTCGGTGTTGCTGGCTCCTTTAAATCGATCAAACTTGTTTGGTTACAAAATTGGAAAAGTTGACAAGCCGAGGGTCAGTGGTGGGTTCCACATCCCCCATTAGTTTAAGATTCTTGATAAAATTACTTTTGGAGTGGCAATTGAAGGAAAACTTCCCGCATAGAAACAGCTAGTAAGCAGCTCGATTGAACTGGATACCTGTATCTATCGAATCTATCGATATATCTGCCCTATGCGACCTGTTGCATAAGGTATATAAAAGTGGTTATGAAAAAGAAGATCCTAGCATAGTTGGCCTCTTACCCACCCTATTAGCAGATCGTGAGCCAACGAGCGAGGGCACCGTTCTCACGGCGGATCTACAAACAGATCTAATTCAACTTTAATGATCGGCTCGCGTGAATCAAATTGATTCTGAGTGTTGTGACTTAAGTTATTGCTCTTAACGTGATTGTCAAAGTGAGACTGGTAATATGTGGTCAGAGTTTTGACTATTCACTTCTACGGGCTGGTACCTACTTCCTTCCCGTCATTCACACAGCTATGTACCTACAGCCTATTTTTTCCAACAAATTTTATTAAAACATATACCTATTTCGAAAATACCACCTTGAACCTGCGCCCTCTTCTTTCCAAGGTGAGCATCTGACTAACTTGGCTTCAATGTCGTCTTTATCAGAATTCCTTATTGTAAGATTTGTTCTTGCCTTATACACGCACAAAGCAGCAGACAATAATTAATTGACAAAAAAAGTATTTTTATCAAACATTATCAATAATGTACCATTATGGTAGTATTTAAGTAGAAAGGGCTAGCGTCCGAGGTGCGACAGGGCAACTCAATCATGCGGCGGCAGGTGGTGCGCTTGCGCAATCACGGCGCGCGGGCGCGCATGTGCTGTGATTAAAAACAGATTAGCACAAGACATATGCGATCATGGTGTAAGGGTATTTTTAACTCCCAGCGTAGAATGAAGGGTGTTATAAAGTAATTTAAGGCCTTTGTCTGTCTGTTTGTATGTCCGTGGCTTCGTAGCTTCCAAACGGAGCGATTGTTTATTTTATTTATGAAAGGCTGAAGCCTGAAAGGCTGGTTGATATTGTTAGTTTTAGCCATGTTTGATTGTATTTCGTACAGTGATCCCAAAATAGTCCTTATCACAGGAAATCTGATGAAGCAATATCGAGCGTACAAAGCAGGTTTCATCCAAAACCGCTCGTGCGACTGATTAGACGCTCGTATGGAAGTATACAATTAGTTTAAATTTCTATTAAATAAAATATTTGAAAAATCCTCGACACGAAAACAATTCCCATCTTAGCGAACCCCGACGCATTTATTAAACTCAATAAGTAAGTACCCATTTTTTAAAAACTTTTTATAGGTATCGAAGGTTTTTGACATTTATATTTTTTTCTTTATTGGTTTTAGAAGTTATCTCCAAAGCATGTTTTTTTTATTAGAACCCAATTATGAGGTAGGTACCTACTTAAACCAAAGTCCCTGATCGCGTCCGTGTGTGATGTTTTTGGATTGTATGTATACTTATGGAGTTAATGAATTATTTTAATAACTGAAACCCATTTGGTTTCTTATTTATGTAGGTCGTATCTAACTGCTCTATATATTTCTTATAACAAATCGTTTTGATTCGTGCATTCGTTATAAAACAATCAATTAAAATTCTACTTCACGTTGCTATCCAAAACGGTACCTTAAATTCGTAATGGTTGTCAAGTAATAAAATTAGGATAAAAGTCATTGGTTCCATGAAATTTTAAATTTCGAACGGGCGCGGCCATCTTTCAAACTGCTGCCATAAACACAATAATTGGATATTCTTACAGTAGCTAACTGATTCTGAAACATTTGAATAGCGTAACTTTTTTTATTAATTGTGTATAATAAAAACAATGTTTATTGAGTGTGTATAGTAGATATATATAAAACGATTATTTATTGATAAGATAATATTACTAACTATATACCTATACTCGCTTTGAGTAATATGTAGTGGTAACAGTTTTTAGCAGTAGACCAGATTTTGGTAAATTGATAACGACAATTTATTCGAATACAACAAATTAAAATAAAAATTAACAAAAAAAAAACTGTAGCAACGAAAAAATTATGTTCCCGGTTTACAAATGACAATAAATTATAACACTGGCCGCGAGCTCATTCCGTTCAAAGCCAAAAAGGTTCGGAAAAAATGAAGCGTTCGAAATTTAATTTATTCAAAATTGAAACGTCACGGCAGACAAAGGCGCGGGAACACAATGGCGGACGCCTCGCGCCTCGCGCCTGGCCGGAGTGTTAACACGAAAATTAAATGCTGATATCACAATTAATCAAGGGCCCATATTAATAATTGGCTATTCACTACGCTGTGAGGTGTCAAATTAGATTGCTCAATTAGCCGCTACAGTCGAATAGAATAGGGAGTGTTTGGCTGTTGGTAAAATACGGCACAGCCCTTTGTATGGCAACACTAACTACATTTTTTTTATTAGACTCTTTTAAACGTGAATTATTAATCTGTATGATAGTTGAAATGGATGTATTCAAATAGTGTTATATCGAAAGTTGTTTGTTCCGCTAATCTCTAAACCACTGCTGAAACGATTTGGAAAATTCTTAGAAATTGCTACACTTATTAATTCGTGATTAATGCGAAGTAAAATTCCTGTTGATGGCGCTATAATTTATTAAATATCACGTTATTTATTGCTTCACTCCAATTTAAATTGTCTTGTTTGTGGAAAAATAAATGTGGTAAATATTAAAATTTGTACGTAAAGGATTTTCTAATGGCAGCAATAGGGGCTTAGTTCAGATAATCCTAATAAGAATTCATACTTTCGCGATGTTTTTAAGTAAACAAATTATATTACTGTATCCTTAAACGAATCTCCGTGACACTGACTTAATTAGATCAATGCTTAGCTATCGCCTCCTGGTTTTGTTCGCATAACTTAGATATAATCTTTAAAACAAACCCTTCCAATAATGTTACTTTATAGGTGTATGAAGTCGTCTATACTTTGAGCTAATTAAGTAATTAAATAAGAGTATATTCATTGATTATCGCAGTTGGTAGTGACCCTGCTTCCTGCCCTGGGGGTACCGGGTCGAATTCGAATCCTGGTACGGACAAACTTTGTGTGATGAGCACGAGTGTTTGTACCCGAGTTATGGATGTTTAGTACCTATCTATATATGTATTATATACCGAGTTTGCCCTCAGTGCATTGTACGGTACCCATAATACAAGCGTTGCTTAGTGTGGGACCGTACAATTGGTGTGTTCGTCTGGCGATATTATTATTTAAAGCTACATTTACAACGCATTTGCTCAAGAATTTAATGATAAGTCTTTATACCTATAAAAAAACCAGTCATAATGAGGCCTATCTATCAATAAGGATTGGAGTGACTAGTGACAACACTATTCCTTAAATTATTTAAACAAACCAACTCACATTACTATACAATATAATGGTAAAACGAAATGAAATAGATACGTAAAGCCGTGAAATAGAACATCAAATAGTTATCAACGAGCGAGCGACCGCTGCTCAAGTCGAGATAAAAAAAAGAATATTTTAATAACTAGTAATATATTATTAACTGATATATTATTATAATCTATACAAAAGTCGGACGTTCTCGGCTATATGATAGGCGTGTGCTATGATATTATCGATAGTATTTGTATTATCGATATCGTGTTTATACAACTAAAGGGAGGTGGTTTTCAAATACTTCCAATATTAAAACATATTTCTAAGTGGCCAAGTACAATTCTATATGATGGTTTTTTAATCGTTGCGAATCGGAGAAGATCGATTTTACAAAATGTTTTTACCTGTGTGCGATATTTATTAGTACTCATTAATATCTTCTTCAAAGCCTTTTCCTCTAATTTCATTAAGGTCCCCTTCCACTCTACCCTGATTTGGCCTGATTACCGATTTGAATTTACATAGAGCCAATACTATTTGGCAGCTAATACCTAACTAGTGGGATTACGGGTTACCAAAAGCAATCGATGTTAAAATTATATTTTTGTCACGCCCGACTATTATTAGGTACGAGTATATAGGATTGACAATCTATCGACTAGGGTTTATTATTAAAACGTAATAGTACACATATCGATGACTCGCATCACCGCACTAGGGTTTGGACAGGCGGCAAACCGTATGATTATTTATGGCCGATATATATTTGGGATTAGTGAACAAATTATTTCATTTCTAGATCGCATTAGCGCGCCGTAAGCTTTGAGGCACGGACACATCTTGGCACCGCCATTAATATTATTTTATTTGTGTCAAACAAGAAAAGCTACCGTTAAAGGGTATTAGGACATATTTTACACATTTTACGAGTTCGGCCAGTGATTTTAACGAAAATAACCTTAAGCATTTGTATAATATTATGAGAATTTTAATTTGAACTGATTAATTTTCACTTACGTATGTTTGTCTTTAGAACCTAATTTATTTACTAACACCTTGAAATAAAACTATTTTTAAGGATTCTATCGCATTTATTTTTTGTTTTTACGTTCCCGACGTTTCGGCTGCTTTACAGCAACCATGGTCACGGAAGGACTGAGGTGGTTGACGTCCTAGTGTCATAGTTTGACACTAGAACGTCAACCACGTAGTTTGACACTAGGACGTCAAACGTCGGGAAGGTAAAAACAAAAAATAAACGCGATAGAATCCTTAAAAATAGTTTTATTTCAATGTGTAGTATTCGCGTAAATATAAGAAATCAATATACTACTTAACACCTTTATAAAAAAAAGATAGCTTTGAATAAAAAGGCAAAAAGAACGAGCATATTGGATACCTACCTATTAATTCAAACAGACCAAAGTTCAGTCTAATATTAATAGAGCCCGACGTTGAAAATCTATTTCATATTAGGATTTTATTATTAAATTAATTTGCCTTATTACTAATTTATAGTGCAGCTACGAAATCAAAAACCTTTTGTTGTTTTAAGACAAAGTCGTAGAAGTTAAACGCGAATATTTTTATGCTTTGAAAGTGTTTTCCGAATAGATTATAGAATTTGCTTTATTGCTTGATCGCGTGTCCACAGGCCGCCAGTTTTTTCACGCGCTCCTTACGTGTGCCCACTTAACGTGTGGTTCCGATACTGCGATTTTTATTTACAAAATTATATTTACCGTTGACGGTGTCGCTACTGTCTTCGCGATACTGTGATGATGAACTAAATTTCATTAAAACACTATTAGTTCCAGTTTGGGCCGCTGGTATTTATAGCTTTGTGTTGTAGTAAATTGATTACGTGGGTAATGATAGAGTGTGAATAAAAATGGGTTGAAAATCATAGGTGCAAGTATTGAAGGAAACATTTGGACAGTTTGCTCTGTTATTACTGTTGTAACAATTTGATTGAGATTATGTTGTTTGTTACCATGTGATTGATGGTTTGATACACTATTGCATGATGACATATTAGCGATATTGCATTTGTTATTTGGTATTTAGAGTAATGGCCTAAGATTTAATAATATTAAGGATTAAAAAAAATAAAAATATAGAGACAAGCCCACTGAGTATTTTGACAGATCTTCTTGGTTATGGTCGCGTTCCAATTCAGATGTAGTTTACAGAAAGATGATTATTTGTCAGTAGGCCTATGTGAAATATATGATTTGACTTACCAGATTCGGTTAAAGAAGCGATTTCAAAGCAGAATTATTTTTGTAAATATTTTTTAAATATTAATCTGTGGTTGCAAACCTATTCATTAAGTTAAACATGCTTTATTTAGGAACATCAATTGATATTATATTCTCGCAATTTATTTTGTATAATACTACTCACCAGTTTAATAGAATCATTCCTTAAACACACTGTTGCTATGAATTTTTTTCAATTAATTTTACATAAATATTTTAATTAGTTTGGGCGGCGCGTCTTGTTTATTGGTCACGTTTGTGCAATTTATTGTCTCATTTAACAAACTGGAAAATATAAGTTATTTTATTTATTTTACAATATATTGTAAATTTGAATATCGATGTAAGAACTTGAATAGAAAACGTAGTATTATTATGTTTAATAATGTTTAATAATGTTTAATTAAACATTATTAAACATAATAATACTACGTTTTCTATTCAAGTTCTTAGTACGTAGTATTATTGTAATAATAATTCATTTGTAAATTACTTACCAATAATAAAAAATAATAATTATTATATGCCTATCACCGCGCCTGTTTCCTCTGATAGGTACACAGAAGTTCTCTATGGCCCGCACATACGAGAAAGGTTATTGAACCCAAGCACCATGTCTGCTATCACTGCATGTCATTACCTTAATAATACTCAGTTTTGACAGTTTTCCCTAACTTAAACGTAGTTGTGTCATTCTATGTGAGTTTCCACTGAATAAACATCCTGTATTTAGTACTTAACGGTATATACTCGTGCAGTAAATGTAATTGACTATACTTTTTCAAATCCTATCTCACTAGACACGCGAGAGAGTAACCATAACAACGCGATATTTTTTAAATTTCGAATAGATGCATACATACTTCATATCAAATTGAATAATGAACGTACCAAGTAGGTACTTAAAATAAATTGAATCGTGACCCCATTAGGTGTACGAACTGTCTGAAAGAATGTTGATTAGTGTGAATTAACATAGATTACTCTCGGTGTTGGCTGGATCCGATCCGCGGGGTGTACACAGGGCTGTCACCATTAAAGCCGCGTGTCCCGCTAACAGTTTATTGAAACAATAATTTTATAAACACTTACACGATACATTTTATGGATAATTCTACCCTGCTAATTACCTGCGCGGGGACAATTAGGTAAGTAGATGTTTCTGTATAGTTTGAGGAGAAAAACACGCGCTACAGACGCGGCTCTTACGTATACTGATTTGTAAAAATTAAACATGCGCAGAAGCACTATTTTTGTCCGACTTATTTGTTGGGCACTGTAGGTAGGTATATACTGCAGGCCACACGGATTATTTTTCTTACTCGAAACTATTTAATTGGGAATGTTGCCCAAAGTGTTTTTGCATTTAGGCAAGACCAAGGCTTTTTGGAAAACACTAATTTGGGACCAAATACCTTCAGTGAAATGGGTGCACTGTCATAAAACAAGTGTGTTGAACACTTTTTGTTCGAATAAAATTTAAAAAAAAACCTATATAGCCCTGTAAGGAATATACAGGCTCGCTCTAAGCGCTGTGGCAGCCCTACGCGTAACGAACGTATCGATAACGTTATTAATTAATTGAATATTCGATATTCTCATTATGAATTTTAACGCGACGCGCTAATGAGCTCAACACGTAACGATTTGTCTTCGTTACTTGACAACCACGCTTAGGTGCCCACGTATTTAATTAAAATTGAATAATTTAGTGTGATTTACTGTAAATGAGGCTGGCAACACAAAAAAGTTGTCTATGGTGTTTTTTTTATGTGTTGCCGGTGCCGTGTGTCGTTAGAATTGTTTATTGATTTGTAATTAAAAGCCAACAAAGTTGTTTTGATATCGATTTGTGCTGTTGCATGGATTTTTAATTGGTAGGCATATTATTTTGGTTACCTACTCCATACTTTTACTGAAATATTTTATTATTATGAGGTATGTGAAACCTTCTTAAATCTACGAAGTTTTAAAATAAAAGTACTTTAATTATAAAAAGACAAAAGCAGAATAGCGAAAATAATTAGGCATACACATTATATGGTTGGTAACATATGTTCATAAGTTCACAAAGCTCTGTGACGCAATCAAGTCAGCGTAATGAATTAGGACATAACGATTAATTGTATAGAATCATTCAGATTTCCAATACTTTATCATTCTTATTTTTAACAGAATTTGTATCTGTGCAATAAATATTACGAAGTCACGCCGTTTTAATAAAACTTAATTACCATTATTTGTCTCTCTTAAATACAACCACTTGCTGTCTCTTTTAATCTCGAAGCAGCCAGAAATAATTGTACTGACCATTACGTTTTAAAATTTATATATTCCCGAAACTTTAAATTTAATCACATTTGAACAGTAAAACTATTAGGGAGGATTTATGAAAATAATAAATTGCCTCAATGTTAATGGGGTCGCAACGGTAAAAACACCTGAGCGACGAAAAATATATAAAATAATAAAAAATGGCGAGGACAGCTTAAACTCTGTGAGTAATGAGGGTAATTTTTATTTCGGCATTTTTATAAGTAAGTACCGAAATATGACAATTTATATTATAGATACTTTTTGTATCCGATTAATAATTTGTGACTGGTTTTTTTATATAATCTGTATTATTAATGTCAGATTATTTAATTTTAAAATCTTAGGCTGGTATCACATCAGAGTGCTGTCCTCGCATGTCCCTCGCACGTATTATATATAATCTGTATTATTAATGTCAGATTATTTATTTATTTTTTTGGCTGGTATCACGTCAGTGTTGTACTTGCGCGTTTTCACAAAAAAATGAAATTATAAATGCATACTTGGTAAGCAGGTTACCGTTAAAAGTGGGAGTAGACTAGATTTTATCTAATGCATTCCGCTTGATCTAATGGTTATAAACACACGATCGAACTTGGTAAGGGCCGGACCACGGATTTGACTTGATAGATGTTTTTGCGCACAGGCATGAGGCCTTCTTTGCTAACTCTTGCTATATGGCTAATCTGGCATGACCAAAAATACTACAAAACCTTTCAATAGGCACAATTACAATTCCACTGTCATTCGAGTCAATTCTGTTTGTAGACTTAATGGTGCCGGCGTGTGTGTTGGTGTAAGGCCTCAGGCAATTGGAAGCTGGAGAACGCAGAGTAATGTGTTCTCGTCTTAAGATATTCAGTGATTACGGCTTGCGTCAGACAGGCTTTGATGAAATTTGAAAAATATGTTTCAATAGGCACCTCTTAATACCGGAAGTGGTCGTTTGCTACAGAGATTTAAGCTTATTAGCGCTCCGTTGAGTTTCTAAGTTATAATGTTTCTATTGAGAAGAGGTATCTCCATATGACATTTTTAATATTGAGAACATAGACCAAGATTTAATGCAGACGGAGTGTCGAGAACAATATTTTGCAACACAAAAACAATTGCGATGTGTGTGGTACACGCGAATTTCGTCCTTATTACACATAATTACCGTCTTGGTTTTTTGCTGTTTCAATAAGTTGTTCGCGATATTCCGACTATATTATTTCTTCGTCTACGATTGAGACGAAATGTTTTTGATGGGAGCTATAATTTCGCCGAAAATGCCCGATCAAAGACTCGCGGCTAAAATACGAAGTGTTAACTATCGTATTGGTTATTTCCACAACATATATCATGGGCCGTTCGAATAGATTTCGGTGTAAATATTAATTTGGACGGCGGCGGCGGTAACAGGCGGCCCCAGTTTTGGGCCGCGGCTCGTAAATCTCCAATACTTGTCCGATGTCATTCGAAACGAGAGTATACGTTATTTAGTGTCTCTCGGATTAGCATATTTACATATTTTAACACTTATTGATTGTAGTTTTATTTGTTTTTAGATTTACAAGACCATGCTCGGGTTATGTCGGGTAAAGATGTGAATTTATTGGTTTTATTTTATCTTGTTTTGTTGCGAAAACATATGTGTGAAATTGAATTATGTTTCATCAAGGTAGTAAACACGAAATATAATATATATTTATATTTTTTATAGACCACAAACTGAAGGAAAAATATGCTTGCAATTTGATTTAGAATTTACGTAGTATAACTTAAAAGTCAAAAGAATAATATATTATATAAATACTATCTTCTTCATATCAATTACAAAAATGCATAGTAAGGTACTATTTTTATTTTATTACAATATAGGCAAGTATTTGATCTCGATCTCACCTGATGGTAAGTGACGATGAGATCTACGATGGAGCATACTTGCCATCTTATCCAGACAAAAAGTCCCTCTTAATCAAAAAGCCACAAAAATAACTCAAACCAGCAATCTCATACGTAACGTGTGTGCCAACAAACCAATTCACACCCACAAAATCCAATTACATCCAATAAACATAATACACGTCTTCAATTATCCATTCAGAATGAAGCCTCGAGGTACCAGGAGCTCATAAAACTCAAAGACTATCCGAGCTCGGGGTGATTATTCAGGGCGTCACAATACGAATAGCCAGTCGTCCGCTAGTGGCCTTTCTTGTATTTATAAAGCTGTCAATTTCCAAGTCATATCGGGTTCGGTTGGAAAGGAGCGCAGATGCGTGGAGGATCGTAACTTAGTGAAAAAACGGTTGGGCCGAGGCGAGGCGCGGGAAAGGCTGGGGCGCATTAAATTATTATGATTTATGTGTTTTAGCGAGGCCGGCTGAGTTCGACTCCTTAATTATATGTGAAGGTTTAACGAACGCGACCGGATCGTGTGGTCGGGGGCTTCGTGTAAGAAGGCTCTATTTCTTTGGTGGTATCCTTTAAAACGCTGTATGCATGACATCTTATTTAGTCTACTGGTACTAGAGAGATAGCATCTGGTTGATAGGCCACATATATTACTATAAGTATAATGTTTATCTATAGAGTTTGATATTAGGACAGTTAAATTTGAACTCTTAATCTTATTATCTTTATTTTATTTACTTTGTTTATAATAATTTAATACACTAGATATAGCTTACAAATCCGAAGACGATTAACTATTCCATTTACAATAATTTATTACTGATTTAAATTGTTGAATGACTTTGGGGGTAAATACTATATCGCCAAATACATATTGTATACCCTAAGTAAAATGTGATAATAATAACCTTCTGACGTGTCAATCCAATTCGCCTCAGCACAATCACAAGGAAATTCTATGTCCACTCCGACGATTTACGATCAAACGTGTTCACTACGAATATGATCTTTATACGTGGAAATTATAAAATTGAAAATTGCATGAAAATGTACATTTTCGAATGACAATGATTATGAACTTTAATCGCGTATGAATAAGATTAAATTTTAACTGTTGGCCAATATTGTACAGTCAGATAGAAATCTCTCGCGAGCCGGTGACCGCGCGCTATAATGACGTTGTCGGCAAAGAAGTCATTATTCATTTTTTTTAATACAGTGTTTTGTTGAAACGACATTTTCACTAGCGTAATCACGATTTGTACAGGCAATATATCAAGTGATAAAAGCCACATTATTGCTGAGTGGTAATTGTTGATGGTTTTCAATTTGATGTGTTCATTGGCTCGTTCCTTAATAAGATCGCTCAATCAGTGCATACATTAAACGCGATGTTATTACCGCGAACAAGGAAAGGTGTTTTGATCGCCTTTTGTTTTTATTCGATATTGAAACAGCTGTTTTTATTGTTGAACAAAACAGATGCGAAGTTTGATCTGATTATAAAATATTATAGGTATTGCTGTCTATTATCGATTAAATAACTTTTGGTATTTTCGAATGTTCAAAAGGAAAAAAATGCTTGCATTATAGATATCGCATAATGAACGGGGGTTCGCAGTAACATACGAATATTCCGAGATTTGTCCGGGCGGGAACCGAACCCGCAACCTGCAGTGATCGGAGCGGTCTCACTCAAACCACTGTCAATGATAGGTATGTTGAGTTTTTAAGCCCCAAAGAATTCCGTGCATTCGGAGTCGCGGGCAATAAAACAGACGAAATGAATAACCAAGACATTTAATTACCAAAGTAATTATTTGAAAATTGTCGTAAGCAGGATAAATTTTAAAAGAAAACATTATTACACTAACAAAAGATGTTTGAAAGTCACAACACGGGAGCAATTCAAGAGACGCCCATTTCATAAAGGGTTAATTGTGAGCTTTAACTTAGAAACACAATGTAAGGGCACCGCAACAAATAATAGTTTTCCGACTGTACAACTGAGTTACGACAACATACTTCAAGAATACCATACGCGGGTTGCGTATTTATATCATTTTCTTCATTCCATTATAAACCATATTTTATAAGGGATAAGGTGTTGACTGTTTTATTTGTGGGTTGGTAAATATAGGTTGCAAAGGTGCGTGAAGCAGCAAAAACGGCTGTTGTGATGGCTCAATCAATGGCGAACGACTGTGGGTGTTGTGAACGTGTCGTCGGTAAAACAATTTTGCTTTACAATGAACGCACGCCCCGGGTTGGGTCGCATTCCGTGTTCGCTGTATTTTATTTTGCTGACTGTACTTTTTGTGTGGTGCGAACATCTTTTATAGTGAATACTTTGCTATATATCAGAACAACAGTACTTATGAATCGCCAAAATGGTTACAAAATGCTAAGCTACAACTTTACCACCCGGCCGGAATGCCGTTGCTATGGAGAAAAACGGGCAAGAAACTCCATGGTTGCTCTTTTTTTAAGTTCTATTCCATTTTTGAAAAGTATATTGTTATGGGTATGTGAGAATAATGTAGGAACGGCTAGGTAGACTTTAGCTGCTGGTCAAAAAAAAGGATATAATTTTTAGTTAACGAAAAAATATGTACTTTCCGGCTTATAGCATAAGTTATCTTTCCACTTAGTCTATTCAGTATGAAGGCATACATCTGCCCAGTTATCACACACCTGTCTACAGATCTAGAATTCTAGCACCAGCATTCGGGGATCCAGGCATTCGAAGTTTAACAGAAAGTCATTTTTTAAATAGTATTTTTCACAACGCTACGAATTTTTCATAGGAGCGCTGCTAAGTAAATTGCTATTAGGAACTTTAAGGATTTTTTTCGTCTGAATGGTAATGGTACACAGCCGCAGCAAACCGTTGCACTGGAGCTAAGACTTAGCCTGTAAAAATGGCCTTAAAGGTAGCGCAGGTAGTAAATACCCCGACAGACCTCTAGAGATGATTGAAATTTAATAGTACCCGTCAAAAGAAGACCTTGGCTGCATCACTTAAGTGAGTCTTAATTATAGGTTCAAGAGAATTAATTTAATAAATCAACATTGACGCGATGCGGTGTCCAGGACCAGTAATTACCGCAAGGTGAAGGCTTCCTTGTAGAGCGAGAGGACCCTGGCATATTGCCGTAACTGCATACAGGACCCTAACCGGTTAATGCAGAAACACATAGGAGGTTAAACGTTAAGGGGTTTTCTACACGGTTGGATAAAACACCCAGCAGAGAGGCGAAAATAAATCCTAAGAAATAAAAAAAGTACATGCAACCGCCGCTGTTTTCCGTGTCCAGTAGTGGGACATTAAAAAAGAGCTGCTATTTTAATGAAAGCGAGAAACGTAATGCATGAACAAAAAACATGCGATATTATTTAGGTAGTGGCTTTTGCAGCTTAAAATTGCAGATATTGTTTACAACAAGTACCCAGTATACCTACTTGTATAGTATGTTAAACAAAAGGAAAATGCATAGTAACAGTACATAAGTATCTCGTTAATCAAACTTCGATCCCGGCCTCGGACCTTTCGAGATATGTACCTACAACTATCACTGTACACGCGGCGCGTCGTTAATCAAGCCGCGATCCCCATCTCGCGAGTGTGAACGCCACGGATGCGCCCGCGCCGATCATATGATTATAGTTAATAGAGACCCGCCAACCAGATATCTTACTTATGTGATGGGGTAGGGTGCACTGTTTTTGTACGTGTAAACATTTTGTTTTTTTTTTAATTCTGAGTTTAATTTGAGTAATTGTTGATGCGATTTAGTCAGTATTAACTATAGGATACCTGTTCAAAAAATATATTTAGTTGCAAAATATTATTGATCCATCAATATAATCTTCCTCGTTTTTTATTGAAAACACAGTTTTATTAGTTTTTTTAGTAAAGACAGTTCTTTAACAAGTGCTTGTCTTTACTTTTGATCAAATTTTACAAACGTTCGAGTATTAGCTCTCGTACCCTAGCATTCTTCTCGCAGCGGGGGCACGCGCAGCGGGGCGCCTCGTTATTAGCACCTCGCTGTTCAAAGCGCGCCGCAAACACCCCCTCTCTCGCCTCCCCCCTCCCTGCACGCACCGCCCGTCAGCCCAGATTAGATAAGTGAAATTATTTTAATTCCTCATCAGTGGACCCATTGTTACGTAACGTATGTTATTTTGAAGTTAATTCGATGTGACTGTTTCGGAAGAGCACGGTGTACTGATTTGACGGATCTGAAGCAGCTCTACATTCGTGTTGGGAACTCTATACCTAAACCTTGCGCAAATTAGATCCATATTTTTTTAAATCAGTTTACTGCGTAAATGTAGAGTCAATGTTAGGTAAGGTTAGGTGTTTTCTCCATTCATCGCGGCTTAAACCCTGACTCGCATTGGGCAGTCAAATTAATTAATTTAATGTAGTACTTAATAACTTACCCATTTGAAAAATAATAAAATAATAGTGACCACAATGCGTGCGCGCCGCGCTACTCCATGCGCCTACGCGGCCTTCTGATTGGCTGTCCTACACCGATCCCGCCCAGTTCGCAGGCACTGCCCAAGCGCACCCAAAAACAATGACCAGAGCATCTAAACATTCGTGCTCGATAATTAACAAAAAAAGTTTCATTATACGAAATTGTAGGAATTAGAATGTAAGAGCACTCTTTTTGGTTTTAATTATGAAGTAGGTATGTTGTTAAGCATGTGCTTTTCGTATTTAAGTAATTATAGATGTCATTGTTTGAAGGGGAAATGGGGTGATAGTTACATTTCTCTGTAGATAATTACTGAGTAGGCGCCTACTATTTGTATTCAAATTACAGTAAAAAGGCCAATAATAACGTGCTATTCATGATTTTAATATAAATAATATCTTGAGTTTCTCCAATAGATAATGCGTGACCGTTAAATATATCAGATGATTAGATATTAGCAACATATTTAAAATAAAATATTGTAATAATTCGTAGCAGTCGCGCGTTGATGTCTTTTATTTGAAAAATACGTGTGTCTAAAAATATAAGTTTATTTCCAAAGTAACTAGATTAACTAGTTACTTTTATAAGCCAACAACTAACCAGTAATTGTCATTACACACGGTACTCGTGAATTAGGCAATTCCAATTGAAACGAGCGCGCATTTCGTGTCGAATCAGACAAGTGGCGCGCAATGGACGCGAATATGACTGACTATTAAAGACAGGGGCGTGCAAATAAGCCTCACTAGTGCTCACACCAACGTCACATTGGACATACAACTTGTAACGAATAGATAAAGCGTGTTCTTGCCTTGTTCGCTACTGATTGCGTGCGCGATTTCGTGCGTAGTTACTAGGTAAGGTGCAGGAGAAATTAAACAGTTTCTTGGTTGGCCAGGGATAATCATTTTACCTTTGCATCAAGTATAAAGTATCATATAGTTGTATGTCTTCTTCTGTCCCATCGCGACATATAGGTACATATTCTACAAGTCGCACACAATGTAGCACAATGTTAAGGTATCATGCATTTTTGTTATCATTTATCTTAAGTCACTTTATATTAGTAGAGATTTTAAGCTGTCTATCAGCTTCGTAACGCAGCAAGAAAATCTACAAAACACTCATATTTGTCTACATACTCTGCTTGCACAAAAGAGGCTGTATTATTTTCGACATAAATATATGTATATACATACATATATTTGATACATATAGCATTGAATGAACGAACTTTTTCAATAACAACGTTGAAATAACGAAAAACAACCACAATACATAATTAAAGTAACATCTCAATAGCTAACAACAAAGAAACGAGATCGAATAACATCGAAAACATAACTGTAAACAAAACAACGTCTGGCACAGCCCTAATTAAATACACATAGGCACACACACACACACGCACTCTCAATAACCCGGCCGCGTTCAACTTATATTAACACATCAACTCGAAATAACATTAGGGGTGGCCGGTATCGATAGTCCAAGTTAAATCATTTATTTCGTATATTTATTTGCACCTATTGTAATTTTATATTTTATTTCATAACCCCACAATATCGTATCGGAGCGCGTCCGTATGTCTTGTGCTATTGAATTCCTGGAAAATATAAGACTATTATGGACATTAAAAGTTTCACGCACTATGTTGGTGTCTTTTGTATAATGCAACAAGCCATCGCACTTGTATTTGCTTAGAAAGTATCCAAACTAAAGAATATTTAATAAAGACAAAAAAAAGACATTAAATTTAAAAATAATCTGTCTACGATCTATCGTTTTTTTACTATAAACCAATTATATTATAATTATAAATTGAATGTCGACGAATAAATTTATCGATATTGTGTTACCGATTGTATTAATATCGCCCAACACTATGCGCGGCAACGAAATTATTATTTAGTTGGCTAATAATGGAGTCATCATTTCGCCTGTGACAGCTTCACACCTTGAGACGGGGTGAATTGACTCTCTTTATTATGCTCTCGGACATTTTGTTTCGTTTTTTCCCCGTGTTCGGTTTACGAGCGGCTTTGTGCGCCCGCGCCGCCCGCCTGCCGCGGCGGCACAGGCGCGCCCGACGCGGTCGTGAGAGGTGTTAAACCTTTGGGGAGACCAAATTGTGATGATTTGATGAGACAAATCTGGGCTTTAAGAACACGCAAGCATAGGTATAATACAGTCACGAATAGTAATTTCAAATTAGATGATCATATGCCCTAGTGACCTGAATGTCACATTGCTTGGTTCAATTGATTGTTTTAAAGGATTTGCATCATCTAAGCTCTAATTGGTTGTCGTAGGTCCTGCTATATCGATTTCTTTACAATTAATATCATGAATAAAAGTGTCTGTTTTTCTGCGTTTCTCCCATTTAATATAAAATTTCTCATGGTCGCCCTACACATCCAAGTCACAACTCCGACGTAAGAAGATAATCTGAATTGTTATAAATCTTTAATGAATTGAACGTGGAAATAATTAAGATAATGAACTGAATCTAACCATTTGTAAAGGATAGTCGATTATATTTCGACGGAACGACACCGCGCCATTGTTGTATTGATTTTGTTGTGAGATTTACTTATCTGTGTTAAATGGTGTTTTTTATATTTCATTAGGATAACAAATCTGTGAGTTGGTTTCTTATTGGATTATTTTTATCGGCGTATTAATGTATAAGTAGTAAGAGGCTTTCTTTAAATTTAAAAAAAACATCATAATGATAAATCGTGTTGCTTAGTTCAGTGAGAATTATTTGAATAACGAATTTGAATGAGGTGTACCAACTTAGTTTGTAAAAGAAAAAAAATACCGAAATGAAGTTACAACGTGCAGTCCGTGGTAAGTCATTAACACTGGATAGGTATGGTCATACTTCTGTGAACTACTATAATTCAAGTCTGTATAGAGATCTTATAAAAAAAATCACCAAGTGGTATATATAAAATGACATATGCGTAGATAACTAAGAACATGGTTAGCTTACAAATAAACCCACACTCGAAGCTCCAGACATATCTTCGATAGCATGAATTCAACAATATTATAATATATAATAAAGTTTATTATTAAAGTTATTTTATTAGCAAGCAATTCATTGGCTATTAAGGGGAGGAAATCGCTCGTTTTATAGCTTGTTCGATTCAACTTACATGTTGTGGTTCGCGGTATCGTTTGTAATATCTAGCTAAGCTAAATGGTGAGCTAATCGAAAGAATCTATAATTGATTTTCTATTATTAAAATTACGTATGAACTTTATATTACGTAGGGGTAATTGACTAGAGTGGATGACTAGTTTTCTAAAAGCTTTATCATAATTTTATAGGGCTACCTACTAAAATGCTTTACTCAGACGTTCTGCTGCACTAAAATGCTTTAGCCAGACGCCCTGAAGCACTAAAATATAAACCAATCTAAAAATAAATAATGATGATAATAGTAATCATTACACTAAAATTATTGAAAAGCACACGCAATTTTATCAGGTCTTTGCCATAAATGCAGTGATAGCCATGTTAGCAATACACTCGCTTCGGAAACAAGAGACGCAGGTTCAAACGCCTAATCCAGTCTAAATAACTCCTTATAACATTCCTCAACTTATTAAAAAAAAAACATTCAAACTTTAGTCAAAGCCGCCGGATATGTGTACATGTTATGTAGTTGCAACGCCCTAGATAATTATAATACGTCTATTTATATTAGTTGCGGAATTTAATTTACGATAACACTCCGATAGTTATGTTGTTGGCGCAAAAACCTGTCGTAGGTACATTCAATAACGAGCCGCTAAACAATCTTGTAAAGTTTCACTTATCACAACTAATCGTTATACGAGTACTTAGGTATATACAAAAAATATTGTTCCTACTTAACGGTCGGCTGTGTTGAAATAAATGTACCTACCGGAGCCGTCGGAAATTGTTTTATTTAAAAATAATGTGTTATAAAGTTAGATTAAAACGTTTGCATTACAATTATTTTATATTAGTTTGCTATACTTATGTAATTGTTTTAGAATTTACAATAGTAATATTACAACTAAATTGGGACATCTTTACGGTATAATTTAGTTTTTTACGACATTGGCATTGTGCATTAGATGCCTAGATTTATTAAGTTAGCTTAAAAATGACCAAAACCGCTGACTTCAAAGTTTGTAAAAACCGCATTTTTAATTAATTTTGAAGTGTTGTTGTATTTTAAATTAATTTTGACGAAAATTTAATACATACATCATTGAATTACAATATGTAGTCGCAAAAAAAATACAATTTCTTAAAAAAAAAAACCGTCGAAATTTTGAATTTCGCGCTCTGACCTAGCTGTCACCTTACGAGTAAAAGCTGTAAAAATGAGCACTAAGCTCCCACTTCATTAAACTTCTTCTTCTAATTTAGGGGTTAGACCCTTGTCGGTGTAGCTGATGAAGCTCTTTCCATCTGTCTCTATCTAGAGCAGCTTCTTTCACCTCCCTAATCCTATACGACATGACACCGATCCTTTCTTTTATCTGACTCATGTAGCTTATTCTTGGTCTTCCTCGTCTTCCATATTTCATTAAACAACCATGATAATTCCGAGCGGTTATTTAAGGAATTTCTCAAGTTGGTCGCTTTCCGCAGGCAGAGCTGCGTTTAAAGCTAGTTAACATAATAAATCAGGCAGGCTGCGAGGTCAGACACTCCCTGGTACGTATCGTGAGGTCTGCGTCAGAATTAATTAAAAATATCATATCTAGAACAACTTATTTTTAGCCTGTCATGATGTGTATTAACACTGTGTTGCAAGCATTGCTCTGAGAAGTTCTCCTTCTTGAAAACATTATAGCTTGTTTGTATGTTTTAGGGAAAGCGCTTAAGAATTACTCAAATGCAACACAAGTTTGAGGGTAGCTCAATTTTAATGCGTCTAATGAAAAATAAAATAGTTTTGAGAACGATATTAATTTTTGAGTAGTAATTCAGTATAATTGGATGTGAGGATGATATTTTAAATCACATTTTAATATAATAATATTAATTTAATAAATCATGAAGAAAGGATAGACTAGGGGTCAGAGACAAAAACAGATGTAGCAGACGGTGAACAAACGGAAATGGTAGCAACATAACTGTTTAGTTTTTATCATTTTGGTACGGAACCCTATAAAAAATGAACCCTATAAAAAATGATCGACATTGAATAGTATAAATATTAATTCCTACTGCTGGGCACAGGCCACCCCTTAATGCGAGTGGCATTCGGGCCATAGTCTAAGACGCTGGCCCAGTGTGGGTTGGCGGACTTCAAATGCCTTTTTAGAACTGGTTAAATAAGAAACGTTGGGAACGAAAAATCAAAATAAAAACACGATAAAATCCTTAAAATTAGTTTCATTTCAATGGTTAAATAATTTATGAAATACAGGATTTCTTGTGATATTTTCCTTTATATCTCGTTCAGTTCAGCACATGAAACTCAGTAATCCCAGAGGTGCGAGGTGGGGTTTGAACCTTCGACCCTCGTTTGCTGGGCTAGCGTTCTACCACCTGGGCTATTATAGCCTATCCATAAGTGCAGGTATACGGTATAACTTATAATAATAGTTTCGTATTTGAACCTTAATTTATAGCTTAGCTATTTATGAAAAGTTCGATTTGATCATTTTCTATTTATAATTTCTGGAATCCAATGCATTACGAACGCGTCGACAATATTGATACAAAGCGCACCTCATTACGTCCGTCGTCAATACTCTTTTTATTACTCGCTCTCCGTAATGTTTGTGGTTATGACATTTTTTATACTAATAGAGAAAGTGTACGGTAATGTGTCGGCGAGACCTCTGACACCGCTCAATATGTCCGGATGATTGCCGAGTGTTTTGATAAATGAAGTAACCAAATGGTTAGGTAAGTTTTGCAACGGTTTGGTGGTATACACTTTCTAATAGATATTTGCTGACTGCACTGAATTATAGAAACTGCCTTGTTTGAACCAATCTGTTCCTTGCAACTGCGTTCGCGCATAGGCAGTAAGTACCAAAGGAACACGTATGCCAAATGTCAACCCTGAGTCTTGTGGTATTGGTGATATCGTGATGAGTGAGACGTTCTGTCAGTAAGACGATAGATTTAATGTAAGTTATAGTTGGTTAGATTCAAATGGGGTGCAGTTGGGGAAATCTTCGTATAATAACGCGTCGCATCGAGGTTGTTCCACGTAGACAATAATGTTGTTTTTGTTCAGTTTCAATTTTTTAGAAAGACAAATATAAACTCTAAAAAAAATCAAAATATAATTGATAGAACTAGGCGATACTTGGCGGAAATCCATTGGTAAACCAATCATTTTTAGATTCGCATCGTTTCGCGGAGAATTGCATATTAATTAGGGATCCGAAACTCGTGACAGACATATATTGATTTCTTATATTTACGCGAATATTACACATTGAAATGAAACTAATTTTTAAGGATTTTATCGCGATTTTATTTCGATTTTACGTTCCCGACGTTTCGGCTGCTTTACAGCAATCATGGTCACGGGAGGACTGAGGTGGTTGACGTCCTGGTGTCATAGTTTGAGACGGGGTACCCTCATATTTAATTGTTACTTGTGGTCCGATCTACGCAGAAAGTGCTCACAGTGTCTTGAGGTCTTGCAATGGTATGCTTGGTATGCTCACAGTGTCTTGGTTGGCTCTCGTTTTTCAATATTATCAATCGTCATTAACATACAATGGATACATCAGTAAAGATTCCGTGTATCCACTGACACAAGTGCATATAATTATGTGAGTGCACATAAAAAGTACAAGTTATATGCAGTAAATAAAAATTTCAATTATAGGCTTTCTCAGAGAGAAATGTAGCGCAGGTACCTCAAAAACAATATTGTTTTGCAACAATGTTCATCATAGCATCCATTCAACACGCAATTTTGTGCTCTAAATGTGAAGTGTTTTAAATTGAAATTTATACAAACCAGCTATGTTAGTTGTTTGTATAATATATTTCTCATTTATTTTTTAATTTAATTACTCCATGTCTGTCTGTCTGTCTGAGAGTAGCGTCGCGGGGGGCGCAGTACGGCGGCGAACGGTTGAGCCAATTACGCATTATTTTTGAACGTTTCGTGTTCATACCATAAAACAGTGAGAAATCATGATATTTTATATAGTATTTCTTTATGTTTTAATGACACAAATGATATTTTAAAATAAATAAATACTAGCTTTTCCAGTTATTTATAATCATTAGCTACATAATATAAAATAACTTTCTGGAAAAAAAAAGTTACTCAATGAATATAAAGTTTATTGTTTCTGACATTATTGCCGGGTGAACATTTAATTAATCAGGGCGATACTAATTATAATAAAAAATGACGTATTGTACCTAATTGTGGACCGGTTGGGGTACCAACCCAGCGAGCCACGTTCGATGGCAATCGTAAAAAAAGCGCGGCCTGCCCCGCTGGGCTGGAAATCCACACTAATACTGACAAAGACAATATCCGTATTTTTATTTTTTTTATTTAAAACTTCGATTAAACAATTTGATTTGAAACTTTTCTTTCGTGACATACTGAGAAAGAATTGTCGAAACAATGCATGATTTAAAAGACATTCAGTTTTGACGTTTGGTAAAAATAAGTAGTGGGGAGAAAGTGGGACCGCGACCGGGTGCATGGTCTGTCTCGGTGCCAAAAGCTCATTAATGGTGGTGACGTCACGAGGCACTGCAATGTATGCTATAGTTTTAATTCTGATCGGAGGCTTATGCGTCTGGATTTTGTTAAAATACAAAATGGCAGAAAATTTTCCCCGTTTTTTTTTCAATAATTTTGTCCAAGCCCTTGGGGCATTCGTGGCACTGTGCGTCGGCTACGTCGGCCAATTACATAAAAGCGTTTCATTTGCCGCTGCAAAGTGTTATTGTGTGACCCCGCGCGATACCATCGCGCTTTCTGGATCCATACAGGTTTGTTGCAATTGGAACCATATAAGTACTTACCATAAAAACGAAAGCGTTTATATTTAAAATTATGTCGAGTCGTACGTAAGGGTTTTTTTAAATATTTTTTTTTTTTTCTTCTGATCCAATTTATTTACGGCTATGTTTTGTGTAAGTAGGCGTCATCAGTATCCACCGTTTTGTCCATCTTGTGCAACCTGTAACCATCTCTGGTTTGCAATATCAATAATTCAAAATTTGAAATTAGAACTCTCATATTAGTATTTTTCTTGACACCCTTATCTTCTATCTATCTATAGTTTTACATGCTCGGTTAACATGAGGACAGTGCACGTAGTAAGAGTCTAATGTTCCTATAGAAATCCATGAATGGCACCGTAGACATATGTCACATATAAGTGTAGCGACCTCTTCAACCGCACCACAAGCTACACAGATGGCGCTGCAGACAACATTCATAACAATTTACGATTCTGCATACAATCCTGCAACGCGCTATGAGAGTTTTCGGAGTAATTAGCATTTATACAAGATCACGACAATAACCGTGGGGGCATAGCGGCCGCCCCGCCAGGCATACCACCCGCCTGGTTAGAAGATCTTCCCTTTTCTGCTAAATAAGTTAATGTATATGCTAATGTGGTATCCTCAAACCTAACATAAAGGTAACCCAGTAAGTTAGAAGCTAAGTTACAGTATAGGTATAATATGTTGCATCCTCCGGTGCAAAGTGGAACCGAACCTTGTAATGCGAGTAGGTATACGAGGCTCTAAATAAACGTGTACGTATGTGCATTATTAATAAATGATAGCCATTAGTCTTCTCCTTATCCGGGGTATTCGTCTGAGGAGCTTCCTATATCGCGAAGGTATAAAAATTACTGAAGATGGCACTACGCTTGAGTTGGTCCAGTATTATAATACAATAATAATATTAAACTTCCGGATATGATATGGCGTGACAACTCAGTAAAATGCGATAACTAGAGTTATCGCATAACTTTTAATCAATATGTATTATTGATAACAACGAATATCTAGTGTTATTATAATAAGGAATTGTTTCGAAAAACATTTTCAAAAAGTGAGTGGCAACTTTTAGAAAAAGTGTTAAATTAACATCTCATAAGTATTAACGTTATAATGGATATAATTTTCAAAAAGAACTAATTATTTTCAACTAGCTAGTCCCGGTGAAATTCGTTCCGCCTCAGAATGAAGTTTGTGTGAAAACAAAATATCTTTAAGTAGGTATTATTATTTTTTGTGATTTTTTCCCAATGTCTTAATAGATATTCTGCTATTAGGGGTGGGGAGAAAAATGCAAAAAAGTCAAAAATAATAAAGATCACCCGACCCGTTCTTGAGTTATAAATGATGAAACTAATTCGATTAAAAAAAATAGTGCAATTTAAAAAGTGAATAAAAAAAATTACAACGACATTATTACATTATATTATCTTGATCTTTATGTCTATTGCAAATGATTGTAGACCGTTGTAGACAGTCAAATAATAAAAAATGAGACGATTTGACAATGAGCCGGTTAAACATAGCTTAAGATACAACGTACAGGTGACGAGATAAGCCGGATTAACGATTAGGACACAATTACGGACTCAAACCATTGTGTAATCGTGTGTACCTACTACTGTACGTTAAGTGCGAGATTATTCGTAAGCTAACCGTATACTTTATAGTCTACGTATTTAGACACTTTGTATGGAAAATTGAACAGCGCCTCGAGCGGGCAGTATTTCATACTCTCAAAATGTCTGAATACGCAGACTATGAAGTAAACGGTTAGCTTACGAATAATCTAGCGTTTGACGCATTTGTTTTTGTTACTTTTTATTACCTAGGTAAAATGTTTTTTTAATTATTCATACTTATATTCACTTCTTATATTTACGCGAGTACACACATTAAAATAAAACTAATTTTGTCGGGAACGTAAAAACATAAAATAAACGCGATAAAGTTCGCTAAATTAGTTTTATTTCAATATTCATACTTAACTGCTTTAAGTATTTTGGAGACTAGCAGCCATATGCTGAATATTTGTTCCGGTATGAATATATCAAAATCCTTGGACTTGGCAACCTCTCCATAACTATTACAAGTCGGAAACATTAAAGGATACCTCCAATCATTTATCCATTACGTATTTACATTGTTTCATTTTAAAACATTTCCCGAACGAACGTCGCTATTTAACACAACAATAACACCTTAAAAGGATACTTTTAATAGTTTCTTAAGCGCTATAAAGCCGGCATAATAAGCACATAGCCAGTAATAACAGTAACAATGAAAAATAATATCCACCCGTTTTGATAGCGGAAAGTGCGGGGTTGATTGCGAAGTGATATAGCTACTAACTTCGAATGTAAATATTATAAGAGTATACAGGTAATGTTTAACAAACGCACAGCTGTTTATGAGCTGCATTTCTTCTGTAATAACTCTGTTATGCAGTCAATTAATTCGTAGTGTAATGATGCATGAGATTTCTATTATTAACATAAATCTTGGTATTGTTGGCTATTTCAGAAGTAATTGATTGGAATAGGTTTTATGAGGGTAGGTGGTGTTTGTTATGTATTGTGAATAACCATCCCACAGCCTTTTTTCTTGATGGGTGTCCGATTTTAATAGACGCGAAGAGTTAAAAAAATATTATAAGACATTACAAAAAAAAAAGTGGCGGGTTTAGGTTGATAATTTCTAAAGAAATACCTAATAGTGATTTTTTTGAAAGTTTATTTCATACTATAGTAAAGTAAAAAAAAAAACTTGCAGTGGTAACCCTTATTCTTACCAAACTGAATATTGTTATTTATAAAACCTATAGAACACAAGGAAGTGCATAATTTAATAAATCATCCCGTTTAACGTTGGCGCAGGCGATATTATGGGCATCGCGATGCGTAATATAAATGGCTGGGCGGCGCTCGGGCGGCGCGCTGCGCGTGAGTCGATGCGCGATAGCAGAGCCGCGTCCACCAAGCCCGTACCAAAATATATCTTTATAGGAATGTTTAACACATTTAATTGATATATTCATTATTATTAGAAAATATTTAAATGAAAATGCCAGTGCTAGTAAATGCTCCTACTCAGACTTTTAGTGGCACTAGCTCCGTCTTATTTTTAATAGAACGGCAGTGGATTTTTCTTCCACTTTTTGTCGCGGCAATCGGTTGCAATTTCAATATCTAAATAACAATTGATGTTGAGAAATTCGAAATTCAAATCAAACCCCCAAATCACCCGCCAGTATTTAGCATAGACAACACAAATCACGCGGCTAACCCTACGACCGCCGCGGGGGTATTTATCGGCACAATAAACTTGTGTAATTTATAACGAGCAATAACAATGTGTGGTGTATCGGAGGGGTAATTTCTCAAACGCACACCTCGCCCGTAGCCATCGGACAAATTAAATAGCGTCCGTCCGTCCGTCCGCCGCGCAATCGGTACCGTACTTATTAAATGATAAGCGCCGACGGAAATATTAATATTATCCGCTTCGCGCTTATAGCGGCAAACGGGAACGGTTTAAAAGGTACGTTCTAAATAGATTGGTTTATAATCGTGATATCTACTGTGGTACTTACGTCATAAGGTCGGTCTATATCGACTTCCTTATGCTACGCCGCGGCCAAATTTTCTCGTTAATTGAAAAAAAAAAAGTGACATTTTAGATGATGTTGAAAACTACTTTTTTCAATTTTTATAAATCACGTTTAACGCTGTATGAATTTACTTATTTTATAAAATGGATTCCAGCGACACTGTAAATGTAGGTACAGTGGTTCAGTTCACTGCTCCTGTGTTATATGGGCATAGAAATGCACAACACTTATACAGATAAAAGGGCCATGATACACATTAGATATTGATTAGATATGACTAACAAAACTGAGAAGAGGAGACGAGACGAGTTATAAAAATAAACTGATAAAGCACTTATTAAATTAAAATTAACCATTCCAACACAGCGAAGCTAATGAATTAGTTAATTATATTAAAAAACTGGTCTACTTATAATTTATTAGGTTCTTACGGAATTCAGGTATCAGCTTTAATCCTACCGTATGTCACTAGTTTCTGCATGAACGATATTAATTCAAATGCAAGGAATAAACGTCGATACTTCATTACTATTATGTATAATTTAAGTAGAACTTACCATGCACGTAGGTACCTATATGTATCACATCTGGCCGCGACATGCCAATTACCATTTGCAAGTCATTACAGATAAATATGGCGTTTAATCTCACGCCGAGAATATTAAAGACTTAATTAAATTACGGATCAAATCAATTTGGTATCTTACGAGAACTAAATAGCAATTTAATTAGCGGTATCCAACCGGAGAAATGTCAAAAAGGTATATATTATTGTGAACGAAAAAAAACACAAAAACTTAAAAGGCACGTACCTGCGAGGCGAACCCGCACCTTGTGGCAAATTGAAAAAGGACGCGCTTGCTCTCCGAGCTAATAATAAATTTCTCAAATAATAATAATTCATAAATAATAACCGTCGGAGAAGCAAAATAAAAATAATAAACTCGCTGAAATAATAAAGGATTCGCCGGGAACTGCGCGGGACACGGGTTGATTTTTTTAAAAACGGAATGCGCTTTGATTTTTTAAATTCGCTCCAGCAACTTAATGTAATGCCGACGGAATAATATAGTTTATTGCCGGCGAACAGAAATAATAAGAAATCTAATTGAATTCATCGAATGATACGTAGGTATGAAAACATTTCATTAATTCGGATTGTAGATCACGCATCTCGGTAAGAACTAACACCCATATCGCGCGTACGGTCACGACGGCACATATGTATCACAGTTAATAGTGCAAGTAAGTAGCAAGTGCGCTATAATCAAATATCGTAAAGGCGTCTCGTGTGCTCCGGCCCGGCGAACATAAAATTGTTTTTTCGTCCAACAGCTATAATTAGGCGTTATGTTACGTTTTTGTTGGCCCACATTTCCCGATCCTCTAATTTTTAAGTTTTTTGCCCCTCCTTTTGTAGTCGTTAATATGATTACACCGTTGGGATGATGGCTTCATACGTGCTTTAGTTTGTAACTTAATTTGCTCGGCTTACATGTTTGTTTTTTTATTGTTCGCCCGACTTCCTGAGAGTCTGTTGTGTTTTTTTTTGGTCGTTAGATGGAGGTGATTGAATGTGATCGTGGGCAAATTGTTGGTTGCGGCGTCGCGTCGCGTCGCTGCCGCGGCCGGGGCGGCCGGCGTCACGTGTTTAGTTTGATTTCGATTGTTGATTCAGAGCGTGCCAACAATTGGACGGCAATCGGTTGGTGTGGACGTTTTTGTGACGACGAAGTGGGTTATCAATTCGCTATATTGTTACATCTTACTAATCATTCCTGTCAAAATGTGTAGGGAAAAGGTTTCATTTTTGCAATTGAGCTGCAGTAAAGTTGAAATAAAACTAATTTTAAGGACCTCCCCCGAAATATTTCCCGCAAAGAATTCGAACTAGCGAGCATCTGCAGTATGTCGATTCGCACTGGGACAACTAGAATGTTTTTTTTTTAAACTTCAAACAGACTAAGAGCTTTCAGGGCTTGCATTCAATGTTCTGCATTCCGCGTTCTTGGTAGATTATGAGTCTGTTCTCTATATGCATAAGCGCAATTTAACCAATACATTACAAAGAACGCGGCTCGTATAACGTGAAACACAGAACGCTGAACGCTCGCTTATATGTTTGGGTTTTTAATCGACTAATTACTTAATATTAAGCTGAACTATATTGCCATGCGCAGAGGTATACCGTTTAACTAATTTCGCAAGGGTAAATTAATTTCTAATGAGGAGGCACTGCGCGGCCGACACGTTAGGGCATGGAATGTCTTAATAACGTTAGTAATTGGCAATTCAGCGGAACAACGCTTTATAAAGCGGTGCATGATATACCGAGACGGTTGTTGAAACAGCTTGATGCCTTTTTGATATATTATAGCAAGAAAGAAAAGCGGTTTATTTGTAAAAACAGCTACTTAACTTTAAAAAATGCTGGCCATAAAAAACAAAGGAAGAAATATTTAGCGATGAAGAAATTTAATCTTTTGTTACTTTGACCACATTTTTTTTATTAGTTTGACCACAGAATACTGTTTAAACTCCCAACTGAGCTTAGTGTAGTGACCACGATCTGATTAGCTCAGGTGGTAATCTCCTGCCTTTTGCACCGAGGGTCCCAGGTTCGAATCCTAGTAGGGACAAACTGTGTGAAGAACAAGAATGTTTGTGTCCGAGTCATGAATGTTTAATATGTATATAAGTATTATATACTGGGTTCACCCCCAGTCCATTGTACGGTACCCACAATACAAGCGTTGTTTAGTATTGGACCGTATAGTTGGTGTGTTCGTCTGGCGATATTATAATTATTTATTAAAAACTTTTTAAACGGAAAAGGAAAGATCTTCCAGCCAGGCGGGTGGTATACCTGGCGAGGCGGCCGCTATACCCCGACGGTTATAGTCGGGATCTTGTATATGTATATGTTACTTGCTCCAAAAACTCTTATAGCGCGATTCAGGATTGTGATGACAATTGTCTATTATTCTGAATACGTCTGCAGTGCCATATGTGTAGCTTGGTGTGCGGTTGTAGAGGTCGCTACATTTTCAATTATTTTGTATAAAATAATTTCTATTATAATCCTTTCATTATGCAGCGGTTGTATCCGCTATATTGCATTATTGCCCGTGTAATGGCGCGGGGTCGGCTTGACAAGTAAATCGCCCGCGCGGCGGCGCGCGACGTGCAAATTGCACGCCCATGCCGCGGCGCACGCAACGCGCAAAGACCGCACGCTGCCGTGCTCGGCTAGTGGCTGTAGGGCTCAACACATTGTAGAAACAAATCGTGAATATAATAATATTTCCAGCCCTTTTTTTTAATGTTCCACTGCTGGGCACGGGTCTCCCCCCAATGCGAGGGGGATTAGGCCATAAATAAATAAATATCGCCATACGAACACACCAACTATACGATCCCACTTTAAGCTTAACGATTGTGTTATGGGTACCGTACAATGGACTGAGGGCGAACTCAGTATATAACACTTATATACATATTAAACATCCATGACTCGGGTACAAGCATTCGTGCTCATCACACAAAGCTTGTGTCCCTACCAGGATTCGAACCCGGGATCCTCGGCGCAGAAAGCAGAATCACTACCACTGCGCTAATCAGGCCGTGTTCATATTATGGCCGTCTACATATTCTCATAGTCCACCACGCTGCCCTAGTGCGGGTTGGCGAACTTCACACATCTTTCAAGGGGTTCTCTCAGACGAGCAGGTTTTCTCACGATGTTTTCCTTCACCATTTAGCAAGTGATAATCATGGTTGAAAACGAGATTCGCACATGAAAAACCAGATATCCCAGAGGTGCGAGCCGCGGTTTGAAACTACGATCCTCGTTACCGAGGCAAGCGTTATACCAACTTGGCTATCACTACTTTGTGCAATTGTGAATATCTAGCATATTCAGGCAGGGATTCGCAAACTATTTTGGACAAAAAACCCCTTTTTCAAAATGAACTGATACCTCAGACCACCATAGCCAAATTACCTTAAAAATCCTATCACTACTTTTTTTCCTATTAATACAAAATAATGATTTCATCTTGTACGAACTTGTGCACGCTTATTGACTTGTTAAGTTTTTACATACATTTTTTTTTCCATAAAAAATGTCTAAATACGGTAGACTATAAAGTATACGGTTAGCTTACGAATAATCTCGCACTTGACGTACTGAACAAAATGTCTATATACGTAAACTATGAAGTATACGGTCAGCTTACGAATAATCTGGCACTTGACGCGTTGGCGGGTGTCTACTAACGCTGGCCGCTCTCCACTCGGGGCTTTGTATGATAATTTTTAAATGGACTCCGCCGTTGAAAAATTGATTTCAACTGATACGCTTTTGATTATACGGTTGGCAGTCGTTAGATACAATTATTTGGATACAAGCCGGCGAGGCATCCAGCCATTATGGCAGGTATTATGTATCGATGGTAATAAAGCAATTTGTTTCTATTTAGTTTGTATCAATTGGTTTTTTTTAGGGCGATGTTTTGATTTGTGAGATTGATTTTGAGGTGTTTCGGTTACTTTCGGTATTTGATTATCTAACACGAAGTTGGTACGAGCGAAGATGCTGTGCTGGTTACTTTTTCTGTCTATTCTTGAAATAAGTAAACATATACAGCATTTGTATGTGTTCATACTAAGAGTATCCCACTTCCCACTAATATTATAAATGTGAAAGTTTGGATGGACGGATGTTTGTTACTCAATCACGCCAGAACGGTTGAACGGATCTGGATGAAATTTGGCACAGAGATAGATTATAGTCTGGAATAGCACATATGCTACCTTTTATCCCGGTAAAATGCATGGTTCCCGTGGGATAGATTCGTTTGAATTTTTTATAGAGCAAAGGATCGACATATTTTTTTGCATAGGTAGTAGTAATTTAGGGGTCAGAATATGACATCTTCTTCTTCTAAGTCGTGACGCTCTTGTCAGAGCGGTCGCGGTCGTCATATATTTGTTCTGGGATTGATGTTGCTCGCCTCACGATGTCGCGCCATCTCTCCCTATAGGATGCCATCCTGGTGTATTCATGCGTGCTTGAATACACCGCCGCGAATGGCAGACTTAATCTGGTCGGTCCATCGCATGGGCGACCTTCCACATGGTCTGGTGCCTTCCACTTGAAAAATGAAAATGACATAGGCTAATTTTTATCCCGGAAAAATGCAAAAAAGGACATACTTTTTAATCGCGGGTAACACCGCGGGGCGCAGCTAGTGTTATATAAAGCCGCACACCCTTTGTAACCATTTTCATGATGAAACTTTCATTTGAAATTAAAATAATTTCCTGCGACCGTCACTGAAAGATTAATATACTTACGGCTACACATTTAATTTCCTGTTGAAACATAATTAAGTTATGGCACGTTCGTTCCGTGTTAAACACTTTTTTCAACTCACGAAATATTATTTTCTATTACGAATACGAAACTGGGCGCCATGTAATATAGTGTGATTTTATGCAAGGTTTTACATATTTGGTTGTTGCTGAGATTTATTTTTAAGTAGGCACAATGTTTGAGTATTGTTTGAGCGTAAGTATTGCTTTGGTTCATTTAGGTTCGTGATTGTCTTGATACCAAAATAAGCTAGACAATGAGCGAGTTACTTATAATTATCTTATATTTCACAGTTATTTAAATCCTAATGTATATATTTTATGGAGATGACGACATCAATCTATATATATATATATATATATATAAAACAAAGTGGTGTTAGTTACACCATTTATAACTCAAGAACGGGAGGCCCGATTTTTATGAGCTTTTTTTAATTGGTCCCCACCCCTAATAGCAGAAAAACTTCAAACATTTTTTTTACTTTTCTCATACATGTGATTGTGAGGCGTTAAAAAGTTTCACGGGACAGCTAGTAGGTACATACATTATTATCAAGATTGTGATTTGAAAAGTACCTACTATTAAAACAATACTGTGTTCACGAAACATTCTACAGAATCGTGTCTAAATAAGTGAATGCGTGTACAATTGTACATAAAAGGCATTCGTACAATATTAAAGCCACAATACAACATTGAAGTATCACGACTGAAAGCATCATTAAAAATTACTTTTAGCGTTCCCTAATGCGAGCCGCGTTCAGCGCTGATCAGATAAGGGCCCGTCCACATCGGCTGGAACCACCGATCCTGCAATTATAAAGGAATTAGGCCAAAACAGCGCCTTCAATGGGCACAAATTGATATAATAAAAAGTAGTGTGGTTAGCGGGTGACGCAAGACGCAGGGTTGCCACTTGTTTCAATACAGTTGGAGTGAACTGCATTTTATGAATATTTTTTTTTTGTACATAAGTTATAATTTTGGTTTCTAGGCTAGGGTTTGAATACAATCCTAGACCAAGAACAACGTCGAAAATAGGGGAACTCGTTTACCCAGGCGTGGAGTATCAACGGCTATTAAAAAGTAATGAATCTTATGATTTTAGAAGCGTAAATAAGATGATAATTACTAGGTACTGGTCCTGATTAAGTTGGCACAGAAACTAAACTCAATTAAAATAAGTTTATCGCTTTCCTTATCACGACAGTATTTTTCGATGATAGATATAGCGTCAATCTATATACATAAAACAAACACGTGTTAGTGACACCATTTATAACTCAAAAACGGGTGGGCAGATTTTTGTGATCTTTGATTTTTGGAATAAAGATAATTAATGAATTTGTCATACATTTGATTCTGTGGCGGTACGAAGATTGCCGGGACTGCTAGTATCATAATATTTTTTTTTTTAATCATTTATATATTAAAAAGCAACCATCGCAATTAGTAAATCAAATTTGTACCTTGCATAATTATGTCGTCGCAGCCCTACTGCAGGGCTGAGGTGTCGGCCAATAATTAAGTGATTACGTTAGGAACGCGTGTCGCCCCGATGCGATTTCTATCTGAATTTTGGACGATTAGTGTGGAATTGCCCTTACTCGTGTTCAGATTGTGGGCACCGAGTCTACGGTGGGTAAAATGATTTTATAGACTACTTCGTTGCGAGTTACAGACTTTTATTTAAATTTGAATTTTTTAAGAACGTTTCATTACGAAAAACACGTGAAACTGTAATTTTGGTAGGGTCTATGGTTTTGTTAAGTTAGTCAAGTATCTGTTCTTTATATTAGTATTTTATATACTTTTTCAGGAATCTAGTTACAAGAATCTCTTAATCTCGTGTAATGAAAATACCTACTCGCAAGGGGTAGTCAAAAAGCATTGGTCCACTGGAACGAAGGCACAGTCATAGTAGTTATGTTTAAATGTATCACATTTACAGTTTTACATGGTAACACCTATTAGATCATTACAGACAAATGGCAATAAAACAGACGAGAACAAAAATAACCAAAGCATTTATCAAGCATTTCTTTTTAAAATCCTCCCCAGACGTGTATTAATGCTCACCCCGAGCTGTGAAAGATTGATGCTAAACGATAACCGTGCTAAATGAAAAGGCGACCGGTGCCGAATTGAATCATTTGTGGTATGAACACCTTCATTTGCATACACTATAATTAGTCCGTGGTTCTGTGCTGACTATACTGCTGGTAATAAACAGACATGGAACAGAAAATAAACTAAATCAATAGTTACAAAGTACATAATTAAATTTAAACTGCGGGGAATTTGTAAATTTAAAAAATTGATATATTTTAATTGATGGACGAAATTCTTCTGATATATTTTTTTTATTATAATTATCGACCTTTTTTGAAAGTTCAATAATGGCCAAATGTTTTAATACTATCACGCAGACGACGTAGTACATGGGTAAAGTAGGTCCTTATTAGCAGCATTTAATACAATCCGTAAAAGATTTAGGTTACCTTTAAGTTGTCCTACTGCACTCTCTCTACCATGGACTACACCTCAAAATGACATTTTACAAATAAGATGTTTTTTTTTCACAAAACATTTTTTTCACAATAAAACGAATAAATTTCGATGTTACATGAACTGTTATTTTTAAACTACCAAAGAGCAGTGAGATTAACTAGCACGTACGCCTTAAAAGTAAATCCCGGACAATTCAACTAAACACCCAGTTATTACACGGTCCATCCTGACCGCGGGTAATAAGTTATATAAATGGGTTATAATAACAGAAATGGCTAACGATGATGCGAGCGGTGTTGCCCGCAACGACTCCATATTCATTATTCATATCAGATAGATTGCTCTCGTGAAAGTATGTAAGTAGAATCACGGGTGTTATTTTTTATCTGTGCAATATATTTAACTTTGTCTATGTCTGTCTATGATAATCTAAACTTTTGTATTAAAAAATAAGATTAGACTCACTAAAAAGGTTAATTTGTGCAGATACAATCACAATGCAGATTATTTCAGTTAAAAAAAACGAGTGCCATTTATATATTTTATTTAAAAACCTATAATGTCGCGGGCGTCGTAGCATAGCTAGTAACATTGTAGCATTGTAGTAACATTGTAACGGGATTATGCCATAGTCCACCACGCTGGCCCAGCGCGGGTTGGCGGACTTCACACAACTTTCGAGGGGTTCTCTCAGACATGCAGGTTTCCTCGCGATGTTTTCCTTCACCGTTTAGCAATTGATAATCATGGCTGAAAATAAGATTCGCACATGAAAATCCAGCATTCCCAGAAATGCGAGCCAAGGTTGAACCTGCGATCCTCGTTACCGAGGCAAGCGTTCTACCAACTTGGTTATCACTGCAGCTACTAGCACCTATATTAATTATATACCATAATTTATGGATGTTCTTACATTTTATGCATCGGTATGCAGTTATTACCGATTATCGCCGGTCTCTTGCAGCCGTTGACTATTTAGAAAATAAACTTCAAATCCGGGTTTCCAACTTTAATCTGAGTCTAGTGTAGATAATTTGTGCATAATTTTTTGAGACATTTAATACGATAGCAACATTGGATAGCAATTAGTATTAATATTATTGACATATTCATTAAGTTGTTTCGTCTTCTTGAGTGTCCGACATATTCATTAAGTTGTTTCGTCTTCTTGAGTGTCCGACATATTCATTAAGTTGTTTCGTCTTCTTGAGTGTCCGACATGCAAATATAATAAGATCTACAGTTGTTTGGTCTGTTTATACGAAGAATAAGAAAGTGAAATATCCGACCTTCTTATTGCAAATTTACTGGACATATTGGGTGAATTTGATAACTTCTCAATTTCACCCAATATGTCCAGTAAAGTTATACTATTTTTTTTTTACCCGTACTTATTTATGAAGACAAAATAATGGTTAATATAACACGTGAGTCATCAGAGTAATATAACTCGATATTAAAACAAAAACGACAATTTCACTGTTCAAATTCCCGCCAAAAGTCGGAAATTCTTTTCAAATATCCTATCTATAAACTACTCAATTCAACAAAGACCACAGTCGTACCCAGTAGTAATATTCGTCCAATAAGACAGGCGAGGGAATTAACCCATAATGCCAAACGGCCATTCATTAAAATTCTGAGAATAGGTAGAAGCGATGACACTTTTCATTATTCCTCGATTGAAACTTGAAAAATACGAAAAAAATAATTAAAGAATACCAAATTATTCGGTTTATGTTCCAGTGTTATGTCGAAAACTTAATTACACGGGTGTCAGGTAACAAAGTCGGCACACATTTGCCGAATAATTTGCGGGCGTTTAAAATTATTAGCGCGGCCCGCTTCGGCATTCGTCATGGCGACGGCGGCGGCAGCGGGCCGGAGGTCTCACGTATTTGTATCAATGGATTCTTTTTTTAAATTTGCTGCACGGCCAGTATCCGAACAAAAAGTGAATTCGGATACCTTTTTTGATAACAAATATTTTGTAGTATTACCTCCTTAACTGTACATTATATGATATGGTATTGATTGAGCTACATTTAGTCTAAGATGAAACTAATTTTACGGATTTTATAGTGTTTGTTTTATGTTTTTACGTTCCCGACGCGACGTTTCGGCTGCTTTACATAAACTTCGGGAACGTAAAAACATAAAATAAACGCGATAAAATCCGTAAAATTTGTTTCATTCCAATGTGATGTATTCGCGCTAATTTAAGAAATCAATATAGGATAAAAGATTTAAGGGGGGACACAATTAGAATGGAAAATGTTTTTCAGTGGATAATAATAATGTCCTACTTTTCGACGCGGATGAAGTCGCGGGCAACAGCTAGTAATTGATATTATAAACATCTGACGTATTCAAATAATATTGGTGCAGGCGGGAAATAAACCACAAGACATGTGTTTAATCGTGTTATATTTTGATTCAATAAATTACTCACATAACATACCTTTTTACATCTTACATTACAATGTGACGAACAATTTACAGTTATCCACCTGTCACGCGTCTATCAATATAAATTAAAAACTTAATCAGTAGATATATTTTGTACCTAAGATGTGTCCAACTACAATAATGTACAGTTAGTAGATACCTATTTGAAACGAATTGGTACCACACTGAATTCACGAAATGGTACGTATTCAATTTCATAGGTATGTATATTTGTTATGTTAAATCATAAGTAGGTACTAGTTCGTTTATGAGAAACGATAAAGAATTTTCGAAATAAATTATTGTACATGAGTTTGAAAAAAGCAAATACTCAGAAGACATAGCTTTCTCTCTGTCGCACTCGCGCTGATGAATGACGGTGACGTCACGGCCTGTGTACTGTTTCGTTTTCTCCGTTCGAAAACTTCAAATGTGTCGATAATTATCAATTTTAGACTAATATCGTAAATTATTTCACTGTTGACTATTGATACTTAATCGGAATGCATAAAATATATAACTATGCAATAAACAAAATAAACAAAATGACAACAAAAATATGTGATACACAAAATCGATTAAGGGTAAGGTTGACATGATATTGGATATTGTAATTTTTTTTTAGTTATATCTGTATATATAAAACAAAGTCGTGTTAGTTACACCATTTATAACTCAAGTACGGTTGGGCCGATTATTATGATCTTTGATTTTGTGAATTCGTCTCCGCCCGGAATAGAAGAATAACTATTAAAACATGGCAATAATTCACTAACAAATATAATAAAGAAAATTCATTTTCACATACATTTGATTCTGAGGCGGTACTAAGTTCGCAGGGACAGCTAGTATATACCAAATAGATTTATCTGAGAAAAAAGACGAGATCAGAACACTGTGTTTTTAATCACCAAGACTCTAATCGACTTTTCATTATCGGGATGATGGCAATTATAAATTGGAGTCATCAGGTCCTCAGACAACAGAGGCGCCGACGTCAAATGTTAATTGTTGTAATCCATACCAATGACAATTAAACGGACAATAAATTTTATTTTTCTTCACACCATATCAATTGTTTTTTTTTAAATAAAATTAATGTTATGGTTATAAAATAAATTATATTAGAGTCAAGAGGTTATTTCTGTGCTAATTTGTAGCCAATATCATATCAATACATTAATTTCCAAAATTACCAAAATAATGATTGCGGCACCACTTTGATCTTTAATAATATAAAAACACCGCTGACATGTTGATTTTATTAAAATTATAATCATGTCGTAAGTGTGATAAAAGTATTATAAAAATGTGGGGACGTCAATTTGGGTTTGAACTGTGTTTGGCCTTTTGAGTCGCTGTGTTGTACATACCTTTAGGTAATAAAAAAACCTATTCATATATTTATATCATATCACGATAGATGATTGATGACCAACGATCAAAATCCTCCCGTTCCAAGCTGGAAGTCCGAAAAAGACATTGAGCTAATTTTGTCACTGGGGCCATTCACACTATCAATATTTTCTTAACTATCAAGGGAATTTATTAAACCATATAATTGTAGTATCGCAAGAATCACGAGGATCCTACATGTTGAATCGTTTTATGTGATGCGACTTATACCTCCTACCTATGGACTATTCGAAATCCAGATTGATGGTGTGAATGTCACCATTGTGTTGAGTGCGATGCAGTAGCTATGACTATTTTAAATACCAACATTGAACTAAGTTGACAATTTAATTGGGACCTAATGTTGAATAATATTTTCGTAGGTCTAAACGAGGATAAATTTACGTTTCAACGACTCGAGCAAAATAATACCGTGTCCAATCGGCATGCAGTTTGCTATGTACCTATGAAGTACTGCGCAGGGTAAGTAAAAATGGCAATAAACCGCCGCGGCCATATTGCTTTGCTAATTGGCTCTCTTATCGGCGGTTACGCATTATACATACATTAATTGTTGTTATTTTACGACGCGATATTGTATTTCTTTCGCCAATAATAGGTAATTGTATTTGCGCGGCCATTTTGAATTACCAAATGGATTTCTTTTTAATTAGTTTTATTTATGAACAGTGTGGCAACAGCAGTGTGGTGACCTATCTATTTTGTTATTTAGAAGTGTTGTTTTTTTTTAACGCTGTGCATTTTAACAACTCTATTTAAGTACCTACTTATGTATTTTGAAATAAAATGAATTTAACGGATTTTATCGGGTTTATTTTATGTTTTTACGTTCCCGACGTTCGGCTGCTTTACAGCAACCATGGTCACGGGAGGACTAAGGTGTTCGACGTCCTAGTGTCATAGTTTGAACTTTGGTACACTCATATTAAGTTGCTGTTTGCTGTCCGTTCTAATAATAAACGGGATAAAATCCGTTAAATTAGTTTTTATTTCAATGTGTAGCATTCGCGTAAATATAAGAAATCAATATACCTATGTATTTGTTTGGATTCATCATTCATTTATGTCTTAATTTTGTTAAAAATTATAAATTTCCCATGAATAAAATGAAATATATCTGAGTTACATTTAACAATGGTTATTTATTAAAATTTCAGCACAGTAATTTCTTATAAATTATATTCAAACATTCATAACTGATAAGTATACTTAGCGATGACAGAATTATGGCGATGCAAGTATTTAAAAAAAAACCTACACTATTGTATTAAAACATGGCGGGTTTATCGCGGTAATTGTTACAAAGTGGCAGTGTCAAGAAATTATATCGTAATGAACGGGTAATTGAGTTAATTGCGCGCCGCTCTCGCTAATGGACATAGCAAAGTTAGTGTTCAGTTGTAAAATAAAAGATTGGGCGGTAATAGCACTGAAACGCGAGCTAATTTCGTCTGTTGTGTGAATTAGACCTCATTATCTCTAAATGCTTTTACTAAGTCGACTTTGTTAAGCTACCATCTTTTCAGAAATAAAAACAAACTACAACGATTGTATCAACGTCACTTAGCTGTTAAAACTATCAAAATAATAAATATCCAAAATAAAAATTAGCTAATAAAATAAAATAGCACATCGTCAACAAAAGTTATTATACGTTATTGCCCCGAAATAATGTTTCCATTAACATTACCTATGTAACTAAAAATAAATATATAATGTTGTATGTACACTACTACCTATATATTACAACGCCTACGTCTAATATTCACACGAGATATGTAATTATATGGTGCCTATCAAGTCTTTAATGTAGCTGATTACAACTATTTATATAACAATTGCTTAACATTGAAGCTAATTAACATTCTTTTAAAATGCCCGGGCGTTTAGTGCAGCGGCTAAAAACCCTGAATCAATATTGAATCGATGAAATGAAAAATAAAATAAATAGTTGCCTATAAAAAATAATGTCATGGTTCCAAAAACAAAATGATTCAACAATGTTATCGATTCACTACAATATGTTATTGTAATTGTATACACCACAAAATGTTTGAGATCTCTTATTTAATGTCAATTTCAAATCAATCGAGAAGATAGAAACACTTAATTTAAAACTGAGTTTAGATACGGAAATCTTTATAATGCACTCACGCTGAGTTCAAGAAGACAAAAATCTTATTCGTTTGTTGCCTCTGCCGCTACACTCAATAGGTCGAAAACTTCACTGGTGACACGAAAGCCTCTATAGTCAAAAGTCTAGTCACTTTCACGTGTTAAGCAAAGACTCTATACTGAACGGATTATGTTTCCTTGTTCCCCCGTTTTTGGACATGTCCTGCTCAGTCGCGGTGCCTCCGCCACTTAAGTCTAAGGAGACCGCTCGACCTGAGTCGAAGTCGAACTTCTCGAAGTTCGTACTCGCCGCACCGAAATGTTTGAAGAATGACGGCTGTGGATCCGGAATCGGACTGAAGTTCCGCGCGGAGTGTGCGTCCGATGTGGAACTGTCTGAGTTGTTCATACCGTCCACGCCTGACGGAGCTCGGAGGCGTCCGGTCATAGAGAAGTCCTCAGGGCCGGAGTCGTGACAGGAGTCTCCTCCTACGACGTCGATCATGCACTCCTCTCCCTCCACATCTCCGTCGGAATCGGAGTACAGTCCTGTATTCTTGTGCTGTGCTAAGTATTCAGATTTCAAAGCCTCGAGGTCTACCGCGATGCCCTTAGCTCGGAGTTTCCTCGCCTGTCGCTCCAGCGCTTTCGCTAGCTTCTTTCTTCTTCGCGCCCTGTTGAAGAAATCAATCGGGCACAATTAGTATAGAACCTAATAGCATTAGGATAGAAGGCGATATGAACATATAGCTAAAAGCAAATGTTTAATCATACCCAACCATAGAAATTGTACGGAGAAAACTTTGTACAGTAGAATTCAAAATACTAAGACGTAATTGCGAATATACGGCCAAATCTGAGTGATTCAGTCTAGCTAGAAATATATTTATTATTGTAGTCAGAGCGTCATACAATGAAATAGGTTATCAGTGTTATCGAAAGAAATGTTGTCACGAATAAAAACATCGATACAATGTATGTAAGTATATACTTTCATTACTGGATTGTCAAACAGCACGAAAGTAAATGCTTAGCAAAAACATCACGAGCGTTTATTTTCAAACGATTATTGCAGCTATTGGTAAAATATCTGGGGGTAAAATTATACACTAAGTTGAAATTAAGCACATTTTTAAGTACACGTTCTCGACATGAATCCAAAGAGAAGGGAGAAAAATTGTAGAGAGTGACTGAATTAACTAATTTAAAGATGGCGCATGATTAAAAAGAGACAAAATCATGTACTGTTTCACTGATTTTGTTCATTTTAACTCGCTCGTAGGTTACCAAGGGAGTCGGAGAAAAAGTAATGCCTAGAAAAATTGCCATCATACAATATCCGACAGATTCTGACAACTTAGAAGTTTTGTCCCTCTTTACCAATTCATTAGAATGAAACAAAAAGCCATCGTCTTATTTCGTCTTATCATAGCTAGCTGTTGGCGGGCTTTAGTTTGAGTAGTTTACAAGCAATTTCCTAAGGTATAAGGTTCATTATGCACATGGCTCACCTCTCGCGCGCCCTCAGCTCGTGGGGCGGGATGGGCTCCCCGGAGCAGGACTGGGGGTGCGCATTGTGTGCAGGCCGCCCTGGCCCTTTCTTGGTGTGCTCCTTCTTGCGCCATTTCGCGCGGCGGTTCTGGAACCAGACCTGGTGGACAAATAAATAACATCTTGTTAGTATTGGGATAGGTGCTATTTTTTTTATGGGACTAGGCCCTCAACACACTCCCACCACTGCTATTCCTGTAAGCCTGGGTCTACAGTGGTGTCCAATGATGACACCGAGGTTTGATCCTCGGCGAGTCCCGGGATAAAGTTAATTGTCTTGGAACCCTCAAGAATTTAATCGAAAGATAAAAATAGGAGGAGTTGGAAGAAAATTATCCATTTCCCTCCATTGCAAAGCAGGAGACAAAAAAGATCTGGTACACAAATTTCAACAGAAGCAAGACTCTTGAACAGCTGGACTAAGTTCAGGTGTAAGGCACCACGGAGATTTTAAATACTAGTTGGTCCTAAACTTGTGAGGTGATTTAACTTAATATAAATAGGTACTAATTCTGTAAATAAAAAGTGTGACAGCCAATATGGTCAAACGCTCGCATTGGAAACGAATTAACTGGCGTCTATAAACTGGCGGTGTGTCTGCCACGCACAAAGGTATGTAAAGTGGCTTGCCGACGTGAATTGAGACGTTAAATTTCAATGCGCCGGCGCATTTGCATGGTAATGAGATGCAAGCATGCGCGCGCATGAAACTCGCCCTTTGGAAGATATCTCTTGCTGAAAACAATGCACGGAATGATGTAATGGTAGGTGTCTATCATTTCCTGCGAGTAATGAGAACTATTAAATTATGTCTTGCTTGGCTGCGACTGAATGGATGCGTTCGGAAAATATTAACACTATTTAGATTCTATCTAATTTAACTGATTCATTCGAAATTGTATTATATACTCTATGATATTTGTAGTATTTTTTTATCGTTGGAAATGAATGAGCTACAAAATTCAGACACATTTGCCAGTATGTCGGGTAAAATGACTGTTATTTATCCGTACTACTGTACTGTATCCGTAGTTTCATGTATGAGTTTATTGATTTCTTACATTTACGCGAATACTACACATTGAAATAAAACTAATTTGACGGATTTTGTCGCGTTTATATTATGTTTATTACGTTCCCGACGTTTCGGCTGCTTTACAGCAACCATGGTCACGGGTGGACTGGTTTAAATCTATGAATGCAGTTTTTCTTTAATCTAAAATCTACTACATGGTTCTTTAGAATATAATATTTTTCGGAGGTACTCCATACTGATCCATCTCAATGTTACAGCCTGTATATCAATGCGTGATTATCGTGAAATATTGCGTGGATTAATGCTTATGCAATTGACATTAACGGTCCAATTGGATTAGCGGTGAATTGACGCATGTTGAAGCATACTGATCCGCCATTGATTTGATTTGCAAGCGGCCGATTGTGAAAACGTGCACGGAAGCTATCGTTTTTTGCAAAAACTTTCAATACTTAATTATACTGAACGGTTTGCAAATCTGCATAATTTTTCAATTACGAAGTACAACCTTTACGGGAACAAACTACGTTTTGCTTGCGGCGTTGCTTGCATGGATTTGTTTACTAATTGATCAGATAAACAAAAAAACAGCCAGTATAAGCAGGGTTTTTTTTCTTTCTTCATCGTGTAAGATTTCTATAAGATTTTTAATAGTGGCGTAGCATTGTGAACTTGTATAGTGTACAGGGCATAGCAGAAGGATCATTTTATGTAAATGTGTGTTGGATGTGAAATACAGGCTCCACACCTTCCGATCATATTCTAATTATCGGATAATGCATACACATTATACGATGTCACCCGCTAATTAGGATCGGATAGGAAGATGTGGAGCATGTCAAATAAGAAAGTAAGACTTCTGCTAATGGGTAATAGATTAGTTTACCCCGTAGAGAACTAACGACAAAATCAGGAAATTTCTAATTGTTTTGTGACCTAATTGGGTAACAGAGATCTAACCCAACCTTTCGCTATTATTCATACAGATAAAAGGATATTGATTTCTTATATTTACATGAATACTACACATTAAAATAAAACTATTTTTAACATAAAATAAACGCGATAAAATCCTTAAAAATAGTTTTATTTCAAAGATAAAGGGGTGTTTAAAACCGACTTTTGAATCGGGGAAGCGAAAAAAAACGACAGCATCAATAGCGCTCGGCCGGTGAAATGTATAGGGCATTTTACGAGCAGCCCATCGCATTTTATTGCAAAAGATGTATTTAACGAGCCCAACTCCTGGATTCATTTGGATTAATTTAATAATATTCGACGACCCGCCCAGGCGGCGCGCGAATGGCCCGACCATGCGTTAATTACATAGATAAATATGTCCGAACACTTTATAATGTCGATACAATTATCGCGATCCTCTTTTTTATAGCTTTTGAATTAATATCGAGGGTTGAATGGGTAAGCAAGTGAAATCAGTGATAGCCAAGTTGGTAAAACGCTCGTATCGGTAATGAGGATCGCAGGTTCGAACCCCGGCTCGCACCTCTAGGTTTTCTGGATTTCATGTGCGAAGCTCATTTTCAACCATAATTATCACTTGCTAAACGGTGAAGGAATACATTGCGAGGAAACCTGCATGTCTGAGAGCACCCCTCGAAAGACGTGTGAAGTCCGCGAACCCGCAGTAGGCCAGCGTGGTGGACTATGGCCTAATCCCTTTTGCATTGAGAGGAGGCCCGTGCCCAACAGTGGATCATTAAAAGGGCTGGTAATATTATATAATGGGTTACCCAATTAGTTGACGCTTTTATATGAAACGGCTATGTTTTAATTAAATAACTACTGTTATTAAATTAACTAAAAGTTACAGGACTATGAGCGAGTTAAGCAGCAGTATAATAATTAACAGCTTTATTGAAATGTTCATCCGGCAGCTTAGCATGTTTACATTACATGAAAACTAGCACAGAATACCTACATTTGTATAGTGACGAAGTGAACAAGAAGTCAAATAACACATGTCGTGCTGGTAATCCGATAAAGTCCCCCCAAGCAACGGCCCAATCCGAGGTCGTGCCCTGTGTGGCGCCCTTCAGCTAGTTGCATGCCTCTCCGGCTGGAGCGCACTCTGCGTTTGCCCAAAAAACCCGGTGAAGCTGCAAAGGCCGCATCGACCAGCAGCGTACTGACCATTCAATACATACATACGCATGCATATACATGTCGTGCTGAAGATTTTTGACTACCTATTGGCACAGTTGGTAGACCCTGCCCATCTACTGTAACGATCGTCCCAGGTTTAAATCCCGGTAGTGGTAAACATTTTGTGTTAAGAGCTGTACAATATCGCGAATTCTATACTGGATTACCACCAGTCTATGGTACGGTAGCCAAAATACAAGCGTCACTGGAGTTGAATAAGCCTAACCAATTGTAATGTTTTAATTTTGTTCTGTTCCCTGACATTAAATAGTTTTTAAAGGTCTTGTCCAATACAAACTTGTGGGATTATTGTAAAGTTCAACGCCTTAGTAGTAAGTAGATGTAGGTAAGTACTTAATAGACGATAATTACTACTTAATGCAGTAAGGATTAAAAATTACCTTCTGAATTGGGAAACAAATGATCCAAAATTGGCAATGTAAAAAGGTGTGGAAGATTATAAGTTCAAGACTTAATTGCTGGTAGTATCGCATATAGAAGTAAACTACTATCACGCCTGTTATCCCCGCAGGTTAGGCAAAGGTGTATTGCGCTCAAATTTCGTCATGGTATAGAGCAGGGCCAAACTTTGTGTGTCTACTGCCCACTTTGAGAATGAATTATTTTTTAGCGCCCCCATTTTTTCACCTACTTAAAAACAACTATAACTTAAGCCTCTACACAAAGCCCCCATTTTTTTCTGGGTCTCTTACCGCCCCTCTTTAGGCCTGCAGCGCCCACAAGAGGGCGTTATCGCCCACTTTGGGAAAGGCTGGTATAGAGGATCACTGCGAAATTTGGTGGGATCTGTACCCCCTCTAAAAGAACACTCGAGTGAAGACTGTTTGTATGCTACAAGTTCAAATTACTAACCGAATCGGTCGATACAAGATTTGTCGTAAACTTGTGAAATTGCGCCCTGACCCGAATGATCAAACCACATTGTAAGACGAGTAAAACCACAGCAAATAAGCATGTATAATAATATAATCATAATACCAGCCCTTTTAATGCCCCACTGCTGGGCACGGGCCTCCACTCAATGCGAGGGGGATTAGGCCATAGTCCACCACGCTGGCCCAGTGCGGGTTGGCGGACTTCACACTTCTTTCGAGGGGTTCCCTCAGACATGCAGGTTTCCTCGCGATGTTTTCCTTCAACGTTTAGCAAGGGATAATCTTGGTTGAAAATAAGATTCGCACATGAAATACAGAAATCCCAGAGGTGCGAACCAGGGTTTGAACCTGCGAACTTCGTAACCGAGGCAAGCGTTCTACCCACTTGGCTATCACTGCTTTCCAAGCATGTATGCCCAGCAATTATTACTCGTGCATTAAAATCACACGTCCGTATAATTTAAAACAAATCATTTAGTTGGGCTCACTACTCGGTGCATTTAAAACAATGGACTCCCTAATTAGTTTCAATACATTTACTCGTTCAACTTACACGCTAAAACAATCCTTAATGTGCATAAAATTCAGTATATTTTACGAGCTTCGAATAAATGATTAAGAAATGTTTGGAACAAAAATGGAATTTACTTAATAATTTTGGTCGCAATTGTATTTTATATAGTCAGGACTGATAAAAACTATCCCAGGAAATGGATAGGTTGAGTAAAAAAAAACTAAACTAATTTTTAAAATCCATTGGGTGGAGTATAATAAAACATAGCATAGTGATAACATATAGCAAGATACATATCTTGGATAATTTTGTCCCGGGAAATGAAAAGCGTCCCCGGGATAAGATGTTATATCTCAAAATTCATTATAAGCGCATTTTACTTAAACTTAAAATGCTAACATTGTTTACATACCGGGTTAGTGTATTCCATATTTTTTAACCCTGGAAGTGGCAGGGCTACCCAGGCTAGTCAAAAAACTATCCCAGAAAATTACGCGAGTACAAAGTCGCGCGCACTGCACGTTAGTATATACAACAAGCCAATGTTTTAATTTAGGCGCTACCCCTCTTCTAATCGAAACACATTGATAACGGGAATCGCAGTAATGGCCATCGGTGGGCAGTGCCCTCTGCTAATGAGCCACGCACACCCCACCCCCCTGTAGGGGAGGGTTGCACCCTCGGGGGGTGTTGTTAATAAACGAATCTTGCGGAATTGATCTGTTTATTTGTTTCCATTTATATTCTGAGGTAGAGAACCATGATGGGGATGCAATAAAATGTATTTGTTTTGTTGTTGTATAGATACTATAGGTTGTACTACAGGGAGGAGATCAGAATCAGGATATCTTTGGTCCTGTGAACCATTACAATCACCAGTCACAGACCACGTGGAAGGTCACCCATGCGAATGATATCTTGCTTGGACCTTGGAACCTTGCATAAGTGGATCAGGAGAACCACCAACAAGGACAAATGGTTTTTTCAGGTTGGCAATCAGCTACAAAATAGTGCCATTTTGCCAGTGTCGAGTAATTCTTGATAATTGTTATTGATTTATATGTACGCCTGATGATAATAGTAATGTTGATGACGATGATAATGATGAAATGAATCCCCTACCCCTATCAGTAAAGCTGTGGATACTTTGCTGAACATTTACCGGACATTTTGGCAGAACGTAAAGAACCAAGTTATACTATTTTATTTCAATATCCTTCACTCGTGCACGTTTATGAACACACTATGGTTAATATCCCACTAATATTACACATTATTTATCAAAGATACACATTTTGTGGATAATAAAACAATATTGACAACTTCACGGTTCAACTTTCCGCCAAAAAGACCTTATGTGACAGTTAATGATCGTCAAAGATGCAGGCAGTCAGAAACCTGAAAAGTATCTGACACAAGTTCTTAGGTTACCGAAAGTCCAACTAGTTGGACCTCCGAGGGCAAATGGCAATCGATCAGCTAAATCAGGTTAGACTGGTTACCAACACCAATACCAAATCAGAAATAAAAAAAGGCTGAGATGAAGATGATAAAACTACAAATCGGTATAGAACGACCATAGCCAACTCATGTGTATTTTAAGCCCTTAGCCTTAGTACTACTCTGCAGTCTACAATCGTAAAGTATAATCTATGTTTCTGTTATACATCTATCATATGGATTAACGATTTCACACATAAAAAGTATGTATATGACACCTGATTGTCGACTTTAACATTTTATTAATAAAGTCATAATTTATTTCCACCAATTCGTCCCCAAATTCCCCACAGAATAGGCCACTTAAAACTCAAAAGAAATTCGGCCGAAACCATTTGCGTGGCATCAAATTGTCGCGTCTCCCCTACGGGTCGTGTAAATAAGATCGGCCGTGTAAATAAGACGATGTGCCGATGCATTGACTTCTATTAGGTACCTCCACTGGGGTAAGAAGTTTCCCTTTGCGGTTTCAATGTGTTGGTGAGTTGATTTTGGAAAGAGGGTGCGGGAAAGCATTTTTTTTTCGTCAAAGTCTAATACGAAGACGAGTGTGCACTATGTTGCTCTTCTTTTTTAGGCTACAAAATAGAGCCAATTTTGCCAGTGTCGAGTAAACTTTTGAGATGGTTTTTTTTTAAATATGATAGAGCTGATGACGATGATGATGGATAATGAAATGGATCTCCTATCGATATCAGTAAAACTGAAATTGGGATGTTATATGTACTATACACGTTCACAGACTATATTAATGTTGGTCTAAGCTTTAGCCGTTTTGTATCCTCACTCTCAATTGAAAACTGTTTAGATATAATCTAGTAGGTACTTATTAGTTATTTATTCTTTTGTCGCTCCACACGGGTATACCCGGACCTTTGGAAGGATTGCATTTGTTTTTTTTTATTTAGTGCTATTGTTAGTCTTATTTATCAAGTGTTCATTATAAAACGCACATTACGTTCAGCCGCGGACCAATAAATCTTGAAAACTGGAATATTGCTTTTTAATAATCGACTTAAAAATAGGAAGAGGTTCTCAATTCGATTGTATTTTTTGTGATTAAAAACAATAGCATCTAGCTAGATATTATTTTCTTTTCTCCCTATTTTTGTGGCAAACGTTGGTTGAATTAAAAATATCCTCTGAATATGAAAGCTCGCGCTCATGTTGTGCCTGCAATATTATAATTTCAGGGTGCGATCTCTCTATCCCTTTTTAGCTGTGCACAAATTGATATTGTAGCGCTCGTGTGACAGAGACAAGTATAAATTTCTCGTGCCTGTAACGATTTGCTTGCTAAGCGTTTTCTAATAGGGTTGCCACTAAATTTTTTTTGTTTATGTATGTTGGATGGGATTGACATTAAATTTGAGAATAAGAACCTTAATATTAATTTATAATTGCGTAGTGCAATAATTATTTCTTAACATTTTTATACGCATTCTGTAGATGTCAACAAGGTACTTGATAAAAGTCTACTTCTGTATTTAATGGGTTTAACATGTGTCATTATCATAATATTTCTACAAGAATATGACTTAAGTACTATTTATACTCAGCACAGAAGCAGCAATAACAAATTAAAAGTACCTAGTGTATGTCGTATAAAATAAAGAGCTCCCGCGCACAATTTTAATGAATAATTGTATATGACAAGATACTTTTAAACGTGTTTATAATGTTTAAATTATACAGTCTATCCGTATCTGAAGCACCGCATTTCATTAGACCCTGTAATTATGTTAAAAGACTTTAATACGAAGCAAATCTTGTTTGCAAGTGAGAAAATTATTCATGCACGATAGATAATTCGCGGCCTCAGGAGCAGCCCTGTATTAGAACCTCATGTCTATCTTTTACCGCCAAGCCTACGGCGGTAAAGTGGCTCATGTTTGATAGCGATTCTGTGAAAGAAACAACATAGTGCGGTTCCTTCGGGAACGACAGGGATGGAGGTGACTCTTTAAATTTTATATTCTATCCGCATTTTGTCGCCTAAGCGTTCCATTTAGTGTTCCATATTTAAACTTCGCGCCATTCTTCTACCCTCCCAGTCGAGCGGAGAATGTAAGATTTTCTTTTTTTTTTGTTTTAGGGTGTACCCAGCCAGCCAGGGCTGAATGTGTGCGGAATATTGATGTGTGCGTGCGACCGCCGACGCCCTGTTAGGGAATGAAATTGGCATATAAATGTAAATTTTATGCCATGAATTTTAAAATGAAGTCGATACTTCCGCGCTTACGGCGGAGCAAGTGAGCCGTTTTCGTAACTTTATGTCAGAAAGGGATAAAATTAGATTAGATTATGCCATTTTTGGTAAAGAATTGGTTTTAAAAGGCCTTGTCAGAACCCTCAAGATAGATGAGATTATGACTATTATTATTTTGAATTTATTTGATTGAATACTGGCTCAGAATTATTTTGAAATTTAATGTAAGTTGGTAGACATCAATAAATTGCGGCATAAATATGTAAAATGCTACTTGTTAACATTATATACTACTTGTTAACATTATATAATGGTGTTAGATAAATCGATACACCACATTACAAACTGAAAATCGATTAAGAATCGTGGCTCAAAAACAAAACATTGAGCGAACGAAAGAGAATAGAAAGAAATCAAAGAGGAGGAAAAAATCCACTTTACAGACGCAAACAAGTCACTTTAACTTTATTGAGCTGTAATCGAATTGTGACGTCCCTACGAGCAACGGCGTGTTCGAGGTCGGAGCGGCGCGATCTGCAGCCATCCTTATCTGACCCACCCATTTAAATCTATGCGATTCAATCGTGCTGTCTCGCTCGTGTCCCAGGGGTGCCGCCGAGATTGCAATCTTTTGATTTATACCAACTATTAGGAGTGGTGCGGGATAGTCTGTCTCTCGGAGCGAGATCCGCCGCGATAAATGTTGGATACGATCGACGTTAGTATACTGATTATAGAAAAGGATTTACTGATACATCGTACACAGAAAACATATCGGGCTAGTGGATTTTTCGTTGAATCATATTTTTGTAATTTTATCTATGTTTGCATTAAATGTGAAATGACATCATTACTTAAAAAGATATTAAAGTTAATGATGCAATTATTGACACAGAATTATTATCAACAAGCAATTATCTTCTGAAAAACAAAATTATATTAAAAATATTTTTTTTCGGTTATTATAACATTCAGTTTCAAAATTAACAAACTATTGGGTACCTATACCTTATATACTTACTTACATATATAAAGTATTTCTATAAAAGTATATTATAAGTAATAATAATACCAGCCCTTTTAATGACCCACTGTTGGCACGGGCCTCCCATCAATACGAGGGGATTAGTCCATAGTCCACCACCCTGGCCCAGTGCGGGTTGGCGGACTTCACACGTCTTTTGAGGGGTTCTCTCAGACATGCAGTTTCCTCACGATGTTTTCCTACACCGTTTAACAAGTGATAATCATGGTTGAAAATAAGATTCGCTGCATGAAATCCAGAAATCTCTGAGATTCGAGCCGGGGTTTGAACCTGCGATCCTCATTACCGAGGCAAGCGTTCTACCAACTTGGCTCCTAAACTATACATTCATAAACTCTAGTTAATTCCAAATATTAGGTACATCATGAAACAAGGGTATCAAATTTGTTAAAGGAAACCATGTACAAATTCAAATTGTAGGCGCGCATTTCTAGTTCTTACACATTTTAAAACCTACATTATCAATCAGTATTTAATTACCAGCCCCTTCATATATAGATCACAAGATACAAGAGGATATATACAAAATAGAACTCTATTACAAAACGCAAAGAGTTCCATCATTCCGTCTTCGTTTAAGGGTTCACCGCAAAATAGCGTCCATTCAAAACTGTATTATCTTAAGTCCAACGTTATTTTGGCTCCTAAAGCGGTATATATAAAAAGCGGCCTGGCCACGCGGTCCCCGGCGGCCGCTTAGCCGGAAGGTCCGGGGAAAATAGGGGAAATTGTCCCTCATTTATATTGAACGGAAACCTTCAGCTTTTTACCCCTGTACGTAAACCTACAAGATATTCGCGCTACCTACGCTGAGTCAATTTACAGGAGAGTTGGAGAGTTTTCATGAATTTATTTAGGTGTAGAGCCGTTGGTATATAAGAGTAGTGTTTTAGGATATTCTGACGCTTTTGAGCCTATATAATTAATTATTTTTATTTAACGTAACGACAGGGAATCTAAAAAAAATCCAAGAAGAACGTTAGATCTATATTGTCAAAATTGATGATGAGTTATTCTTCTCACAAAATTTAAACTTTTTTAAGATGTCTTCAATTAGGTCACAGCTACAATTTTTTTAACCAACCATCACCAACGTCTGGCTCATATGGTATAATTAGGTAGCCGTTGGAGTAAGATGACCAAAATGTACTAATATCTTATATTTAGAACGTGACTAAAGCCCTCCGGTTTCACGGGTAACGTCTTAATCTCATTGGACGGTTTACGACCCGCGCTGCGCAAGAGTCGATAGCGATGTATCCGTTACCGTAGCGAAATTGCTTAATTTTATGCAGCCCATCTGTTGAGATGTACGAGTTAAAATTAGATACAACGCATCGAGTAATTGTATAATTCTTTATAGGTAAATTTAATTTCCCATTTACTATGCTAACATTTATACCCTAAAATAGTGCTGTCTCTTATTGCAGTAGAAAAACCAAATAAATTTGTCATCTACACAAAAGTGTGTCCAAAAACTAGTTGAATTTTTGATGATCGCAAAATTATCAACTGTATGAGTATTTCAAATTATAAGTACATCAGTTAATTTAGTCGACCAATATAGTTTATCCAAGACTGGACAGTAATCTATGAAAAATGCTCTATATAATGTTCTCTATGGTTTTCTCTCTCTTCTCTATTGCGCCTCCTTGGCATCGCTTGTTCTAAAAAGTGTTCTAAGTATTTAATTAAATTATGATTACATAAACCTAAAGAAGTCTATAATTTCCACCCCAGGGCCCATGGTATATTTACCAAAGACTAAATTGGAAGGATGGGCAGTCATGTGTATCGACTATAAAAGCTGTCGACAACGTCAAAGGGGTTTATACACCGTCGCTAATGGCAAGTCGTCAATATGTGGCAATGTGACCAATTTTCTGTATTTTGATACCCGTTTCCCGTCGTTTCTCGGATGTTTAAAATGAAGATATTATTGTTCCAGTCTGCTTAATATTAAATTTTGTTTGCCTTGCGAGACACAGTTCACAGTTTTTCAAAGCCAACTATGATCGGGCTACTCAACCGAAATGTGTAAGGTTATAAAGACGAGATTCCCAAAGAAATAAATCAAATTGAAACGATACTAGGTAGTTCGCGTTCATAAAAAAAAAATACACAAGTCTTTTATACATAAACGTGATCTGTATGACATACTTCTTAACATGCTAGAACATTTTACCCGATTTTCGTTATGCCTTATATAACACTAGTTTCTGACCGTAGCTCCGCCCGCGGCACCGCGATGAAACAAAACCTATAGCACTCAGGATTAATTTAGCTTTCCATTATTGAAAGGATTTTCAGAATCGGATTACTAAATCTGCACATTAGCCCCTACATCCATACTTACAAACTAATAAACTTTACCTGTTATAATATTAAGCATAAACTAAGGGCCTGTTTTATAATGTGCCGATGAACCGAATCCGCAACTTATTTAACAGAACAGGGCCCCACGTCTGCTAACACAATCGATTCATAATGGAACTACAACCGCATAGTAACTGTCACTTTTGACAGTTATTGTATGGGATATCTGTCATAAGTGACTGTTACTATGCTATCTGCTATGTGTCAGCAGACTTGGGGCCCTGGTATCGAGTTAAATAAGTTATGGATAGGATTTATCAGCACATTGTGAACCAAGCCCTAAGTCTTGAAATAATAAGATGTAATCTTTATACGTTTAGAAGACAGTAATCATTGAAATCACAACAAAACTTTTAACGCAAGCGCCAAGCTTGCTAACACAAAGGCATCATAATTGGTTAGTAAATGTCACTAGTATAAATGTCACTACTATACAGATTTTTCATAAAAGCCGTTACAAATTACGCTTAAAACATTTCGATTGAGCCCCGAGTGCGAGTTAATTCGTAAGCTTAAAGTACACTTTAAGGTCCTCCATTTGTCTATTTCGTATGGAGATTTAAAAGCTTTAGATACCGTCCACTAGAGGCGCTTTTCCGATTTGCTATAAAAAAATACACGCATACAATGTAGTACACGCTTCGCTTACGAAAAATACTTGCAATCGAAGTTCTGAACTGAGAGGCAGAGCTTGTACAACTAGGTAGGTACTGACCGCAACTCTGCTCTCTTTGAGATCGAGCCGCATCGCTAGGGCCTCCCTCATGAACACATCGGGGTAGTGCGACGCCATGAACGCTCGCTCCAGCTCCTCCAGTTGCCAGGAGTTGAAGTTGGTCCTCGAGCGCCGTCGCTTGCCACTGTCGCCGTCGTCGTCACAAACACCACCTGCAGATGAAAAGGTTCAGAATTGAGTTATCAAGTATTTTTAAGTACTGCTGGGCACGGGCCTCCCCTCAATTTGAAGGGGATTAGGTCATAGGCCCCCAGTCCAATGTGGGTTGGCGGTCTTCACACATCTTTCGAAGGGTTCTCTCAAGTATGCAGGTTTCCTCACGATGTTTTCCTTCACCGTTTAGCAAGTGATAATCGTGGTTGAAAATGAGATTCGCACATGAAATGAAATCCCAGAGGTGCGAGTCGGGGTTTGCACTTGCGATCCTCGTGACCGAGGGAAGCGTCCTAACCACTTGGCTATCACTGTTTATAAGTACTGTTATAGTAACGTAACTATAAGCGTATTTTATGTGGCTCTGTTCTTTTGAGCATCTCTGCCTATTGCCATGTGAGGTAAGCCTCTACAAACGGCACAACTCGGCACCCAATTTGTTCGGCCGATTTGTAGGGTCCCTACAAATTTGCCAAGTCATGAGTAATTCGGAGCCGTACGTAGATGCTTTTAGGCTTAAAATACAGGTTTTAAGCATATGATAGCTAGTGACAGCGTGCTTTTTCGATCGTTACGATTGAAGTAGGTGTTCCTAATGACCCCACCGATCTCCAAATGAGTTAGATACTTTTGTATATATGTTACTTATCTGATCTATGTTTGACACCTCCATGACAAGCAAGTTTTTTTTATTTGCCTTTTATTATCTAGTATTTTTTGATGTAGGTACTAAGATAGCATAAGCTACCGGACCATCTATTTACCAACGATTAGGGTGTTATTTGCTCATTTATAATTAGATTTAATTTAAAAAAGAGGTGGAGGTAAGTGTAACATAATATTTTCTATAAATTTTAATAAACATCAGAATGTAAAGTCATGTTTCAATCGAAAGTAACGATCCAAGTTATAACATTTCCAATCATCAGTGCGGCGGCAGGATTGAAATGAACAAGACATAATCGTAAAAGACTCAGCCAACGAACAAAGTCCATTGAGCCAATTCCTCCGCAGTTAATATAAACCCGCGACCGGGGGCTCATAAAAAAGAGATAATCTCTAACAAAGCGTCAGAGCAAGTTTTTGAAAATAGAATATAATTTCTAATTTTCTCGCGGTGATTTTAATTAAAAATGGTCCCGGGAGAACGGGACGGCTAACGCGCGTCGCCCGGGGTTGGAGAGGGATGGCTATAAATTACGCGCTCGGTCCTCGGAGGGGCTAAATAAATTAGAAGTGATTAAGAGGAGCGCGCTTCTGTTGTGCGTTGAACGTATCGTTGTTTTGTTACTTTGATAATTTGTTAAAAGAGATTTTTACCTTAATTGAGTTATAAAAAGTATAACGATATTTCTTTTTAATAGCGGCTTAAGAGATTTTTATTAAAAAGGCATAGATAGAGGTAAAAAAGATTCTGAAATTATTTTAATTGAAATGATTTCGAACTCCATTGATAAGATGTTTAATTTTATAGCTAGCTACCTGCTTTAGTGTTATGTTGAGACCTGCTCAGACCACAGATGTCATAAATAATAATAATAGTGACAGCATGCTTACTCGATGACGATACGATTACGTTTACGTAAGTGGTTAAAACGATGTGATGATAGTACAGGCTATTGAGGAAGGTGTAATTCAAACGTCATGACAAATACACAGTGTTTTCAATTAAAACGAAAATCACTTGCCATTATTGAACGCGTTGTTTTAGGATGACCGATACATTACTCTGTCGCCTTAAGAGAAATGCCTCAATTACACGTGGGTGAGCGAGACAGAAGTGTGTACCTAATGAGAGGAGGGAGGGAGACGTGGACAGTTATTGTATTAAAACAAACGACCGCCTTGGGCCCGCAGACAACAGTTTTGGCGCGCTTTAATTTAGTCTGCTCAATGTTTTAATGTCGCAGGGGAGAGGTGGCTGGCGCGATGGGGGGGGGGGGGGGACTTACTAAGTATCTATTTGGGGGTTGTATGCCGTGGTTAATAAATTTAATTCAGTTAATAATTCTGATTCATTCTCTTGCTTCCAGCGAAGCTGAATAATTAGTTTTTTCATTGTCAAGTTATAAGAGTTGACAAATAAATACTTATCCAAAGCTTTAGTACGACTCGTCAATAGCGCAGTGGTTGGAGGGGTCGCGCTCGTAACCTGGAGGCTGCAGATTCAACGCCCACCCTAACCATAATAACAAAACATTTGTTCGGAACAAATACAGAAGCTTCTGAAAACTAGAGTTTTGTTTCTACAAAGCAATATTGTGGTTTAGTCTGAGAAGTTTTCGGAGCGTTTGCTTTAAAGAGCACATATTTCAGAATAAAATACTGAGTGTATCATTGTTTCATATCTACTTAAGCACGGAGCTTATCACCATTACGATAAGAGATGATCTTAATTTTATCCTTCCCTTATAGCCTTCCAAAATCATACACAAAAAAAACTATTTCCATTTCTCTTCCCGTACCCAGCTTAGAAAGCAAAGACAATATTTTTATTTTATTCATAGAGAGACTATCGCGCAACGACATCGGCAGAATTAAATGCTTCTATTCAATAAATGCGATTTTATTTGTGATGCCTTTTATATTTCTATTACCAGAGACAATATTGTAGTAGGGGAATTGATAGTTAGAGGCCTTCCTTGTGTACCTATTAAATATAATTTATGGTTGATATTTGGCGAGATTCTATCTTTATCTGTTTGTTGGCTGATTGCTTTTGCTGTGGGGAATGTTTGGCTGTATGAGACAAAATATTAATTTATTTGCTATGTAATATTGAGCATAGACATCAAAATACTACGGCTCACCAATAATCAATATAGGTAAGCATTATATTACACAAAAAAAACTGTGATTCGTGGAAAATTGCCTAAGTACACTGAAATATTAATAATAGACATGAAAATTAATAAACATGAGAATACTGCCAAGTCATATCAAGAAAAAAAGTCAACTTACTCTATACCTATAAGTACAAGCAGTAACATAAAAAAATATTGATGCTAAACCATAAAGTACTACAACTCTCTCAGACGGAGAATTGATGTAGTAATAAAATTGGAGGCGTGCAATCAAAATATTGGATGCATTGCTTTATAATTTCATTATTCCGAGAATCAATGATCGGCGAACGGAAGGCGGGCTCGGGTGTAAGATTCGATAAATTTCGCCGGCCATAATGTACCGTTGTAACGACCTAATGGCATCTCCACAGATAGCGCACAACCCGATAATTTCTCGCCTCAATGTTCACACTAGCGGCCATCTCTTCCGGGAACCATTGAAATAGTCGCAGCGATTTTTTTCACGAAAGTTTAATGCGATTGCAATTGGTAAATTGGTTGATTGCAGACAAATCGCTGGTTGGCGAGCGAATGTTGCCGAATATGGCTGCGGTTATTGCTATGTGATCGGTAAATTGATGGCCACTCACATTTCGAGGTGTAATGATACAGTTATTATTGAATCGCGCTTACTCCGAACTCGCTTATTTTTTTTTGTAAAACAAATACATTTATCTGCGTTCATAAAATGTTGTTTGTGGTTAATATCTTAAATATGTTAACTTCACAAATTATCGAATAAGGTGAAATTCATATTTAACTTTGTTGAATGACTTCCAAAAGGATTTTGTTGGCGAGAAGTTGAACCGAGTAGTTGTCAATTTAATTTTTATTTCCAAAAAATGTGTTTCTTTGATAAATGATGTGTAAAATTAGTGGGACATTAACCATTGTGTGTTCATAAACGTGCACGAGTGAAGGAAATTGAAATAAAATAGTATAACTTGACTTTTCAAGTTCTCCCAAGATGTCCGGTAAATTTTCAGTATATTATCCACATCTTTACTAATAGGGGTAGGGGATTAATCTCATCATCATCACCGTCATCAACATCATTATATTCATCAGGGGTTAAGTACCCCTGATGAATATGCATTAAATGCATTAATGATCAACAAATACTAGATACTGGCAAATATGACATTATTTTGTAGCCGATTGCCAACCTAAAAAAAGAACAAGAAGACCTCCAAAACACTGTGACTTTTTTTATAAATGTTAAAAACTAACATTTTTGACTACTGTTACTCCGGCTCCAAACCCTACTACCCAAATCAAACTTTTTGCCCCAAAGTTTTTTTTTTCTTTAAATAATAGGTACCTATGCGGCTACAGCAGACTCAGTTACGTCTTCATCGCCTGGAGTGGGCCATCCCGGGCCGAGCTCACTGTAATTTAACATCGATCCCGGGAAATTAATATCCGAAATCACCGGCAATAATAAAGTTATAATTTTGGGACCAAATAGGTGGGTAGCAGCCGGTGTGGACAGGCACTTACAGAGACGGACTTTGGTATTCGGTTTTGGGTGGCGGTTTTGACACATTCGAATTTTGAAATTCTAAGAATATTTCTTGTGCTTGTTTTATAAGATAAATTTGTGTTTAGAGATGTCATTGAATAGTCTGGCATTTTAATACATACTAATAATAACAACTAGGCAACAAGTTTTTTCCTAACTTTTGTCTTGCAAGATTGTAAACAAAATTAATGGGAAGTAATCGATAAATAGGTATAACATAATGAATAAATTAATCTAATCCAGAAATTTTCACAAGTACCTATTAACAGCGTACAAATAAAAAAAACATTCAACTCAAGCATAGGTATAGGGGTGCAAAGGTAATCTTTGATAAGTAGGTATGTATACAGTATTCAACAAATATTACATCCTGTAATAACTCTCGATTCCATGTAAACATTGTGTACTAAAATACACTTAAAATAAATATAACTATTTTCTTTTACAACCGCTAAGTATTGATTCGTAATGAATCACAATCCGTCTCTGGGTTCCCGATGAAGACATCGGTTATGAAAAGTGGGTTCATTAACAGGGTCCGCAGACGGTTCCGGGAACGGGCCGTCTCGGCGCGGGGTAATTGAATTTATAAACGGCCAGTAACTAGTGTCACGTACCAACATAATGATAGGGACAATTTTTCACAATCAAAATTTTCAATCCGAATATAATATTGAATAAATATGTATGTATATTCTACAAACCGATTAATGTGAACGTTGGCCTCAACGAACGGCACAACTTGGCACCCAATATGTCGGGCCGATTTGTATGGTTCCTACAAGTATGTATGTCTTAAACTTGACACTGGCAATATACACAAACGTGTGATGCCAAAAAAGAAAGAAAAATAAAAGTATGTATGTAAAGTGACAAGTTGGCTAGTCTTTTTTTTTTTAGTTTAATAATCGGCGAAAAAATAGTGTCGTTTTGTTTGTTGTGATTTTATTTAAAAATTGTATCGAATCTTCTCCAGTGTTGTTTTAAATAATATACTCCTGACGATATTGATGATGTTAATATCGGTGATGATGATGATATGAATCCCCAGCCTCTTTCAGTAAAGCTGTACTGAAAATTTACCGGACATCTTGGGAGAACGTGAAAAGTCAAAGTTTGAATTTAAATCTGACAGACTTATAGTAAATAGGTATTTACCTATGTACCAAAATTTTAATAAAAAATACGTTTGACAAATAATAATTTTGCAAGAACATTTGACATAATTAAAAAAATATGAATGATAATTTTATTTCTCAATACAATCATCAATAATATTTTAACATACATCATATTTATTTGCAAAGTAAAACATTTGCGAATCGAGAACATATTTGTCAAATGATACGTTTGAGAAATACAATGTTTATCAACTTAATAGTTTTTCAACCTCTTTTTTTGGAAAACTACCAAGTGTCAAACGTTTTTACGAAATAATGGAGAACCCTATTTTTCACGTAGATACATAGGTACAGCGTGTAATAGTTCGTCGAGCATCTAGAGCCGCCATCGTTCGCGGCGCCCGCGGCTCTCGCGTCAGATTGAAAAGTGATAAATTGATACTGCTATATTAAAATACATATTTATGATAGGTACCACAGGTACAAATGGCGGCCGTGTGCCGTGAAAACAAGGCGTAATAAGTTTTAATATAGTGGACCTGATTACCGTAGTTGGAAGAGACGAGGGTTCGAATCCTGGTAGGGATATACTTTGTGTAAAGCACACGAATATTCGTACCCGATTCACGGATGTTTAATATCAATATAATATACTGAGTTCGCCCTCAGTCCATTGTACGGTGCCCACAACACAAGCGTTGCTTAGTGTGGGACCGTATAGTTGGTGTTTTCATTTGGCGATATTATATTATTTTATTTCATCGCATTTCATTTCGTAAAGAAAGAAGAAGAAGAAGAAAAAATATCATGCTGCATAATGTGCAAATGATATTCGCTCTTAGGTGATAAAGAATTTTCTTGGCGGACTCTACATTATGTGGGAACGAATAGAGCTATTGTTGCCAATGAGCACAAGTAATAATTTAGCGTTTCCCGCGGTAAGCAAACCTTGTCGAATGCTTATTGGTTGCGGTCTCCGCACAAATTGATGACACATTGTGTTCACAGTTACTAGGCAGATAAATATTGCTGGAAAACACGACTATTATCACCACTTTGCAATGTAGTTGTTGAATTTTCGTTGGAAAAATCTACATTCTGCTACCGAGCAATGTACGGTGTCTCTACTTAAAAGCATAGGTAAATAATAGGTAGTTATTTGTATATTCAAGGTTGCAAAGATGTTATAATATGTGAATTATGTTATCTATAGATCTTCGTTCTATTTATGTTTCCGATAGTTGTTTCGTCATTGTCAAGACCCTTAACTGTGCGACAATACAGAGCGCACACAACATACACTACGCAATTATTATTAGGGGATTAATCTCTAGAGAGTTATCCTATTGTCTAAGTCTATGGATAATCTGTTGTGGATTAGGGATGGACTTTATTATTGCGATGTTTACAAATATCGATATAAAATTTTGTTTGTTTTACTAATTATACCCGTTTTGAATTTTTAGTCTGAGAAGTTATGGACTTTCGCGGATCGAATTGATCAAAACGGACTTGTATAATAGTAAATGATGCTATAAATTGAATATTCATTTATAGGTTTCTCAGATTTAAATATTAGGTACCAACGCTCAAACCCTGCCAAGTTATGCTAAGTAGCTAACATCCCACATAACCCGGCCCTCTCCCACACAGAGGCCGGGTATCTTTCGAAGACTTCCCCCCGTCAACAAAAAAAAAAAGTAGCTAACATCATCACAAAGGTTAAGATAAAACGAACTTTTTTTTATTTCAATGTTAACTTCGTCGCTAAATTAGTCAGATTTATAATATTATTATTATTGTACCTATTTTCCTACATTGATTGAGATATGTTAATGCATCTATTCTATTAATTTATAGGGCTGTCGTTTTCTTATTAAAGTCAAATAAACTCGTGTATAAGTGTATTATTACTTATTTACTAAGAAATATTGGGATAAAAAAAAATACAAATCGTGTAGGGATAAGTAATCTACCGCACACAAAACATTACTTCTGTCTTAAAGTATTATTAGTTATCGACACACATACGATAAAAATGACATCACTATTTTTGCGTAGAAAGTTTCGATAACTTTGTCCGTATATTATCTGCTGTTTCCCGCGGGGATGATAATTCACTGCCGCCGGTGCCTGTTTGCTGCGTATCAAAGACCAAGTGCGGGTGCGATCCACGCAAACAAAATAATTATATACACAAACAATAGTGATCCTTATTATCATTATTCCATTCTAGCTCGAGAAAGGCAGAGAATAGACGCTTTTGAGATGTGGTGCTGGAGAAGAATGCTGCGAATACCGTGGACAGCCAAATGCACTAACGTCTCAATTCTGTCACAGCTGAAAAGTAAAGACCGATTGTCTACCATATGTCATCGTCGTATACTGAGCTATTTTGGTCAAATCGCCAGACGTGGCGAGAGCAGCTTAGAAAAGCTCATTGTGGTGGGAAACGTGGAAGGGAAACGTTCACGAGGCCGGTCCCCGACCAGGTGGTCTGACCAACTCAAAGAAACACCAACGTCCCGCTTCTACGCCGCGGTGAAGATGGCCACAGACCGGAGCCGATGGAGACAGTTCGTCCGATCCAAAGAACTGCCGTGATGATCACGATCCTCAGTCATGAGGGAACGACCGAAGAGAGAGAGATTATCATTATTGTTTGGAAAAGATTTTTCTTTGCCGTCGTTCATATGCTTTGTTTCGGGAGTTTGATGGTATGTGATAATCATTCTAAACATTTATTATATTGTTATGGTATCATAGAAGGCTTATAATGGCTTAACAGTGATAGTGTTGAATATTTCAAGGGGTACATTGGTAGGCTATAAAGGTAACATTCTTAAAATAAATAAACATTTTTTTTTAAATTTTAAAGTAACAGTTTGTGCGCGGTGAAACTCAAAAATCAAAAACTGTGTATACATATATTTTATACATAAACGTGATCGTTGTCACCTCTTTGTTATCCCATTAAAATATTTTACACTATTTTTTGTTAAGCCCCATATAAATAGGGTAGACTTTACAGACCTCAAACACTTAAAACATGAGTATTACTTCAGTACCAATCCTACCACATATTTTATAAATAAGAATGATAGTGATAGCATTCTTTATCGATGACGATACGATTACGACAAGTGTTCCTGTTAACGCAAACTGCGTCCAGAATGTTAAATAGTACAATCATTCATCCGATAATTCTTCAATTATTGACCACAATCATTTGTTACGTAACTGAGTCATGGGTTGTATGGTGGTGCATATTGCGAGACAATGCGGGGCGGGTCCCCAGGGTGCTGTAGATCAGCTCGCCAGCGGCTGTTCCATCTGACGTCACAGGAGCTGGGCTGCTGGTTGAGACCAAACAATTTGTTTGGTATTTCATTATATACATAATTACAATTAATTAAAATGATAACTACTGTTTTTTTTAAATAAAAAATGATAGGACTTACCATATTGTTATAATACACACACCAATTATACGGTCCCACACTAAGCAATGCTTGTATTATGGGTACAGTTTATAATAATTATATAAATATTAAAGTTAAGGAACTCGGCTACGGTTTGTCCCTACCAGGATTCGAACCCCTGACCGTCTGTGTCACTACCCGCGGAGCTAATCGGTAATCATTATTATTTATTTAATGATATAAATAGTAATTATTGCAGTTAAAAATATGTCTATTTAGCTGTAGAAAATATAAATAGCTTGCGAATATTTTAGGTACAACTAGGAATCCAAATTGACATCTATCTCAGAACTTGATTAATCTTAGTTAACCTACATACATTCTAAATAAAACGAAAATATTTACATATGCATCTTAGGCTACGTTTTACTTTGTGCACTGACACAACAAAAACGCGTATCCGAAAAAAAACTTTGAAAAAAATATAGAAAATACAGTATGATTTTTTTACAGATCTACGCTACTGTACAAGGTAATAATTGAATTACTGGCACCAGGCACGGCCTGGCACCGATATTGATTAAAAAAAACCAATGCAGATAGATATTTGCACATTTTTTGTTACTTCTTACCCAAAAAAAAAGAATGAAATTAGTCAATCGTTTAATTCAATGAAAAATGAATGTATTATTGTAAAATCTAGCCTTTTATTGTTCATCCAACCGTAAAGTTTTGTGTGACTGAAATGTTTTTCGGCCATGTCATGAATTGTTCGACTAAATTTTAGTGTGACTAAAATTGAGTCGAATGCTAAGTTTCAAGTTACCCCCTTGAGATTTCGTCACGGGTCTAGAAGGTAATGTTTGAACTATGAAATCACCCACTTCTACTAATGAAATCTGGCACTTGATGTACAGGTCCCAGAATATATTCTGGGACCTGTACGTCAAGTGCGAGATTATTCGTAAACTAACGGTGTACTTCATAGTCTACGTAATTAGACACATTGTATGGAGGATTGAATGTTTTGAATACTGACCGCTAGAGGCGCTGTTCAATTTGCCATACAATGTTGCTGAATACGTAAACGATAAACACTACAATTAGCTTACGAATAATCTTCCACTAAACGTACTGAACTTCACCAATGTGGTTTAGACTTTTGTGTGAAACAATATTAAAAACATAACGATGTGTCGAAGAAGGAAAATATAAAACAACAAAGCTTAAATAAATATAAAAATATAATATCGCCAGACGAACACCAACTATACGGTCCCACACTAAGCGACGCTTGTATTATGGGTGCCGTACAATGGACTGAGGGCGAACTCAGTATATAATACTTATATAGATAATAGGTAAACACAATGACTCAGGTACAAACAATTCGTGCTATCACACAAAGTTCGTCCCTACCAGGATTCGAACCCTGGACCCGCAGCACAGAAAGCATGGTCACTACCCACTGAGCTAATACGGTCGAGCTTATAATAGTAATTAGTTTTAAATTATAACACAGGTTTAAAAAAATACTTTATTTAGTAAATAAAGACTATGGTACTCAGTAGTTATGGTGTTAACTATATCTTGTTTTAGAGATACAAACTGTATCTTTAACTTCATAATGTAAACTCGAAAGGTCTAAAAGTCCTAACGGTCCTTTAGACCCCATGCAGTAATTTCGTACTTAAACATTGCACGCACCGGGCGTGACGCTCGGGTTAATTTTATGCTACATTAATGCAACCGAGGGTTGGAGCCACTTTTTAATAGGGTTAGTTATGGTGCGGGGTCTCTAACACCCCCGCGCGCGTTCTCAGGGTTAGCAATATGTTACGGGTTTGCTCAATAGGATTATTTGCTTGTGTTGTGATAAGCTTGGCTTACTTTTGATATTGGATGACGTTGGAGGGTTTTATTTGGTGGATTTTGTAGATCCTTGTTTGATAATAGGATAACTAGAGGAAGGTCATTATTTACAAAATAGGACAATTAAGGACTTTTTGGCGGGAAGTTGAACCGTGAGGTTGTCATTTTGTTTTATTTTCCAAAAAAAAATGTGTTTCTTTGATAAATAATGTGTAATATTTGTGGGATATTAACAATTGAGTGTTCATAAACGTGCACGAGTGAAGGAAATTGAAATGAAGTAGTATAACTTGACATTTCAAGTTCTACCGAGATGTCTGGTACATTTTCAGTAAAGTATCCGCAGCTTGTCTGACAGGGGTAGGGATTCATTTCATCATCAACATTATCATTATCATCAGGGGTACATATAATTCAATAATAATTATCAAGAATTACTCGACACTGGCAAAATGGCACTATTTTGTAGCTGATTGCCAACCTAAAAAAAGAAGAAGAAGAACAACAGACAAGTATACAATTGTAATACAAAGTATAATTATAATGCAACCATGTTGTACTAATTCTTACTAAGTACGGTTATACAATAGGTACCAACCACAATCCAGCCAATTTCATGGGAACATAAATTATACCCATGCAAAAAATATAAAAAAAGCAATACCCCCGCGCTTAAACAAAAAAAAACATGCATAAATGATACAAATTAGACGTGTCGCTAACAAAAAAAAACCAAATTAATTTATTCATGGCACATATTGGACCGGAAAATTGTATGTTTTTTTTCAAGCAAACAAAACAATCGCGGGTGACTTTTTTTTTAAAGTCTCACGCACAGGCCGTTTTTTACGACGGCCTAAATCAATTAGTTACAATCGCAATGGAAAACCATAGAGTTGTGACAGAAATATACATTGCAATGAAAAACGTATTCCACATTGAACGTTTAATAGTGCAAAAGAGATACTTTATAATATAGATATACTCATCTACTTTTTTAAACTATCTCTTCCCACTGCTGGGTAAAGGTTTCCTCATAATCCTCCCTGCTTCAATATCTATGGTTATACCTACTACTTCTTTTTTTTTGGTTGGCAAGCGGCTACAAAATAGTGCCATTTTTGCCAGTGTCGAGTAAAACATCTTAAGCGTAGTTTTTAATATAAGTACCCCTGATGATAATGATGATGACGAAATGAATCCCCGATCCCTATCCCCAATGAGACATTTTTTTTAAAACAATGTTGACAACTTCACTTTTCAACTTCCCGCCAATATAAGTACCTACTTGTTTGTAGAAAAAAAAATGTCAAAAGAAAAAAAATAAGAACTCATAAAAAAACTCATTTAAATGCTACCCCTCAGTACTGACCTAAACAATATAATATACTAGCTGCGCCCGGCGGTGTTACCCGCGATAAAAGTATGAAAATTTAAAACATCTATCCCACGGGAACCATACATTTTACCCGGATAAAAAGTAGCCTATGTGCTATTCCAGACTATAATCTATCTCTGTGCCATATTTCATCCAGATCCGTTCACCCGTTCGGGCGTGAAAGAGTAACAAACATCCATCCATCTATCCATCTATCCATCCATCCAAACTTTCACATTTATAATATTAGTATAGATGATGCTTCATAGTATATCTGTAACTTAAATATAACATTGTAATAACCCTGCTAGCAATGAATTCAAAGAAACTTGGGTCATAAATCATACAAGCGTTTCTTTTGACATAAGTGACTTCCCACCTCTATAGGTACTTACCTACTTGTAAAATGATGTATCCACTGAGCATAAGTCCATAAAACAATGTAATTTTTTAATTCACCGACTCTATAACGTTTCTACATAATTTCCACTATCTACCTATGCATGGTATAATTATATGCCTCGGCAGTTCTCTTCCGACGCCAAGACTTATGTCGCGATCAATGTTATACCATTATTTGACATCTTTATTGACATCAGCTGTCACGAATATATATGGCGGAGCATATTATTATACCATGTATCCTTTACCACACTTAGCAGGTGTGCACTGTTATCATAAACATCTTATTTAAAATTAATAATCTTAAACGTTCCATTAACGGCTATTGAAACACCATCACCTGTTCCTGCATGGAGCAATGAAAACACAGTGCCTAGCAATTTCAACGCTCGAGGGACTAATTCCGTAGAACCGATAAACCACTAAACTACAGGACATATTGGCACGAAATCACACTAGTCTCCCGTGACCAATATATGGAAGGGGTGAACGGGGCCAAAGTAGCGCACTATGGAAAAAGTAAATAGTAAAAAAAGCGCGTCGAATTTGACAAATGCGTGTTTTGGGGCACGCGACACGCGATTCGTCGCACGCCGCGCCGCGCGCGCCGCAAGATGCAATGACGCCGATCTATTTTCGGCTGCAATCAAATTTTAATGGGCCTTTGTCACATGTGCCGCCTGTTATCGAGTTGCCTTTTGAACTGGATCCGCCCGAAGTACTTATTAAAAGTTGCCCTTAATAACAAAATGTGTGATAGTATTGACCTAATTAAATTTGAACTAATTACAGTAGAAAATGGTAACAATTTGTAGGTCTTGATTTGGAGAGCCTCCTCGAGCGTCTCCGCAACCAATTTTGACATAAAGGTTTGTTTGTTACGATATAAAATAATCAATTTTATTGAACGTTTGTCGACAAATTTGACACATGTCCCATCTCTAGCACTAGCTCCGTGGATACTTGCTATATGCTTTCAGCGGCAAAATGGCATGCCTCAAGTAGGCAGAAAGCGATGATGTTTATCTCCAGTTCAGTAATAGTAGAGGTCAGTATACGTATAAAAACGAGTCCAGCAAGTAATTTCATAAGTATTTACAACACACTTTTTTTAAAATGCATATTACTTTTTTTATTATGTTACGTACGCGTCCAAATACGCTTTCGCGGCGTGCAAGTGCAAGTTATTCACTATAATATCAATTTCAATAACAGCTGTGTAGTGTAGGATAAAATAAAATTGAAGTCGAAAAAAACCATGACATCTTTGGTTTTATTTTTAACACGAAGTCGTCACTCCCTCGCTGGGTGTGTGAGGAAATGACCCTTGAAATTGGCTCCCCCCTACTCGGTTACATTTCGCACACCTTGCGACTGCCCGACAACTTGACTAATAGGCCTTATTACCAGCATTTCTGGGCTTTTGTCACTTGTTTTGTGTAATGAAGTTGTTTTTTGTAATGTTTAAGTAAAACTCGATACATTATATTTCCCCTCTTGCTCTATACTTTTTTTATAACTTTAGCGTTAACTTAAAGAACGTACAAAATTAGAATTTGTTATTGTTGTTTGATTGAGCTATACAGGGCGGTTCAGAAAGGGTATACTACCTTTGAACCTTCGCTTTTTAGCGCATACATAATTTTAATGTGAAATCAGAATTTCAATACGTCGATTTAAAAAAATATATACATGTATCGAAATTCTGTGTAAGTAATCTAATCAACTTATATGTAACTTAATAGAAAAACAAAATCATTGTAAATTTTTGAACTATAAATAAAAATGAATATTGCCTAAGCTAATAAAAAAATACAGTTGCCATGAAGTACCTACTCAACTTAAATATAAGTATTATATATAAATATAAAATGATCTAAAGATTTTTAGATCTGCACCTCAGTGCAAGATCATTCGTAAGCTAACCGTAAACGTTATAGTCTACGTATTTAGACAATATCGCAGTTTGTTTTCAAACTTAAACTGATTGTACTTTATTAAATAAAAAATTGATGGTTCATACCTCGCTATACACGAAGTTTCATTTATATCTTGAAACCTAGTGGCAGATTTTTGGCATTCTCAACACATTGAAATAAAACTAATCTTAAGGATTTTATCGCGGTTTATTTTTTATTTTACGTTCCCGACGTTTCGGCTGCTTTGCAGCAACCATGGTCACGGGAGGACTGAGGTGGTTGACGTAAAATAAAAAATAAACCGCGATAAAATCCTTAAGATTAGTTTTATTTCAATGTGTAGTATTCGCGTAAATATCTATAAGAAATCAATATTCTCAACACATACTAATAATCTCGCACTTAACCTACTGTTTATTTAGACGTATTACAACCTCAATATCTACTTTACAAACTCTTGATTTTAAATCATAGGGGAGCTATAATTTATGCGGTGTTCCATTCCAGCCGCCTCTCCCCTAGCCCTTAGCCCCTTATTGATGCACTTTTGACTAGTTGTGATTTCTCTTTATTGCACCATTTAGCTTGTTATTATTGCCGTTTGCTTTTACAATTTAAGCCTTTGTTTTTATAGAACTATTCTTGTTATTGGATTGTCGATTTATTGCGCTGAATAATGAAACTGTAAATAATTAGCTATTGATAATGTTTTTTTTATTGTTGTTTATTATATTTGTGTTGGTGTGGGTTGTGGAGGACGATCTGTGAGGAGACATATTTATGTGACAATGTAGTCAATCACTTTTCAACCTTTGAGCCTACGGTAGCTATGACATATTATAAGTGCAACAATGATAGTGTAAAATATTGTAACACGGCTAACAGGAGGTTATGAATATAAAATTCCAAATTAATAAATAATATTATTAGACATTTTAAAAATTACACCTTGTACTGAGCGCATGGCCAAATGCTACTGGGCCGCCTTGTTCAATGGGGTTAAAAATGTCCAGAATAAAAAAAATATTGCCTCAACAGAGACAAGTGGTAGAGCATCATGGAACGAGCTATTTCTCCTCTTGACGGCTCTACATATTACCACGACCACTCTGCTAACGACCAAAATAATACAAGGTAGTTCAGAAAATATATATATAAAAGGATATATTAAGGATAAATATAAGGATATATACGCATTTTTGATAATTATGTGAAGTCAGAATTTCGATGTAAGTATATATTAAAAAATAAATTTTGTTCTTAAAAAAATACAATTGTGATTTTGTTTTTTGTGTGAGATTTTTTTTTATAATTTATCTAAATTATGCCCCACCTTATAATTACAAATTTGCGTAAGAATTACGGGCTCACGGCTTTCTGAATCACTCTGTATATAATAAGTAAGAGAGGCTAAGATTACAGTTACCTATAACCTTTATATAGATATAATTATTTGGTTAAAAATAATGAATTACTTTATTATGGAAATACCCAAACTCAATATAGTTAATTATGTAATTATATCGACATTATGTTTTGTTTGTGAATATCAATATAACCAAGCTGTATACATATATTCCATACTAGCTGTTACCCGCGACTTCGTCCGCGTGGTATTTAACAAATTATTAAATTTTTCTTTGTTTTTATTTTTTTTTCGTGAGGTCCTATTTTTTTCTTAAAATAAAAGAAGCCTAAGTTACTCCTTGTTACATCAACTATCTGCCAGTGAAAGTTCCGTCAAAATCGGTCCAGCCATTTCAGAGATTAGCCGAAACAAACAGAGACAGACAGACAGACAAAAATTTTAAAAAATGTTGTTTTGGTATATGTACCGTGTATACATCCAAATTCACTTTGCAAAAAGCGGTTATTTTAATATTACAAACTGACACTCCAATTTTATTTATTTGTATAGATAAAGATCAACGTACATAGCAAATGTCGCTTTTCAAAATTCAAATTTACCTACAGAATTTATTTTTTCATTGGACCAATTAAAAAAACAAATTGATTATCTACGCTTCGCAGCAGAGCGCGTTCCGAATGTCCGGTGGAATAGATAATACCGATTGTTTTTGCTCAACGCTATTTAAAAAAAGCATTTGAATGCTTGCGTTTGCCTTCACTCTGCTACTTTCTTGAGAAAAAAAAACGTGACTATTATTGAATGGATTAGAAATCAACGGTCAAAGCCTAATGTATCTATCTATTGATAGGGTTATTCAAACTATGTGTTATATAAAAATAACTAAATTCACATATTGATGTCTTATATTTACGCGAATACTACACATTGAAATAAAACAGATTTTATCGCGTTTATTTTATGTTTTTACGTTCCCGACGTTTCGACTGCTTTACATCAACCATGGTTACGGGACGACCAATAACCAACCAACCAACAATATATAAATCATCAGCTTCAAGGGAGTATATATGTATATGTTAATAAGATTTAATACCTACAATGTTAATTACCTATCATACTTATGTCGGTGCCTACCCATTGTATTATTTGTGTTATGATTAATAAATTGAGCATGGCTTATTAACCGACTACACCATAATTAGCTATGGCACCTACTTAACTATTCACTCACAAGTAAATTTCATAGTAAAATATCAAATATGAATTAGAAATACTCTCAGGACACATCAGGCTATTTGATGTGTCCTGAGAGTATTTCTAATTCATCTTTATTTAAAGCTATGTGCTTATCAGCTGTAGGTACCTACATTTAAAAAGCTAAGTACATATCCACTCAATTTTTTTTATTGCATACATATGAATTTACTAAAGTATGTGAAATAATAGATTACATTAATTCTAATTATAACTCTTGTTTTGTGCCATCTTTGTTCGATCAAAATCTCATCTCTGGTGTTGAGTAACAGCCCATTGTGAGCACCGAACCGATCGCCGCAGCCTCATCTCATTACATATCAATTCATACTCCACGCTCCGTCTGCAGCATCCAAATCTTTGTACTCAAACAATTTCACACGTGATCATCTCTATAATTTATAACACAAAAAACCCTATTGATATTTCTATTACCCAATAGAGCGGGACAAAAAATCCACCGATGGCATACACAAAGCGCTCGGACTATGCGTCATCCACAAAACATTTAACATCCTAATTTTGTGAGTAACACCTCAGCGCTAGTGCCGACAAAAGAATCGATAAAAATCTCGGTATCGAGTCGGACGCGCGCGCAGCAGGCGGCCTCGCCGCGCGACTAATAACTTACATTTGGATTACTCTCGTTAGCCTCTTAGCACCTTACCCGACGTTTATTTTTTATTAATACAAAATTTATTCAAACGAGCCCCGAGAATATTTCGGGAATAATGCTTTAATATTATTAAAGCAATATGTTATGCCTAGAAGGATAAGTGTACCGTGCGCGACGAACCATACGATCATTATTTATACCATTATTCGTATGTTTAATAATATCGTAAGGTCACATTTCGGATTTTGGAATAAACACGCGTGTTTAATCTAGGTGTAACATCATTCGATTATTATAATCGATATTTTAAAATGAATAATCGATCTTGTCGCTCGATTGGGCCAGTACCCATGAGTTGTAAGCATAGTGCATTTGTCATTAATTCAGCATCGATTTTGTCACGATCAATAAAACGTCGATTGCAAAGTTGCGAATCGATACGTGTATTGAAGACAAATAATGACGATTATTATATATGTTGAAATATCTAAGCAAGTAAGGACTCGTATATAAATAGACCATATACCTTTTTATACTTAGAAAATCGTTTATGTACGGTATCCAGAAGTACTGAAGCTACAAAAGAATTAGGGTGTTAATGATATAAATAATAATAATAAATATCTCCAGACTTAATAAGATTAACGCAGTTGGTAGCGACCCTGCTTTCTGTCCCGGCCGGTTCTGTCTGACCCGGCTTCGGAGTCTTGGTAGGCACAAACATTGTGTGATGAGCATGAATGTTTGTACCCGAGTTATGCATGTCTTATATCTATATAAGTATTATAGACTGGGTTCATCCTCGTTCCTTTGCACGGTGCCAATAATACAAGCGTTACTTAGTGTGGGACCGTATAGTTGGTGTGTTCGTTTGGCGATATTATTTTTATTATTATAATACAGATGTGTGTCTCTCTCTATACGGGCTATGTGTCCAACACATAGAGGCACTTTTTGAGATTTTTAATGTTATGTTAGCCACCTGCTGGGGTCAACTGCTGAAAATGATAGCATAAACAGCGAATTGACCTCAGCAGGCGGAGGAACTATTGCAGGAATATTGAAAGATTATTGGGATTATGGATTGAGGTTTGGATGGATATGAGATGGGACTTTTGGAAGGGTTGCGGTCACCTGCCATAATCAGCTTTTAATATAGATATTTTTTTTTATTTGAAACTTTTTATTTTTTAAATCTCACTAAATATTTACAACAGAAAACTAAAAAAAAAAACTTAAAAATGATATGAAAACAAACTATGTATCAAAAAGACATATATATATATATTATTATAATATATAGATATTATTATTATTCTAATTGTTCTATAGCATTTACTAACATTTCTTGCTGCCGTCTCTATCCACACATAATTTGGATAACTGAGAAACCCTTCTACTAATGCATTTTGATTTAATTTTTCGGCCAATTTAGATAGTGGTGGCAATCAGTGAACTCAGGTAGAGCCACAGTTAGGTGAAAATTTAGATGAAAACTAATTAATTTCACTAAAATAAATACATTTAAATGCTGCGGTGTGTCTAGTGCATCTAAGAAAATAATTAATTTGCATAAAATACCTTATCAATGTCGGTATAACGCTGACGACTAGAAAAAAAACAATTCTTAAACATTGTAGAGTTATTACCAAATACTTAAATATTTTTTTTAAAGCATATCTCTTAGCATTTCTGTACCTATATTAACTTGTTTTGGTGTCAAATAAATTGCAAACGAACTAAATTATTGTTCTATAATTATGAAGCTGATTAATTCGAAAACTCCTCGGTTGACGCACACAGATAGAGTTGAGGTTATCTCGTGTTGCTCTCCTTCGCAGTATGGATTTATATCGCAGAGGTGACTGAATGTATTAATTAAAAGGTATAAATTAATATACATGTACTTACATACCTATTCAATTGGTCTTGTAATGTAACTGATTCTTATAGGAATTTGAAATAGTTAAGTAAATTAATAAATAAAAAAGGAGTTGTTAGAGTTTCTGTAAGCTATTTTTACCGCCGACGCACGCATCTAGGGTGTTATAAGTTTCAGGCCTATGTCTGTCTGTATTCTGTTTCTCTGTCTGTCTATAGCATCATAGCTCCCAAACACTTGAAACGATTTCAAGGTGGTTTTTTCTTCGAAAATCTGTTTATAACGTTATTTTTTTCTAATTTATTAATTGTTTTTAGTAAACTTCATTATCAAAACCCATATTAAAGGATTATACATAGGTAGTAATTACCAGAGTTATAAATAAGTAATCTCCTAGACTCTACTTACTAGGTGTGTAGGTTTATAAAGTACCTGTAAGTACGGACTTCTTATATTTACGCGAATACTACACATTGAAATAAAACTAATTTTACGGAATTTTTCGCGTTTATTTACCTGTAAGCACATTTGTAGTTTTTATAAAAAAAATCTAGGTAGACCATTATAGCGGTCCACAACTTTCAGTATAATTAATCAATAATTTAGGTGTTTAATTTTTGTGTAAGTAGACCCTAGCTATCATGAAAAATACATTGTAGATTTGCCGACCTTATAGGTACTTAATTTTATCTAAGTAGGTATCTAGAGACATTCAATACCCAGTCACAAAGCTCTACACAAGCATAATAGTCCATACCTTTACTACTTCCACCATCTTCATTGGAATCTTCACTAGGCGGTCCGTGAGGTGCCCTCGCGGGCAGCGGGTGCGGCAGCCGCGGCCTAGTCAGAAACGGCGGGGGTACGCCGAAGAAGGGCAGGAACGGGGGCCACGGTGGCCGTGGGGCCAGATGCGCGGCCGCCGCTGCGTACAGCTGCAGCGGCGGCGGCAGCCCGCCCTCCAGCACCATGCCGCCGCCGCCGCCCGCACGAGCCCCACCCGATATCTTGCCGCCCGACACCGCTCACCGACGGCACCCACAAACATCGTCAAAACGCATTTTTTTAAAATTAGGTACACGAACTCTATCAAGTCACCGTACAATCACCGACCAAACTGTTTCAAATTGTCACTTTTTTGTTGTTTATTTTTTTTTTCGCCAACACACCGATGTATTTTACGGGGGACACTCCGACGGTAGAGCCTCGGGTTCGGACGCGCGGTGTCAGAACTGTTCGCTCGCGGCACGCTGCGCCCGGCACTGAGATGGCGCGCCCGGCGCTGGGCGGGGCGTCGGCCCCCCTACCCCCCCACCCACGCACAAATTAATTCTCCGCCTCCTTCATATTATAGATTTATTCCTCGACCGTACATCAGGCCCTCCTGCTAAACGCTTTCCAACCTTATGCCGTGAAGTTACAGATCTGTATTGAATAACAGGCAATAAATTAAGGGCCCGGCATACATTGAATTAACGGTAACGTAGGCGACGGCCGTTTGTAAGTTGAAATAAACCTTATTTATACGACGATAAAGCCTGTTATCGCTCAGTAGGTTAGCGGATATGGGATTTATAGGGTCGCCGTTAGTTTGCGCGAGCTTGTGGGGTTGTCATAATCTTTTTCAGCCGCATGGCGCGCCGCTACAAAGTGACATGTAGAGAGAATCGCCGAGGAGTTATGTTATGGTATGTTTCCATAAAAGCTGGCGTTCTGTGAATATATTCTAGATATCTCGGCATATACTGACTTTAAACACCGCTCGGGTGGTTGGTGGAAAGTGGAGTGATAAATGGATGTTTTATTTTAGCGGTAATAAATAGGTACTCAATATGAGTTCTTGTAATGATTAAACTCTACCTAAATATTAAAAGTCGGAACATGATTAATGTTTCGTCGGCAAACATGAAGATGCTTTTACCAATAATGATGTGTGAGAAAAAAATACAGGTGTCTACAAAAATAACTCGGTGGGAGATAATTTAAGATTTCACCCATTCTTTTAATTTGACAGTTGATCGGTTGATGGGTGAATAATCATAGTAGTGCTCATCCGTAGAGTAGGAGCATCGAGAGCATACAATAGCGTTGCGTAAAACTAGATTACAACGCTTCGGTCTCCGCCCAATCGCTCTAATGCCGGGCGAACTATCAATCAAACGAAATTAACACATTTCAGATTATATTTCTGTCAGTGATGAATCATAAGCGACCGAAAGGCAATCAATTTCACAACCAATTCCTTATTCCATTAAACAAAAAAGGTAATGACGTAATTGACATAAATAATAATAAAATATGTCAAGACAGCGCAGCGTAACGACCGCTCGGACGCGACATGACAGTTCTATCAGGCATCTCGCACTGACTGTACCCGCCACCCCGCCCCCTGACGGTGGCGAACCCGCCGCGCATGCCGATTGGCCGCCGGCGCGCGGTGGGGGCAGGGGGCGGGGCTCGGTACAGGGGTGTTCGGAAAGCTTAGTGTTGCATGAATTTAATTAGTGTGAGGAGCACCTCGGGCGCATTAGGAGCCGCGATGGGCGAAGCAATAAAAGATATAAAGGAATGAGTATAAATTAAAAGTTAAATAGAGAGTGCGGTGCGGGGGAGTGCGAGCGCCGGCTCTACGTATCTCCGTCCCGCTCCCGCGCTACGGATGAGCCGCTTGTAATTGTTTGACGATCTTATTAGTATCAGTTAAATGTCGTTCTCTCTTTTTCTCGCGCGAATTTAATTAGTTTTTAATTAAAGCTCGGTTAATGAGACTTTTGCAGGATCCGCTTCGGGCGTTCTGTTCTTTTTCAGCATTTTAATTTTTGCGGGCTTGGACAATTTGGCTATCGATTTAATTTCTATTAAACTCAATTACTCTACATTAAATATTTTAGTTATTTCAACTACTTTTTAATCTGAACCTAAGAGTTATTGAATTTACTACGATAGGCATAGAGCTTTTTTTTTATTTACGGTACCGGAACGATAATTTTCAGGATATGATGAAGTAAAGACCATGGGGCTGTTTGGTGCAGCGATTAGGTGCCCTATTAAGACCGATTATCCAGAATGGATGAATGGACAAAGTACCTAGCTAGGTCCCATATGTAGTCCAGGGGTCCAGTTGTGCTGTTCAAGACTGAACTTTGACTAAAAAGCAAGAATTGTTGTCAGGACTACGTAGAGACCACTTCATACCACGAGTGGAGTGGATTAATTTATTACTGGAATTACCAAAACATGTGTAAGTAATATTGTAATTCCGGGAGTTCTTATAATCTATACAAATTACACCATAGGGTTCCGATTTTACCATTTTGGTACGGAACCCTGAAAATTTTATGTTGTTTGTTTAGAACGGCTGAACCGATTTACCTTTTTTTAATATGCTTAATAGTTGGAATCACGTTTGTAGAGAAAGAAAAATTTAAAAACTTGTCCGGAAAGATGCAAAATTTTGCAAGTTACCTACCGAAAGGGAAAAAAGTACTATATGAGCTAAGATTTGCTAAGATATATATGATATACAAGGTGTAACAAAAGTAGTGTAGAATAATTTGAGGAAGTTATATGGATGACGTTGATGTATAAAATAATTGTGTAAATTATATTTGTTTTTTTTAAACAAGACGAGCCAATAGAGTTTGGCCATAGCCTCAGTACCAGAGTGTCGTTTTTAAATGTCTAATAATCTCATTTATTTCTTTGAGAATGTTATCTTTATAACCTACTAGCCCTGTTAAAATATTTTACACTATTATTGTTACACCTTACATTTCCATTCAGCCTCGGAACATGAAAAAAACTATATACACAAATAAACTGTGTCGGTATGTTACGTATGCGAGCAGACTTCCCAACATTTATCACCAATTTCAGTTTAGATATGAACATCGCGGACATACCTCTGTCTCCCTCTAACGCGAGCTACAGCCCGATACTGCATCTCATTTTTCAGCATTAAGCGGGCCATGCACGCGCGCGCCGTTACTCCTCATTATGTCCGGCGGGCTTATGTTCGCTCGCGTTATGTATTGTCTGCCGAGAATGGGACGCTTTAGTTGTTTTATTGATGCCACCCCGCATTGGCGGGTACTGAATTCACCAAACATAATGTCAATGCTACGATAAAGAAAATAGAATTTAGAAGTTCAAGTTTTCATCCCACTTATATTATAAACTAGCTGTTGCCCGCGACTTCGTCCGCGTGGTATTTAACAAAGACTCAACCGTTGGCAACAGCCTGCTCGCGGGTTCTGATACCGCGGGACGCATTGCAGATTGTTGCTATCAAACTTAATCAGGCGCAGCGCTGCAACATTGGTTTTAATTTTTTTTCGAGAGATCCTATTTTTTTTCTAAAATAAAAGTAGCCTAAGTTAGTCCATGTTACATCAGCTATCTGCCAGTGAAATTCCCGTCAAAATCGGTCCAGCCATTTCAGAGATTACCCGGAACAAACAGACAGATAGACAGACAGACAGACAAACATTTTAAAAAAGGTTGTTTTGGTATCGGTACCGTGTATAAATCCAAATGCATTTAGTAAAAAGAGGTTATTTTAATATTACAAACAGACACTCAAATTTTATTTATATGTATAGATATAGATGTGATAGTTTTGCATAGGTAGTGGTAGTTTAGGGGTCAGAAAATGACATCGGCTTATTTTTATCCCGGAAAAATGCACGGTTCCTATGGGATAGACATACTTTTTAATGGCGGGTAACACCGCGGGGCGCAGCTAGTTAATAATATGGTGGAAGTAAACATAAATAGCTGTTGCCCGCGACTTCGTCTGCGTGGAGAAGTAATACATTAGCCACATTTTTATATAAATTTTGACAATCTTTGTAGCACCTTAGGGGTTGAATTTCCCAAAATCATTTCTAAGCGAGCACTTAGGGACTCACAGGAACTCGTGTGCCAAATATCAAGTCCTTAGGACTCATAGTTTCGGAGATTTCGTGATGAGTGAGTGAGTCAGACAGCCAGTCAGTCTATTCTATTCTATCATCCGAAAGACGTCCACTGCTGGACATAGGCCTCCCCCAATGATTTCCACACATCACGGTCCTCCGCCACTCGCATCCACCGGCTTCCTGCTACGCGTGTGATATCATCGGTCCACCTTGTGGGGGGGCCGTCCTACACTACGTCTTCCGGTTCGTGGTCGTCATTCTTAAACCTTTCTGCCACAACGGCCATTGGTTCTTCGAGCTATGTTGGTTACTTTAGGTCGTCTACGGATCTCCTCATTACTGATTCTATCGCGTAGCGAAACCCCGATATATTAATACAGATAATAAGCATCCACGAGCTATGTTTTGTTTTTTTTTCCTACCCGGTTCCGAATCCGGGACCTCCGTGTGTACAGAGCAAGTCACTACCAACTGTGCCGGTCGGGTCAACGATTATACCTACAACCTGCATGGCTAGCTACTAGGTAGGTCCAGGTTAAAGCAATTACTTCACAGGAAGGGGGCAAGAGGTGGGGTACGGAAGGCCGGGGAGCGGGGGTGTTTGATTGATGATGCAGAGTCACCGTGGCTCTACAGTCAACGCGCTCTTTTGTTTCAATAGCGCGGATTAGAGCACCCCGTATGTATACACAGGCATACATGCTGTAGGTATGTAGCTACACTATTAAGTGCAGTACTTATGAATTGTCAAAATTGTTACGAAATGCTAAGCTTCAACTCTAACACCCGTTTGATATGCCGTTCCTATGGAGGAGAAGAGGCGAGAAACTCCATCGTTAGTGTTTTTAAAAATTTTTTTTTACATTTTTGAGCACAAATATGAGTACCTAGTTGTAACGGATATATTTGTAATACTTTAAAAATAGTACAGTCTTAACAATTGCATAGGAATGTCAACAGCCTTCTGAACTTTTTCCTGTTTACCAAAGTTGTTCGATTTTTTTCATGTTTTTTAACAAGTTTTTGTTTAGCAAAGAATTTGTAATAGAAATAGCTATTTGATGTCAGCAGTAGACCAATGAACTTTGAATGGACAGACACGTGTAGATTTTCTCCAGTTTTTTTTTTGACTTCGTAAGTTTTTGTCTTTAATTTAATTGTGTTTATGCATTTGCGTCTCTCGTGTTATCAAATTGTAAAGTGTCTACTGCGATTTGCTTTTAAAACATTTTTGATCAAAGGGGGACGTCGTACGTCGGGAACGTAATAACATAACATACACGCGATAAAATCTGTAAAATTAGTTTTATTTCAACGTTAAACATATTTTTTAAATTGAGGTCAATTTTAAATGTTTGCTGATTATATGCCTAGTAAGCTTCATGATACAAAGGATATTTCGCTTTACCGCGTGAGTCTAAACACTTTAGAGCAAATATCAGCTCTTTATTCGTATTCGGAATAAGAAGTAAGGCTTATTTTTACCCTTCTATCAAAACTGGGCGACACTTCCCTCGGCGCTTCCATTTCCTGACGTCACAGCCCGTCATCGCTAATGTTTTATAAATATTGATAACGCAAGATGGATGTGGGCCACGCGCTCTGCCAATTGATTTAAAATTAAATAGAGAACGTTTGCCAGTGATTGATGTGGTCCTTCACGCCCCGCGATGGTGAGAAACGGGTTAAACGAAGTTCGGCGAATGGATTTTTTTGCGCTTTCTTTTCGGTTCAGTGCGCGCGATCATTAGCGGGCTGGGAGAGGGTTGAAAACTTAAATAACTTTGAGACCATGGGATTTTTTTAAATCTCAGAAATAAATTGTTGTTATCAGAGCATTAGATAATACCTACTTACTTTACTTTTTACAAAGTAACGAAAAAAATATAGTACTTATAAAAAGTACAAACATTAGTAAACATCTGAAAAACTTAAATAAATTCTCATTTCAGCCGACAATTAAAGCAGTTCCAACAGAATTACAAAAATAAAACAATAATTGGTTCTATCATAATACCGCCAACAGTACAGCCACAAACAAAAGTGTAAGCAACAGAATTGCTCAAGTTATAACACCCCTAATAATATGTAGACACGGCCACTTAACTTACACTCCTTAAGTGTAGGCACGATCTCAAAAAGCGGGCAGATTCATAATCTTGTTAGCACTCAAATTTGCATTAATTAAGGCGTCGAGGGTTCCGCAGTTGTGTCTAAACTCAGTGTCGGGTGGGGGGGAGGGGGCACCCACCCCCACTAGATAATATTCAAATGGTACATGTAACATCGCGCCCAGAAGCCTGAGCGCGCCGCCCGCAAGCAATATAGATGGGGTGCTCGCGAGGAAAAGTGTATGATATATTTACTTTTTAAGTTGCGGATTATAGAGTATTATTATATTATAGAGTACCTACCTCCTCCTTTATTTCGTCAGTCAACAATGTACTAGTGGCTTTATATAATGATTACTAAATAAATGTATCTAATATATCTAGTAATTACCAAGTATCATCAGCGAAATATGGATGCACTGCAGACCACCTATGCGCACATTATACAGACGTAATGTATTTTTATATTATGTTATAAATAATAATCAAAATAAATAAGATCTCAGCTCTGTTTCCAAAAAAATATATATTCGCAAACATGGTCAGTTCCAGAGTCTTAGATCATTATTAAAATGTTGTTTTTTTTTCAATGTTTTATCACGTTACATTACTATAAACTATAAAATCACAAACTGAAATATTATTATAAACTTAACTGCTTTCAAAATTTGTCAACAATAAATCAACAGAAATATAATCCGACTTAAGCACTTTTGTTGCTATCAGTACCTCTCTGAGAGCATCGAGGGTACGCTCGACAATTTCCTCCTCGAGTAATTCACTAGGATTTAATTTAAATTAGTTTTGGCTTGGCTTAATAGCTTCCCCCACCGACGGGTGGGGCGTTGGAGGTGGAGGCGACGTGCCTGGCTACACTCCAACAGATGTATTCTGGATGCTATTGAACTGCTCTCGTAGATTTGTGTCGTGCGTAGGTACTGTACAAACTAAACATTTACTTTTAAATAGAAGTTTTAATATTGATTTCTTATATTTACGCGAAAACTACACATTGAAATAAAAATAATTTGTCGGATTTTTTTGCGTTTATTTTATGTATTTACGTTCCCGACGTTTTGGTAAAATTAAATTCGATTGAAATTAAAAAAAACATCCTAATTTCAATACGGAAGATGGCTGGATGCTACCAATGACTTGGGATCCAGTAATTAATATAATTAAATCCAAAATATGAGGGCACCCCGGTTCAAATTATGACACTAGGACGTTAACCACCTCAGTCCTACCGTGACCATGGTTGCTGTAGCAGCCGAAACATTGGGAAAATAAAAAAAACTGTTTTATTTCAATAGAGGTTTTAGCTTTAATCGTATTTACATATATTTTGTTATGTCTTAGTCACAACAATTTAGTCATTAAAATATTTTATTTAGGCATAAAATTGTAAGTGGATCTGTAGCTCAAACACTACCTACCTACAACTAACACAAATAATAATATACCTAATAGATATATTATACAAATTATTCAATGACTCAGAATAGTGCTGCGAGGAACTCATTGGTGTTGGTTAATATACGGACACATCATTATTTATACTTTCAACTATGACCCTTATGAGTATTTGCCATAAAATCACTTCTATTTTGGTGACTAAATTCTGACCGGTTCTCGAAGAACGTTGAAATTACAAAATAATGTTTGGACTTTATTTTCGAAACAGACGATGAATCGGTCAATTACAACGAAAACTTGTAAAGAAGTTATGTTTGATCGTTTGTGAATTTGGATGTAGGAGGTTTGTATGTTTGGATGAAGGAGGTTTGGATGTTTGGATGAAGGAGGTCATTCCTTGGCACTACTGATACGATTTCAAAAAGAAACTGTGTTAGTTGGAAGCTACATTATCCACGAGTGCTATAGGCTATGTTATGTACAACTTTTTTTTAATTGGACGGATTTAAGTGAAACTGGACATTGTGATAGCTTATACAAAGATCAACATTTACAGGGTAAAGGATGAACCTACCACATACTAAGATCCGAGCGTATAAGGTCGCAGGCGCAGGTATAATGTAATAAGTAAATTTGGTTTAAAATACATTGTTGTGTGTCGCACTCCCGAATACGCGCGAGAGTTTGGCACGAGCAACCCTGCGCTCGCCGCGTTGGACGCGAAGTGGCCGACAGATGCGCCAGTTAAAGATTATGGCACGTTTGGGAAGCTCGCCCCCGGAGACAGGCCACCGGTGCGGTGGCGTCCCCCGGCGCGGGCGGCGGCCGGTGGCATCGTTATCATTGCGGGCTGTGATTACATTTTCTGAATCATATTCAATGATAGTGCGTAAGCGTAACAATTTGGTTATTTTGTAGATGGTTGTCTTGATTTCTTATATTTACGCGAATTCACAATGAAATATTGTTTTTTAATTTTTAGAATTTTTCATTGAAATAAAACATTTTTTTCAGATTTTTTACTTTCCCGACGTTTCGGCTGCTTTACAGCAACCATGGTCACGGGAGGACTGCTGCTTGCAAGATGTTTGTCTTGTATGATTTGGTTAAAAGTTAATTAGTTTAATTAGTAAGGTACTATAAATCTTCTTTACCATTATGTGTACCTACACCTTATTTATCATTTATCAACAAAACACTATCGATTTATTTTACAATTTTTGTCTGTCTGTCTGTTTGATCCGGCTAATCTCTGAAATGGCTGGACCGATTTTGACGGGACTTTCACTGGCAGATAGCTGATATAACAAGGAGTAACTTAGGTTACTTTTATTTAGACTAGCTGTTACCCGCGACTTCGTCCGCTTTTTGTTAAATACCACACGGACGAAGTCGCGGATAACAGCTAGTCTTATATAAAAAAATATCACATAGCAAACAAGCCATTCCGTCCAATATCGTTAAGCTCAAGAGTGACAGTACAAAAATGGCGGCGGAACTTAATTAAGGAAATGAACTCACAATCAGCCAATATATTTTTATGAGCCATCCATCAACGTTTATCGTCACATCATTGAGCCACGCTCCGGCGCACGTAACCCTAAAACGCTAAAGACATGTTGTAAAAACGCTGCCAAGGACATAGAGAGTATCCGGACGGTTTGATTTTTTTTATCATAAATTTTATACATTTATGTGGTGTTTCCAATGAGAAAGCAGCGAGATTTATCGACAAAAACTTTATTTTCTTTCACAACAATTCGTTAACCTCTTTCCGTGTCACATTTTTTTCTATCCTCCCTCTCCCTCACTCCACTATCCTTTCTTTCCCTCTCAAATGTTACAAATACAAAAAAAAAAACTAATTATAAAAACGTAATAAAATAAACCTCTCCCACATTTATGTCATAAAAAAATATGTGTGTATGTGTGTTGGCCTTTGTTCGTATAACGCATTATCGTACGGAGGTATAAATTTAATTGCATAGGTACCATGACCAAGAATAAGCTACATGAGTCAGATTGAAGAAAGGATGGGTGTCATGTCGTATAGGGAGGTGAAAGAAGCTGCTCTAGATAGAGACAGATGGAAAGAGCTTCATCAGCTACACCGACAAGGGTCTAACCCTTAAATTAGAAGAAGGTAGGTACCAACAATGACTTATTTATATGATTGCAGTAAGCTCTAGGTACATTGTAGTATCCCGATAGTCCGATATAACATTGCGTCAGCGAATAGAATTATTTTTTTAGCTTATAACGTCTAAAATGTCGTCTACAGTACGTACCATAAGGATTAGAAAAACTTATAATGTCTCAAATATCTCTGCATGAAATTTGCCTAATCCTGAGAATTATTTGCCTACTAGAAAGCATTATTTATTACTAGCTGCGCCCCGCGGTGCTACCCGCGAATAAAAAGTATGAAAAATGAAAACAAATCTATGCCACGGAAACCATACATTTTACCGCGATAAATAGCCTATGTGCTATTTCAGACTATAATCTATCTCTGTGCCAAATTTCATCCAGATCCGTTCAGCCGTTCTGGCGTGATTGAGTAACAAACATCCATCCATCCAAACTTTCGCATTTATAATATTCGTGGGATTAGTGGGATTGCTCCATACTTATATGTATTAAGCTTTTTATTGTCCATTCAAGTGACGCTTCGATAACCGAATATCATGAATGACAGGTGTCGAGTTAACAGCTTTTATTATGCTAAATAAAGATAAAGATAACGATTTGGTAACTGTTAAAAGAGGCATTGAATAATGGCGGCGTCTGTCAAAACGACACCACAACACATGTTTCAATTATTCTTATCAGTTATCTCTTTGCCGACACATTTGGCCCATCTCTATTTACAAATATTGTTTCTAATCCATCACCGCGTGTAACTGGATTCATTTTATTTACCTTCTCGCTATAGCCAGCGATGGACAACAATTAATGGAGGGTCGTTGTACGAATTACAATAGGTACCGTTTAAAAGATTATCTGTTTGTATTCAGCCGCAATCGAAACCGACTTTTGTTGTAATTGTCCCATCTGCCAAAACACTCAATCCCCATATAGTGGGCCCCATTTTCCTGAGTGGGGTGCGTCGGCCCGACCGGCCGGCACTCAAGGGTTATAAACTGGTAATATTTGTTATTGTCATCGACAAATTAAAAATGTAATAAGAATCTAACAGAATATAATATTTTTTTTTATAAAAAAATGCTTATAATTTGGTTACTATTTTTACAATCTTCTTTAAGCAAAGTCGACCTCTTCGCGCTGCTTGAATAGGCGCCAACAAAGTTCATTGCTGGTGATTTTTTACCACTAGCAATTTCCTTTGAAAATCCGTTAGTTTTGTTTCAAAAATAGTCACGTGCAAAAAGATGTTAATCAGAACTTGGTTGTATAGGTACAGGCAGTACAATCATCTTAAATTAAGCGACTAATTAGCAAAATTTTAACCGCTGATTGCCATATTTTAGTTGGCAACTGGAAGAGCAAACTATCACACATTAGGTATTAAAATGAATGTCAAAAAACTTTTAAGTTCAAAATATCTCACCGTGACAGCGCTTCAAAGCTTTTAAACCTTAATAAACAATCCCTCTGATTGATGACTGGTTATTAAAAAAATATTTCACAACTGAATCTTTAGAACACACATACACAAAGTCAAGAATAAATCTTTGTTTTAAATAATATCCGTTTCATCATAGCAAGTCCATCCATTCTAGTTACGAGTTAAATTCATATTCAAAACATGAGTCTGTCTTGAGAGCAGCGGCGAGCTGGCAGAGTAAAAAGTAATATATTGCCGGGAAAGCGCGGGAAATCATGAAATATGGCCGCCGCAGACGATTCGCCGGTCGTCCGCGAGATGTCATTAGCGCTCGTAAATTTTATCTCTGAGGGGAAAAAAAGAATGTCGGTAAAAATGGCCAAGTTTCTTGTGGAATATGTAGATTAAAAGGCGTAATCAGAATAAACTCATACGTAAGATGTAAATAAAAGAATAAACAATATATACTTGCGTTCAAATTGACTGATATTTTAGCTAAATAAAAAATACTTCAGGTTGTATATCAAAACTATTTAGGACTTATCTTTTTTACAAAGAAAAAAAACGCTATTCAGCACAGTCTAACTAGTACTCCTTCCTCTTAGGCAATTTGCTTATGTACCTACTACATTAAAAAAAATCAAAACTTGGCGTGAAAACTTCTTTGTGGATAAGATTTAAATTAAGTAAAACGCCCCTCTGATTGTTATTTATGTTCAATTCGGACGAAATTCGTTACAAACAATGTCGTAAGTACCTACACAAAATGTATCACGATGAATAATAAAAAAAAAAGATGTCTATTGCCTTGTTCAAACTAGTCCACCATTCTGGCTTCAAGCGTGTTGGTAGATATGTGACTTTTTTAGGGAACTGATTAACGTTTCTTATTGATTGAAATAAAACTGCTTTTATCGCGTTTGTTTTATGTTGTTACGTTCCCGGCTGCTTTACAGCAACCATGGTCACGGGAGTACTTTTCTTATTGATGTATCTGTTTACCTTCCATTCACTCTTTAGAATGATGCCTTCAAGAACCATTTACGACGATTTAGAAAATGACTTATAAATATGATTTTCACATCATTTTTTTTGTATCTGTGAAGTGTTTGACTCAAAGCGGTCACTGTTTGTAAAAACACCTATCATAATAATAATAATACTAGCCCTTTTTTACGCATCTCACCTCAATGCGAGGAGGGATTAGGCCATAGTCCACCACGCTGTCCCAGTGCGGGTTGGCAAACACGGTATTTACTAAACAGTTTGTATTAACAAAAAAAAATACCTATACATAATACGAAGCGGTTTATCAGAAAATCCCTCAATTGCCACTCCGGAGGGGAGAGGGAGGCTAAGTGGCTTTTCATTTTCCCTCCGCTCCCCCCGGCCGCGTTTTATTTATTTATCACCGCCCCCGGCGGCCGATATATCGACCACTTTGTTTATTTTCATTGCGATCTGAGCACAAATGGTAGGTATTATTTTTTTATACAATGTCTGTATGTAAGTAGAGGTACGGGTAGGTAGGTAGATATAGTAGGGAACGTGAAAAAAAATGTAAATGAAAATTTGTAACTGGCCTATACGAAATAAATGATATGACTTTGACATGACGTAAGGGTTGCCATAAAATGCATTAAATTAGTATCCGCTTTACACATAGCTACATACAGACGTGGGTTTACCTGGCATATAATAATACATATTCTGATAAGCAATGAGAATAGGTATGTACCTATTATAGGCAATGATATAGGTACACACCTATTATCATTGCCTAGCGAAATATAGGATACAGGTACATACCTGCACCCTATTTATAGTGAAAGAAGGTTCAAAACCCAATAGTTATATGAATTCACGGTGAGTATATATATAGTGAACAATGTAGTGCTTGTGGATTGTGGTGTGGGCTGTGGTCACCGCGTTCACATAAAAAAGAATTGAAGCCAGGTTCCGCTTGCGAGCTATTGCTTTCCTATTGTCACACAATGTGTAGTGTCCATGTTGGATGGGTTCATGTGACATGAACACATGTTTGTAAGTAAAGTTAAAGTTGGTAAAAGTAGCGGTTTTTACAAACCTTGGAGTATTGTATCGCTTTAGGTATTTTTTAAGCAAACTTAATACATCGAGACATCCAATGCAGAATGACAATATCGCGAAAAACTAAATTACATCGTAAAGATGTCCTAATTTTTCGTTAAAAAATAAAACCATTGACATTTTGAATTTCGCGCCCTGACCTAGCGCTTCCACCTTTTGGTTTGTTCCTCAAATCGCAGCAGATGAATAGCACAACATAAGGACGATAAGATGCGTATATATTAAATTATTTTTTTTGGAATATGATAGCTACATATGTCATAACTGCAGCCAATATTTCATTCAGGCATCTGCAATCGAAGTTGTGTTTAATCTGTCTCTGTTTCAAGTCGACATTAACTTTTCCCGTCCAATCGTTTTCTTGTTAACGACTACGATATGTTTAACGTTTATATTATTTGGTTCGCTTTTGTCGTATTTAGCCGTTTTGAAGTTCTATCGTTGGACACTCGGTGCTTATCTCGATAGGTAGGTATTACTAGCCGTTCCTACATTGTTCTCACATAGCCATAACAATGTACCGCTCAAAAATATAACGGATCTTTTTCAAAAGAGCAACCATGGAGTTTCTTGCCCGTTATCCTCCGTAGGAACGGTATTCCGAGCGGGTGGTAAAGTTATAGCTTAGCCTTTTGTAACTATTTGACGATTCATAAGTATAAATAAAAATATTCTGATTCTAATTAATACATACTCTGCAAACAGTAGAACTCAATAAACCGTCGCATCACCTGTACAATAACGACCCCTACCTACCCATATAAAGGCGCGATGTTATTATTTCACCCACACCACTGCAAAAGATATAAGAACCTTGTACAATTATTTCACTCCAAGAAATAAATTGTTATTCCGTAGATATTATTAAGCAATGGTATCTCGCTAATCCTTTGTCTAATTTACGACCGGCCGATACCAACAAACGTATCTGTGGATCAATCAGTAATTAAAACGAAGCAGCGTCGGGTACAGTCGCGGACTAAAGTGCTAATCCCGGTACGAGTCCCCGGACAAACAGACACGGATCCGGCCACGCGCCGGACACGTGCCGTCCTATTACATACACATTAAGGAGATATTTGGACTATTAGAGGACGGTTATCGCGTTATCTTCGGTGTCGGCTCATCCCGGATTATGTGGAGTCTGGGAACAGTGTCTGGTACCGGGTCGGGATTTCACTTTTGGGGAGTCGAGGTAATGATAAGGGTATTCTTTTTCAATAGGAATAGCGGTTGTATTTTATTGGGTCAAAATAAAATATAGTGATATTTAAATATATACTTTATGCAACGCTTTATTTATGCAACGTTTGGGCATATTACAATAGACTCATTTTAAATTTAACGGACTAATAATAAAGAAATATGAGAAGGTAAGTATGTAGAAATCAATCAATTAGGTGTTTCATCTGTTGAAATAGGTAACTATCCTGTAATACCTCCAGCTGCATGGTCAATGAATTTAATTAATTCTATTTTTTTATCTATCTATCAGCCGAAAGACGTCCACTGCTGGACACAGGCCTCCCCCAATGATTTCCACACATCACGGTCCTCCGCCACTCACATCGACCGGCTTCCTGCTACGCGTGTGATATCATCGGTCCACCTTATGGGGGGGCCGTCTTACTACGTCTTCCGGTTCGTGGTCGCCATTCTAGAACCTTTCTGCCCCAACGGCCATCGGTTCTGCGAGTTCTGCTTTAATGTATACTTTGATAAAATATTTGCAATTCAAAATATTAAACGCAACAAAGTAATCCATACAGCACAATAAAAACGACGATCATAACGCCACTTTAATAAGAAACATTGCTTCCGATCCCCGACACCATCAAATTACACACCGAGGGGAGGACTCACTTAAATATGAATCATTTCATTATAATGCCGTATTCAATCCGAGTAAACCTCACTTCATGTTGTTATTACAACAAGGGGAGCGTACACACATAAAAATGTATTATACGCACGCTCTAAGCCCCGTGGAGACGATAACTGACACTTAATACCATAGAGCGTGACCGCATTACTCTGTGATCTATGGTCCACGGAATATGTACGCGTTACTTTATCTATGGATCGCGAACTGTCAAAAATCGGAGGGAAACTAAATCGATTTTGCGCACAACCGTACTCGGCAATCCGTAATTCATTTTGTATCTTATTGCGCGATGTTAGAATTTGTATTTGATTGCAAATATTTTGTTTATTTGCTTGTTTGTTTTATATACGAATGTAATATGTAACCGCGTGGTTATAAGACGGAAAATCGAGTGGGTTGTTGCGCTTTTGACTGTCCACGCGAGGGGATCTGAGTTTTTATGGGAACAGCAAATTCGGCACGTGTCGAGCGATGGAATTAGCCTTAATACTTGCATTAATAAAGTGTGAAATTGCCACCGGCACTCGCTGCTTATTATAACTCTCTATTAGGCGTTTTTGAACAGCCTCCATGGGGTCGACGTGAGCCAAATTAGATTGTTCTTTTATGTATTATCTCGGGACAGTTCAATGATCATTGCGTACTATCTCAGTATATCTACAGCTATTTCGAACACAAATTCATTGAGGATTAAAAAAAAACTTTAGTGGTGTAAAGAAAGAGTAGGTACCTATATATTTTCCACAGCCCTAAATTAGGGTAACTGCACCTATTTTTAAATTTCGAGATGAGCTTTTTAATTTCTTTTTTTTTAATTATACAGCCAGCAGGGCCCGTACCGTGACGGCCAGTACCTGTCTACAATAGATACAGAACTTTGTATTTAATTCGTGGCTTTACGGTCGTAGAGTTTTATTGATTGCTCCAACCAGTCAGCCGCGACGCCCGGACTGGATAAACAAGGGCTAAAAAATGAATGAAAAGTAAAAGATGGCGGATGAAGCACCGCCCCCTGCTGTGTCGCTGGCTACCGTTTTGAAATGTCATTCTCAACTGTTCTAAGATGGGATGGCAGACCCCATGATTGGATAGTGATCGATAAATCGATATCGATATTTTAGGTACATTTTAGTTTCAACTTAAAAAAAAATTAAGCTTAATTTAATCGTCATATTTCTCAACATTATCGGCCAATAATAATTATAGATGATATTTTTTTTATTAATAGATATCCTATAAAATACATAAATAAATACGTGCATTAAAAACAAAACTACGTATTGTTATAACAATATTAGAGTAGCTGATTGTTGCGTGGCAACCATAAGCGTAGCCAATCAAAGTTCAATATAAATTAAGTACCCACAAATTATCGATAAACTTCAAACCAGGCCCTTACATTCTCCACAGCTACCACAACAACAAATCGATCGATGTTTTTTCCACTCAATCGTCTTTCAATTCTAACTTTGGTGATATCGAGTTATTCAATTTCGAGGGCCGCTCCCATTTGTGACGGTGCGATCGTTTCCGTTGGATCTTTTTTTTACCAAATCGATGTCGATAGCCTCGTCCGATTGGTCATGCGCATTCCTAGCGTTATCAAGGAGGTGCTGTAGAATTCTGTTGAAGCGTTTGGATCAGGTGGATCACGATATTTGTTTTTTATTGCGGGTAGTATTTACCGGGCTACTTATACCAAAATTGCAATTGTTTTTTGTATTTTATTTTTTAATAACTTAACGAACTTGTGTCTTCTAATATTGACAACGGATTCGTTGAAGAAGCGCAGGTTCAATTGGTAGTATACTCTTTATGGGTCAGCCTGTATATAACAAATCTGGTTGAAGTTTAAGATTGACAATAAAAATATATACAAGTAGGCAATTCATACCCTTAATACAATAATCCTAAATGTGTATGCATTAAATGAATCCTAACACACACCAAAAATTGTATTTCATTTCAATTAATCAATTTAAAAAATCCAATTAAAAACACAAACCGTTCCAAACAATGTCGTCCACAAAACCAGTGTCGTAACAAAAAAAAATCTAATAATTATCGGCATAGAATTAACGCATTTAGCCGACACCCCGAGGGGTATACCAATTTCGTGTATTTATCGGCGCGCGAGGTGTGTTGATAGGTATTAATTGATGGTGCGCGAGAGTCGACGTCACGCGGTGAGACTTCGCGGCATGGGGTCGGCATGTCCTTGATAGTAGGAACACCAGGCTATCGGGATCGTGTTAATATATTCTTTTTTCCAATAGCCTTTTTTATTGAGTCAGGCTCAACGCGATTCTGCCATGTTAACAGTGCCAACGGTAGGTTATAAAGATAACATTCCCAAAGAAATAAATCAAATTATTAGACATTTATAACATGATATCTTGTACTGATCGCATGGCCAAACATGCGAGAGCGGCTGTGGGATACTGTTGGTAGTGTCAGAGATAATATTATTAGGATAATTATGTGTACATTACAGTAGGTATGAAATAAAGTGTGTCCCAATGATTGCACTAATTCATGGTGCGCCTACTACGCTAACGTTTTCTCAATATCACAAATTGATTTAGAACTTGTTTTGTGCGTATCAAATTGGGGCGTGATAAAAGTGTTGGCTCACATTTGTCATTCCCGTGCTCAACTTTATAATAAGGTCGTATACACAATGGTGGAAATGATTTTAAAGTTACCTACAAATCTCAGGAAACGTATTTTTTTTAATCATGGGTGGAAATTCCAGTATTATGAGATTTTTTTGCAGAATGTGATAAGTGTCTAGAAATATACATTATCATCTTATTACAAAAATAATGCTCTAGTCATGGTTTAATCCTGGACTAACAAGTCTTGATTTGTTCCGGTACTAGCGTTGGTACTAAGATTAAAACGTAATCTATTACAAAACGCAGACCAACTGAGGGTCTGCTAAACAACTATTTCTTATACTTTTTTTTAGTACACAGTTTAAACCTGGTAGTTATGGTAGTAAATACCTCTATGGCCAGCTGTCTTTCGGCTGATGGATGGATGGATAGATATACATGTCCCTCTATGCCTGAATTTCGTATCCAGAACTGCGTGGTTGTTTGCCGATCCAATTGATATGGTATGAACGGGCACAATGTAGAAGATGAAAACTAACTATATTTAGATAATAGTTCTTGGCTACTCGAATTTATAATTATAACCAGAGCAATACTACTTAACGCCTTGTGTAAAACGTGTGCTTATCAACCGTTGTTGTATTTTAAACCTTATCACAAAACCGATACGTTTATTTTCCATTTTGATTTTATCATCGGAAGTCGTGTCGTTCGGTACATCATAAGAAAGATAGATAACTGTGTTTTTTTTTAATTAAACATGTCAGACTTTGATTTATGTTTACTACGGATAGTTTGATAGTCGTTAGTTCCCGCCAACGGTTTCGCCTGTGTTAAATGTGAGCTATATTAAACCTCATAATCGCGAAATATGGTCACGGTCACGGGAGGACTGAGGTGTTTGACGTCCTAGACCGCAAGCAACAACTAAATATGAGGGTACACCGGTTCAAAATGACACTAGGAAGTCAACCACCTCAGTTCCGTGACCATGGTTGCTGTAAAGCAGCGGAAACGTCGGGAACGTAAAAAACATAATATAAACGCGGTAAAATCCATAAAATTAGTTTAATTTCAATAATTATTAAGTTTATAATAATCTCCAGGCTAGGCCTTGAATGCCTAATAGGCCAATGTATACTTTAATAGGTTCGAGTACCTAGGTGATGATTCCATATTAGGTTCATCAAAAAATATAATACCGTAATGTCCAAATTACTTTGTATATCAATGCAGATGCCAGTTGTTTCCCGTATTTAATATTTCATGATATTTAATTACAATTTTTATCATAAAAATATTGGACGGTAGCGCGAACCATTAATCAAACTTTAATTAACACGTGTGCAGAACATTCGCACTCTTCCCAATTAACAACAAGATCTTTAAAGATAAAAATGTAAATCTACACCGCCACTGCCATTTTTCATGTCGCCCCCTCCTTGTTTAACATACGCATAAATAAAATATCCGTCTCTGTCTTTTACAAATATGTTTGACAGCCCTTAACTAACTTTAGTTGTTCATGCACTTTTGTCCTTTTCTCGTGTGCTAGCGTTTGTATCTTCTTTCTCTTTCTTTTTATTATGAATGCTTTCAAATAAATAAAGATTCCAGATGTATTCGTTAAGAACGCAATGGAATAACGTTTATTTGGCGTTTATTAATCGCCGTGATGGCTTTTTTCTCTGTTAAAGAGCATCTCGGGGCGAAGCCGTGTGATAGAATGTATAATTATTTTATAACTAGTTGTTGCCCGCGACTTCGTCCGCGTCATTAAATTGATATAACTTTTTTATTTACGTACTGATTGAAATCAAACAAACATAACATTTTAAGCGAAGCTTACCACAATATATTAGTGAAAACCGTACCCAAATCCGTTTAGCCGTTTCTGATATTAGTGCGCACAAACGCACAGATGAACAGATAAATTTAACAATCATTGTTTTGGGTTTTATTGCGTTGTTAAAGGTCCCCAATAATAGTTTTCTCATATATCTTCCAAGTACAGCACGTCAAGTGCAAGCTAACTGTATACTTTATAGTCTACCGTATTTAGACATTTTGTATGGAGAATTGAAAAGCGCCTCTAGCGGATGGTATATGAAACTTTCAATTCTCCATACAAAATGTGTAAATACGGTAGACGATAAAGTATACGGTTAGCTTATGAATAATATCGCACTTGACGTACAGACAGCGAGCAGTTACATTTTTATTATATATATAGATGTAACACCTCGGATAATAATATATACCGGTTGTTTCGTATTTTGCATAGTAGGTAGGTACGTGGACAATCTTAATTTTTTTTTATTAGAGATTGATACGGTGCGCATGCGCTAATAACGTTAGAAATCGTAATTGCGATCACTGAGCCAACCAATGATGTCAGAATAGCTACGCCCGCGACTTTGCTTGCGAGGATCTTAGTTTTTGAACGAACCCTGCCATATATCGGTGTTTAAATAACTCTAGATGGTGATCTTGGTAGATATAAACTATCACCACGTCAAGTTTCATTAAAATCCGTCCAGTGGTTTTGTACTTTCAAGTCAGACGAATTTTAAAAAATGGCGGATTGTGGCTCTATGACAGACAGACACGGCAATGTTACAATCGCATTATATATAGTTAAGATTATTCATAACACTATATATGATTATTCATAACACTATACTAAATTAGAGACCTAATACTCAACACCAATCATTGCAGATAACACATAAAATAAATCTAATCTGACAGATTGTTTACCCGCCATCACAATATTTGGGTCGATCTCAATGGCCGCACTATGAATGAACCGCCGCCACAGATAACACAAGCAATATTCAATGAGTATGAATAATAATTATTAGAACATTATCGATTTTGCTGCACGCACAAATTATTACTCTGTGTGTTTTATTGTCCAATTAAATATGTCGGGATGGGTTATGCAATGACGTGCAAGCAATTCAAATATATTACAATGTGTCATTGCATAAATTATATACCGTGTATATATTTGATTCAAAAAAGTTTTACTATGCCTTGGACCAGCCCTTCTTTAGCGCGAATTTGCGTGATCCTATTTAAAAAAAAAAATGTTCCCCTCAAACTGACAGTCGAGTTTTGTTTATTGACTTCACATATCGATTACAAATGCTCTAAAGATGCACAGGTTTAAGGACTTCAAGGTTGACCATTTATTAAGCATCTATTCTAATATAACTACTATAGCATAAAGGATAATACTTAATAAAAATATTTACTAATTCCATTTCATTGGTCCTGCGTACATATCGGCGTACTTAAATGAAAGAAGAAAATATATTTGTTACTTAATATATACAATATTTTAACAGGGTTTACATTACGCTATACAAATAATATTCCGAAAGAAAAAATCTAATTATCAGACATTTAATTTTTTTTTGCTAAACCTCATATTTGCTAGATATATAAGGATCCATATAATTACCTGATAAATAAGTTATTGATTTAGGTACTATTTATATACATAACTACTACAACCATTTAGGGATGTACCTAAGTACCTACTCATCTATATGACTCGATTGAAGGTTCTAAATGATAGCCCTCGTAAGTAAAACAAACGCCATTTTTTTTAAATAAACAATTATCTGAATCACTACATATAACATAACGCCATCCGACGCGGGCGCAGCGGTGTCAAAGGAGCCGTCGGCTACTGCCGAGATATCATAATTTCTTATTCGACATCTCGCAATAGGTTATCATAGACAGATCCATTCCGACCGCTGCATCCGCTCCTGATGATAACGTTATCACTGTTATAATAGTGTTAATGCGAATAATTTAAAGCGACAATTGTTCATTAGTTCATTATCAAGCTAGTTCTAGTTCTATCGGCCGAAAGACGTCCACTGCTGGACATAGGCTTCCACCGATGATTTCCACACAACATAATCCTCCGGCTTCCTGCTACGCGTGTGATATCATCGGTCCACCTTGTGGGGGGCCCTCCTACACTACGTCTTCCGGTTCGTGGACGCCATTCTAGAACCTTTCTGCCCCAACGGCCATCGGTTCTGCAAGCTATGTGCCGCCCACTGCCACTTCAACTTTGAAATTCTTTGAGCTATGTCGGTTACTTTAGTTCGTCTACGGATCACCTCATTTCTGATTCTATCGCGTAGTGAGACCCCAAGCATAACTCTCTCCATTGCCCGTTGAGCAACCTTGAGCCTTCTTATGAGGCCCATAGTAAGCCACCACGTCTCGGTACATTATCGAACTAGTATTAAGCTATTAGACCTGTCTTATTGAATAATAATTATTTAAATCGGTTTAGTATTTAAGGAGTCCATAGCGGACAAACACCGTGACACGTAATTTATATATATTAAGATAGTACTTACCTAGTTATGTTTGTACCTTAGACATAATTGATGAATTGGTATACCTATATACCTACGGGCTCTTAAGCCACAGTTTAGAGCACTGTAAAGAAATCTACATTGATAATCTGTGGGCTCGGCGTTTGTTGCCTGCTCTACTATAAATCGAGCGCTGGCCGTTGCACAGCCCGCGGCACTTTTTGATCTGGCGCGTCCGCTAACTTATGGGTCCCTCGTGGCGCGCTCGTTGCCGAATGATGCATGGCTGCTTATATGTGCTTATAACCTTGGTGAGCATTTAAATGTAACTCAAATAACACGCAATGATTTGTTATGAAGAAGCCTTTTAGTTGTCTTTAGTTTCTGTTGAAAATAAGTGATCATTTGATAGTCAATTTCATAGAATGTCCACTACGCATAAAGATTTAGAGATGGAATGGTGAATCATTGTATGTAAGCCTAGAATGACCAGGACTGTTCCGAAGGCAAAAGTTTGATGACTTGGATACTATGGACCGCGTATACATCCAAATGCACTTAGTAAAAAGCGTTTTTTTTTAATATTACAAACAGACACTCCAAATTTTATTTATTTGTATAGATGTATAAATAAGAATTTCTCGCGTTGATGCCTAAATAGAATAGTACCCAAATACTTAGATGGTATAAATGAAAAATAACGCAGCTACATTATGTCAGGCCATTATGTATAGTGATACAGCTAGTGCGCCGTACATCGGCACAATAATTCAGTGAATTGCCGAAATGTGCCGTCGGAATAGCCCATAAACATGATTCATGGAACAAGAACACAATAGTTTTGCTGTACTACGAGTATAAACACTGTTTTACTTGTAACACGAGTACAATCTTAAATTATCTTTCAGTATAATAGTGTAACTATTAAAGATGATGTAGATGATAAACCCAATTTACTCATAATAAATAATATACTTAATATTAATTTGATACTTAAAAATGATATGAAAACAAACTATGTATCAAAAAGACCTTGTCCGCGTGGAATGGTGGCAAGAATGCTGGCTGCATTTCCTCGCTGTATAATCAAACTTTTTTTTTTATACTTTATAAACTGTGGACATCTGAAAATATTTTACACTGGTTACATCTTATATAAGGTATAACAAAAATAGTGTACAATATTTTAAACGATGAAGCAGTATTTTTGGTTATCTATTTCGTTGAACGTTTTGCGACAGCGATCGGCCGCTGATGTAAACAGTTATTCAAATGACTTATTTATTATATGATCCACATAAAAATGCAAAGTGCCAATCTCGTAGACAATGACAAATGTTTCAACCTACTTGTTAATATATATTTTTAATTATTATGTGATTTAACAACTTAGTAAATGGCAGCATTTAAAAACTTCCATTCACAAAATTTGAATTTATTTTCACTAAAATAGTCGCAGGGTTGTTCTGGAACAAGAAATACCACCGATAAGTTCACAGTGAATACAAAATCAATAAATATGTAGCGGCTAATTCAATATAATAATTGGGCAAGCTACAGCGCTGGCTGATAATAACACATGTTCCACTAATAAATAGCAAAACAAGAGCGGGTCAGAGGTCCCCAGATAAAACCCTTGTATTAATTTGCTGCCTTTGCCGTGACAATGTTCTGTAACACAGTCAGTTCAAACTGAGCGCAAGCTATTTGATACTAGATGCAAGTAACTTTATTGTTGGTACCTACGTACTGCAGAATGTACGATACATTTTTTTGTTTTCTTTTGGGAGTGTAGTTGGTGGGTAATAAATTAGATGGTTTGCAGTTTTTGTTGTTTCAGATTGTTGATTTTATCAGGGTGCAATTTAAGAGATATATTTTTTTAAATAAAACTAATCTTACGGATTTTATCGCGTTTATAATCCTTTTTTACGTTACCGCCGTTTCGGCTGCGTAAATTTAAGAAATCAATATATCTTTTTTTCCCTCTAAAGGCATTTTTTCATTGCAAGAGATATCTTGATGCACTAACAGAAAATTCTAAAATACATATTTTAATAGTCTACTGACATTTGCCCATTCCACTGTTATTTTATCATTTATAAAGCTTTATAAATAATTTTATTCCATCGTAATCATTTTATGTGGTTATTTACTTGTCGTTTTTTATGGTTTTTTGTTCAATAAACTATATCACTTCATAAGATAATATGTGAAACGTGATTGTTATTTATAATCAATAAAATTTAGTTGCACAGGATATTAAAAACCAGTTATGTAGTAGTAGTGTAGTATATGTACACGTAATATTTAATCAAAAACATAAAGTATGGAAGTATGGTGTTGATAAATTAATTATCTTTTATTGTAGCCTACTATATAACCATAGGATATGAATCGATGCAACGTGATTTAAATAAAAGTGAACCTTGAATTGTTGTGAGAAGATGCATTATATTATTTATGAATTTTATGAAATCGTTATTCTTAAATAATATTTTATTGGAGGTTGTAAATAATTAAATGACGTATGTCTAGCTGGACGATAATTTATATTAATAGATTGATAAAAATGGATTTCAAATTCAGAACACTGTCTTTAGCCGTGCCATGGCGGTAGTAGCGTTTATTCTATGGGCGAAAAGTCGCCCAACGCAGCGCTCGTAATGAAGTAGTTGACTAACACACCAATGTGTTGTCGGTCTCTATGATAATACGAAGGTTATCTGAACCCGAGAGTCTAATAAATTACTAAAGTTACTTCTTTTTAAAAGTGCCCGCCGCTGATAAGGTGTTTATTGAATATTAATATCGCTTTCGACGCAATTATAATTGAGGTTGAACGGTTTTTTAGGTCGCAGAGAGGTCGTTCATCCACATATTGTCGGCTGATCTCTGTAACATGAGGATATCGAATGATTTACTTGTTGTTGCAGAACGAGCTTTAAGGTAACCACGGGGACACTGACACTCGACACTAATATCGATAGACATTCCGCGTATTTCTGTGCTCACAACCCTATTGCCTTCGCAGCAGCACGATGGTATAGATTGACGCACGCTGATTCAATCTATCGATAAATTATCGATGTCTATGTCAATGTATATCCATGGAAGTGTTGACAAAAACTCTTAGTTAGTCAACATTCTGCTAAGGTTCATAATTGATACGTTCTAAGTTCAAATAAATAACAAATGACAATAGGCTTTGCGTTTCTACGATGTGCAAGTGATATTCAACCTTAAGGTGATAAAGGAGATTCTTGGTCGTCTATACCTACCTACATAGAAATTACTAGAGTAATTTACCATGCCATTTTCAATGGGCAATATGATGATCGATTACTTATCACTTGCTATATGTTGCAAGCAAACATAATGAGGAAACCTGTACCCAAATTCATAAAGTTTTTATCCATTAACAATGGCAATATGAAAGAAAGTGTTGTATTACGTAAAGGTTTAGGAGCTATTGTATGTATAACGGTCATATAACATACGCATGTTACGTACTCGAGTTGATAACGTTATTACGCTTTGTCCAGGAAGACTCAATCACGGCGAACTAGCCGGCACTTAGTTGGCTATCTCGGTGATCGTAACTACACCTAGTCCCCGCAGCGGCTGAGCCGTGAAATCTTGTACAAGCGTTTGTGCGCACCACGTTCATAGCGACGTAGCGGACAACCGCGCGATTGTTTGCATCACGGTATAATAATATGACGTGATGACGTAATAAGTGACGTAATAGTATTATCTTGCGATATCCCAATATGTTAATAATTAATGGGCACACTGATCGTGACCTACCATCAGTCTCACCGTTAATAATTAGATACCTATAGACTCCCGGTAACAGTATGCAGATGACGGCACAAAATATTTGACGACCCGACTGTCACAGTTGATAGCTACCCTGATCGGCTCCTACTCCCCGAAGTCATATGGTTCTTTAATATCTAGAAAAGTTATATCTGGGATCGCCCGCAGTCAAGGCCATAGACAGAGGGGGGTTTTCAGGGTTCGACCCCCCCCCCCCTCCACCCCCCCGCGAAATGCTTTAGATGACCCACCGTTTTACACATCAGTACTTAGGTACTATGTTTCTGGTCCAGAGCTCGAGCAAAGTGAACTCAACCCTCCCCCCCCCCCCCCAAAGTTAGTTCCTGGCTACAGCCTTGCCCACAGATCACGAGAGATATGCCGTGCGGTTCAAAATGTATGGAAACTCGCTGTCTCCGTTTTGTTCCCCACCACTCGCCACAAAACACATGCAATTACATAAAACCAACCAATACGAAGTCTCACACACACACGCGTGCCAATGATTCGGTGCGTGCTGCGTCGTCGCCGCATACAGCGGCCGTACCACGCGACGCACCAGTTTATTCAAAGTATCGTTAGACGATCTATCCATTGCCTCGTACATTCACACAGTAGCGAACATAGGTGGTACTTAAAGAGCCATGTATTTTGTACAAAAATAAAAAAGTCGTTGTGCTACATGAAAACTAAAATAACATAATAAAGGCATTAAATATGTTTTGATTTGTTGTTTTTATTGATTTTAAAGACGAATAAATAAAATACTTAATACTGGCTGGTGAAATGAGATTCCATCTTTCGCGTAGTTCACTTTGCTGCTAGTATTTTTGCACACAACCACGGAATAACACGGCATTTAAAAAAAAAGTTAGAGCTCCGATACCGACGTGCAGTTGCAGTCGACTGACGGCGAAAACTCTATGTTAGCCTAATTTTGGCTAAAGGTAAGCGCAAGCCCACCGCTTTCATAACATATCTCCTCTAATATATCTGTGGCCTTGCCCTTAGTCCATTGTACGGTACCAGTAATACAAGCGTTACTCTATTTATTTTAGTTTGCTCGTAGCGCGTTTGAAGCGTAGTGCGTATTCGGGCTGCTGTCGTATTTCCCAGCGTCCGTGCGATGATTTGTGGCCATTGTTATTTGCCATTGTGCTACTGACATCGCCACGACGCATTGCTAATGTCTTATTATACTTGTGATTGGTTGTTACACGCTTTCAATGGAATTTCTAAGAAAAAAAAATTACTTACTTACTTTGATCAAAAGTTTTACATAAGAATATAAAAAAGGTCTATCTGCAACGGCAAATCTCGAACATTTATAATATGGTACCTACAGATCACATTTTTATCCGATAAATTGAACAGAAAAACATTAAAAAATAGATAGAAATTCCTTAAAAAGCTCTAACAGATAATATCCACGCAAACAATGGCCGATCAGAAAAAAATATTTAAATAAAGAATGCTAACGGTATCGCACGGCGGGAGTATGCGCCGCTCAGTGCTGCCAACCAAATAAAAATAAATCACGCGTGATTTATTCTGGCTGAAGTCGCATGTGTTCCGAACTTGTGCAACTTGGTAGCGATGCACTATGTATGACAACCGCCTTGCAAAGTTGCATGCATGCTAACATAGAATTTGTATGCACAGAGTAGCATCAGCACAGTTTTATTTATTTCCTTATGTGCGGCTTTTGGTGTAAAGGAATGGCGATTCAAGTAAGTAGGTATCTGCTAGTACTAGTGAAATTCGTCCACTTGGACAGGCGAGGGAATACAATCCATACTGCCTATTCTGAAGTTCTTTCTTTATGTTTTTTTTTAATTTGGCATCACCATAGGTATTTTGCCAGTGTCAAGTAATATAAATTATTTCAGTTTTCTAGCAATATGCACAGGCCCAAAGGCTAGGCCCAAGTAAATTACCTCCCCATCCCTCAATCAGTAAAGTGATATTCTGAAGTTGTCAATGTTATAAGTTCACTTTTTAAAACTTTATGGCTTCTGTCGTTTTTCGATGATTTTGCCAACAACAGAGTATGTAAAGATACTTACATTTTCATGATCCAATTCTCACTTTTTGGCGTGAAATTGGAGACTGAAGTGGTCCATTTTGTTTATTTTCTAGGATGTATTTCTGATGTAGTAAAGGAAATTAAAATTATATGTTATATAACGAGTATTACACGGTGCTAGTACAAGCTAGGAAACGCTCTATCTAAGATCTAACCCTACGGATGGTTATTTCGTTCCAAAATTAAATTCAAATCATGTAATGCCGTCACACCCTCCGGAAATTGAAGTTCGCAACGGCCGCTTGACCCGCGATGTCAAGAGTGACAGCTGTCAAAACGCCGACCGAACATTTCTAGAGACATAGACATAGTGAAAATGTTCGGCTAAAATGGAAATTAATTTAATAAACAATTCAGGTTTTTTTTTTTAATTTAAAATCAATTCGTGACCCCTCCGATCAACCAGCACTAAGATGAGCCAGATAGCGTTTATCTGGTCCGGCGCAGGCTGAAATGTACCATAAGTGGCTATTATAGCCGCGCATCGATATTACCAATAAATTCTTTGCTATATTTCCCAATAGATAACGTCCCGAGATGTGGTCTGGGCGCACACGACTTTTCCTAAAGGTAACGTGATGTTGAGGAGGCTTTTTTTGCTTACGAGGTCTGACATATGTTACTAGGGTACACTGTTTTCCTTATCAAACTCACTTATAAGTCTTGGAATCGTCACGACTTGGGATCCAGTAATTAATATTGTTAAATCCAAAACCAAGCGCACCGTTGCAAGACCTCAAGACACTGTGAGCACTTTCTGCGTAGATCGGACCGCAGGCAACAACTTAATATGAGGATACCCCGGTTCAAACTATAACACTCGCACGTCAACCACCTCAGTCCTCCCGTGACCATGGTTGCTGTAAAACACCCGGGAACGTAAAAAAGTATAATATCAACGCGATAAAATCCGTAAGATTAGTTTTATTTCAATCACTTATAATTCTCTAATTTTAAAACCGTTTCCATACTAGCAGCGCTTCATCGTTGTAATGAAGATATACCGTCGGGGCCACGCCCTCGCTAAGCGGATAATTGAGTCATTATAGGTGCGCGCGCGCATACGCCGCGCCGCGCCGGCCGCTCTCGCGATATCTGCGATCGATAGCGCGATCGAGGATCAAGCCCCAGGTACCGAGCATCACGTAACTATGTGTATAACACAAAATATTGTGTACCTTGGGAATTAATATTGTTTAAAATATGTTGTAAAAGTTGGTCGGTATACGTAACTGTTGGCATTAGCATGGCATTTAAATACCGGATTAACTGCATTCGTCTGCCAAAACAGTCGGATGGCGTCGTCTTATGATTAAATAATCAAAAAACAAGAAGCTTTTGGCTAATTATTATAACACATATAATATATATTTTGCCATACAATCTTAGATCCCTTTTTTAGGTCCCTTAAGGTGCGAATTTTCCAAGAAACCCTTTTTAGTTGATGATTACGACATAAAATAAAGTTACTGTGCTTATTTTACATCTCTACGGACAGCGGTTTGGGATGTGCATAGTCTGTCAATCAGGACAAGGCCTTATATATATATTATTAGCGATATGGCAACACAGTTTCAAAAAATAATAATTTGCCTGACAGTTCATGCCTATATAAAGCGCGCACGCGCCCTCGTGCATATTTTTTAAATAAAATTCGATAGGAACCGCTAACAATATATAGATATACTCCCCCGAATTTATAGACGTGATATAACTAATTCAAACGTCATATAGTACTCCGCAAAGCAAAGCTCTAGTGCACAGTACTATATGACGCTTATTAAACTTATAGAATGTCTATAAATTCAGAGGTTAGATTATAGATGGCAATATAACCTACCTGTTTGGTATTTCAAAAGCATTTTGTTACAATCTCTTTAGTATTTCAGTGTTTAAGATTTGATTGACACACATTTTTTTCTTGACAATTGTCACATAAAGAAAGAAATAAAAATAATACGTAAAAAAGCGTCTTGTCCTTTTGCAAAGTTACAGGGGTTTTCAAGATTTATTCTTAAGCTTAAAGTGTTCATACTAAACAGAACAAAATATGGATAGACGACAAGGCGATCCGCCTCCGCCGCCACCACCGGCCCCACCGGCTCCACCGGATGCCGCAGCACCAGCACCAGCACCACCTCCGGCTGGGAATGATACTGTAGCCGTGCCTGGCGCTGATACCGCTTTGAAGACATACTACACTCCTATAATAGTCCTCACGGCTGTGTTTGGAGCTATATTCGTTTTAGGACCGCTCCTCGTGAGGAAGGGCAATAATGTTGGGTAAGAGATATTGCTACAAGTATCCTCCTCTGTACCCGGGCTGGAGAATGCCTGATGATGAAGATGGAACTGTTTACCACTTCCGCGACTTCGTCCGCGTAGAAGAGTATATCATTATATTTTTTCTAAAATCAAAGTAGCCTAAGTTACTCCTTGTTACATCAGCTATCTGCCAGTGAAAGTCCCGTCAAAATCGGCCCAGCCATTTCAGAGATTAGCTGAAACAGACAGAAAAAATTGTAAAAAATGTTGTTTTGGTATATGTACCGTGTATACATCCAAATGCACTAAGTAAAAAGCGATTATTTTAATATTACAAACAGACACTCCAATTTCATTTATTTGTATAGACATAGGTACTTTCACAAACGAATTGGTTTTGCGTTGGTTCCAGCCTCATCAGATGCAGTATTATGTTGACAGCATTCAGCATGTGGATATTGTAAGTAACTCATTTTATAGTATGAAGGCCAGCTGAGGTGTTTCGCTATTTACAACTTTTCAACTTAAGGGGTGAACAATTGAGTATACTGAGTCTCTACTGAGTACTGGCTTATTTAATGAATGTACTAAAGACTAGCGGTTGCCGCCACTTTGTCCGCGTCTTTAAATTGATATAGCATTTTTTTTATTTACGAACTGACTAGCTGCGCCCCGCGGTGCTACCCGCGATTAAAAAATATGTCCTTTTTACCGGGATAAAAAGTAGCCTATGTGCTATTCCAGACTATAATCTATCTCTGTGCCAAATTTCATCCAGATCCGATGAGCCGTTCTGGCGTGATTATGTAACAAACATCCATCCATCCAAACTTTCCCATTTATAATTCTTCTTCTTTCTTTACGAAATGAGATGCGATGAAATAAAATGCATATGAATATGGCCTCACCCACAACTTAGCGGGTATTTTGCCAATGTCAAGTAATTAATAGCAATAACACATTCAATAAATACACATTATAAATAAAATAATGGATGTGACATGATGATATGAAAATGGCATCTTTCACATTTATAATTAGATGAGCGGTAGATGTTACTTATATTGTCATGTCGATGTTATTTGCCACTTTTAAATTATATTTGATCGATTCCACAGCTGGGTGACTGTGTACATATCTCAGATGAATCCATTGATGGGTCCGCGTCTACACAACACCTCGTTAGCATGGATTTCTCATGCCTGGGTACGTGTCATCTATCTATCTTCTCTATATATATATGGCGGAAAAGGGGAGGTCTTCCAGCCAGGCGGGGCCGCCACAATAACCGTCGGGATCTTTGTATATATATATATGTTGCGTGCTCCGAAAACTCTCATAGCGCGTTTCAGGATTGCATGGAGAATTGTCAATTGTACTGAATGTCGTCTGCAGCGCTATCTGTGTGGCTTGTGTGAAGGTTGAAGAGGTCGCTACATAGATAACAAAGTCGTGTTATTTACACCATTTATAACTCAAGAACGGATGGGCCGATTTTTATGATCTTTGTTTTTTTTTAATTTGTCTCCGGCCCGAATAGCAGAATAACTATCATTACTAGCTGACCCGGCAAACGTTGTTTTGCCTTATACATTATTTCTAGGAAATATTTGCGTTTATAAATTGAGATATAAACTATCCTATCTTTCAAGTTGGATAAAACTGCACACAGGGTACAAAATTTTATTCAAATCGGTTTAGGAGTCCATAGCGGACAAACACCGTGACACGTAATTTATATATATTAAGATTGTAATGGTTGATACAATAATACAAACGTACTCAATTTCAGGGTAATCCGCTGAAAGGGCTCGCCCCGGAAACCCCGGAAACCCCGGAGACCCCAGAAACCCCGGAAACCCCGGGAACCCCGGAAACCCCAGGCACCCCGGGCGGACCTTAGCCCATTTACTTTTAGCCTTAAACGCAAGTCTTGGGGCCCCTCCCCCCTTAAGTAGTAGGTCTCTACCGTTTTTTTTACTAATATTTATTTTTGAATTACAAGTAGAATCTTCCTGGATTTTAGTAATTGTATCTGGAATCTGATTAATTGATAAGAACGATTCCTTCAAACATGGCTAATCCACGTTTTGTAAAATAATCTGTCCTTTTCAAAAAATAAACAGTAAACTAAACAAAGCATTAAATTTAAAACGATATACTGAGATTTATTTTATCATAGGCCGTGGGGCCCCTTGGCAGCGTTGGGCCAATAGGCAGTAGCCAACATTGCCTAAATGGATAATCAGGATAAAGATGGAAGATCGAGTCCCAGATTTCCAACTCAAAAGGTGTGTAACATAATATTTTAGTGACATACTTGGTTTAACAATATTGATAGCAGAGGAGCCATCATTAATCAGTCGAGTGTTCCTTAAAACGACGTAATAGCCTCACAGTCTTGGGTGGTTTTTTTTAATACTGCTGCAACAAACAAGCGCCATCTCATAATATAATACACTAGCTGCGCCCGGCGGTGTTACCCGCGATAAAAAGTATGAAAAATTAAAACATCTATCCCACGGGAACCATACATTTTTCCGGGATAAAAAAGTAGCCATGTGCTATTCCAGACTATAATCTATCCCTGTGCCAAATTTCATCCAGATCCGTTCAGCCGTTCGGGCGTGAAAGAGTAACAAACATCCATCCATCTATCCATCCATCCATCCAAACTTTCACATTTATAATATTAGTATAGATTACACTGTATCGCCTTAAAAATGTGCACTACAAAACGACAATCGCGCGTTAAGTGCGTATACAATAAATTGGTTCAAACATTACGCACCCCACGTACATACCCAGCAACGTATCACAATCAAAAACACGAAACGAATTGTAACGCGGCCGCCCCCGCACCAAAGCCGCGGATATCGGCGAGATCAAAATAACATTTGTACTGAAATCATTTATCAGCGCTGATTCTCTTTCCATTTGCCGTCCCCCGACCCACACCACCGAGCGCCCTGTAGTCGCCGGCCTGCGGGCATGCTGGACACTGATAGCGATTTCGTATTAGTCGGGAAAAGTTTTTTATTTACATTGTCCTAGCCGCTACTCCCCTTACAATCTTGCACATGTCAAAGTCGAAGTTTAAAAAAAAATCCGCCCATAAATATTCACTTGTTTTTCTACTCCCGCTGGTTCTGAATGTACAATATATAGGGAGAAAAGTCTCTAACACAGACCGTCAAATAAATCCAGCAATAATATTTAAGTCAGCGCACCAATGATCCCTGCCAACAAAGCCCATTTTTAGGTCAGTCATCACACATTTTGTGATGACATTACAGATGTCATGCTAATTAATATTTTTAAAAAGCATGTTGTTTTCACCATTTTTAGGGACCATTTCGGGGTCAATTATTGGAAAAAAATCGTCATTCAATTTAACTTTAGCAGTATTTGAATAGAGGCAATCTGGTAACTATATAACCCTGAAAACACTCAACGTTTTTATACTTGAATGAATAGTAGGTGTAGATAAATCCATTACTGAAAAATCGCTTCCGCTTATGCCTCCATGCTGGCCGTAATCGCTCCGACTAATGTGTTTCAAGGGAATAACGTCTTTGTGGGGTGATAGTCATTAATACTTGTTGGCGGCGACATTTAGATTAAAATTTAATATTTGTATTAACTTTGCACGCATGTTATGAATGCTTAACCATTCGCTGACATAATATACCAACTTGGTGTCTTTGACTTTTCTATGGCTAAAGGGAATTAGACAGATGAGTCACTAGACTTCACATGCTACTCCACAGTCTCTCACCTATGGTTTAGCTATTTCGGCCGAAGAAAACCACGCTTCTATAAGATCAAAGGGGTACATTCATGCTCTTTCATAGGTTGCACTGAACACCACAATACCTATAAAAATAAACACGCAACACAAACATCTCCTTGGTGCGTCTCATCCATAAACAAAAGACCCTCACCCAATAAAATAAGTGCAATTACAAGAATCCCTGAAAAAAAAACAACAATCCCTTGAATCCTAACACCAGATCATCCCTATCCCCCGCCCGTAACTCAATTGTCGCGTCGGCTGTTTGGCCGATACTTTTTTTTTCGCCCGGCAAGAGAATTCGCGCCATATTGCCAGCCACCCCATCTAAATGATAATTCGAGGGCCCTTCTTACAATAAAAATTATTGCGGCTGGTTTATTTTATTACACTTTATATTGTGTCCGAATGCCTGCACACTGTTTCGCGGGTGACAAAATAGTTTTCACAACAAACATGAGCTTTAGCTGCTTATAAATAAAGATTAGGGTACGGATTCGGTTGTGATTTGATAACATTGTTGCTGGGGTTGTCCAAACTTGTCACACAACGTCGCGATCGGCAAATGGTCAGTGATTTTCCGTTTACCCTTTGACCAATTCGGTTACGATTCGTCCTATTTACATTTCGATGGGTACGTTTCGGTATAGAAATACGCATTTTCTTCTTTATTCAGTTTATGGGCGAATGGGCTGGTATTTGTGATGGGTTCAGGCGAGATGGCTTAGGTGACGAAATGTCCCTTCGTATCCATTCGTCATGTAAATTTTTAGATACAAAAATGCGACGTATTTATAAATGATTTGATACTCAATTTTCCGACATTGCCTTGAATTCGTTTTGTTTTTAATTATAGGCTAGTTGGTAGGTATGTTGGAACTGGTATTTTTTTCATGATTATACTATTGATAGTGATGATATGACAGCACTGAAATGCAGACAGCTTAGTCACTATAATTTCACGTGCACCAGACTTGTTCGACATATACGCGCTACGGTTGGCCATTTTTAATATAAATTGTATTTCTTTAGTACTGTATGATTGTATCATGAAAGTATAATTAAGTCCTACTTATCACCATAACATCAATAATCTAACAACTTACTTTGTCACAAAAATCTGAGTAAATTAATTTGCCATTGAAGCTCCACCAGGCTTTCTAATTAACTCGCAAGCAACCAACTTCACTTAACAGTAATAAACCGCAAGACAAAGCTTTAGCCACCCTATCTCTATCTCCCATTCAGATCGCAATCATAGCCGCCATGTTTGATGCCATTATGAATCAAATTCCCGCCTTTTTTCCTTATTTTTCCATTCGCTAGGCACCGGCGTCAGATCTCACAGCCGATAAGTTCTTTATTATCCTGGATGATTTTTTAATCTGTTGCCAGTACTTGGTGATTAGGCCTTTGTTGGACTATTGTTAAGGGGGAATTGCGGACTTTCGAGAACAATGGAGTCCGGTCGCGTTGACAGACGCGATGTAGTAATGCCGTGGCTGATTATGCTCCCACTACTACTTGCTGGTAATACTTATGATTATACTAGCTGTCCCGGCGAACATCGTACCTAACGTATAATGGTGACAGAATGACAGATAACCTTTCGCCTGACGTTCGACAGACCAACTGACAGTCAGAAAAAATAAAGCACAATAACTGACTTATTTTTTGTCCTTGCAACTTTTCCCCATTTTCTCACCGGGTAAACCTTCCCTGGGCTACGGCTACTTTAGCTGATTTTGGTTTTGAAATGTTAAAACCAAAATCAGCTAAATCGGCCCAGCCGTTCTCGAGTTTTAGCGAGACAAACGAACAGCAATTGATTTTTATTATATAGATTGTAAATGATAACGTCAATGTATAGCTCTTTTTCAGGTATGTGGCGCATGCATAAGAGTACTTGCTAAAAAGCCAATTATAATAAGTAAGTACCTAGATCAATTTATCTTCTTTTTTAAATACGTGTGAAGTTTGGCTTCGCACACTGGGTGTAGTTACTATACTGGTGGTGTAGGTACTATGTATCGAATCCCTCTCGTTTGGAGTGGGAGTATGCCGTGGATGTGTGACCATATGATGGCAGCAGCTACGCTCCCGAACTCTCAAGGTCCACAAAAAAAAAACAAATTTCCTTATATAGGAGAAACAAAAAGAATTCTGCCAATACACGAATCGTTAGGTATATGAGAACCAGACTCGGCCCCACCGACAAAGTAAATACCCGACTTTGTGTAAAAGAGAATTAGAAAAAAACAACGCCCCCAGCGAGGAAAGTTTGCGTCTAAGTAGATTTTCCAATTTGAAACTCGTTACAGGACTTACAGCGTCGGAGCGGGGGTTTTTCACTTGGACTGCGCTACGATTTATCGCGAAACTCTACCGAGAGTTCGGGCTGCAGATGAAAAGTTACCCGCAACTTGATTTACGTGCACTTGTATTTGTTATGTAGGTAGTTTATATTATTATTACAATTACATTATAATTGTTATGTACATATTTGTTTTATTATCCGACGAAATGAAAATGCGGAGTTTCTCAATTCGATTTGTGTAGGTATATTTTAATTCCATACTAATTCGACGCCCACTAGTAAGTGTTGCTTGTTTCTTGGGACCATGCAGTTTGTGTTTGTCTGGCGATGTTATTAATATTATGATTCCTTATTATTAAACACATACATAGTTAAGAATCATCAAGCCGATAGCAGACTTCGCGAGAGCAAAATCCGTGTGCAAAAGTCTCATCGATTTTTAAGCTACAATACCACAGACCAACAAACACATTAACATTCCCCCCCCCCCCTCTCTCTTTTTGTATGGGGCTTAATAGCTACTAGGACAACAGGCTTCAGTATCGTCTCAAGATGATACGTACACCCTCAAAATCCCGCATGTTTGCAGCAATATCGCAAAATAAACACGTCTAGCTTTATGTAATTATTTGAGCAGCACTAGCGCCGTAATGGCGTCGCTTCCGGCGCGACCGCCATTAGTGGCCATTTCCTGCCAACTTCCGGTCGACGGCGGCGCCGCGGCGCGGCGGGCGCGGGTACTAACAGCCGCTAAGGCGTTAACGGGCAACGCATTACGATTTCATTCCGCTTGTAACGATGATGTTATCGGTAGGTACGCGTTTTATTTGCTAAAAGCTTTTAATGCTGCTTACAAATTGATACCAATCCGGTGTGATGGTGGGTTTTGTATTTGGAAAATAAAAAACAATAACAATGTAGTGGGAGACAAGATGGTCGAACGGTACGAGACGTGCAGATTCAAAACCCAGCTGGTATCAACCACGGGAGTTTCGGATTGTATGTGCGAAAATCATTTGTAATTATGATTATCACTCCCGTACGGTTACGGTACGGTACGGTTTAAACCTGCACGTACTTCGGAAGCTGTTTGAAGTTCACCTATCCGCACTGTAATATGTCCTTGCCACAATTTTTGTTTTTTGAAAAAACTTGATAACTTTGCGGTTTAACTTCCCGCCAAAAGACCATCAACGGGCTCAATTCCTAATGTTTTTTTTTATCAAATGATGTATGGCGACCTCATTTCATAATCCACCTTTCACAATCATTCATTATCCGAATTTCTTCTTCTTCTTTCTTTACAAAATGAGATGCGATGGAATAAAATGGATTCAATAAATACAAATTATTAATAAAATAATGGATGTGACATGATTATATGAAAATGGCGTCTTCTTATCCGAATTTAAAATGTACGATAAATAATATTTTCCTTGATGACGTGTGTCACTTAGGGTTCTATCTTCTGCATTAACACGCTCTATGGCCATTTCCATCTATAAAAAAAAATACAAGCGAGTGAGAACATCCTCCTATTTGAAGTCGGTTAAAAATGAATTGAATTGTGAACATGTCATCATCTATTTTTTATTTATAGTGTGTTTTCATTGAATTTAATATCGGTATTAAATACGTGACACTGGCAAAATACCCACTGATTTGTGGGTGAGGCCATATTTCATCTTATTCCATTGTATTTCATCGCATTTTATTTCGTAAATAAAGAAGAAAACACCCTATAAATGCATTTTTAGATTCATCAAAACCGGCGCCCAGACTCCTTTGAACATTTTTCGCTATTCCCTATAGTTTTGTGTTAAGCCATCCACGCGCACTTGAAAAAATCACTCATTGCAGGATGTAAGTAGACTCTTCGAAACCCATTACCTATCTATTTCCAAAAGAATTTTACCTGCATGACTAGGAATCCCTTCCTAAGTTAATGTTGCTACCTCGTTTAAGCGGTAGATGGCGGCTAAGTGGCGGAAGCGACGCTTGATTGGGGGCGCGGGCTGCCCTGATTGGCCACGTGGCGCTTCGAGCGGACGGTGACAACTTCGTAATGGATCAGATCAATTGACCTGCCTTTAATACATTCCAATATTTTGAATATGTGGAGGAGTTGCATTCTATAATAAATGTTATGGTCGGTTTAGTTTATTAAAAACTTTTATATCATACACAACTATAATTCCTGAAAATATTTGAATAGAAAAAATATGTGTCTGAGCCCGTCGCCGAGAATATTGGATTCCTATTAGAAAGTAGGCACCTAACTATGTGGTGTTATTTCTTTAGTCGTTTCTTGTAAACTAAACTGGCAGGGAGTTTAACACACACCACGCTGTTATAGTCTGAAAATCAAAGAACAAGCAAACTGTGCTAAAGTTTGTCAATAGTTTTAGTAATGTATCTTGTCTATGCTTACATAAGGGTCTAGTCGGCTCGGACTGCTGTTAATATCTGTCCAATCGGACCGTGTTCAGAGACCATCTGCCACATATTATAAATTGTACACTTACTAAAATTAAATAATAAATGATATCATATTAAAAGAATTTCCCCATAAATACAATTTAAAAAGGTCGGTGTTTTTTTTATATACTGATAAATGCCTTATTTGTCCAAATATTATAACATTTGCAAGCATAGGATACCTATTCACGTGTAGGCATCAATAAATCAATGGTAACTAAGTATTGAGATTTTTGAGTGCACATATTTTTTATCGCTAGTCTATGCAGTCTTTTCCCGCTGTCTCCCCTCTAAATCACGAGGCGAGGCAAAAAAAGCGCGGTGCTCGTCTGCCTCGGAGCGAGGCGCAATCACCCGATGAATAGCCGGGAGCAGACTGGAATTTTAAGCATGCCTGTATTTTTATTATATCGAAGTTTGTTTGTGATTTGGTCTCGGTTAAAAGTAAATTGTTATTTGGGCGCTCAGACGAAGTAATAATATACCGAGACGAAGTGTTGCGAAAAATATATTGAAGAACAAAAACATTGCCGATTTGTGAAGTACCTACACGCGAATTCGCTTGGGCGTTGAAAACAAAAGTTTTTTTTTTTTATATTCGCTAATTCCGATTACATGTTCATGATAAAATAAATAGAGACATTTATATCTGTTAGCTAACTGTCGATGGATTTGATGAGTGTGATTCAATCTCTACCGTGCCAGTACTACACGGAATAGTTCGTCCTCTTAGTGACACTGGGTGTGACCACCAGAAATGCGCCTTGAAACCACACTCACCATTTCTGCTCCTAAAAACCATTACCTCAGTGGTCTCCAGCCAAGGAAGGTGACACGGCGAAAATCTAAAAGGCATTTTTTTCTGCAATAGAGCGGCTATGAACCTTTTGGCATCAAGACTGTAGTTGTAATTATGTAAAGACCTCCCAAGGTTAAAAATATTTTGTAGGTACTTATGCCTATAAATCAAATATCAAAACTTGCGGCTTCAGATTGATGAAATATGTAAAGGATTTGTTCTTGTAACACACTGCGCATAATCGCGACTTTTTATTACAGGAAAAAACATCATTGCACCATATTCATCAACCCAAGTGGGCGCCAGCCGATGTGCAGCAAGCATGCGCGCACCTACACTAAATGCCAAAATGCCGATCGCCTCGCCATCATATTGATTTCGACGCCATTAAAACGAACCGGAAATTAAAAAGAAATAAAAACATATTGCTTTCCCGCGCGCGCCGAACTTCACCCAATTTGTACGCGCCGTGTTTGCGGACAACCATTTTTTTTTCAGTGCGTTCGAAAACGACTTATCGCGATCGCATCGCATACGAAATTTTTACTTAATCTGCGAGCGCTAAGGAGCAAAGCGACCGTGTTTAATTCTCGGTTGAATCGTTATAGAATCACTTGGAGACGTGTAACATAGGGTAGGTAGATTTTATTTGGCATGCCATTATTGTCAGCGTGATATGATTATTATATTATCGGGCGATAAACGAGCATAAAAAAGATATATCGCGGCGAGGCAATCATCTCGAACGGGGATTATGACGTCATTATACTGTTTCATGTGGATTTATTGAGAATGTTCCCGCTAATTAGATTTCTGAACGGAGCGTGGGGTGCGCGAGCCGTGAGCAGCCTGTGCAGTTTGTCACGAGTCGAGCAAATGGCAGCATTCGGAGATGTTTGTGGGTCGCGGCGGTCAAATTACGATTGACTGTATAAGGTTGGCTCATTATCTTACACTGATACAAATAATGAGTCCTAGTGCTTCTACAGCGCGATTCAGAAACGGTATTGGTACTAATACATTTTTGTAATTGTTATGTGAAGTCGGAATTTCGACGGAATTTTGTTTTTATTTGCTCAATAATATTTATTTTTAAAATCCGCAATCTTACCAATAATATCAGCCATTTTTAATGTTGGGCACGGGTCTCCCCTCAGTGCGAGGGGGGTTATGGGAGGTGGTCATAGTCCACCACGCTGGCCCAGTGCGGGTTGGCGGACTTCACACGTCTTTCGAGGAGTTCTCTCAGACATGCAGGTTTCCTCACGATGTTTTCCTTCACCGTTTAGCAAGTGATAATCATGGTTGAAAATGAGATTCGCACATGAAATCCAGAAATCCCAGAGGCGCGAGCCGGGGTTTGAACCTGCGATCCTCGTTACCGAGGCAAGCGTTCTACCAACTTGGCTATCACTGCTTCAATTAAATATTTTTACCTAATAAACCTGTTTGTTTAAATTTACCTATTCACGCATTTAGCGAAATCTGCCGATTTTTTAGGGTTCCGTACCAACATGGTGAAAACGGAACCCTTATGGTGCGACTATGTCCACTGGTCATTTCACTATGTATGTGAGTTTTTTTTTCTCCTTCTAAGGCATGCGGTTCTCACGCACCAAAAATAATAATTTATCCAGTAACGAAATTATCAGCATTTAGTATTTGGGTACTTAGTTATCATATCACATATACACGTCAAATGCATAGCTATTAAAAGCTTTTCTGATAACAAATAATAGGCGACTGATACGTGACAAAGCAGTAGATTGGCGTCCATTATCATGAAAAGCGCCGCAAAAAGCACATCCGAAAGTGAATTAGATACTTATTGTTTATCTCGAGTGTTGGATAAAATTATAAGTAAGTAGGTATTGTGCGTTTGATAAAATAAATAGCTAAGTGTTCCGTTAAGTGACTCGTACGTACGTAGTACTCACACACCCATAACAACAATGTAGTACGTTTCTAAACGGTGAAAGAAAACATCGTAAGGAAACCTGCATGTCTGAGAGAACCTCTCGAAAGACGTATGAAGTCCGCCAAGCCACACTGGGCCAGCGTGGTGGACTATGGCCTTATCACCCTCGCATTGATGGGAGGCCCGTGCCCAACAGTGGGACTTTAAAAGGGCTGGTATTATTAATACTAGTACAGTGCAAACACTATGGATGATGATGCAGCTTGAAGTCGGCTATGGTTAAATAGAGGTAGGTATACCTATGCTAAAATCTTATTTTTATTTTTTTATTATGTTAGCGGGTATTGTATAGTTTTACGCCTAATCACGACATCTATTATCTAGTAGCGCGATCTCTTTACTTCATATTTCTTTTACTTTATCTTTTGGACAAGAGATGGCGTTAAAAAGTTTTATATTCAAATACTAGATGTCGCTACTATAAGAACTCAACTATACAATTCATTCATTCATATGATTCGTTCAAGATTTTTATCTGTTACTTTGAATGAATCGAATGAAAGAATGAATAGATTGACAGTCAACTTTTTTCACCTGCGCATGATAGGTGTTTTTGTTATTATTATCCTTACACGTAGTTATATTATATTAAAAGTGTTACGAAAAAATAAGATAATATATCGATATACAATCAAAATACATAATAAGTAATATACTGTGAAAAGTGCTTCTCATTTCAAAATACTGCGGTGTGAAGTGTAACAAAACAGTAAACTTTCTCAGCTTATCAATTTCGCGGTGCCTAAAACTGTGGCGAACTGTTAAAATGAGTTGAACACACTCGTTAAGCCGTTGTGTATTGTTTATTACCGCGTCTCGTGCCCTGGAAATAGTACAAAATGACCACGGACAGGTTCCATAAGTAAGTACATATTTCTTAGTCCGTCCCGGACAATCGTTATCTGTTGCAATATTCTCGATAAGATTAATTATTGATAACATTGTTTCCGATAAACTTTAGTATTTTCAAATGCATAATTCGGAATATAACACTTATAATAATGTGGTTTATCCAACGATATCTATGTACCTACGTAGGTTTACCAATCTTTTATAATTATATGTTATAAAATGTATAAAGAAATCACGCACAATTAATTCATAAATTAAAAACTAAGTTAATACCTATCAACTACCTATCAAACTTCAATGCTCACACGAAATCAGTGCTTTAAATAACAAATGTCCATCAAATGCAAACACAAACTTATTTGAATGATGTGATTGTTTTCCGATTCAGAGAATTAAGGCAGGCAGTATTACATAGGACTACATAGAAACGTAAGCATAGCGAGCGCGGTAAGCGAACGACAAAGCAGTTTTACTAGTCATCTACTGTTCTACTTAGCTCCATGACACCAAGGAGTTGAGACAGACAATAAAAACCTCTGGAAAATTCAACTAAACAGCCAATAATTTTTGTGTGACTCCATCCATAACACGAAAGACGACCACTGCTGGACATAGGCCTCCTCCAATGACTTCAAACATATTATGGTCCTCCGCCATCTACCGGCTTCCTTCGACGCGAGTGATACCTATTATCGTTCCACTTTGAGGGGGGCCGTCCTACACTACGTTTTCCAGCCCATGGTCACCATTCTAGATACCTCTCTATCTGCTCAAACGATGTCGGGTGATGTGTGCAATAACCTAAAAACGCCTAAGCCCCCGCTTACGCTCCATCTGAATAGTATCCTATTTTCCTTGAAACGTAGGTACTTACATTTTGTCAGGACGATGAACTATTTAGGTGGTACGTGAAGCGTGTCTCCTACATGCCTAATTTCCGCGACAAAGCGCAGGAAATAATTTTTCGCCACAAAATTTTATTAGGTACATATGTGTAATTGTATTAGGTATGTATAAGTAAATATCTGCCTACCTAATATCTGACTTCTATTCCCTGAAGGCGTGTCGGCAGAGGTGCATTGCTATTTTCAGTCCTAATCCTGAAAACTTCAGCGAAGTATTACAATATGAATACAATACAGTTACCGTAGCTAGCCGACCAGTAACTCACCACAGAACTATTAGAGCATTTTGCTTCCGCCCGTCACCTTCACGCTTGCCTGCCCTTAGTTCCTGAGGGTAGACACTGTCGAAATTACACACAGCAATTCGACACTTACGTTATAATAGGTTAGGGTCAAATTTCTATGACTAATGTACTCTCGTTATCAATATCGATTGTGGGTGTCATGCAGGTGTCAGGTTGCCCTTGGGGACCGATCATAGTGGTCATTGCCATGTGTAAAGGTAGGGACGAACCTAGCGAAAATATTATTCTCTCTGTCTTATCAACTACGCTGCAGTACATATTACTCCATAATATGTACTCCTCTGATCCAGGCAGACAAAACGTCGAGCCAAGATGAAAAGCCAAAGTCTACTCTTAGGTCCTATAACAATATTGACTAATAGTGTTTAATAGTACCGATGTAATATGAGTAGTGGACATACATATATAGGATATTTTTTTTTTATACATTATAGGCAAGTATTTGATCTCGATCTCACCTGATGGTAAGTGACGATGAGATCTACGATGGAGCATACTTGCCTAGGTAGGAAGGCGGCAGTAGATCGAGACGCTACATTCACTAGGCACATGCAGCGCAACTGATCTGACCCGCCATCCATGAATGGCAACACCGAACATCATGCCGGAACACGGCTAGGCCGCTTGGCGACATGGCTTTGTTCAGTGGGTGGTGACTAGCCATGGCCGAAGCCTACCACCAGTAGAGTTGTCACCTGGTTGGCACCACCCAGGGTCACGTGTAGGGTATCTCGAGGGTACTTAATTCTCCTACGGACGAAGGTGACTCGACCCCAGGATACATACGATCGTTCGCTTTTACCATGTTCCGTGCAGCCTTCGGTCCATCAGACGATGTCTGCTTGCTCAAAAAACATAGGTACTTCCTACCAAACTACGACCGTCACAAGTAACAGTTTGTGTTTATAGCTGTTATATTATAATGATATATGACTTTCCACACGTCTTTTCTTCATTCGCGACTTTTATCTGTAATTTATAGCAGGTATAGATTAAATAATCAGATTAGACGCTATACAGATAATTGTTTGAATTCCTGTATTACGATGGGCTAAGTGCTGTCGTATTACTAACAAACTTATTATATTTTCTATCTACCTAATTCTATCTGCCTTCCCAAATGCATAATACCTTTTATTATTATATTTTATTTTCATTCCTTACGTGTCCTATGTGGGTTACCTCGTATTGTACCTACAAGGAACTATGTCCTGATATTGAACTTAGATACACATCTGCAGTCAGAAGCCCCTGGCTAGCTTCTTGAATTACTTATCTAAAAATCGAATGCATGATCTTAAATATAATCCCTACATAACTCCTCTCGCTTAGCGCCGGATTAGAAAAATCTATTTCATTGACAAAATTGTCTTTTTTAGGGCAGCAAAAGATGGGCTTTTGGAGGTGCTGCGGGAGGCGACCCGCAAAGAGTGCAACAATAAGGACGAGTCCGGCATGACGCCAACACTGTGGGCTGCCTTCGAGGGCCATATTGAGGCTCTGAGACTGCTCTGTGGGAGAGGGTGAGTCAGGGCCCCAAGTCTGCTAACACAATCGATTCATAATCGAACAGCAACCGCATAGTAACTGTCACTTTTGACAGATATCCCATACAAAATCTGTCAAAAGTGATAGTTACTATGCGGTTGTTGTTCGATCAACGCCCAGTATACCTACACGGCAATAGTTCATAGCTCTAAACCATGGTAAATAAGGTATCTTATCGTCTGTCGAAAATTCCTTCTTCATGAGAGTTAAACTTTTGGCTTTGGAATGATTTGTTTGATTATCTCGTACTGGAAGCTGAGTTAAACACGAGCAACCAAATATGGTTGGCACATTATTTCTTATCATTAACCTTACGCATAGGTATCTAGAATGTAAAAGCACCTAATCTTGACGCCCGAAACATTAACCCAAGTTTGATTTATTACACAGATTTAAAAACCCCTGTATCTCAATAATCACAATGCAGCTAGGTTATTCCCGCCATTATCAGCCTAATCAAGCCTTCGGTTTTCTGGTAAAATAGCAGAGCCATATATTTCCATCTTAATCCCTTTACAAACAATATGGGATCAAATTCTGTACTTGCAACTCATTACATCGCGTGGGCGTAACACTTATTAAACGTCGTTGAATGATAACATTGATAGCAAATGTTATTACTATTACAAGGCTATTATGAATTTACGCCATTCGAGTATCGTCAAACTTAATTGTTGGCAAGATTGGATTGCAATAAATACTTATCTAGCTCATTTTCCGTTCGTGTTGAATTTTTGCGGTACTGACTCAGGGTGGTAAGGGGGCGTCCATAAATTACGTGAGGTGTTTAAGGGGGGGAGGGGGTCGAGTCAAATCTCATCTAATCTTACGTTGGAGAGAGGGGGGTCTCGGCAAATATCACGCAATTTTTTTTCTGATTGAAACAAAAAAAAATATACTATTTTGGTCCATTTAATCCAGATTGTACATGCTTAAGATTTAATCTTAATACGATTAAGATCATTCACTAATTCGTTCGAAAGAAAATAATTTCATTCATACTTCGACGTTATACATCTACTCACTGTCAAACCACCATATTTGTTTTCGCGCCACTGTCAGCCGAACGCGCGACTCGAAACTCTCAGTGATATTGATTACTAGTCTTAACTAGTCGTAAATAAAAGCACGAAGCAAATTTTTTTTTTTACAATAACTATCCAACGCGTTTACGTAAGAAACACACATTTTGAAAAATCTCACGTGAGATTGGGTGATGGGGGAGGGGGTTGAATAAAATCTCACGACATCTCACCAGGGGGGGAGGGAGGGACAGAAAATTTAAAAAAACACCTCACGTAATTTATGGATGCCCCCTAAAAGCTCCATGGATCCAATCCCTATCTTGTCCTGGTCAAGACTTAAGAAAACGGTAAAGACGAAAGAATATGCCTTAGCACCATTAGTATTGATTTATTTTCTGTCTTTTATGAAATCGAATTGGTGCTAGTCAGTTCTTATATCTATTCCTAGTCTTAAAAATATGCCGTTTGATAAACAAGCATTTGACTAAGAGATGATCAAAACAAAGCGAGATGAATACCGAAGAAAAGGCAGTTGTATATTTTATGAGACATTTGAAGGAGGTTGTAACGTACGAATGAAACCTTTTTTTTTAAATTTTAATGTAGGACAACAAACAATGAATCTTATGGTCCCTCCATTATATTCTGATCCTAACGCCTTTCGGCAAAGATACGTCGTCGACCCCAGATAATAGGAAAAGGTGAAGCAAATAATGATTACTGCTTGCACGAAACCCATCGTCATATAATATTTGCTGCCAACAATGTCGTGTCTGCACTCACTGTCGCTTTCACACGTTGTTCACATTCATTAGAGCTCATGCGAGTGTTATACAATGATATTACGCTTATAAATTACCTACGTGAACATACGTAACATCTAGATTGTAATCTCCGAGGTTCGTCAGAGGTAATCCAAGCAGTTTTGGAACATTCATCCACCTGCGAACTTCAGTCATTTGTTTTGCTTTCTCTACTCTCTCTCTCTACTCTACTCCTGTTAAAATTGACATCATTTCTTTGCTCAATGCATATCTCAAATATTTTCGATCTGAATGAATTGTTGAGGGGTAAATTAATTTAGTTGATATTTCAATGGTAGGTACATCAGCGGGGCACGAGCACAAACGGACGTAACTGTGTGAAAAAATAACAAATGGGTTATATTCCTGTTTGCTGTCTACTTCTTCGTGTAGCTCTATCTCATTCTGCTTTTCATGAGCATGGATAGTGTGAGCCGTGCAGTATATATATCTATCCTTGTTTGACATCATGATTAGCCTTATTTCGGACAGATTAGTCTTACAGACGACAGTTCTGTATCCATGTTGTATGAAGCATACGTAATAAGAACTTTAGTTAGGTTATTTTTTACGTAATATGTACTCAATAGGTTCACCATCACTCCAGTATATACTTCACCAAAACGATCAGTGTCGGGTAACCGCGCTTTCACTTTTAGACCATTTTGTGGCGCGACATTTACGCTTAATTTAGCAAAAGGTGAAAACGCTACAGTTACATTTACTAACGGTGTGAGTGATATTATCAATCTATTGTGTGCAACCGGAACTATATTATTATGGGAAAATTTTCATTACCATTCGTATGGTAAAATGTCGATCAACTTTCATTGATTAGTCAACAAATAACAATCAATCACTTTTGGCAAATAAATTGAGTTGAATCACAATTAGTTCCTAAAAGAAAACAGTATAGTATTCTGCAAATAAGTGTTGGCTTACTCACCCGCAGAAACAAATCTAAGGGTAAGATACATTTCGTAAACAGAATTCCTCTCAGGTACAGATCATATGAATGACCAAGCACAATATCTGGAGTCATTACGCACCATTATAAAGACCAATTGTACCAATAATGGCCAATATGTAAATTATAAATACCAAACAAAAACCTTTTGGCAAAACCGAAAGGCCAAAAAAAAATATATCTGGATTCTGGACAGACAAACGATGAACAAAATAATAAAGGTATTTTGGTCATAGAAGTCCTCGCGCGATATTTATCGCTAGATTTATACCTAACTGAATCTATAGCTATTAATGCCTGGCCTATCAGTAGTTACAATAGCCTAAGGAAAAGCCACCAACTAATCACGTATCTACGTAACGTGCCGTTGACGTAAGCGTGATCCGTCACAATCGCACCAAAGATAACACAACTAATATGCTTTCTAACTGTACTATACCATATTAAACTTCAACTTCGCTCACAGAGGCGAACCCGACAAAGCGGATTACTTCGGCAACACAGCGCTACATTTATCAGCTGCCCGTGGCCATAAAGAATGCGTCACTTTCCTCGTCAACTTCGGCGCGAACCCGTTCGCAATAGACGTGGATGGCCACACCGCACAGGAGTTAGCGGCGATCAACGGCAGGGAAGATATACTGCGGTATTTGGACACGGCCACTGCTAAATTGGAGAATAATGATAAGTAAGTCGAACATGATGCGCTTGGGCTGTTAACGAGAGAAATGCGCTCGTATTGCCTCGCTCGAGCGCTATCATATTATGCCTCGCTGTTAGCTCGCGCGTGGCGCCCTCCAGGCTTACGAGACTACGTCAGACTACGAGTGCGGCTAGACCGACCACGCAGTCTCAGGAGCCTGGATAGTCCAATAAAACAATTTCAAAACAATAGGAGCCGAATTTATAGACGTTTTATAACTTTATCAAACGTCACATAGTACTGCGTGGTACTGGCTTGGTTTTCGTGCTTGAATTAGTTTCTCACGACACTTGTCTATATTATTTCTTCGTCAATAAATTATCATATGCACGTTTTAATATTTAGTTAATTTGGGACAGATGAGCTGTTAGTTATATCAATGCAATATTGTGTGAGTCTTCATAAGAATGCTAGTTCCCAGGATTTGCTCGCGAATTGGGCTAACGATGCAATGCGACGTTGCGACAAGTAGATACTCATAACAAAACCTTTCTTATGTAATGATACAGTTTTCGCCGACTACGAAGTAATTGTAAGTTTATAGCGGTAGTTTTAAAGCTTAATTTAATTAACACTTTCTCATTTAATTTATTGCATTACTGTCTTAATGGTAGCTACTTACCTAATCTATACAAATAAATAAAATTGGAGTGTCTGTTTGTAATATTAAAATAACCGCTTTTTACTAAGTGTATTTGGATGTATACACGGTACAAAACAACATTTTTTTCAATTTTTGTCTGTCTGTCTGCCTGTCTGTCTGTTGTTTGTTCCGGCTAATCTCTGAAATGGCTGGACCGATTTTGACGGGACTTTCACTGGCAGATAGCTGATGTAACAAGGAGTAACTTAGGCTACTTTTATTTTAGACTAGCTGTTACCCGCGACTTCGTCCGCTTTTTGTTAAATACCACGCGGACGAAGTCGTGGGTAACAGCTAGTTTATATTAAATTTCTGAACGAATTTCAACAATTAGTACTTTTGTATATAAGTGAAGGGTGTTTTTTTAGAACACAAACAGACTTCGAAAACGAACAATAGACTAATACTAATATTAAAATATTTTGGATTTGCTATTGCTGAGTATGACATGAACTCACTATGGTATCATACATAATGTTTTTAAAAATTATTCGCAGGAAAAAAGCTAAATCGCTCAAAGACAAAGCTAAGAAGGACTACGAAAAGTCCCACAAACAGTATCAGAAGCGTCAGAGTAAAGCCGAGCTGATGGCCGAGAAAGAGTTGAAGAAGCTGGCTCGGGAGTGGGAGCAGGGGTACACGGAGGAGGTGAACACCATGCCGCACCGGCCCAGCAACGTGCTGTGGGCGCTCAAGCAGAAGATGACGCGATCCACCAGTCACGGTAAGCACTCAATCACCATGGGAGTAGATACCTAGTAGCCAGGTCTCTGCAGCCTGGTGTGTCTAAGTCCAGCTGTAAGAGTCTTGCTTCTGTGGAAATTTATCTACCAGATCTTTATTGTCTCCCGCTTTGTAATGGAGGGATAATTTTCTTCCAACTCCTCCTATTTTTATCTTTCGATTAAATTCTTGCGGGTTCCAAGACAATTAACTTTATCCCGGGACTCGCCGAGGGTCAAACCTCGGTGTCTTCATGGGACACCACTGTAGATCCTGGCTTACAGGAGTAGCAGTGGTGGGAGGGTGTGGCGGGCCTAGTCCCATAAAAAAAGCTTGGTACACAGCATTTAGATCTAAATCTCGAAAGGGAAACGATAACGAGCTTGTTACATCCCGCTCACACAATGTTTTTCATTAATAAAAAAGATAGTGACAGTTTACTTTTACGATTACGATACGGTTACGATAGATAATTGCGCTCACGACAAAAGTTTCGGTAGAACTATTGAGTGTATAGTCTGTTGTTCATGGCGATAAAAAAAAATTGAATTAAATGCTTGATGCAAATGACTCAATTAAAAAGTGAAAGAGATTACAAACGAAAGAAATTCACGACGCCGCTAATTTTTCGTAAAAGTTTTCATAAAAATATACTTTTTTAATTTCTAAATTTTATGGTTGTACCTACACATCTACATTCACCACGCTTCCACGACCAGTCTAGTCGTAGTCGTGGCAGAATAGTGCGCAGGGTCCCTTAGAATAAAAACTAGCTACACCAACTTAACATGCCCTCCGAAACAGAGTGACTTTCCACTACAGTATTTTTTAATATCTCGAAGGTAACCTCCTGGCTGAAGAGCAGCCTCGACCCACATACAGCGCTCTGGTGGGTACCGTGAACTCGGGCGCGCGGGGCAGGGGTGCCGTGTACAAGAAGACCTTGGCCATCAAGATGAGGAACAACACCATAGGCAGAAACGGGCCTGATGTGTCCACTGATGACTTTAAGGTAAACAGCGCTCACTCCATCAGCTTAGTACACTGTTGGCCAAAACCCTCCCAAGGACATCTTTCACGTATCCCGGTCCTTCGTCACTTACATTAATCTACATTTTCCAACTCGTGATCACTATTATACACTCGGCAGCAATGAATACGGGTCACAAAATAAACCTTAATACCCGGAAATTAAGAATGCTTAGGTTATTCAAACTATAGACATGTTGCAGTCTTATTTAACACTTGTAAAATAAAATTAATAACACATCTTGATTGCTTGATGTAATGTATAAAACAATTGCCATAAAAAAGCTAAATCATTATATATTTTTTTGAAAATCGAACTACCAATCAACTGCATTTGTTTCTGGTAATGATGTCACTACACCCGAAGATATTTTAAGGTTTATGATGGTGACACGAATTTATTGCTCGCAAGTATAGTACCATTTTTTTTTTATTATTATTTTTTTGTCCGGGCGCTTTGTATAGTATAGTATCATTATATAGTATAGTATATATTATATAGTATAGTACCATTCTGATTCAACGGCGGTCCCGTCCCGAGCTTTTGTCATTATACCAGCATTCCTAATAATTAGTTTGAATTACAACCTTTAGGTCGGTGAAGTGGAGACGACGGGTCGCCGCTCTGTGACGTCACTGAGCGGTCTGCGGCGCGACTCGGAGGTGATGTACGTGGGCACGTTCAGCGCGGGCCCGCAGCAGCGGCAGAACGTGGCCGACGTGTTCGCCGAGGCCGAGCCGGCGAAGCCCAAACTAGCCAGGTACTATGACCTACCAATTGCAGGTCGGAGAAGTGGATGCGTCATCAAGCAGTGACGTCACTCCCTGAGCTATCTGCGGTAACATATGGAAGACTGTACTCCCTTCTAGTTTAGCATAGCATGAGTGCTACGCTGGACAAAGCGCGGTGCATATATTTAAAAGTCGTTTTAACGATAATTATCTTGCAATTTTTGTGTGACGCTGTAATTACTCGACTCGCTAATTTGAGTTGTGTTTGAGTATTTGGCGGTTAAATTACGTTGGGGCATATATAAGAATAGAAGTTTGATAATTAATTCCTAGGTCAACCTGCTTTATGATTTATATCACATAATACTTTGGCTCGTCACAAATACATACCCCCGAATTTATAGACGTTTTATACCTTTATCAAACGTCATATAGTACTGCGCAAAGCAAAAATCTAGCGCGCAGTCCTATATGACATTAGATAAATGCACCTAAATTTATAGAAGTGTTGATCAATTTTCAATCGCATTACAGCCCAAATATTTAAATAGCTCATCAGACACACGTGATCACTAAGAGAATCGTCTAGATATTAGGTTTTTTTTTGTACTTATCATAATTAATTTACAAAATAATCCATACAAAATGTTGGACTCTGCTAAAAGAAACCCTGAACAGGACGCATCTAGTCGGTAATCTCAATAGTTCAATGTTCCGATGTGGTATTAGATCAGCGAGCCAGCCGGACTTCGCGGCGGCTGGCGAGGACAGCGGCATCGGTCAGGAGGTGCTGCTGCAGGAGCCCGCCAGCATATTCGAGAGGCCGGGCTTCGGCAGCGTCGCATTCAGGTATGTACAGCACCGTTTTCATTTCATTCATTCTATTAACACATTTGTCTCATCTATCTATCAGCCGATAGACGACCACTGCTGGACATAGGCCTCCCCCAATGATTTCCACACATCACGGTCCTCCGCCACTCGCATCCACCGCCTTCCTGCGACGCGTGTGATATCATCGGTCCACCTTGTGGAAGGCCATCCTACACTACGTCTTCCGGTTCGTGGTCGCCATTCTAGAACCTGCCACTGCCACTTCAACTTTGAAATTCTTTGAGCTATGTCGGTTACTTTAGTTTGTCCACGGATCTCCTTATTACTGACCCTATCGCGTAGCGAAACCCCGAGCATAGCTCTCTCCATTGCGCGTTGAGCGGCCTGGAGCCTTCTTATGAGGCCCATAGTAAACGACCACGTCTCGGTACCATATGTCATCACTTCAATCATTTTGTCTCATAATTGATAGGCAATAGAATGTTATCTCAGACGTATTCGCGTGTACGTAAGGACGTTATTAGCGTGTAGTACATAAATCGGCAGTTTTTTTTTTCCTTCCGTATATATTAATTCTTCGTCTGAGCATCTTATTTTCTTTTTTAAAGACTACTATTAATGGGCTATATACTTTCTGATACTAATGGCTATACTTAGCTGCAAGCTATGACTTGTTTTAAAGTGAGCACGCGAAAGTGGACACACTATAGCTAATCAATAAATAGATACATGAGTATTAAATTATAAAAAATAATGGCAATGTACAGAGTACTACCGATCTGTAAAAAATAAATAAATCAGGTACTAGTTTTTGAAATGTTACTCAAAAAGTTCTTGACTGAAATTCTCTAATAGATGCGCACGCGACTAACATGATTGCAGGAGATCGATAACCGCGACGCTGAGCGCGCTGCCGGGCGCGCCGGGCGAGGACCTGTCCATAGGCTCCGCCGGCTCGCTGGCCGCCCGGCACGCCTACCAGCCCGCCGAGTGGACTTCTGCACACTCCGGTACGTTCCATTATATTTTTAAAGCCCTTATATGGACTTCTTCTGCACATTCTGGTATTCTATTCTATCAGCCGATAGACGTCCACTGCTGGACATAGGCCTCCCCCAACGACTTCCACACATCACGGTCCTCCGCCACTCGCATCCACATTCTGGTATGATACATTTAAATGGTCTTCTGTATAGTCCGGTAGGTTCCATTTGAGTGGACTTCCGTAGTCCGGTACGTTCCACTTGATTGGACTTCTGTTGCCCGGTAAGTTCCATTTGAGTGAATTTCTCCTCATTTCGGTACGTCTATCTGTTTTATAAGCCTGTGTGGACTTCTGCACAGTTCAGTACGTCTTAATACTGTTTTATAGCATTTGAGTGGACTCCCGCAGTCAGGTACATCTAATATTCTATAGCCCTTGAGTTTATTTCTGCATAGTCCGGTACTTTCTTATCATTCGGGGTCGAGTCACCTTCGTCCGTAGGAGAATTAAGTACCCTCGAGATACCCTACACGTGACCCTGGGTGGTGCCAACCAGGTGACAACTCTACTGGTGGTAGGCTTCGGCCGTGGCTAGTCACCACCCACTGAACAAAGCCATGTCGCCAAGCGGCCTAGCCGTGTTCCGGCATGATGTTCGGTGTTGCCATTCATGGATGGCGGGTCAGATCAGTTGCGCTGCATGTGCCTATATCTACTGCCGCCTTCCTACCTAGGCAAGTATGCTCCATCGTAGATCTCATCGTCACTTACCATCAGGTGAGATCGAGATCAAATACTTGCCTATAATGTAATAAAAATAAATAAAAAAAAAATATTTTATGGCAAATGATTATGAGAGGTTTTTTTCCTGAATTTATATTCATAAAGTATTCACGTTCTGGGTGTTTTCAAAACGTTTTAAGATGAACTGAGAAACGTATAAAGATGCAAGTGTCTATGCGTTTATGACATTGTAGCCCATAAAAACACAGACAAATTTTAATGCAATTTCGTGTCTAACTGATCGTATATTCTTATTACAGAAAGTTCAACAATGACATCTGACGAAGAAGCCGAAGTAGAAGAATCAGGTTACGCTTCGCTTGAGCGGTTCCTGATAGCCTGGGGCCTCTCCCAGTACGTGCAGAAGTTCAAAGATGAACAAATTGACCTGGATGCCTTGATGCTGCTTACCGAGAGTGACATGAAGACGTTGGGGCTACCTCTCGGACCTTATAGGAAGCTGGTCACAGCTGTGCAGGAGAGGAAACAGGCCCTCACCCATCCCGGAACGATGATCGATACTGCCATATAATTTAGGGGCTTGGAACGGGGAGAACTTTAAACTTCATATTAGTGAACGTGGCATAAAATCCTACTGTGAAATTTCTAAATTGACATTTCTTGTTCTGGTTTCTAAATATTAACTTTGAGGTATTAATAGGTACTGTAGTAGCTGCGGCTTCCCAAGAAATTTATCTACAAATTGGTGAAAGTCTATACGAAATACGGTGTAGTAGGTTTTAAGTTGTTCATTCAGAGGCGTTGTTAAGTAGCAATTTGTAGGTACCAAACCCATAAAACGCCTATTTCGTGCAGTTATATTTAAACAATTATGATGTATATATGTTTAAGTTGAATACTATGCCTACAAGATGTTTTCTCTCACTCGTTCCAAAAACACGCCCCAAAACAAAATACTTAAGAATGTTCTTTATGTTTTCCGTGTGCTATTCATTTGTTTTGTGTGTTATTTCTAATGTGATTTAAATAAAGCCGTTATGCAACAATGAACCATATTTGCATGCAATCATGGTTTATTTATAATGTATGAAATTGTTGCGTAACGAATGTCAAGTCAAATGTGATAAATTTAATCATTCCATCCAAGTGTAACGTCCAGTCGCCATATTTAATATTTTTGTACAATTTTTTTAAATATATTATACAATTTATACGAACGCCAGCGGTTTTACTTGCACAGACAATGGGAGAAATGACCCTTATATATGGGACAAAAGAGCTATGTAAAATACCATTTTAGTTTTCAATTGTTTATTTAAGAAAATTTAAATACAATTACAAATATTCTATAAAGTATGGAATAATAAAACTAAATCAATTAATTTACAAATGGTTCGGGTTAAACGCCCGACCAACTAATTGGTACTAGATAGCTCGACGATTTTGACTAACACATTAAAACCAGAGATTTAGCACACTACACTTTAATCTCGCGCAATAAGGACGGTTTTCGGGATTCGACATTCAATAACAAGTACAAAAGAAAGAAATGTTAACATATATTTATATAAATATGATATTACTTTCCATCCTTTCATTACGACAATTGAAGTTTAACCCCCAAATTTATAGACGTTTTATAACTTTATCTAACGTCATATAGTATGCGCACAAGAGTTGTGCTTAGCGCAGTACTATATGACGTTTAATAAAGTTATAAAACGTCTATAAATTTGGGGATGAAAAAATATATTCAACTACAACGTAACCTAACTAGCTTATTATGATTACATTAATATTAAGATATGTTTATTGTAACAATGAGCAATATTTATAAGAAAGAAGGCACAGTTATTTGAATAATCCGAGTAAATAAGTCGTATCGTATAAAACTACAATATAATCCATATATAATCAAACCCTTATATTGTAACTTAAGCGCTAAGTACGTACGATTTTGTTTCATTTCGGTTTATTATGGCGGAGTGTGTGCTAGCTTGCGCGCACAGTACATTGCTCCCGATATATTGTTTAAAATACGTATTTATCAACTAAAATTCGTTACTTACAAAAATTTGTTCGATAACGTCGCATGGAAATATCCAAGAGACCAGGTGGGTTATTTTAAATCATTCGGAAACGGATTTGAAACTTTCCGATGTTGGTGTCTGTCCCCACGGAAACTTTTCTAAATAACGATTTGGTATTGCCATCGAGAAACATCGATTATAATCGATCGATTTATGGATGGCGGGTCAGATCAGTTGCGCTGCATGTGCCTAGTGAATGTAGCGTCTCGATCTACTGCCGCCTTCCTACCTAGGCAAGTATGCTCCATCGTAGATCTCATCGTCACTTACCATCAGGTGAGATCGAGATCAAATACTTGCCTATAATGTAATAAAAAAAAATTCGGAAATTTTAATAGCGATTACGGTAATCCAGTTCGGTAGTTTTCGATTCCGTTTCCGATATCGACTTCGAATGGTTTAAAATAACGCCGCGGTATGGTGATTAGTTTCGCAGTGCCGTGCACAGAGCCGCGGCGCGGGCGCGGTGTCGTCACGAATCGATTTAAAATAGCCGACATATCGATCGATCACTCGCGCCGCGGCCAAAATAAAAAGTGTCAACAGATAAAAGCTAATATTATCTCAACCAGATTCGGGCCACCCATACAATGGGACAGTGTATGAACATTTTGAAAACAAACAAGACTTTAGAACTTTTGAGATATGGCGTCATACACTGTTTGTTACCGAATGCGAAAATTCGCTCGTACTCAGTATACACTGACGACCCTATTCGCTAATATTACACTAATTAAGGAATGTTAACTTCAGTGCAACATAAACACGAGCGATTTATCGCATTACGGCCTCATTTGACGGCAATAAACGAAACTCGTGACCATGTTGTTTCGTGCCCACACGCGCGCTAGTACATGAACGCAAGATACAAATTGCTATGCTTGGAAGACAACTTCTTCATTTTCTTATTGCACTTCCTGTACCTACTGAACTGACAGCCATCGTCGTGATAGTACGAGTACTCGGGATAAGGTATATACGCACCAGTGGCGGGATCTATCGGAACCATGATGGGGAGGTCGGTCATGGAGGCGGGCCGCGCCTCGTACGACGAGCCGGAGCTGGTCCCCCGCGGCTCCTCGTACTGCGGGCTGCTGCTCTCAAACTGGTTCTCCAAGTCATGGCTCTGATTGCACACGGGCACACTCCTGCTCGTGTCAGCCGATATATTCGACCGGGACCTTAAAATGCGTCGCGTAGACGAAAATTCAGCGGAGTGTTGGAGACTCTTGGAGCGCGGTCTGATCGCCGGAGGCGTTTCGTCGATCCTAGACAACGTGTGCCTCCTCACTGGCCTGTACACTTTCTTATCGCCGAGTTTAGGTCTTTTGATCTTGCGGTGGGAGTTGTAGGTTTCCATGGAGTAGTTCGTGGTCGGGTGGCGGTCGGCGCGGGGCGGGGCGGGGCTGCGGGCGGGCGCCTGCGGGGCGGGGGCGGAGGGGTTGGCGAAGTGCGCCGCCCCCGCGTCCCTCATCTGGTCGCTTGCTCAGTAGTTGTAGGGGCCGTACTGCGAGCCGTGGTAGTAGGGGCCGGGGTAGGCCTGCGGCGGCGGGTAGCCCGCGTACGCGTACTGCTGCTTCTGGGGGTACACTGGGGGGGCGGGGGACATTATTAACATTTCAATCCAGAATAAAAAAATAGAGGCACATTTGACGGCCGCTAAAGGAATTAACATTTCAGCCGCAGTGTCTTTGGAAGCTACGATCAGAGTCGCGCGTTTGATCTTTACAATTTATTTTGATTTTTATTAAGTTTAAATAAAATGGATTCGTCCTTATGTATTTACATAGTGTTTGCACAATTGTCTAGTACATCAAAATTCTATTGGGTCGGTACTAGTTTTATTGAAATTCACGTTTATAGACTTGAAAACTTGTATAGAACGTTACTGTTCCATTATCAAATAAGTTTAAATATCCCCGACATTCACGTCAAAAAAAAACAAATAAATTAAAAAAAATAACCATTGGGTTACCTTTTGGTTACCTTATTAACTCCAACACCTACATGCGTTAAAAGCATCCCTAGCATCCCATTTTGAAATGAATATTTACAAAAGATTTTGTTCAATGTCGTGAGAGCTTGTGGAATGCGCTATACTAGAGTTTTATAACATCTCTAGTCACATAATAACATAAACAGCTTATTTTTTGCTTTTTACGTTTCACGATTTATTATGCACCTGCCACACCTGCGCCTAATGCCGTTAATTAACACATCATGTTAGGTCGATTGACGCGTTAATTAGGCGCTGGTGTGGCCCGGTCCTTATAATGATATGTAGGTATGTGTACCCTAAATCAATGATATTAAAGCTCTCTATTACCCGGCATGAGGTACTGCATGTTAAGCGCCTCCTCCCGCTCTCTCTCGCCGCGCAAGCAAATGGCGGCCGACGAGAACAAGATGGCGGACAGCAGTGACAGCCCGACGCCGCACCAAGCGACCATGTACGACCAGTCGTACCACACGCGCGCGTTCTCACGTAATATCTGGTTTAGACCGGATTTTATGACCGGAGTGTGTGTTTAGTTACCGGATTTTTTTCGTGGAGACGTGCATGTATATGTGTGTGTGTGTGTGTGTGTGTGTGTGAAGTACAAGATAGTATTTTTTTTAAGAATTTGCAAGTAGGTGGTAATTTATATACATTTGTTGTGTTATGTTTTGGTATGATTTCATCATTTATAGCACCATTATGTTAATTATCATTTTGTAAGCATGTTAGTAGGTTTTGCGTTCGGCGTAAACCAGATATTATGGGATAGCCAAGTTATTTTATTAATCGACCGGTCGCATAGTCGCAGCCGCAAGGTTACGCAGTAGCCAAGTTTCATAGAAACATGAAAAAAAGAGATAAAAGCGTTTTGTTAGTATGAGATACTTACAGGATTTCACTTATGAACTAACGTTATTCTGATGATTTATAGCTTTATGAAGTTTCATTATAAAGTAGGCACTTTAACTGATTCACACATATAAACTTACTTTTTAAATTATATTTTTTTATCTATTAATTCGAAAGGTGAACAAATTAGGAGCCCACTTTATAAATGTGTTGATTAAAATCGACGCACCAAATCTTCGCGATCCTAAAGAAAAAATCCGAAAAAAAATATAATACAACAGATCCTGAAAAATAATCCGAAACCGCCAAGCGTTACTCGTGTTTACGGCGACACGACAAGATGGCCGCTTCCCCAAGATGGCGGTCTAACCTGGCATTATGTACTGCACGTTGTTCTGCTGCTCCCGCCGCTTCTCCTTGCCGAGGCAAATGGCGGCGGAGAAGAAAAGGACAGAGCTACCGAAGGACACGGCGACCGACAGCCACGCCAGGATGTATGACCAATCGTACCATATTGACGAGTTGTCTTTTAGCACCTAGTATAGTTAGGCAAAAAGTTTCCTTCATATATTATACTAACCTTTATATGGCTTAGGGAATGTTCAAGTATAACGTAACGCATTTTTTGGAGATTTTTGATGATTATAAGTCTAAAATATACCTACGCTTGGGAAGGTTGCATTTCTGGGTCCAAAAACATTCTAAGTTATACATAATTAATTGATCTGATTTGACGATAGTTGGATTAGTGCTTTGAGCATGGCCGCTGAGTTCACTCCGCCTGGTGATAGCATGTTCAATTCCCGCCTCGGCAAATTTCAGATCTGATCTTTTCGTAATTGACCCTGATCTGGGATCGCCACTAGTCCACAGTTGCAGCCATCATCCAAGCGTTGATTTGTTTGAGACCATATATTGAATACAAATATATAATTGCCTTGCCTTTTGTCGTGACTAAAATAGAGTTGCGTGATATACTTAATTTATTTGTTATTTATTTTCATTCAAAACCGACCCAGAACTATAACAGTACGGTCATCGTGGTAGTATTTGGTAGCTTTGTCTAGTTTTGGTATTGTTCCTACCACTCTATCCAGCCACATCAAGAAACAGCTGCACTTACATTTGGCCACTGTTGATAGAACTCTTCTCCGACGACCTTCTCCTTCTCATAGAACTCAACTCCGTGCCATAATGCCATCGCACCGGCTGACAGTAAACCTGAAACCAACATAAACTCTGTTATGTTTTCGCCACTGACATTTACCTCTTGGACTGGATCCAGCCCTCTCATCTACTTAATTCGGGTACGTGGGACCGGCTGCCAGCAGCCTACCAGGCTGTTCTAGAATACTATGACCAGCTACAGGAACGCAACGATCAACAGAACCTTCTGGACAATAATCTATGAAAATGCTCTAAATAATGTTCTCTATGGTTTTCTCTTCTCTTCTCTATGGCGCCTCCTTGACATCGTTTGTTCTAAAAAGTGTTCTGAGTATTTAATATAATGATGATTATATAAATATAAATAAGTCTATGATGATATACCAGGGCCCATGGTATATTTACCACATTCGTATGAACATGCGACAAGCATGCACTGAACTCCTTACTCTTACTCTGCTGGGCCGGGATTGCGATTCCAGCAGCCAACCACCTCGTTCCAGAATGCTATGGGCGGCGATAGGAATAGTACCATCGTTGTGAACAGATCAGAACTCAGAACTCACATGTGACGAGCATGAGTATCGCTGTGCCGGTGATGTTCCCGGGGCTGCGCTTCCAGCAGCCCACCACGCCGGTCCAGAACGCTATGAACAGCGACAGGAACGCAACGATGAACAGCGCCACCGTTGACCGCGCCATGTGCAACCTGGAACGTGACGTCATAGTTATCAAAGTCAAAGTCAAATCATTTATTTCGTATAGGCCTACGGGGGCACTTACAAATTGTCATTACATTTTTTTCCTTAACTCTACAACCGGATCGGAACGCGACCTCAACTGAGAAGATCCGGCAAGAAATGAGTCACTCGAAACGAATCAGTAATAGAAACTCGTCTCGAGATAAGATGATTAATGTTTTTGACAAGATTATAAAACATGTTGCAGCATAGAAGCATAAGCTGTCGATAATCTTAGCTTGCTAAATGCTCTTGATTTTGGTAATTCGTGTGGCTGGTCTTGTTACTGTACCCATAACAGTGAGGAGACCTAGGTGAACACTTATAGCGCCATCGGCGGTACTAGCGACTCGTGTATAGCCCTCAGAGTTAGTGGTAGTCGAAACTCGGTCAACATCAAAAGGCCAATATAACAACCATAATTTCATTAATATATTAAATTAATGAAATTATGGTTGTTATATTGGCAACTAAATTAATACATAATATGTTCAGAACGACAAAGCGATTTTCTGTACAACTCAAATATAATCAAAACATTGCGGTAAATCATTTGACCACAGCAATGATAACTGTAATAAGTAAGATTACTTTTTTCTTGCAATCAATAAATCTACGCTTACCGCCCGGTCGGACGTTTATTCGGTTTTCTTTCTCAATCTAGTCAGATTGAAACATAGAACGTTATTTACGTTTTTACTATTCTACATCTTTCAAATCCGTGTTGCCACATTCCGAGGTTATGATTTGAGCATTCATCACTCAATGTTGTAGGTACCTATACTCATTTTAGATGGGTGTAGGTAAGTGGTGAAAAACTGATACCATGGATTCGACCCATAATTCTGGACCCCCAAGAGTTTAAATTTTCCATAGATCTTTTCATGAATTATACGAACCTTTTTCAGTATTTCTAAATTGATTTTAGCATTAAATCATAAATTTAAATCAGCAAGTACCTACGCATTACGGAATGATCTAGACAAGGACTTTTGCAAGTTAATGATTTTGATAACAGGATCTATAAATCGGCAATGATAAATATCATACCGACCACCAACGCAATGCAATTCGTAATCTGTTACACAACCGCTCTCAGGTATAAGATTAATGTTCGATCCGCATGATACATTATTAGTTTGTGCTCGAACAATAGCTGGACCGACATAAGACAATGAATCGATTTGTTTCAATATCGATATTCATTCCGATTCTATTCGTAGCTGCTTGTTGACCCACTTGGTTTGCAGCACAAGGTCTGTGCTCTACCTGTGTCTATTATCGTTTGACGTATTGCACCTCCATGGATCGCGTTGACAACAGCCGACCTTCGATATAGCAGCATCTCTGTTGGTTTACGTAAATGTGAAAGAGAAACCGCTAGCTGCAGTCAATTTCTTAGACTTCTGGACCAAAATAATTTCAAAATCATCAGTGGCGAAGTTTTTAAATGAGAAATTAATTGGGTTTTTTGTCATCCATAGTTTTGCAAGTAATGAAATGTTGATCCTAAATTTATAGAAGTTTGAATTCATTTAATGACATTACCAAACTCATTTTAGTAGGAAAATTATTCATTTGGAGGTGAAGGGACTACCGCTTATTCAATCATAGGCGTGAGTATTCAAATTAGATCCTTGGACCATCAGGATCACTGATTACCAACCTTAAGATCATTTTTACATCGCAATATTTGGCCTCTAACACCAAGTCGTTACATATGCCGTTCAAACGAAAATGTTCCTAATTAACAGGCAGTAACACCGATAGTAGTATATCTACCAACATTTTGATAATATAGATACCTACTTCCTGATACTAATGTAGTCGGATTTATATTGGTACAATATATTAGCAGTTAGCCTGTCTTAGGCAACATGAATACGCAAATAAATAAATCTGGCGTGTACCTGTTCATCGCGTCGTCTGAGAGCCCTTTCGTCTCGTTGTTTTCGTCCGGAATGAAGTAGTCCACATTGCTGCAGTGTGTCTCAACAGGCGACAGGTAGATCTCGACTGAAATCGAATAAAAAGAACAAGTGAATATTTGAATTCCGAAAAAAAAAAAAAAAAATCGGTATCCAGTTGTAAAATGCTGGAAGACATGAACAAAGAAGTTCACTATACCTGATTACATTTGGTCAAGCTTAAGTGCCCGGGGTCACCCCTTGTAAGCTATTCGTAAAGTGCCCCAAGCTCATTTGCGTGTTTATCAATCGCGCAATAATCCACAACGTTTGCTTTGTTTTCCATAAACTTTATGTATTCATATTTATAATCTATATTCATCTGCCGATGTGCCATAATGCCAAAAAAATCAATAACATTGGGTACAACGAAAAGATTAATAACAGTACTTGTAAAACCAGTTAGATACACGAGGCCCCATTCGCTCTAACAGATTAGCTCAAACAATAATGTTGAGCTCGAGAAACCGGCACGGTGAGCTAATAAAAATAATAATCCAGCGAAATGCCAACAGCTTGATTCACAACGTGCGGTCACCCTGCTCTTATCCGTGGTGACGAAACGATGGAATGCCACACATCCTTGCATTCACACAAACAAACAGATCGGCTTATGAATAAAATGATCATTATCATTTTACGTGTCTTGTCTGTTAAGATGGAAGCGCTAGGTCAGGGCGCGAAATTCAAAATTTCGATGTTTTTTTATGTCAAAAATGGACGTATTTTCGATGTAATTTCGTTTTTTGTGACGTTGGCATTGTGCAGTCGATGCGTCGATGTAATATGTTGACTTACAAATTTACCTAAAGCGATACACTACTTCAAAGTTTGTAGGAACCGCTAGTTTTACTTACTTTGGAGTGTTGTTTCATTCGAAAAAAATTTTGGAGCAAATGTAATCATATATAATATAATACATATAAATAAAATAAATACATTAAAAAATACGACCCATATATGTTTAAACTCTTCTTAAAAAATTAAAAACCGTCGAAATTTTGAATTTCGCGCTCTGACCTAGCGCGCGCACTTTAAAGGTTATTTATATAATAATTTATTTGTAACAGTAGTGGAAATCGAGCAAAATGGATATACATACAACGTACTAATACGTATTATTATAGTCCCTAAAGACCGAATTTGGTGACATCACTGGTATAAAGGCGTTACAAAGCCAAATATTCCTTCTTCATCATGCCATATTATGTAATGAGTTCTACCTATAGACGCACTTGTACTAAGATAGTTATGCGGAGACTTCATTGACACGGTCATTCACAAATAAGTCAACCTTGTATATATGAAGAGAAAGTGAATAGATGTTTATGCATTTCAACGTAAGTATGTGCAAATCTAAATACTGTGAACTAATCATAACTTAAATGTCAGATATTACGCAAATTATGTTGTTTTAAATATTTAAGACAATAATTGATTTCCGAATCAGGAACCCAGTTTAGAATATAATTGAGGAAACCCCGTATTTATTGGAATTTGAATTTCCAGAGACTCCCTACTACTTAAAGTTTGACTTTTATTAGCTGTATGCTGATTTGAGAAAAATATGTAGTAGATAATATTTAATAAAACCTTGTTTTTATTTTTTTACTCTTTTGACAGTCAGAGCTTACTCGTCTATGTAATCTAAGTACGAATAGATGTATCCCGAAAACCTACTTATCAGTAGAGATAATTAGCAGATAATACAGCAAAAATTACGCTATTGTGGCCTGTTGCCGGTTCTCACATGCCCCATTCACAAGATGCTACGATAATGAGACATCTCTTTCTCGATTATAATTGTCTCTGTAAGTGTAAAAGGAATGGAAGATGTGTGTTGTTGCGTCTAACAGTCGACCGCATTTCGATTTCACTAGGAAAATGTGTTCGTTTGGTAATATTTTCGTACCTATAGTAATTATGATACACCTATAAGAAATTATGCTGTAAGAATACGGAAGGAAACTCTATACATAATTTTGTTTAAGAGCTAAAGTAAACTCCGGCCTTACTTTTTTAAAACTTAAATACTAAAATTTGGCTCGGGTCGGCACTGCTTATGATAAGCATAGACAAACAGATTGCAAATACTCAGACACAATAATTAATTTATCTTTTTCAAATATTTAAAAATACAGAAACACAGATCGATCTATCTGAAGCAAAGCTTCTCACAAACAGGAAAATCATCGCAATCCACACCACGGCCACGCGATGCCAAATATTTTGACGGCAATATAAATCTCGCTTGCAGCTTGCAAGGCCACCAACTAATTTGTACGTAGCAGCCATTGTCATGTGTTCACACATGAATATTCGATTAGCATCAATATTAAACAGTTACGCACCGTGCCTTTGTTCAACCTACATGATGAAGGTACTATTGGGGACTTACTGCCTGGACATCTTAAGGTCATTTTCGCGTGGCAATACATAGTTCTAAAACTATGCCTAGCCAAGATTCTATGCCTGTATCGTTACGAAAATATTATTTTATCCCGGGCAATGGATGCGTTCAGGCGGATAGCTGAAAAACAGGTACCTAAAATTAACAAGGCAGATTTCGCTGCAACTAACCAGACATGGCTTACATACCGGGTTAATGTGTACAATGTATTTTTATCCCGGGAAATGAAACAGCAGCTCGATTATGTAACTTCTATTGCTTACATTATGCGTTTGAAATCAGAAATATGGCCGCTTTGCGATTACTTATACACATTTTGATAGCTACAAAAATGATTGAAACATGTTTGCAATAGAGTTACATAATCGGCCTATAGATCTCCCGGGATAGTGAAAACACTATACCCGCGCGAACGAAGGCGTGGACCACAGGCGCGGACAATGGTAGTAGAAGCTATACCCCTTAACCTACACCAGCTTGAATCACAGTACACATAAAAGTTACAAGCATGAGCAAATAATAGGTGACCCGGTCCTTTGATGTCGCCACGCGACCAAATGCCTGCGTGCGCGCAGCCAGAGAAAGTCGCCGCTGCATTATGTCCTTGTTGAGTCGCCGTTTATAATCCGCTCAGTGCTCAGGTGGATTGCGTAAGTAAATATGAACAATCGACGTATACCTCTCTAGGAACCGACGAGTCCATTTTGAGGACTGCCTCATTTAAACGCGTCAAATAAAAGATACAAGATAACTTCATCTCAAGAAGTGAAAAAGTAGGACTTGATATTTGAGTAGTTCCAGATCTCGGCTGTTACTTTAAATCAGCGCTTTAAACACAGTCTTGTTAGAATAATCAGACCACGCACGGCGTACGCTAAAACTAAAGCCTAAACTACCAATTCTACAACATGCTGTGTTGTCTGAATATTCTCATAAGTCTGTAATGTAAAATAATATTTTACTGTCAATTAGGCATACCTATGACCTACCTATATATATAAGGTACCCACCTGTGTCATTACGCCACAGATTTATAAACGAGTCGTGTTGTAATACAATCCAACATGACCGGTATATTTTAATTCTCGAAATACATACAGAATAACGTTGATTAAGCTTTATTTGTTCCATAAATACTTCACAACCAGTCCCACAAGCGAACGATCAGCTAATTTCGCATACGAAACGACAGTAAAATGTTAATCTACTTCCTCATTTTACGAATTATGCAAGTATTATGTAAAGTTTACTAGAATTCGTCACCAAACAATGGAGAGAAGCGCAACGTAGAACAAACACACTAATGAAATAATTGTCGGAAGCTTTTAACACATTATGTTACTTTAACCGCGAACTTTCAACAATCCAGAATTATTTAAATAAAACTAATTTTAAGGATTTCATCGCGTTTATTTTATGGCTTTACGTTCCTGACGTGTCGGCTACTTTACAGCAACCATGGTCACGGGAGAACTTAAACCAATGTGTGAACCAGTAAGGACCGGAAATCCAGAATTACTTAAGAAATAATATTAGACTTAACTATTACTATTCACGATGTAATATCTAAGTATTTAAATTTAGATTGAATATAATGGGCCCGATCTGCGTTCACGTTAACTTTCAAGCACGGTTTTTGAAGGGAATTAGGTGAATTAAATTACAATAAATAGACGTAATCAGATATTTCTATGTAGTTAAAGTTCTTCCATTTCAATAACGATACAAATCATACGAGCCGCCTTTATTGCTTTATGCATATTCTCATCATAACCTAGACATACAAAAAAAAATTGGAACGCAAAAGAAAACGACAGGAAAGAAAATAGAAAATGGCGGCCCAGTGCCTATTTCCACGGCTCACTTTTCCCGCCAATTACCGATGGCCAGTTTCACTTTCACGTTTTCCAACTTAGAAACTCGGATCGCGGCTAATTCAACTGAGCATCTACCGATTTGGTATGTAAATTCTGACCCGCACGACTAGCTCTAGGTGTGGTTTGCAAATGAAAAATGTTTAAACATGCCCAGTTGTACAAAGAAAGTGGTAGAGTTCATCTGTCAGTGGATTAAGTAGTTAGAAGACTGGTCGGTATTGTTTTAACTTGTATATCCCAGTAATTGGGTAAAGTGAACGTTCGTAGTTGGTTCACGGAATTCTTACACGAGCTTTCGAGTTCGAGTGAACATTGGCATGGCAACACACTGGAGCTTATTTCCTTTTTATTGTATACCATATTTGTTTTCCACTTGGCCATTGAAGTTTCACTTCTACTATGTGTCCCAGCACACATTTCGATTTTTTTACCATCATTAAAATACCATCAAAAATCAATATCTACCCATCTACTTATTATACTCAACGCGCTTTACACTGCTGCATGCGTACGAAGCGAGGTGTGTGGGCGGGGCGGGGCGGTGTGCGGTAAAGAAATAAGTAAATATCGCCAGACGAACACACCAAATATACGGTACCAAAAATAGTTTTTAAAATTGATATTTGAAAATGCTGTAGGATAATAGAATTTGATATACCATATCTGTTTAATTAGATATGATTGGCTGCTCCATTACCTTATTATACTAAGTTGCTGTCGGCAAGGGTTGCAAGTTGCAAGCAACGATAAGCCAATTTCGAAAAGCAATAATCGTAGCGCCGAATACTAAATACCTGTTTATAAATTACACGTTCTCTTTACGAAATACCTACCAGCTGCGTAATGCCTATACACAGTTTACACAAGTTTAGTGTTTATTTAGTACCTACTAAACAAAAACCTTTTTGGTACAAAAATCTCTTCTTAAAAAGTTTGGATACATTTGTATCTATACCCGCACAGAGAAGATCTTCGTCATCGATCATCAGACACAGTATATACTTACTACGTAACTATAGACATACAAATAGACATACGGAATGGTACGCTGTGCGTAACATTTTGAATGTGGAACACTATTCTTCTTTTTTTTTGGTTGGCAATCGGCTAAAGAATGGTGTCATTTTTGCCAGTGTCGAGTATTCCTTGATGATTATTGTTATAACTTTATAAGTACCTCTGATGATAATGATCATGTTGATGGCGATAATGATGATGAAATGAATATATCCCAACCCATATCAGTCAAGCTGTGGCTACTTTACTGAAAATTTACCGGACATCTCGGGAGAACTTGAAAAGTCAAGGTATACCATTTCAATTTAAATTCCTTCACTCATGCATGTTTATGAACACACAATGATTAATATCTCACTATATAAATATAACACATTATTTATCAAAGGAACACATTTTTTTGAAAAATAAAACAAAATTGACATCTTCCCGCCAAAAAGTCAAAGACTAGGTATTCAACTTCTGTTTTTCTTCTTTTTTTTCATATGCAGACGGCTACAAAATTGAGCCACTTCTGCCAGGGTCGTATAAAGTGTATAGCCATGTGGGTGCTGAAGCGTCACGCGTTCATTGATACGTAATCAGGTTAGCAAGTGGCGTGTGTGGACGGACATGTATATTGCGGTAAATCGGCTTAAATACATACGCTATGAGCTTCGGATGCTCATCTGAATGAGGAACGAATGCACTTGCCTTATACTTATCGCAATGAAAACGTGACACTGATGTTACTAGAGCGCTTAAATGTACTAGATTCTGGCATTTGTCTGATGCGTCTATTCAGAATAATGACAAAAAAAATATCTTCATTTTTTAAAACTTTATGACTTTCATCGTGTTTAGTCGATAATTTTGCCATCAACTACTGAATTTGAAGATACCTGTTGGTAATATTTTGAAATTATATAACTTACAAAATAAAAGGCGACAATAATTTTAAAACTACAACATCATCGACGTAATTTTATTCTAAATATATGTTTCACACACATCAGCTACTCACACATGCGACGCGACATATTAATCGGTGCATTTATCATATAAAATTGATTCGGATGAAATCTTTCGTCTTGTTTTAGTATTTTCTTAAGACGTGGTTAAAAGTGTTTTTTTTTATATTATTAACAAAATTATTCAGAATATTTATCTATATTCTATTCAAGATCTGAGACTTCAAATATAAAAGATAGATAGATAACTCTTTATTGTTCCACCACATAAAATTAATACAAAATTACACAAACCTACTTAACTTATACAGCGAGTGTCACAATGGGCGGCCTTATCACTAAAAGCGATCTCTACCAGGCTACCAGATACTTTAATCTAAATACTTACACCACAAAAAATATTTAAAATCAGATTGTATCACCAAGAAAACAATTAAATATGTGGCCCCAATTGATCCGATAAGAACATCAAGAGAAACCTTCAATTCAACTACTTCACCTACTAACGCACATTTGGCGAGTTCTGGCGTGCCTGCACGGTCATCCAACGGTATACCACATCGCGGCGTCATCGACGCCCGCGCATAAGTGATCATGCGTTGAACACTGCAGAATATTAAATGGTACATAAAGCAAAATAAAATAAGCTTTATAAAAGTACCTTAGTCCCTGAACCGTCTATTCTTCATCATCGTTAAATTCTACTGTGCATTAGCTTCGCCCGCGCCAACCATTTCTCTCCTGTCTATTGTATCTTCTTATATCGTCAAAACTCGATGCTGGATGGCCCGCACTTATTATACCCGAAATAGGATAACTAATCAGTAAAGGTTTTACTGCAGTTTCAATCTTGTCCCTAACCAAACCAGGTGTAGCAAGCTCAATCTCAATTAATTGTTGATGTCGATAACACTCATCATCTTGTTCAACGTCCAGTGTTGTACCGGGACATCTATCATAGTGACATATAAAAAGCTGATCCGCTATATTAAGTTCTGTTTTACAAGGCTTCAAATAGACTATCTTCTTTTGTTACCCGAATCACAGAGTTTACTTACCAATATTCTATTATTGCAATAATGTTTAATATTATGCGGTTATGTTTGTAAGCTGGTTTGCCGTAATAAAATCTAACTCTGCCTCATACAAATATCAGTTAGCCTGATTACGGTAATTTGCATGGCCCGCAACGGTAATAGAATTAGCGCAGACTCTCCATTGAAATTACTGTTTAGCTCGCCACAGTTATGGTAGCACTTCTTATATATTATAATCATCTTTGCACTGTATCTCAGAGGCTGCTGTGGATCTAATTAGGTGTATGTTGTGCACGCACCTCATCTTTACAGTCAGAACCATTTGACATCTCGCATGATGGCGACTAATCATGCGAACCAAGAGTCCAGGGGCTCAATTCTTCTAATTTACAAACGCTTCGGTGGAGTGTCGACAACGCGTCGATTGAATTATTTTAGACATTTGACAGTCTACTAGTTTTTCAAGACCAGCGGCTATCCATTGACCAGCCATTTAACTGCCATTGAACTATTTCATATTCTGTACTTCAGTCGCGTACCAATATATTGTAGCTAAGTAATGGTTTTCTACTCGTTATCTGACGTTTCTAGCAGTCGACACACAACCATTGACACTGAAATGAGACTCCATCGAGACGACATTAAAGTTTTAGCAGAATAGCCAATCTGTCACAGTCGTAATGGAACCTCAATAGTGTGTCGCTGGAATGGCAATCGTATGTCGTTTTATTTAAATTAGCAGAATTGGGCCCCTGATTCTAAAGCTAGTCAATCAGAAGTTCAGAAAAAAGAACAATTAAATACTGACATACGTTACGAAGGCTCATCGCGAATGGGCGTGCATTCCTTCACGGTACAGCGAAGACTTGCAACACTGCTGATATGGGTTTAGATTCGCCAGCGGTTTGCGAAACAGCAACATACGGACGCGGATTTTCTACTTCGTCGGTTCGATAAAAGACTATAATATCAGGAGTCAGCTGCTACCTACTGTTGAGGTATGGATGTCATAATCAGTGGCGGAAGAGTTCAACGTTCGTATGGTTTCAAACCTTTTAGGTGGGTAGGGTTTCAAAAATATTTTATTTGAATATTTTTGACGTTACATAGAAAAATTTAGACTAGAACCTTCGACTAGATTGCTTATTATCTGTCTCTTAAATTGCCATTATCTCAAGAGATCCTGTTCCCAATGTTAACTGATCGAGGATTAAATGATGAATTATTTTGAATGTATCCAGAAAGAAGTTATCCTACAAAACGATCGAAATTTAACCACTTATATGTTCAATCGCTTGAAAGTCAGTCAAAAATCTATAAGTCAGACAGTCATCACACTTTCTAAAAGCCATTAAATGTCGACTAATGAAATATGGAAGCAAGCAAACATGACTAACAACCGTATGAACGACAGGAAAGAAAGTTGAAATTATAAATATTCAACCGACGGCCGTTTCCGTACATTATACGTGGTCAGACAAATTGTAACTATTAACTATATAGCTCTACTTATTCCGCGGATATAGGAGACAATCAGCGAAAAAATGTTTTAAGTGCAGATAACTTTACAGACAATAATAGAGGTACTTAATAAGACAAGACTGCTGAGTCAGCTGAACCTGTAGGTCGTTAGTGTATCTAGCGAGCGAATAAAAGCTTGTTTTTTTAAAGATAAATAAGTACAACAACTCATCCTGCGTCTCACTCACACACACTGCTCTCAAGTCCAAAACTCGTTTCATCCTCGTATCAAACTAAAACACGGCCAAGTTAACGCTATAAGTAATATGAGTAAACTCCTCACCATACAGATTCAGACTCGTGTTTTACGGCCCTATTACACAACAAATGTGATAAAAGCAATGGCTTATAAATAACGAAACAAACACACTTCATGATGCTGCATTAAAATTGTTTACGCATCACCTCGCCTAAACCATAATCAAGCAAACAAGCAGATGACATCATTGTATCACCGGTTTAGCGATGAACTTGGCTAGTGCTAGGCTCTGTACACAGGTAGTGTTATATATCAACGGAATAGGAAACATTTGCACACACGGAATAAGAATAGATATCGTTATTTGATGGCTTGTATACCTAGAGCTACTTTGAATATTTGCTGACAAGTAGATACTGTTAAGCAAAGCATTTCGAAAGCAGCGGTTGCGAAGGTTTTTAAAAAGACAATATTAAATTAATTGCACTTGTTAGGGAATAACATAATCATATGAAAATGAATGAAGTCTTGAAGTTATGAAGAAAGGAATATAAAAGTTCTAGAACGTCCTGTAATGGACATATTTCGGCCGATGGCTGGCGGATATGACGTTACATGATTAAATTATCATATGAATCTAGTACTTTATCATAGCTACTATGATATTATTATATGTTGCATAATATATCATCAAATATATATAAATTATCCTATATCTATGAACCCCACAAAGAGACAACATAAACACGCATCATTAAAATAATTATACCTTGTCTAGGCGGACGATACTGAAATAGTTTTAGTAGCATGACCTGAGGTAACTATTTATAATGATTATTCACTAAAACAATACCTTGAAGAAGCTGACGGAAATTAACATAACCTTCAAATCATCGAGTTAGAAGTTCGCTCATACGATGTCAGTACGTCAAGTGCGAGATTATTTGTAAGCTAACCGTATACTTTATATTCTACTGTATTTAAACATTTTGTATGGAGAATTGAACAGCGCCTCTGGCGGACGGTATTTAAAACATTCAACTCTCCATACACAATGTCTAAATACGGTAGAATATAAAGTATACGGTTAGCTCACGAATAATCTCGCACTTGACGTACTGTACCAGTAAATTAAAACAATATCCCTGGGCCCCAAGTCTGCTAACACAATCGATTCATAATCGAACAGCAACCGCATAGTAACTGTCACTTTTGACAGATATTGTATGGGATATCTGTCAAAAGTGACAGTTACTATGCGGTTGCTGGGTATCGATTATGTTAGCAGACTTGGGGACCTGGAACATGCTTGATGATGTAATCAATCCATCTTCGTCATCATCAAGAGTCAAGACTGTGCATGAGTCGGTTTATGTGATATTATCGAGACCAGATAATGGCCATTAATTATTAATTTCACACCGAGAACAAAGGCCACATAATAATATCGTTACTTCCCAACGCGGCCGGCTCACCCTACTCTTCAATAGTAGCTGTGACAATGTGTTTCGATTGAGATGTGGGACGTGCTGAGAACAAAGAAAGTTTAACATGCGAACAAAAACCTTCTTATATGGTTACTCTTTTATTTTAGTTGAAAATTTATGATGACGGCAGTTCGGTTATAACACCATAATTTACTTTCGTTGAGAACACGGTAAAACCCTGGTTTTTAGAGACTAGCAAAGGAAGTATGTATACAATTCTTAAAATTTTCATCTAAATACTTTTATTGTTTACATGCTGTTTTTATTAATTATGATTCTTTTGGTAAACCGAATACAAAAACTTCGAGCGTGTAAGATGACAAAGACGATAGAAGACAATCTTATAGTTTGATAGCAATTCATCACATAACGAATTCTATCGTCTTGACAGTCTCGACTTAGTGGAGAGGTTACTGAAAATGTAGGCTTATTCCATACTCTTTATTTTTTTCATAATATCATAGATTAACATGGCTGTAAGGATATAATGGTCTGGTAAATACAATAGCAGGTGCAATGACTCAGGTCATGTCCGAAAGGGAAACAAGGCTCGGACAACATTCCGTAGTTTCACATTGCAAGCCGGCTCATTGTTGGCACAAGATGGCGATGTTATCTGTGCCACGAATGCCACTGTAATTACTAATGTAGATACCTGCTGTCCGAACCTAACCAAACTTGCCCAACTTGCTTTTAACACCGACACACACATACTGCTTCAGCTGTGTACTTTTACAGAAAGAAAAACACATTCTACACCGATCAATCTTCGAGGTGAAGATCGTGGAACAGAGACTAAGGTTCAGAGAGAAAGAGAAAGATGAGAAGAAAAGAAAAGTGCTATCGACCAAAGTTTATCTATGATCCGAATTGGTTGTTAAAGCTTTTGTCAATACAATCCAAGTTGTATAACATAGTGGTCTGTAAGTACGTGAAAATGTACGTAAAGTCGGAACACAGGATGGTATTTGCTGTAGATTGGTCATTATTTATCATTTATCATTTATAAATCCACGGAAACTTCACCATTTCCAACAGGAAAGGTAAGTACAGTGTGCAATATTGATTTCTTATATTCACGCGAATACTACACATTGAAATAAAACTTATTTAACAGATGTTATCGCGTTGTTTTTACGTCCCCTGTTGCTTTAAAGCAGCCGAAACGTCGGGAACGTGAAAACATAAAATAAACGCGATAAAATAAACGTGTAAAATAAGTTTTATTTCAACGTACAGTGTGCAATATTTTTTTTAAGTTTACATCGAAATTATTGACTCACAAAGGTCAAACCACACTTCCTAGTGGCGAATTGAACAAAAAAAATACAAGGAAAAACAACATCTCAACATACATACCTACTCGACAAAACCAAAAAACTGATTGACAGACACAAAACTGGTTGCCTCAACCCAAATACTGTTTCATCCAGTTCAGCCAACTTGAGATAAACATCCTCAGTGTTTCGATTTTTTGTTCGAGTTCGGTACCCCGCGACCTTCCCGGCCATCTTCGGAAAAAAGCAAGCTACGCGCGTCTCCCCGTCAGGCGCGTGAGACGCAAATAGGACCGGTCGGTTTGTGGCACAAGAGATTTCACCTGCGCTGCGCCTGCGACTCGTTTCTGATGTAAGGCTTCAAGCATACTAACCATATTAGCGAATCGATAGATGAGAATGATCTACAGGTTATATGTTCATTGCGCAATCAATCACGTACTTCTGAACCACCTCACAAGCGGAAAAATCCCAAGAAATAACTTCATATGAGTGAAACCTTAGTCTAAGGTTTTTTTTTAAGATTGGCCGGCGTGACGCGTTCTAAAACATGATGTTATGTGCCGACTAAATTGCAACTGATTCCATACAGTTGCTTAGCCAAAAAGCACACAAGTCAATTAGCTTTCTGTTTTTGTTACGTAGTGTAATAATCGATAAGTCGCAACGCAACATCGATATAATCGCTAGATTTTGCTGCAAAAACTGGTGAGTCGACTCCAGCCCTATGCATTTATCGAGAAAGCATCGTCAATTAATCGTTATGAGTATCGAGAATCCACGTCTTTATATATATATATATCTTTATATATATATATATATAGTGTAACTCTCTGCACTTATAGTGACAGTCAATCTCAATTAAGTGTTCGGGTTCGAATCCAGTTTTCATCTTTTATCAATTGGCCTACATCTAGTATTTGCAAGTGGCTGATTGAATGCTATAAATCAAACCCAACATATTACCGGTTGACACACTTTGAATTTATGTTGATATTATGATTGAAATATATTGTTCAACATCAATAATGTTGAGTTGAAAGTTGAAAAGCTTCCAATTATGGGGAATAAAGAATGATTTAGTTCCCTACTCTGTTCACATTTTATAAGCACCATTGCCCCCAAGACATGACATCTCTGTGAAAATTGTTAGGTCCGCTAAAATGTACTTATAGATTGAATTGTCATAAGCTGACCTGACTTGTCTTTGCCCATACATTTTGATTTGTGGAAACGATTGTAGACAGCCATGTTATATGCTAGACAGCATAGTGTGAGTAGCTTAATTTAAACACACATTCCACATTTTAATAGTTTCTCCTAAGCTCAAGGCTCTAATAGGGTCAAGGTTCATATTTAAGTAGCATTTTTTTATCCAATCAACCATTTTTTCAACACACTTTTGACTGTATGGTTAGCAAACGACTCCATCGCGTGACTAGCATCTATTAAACATAATCTGCGCGCGCGCTGGTTGCTCGCATTGGGGTCGTTGCTCAACCAACCAACCGCTTCTATTGTCACGGAACCAGATAGCGCTTGAGACAATATCACGTTTAGTAACATTTATTGGTGATATACTTAGTATATTATATACTTTTACTTTTTATCTACTATTTTTTTTTATCTTGATGATAGCGTCTGCATGACTCCATCTGTTTTATGGGTAAAACCGTCAAGACCAGCCTTTCCCAAAGTGGGCGATAACGCCCCCTTGTGGGCGCTGCAGGTCTAAAAGGGGGTGGTAAGAGACCCAGAAAAAAAATGGGGGCGTTGTGTAGAGGCTTACAATAATTAATTTAATTCGAAGTTATAGTGGTTTTTAAGTAGGTAAAAAAATGGGGGCGCAAAAAAATAATTTATTCACAATGTGGGCAGTAGACAAAATAAATTTGGGAACCCCTGGCACCAAGATTATTAAATGCTTGAACACGATCACGACCGTTTTGTCAAGTGCAATAAAATAGGACTTAAAGATATAGATTTTTTATATTTACGCGAATACTACACATTGAAATAAAACTTTATTTTGAGGATGTTATCGCGTTTATGTTTTGTTATTCACTAAGACGTCAAACACCGCAGTCCTCCCGTGTCCCATGTCCCATGGTTGCTGCTTGCAACAGAAAATAAACGCGATAAAAGGAGATTTATTTAAAAAAAAAAATCCATGATAGAGCTAAGTATTTGCTGATGTAGTTGTTGCATTCGGATATGTTTTTTATAACAAATCATGCTTAATATAGTGTTTTGGTACGAGTTCCGAAACCCTTGATAGTTCGGTTGAATGTTCGAAATTAACCGTTTAAGGTTAACCGCCAAGGTTGATGATTGCGCGTTACGTTATTTTATTGTGTAAAAATACTGTTGGTGAATTACATTTTTAGCCTAAACTATTTGCAAAACATTTAAAAATAAAACGATCATGCCTTCAGTGCCGAGGGTCCTCGGTTCAAGTCCTGGTAGGGTCAAACTTTGTGTGATAAACACGAATGTTTGTATAGTTGGTGTGTTCGTCTGGCGATATTATTTATTATATGTTGACCCTATTCTCTTCTCTTCTCGATTGAGCCATGCAGGTGGTGTCATTGCAGTCAAGGTCGTGGCCTTGGACTTATAGCGTAGGCCCCGGGTCCCGCTTGCATTGTCTATTTAACACGCTGGCGGTACTCGTAGCGTGCTGACCGCGACAAAACATTATCTTACACCGAGACGCTTCTAAAGACAATCGGCGATGCCGGCCGTGAACAGACAAAGTGTATGTGCGTGTGGTGTGTGTGTGTGTTAGTGTGAATAAGAGAGATACGGGTACCGCATACATAAGCCATGATATACCCGATTCCTACATTAAAATATTTATATCTACATAAAAGAGCTACTTAAATATTATCATTACCTATAGTTTCTGCTAGCAATACAACCAGGTATCTATGTAAACTACTAATATTCTCTATGTACGGCACAATTTGCCACCCATTCTGTATGGCCGAGATGTAGGGTCCCTACTAATTGGCACGTAAATGACTAGCCAACTTTCCTGTTGACATAAAATTGTTGAGGCTCTACAAATCGGCTCGGCAGATTGGGTGCCAAGTTGCGCCGTTCGTAGAGACTTTAAGTGGTCTGCGCGGGCGTCCGGTTTGTGTGTCAATTATCGTCCGTTGTCACCGAGTACCACACGTGATGTATCTATGCGACTAGTCTTGAAGCCGCTAGGAGGACGATACGCGATAACCACGTATTAGCGCAGCAATAAATAAACAGAAATTTATTTCTATACCATTGAGTATTTAAATAATAATGGCGCGTGTGCGACGGAGAAGAGCACGCTGCATGACCCAGTTCCAACTTTAATAGGGAATATCTTTGAAATTAATCATGTTTAGAAAATTATACTAATTTACTAAATATACTTGTTAATGATAGTTCGATGACTCAGTCCAGGTTGAAGAAAAGGGGGATATTGTAGAAAAGAAGACGATTTTATATCCGAACATTACAATGGACCGAACCAAAACTCAACTAAACAAAATAAAAATACATTTTAAAAATAATAAAAATCATTTTAACAAAATCGTCTTCAAAAAACTTGAAATTTACCTTGTCTAACTAAATCAAATATTTAACGAATGTGTAGTCGGTGCTTCCTCCTTTTTGAAGTCGGTTAAAAAACAAAATGAACCTAAAAGTAAGTCCTATTACCCACAACACTAATAAGTAATAATTTATATTATGAGATAGAATACCTAATTAGCTGACGCAGGAAAACATTACTGAGACTATCCACCATGCAACAATAATTGACCCATAAGTTTATTACAACCCATAAAAATTTAAATGTCCAACCAGTTTCAATTCAAACGCAATCAATGATAGACAAATTCATACCGAGGCACTCAAATTTACGAATGCCTTCACCATAACGATTCCAATTAATTAAACATTCAATTACAACGATATATATATACGTGCGGCCCGGGCCTTCGAATTGGGCACACGAAAATATAGGACCTCAAATAGTTCGGCCTTAAAAACATAGTCAGTCACCACTTATAAGGCTACGAACGAACTATGAATATATGAGACGTAATTAAGGTTGACTTTCGAATGCGAATAATCAGGTTGGCAGGAAACGAGTGAGGACGACGAAGAATACGAGGGTTCAAGGTACGCTTTAATTGTCTTAGCGACATTGTCTGATACTGGCTCCTTGTTTGTTGTTTGAAATCGACATTGAGTTTTAATTAAAGGTGCCTACACATTTACGAGATTTTATTTGAAATCGAGTACCTACCTAAATATGTATAGGCGACAGATGATCATACGACATCGTATCGTTTTCGTCGATCAATGAATCAACAATCGATATTTATATTTAGTCGATTGTTAAGTATAAGTAGCTGACAAAATGTATTGATTGATAAAATACAATCATCATCACAAGCGATAATAACTATAGTCAATAATCTAGTAAATGTGTAGGCAAAGCAGTAGTTGATTGTTACTCTCAATCAATCCTGTTGGATGTGTAAGGTTTGGATACATTCTGAAAATACCATAAAAAGATTTAAGACGGTACTTACATATAAGGAAATATTTTTGACAAACCACGAACATGCCAAATACAAGTAAATATAGTGATGCCCTATGTCTTGGTTCATTGCTAAAATGTAAGTCTCAAAGAAATTCATAGCAAAAGCTGCCATAATCTTGTGTCCTGAACCTGGGCCCCAAGTTCACTTTTGACAGAGATATCTGTCAAAAGTGATAGTTACTATGCGGTTGCTGTTCGATTATGAATCGATTGTGTTAGCAGACTTGGGGCCCTGTTCTTTTGTTGGCGAAAACACAAGACCGTGACTCCAGCATCACTACCAACAAATAACCTAGATGTTGCAAGTATAACCATTATTGCTCTGTACCAGGTAGCGGTCTCCCAGACCGTGCTATACCGTACCCTCGGTCTACTGACCACAGCTCATAACACGCTATTATAAATCATATATCAATGCGAATAAAAAATAAAATCCGTTGTGGTAGTTAACTCAGTCTATAAAGTAAGCATGGAATACTTAGATGCAACAATGCACTGCCGTTTTGAATGTGGTTGAATAAAGTATTTAGAACGATTTGTTTAATTGAAGTATTGATGCGCGGTAATTAAATAACGGTAGACTATCTTCTAGGTAATGATTGAGATAACTGAAGACCTGATTAGCGCAGTTGGTAAAGACCCTGCGTTCTGTGCCGAGGGTCCCAGGCTCGAATCCTGGTAGGCCACAATCTTTGTATGATGAGCACGAATGTTTGTACCCGAGTCATGGATGTTTAACATCTACATAAGTAATATATACTGAGTTTGCCCTCAGTCCATTGTACGGTACCCATAATACAAGCGTTGCTTAGTGTCGGACCGTATGTACCGGTGTGTTCTTCTGCCGACATTTTTCTTGTTTTGAAAAATACATCATACGACTGAAAATTATATGGTGGTTTGTAGCTTAGTAAGATACCTATTATAAATTATGGCAAACAAAGAAAAAAAATAGTGCTATGTTGATGAGGCCGTGGGGAGAGATGAACAACCCTATTTTAGTTTTTATGTCGATTAAACTAAGGTTCAAGTCTTAAAATATCGCTTCACGCAGGTACAGTTTGGTATGACATAAAAATAATACTTTAATTCAATGTGCATACCGTACCTGTACGTACAATTTGTAATTGAGAACTATGTGAAGAATCTTGTATTATAATCATCTGGTACTGACCTGAAGGCGGCCTCTCCTTGGGGTAGCAGATGCGGAAGAGCCCCCTCGTCCTCGTATAGAAGTAGTACTTGCTGTTCAGGCTGTCCAAGATAGACTGTGAGTTCCCCGCCGAGTTGTCCGCGGCGTATGTCTGCAACAATGGAGATAAGTTGTTAGAATGATGCTGTTTTGAAATAAAACCCATAACATACCTAGTTAACCTACGAGCAGGGCCGGCTTACCATAAGGCTTACAGAACGACCGCTCCTGGCGCCAGGTCCCTAAAGAGACCGCTTAAATTCAACAATTCAGAAAAAAAAATGTAGATATCTTTTAATAAGTTCCATGCTCACGCACTCCTGATATATTTTAGGGGGTAGTAAGGGGGCGGTGCGGTGCCGGCTTAGAATAGCACCCCTGCATCTCTTCCCGTGGAGTTTGTAAACTAAGGGATTAAACCAGAGGACGGCAGCAACATACTTCGGTCGGCCCCCAATCCCCAGCGGCCCCGCTATATAGTCCTTGGGGGAGGCTTATGTCCAGCAGTGGGCGTTTTTTGGCTTAAGATAAGATAGAAGCAAGGGGGTGCACTACTTGGATCTCGCTTCATCCTAAAACTTGCCTGTGGCTAGCACAGCCCAGTGTAAGGAAAGTTGCCTAAATTTAGAACAAAATTAATTAAATTTTATTTTATTATACAATGTTAATAATATAAATTTTATTTACATTGTTTATTTTTTGATTAATGTAAAATATCTTTGTACATATAGTTAGTTGTGTCATAAAAAAATGATTAAATATTTAATCTAAAATGCCTACCTTTTCTCTCAGCCTAACTAAAGGTACATAGTGGAAGTATTCTCTTCCTCATTATAGAACACAATGGAGGGTAATTATCATCACGCCTACATACAAATGAACGTAACAAAGCAATGTTTGGGATAGCAGCACTATTGGGTTGCATCATTCAGATCATTCTTCGTTTAACAATACGATCTTACATTCAGTTCATATAGGCATACAAACTGCATACCATTGTCTATGATTAGTGGCGGGAGAATTTGTTTAGTCAAAGACAAACAAATAGAAAATAAACATGACATTTCATCAAAAGATTGTAAAAGATTATAAGAAGTTAATCGGTAGGTTGTTACATTGGCATAAGATAACATTGAAACAAATAAATTACACCATAAATAAAATCTTATTTTTAAAATTTGATTTATGCAATTGACGTGTTTTTTTTTTACACTTTTTTTTTTGTCGCGGAACAATAAAAAGTAATCTATCTGTCTATTGCGAATGGTGAAATTCTTAGTAGGTATAAATTAAAAATAAAAACCATTTACTTACACATGTATTTTTTATATATCAACGTGATCGGTGTGACCTACGCTTAAAATAATTTACACATTTTTCTGTTAGACATAGGTACTTATATGTGTTACTGCCAGCAATAGATATCAATTAACTTTCACTGTCTTATTTCAAATTATCATTAACGCAAAGGATGTCATTATCTACATACAAAATTACCTAATTGCTCACTTTATGCATACCAATGTACAAAGTAGCATACAATTTATTTACCAATTCACTATCCAAACGTAGCTTATAAAGTTTATTTCTATTGTTTTCCTAATAGTACAGATAATATTATTTAGTTTTTTTTCTGATATCATGTTTAATATATAATCCAATTCCTCCATACCCGAACACTATAATTAAAAAGTAAATATGAAGGCCGGTATAACGGCCCACAAGCCGACTCCAGGGTCGCGCTGTGTACAAGCTTTGTTGGGGAACCGGACAGGCCCGCATTCCTGCCAAGGTGCTCGGAACGGATTGATTACCTTCAAGGACGAGGGATCGAGCTCAAAAGGAAATCGAGCCGTGGGCGTGTACATGCACTCTGATGTCTTGTGGGATGTGCGATGAAAGGATTTGTTATGGGTTTTTGTTGTTGTTTAATTTGATAGGTGTTGGTACAGCATCCTACGAACGAAATTGAATCTAAATCTGTTATCATGTGGGTGCAGCATTATATGTCGTACGTCTTCCAGCTCGTAGTCACTACGTACGTTTTAATATTCAGACATAATTCTTAGATATTGATTTCTTATATTTACTCAAATACTACACATTGAAATAATACTAATTTTAAGGATTTTATCGCGTTTTTATTTTAATTTTACGTTCCTCACTACTCAAAATATAATAAAAAACTTAGCCGCCAAATAAATACATGTTTTGATCAAAGTATGTAATAGATCACAATTTTTTAGTTACATAATGTGGCTTGCAAATGGATAACTTTCTACAAATTTGAGGGTTAGCCCTCATTCCTTTAACAAATAGTAGCTTAAACCGTTAAGGAAAGCTTGCAAGCTAACCAAACAGCTTCGTCATCTAAATTCCAGGTACGGATCGGATGCGCGTTCGTGAGAATTGTGGACTACAATGGATCACAAGGATCCCATTGTAAGTATATTTGGGACTCGCCTAGAATCAGTAATTTCAACAGGAATGTATAAGGTGGATACACTATTGATCGGGTTATCCCTGAAGATAGATACGTATGTATTTACAAACTGTTGTCGGGATAATATTTTCTATATCTATTCAACTCGAGATTGTTGCAAAATCTATTAATATCACGTTAATTTATTATAACATAGGTAAAAGAGAAAAGTAAAAACTTTTAAAAAGTCATATAAAATAGCAAGAAGTAGACGCTATAATTGTTGTTGTAACATGTTGTAATAACTTCCCAGTGAAGCCCAGCTCAGTGCCGCTTGGAAGATGGCGTCGACGGGGTGGTAAATGTATTTAAGAAATTAAAAAATAATGCTGCTGCTGGCACAAATCACCGTAAGCTCTAAATAAGGTATCTAACTTACACTTTAAAGATACAGCCGGTTATAATAAAAAGTGTAAATACCAGTAACTAATATTACTTATTCACTTTATTAAATATCTTTTTTCAGATTATTAATAAGTACTAACATCTATCCAGATTAGCACATATAATTCTAATAATAAATAAACTATAGCTAAACCAAAATTTTTTTATGTAATCGATGCGTTTATACCAATAATACAAGCCTCAAAAAACATCAGAGTAAAAACAATACCGATAATTCTCACAGTCCTTGTAATGAGACGTGATTATTTTTTTTCTTTTAACCCGAGATCATCAGCCATCGGAGCGAGACGTTCCTTCAACTCGAGTGGGGTTCGTCGAACGTTGTTTTTATCGATGATCGGTATCCGATGACGATAAATGGGTGGGAAAGTGCGAAGAAAGTTATCGATACGATAGCTCCGGTGTCAATGATATGTGGAATCGTGGAGAAATCTGATGCAATTTGCGAGTGATCGGGAAATATATATAAAAAATAAAACTATATTCAGCAAAGTTTCTTATGCCTACTATATGGGATTTATCGTGAGCGTATTTTTTGTTTATGCATGATTATTATCCCATCAGGTATTAAAATTTTGTTTTTTGATTTATTTCTCAGATATAATGAGTATATGTTACATAAAAAATAAGGAAACACGATTGCATCGTTAACTAATTAAATTTATAAAGTAAATACTCAACTTTGATATAATTACATCGTCGTAAAGTACTTGACTAATTAATTTACTTATAAATACCTACTTAATGCGTAACTTAAGTGTAAAATTGCAAAAGTCGCCTTTCACTTGACGTAACATTGATCACATGAAAAAGTTTTTCATTATATTGCAATCAATTATGGGAACTATATCGACAGTGTACATAACAATGCAAGTGCTTGGAAACCAGTCCATATTGTTACATGCAGATACATAGTTACCTAAGTATTAAATAGTAGATAGGTAATTTTATCGTTTTGTGGAATTTTATCTTGTAAAATTCATTATTTGCTGTACAGACATTTGTTGTACGATAAAGAAAAATTTCGTGAGAGAACGAACGTACTTAAAATCTGGACTATGGCCCGAACCTCCTCGCGTTGAGGCGGAATGGATCCGACCATTTTAATGGAATGGGTTCGTCCCTTATTACATTAGGACCAAATACGATCAGCGAAATGAGGATGCTCTGCTCAGTGTAGTTTTATCTGCTCACTTCTTCGGGGAATAGTTTGGTAGTGGTGGTGAAATTACTCATAATTTTACGTTAAAAAATGATAATTTCAAAATATTGTGAGTGACGCAAACATCAATAGGTACCTATATATGTGTAGATAATGCGAATCTTAAAAATCATTACCACGCGGTAATGATTTTTAAGATTCGCATTCGCAAAAATTCATGCGAATTTAAACATTTCTTGAGGTCAAAGCCAATTTAACCTGAACCTAATTTTGTTTGCCAAAAGATCGTTTTAAGGTTGACAGCGTCGTATCCATATGATGGATATCGGTTACTTTCGCCACCTCGCCCCACTTGCCGCGACACACACTAATTATGAGCCGAGCATTCGACTTCGACTTTCGCTATGAATAAAACAGCTCTTACACCGCTCCAACTCAAATCGTGTGGTCTAGTATGAAACAATACTTTATTATAAAACAATGTCATTAGGAAGACAATTTACGAGTAATATACCTATTCGGGGTGGTATTTTTTATTTTGGTCCCTAAAAAGGGGTTCAACAATCAATACAACTTCTTTCTCAGGACTAGGATCGTAGTTTAAGCCTAACTGTAAGGTCTACCCATTCCGTATATAAATTATATACATATAATAGACATAGACTTACAAAAAAAACACGCGTTGTTTGGATGGGAACACACTAGTTATGTTGGGATACCTGTCAGTTTGGTACCGTCCTATAAGTGTTGTAGGACGTCTACGTTCCACAAGGTATTCCACAAGGCTTTCAATCTCCCGCGTGTCGTAGCTTACGACGTTGACATTGGCAGAATCATATTGGGCCTACACTCAATAGAAAAAGGCCAAAAAAAAATTTGAGGTGTTTTACACTAACATTTCGCCGTTGGCCATTAGGGGAAAGCCTAGTATTGTTGCTACTTATTTTTTTAAGCTAGAAATCACTGCTGGCTAGCAATGTTATCTGACCCTCTGATTTGTGATTTCTCAACTAAATATTAGCCGTGCAAACCACTGCATGTTTTCGTAATACGAAATGACATTCGACAGTAACACAGTGGCTAATGTATTTAGTTCAAATATATCTGCATATCTAGCGCTCGATTTTAGTCACGATATTCCGCGCTATATGATGGCAACATTGAATAATGTTGAACAAAATTTGGAGGGTAAATAATACTGAGGAAGGCAAACAAATATTTTGGCGGAATGTAGGATATGGAAGTGAATCGTGTTAAGTGTGTGTTAGATTTTCAAATATAGAACTTTGCTCAATCAGTCTTTTTAATGGCATCCTACTTCCAACGGGATTCATTTAGGGATAATTTTAATTTGAACGCTATGGATACACAACCCTGTAGCAAGCCGTTAAGTTGCTAAGTATTGCCATGCGTAAATGACCTTAAAGGCAGTGATGTCCCCGATGGTATACCTATGGGTATTTATATTCTGTTTCTTCACGGAATTGTTAGAGAGTGTAATTTCCAACTGGATTTTGGTTAACGCAGCGTAGTGCTGTGTAATTGAATATATTAAATAAGCAATATCTGTAGCCTATTTGTATGTTGATGATCGTCATTTGCATGTATACATATGTATAAAACGCCTTGATTATGCCGAATGTGGTTGAATTTTACTACCTAAACGTGGAATTAAAGATTATAAAGAAGATAATATCGCCACAATTTGTTCGTGAAGAATGACCTCTAAAATTATTAAAATGTTGTCTTACATTTTTAGTGACATACACAGCATTTTCTTCTGATAAATGTCTTGTAATGCCGATTAATTTATCTCAACAGACTTAAAATTTAATACAACAGCCATAATATAATAGCAGAAAATAAAGATACTTACCTACATTTGAAATGACGATACAAAATAACTTATTCGTATGTAACACGTGGATTGAATTGAATAAATGTGTGCACAAATATAACTACCAATGTAATAATAACAGAGAATACAAAACTTGGAAAATAAAAAAGATAATAATAGGTATGTGTAGTAAGAATATAGTCGATAAACGTTGAAATCTTTTGTATTGTCAACTAATAGCAACAAAAACTTCCCGCTATTTACGTCAGCTGTGTTACTTTTTTTGCATCGGGTACAGTGCGACTGTTTTCCGAGAAGGTTGGCTAGTTTCGAATTTAAATACATACAGTTTCGCTTGGCAGTGTATACTGAAGGCCGACGCACTAGTATCTATGATGAATTATAGAGCATGTACGGAATGCCCATGCGCACAACTGTACGACAACTAATTTATAGTCTACCGTATTTAGACATTTTGTATGGAGAATTGAACAGCGCCTCCAACGGACGGTATTTAAAACTTTCAATTCTCCATGCAAAATGTCTAAATACGGTTAACTATAAAGAATACGGTTAGCTTATGAATAATCTCGCACTTGATGTACGTACGCATCTAGTAACGCTAGTTTCCCGTGCTAAGCATGTTTTTACTTTTTGTTTAAACAGTTTTAATTTGCGTAAAAACCTTAAAAAATACTTTCTGAACTTTATTCAAAAACTAGATTTTCCTCTTGGCTCCGCCCGTGCAACCATTGAATTTTCTCTGCAGATTTACTGTCAATGCAAAGTCAAAGTCAAAGTCAAATCATTTATTTCGTATAGGCCTACGGGGGCACTTACAAATTGTCATTACATTTTTTTTTCTTAAGTCTACAACCGGATCGGAACGCGACCTCAACTGAGAAGATCCGGCAGGAAACTCAGCGGGCTTGTCTTTTTTTTTTAAATTCATTATTTTTACAAAATATAAAAGTAAGCTCCAGTGTGTTGCCATGCGGGGCGCACACACGCTACACTTTTGCTGTTAGTGTGATCATATTTGAGTGATACATTATCATATAGATACTACGACAAGATTTATAAACGTCCAAGTAGCTCATTGCACCATAAATTATGATATTTTCAAAGTACTTGTATATACAGACACACACACACCCACAGCTATCTATAATATATTTATAGACGAATTGATAGATAATTTTATACCATAATTAAATGGTAAGGATTGACCACCAGTATGATATACATGTATGTATATCATACTTTTTTTTAATAATTGTCCCTAAAACTAACAATAGTATATAGTTTATTATTATAATAATTTAATTAATTAAACAATGATAGTTAGAAAAGATGATGTCAACCAACATGGCGGCTAATCTTAATACCTAACATGAGTTCAACGCTCATCTTGAAGGACCAGTTTGTACGCTCAGCTCAGCTGTAGGTTTTTATTCCACGTCGGTATCGGGTCGTGCTCTCGGATGCGCGGGCGCAGGACGGCTGCCGGTTCACCTTGCAATGCCGAGCGACGCACCCTGGTAATCCCGGCATACGAATAAGTGCGTGTAAGTAAGTACGTAGATACAGAAATATAAATTTGTACTTAATGTTGTTTTTTTTGGTCATAACATAAACGCGAAAGACATTAGATGTTTGACGGATTGAAATTGAATACTGAGGAAGGTCCTGGAGACTAACAATAAGTCGAGCATAGGGATGGCCTCAATTTATTTTCCCGTTAGTTACTGAAGGTCTGGCAACAGACGAGTTATTCACAGTTAGGATGGCAACATCGAATATGCCGTATAATACGAAGAAATTAATACTTATTTGTATTTGACCTACAAAAACGATGGGCGTTACACTACACCGGGTATATAACTGTAGGTTAACAACCACTAGTTATTCTTCATAAGACAGCAGATGCTGGCTGGTACAAACCCAACAGCCTTGAATCCAGAACAGACCGTCCACTCATAGAATTGTATGTTGATATAATTGCTTAATTTTTTATCCAACGGCATGAGTAGGTACAGGCGGCAACGATGTGCAATTGAAAATATTATAGTTAACTGTACCGACCGTCTTAGCTTAATTAAGTTTCATTAAATATACATTTTTTTATTCATTTATTTATTTAATTATGGATATCACAAGTAAAATTATGTCAAACTATAGGTATATATGAAAGAAAGTCGTGTTAGTTACACCATTTATAACTCAAGAGTATTAAAATAATTTTTAATTTGTCGCCGCCCCGAATAGCCGGTTAACTATTAAAACATGGGCAAAATGCACTACAAAAATAATACTAAAGATACTTAGTTTTCTCATACATTTGATAGCGAGGCAGTATGAGGCAGTGCTTGTGCACAAAAATAGTATTGTCGTGCACCCCGGTTTGTTAAATGTTAATCATTGAGAACTCTTCTATAACTGACTACGAAACGTAGGTGACTTGTGTACCATTGAGAATATGCGCAGATCATTCTATTTACGCCTAGAGTATTGTAAACAAAAAACACATTTTCAAATATTTTATACACGATTGTACAAATTATATCTACTAACTGTAAGCACAATCCTTTTGTACGTTTTGGTAACTTAAGTCTTCCATCCCTCTCACACCACAGATTACATACATAAGTATGACAGTGTCAGCATGTTCTCTCGATGACGTTGTGATTACATTAGAAGTTCCTGCTTACCCCCTACTGAATGTTGCATTAACATAAACAACTGCACAGATGTATGCTAGCATTTGAACAGAATTTAATTATACAGACAGTCTAGTGAATGTAGTTTATTATATATTTTCCGTAAAATCGGTGAACGCTCTTTGACATCAATACATACCTACACCTGTTACAAAACAGTCCCCGAACTCGTATGTTTGCTACAACGCTGAAACTACTGAACCTATTTTGATCCGGTTTATACATAATCATGTGCAAGTATGTAGGTTAATTATTTTTCGTCTTACGTAACCGCGCGAAACGGAGTCAAATCGCTTAACATATATAAAAAAAAAAAATTGCAACAAAAAAAAAGCAAATATATTAAAATGTCAGATTCGTGTTTGCGACACATTCCAGCGAATCAAATCGTCCGGATAGAAAATCAATAATAATTCTAGCGGTATTCTATATAATTAAGTAATTAACGACTTATTGCCGCTCAGTGTGATTGCGTGTCGTCAAGCGAAAGGTTTCACTGCAAGGTGGATGTGCCGACACACGCGATGATTGTCTTATCACTAGACTGGCAGGTACTATTAGATGATCATATTGTTACTTACGTCATCAAGCTCAAAGAATGAATACCGTGATCTTAGTACAAGTTTACGCAGCAGCGAACGCTTTATTAGATGTTGAATCTTTCCATAGATTGACCAGCTGCGTCACTAACACTAACATGAGTATTGAGTACGTCTTATTTCATTGCTTCGTATCACGTTCTACCATCCTATACAATAATTTAACTGAAAATAAAGCATCAAAATAATAAAGAAACTTAATTTTAATATGTATTGTAGTGATAATGATAAATATTTTTTATTCTACTGCAATTCGTCACAAATTCTGTAGTTCCGAATTGATCATAGGCCAAACTTTTATCCTCGAGTCGACGCGGCCGGGCAACTCCAGAAAAAAAGTTAACCAACAACGTGAGAAAATAATTAGAAGGTACTCTAGCTTTAAATTGAAAGAACCCCTCTAAGGCTAATTACCATAGAGTTTAAAAGTGATTAATAATTATGTAAAGGTTAAGATACTAGCCATTGACAATCACGTTGCAGTTGGTACTATCAATAAAAAAGTGGTGCTATTTTCAAATTCATATAGATAACAAAACTATTTTGGTATTTTTGGCACGTCACTCGAGCGTGAAGGAGAAAGGCGTGATCGATGCGTATTTAACACGCTTTAATAGGTTGAAATTACTTAATAAGCTTGATGTTACATTCATGAAATCTATTTGTTAACGTTTAACAATTTGTTTGGCCCTGCCAACCTTAGTAATATCATATTGCAACACTGTACCGTAATACCAGAGGCTCTTTTTAACAACTCGCGACTTTGCACACACTTACATCAAGACTTGCATGGAGTAAGGTCTTCTTATTAATGAGAAGCTTGTGCTCATGTCAAGTTTTCTCATAAATTCGAAGTAGATAGTATGCACTTGTAATGCAAATTTAAAAATATTTACTACTTACTACAACTTGTGAAAATTTCGAATTTAAACCGGTAAACCTAAGTACGCAGGTAGTAAAGCCTTTTTTAAATATAGCGGAATGTAGGTACTTTTATGAACAGGTAAAATACGTTGGTGGGTACGTAGGTACACGTATGGCTTTATGTATGGATGTATCCAACTACTTAAGGACAAAAACAATTTAAAATCATTGACAATTCCAACGGTGAATTTTAATTTAAATTCCTTGGTACACGTTATTGCAAAAGCAATGAGAAATCTCATGTGACACAATTCCAACAATAATGAGAAATGAATGAGCCGAGTGTGACAACGGAGGGCAATGTAAGCCACGTTTTGCAATATGGCGCGAATTCTCATAAATTATTATCACACTTGAAGCTGTCCACACCAAACAAAGGGAATGAAGAGAAAGGATGCCTAATAGGTAAGTGATTGGGACTTTTTAGCGGGAAGTTGAACGGTGATGTTGTCAATTCTGTTTTTTTTCAGAAAATTGTTTCCTTGATATAAAATGTGTAATATTAGTGGGATATTGACCTTTGTGTGTTTATAAACGTGCACGAGTGAAGGAAATTCGAGTAAAACAGTTAAGCTAGATTTTTCGAGTTCTCCCAAGAGGTCCGTTAAATTTTCAGTAAAGTATGCACAGCTTTACTGATACGGGTAGGGGATTGATTTCATCATCGTCGTCATCAACATCATTATTATCATCAGGGGTACTTATAATATTTAAAATAATAATTTAATATTTAAATTTTAAACACTGGCAAGAAAACATTGCCAGTGTCAAGTAAAATATTTCCTCATCCTATTCCTCATCCTCCTCCTCCTCCTCATCCTATTTAGTAGCCGATTGCCAACTTAAAAAAAGAAGAAGATAAGTGATTGAATGTGTTGGAGCTTTGTGCGCATGGATCTACGTATCACTATACTACCAAACATCGTTTATATATCTTCAAAACTGTATAAGTTAGGTAAGTACCTATTTAAACAATAGGTAGGTAGCTTATTTAAATTATGGCAATAAATCCGTTGAAAATGGCCAGTGAAAGGCCGAAAAACAATAAACCATAGCTTGGAATTGTGAAAGCCAACAGTAATGACGATCCGAGAACGAGATGAAATTATCAACACTTTCCAACATTTAGAACTATTTGTTTTACGAAGATGATTCCGATTATACAATAGGTACCAGTAAAGAAGTTGCGCAATGGTGCCGTTCATACTATCAATCCAGATTAGTACTGGAATCACGATCCAAAATATAGAGGGTTCATGATTCTAGCGATAGTAAATACCGTGATATGAATCATGATTCACGAGATACGTGCGATAACACAGATAGTGTGAACGGCGCCATGGGAATTATTTTAGCATTGTTTTCTGTGGCAGGGGTTATCGGCGGGAGTCCTTACAACTAAAAAACCTTATTTGTGGATTAATAATTTTGCCATCCAACCCCGTACACCAACATACCTACTTAACCACATAGGGGCCTATGGTGGGGAGACATTATATGCCAAAAATATGTGGTATATTCATCTGTTGTTGAATACTAGTCATTTAATAGTAGTTTCTCATAGTAGGTGGAATATTTCTAGTCAAATCTATCCAATGGAGTCACATAGTGGATATAATTCGAGACGAATTAAAAATCGCAATGCGGAGTATTTTCTAGTGATGTTCTCGTAAACGACATATTTTATTAAATGAATGGACGTTTATTGGTTTGTTATATTTACACGAATACTACACATTGAAATAAAACTAATTAAGCATAATGAGCAGTCAACACGTCGGGAACGTAAAAAACATAAAATACACGCGATAAAATCCGTAAAATTAGTTTTATTTCAATGAATTGACGTTACTTATGACAACTTTTGTCGCTACCCTTGCAGACAAGCGATTAAACCAGCCATTAAGGCAATCACGCGCTTGACCGTGCAATATCCGTGCATGCAATATTGAGCAATAAACAAGTACGATGTTTCAAAAGTAACGTAGGTAAGTGAGTACTTACTTCTTCTTCTTTTTTTATATTGGCAATCGGCTACACAATAGTGCACTTTTTGCCAGTGTCAATATATCCCTATCAGTAAAGCTGTGGATACTTTACTGAAATTTCCCAAACATCTTTTTACTGTTTTATTCGAATTCCCTTCACTCGTAAATACAATGCATAATATCCCACTAATATTCCATTACACATAAAAGGAACACAATTTGCAGAAAATAAAACAAAGTTTATGATTTCACTATTCAACTTCCCGCCAAAAAGTCCAAAGTACTTACTTAATTCGGCAATTTATACGCAAAAAAAATAATTACTAAAACTAATTTGCTGAGTTTCCTTGACTTATGTCTGAACTGAGTTTAGATACATTTTAACATCTAAAATTTAAAAACTATACTTACTTGGGCACGAAAAAATCCGTGGAATGCTATTTGCGCTAAATAAATAAAAAAAGGTTTTTTAATCATCTAATGGATGCAAAACCTCTTTTTACCAAAACTCCGTCCGTCGCGTCTTTTTTAACAACATTACAAGAACAAGAAAGGTTTTAATCTGTAGCAATTATTTTCCCGATAAGAATAGCTTTATTTTTTGTTGCTTCTAGTGATAGTCGTAGCAAAAACTGTGAGCATCAAATGATACACGTAACCAACTATAACCGAACTTTCAATAGGTTTTCTGTGAAACCAAGAAAGCGGAATATTATAGAAGAATTGTAGACGGAAGTCGTGAGAAATGGGTGGCGGCGTGCAGGAAAGCGGGTTGCCATGATAATCACCTATTGTCGATGACTCGTGTGTTGTCACGACTGGTTAAATGAATATTCCCGATGTAATTAGCTCGAGGTTCGTAATAAAACGTAGATCCAAAATGTTTTAGTTCAAAGTTATATCTTTACTCTGTCAGAAGTCTGGCCACACACACGTTCATCCGGTCCCTGGGCAGGTAAGAGCATAAACAAACTAAGATACGCTCATAGTTCGGGCGTTTTTTTCGGGATTCCGAAAATCATTTTTTTCTTTGTAAACGTCAAGCATGGGCTGATAATATTCAATCACCAATAATATTTTTAACGTCAGCTGTTATATTATTGTACTATAATATGACCTACTAATAACAATAGCTACGAGTATCTTACACCTCTGTAACATGAAATGAGCTTATTTACATAAAACAACTTTCTTTGGCCTCTGCATCACTTTAAAAACGACAAATCGTAGAAATTCCAATTTATTCTTGTTGCTTCTGCCGACCGAAAGTTTTATCTCGTAATCGTGGCTAATGGCACTTAATAACGATTATGGAGCTACCTTCTTTAAATGTTTGAATTTTCAGGTACGTATCTACACGTTATCTGTTTTTTTCAGAATGTTTCTTCATGTTACTAGCATTTCAATTATACTTGTGATAACTAGATATAACATAGGAATAGGTAGACTAGGAAAACATATTTTGTGTGGATGAGTTAACACTCCTGGTGCTGGCTCATTTTTAGTTTCTTCGTACCTATATCGCTGACTATTTTAGTTACCTAAGTTATACCTATCAAGAAATAAATTATCAACAATCCAGAATGCTAGATAACGGTTTTTAATAACTTAACATTAACGCTTATCTTTATACCTTATACGCACGTCTAGCACTTAGTGTTCACACGGATTTCGTCACTTTCACGATCGATTTCTCAAGCTTTCCACTGATTGTCCATGAGACGTAATAGACTCTAATGCAGAAAGAGACTAATACATTCAATTCACGTTTTAAATGGCTGAATTGACTTTTAATTTGTACTGAATTTATTTTACTTTTGTTTTGTATTTACTTCGAAATAAAACTATTTTTTAAGGATTTTATCGCGTTTATTTTTCGTTTTTACGTTCCCGACGTTTCGGCTGCTTTACAGCAACCATGGTCACGGGAGGACTGAGGTGGTTGACGTCCTGGTGTCATAGTTAGAAACGGGCTACCCTCATATTTAATTGTTGATTGTGGTCCGATCTACGCAGAAAGTGCTCACAGTATCTTGAGGTCTTGCAATGGTACGCTTGGTTTTCGATTTAATAATATTAATCACTGGATCCCAAGTCGGTGGTAGCACCCAGCCATCTTCCCTATTGAAATTAGGATGTTTTTTAATTTCAATGGCCTCGCGTATCATCGCGTTCTTTTACGCGGGTTTTTATTGCTCTTTTACTTAAACCCGCGTAAAAGAACACATCGCTGACGTGAAACACCGGCGCTCCACGAAGTCTGCAATCTGTGAACATGTACAAGATCGCACCCGCCATTATATCAGATTTGATAAGCCACAGATCCTCGCAAAAGAACACCGATTCCGACCAAGGATGATACGCGAGGACATTGAAATTAAAAAACATCCTAATTTCAATAGGGAAGATGGCTGGGTGCTACCACCGACTTGGGATCCAGTGATTAATATTATTAAATCGAAAACCAAGCGTACCATTGCAAGACCTCAAGATACTGTGAGCACTTTCTGCGTAGATCGGACCACAATCAACAATTAAATATGAGGGTAGCCCGTTTCTAACTATGACACCAGGACGTCAACCACCTCAGTCCTCCCGTGACCATGGTTGCTGTAAAGCAGCCGAAACGTCGGGAACGTAAAAACGAAAAATAAACGCGATAAAATCCTTAAAAAATAGTTTTATTTCGATGTGTAGTATTCGCGTAAATATAAGAAATCAATATTTGTATTTACTTTACATGCAACTAAATGAATGTCAATAGAGGAATAGAAGTTCTTTTTTTCTTTTACTTCCAAGATACATTGAGCCAAATAGTAATTAGTTACTCGTAACATATTATGTATTATGCATTTTCGCTTCTTCCAGGTACCTATGGTGCCTATACTTTACTTTATGACATCGTGTCAATTAAAGATAATTTGCTTATCCAGGAAATCGTGTTCCATTGAATGCACATTTACCAGATATAAAAGAAAATCAAACAAATGAGAACCTATCAAGTTATTTACTACCTTGTATTCATACACAAATAGCTGTCGTCTGGTTGAAGCACTCGAACTTTTTGCAGACATAAACAAATTATATAACAGGTAGAAAATACTCCTATCCCATTTTTAACATAGAAATCATCCTAATCCCTATTATAGAGGGCGAGCAAAAAAATATTCCGTCGACGACATTGGGTGCCGGCTGGCAGGTAGACGGTAGACAGTGCATCGGAACAAGATGGCTGGTGTTGCAAAAAAAAACACGACTCGAGAAAAGAAACACGTGAACCTTTCAGGATAAAAACTGGCGCATATAACGAGCAAATTAACCGTGGGATGTGTGGGTTTTTGCTTATACTTATCTACGCGCATTCTGAATATATTTTATATGGTATTAAGTAGGTAGGTACACCTGAGTACTTCATGTTTTTATGTATAAATGACAAATATTTTTCGAGCTTTTACAAAACTGACAAAGTGATTCGGTTTTTAAGCTTGAGTGCGTGTTTCGTTATCGGTCGTTGTTTCTTTATCTCCACGTCTGGGTGCGCAGGAGTAGTCACGGAATAGTACAGTTACCCACACATTTGTTCGTGCCATTAATATGTGCATATTTATGCGTGACGTGTCTGCTCTAACGGTGTCTCGACAAGGACTCTAAAGAATACGTGTAAGGTACCTACATAATGATTTTTATCACGGCAACTATTTATGTAAGTAGGTAACAACCCAATTTTAGTGAAACGAATAAAAAAATTCTTCGGTTAAAGATTTATTGATATGATCAAGTTTGTTTTTATTGGCCATGAAAGATAATCAACAATGAAAGAAATACGTTAATCAATTGTTTATTTAAAAATCAAGTTATTAGTACAGCTGTTAAAGGCTTCTTGTTTATTTTCTTGCTTAGCAGTTTTACTTTGACCTTGTGACTACAACCTAGTTCCGTCGAAGTGACGACTTACGTTGAGCTAGATTGATAACTGAATAAATTGGTAGTTAATTTGAAATTAATTTGGACTCAAATCTACTCTACATTAATTAAAGCAACTACGTACCTAATTGAGTTACCACTCAACGTTCTTGTAATCTTGAGGTATAAATTATCTCAGAACATTTCGAATTTCACATTCAAAACATTAAGGTATCTAGACCGAACAATAAAAAGGCATCATCTAGTAATATATTATTAATATAAAACCATCTTACCTGTATGTTAGATCGCTTTACTTCAATATAAAGCCAGTTATCCGTGGAAAATGCTATAGCCATTAAAGCAGCAGCCACGATTGCCGTAATGGTCGCTATAGACAAAGTTACCGCTGAGCAAGGCATTCTTACAATCTTCGAGAGACAGTAAATAGATAGAAGAGCGTTAAGGGGATAACACAATCACAACACTTTGTTTCCTGGAAGTTCACTTATACAGCATTGTGGTAAACACTTAACGGAACGGAGAACACGACAGCACACTCACAATACAGGTAATAAAAACTCATATGAATGCGGTCATCGCCTGCAGCGTACCAAGTTCGCGCGCCAGACTTCTTTGCCTGTGCCTGCCTGCCTACTTCACTTCGCCTTGCCTGACTTGCCGCTCTCTTGCGGATGTGAAACTTTCGAAAGCGAAGTAACTCCTCCAAGTGGCGGGAATGTAAATTAAAAACTGGTTTTGTGGTGCCAGTTGTAAAAAATAAATTTAAATGGTAGTATAAAGCTCGGGTAGATTTAGCTTCATAAAACTGTTATGACGAATAGTTGTAATTTTGGTTTTATTTCCACAGGAATCTAATATTGTAGGATTACCGTTACGTTCAAAAATATGTACAGCTTCTTTTAACAGAGGAAACGTAGTGAACAGTGTTACCGACCACATGTGGTAGGATCTCTCCATTATGGCAAGATTAGCCTCTTATTATAGACTGTAGCATGTAGATCAGTAATTAGTCTGCACGCTCGCTCTGGGCCAGTTTGGTGGACTATGCCCTAATGGCTCTTGCATTGATGGAGGCCCGCGCCCAACAGTGAAACATCACTAATTAATGTTTTAGAAAATTGACAGTTTTTGTCTTTATTGCGCCATAAAATAACCTTATACCCCCTAGTCTTAAAATTTAGAAATTGGTAGCCCGATGACACTTTCCTAGCATGAACTTTTCGTGCTATGTTTGTAATACAATTAATAAAAGAAATATGTACAAATTTAGAGTCGATAAATTGTATATCAAGTAAGTGTATTCTATAAGTACGTGAATTATGATTGATATATCTATAGATATTCTTTTTTCATTTCTCATTTCATGGCAATCGACAGCCTGTCTTTGAAAAGCAAAACATGTACCAAACATGACATTTAAAAGACAGTAAGTGAAGCATTTGATGCTAATTGCAATATATATTGTAATAGCTAATAAATAAAATATAACATAAAAAGTATATTTTTCGGATGGGAATATTTTATTAGCATTTTTTTACTTCAGACTGGCAGGATTTGGCAGATTTAAAACCAAAATATGGTAGGATCTGTTATTTTAATATGGTCACACTGGTAGTGATTGCCTTTTCTGTGGATTGATTGACCAAGAACGAACGACGAATGACAACAATCAAACAAAACAAATCAAAAGGAAATTGATCGAGTTTTCTATTGAAAATACTTGAATAATGCCGAATTTCTGTGATGCTAAAAAGTACGACGATGTTCTGTCGTCTATACTTGTTAACGAGAAGTCCATTTTAGGTTTCCTATCAGCAATCTTCAACTTTTTAGCTAGAAGGTAAGATTGTTTCTCAAGATAATACTTTTTTTGTTCAATGAATAACCTTCATGCCTATATAAAAATAGCTAAGTATCGATTTCGTTTGAAAAAAAAAACACTCAATAGTGTGGTATTATAAGTGAGTTGTTCACTTTTCAGGACAGACTTCTATCATGTTCCGGAAGGTCAGTACGAGAACATGGGTTTCCCGCCAGGTGTAGCGGAGGAACTCGTGATAAAGGTGCTCCGGACCTGCGACCCTAAAAACTGGAAAGGTTCAAATGGAGCGCAGGTACCAGGTAACATGAACAACGAGATTATGTGCTCGACAGTGGCCCAGGAAGTAGAGGTAGTCGCGGAAGGGGACGATATTGAAGATACGAATGATGAAGGTACCAATGTGTCTGAATCTCCAAGTGAAACTGATGTAAATAACTCTGGTAAAGTCAATCAAAATAAGAATGTTGCTGAAATGATTCCAAAAGATTACGAACCTCCAGTGATACCAACACAGAGGAACAGTGAGACATACAATGGTGCTGAGAGGGATAAGTACTCATGGTCTCAGACTATTATGGAACTAGGTGAATATTATTTGATGCTTTTGCCCACTGCTCTGCTTGTGCAACCATAGATTTTGGTCTGCTGTACTCATTTGTTAGATTGTAGCTGTAGGACAACTGCCTACATTGTATTTATATTTTATTATTGTCTTTCTTTGTATTGTATTGTTGTTTTTGTATTTCATATTATTATTTCATCCCACCATTCTTTAATATCCCTAAAGCTCTTCATTTCATTCGGGAAGTAATTGTTCTTAGGAATGTCCTTATTTAGTAATAAAATAAGGGAGTACAAGGATCTATCTAAATGTTTATCACCAGTCTAAGTATGGCCTATTATAATAGATTATTATAGAAGACTCGTACCAACTGCATAGCACATTTAATTTATTTTTGATATAACATAGAATTTCATTATTACAGATGTATCAGTGAAGCTCCCGCCAGATATAAAATCCAGGGATCTGAATGTGACAATAAATCCAGGTGACATAAGTGTGATGGTTCGAAATGGAGATGTTATAATAAAGGATGCACTGCCATACAAGATTAAAGCTATTGACAGCTTCTGGAGCATTAGTGAGGGGAGACTGCTGATGCACTTAGGTACATTTTTGGGAGTATTATAGTTGATGAGTTATAATTTTAAAATTATTATGATTTATAATTTAATGATTACCATGAGTTATGATTTTAATATTATTATTTTCATCACTCATAGTCTATGTGTATACAAGACTATAGTTATTTGTTATATGAGATTGAAAAGTTGTTATTTGGTTAGACTGCTTGTATTGAATACCAAGCAAACGAAGGAGTCTAAGATTGAACCACGAGCGTGTATGTGTACGCACATAGCATGTAGTTTAAAAGTAGAATCCTGAGCATAGTAAGAGATTCAAAGGCACCAGACTAATAATTTTGCAGCTATGCAAATTACAGAACTTATCATTTCACTGCAGTGAGGAAAATGCTTGATGCAAGAAATCATGTTAAATATTATAATCATAATTTCTCCAGTTAATATCCCACTAATATTACACATTATTATTAATTTTTTGGACAAAAAAAAAATTACAAGTAAACCATTCAACTTCCTGCTAGACCATTATGTTTTTTTAATAAAATTAAATATATATGTACATATATACATTCACCTGGTACACCATTGCGACAGATTAACTAATAGTTTTGATTTATTAGTTTGTCACATCCGAAATTTCAAAACCTTTTCTACTCATGGGGATTTAATGGACTTTTGCGAGCTGATTTCGAACAATAATGACCGCCTTTCCGAGCCAGTGAGATGAAAACATTATTATACTGTTTAAACATTGATGTTACCAGTGTTGTATAGTAAACAATCTTACAGAAAAAGTGCAAGAACGCTGGTGGAATAAGTTCCTTAAAGGTGAAGATCCCATAGATCTGTCTAAGATAGACTGCTCCAGGCCACTGGACGATTTACCTGAGGATCAAATTACAAAAGTGAGTACCTACCTACTTACTGTATTATTTATACTTACTATGATAAACATTTATATTATTTTCCATTTTTTGGGACATCTTTTCATAATGTTTCTTCCCCTATAAACCTGATTCGGACTGTTACGAACTATTTAAAAAATCAATTTGCCAAATCGGTTCAGCCGTTCTCAAGTGGTGTGCGACCAATCAACATCATTTCATTATTTAGACAAATGTATGTAATTTTTTTTTCCTAAGGTGCATGAATTACAATGGAACCAGGAAAGAAAAATGAAGGGCTTGCCAACGAGTGACGAAATACGCAATCTGGATATACTTAAGAGGGCTTGGAACGCCCCAGGGTCTCCATTCCATGGGAAAGAGTTTGATCCCAATGTACTGAACAATTCACAAACAATCCCATCTTTCTCTGGTCAACAGTGATTATTAAATTATACTATTGTTATTTATTTATTGCATTTATTCTTACATAAGTATACTGCCCCTTATATATATTATCTATGAATTAGCGGACAGATGTCCACTACTGAACATAAACTTCCACTATTTGGAGGTTTGGTTTTTTTATGAACTTAAGCAATAGACATACGACATAATATGTCCAGTTATCACGAATCATGGCTGTTAAATATGTTTAAAAAAAAAGATTGTCTACCTACCTATCTACTTACCCCCAAATTTATAGACAGTTATAATGGATTATAATGGCATTATAAGGAACTTTTCAGAGTAAAGAGTGCGTTATAATAGCTTAATAATCCATTATAATTTTCTATAAATTTGAGGGATAGTTTTTCTTATCATGATGGTACTTAAGGTGTAGTTCTAGGATTGCATTGCTTTCTTTATTGCTTACATTTATTATCTGGTCTATTAGTGGCGTAGCTTAGCATACGTATATTGATGACCACCTTGGAAAGCTCCGAGGAACACCAAGAGGGTAGTTAGGTACTATTGGGAAATTTTACGCCTTGAGCGTTTAAGAAAGTTTTCGTTTGAGCGGTGAAGGTAAGTATGGCTATGCGAAAATAATTAATTAAAACGTAACCAGTTAGCCTGACAACAAATTTGTGTCTATTCGGGCTGCAGTTCACTGTTGGAAGACAATTAAAAAAAACCACAGAAAGTATGTACCTGGTATATTAGTATCAAAAAAACTAAGTAGCAAAATTCAGATAAATGGCTTGTAAGTAGTCACCATCATGACATACTCTCTCGCCGCGATAACGCCCGATTAAATATGTTTTATTTCGTCGCTTATATCGCGATTTTTATTAATAAAAATACATATGTTTGCAACATTATACCAAAATATACCTTTTTAAAACAAAATTGTAATTAGGTAACCGTCTTGACCAGAGCACTAAAAAAACGGAATTTATCAAACATCATCAGAACATAGAGTACCTATTAATATGAATATATGGCTCGCCCAGTTGCCAGCTAATGTTTTGCAGTAGGTACAATTTAGCTTTATCTATGAAAGGTGTTCAGCTCGAAAAAAACACGCAATTTTCAGTAACTCGAAAATATGTATTAGGTAACATCTTGTACATCACATTAACATTTGCCTCAAATTTAGTTTTACAGCAAGTACCTTATCCCAAACGACCGAGCACAATACGTTAAAATCCAGTAAGCACAAGTTTCCCAATCATATGCTGCTCTTCTAATAACCTGTGAGCCTCTCGCAAATTAGCAGCATTGATTGGACTCATAGTTTTTGTCAATGTGCATTTTAGTTTACCTTCATCGAGCAATTTCGATACTTCCCTCAACATCTCGTGGTGCCTAAACTTGTCACCTGTATCGTATTTTATCCTAGTGCTCATCATTTCTGACACTAATGTCACACTCTTGTCTTTTAATGGCCTCAAATCGACTAATCCACTGCAGTCTACAATCAGACAGATTCTACCTTGTGGCTTAATCGCTGTCATCAATGTGTTCCAGTATGGATATGGGTCGTAGTTCACCAGAATAAAGTCCACTCCACGTCCAAAACCGTTCGCCTCTAACTGGGGTATGAGATCTTTGGTGTGGTTCAAAACGATGTCGGCTCCGTGTTGCCGTGTAAATTCCATTGTCTCGGGTCGCGATGCGGTCCCAATGACTTTGAGCCCCAAGTTTTTAGCTATTTGAGTAGCAATAGATCCGACACCACCAGCGCTGTTTATGATCAAGAGGCTCTTGCCTTTGTCTTTCTCTGACAACAGTAGACGATCATAGATCGCTTCGTACGCGGTGACAGACGTTAGAGGCATTGCTGCTGCTTGCTCGAACGTTAATTTAGCAGGTTTCGGTCCCACCTGAATTTGGTCCAAGGCAACATATTGTGCGTTGGATCCGTTCCTTCCTGTATTCCCAGTGAAAAACACTTCGTCGCCGATGTTAAATAAATTCGCGTCTTCTCCTTTGCCGACGATTACTCCAGCTCCGTCCCAACCGAGAATACGCGGAAACATTTCTATATTTGCCTTCGGCGCTCGTTGTTTTGTATCGATAGGATTCACCGAGGTGGCCTTCACTTCAACTAATAAATCAGTTTTCCTCAAATCTGGTATTTTCACTTCTAAATCAATGAGACTGTTGACGTCTGATATCGGCAAGTACTTGTACAAGCCGACGGCTTTCATAGTTTGCGGTAAACTCCTAGCCATGGTCGACGAAATATTCTGAGACGCGTGCGTTCGCGCGACGATTACAACAGCTACTAATGTTAGGCTAGAAGGACAAAACATTACTTATCAAACGTGTCCAATGACTCAGTTATATGTCTTATCAAATATAATATGCTTTATCAAAATTTTAATAGTGAGGATATACAGCACTCTGTTTTAGGTACACTACACACAACATTATAATGGGTAATTTTTGACACATGGAGCGGCGAATGAAATTTACGTTTGTTTAATCTTCTTCTTCTTCTTCTTTCTTTACGAAATGAGATGCGATGAAGTAAAATGGATATGAATATGGCCTCACCCGCAACTTAGCGGGTATTTTGCACAATGTCAAGTAATTAATAGCAATAAAACTTTCAATAAATACACATTATAAATAAAATAATGGATGTGACATGATGAAATGAAAATCGTTTGTTTAATCATTACACCGCGACCAACGGTGACACAACCGTGACATGTCATTGACGCGATATTGATATTGACAATATTGACATTGGCTGATTACATCGTAGTGTTATAATCTCTGTGGATTAGGTAGGTATATATATATATATTTAATCTCCTCTACACTTGTCGTTGGCAGAATCATCGGTAAACGATGGAGCCATAGTTTTTAAATGGAATTGGAGGTAGGTATATATGGTATATGCTCTTTGAGCTAACTTTTCTGGCTTGTCTCATTCGTAGCCAAGCTGTCCTGAGGATGCTTCGTTTAGAGGCGAAACACGTGTCGAATACTTTTTATATTCGCATCGTTTCGCGTAGAATTGCATATTAATTAGGGTCCCGACACTCGTTTCAGTTGACAGACAGTTTCTCGACTGACATCTTAGAGGAGTTCGGTGCTGCTGGCTTCTTTAATTATCGATCAACTTGTTTGGTTGAAATTGGAAAAGTTGACAAGCCGAGGGTCAGTGGTGGGTTCCTCTACCCCATTTATTTAACAAGTGATTTATGCCAAGTATCGCCTAGTTATATCAATTTTATACTTTTCTGAGTTAAGTATTTATATTTCCTATGGTATTACTTCCCTGTGTACTGCGTAAGTACTTGCTGTACAGTACCAAAATGGTAATAGATAAATATTCATTTAATTACCTATTCAAGACGATTTCATTGCTTCAGCCTATTTAACTTTGAAATAATGTTTGCTATTGGCGTCCGTAGTAGTGGTTTGATCAAAGATCTAGAGTTTTGGGTTCGATGTCCTGTGTTGTCATTTTCAAACGCACGTATTAGTTATAACGTACTAATTACAATGTACCTAGTACCTGGGGACAAGGTGGTGAACACAAACAGTTAACAAATGCTTGTACATTTATTACTAATAAGATATGAATCCTATTTCATTAATACATATGTAGTTTTAATAAGTTCTATGTATCAACATTTACACAATAATATACTTAAAAATACAAGCAGATCTTTATATCACAGAGTTTGCGTAACAATTCACAATATGCGAAAATAAACTTTAAGTAGGTACATATATGATATTGAATATAAGTAGTCGCTTTACAATACTCAGGTGATTTGTAATACTTTGCAATATTTTAACTAGGTATTCAACCAGTCAATTTAGTACATCTAGTTATTTATTAATAAATAATAAATATCGCCACACGAACATACGGTCCTACACTAAGCAACGCTTGTATTATGGGTACCGTATAATGAACTGGGGGCGAACCCAGTATATATTACTTATATAGATATTAAAAATACATGTTTTAGGTACAAACATTCGTGCTCATCACACAAAGTATGTCCATACCAGGATTCGAACCCGGGACCCTCGGCACAGAAAGCAGGGTCTACCTACTAACAATTGCGCTAATCAGGCCGTCAAGGCCTATTATTCTATAACATCAATGATTTTATTTTGAGCTCCCTAGATATTCAATATTGATTGTCAAGCACCCAAGATCTTTGCTAGGGACCCTATTGCCGTACGAGTTAAAATCCTGTGGAACAAAGGTACTTGAAGTATATACTTACTGTTATTTAATTTATATATTTGAAAATTTTATTTGCTGATCGTAAGGCGCAACAAATTCATTAAACGTTGATAAATAGATGAGACTATTCGAAATACGGTATGACATCAGAACATTTTGGTTTCCTCTGATATGTTCAGCACTTTAAATACCTCTTAGTGCGTTTCTTTATTAGTTAATCCCTTTTATTTTATAAATAATACTGCATTTTGTACAATTTACATTGTCCATCCGATTTCTTACATAGTTGCTTCACTTCAGTTTTATAATTAAAAGTATAATACAAATGGGTATGTGATACCCATGGCAGCTGCTTATAAACTTCTAAAATTAATTAGGTTTAGCAGCCGAATTTAAAATGATGCGATTAACTTAAATAATTCTTCTTCTTCTTCTTACTTTACGAAATGAAATGCGCTGAAATAAAATGGATATGAATATAGACTCACCGTAATTAATAGCGATAACACATAAAATAATGGATGACATGATGATATGAAAATGGCGTCTAAATAATTTATAGCAAAGTTAATAATTTTTTGATGACTAAACTCTTGACGGATGACCTATAGAAAGTCTGTCACATGAATTGCGTATAGAGTTTTCACCACATTGTGAAAAAGGCCGATATTATATTTTTTATCCATGCAACTAAAAATGTACAAAACTAGCTCGAATTGAATGAGACTTAGCTTAGCTAATAAAGAAAATTCTTCAACATAGACTGCCTATATCACGGAACTTTACCTCCTAAAGTTATAGAAAGTTTTCGTCCATTTACAGTATGCCACAAAGCATTTTTCTAGTAAAATATATTTAATAATGCTATTCTTAGTTTATCATTACGTATTTATTTTTATTTTGTATTTAAGAACATTTGAACTAGATATATAAAAAGCCATTTAAAGTTACATGTGTTAAGAGCATTGAAAGTTATAGCGGACACAGAAATCTGGGTCACGTACTTACGTGTTAAGTAAGTAGGTAGGTACGTACTGAAAACTTTTCGGACATATTAAACGGTGTTTCATGAAAACGTGACTGTTAGATTATGTTTCCGTTCTTACAACAACTTTCTCACACTCTTCATTATATATCACTTGGTAACATATCAAAAACATTTTTTGTAAATATTCCGTTATGTAAATAATAATTTTGACACCGATTTATTCATTGAAATAAAACTAATTTTACGGATTTTATCGCTTTTAGGTTTTTTACGGTTCCGACGTTTCGGCTGCTTTACAGCGACCATGGTCACGGTGGTTAGTTTTATTTCAATGCGTAGTATTCGCGTAAATATAAAAAAAATCTGTTTTGTTCAATTTCTCTTCATAAACTTTATGATATACCCACCTGTTTTACTAGGCGACAATATGTTGCGCATCTGAACATCGTAGATTTGTTGAACAACATCCAATAAGTCTATATAGGTATAAATATAAGTACCTAATATACTTATGTCAGCGATGCCGGCTATAACAAATTGTACCGTTTGCCTCAAAAAGTTCGGTTCAACATTTTGTCGGCTAGCCACAGAGAGGCCTAACACTTAATTTGTACACCTTTAGGTACTTACATTATAATGATTAGCGTGACAATATCTATTAGGCATGCCGTATTAATAACTAAACATGTCACGCAACACTTTAGTTCAAGCTGACTGTACAAAAATCCTATCTATGTCTGAATCGAACTCTCCTGAGTCGGACACTTATACGCAGATATATTAGAAGCAGTATTTTTATCGATTATGGAGGCATGGTATAGTATTACATCCATCTCCTCGCATTGATGGGTGTGCCGGTATGATAGAAATATGCTCGCCCATAATTCTTACATGGGGTTCAAATAACATTGCCGAAATGGTAGTGAGTAGTACACCTTAGCCTATCCTTTTGTGTATTACAGGCTGGATGGGATGACTTAAATACAATTTTTAGTATTAGGTATAATTAGCATTGAACCATATATATAAATGTGAGCAGTAGCAACAATCAACCATAAACTTGTACAGATAGACGACCCCTTGCGAGTGGTTTGCAATCTAAATTCAACTCTATCGACAATATACATAAGCCTCATTGCATTCGAAATCCTCTCGGTATACACATTTAAATCATTGCACAGCGTACTTGCAGAAGTCATGTGCGCCCGTGCACTCCACACTGGGCCTGTGCGTCGAGTCCCAGATGCCGGGCCCGCAGCGCTGGCACATGCCCACCAGCGTGCAGGGGACTCGGACCAGCTGGCGGAACTGGTGGACTAGGCCTCGGGCTTTGCGCAGTATTAGACGGCCATCCATGTACATTGCTGTAAATGAATTCACTATTACTAAATTCATTGGTTACTAGTACTGTCCGTGACTTACGTGTGGATTTTAGTTGTTTATATAATCCGATTCATAAAAATCTGTAGAGTAGTTCTCTGTGATGCGCATTTAGACATACCAAAACACCCTGAAATGGTGATTCAGCGTCTGTATCAAAAATAATGTTCCCTAAAGATCAATGTCCTCTACGATTATTTTTCTAAAAATATTTCAGACTTAAAAGTTTCAATCTCATTATAATATGTCATATCATCAGAGAAGTAGATACATATAGCTAATATGTCCAGGAGCTGGTTGTATCACTCAACTGAAGCCAACCACCACAGATATATGATCTGTGCCAACCACTAAGCACTTACAAAGTAGGTAATTTTATTACAAACCTAACGAACTAAAATGCAGCAGCATCTCATCAGTGTTGAGGTCTTGTGCTATGACGTCATCAGCGTACACGGCGACGATGGCCAAGCACAAGAACAGATGGAAGTAGTCCGTCTGGTAGTTGGCCCAGCAAGCCTCCCACATGCGTAGCGCTACGGCTTCGGTGAACTCGCGTTTGAAACATCTAAAAATTATCAAAAGTTAACCTTTCAAATTCCTTAACTGAGATGGGAATATCGTTATAAGAAGAAATACGGCTGAGGCAGAGGTATAATATCTACCTGGGGTACCTACGTCTCAAATTAAAACTTGGAAGGAATAATTGACAGGAGTGGGATAGTCCGACAAGAGAGAGACTAACACGAACAGACTGAAAGGTCAAAAGTTCGCTAACTCTATCAAAGTCAATGCGAACTCGACAGTTACGTAAAACGTTAGGTATCTTTAGTTCGCTCAATTGGGACAGCAACTGCTAACACGCCTTTAAAATTTCTGCCAAAACGCATGTTGTCATTGATAAACAAAATAGGTTTCGAGATATACTAAACTTAGCAGATACGAATTATAGCCATTTAGATCTCAAAGGGTCATTTTCACTCGCATATATATATCTGAGTGACTTACAATAATATCCAACGATGACAGAATAACAGCTCCATAGCGTCCACGTGTTTCTCTAGATGCTTGTAAAAGTGCGGCAGCATTATCCTTATAAGCTCGCGTAGGTAACTCTGTAATTTCAATATTGTGCCATATAAATAAGTCTACTTAAGTCAATAAACAAAGCTTTCAACTGTACAGTAAACTAATTTGCTTCCATTGTTAAACATCATAAAAGATACAATCCTCATGAATAGACAAAATTCTGAAAACATTGATCCAATAAAACTATGTTAGATACACGTTATACTCAATTCGATGAAGCCGAATAAACACCCTCCCACACGGTACAGTACACCCAAATAGTTACCGTGTATAATTTAATATGAAAGCTTTCCCTTACAAGATTATTATCCATGTCGTTGTCTGTGGGCGTGCAAACGAATATAGCTCTTTGCATGAGCCCCACGAAGCACCAGAAAGCTTCAGCTTCGCATTTTATCTCGCACAGCACAGGGGCTAAAAGATCGCTCATTCCTTGCGTGTAACTGAAATAAAACACGTAAATTTAACTCCTAACGATAAAAAACATTATTTTTCGGATGCGATTGTTATATATAGGAACGTTAATCCTTTACCCTAAACCTTATTTTAGTAGGCCGAATTTCGAGTCTACATAAACTAGTACCAATAATATTGCAATAATTGGTAGACTCATAATTAGGTACCTAACTAACAGATTATTTACTGTCCTCACACTATGACGATTAACCATTGACTAAGAAACTAATAACATTATAAGCAACTTACCCTAAAACAGGATTGTAAACAGCATAATTCAGCAAAATATTCTTCATTATTTCTACATTATAATTATTTTCGCCAGCGAAAAACGGATTGCCTCTATCCGTTCTCACGACGTCCTTCTCGATAACACACTGTACCGACTTCCAAAACACGGCGTGTTGTTCTGGCGTCATCTTCTCCAGTCTTCTTCTCGTTATTTCTTCATATTCTCTCGTCCTAATCTGTAGTATTACCTCCCTCTCATCGTACGTGGAATTGTATGGGTAACAATGAAGAAGAAAGGGCCACACTTCTCTCCTAAGTTCTTTGTCTAAGCCTCCAAAGAAGATGCACTTTCTTAAAAACAGATCATCTTCTATAACTCCCTTTCCGGTCATTAATTTCCCGTAAAAAAGTTCTGGGCTGATTTTGGGGAGTTTTCCCTCTTCGGGATGTTGCTCTGACTTCTGTACTTCTGGACGACATACCATGAAATGACGATATGGTAGGTTTGGCTCCTCTGAACCTGGAAGCACACTACCTACATGGACAAATGGAAATAACTTGTCAGCTCTTACAAAATGTGTGGGTATTTAACATCAACTTTGGAGGATATGGAAACCTACCCTTAACACTGCTCTACAAAATATTTTGCGCAATGGCAGAAAGAACAACTACATACAATAACTGATCTAAATATTACCTGGAGTAAGTTTGATATTGTGTAACAGTGAATGCCATCGGTGCAGTACTTGGGCTAGGTGGTCCAGTCCTCCGTAGTGGAAGTGTAGTATTTTGTACTGCGATTCCCGTGAGGCGACCACCAACTGCCCGCAAGTGCAGTTGTCGTCGTTGAAGAATAGCCGCAGCGACCGCATCTGACTCAGATCTACTGAGAATCTGGTGGAAAAACGACGATGTGACGAAAATTATACACGAGTTTGTGAAATGTAAGAAGACAGACTTGTCGAAGATACCTAGTGATGACGGTAAATATTGGTCTCAAATATTACTTGCCCTTCTTTTCAGTAGATAACTCCTGAAAGTTTCTATGAAATCAACCCCGGAGGTACTTGGACAAGTAAGGAAACGTACCTATCTAAATCTCAAGCTGGAAATTAAATTATAATCATTATATATAAACCTCCGTTCGTCAGAATAGTAGATAATATTGCACAATTATTTTCATTGTAATCATAAGTGTCTAACCTATTCTAAACACGGATTAACTTATTAGTAGACATAATAATCGGGTCAGTGAATTGACTCATTCAACAATAATAGGGATACCTACCCAGTTCTTATGGCAACATAGAAACATTCGTAAGGACGATCTACGTATACACGAACTTAGCGATTAGATCATCGTGGTGCATAATAAGTCGTCATTTTATTTAGGCCAAGTTTTAAGGACTTCTTTATTAATTTGAGGTAAAAGGGGTAGTAGGGTTGTGGCCCCAAACGAAGAACAATCAATCGATAATTCAAAATATATCAAATCCCCCGTTTCTTTCTCGCATACAGCAACATTATTTCTTACTTTTGAGGATATACCTATGTAATCATATAGAAACCAATAAGCGTCAATGTCAGGAAATAACTGAGTTAAAGCTATTCAAAGTTGGCAATAACGCTTAACCGTTCCCTAATTGGTGCCCCTACCCTAAGTACTACATTGCTATGATCCTATGTCTTGAAGTTTCAGGATTCCAACGCGTGCCATCACCACATGCTTTGACCTTTCCAGTGTCTTATTTATAATTACTTTAGTCGCGATTCATATTCCAGGGAGCCAGGCGAATATCTAAGAAGCAATAAAGGCATTCTTGCGTGGGCTTCGCTCGAAATAGGAATGCACACGCACATACTTAATAAAGAGATATGACCTAAATCGGACCGTTAAAGGCAACTACACAGTCCTTATATATAATCCTTTAAATAGGTACTTATAGGTAGTTACTCTGACCTTTTTGCCAGTCGCAACCAAATAGGTACCTAACTTTATAATAATATACGTAGTAGGTATGTATTTATTTAAATGTAGGCACATAACATAGCTAAGACACCTGCTTTACTACTTACATTATAAAATCTAATTCGGTTATTTATTTAGTTCAGTTAAGTACCTAGGTAATTAAATAAAATAATAAAAATGAAACTATTTAGAGATTATGCTATCAAATAACTATGTATTAGGGGATTTGGTAGTTACTTTATCGACCATAACTAAACACTCACCTTCGACATTTCAAAGGCGCCCGCCTCTGCGGCACGGGAGAACTCTGGACGCTGTCCGGAAACACCAGATTATGCTTCAGAGCCAGAAATTCCGGAGTGCTCATCCAATTGGGATTGCCCTCGTCGCACGAACTCATTGACAGGGACCTAATGAACTTGTCCCCAGAAATGGAGTCAGGGGTCAAGTCCACGTTCTCTATTGTCGGGTTCGCAATAGTTATGTTAACAGACGTCATCGACTGCGACCTCACTTGTTTATCGTATACAAACACCTCATCCCGAGATTCGTCTTTCTCAAAACTACCAAAAACATCCTTTGTTGAGTCCATAGACTTCACGGTGGGCTTAGAACTGGAGGAAAACTCCTCCTGTGTGGTGTGGCTACGCGTGTACCTCGTATCAGACGATATAATGCTTTGTTTGTCAGAGTTTGAGTTAAGACTGGTCGTTTCTGATGAATCGGAGAATGCATTCTCGTTGTTAGGGTCAACTTTAGTGTTACTGCTGCGTGTTTTGGATATTTCTTTCGGGTTTGCGGGCTTAGCGCATACTAACTCTTCGCTAGGGCTCGTCTCTACCGCCGACGGACATTTCCGCAGCGTAGAATTTGGTATCCAGTTGAGGAACAGCGTGGGTCGTTTCGCGTTGTTGTGCTGGTCGGTGAATACTTTCGTGGTGACGGTCAGGTACCCTGGATGATGTACAATGTCCAGCTCGTGTCGCGCGACCGTCGGCGGATGCACGCACACATTGTTCTTGCAAAACAATATTTCGTTGTCGACGTAGTCGGGTAGCTCCTCGTCGTCGAACTCCAAGCCGAGGAAGTAACTCGAGGCGCGCTTAAAAAGTTCTGGCAGCGGCATCTCGCTGCTGGATGTTATCACATTGCTTTATTTTATTCACGAGTAGGTAATGCGTCGTGTTATCACCGCGGACAACCTCATTGAAGCGGAGCTGTGTGCGTACTACGCGCATGTAAACACCTACACAGTTATGTTGATAACGCCGGTATTGATCGCAGCGAGAATAGAACCGACATCGGGCTCCCACGTCACAGCTGTGTCGCTAGTGGCTGTATAACTTGTGCGGGCTACACGTGCCCGCCGCCGTTATTGGACATGATATAGGTTGCTTTGAACATGTTGCTAGTAAAAGATTATCTCCAAATTGATAGAATGTTATAATGGCATTATAACGAACATTTAAACAAAAAATGCGTTATAATAGCTTTATAATCCAATATAACCTTCTATGAATTTGAGGGTAAGTTTCGTGCAGCTTGTTGCGTAACGTTCTTGAAAAATAGTTAATCTATCTAGTACCTAGCAAATACCCACGTACTTATTGCTTAAGTGGGTAAAATTGTTAATATACAAGCTAATTGTGGGTGAGGCCAATATATAATTTTCTCAATTTAATTTCATTACCTTTTGTTTCTTAAAGTATGAAGAAGTGTACCTACAAAGGACTGCTGGCTGCTAATTTTAAAGTATTTACATTGAGTGGCGTATTTCCCCTTGGGCCATTTGGACCATGGTCCGGGACGGCAGGCTGCCAGGAATCGCGCAAGCCGCTCCTAGCGCTCAGCTTTTGGCATCTTTCATATTAATTACCTATCTTTCGTTAACTTATGGGGCGGAAACCCTAATAGGCCCAGGCCTCCTAGCCCATGGGCGCCAAATCTTATAATACGCCACTGCTTACATTGGGTATACCTATATTTCTCGATGCAAACATAGGATGGATCCTATGCTGTCCACTACAAGGATGTCGAAGATGATGAAGAAGTATGGAGTTAGGTACTTGAAGTAACCTAATGCTTATTCCATTTTATGTTATCTCATTTCATTTGGTAAAGAAAGAAGACCTAAGTATTCTCAGCATAACCAGGGTTTGCTTCAGGCTGAGGCAAAGCAAGGAAACTCGAACTTCATCATCTTTTCTTTTATTCCTGATATGTGACTAATCTCAATTGCCAGGATAGCTACTATAGAGACACATCATTTCTGGAAATGACTTATGATATGGTCTTGTATTATTCACTCGACTCCAAGAGCCAGGGTTGGGCAGCTGCCCTACCGTAGCAACGCCCATGTAGGTACTTCCCTGAGAGTAGAGTAAACCGACATAAGTCATAGATATCCCTTCTTCTTCTTTTTTTTAGGTTGGCAATAGGCTATAAAATAGTGTCATTTTCGCCAGTGTTCAGTATTTTTTGATAATTATTACAAAATTATAAGTACTCCTGATGATAATGATGATGAAATGAATCCCCTACCCCTATTAGCAAAGTTGTTGATACTTTACTAAAAATTTACCGGACATCTTGGGAGAACTTGAAAAGCAGAGTTATTTTATTTTAATTTCTTTCACTCGTCTAGGAACACATAATAGTTAATATCACACTAATATTGCACATTATTTATCGAAGAAACACATCTTTTGGAAAATAAAACAAAATTACAAAGGTTACAAAATAAATAATCTGACGTGATGTTGGTACTTCAAATAAGATAGTGAATTTGGATAAATATATCGTATTTTTTAATGTATAATATTTACTGTTTATATTTACGTACATTAATATAATCGAATTTATAACATTTCTATAAAACAACGTAGAATGAAACGTTGTATTTTTTGCGAAAAATCTCGCAAGATGGCGTTTCCGTTGCATAATTTATTTATTTGACGCATGCGCCACACATTGCAATCAGCTGTCAGAAAGAACATAATCACGTAAAAAACAAAATTATTTGTGTCTTTAGATAAATCCCGTCAATATGGCGGGGCAAAATCCAGGTTCCCCAACTGACTTTCAATATTTTTACGAGGATGAAGTGTATAAAATCAACAATCGCGGTCAAGTGGTATTCGGTCTGGTACTAGAGAATTATGAAGCCAACTCCAGCGACCAAGAGAGCGACATTGATACACCAATACAAAAAGGCGAAATTCGTGTTGTCTGGCATCCTTCCGGCACCGAACGAGTGATATCAGAGAAGTCGGTAAGCGAGAACAATTACAAAATATATCTGTATCGTATCGTGCGATATTCGGTCGCATCGAACGTGACGTTAAAAAATAAATTAGGCTTCAACTAATGGGTACAACAACCCCTAAGTAGAGCCTGACGCTAAATATCTTGAATAATACATGATGTGGCCTTGAATTTGTTTATGTGGGTAAGACTTCAATTACATTTAGCCTACCCTACAGTTACAACATAGATTTATATTCAAAATGAATAGAAAATAACCAAATCAATATATATATAATAACACCATCATGCTGGAATCCATGAAGGGGTAGGCTACTGTGCACACACATTTCATTATTGGTATTTGGTCCCAATGAATTAGGCAAGGATGTTATTGCTATTAGGCTTGCCTAACTCACTCTCAATGGGATTTTTGGCCCAGGAATCAAAACCTTAGATACCTAGACCTACCGGTGTATTTATAGGTTGTTAATTATTGAAAATGGTCATATTATTTTACAACACTAATTTATTTTAAATAGCTTCTCAATTGATTAATAGTTTTAATTGCATGACCATACTGTGTGAACCCTAAAGCAAACCAAATCTGCCGCAAATGTAAACCAACTACCCTGTTACTGTGCAAGAAATAGTTTACATGAGGGTTTTGTAGAAAATCAGTCTAGCACAGAGTGTAGAATAATGATGTAATTCAAATAATTCAAAACTTCTACCCTAACTGGTTTTAATTTCAATAAGTCGGTTGTCCTATTTGCTAATCAATTAAAACTATAGTTGCTCAAGGCATATACTTGCCACAATTTACATTGGAGTTACACATTTCATATAATTCACTTGTGTCACATACGTTTTTAGATTTGCATCGTTTTGTGGAGAATTGCATATTAATTGGGGTCCCAATACTCATTACGAACAGTTTTTCCACTAACATCTTAGAGAAGTTTAGTCATGCTGGCTTCTTTAAGTATCATTCAACTTTGGTTTATAATTGTAAAAGTTGACAAGCCAAGGATCAGTGATGGATTCCTCTTCCCCCATTTGTTTAACAATGCATTTCTGCCAAGTGTTGCCTAGTTCTATCAATTACACAATTTACTTACGTTTTGTATAACTATGCACAGAGCAATAGTGAAATTATTTAATGGGCTATTGAACATTATTGATATGGCAGGTGGGCCTAGCAGACCGGTCTCTGATGCCCGGCGATGTGGTCCGCCGCCTCATAGCCGGCAAGGACACGCAGCGCGGCTACTGCCGCGACATTATCATGACGGCGGCGCTGCAGATCGTGGGCACCAAGCACGTGATCCCCAGCGTCGCCAGTGAGCGGCTACAGCCACTTGAAGAGTTCACCCCAGACTTAGCTGTGTGCCTGGATTCCTGGGTTGGGACTTCGAAGGTTAGTTACATATTTTTGAAACCCTGATGCATCATAAAGGATGATATTCCAAGGTGAACACCTTGGTCTGACTGTGACATTATAACTTCAGAATAGATTTTGAGATGTTGTTGCTTACTTGCAGTGTAATCAACATGTTTTAATAAAAATCCTTCTGTTCAGACTCGTAACATCTCTCCAAGAGTTCAACATTTATTTTCAATGTTAACATAACAGTATCTCCACAATAGCTTATACTTTGTAGACCATTGCAATGAACTCTCAAAAAAACTATTATATTTTGTAAGTAGTTTATAAGAATGCTAATAAAAATCAAATAACCTTGATAGTTTTTGCTTCAAAATTTACTTTGGTATAGTGAAATCCTTGCTTGAATAAAATATATTAGGATAGTTTAGGTGGGTTATCTTTACTTACAATATATTCCAATAATGTTGTTACTAGGGACAAATGTCTGGCGATATAAATGTCGTATGATACTGCAGGAGACATGCAGTTCCCCATTGGGTAGGTAGGGCCCTCTACTAACATCTCATACAACTTTACGCGTCACCTATCAATTTCTACTCGAGTGCCTCCCTGAAGTCAAGGCACATGGCACATGTACCCCAACTCTGCCCCCTATAAAAATATATTAACATGCGTGTCTATTTGTATAATCACATTTCAAGATTACAAACAATTATATTATTGGTGCAAATTTAAAAATACTAAATAGACACTCATAATTCCCATACATAAAAAAATTAAACAGTATTAAAATGTTTGGGTGTGTGGGACGGAAAATAAGCACGCCTCTTCTCTTTACCCACTCCTTGCTTTTAAAAATAACTTCTTAATATAACTTTCAATAATCTTTGAAATCATATAATATTTCACATTATTGAGTTTCACATTCTGATACCCCTTACGCCCTTTATATTATAAATAATTTACAATATAGAGGGCGTAAGTGGCATTACAGCGAAAACTTAATAATGGCAACAATAAAATTATAGAAATAATTTATATCGTATGGGTTACAGATGTTGTTTTAAGCGCGCAATGTATCGTAAACAATGCTTCACGCGATACCCGATTTGTGCGAGTGGCGAGCGCGCTCTAGCGTAACGAGTTTTAATTTACCTTGCAGTTTTAGGTATAATTAGTCATTTAGGTTTATATTTATAAAAACACGTAGTGATAGACTTTGATTATGATTTCAAGCTAAAATAATTAAAAAATACTTTACCACAATGCGTATAATTCATGAAAAGATCGACGGAAAATTTCAACTCTGGGCGGTCCAGAATCATTAGTTGAATCCCTGGAATCTACGGTTGTATTTCGAAAATTCCTTCACAGCATATGACACAAAATATAACAAGTGGAAGTTTACTCAATTATTGACATCTGTGTTACCAGGCGGTCCACAGCAAACTGAGGCTGGTGTCCGCGGACGGGTCCCGCCTGGAGTACCCGGACCTGGACACGTGTCCCCTGGAGGACTACTCGATGCGCCGCCGCCGCTCCACACCCTACTCCTCGTCGGAGTTCTATCCGGGGCAGGTGGTGTACGGCCCGCTCGGCTCGTTAGACAACGCCAACTGGCTACACGTCACAAAAGAGATGAAAGCCGCTAGGAAACATAAGATGCATGATCATAAGGTTAGTCTAACTATTATTCAAATACCTTTCTATGGTTGGGTTTTACAAGTTTACTGGCCATCTTCAACCCACAATTACATGGCGATTATTTTTTTCTTTTAGCATTCGAGGTCGTTTATTTTTTTAATGTGTAACTATAATAGTGTACAATATTTTGCCAGGTACATAAGGGTCACATTCCCGAAGAGAAAATCTTATTATTTGAAAGTTTAAATATAACACTTACGTACTAAGTGCGCGGTGAAACGGTACTGCTTAGCGAAATTATTAAGGAATGACGGCCTGATAAGCGCAGTGGTAGTGACTCTGCTGTCTGCGCCGAGGGTCCCGAGTTCGAATTCTGGTCTGGTCATGGATGTTTAATATGTATATAGGCATTGTATACTGAGTTCGCCCTCAGTCCATTGTACGGTATCCATAACACAAGCGTTGCTTAATGTGGGACCGTATAGTTGGTGTGTTCGTATGGCGATATTTATTTATTTATTAACTAATAAGTTAGTATTAAGCCGCAGAGGTGGCCATAGGATTAGATGATTTTTTTAATAGGCTGATTATGTATTATTGAGTTTCGTTCGCGCAGTTCACGGTGGAGGCGGTGGTGACGGAGAGCGTCAGCGTGCACTGGCAGTGCCGCGCGCTGTGCACGCACCCCGCCGACGCGGCCGCGCCCACGCAACCCAAGTACCTCGTCGAAGGTACACATAATAATAATAATTCCAGCCCTTTTTTAATGTCCCTCTGCTGGGCACGGGCCTCCCCTCAATGCGAGGGGGATTAGGCCATAGTCCACCACGCTGGCCCAGTGCGGCATGGCGGACTTCACACATCTTTCGAGGGGTTCTCTCAGACATGCAGGTTCCCTCACGATGTTTTCATTCACCGTTTAACAAGTGATAATCATGGTCGATAATGAGATTCGCACATGAAATCCCAGAGGTGCGAGCCGGGGTTTGAACCTGCGATGCTCGTTACCGAGGCAAGCGTTCTACCAACTTGGCTATCACTGCTTCTGACGGTACACATACTACTCGACATTACTTTTAATGCGACTTTCTTATTTTTTAGGTTGGCAATCAGCTACAAAATAGTGCCATTTTGCCAGTGTCGAGTAATTCTTGATAATCGTTATTGAATTATATGTACCCCTGATGATAATGATGAAATGAATCCCCCACCCCTATCAGAAAAGCTGTGGATACTTTAGTGGAAATTTACCGGACATCTTGGGAGAACTTGAAAAGTCGAATTATTCTTTTTTATATCAATTTTCTTCACTTGTGCATGTTTATGTCCAAACAATGGTTAATATCCCACTAATGTTACACATTATTTGTCAAAGAAACATTTTTTTTGCCAAATAAAACAAAATTGACAACTTCACAGTTCAACTACCCCAAAAAGCGTAGTCACTTTATATAGGCGTCTTTTGCACGAATACTGTGTGCATTTAGCCAGTGTCCACGTGTAGACAGGTCACGCTGCGCTGCCGTTATTGTATACAGGATTATTCAGAGACGTTATACTAACTCTTGCACCTGCGTTTCTTAAGCGCATTAATATATGAAGCCAGAATTTCGTTAGTTACATTTAAAAAAAAATTGCTTCAAACAAAATGAATGTAGCTTGTTAAAATTGAGTTGATTTTCAATTCCTCTGAGGTTACTCTACATTTTATTTGCATGGTTACAACAATATTGGAACAAGCTCTAGTTTTTTTTAATAAAATTATTTTATTTCACTTATGTGTGCAGGTGATGACCTATCAAATCTGAAGTTGCTGAATGTGTTCGAGCCGTGCACACTGCAAGTGGGCGATAGGAACTTCCTCACAATTGGCCCCGAGGACACCTTCATCAGTAAGAAACAGTGGAGAAAACAACAGAGTACGTTTTTTATACTTTTGTTACTAGGAAACTGTAAATAAAAAAAAAAATGTAATCTGGGGAGACCAGAAGCCTACTCCCGTATAAATAGTGGATAGCGACGAATTAAGAAGTTCTCTAATCGATCCTTTATGTACGCAGGTAAATACTATAGGAATCTCCGTAAACAAACTCGTCCAAGCAAGAAGTCGTCGAAAACGGAGACATCGACTGACCACGTGCCGTCGAGACCCAAGAAGCGCGCCTCGTCGCACCGCAAACTGAAAACTATAGATGTAAGAAACATATATATATATAGACTAGCTTATACGTCTATGAAGATATTGCAATTATAGTCACTGATATCTAGATAAGTGAATCGACCCAAAAATAACAAAGTAGTAATAGTAATACCAGCCCTTTTAATGTCCCACTGTTGGGCACGGGCCTCCCCTCAATGTGACGGGGGATTAGACCATAATCCGACACGCTAGCCCAGTGCGTGCCGGTGGACTTCACACGTCTTTCGAGGTGTTCTCTCAGACATGCAGGTTTCCTTCACCGTTTAGCAAGTGATAATCATGGTTGAAAATGAGATTCGCGCATGAAATCCCGAAATCTCAGAGGTGCGAGCCGCGGTTTGAAACTGCGATCCTCGTTACCGAGGCAAGCGTTCTACCAGCTTGGCTATCATTGCTTACAATCCGTTACCTAATACCTAAATTCATAGATCTTTTAAATAACGTTTACAAAGCACGTTTATTCTACAAATGAATGAAAAATTCCATGAATTTAGTGATGTAACTTTGCTGCCGGCCGCTGCAATTACAGTGTAAACTTACCTTTACCCTGTGGTGAAGTAGTAGCATAGTATTTTGTAACTTTTGACGATTCATAAGTACTGTACTTAATGGTCTACGTGAATAAAAAATATTCTGATTCTGATTCCTGTCAGACGGAGATGGACGTGGACGCCGCCGACGACAAGCTGGAGTGCCTCGACGAGGCGCTGAAGACCGACGCCAACTGCCCCAGCATCAAGATCGAACCCATCGGAGATGTGTCGTTACCCACGGCCAGCAGCCAGGAAGACACTGCTACCGAGGAGAAGAACGACTCGGGTATCAGGTGAGATTACTGCGTTCTAGCCTCGAAACCAGGGGCTCCCAAACTTATTTTGTCTACTGTCCACTTTGAGAATGAATAATTTTTTAGCGCCCCCCATTTATTCACCTACTTAAAAACCACTATAATTTCAAATGAAATTAATTATTGTAAACCTCTACACAACGCGCTGCAGCGCCCACAAGGGGAGCGTTATCGTCCACTTTGGGAAAGGCTGCTCTAAACTCATTGAGATAAAGTCAAAAACGCCCTGAGGTATTGAGGGACGCGTAGCTTGGAATGGCTTATAGGGAGAAGGTAAGTTCCCGAGAAGAAGAATAACTTGGGCAGTAGTTGAAGTTAATGCAACCTAGCTGGACGGATTTTGATGAAACTTGAGATGGTGTTAGCTTATAACAAGGGCTCTCGCTTATTTTGGGGTCACGGCACTAATTATATTAAAGAATTCTTTTGATGATCTACGAGCTAGATCATCAAAATAATTCTTTAATTCCATTACACGGGATAAAAATAATCCTAGATTGTAAGATTATTTTTACCCGAGTAATACATAAAAAAGTTCCCGCGGCAGCCAAAAAAAACAATTTTCCTCGCGTATGATGTCGCTAGAACTGCTAGTCATTTAAAATAACTATTACACGGTCTACTCAATAAATTCTTAAAACTGACGGACTGACCGACTTACAGACACCGAACACCCTAAATTGTTGGACCCTAGAGATTTGCAATTTGGAGGATAATTTCCTTAAGTAATCCCTAAGGGGGGCCATATTAGGGCCAAATTAAATGCGGGTCGAAATTGTATGAATTATTATTTATGTAAATCATTAAGTACAGTACTTATGAATCGTCAAAATAGTTACAACCTTACCTTACCGTTCGAAATGCCATTTCTATGGAGAAGAACGGGCAAGAAACTCCCTGGTTGCTTTTTTTAAAAAGATCTTGTAAATTTTTGAGCGGTACATTGTTATGGTTATGATGGCTAGTATTGAATGATAGCCAAACTATAGCATGCTAGGTCTCGGTTTCAAATAAATAATGGTACCAATATAAAGTGGGCTAACGCAACCCCGCGGCCGCAGCCCCGAGCCGGCGCGCGAGGCCGCGCTGCTGAACGGCGACGCGCCGCCCGCCGCTGGCAACGACGACGACTCCGACAACTGGGAGAACACCAGCAGCGACGCCAGCGACACCGACAGGTGACACACACACGCACACTGACACGTAAACACACATATACACACACACACACATAATTGATAGAATTTGACAATACTTGGCGGAAATCCATTGTTAATTAAATGTGGGAAAAGGTACCCACTACTGTCCCATGGCTTGTCAACTATTCTAATTATAAATCAAACAAGTTTGATCGATAATTAAAGAAGCCAGCAACACCGAACTCCTCTAAGACATTAGTCGAGAAAAGATCTATCACTAGTGACAAGTGGCACACACGCACACATACACTTATTTAAAGAAATTTTATTCCAGAATAGCAGTACAATGTGACAATACAAACTTATTTTAATAAGTACTACCAACTTATGTTGTCCCGATTTTTGACTTCCCATACTTATTTTATTATAGTTGGACAACTAGCGTTTGGCTAAAAAAAATACGATGCCGTAATTGTTTCTACAAAAAAAACCTAATGGTCCTTACACAATTTGTCTGTATCTCCTATGGATTCGGATTAGCTCCATACTGTCCCAATTGTAAGTAGTCGTCCGTCCGCAATGGTCGTAGTACATGGTGACATGGTATTGTTTTGACGGCCTGATTAGCGCAGTGGTAGTGACTCTGCTTTCTGCGCCGAGGGTCCCGGGTTCGAATCCTGGTAGGGACACAAGCTTTGTGTGATGGGCACGAATGTTTGTATCCGAGTCATGGATGTTTAATATGTATATAAGTATTATATACTGAGTTCGCCCTCAGTCCAATGTACGGTACCCATAACACAAGCGTTAAGCTTAAAGTGGGACCGTATAGTTGGTGTGTTCGTATTGGACAATAATCTATGAAACATGTTCTATGTAATGTTCTCTATGGTTTTCTCTCTCATCTCTATGGCGCCTGCTTGGCATCGTGTGTGTTCTAAAAAGTTTTTATTTTTTATTTTAAATAAAAATATATTTTTTTTTATTTTTTTATTACATTATAGGCAAGTATTTGATCTCGATCTCACCTGATGGTAAGTGACGATGAGATCTACGATGGAGCATACTTGCCTAGGTAGGAAGGAGGAAGTAGATCGAGACGCTACATTCACTAGGCACATGCAGCGCAACTGATCTGACCCGCCATCCATGAATGGCAGCACCGAACATCATGCCGGAACACGGCTAGGCCGCTTGGCGACATGGCTTTGTTCAGTGGGTGGTGACTAGCCACGGCCGAAGCCTACCACCAGTAAAAAAATATGATTAAATATGATTTTTAACTAATAAGAAGTATATATTTTCCACCCCAGGGCCCAAATGGTATATTTAACACGTATGGCGATATTGATGGATGTGTTGTGTGTTGTCAGCGGCGCGACGTGGTCGTCCCGCTGCTCGTCGGCGCTGTCGCGCGGCAAGCGCTCGCCGCAGCTGGCGGTGCGGCTGCTGCGCGGCAAGCGCCTCAAGCGCACCGCGCGCCGCGCGCCGCCCGCGCCGCCGCCGCGCCGCGCCGACCGCGTCGTCGTCGAGACGCTGCACACCACCAGCAGGGCCAACGTCGTGTGGCAGGTGACACGCACACACACATACACTATCCATCTTGTAGCGCATCACTTGAAAATGCCATTACCGATTGGACTCATTTTTGTTTTAAAATTTTCATAATGGTTCGAATCAGCTTTGAAAGAAGTGGAAAATTTAAAAAGTTATCCGAAAAATTAAGAATTCGGGAAAAACTGAAAGTGTCAAGACACCTAGTATTATAATAATAATAGCCCTTTTTTTATGTCCCACTGTTGGGCACGAGCCCGCCCTTTATATGAGGAGGATTGGGGCATAGTCCACCTCACTGACCCATTGCGGTTTGGCGAACTTCACACGTCCTTCGACGAATTCTCTCATCTCATATAACTCAACGTTGAAGTAAAACCTCATGGGGAAACCTGTATATCTATAAGTTTTACTCATGAGGATTTCCTTCACTATTTAGATTTTTTTGAATCGCATCAGTAGATCCGAAGATTCCTCCATCCAAACTAACTTTATCTCTTTGTAATATTAGTATAGATAATTGATTGAATTTTACTAACAATTAAATTATGATGTGCCCAGTCAATTGACCGCAGATATTAAAACGACATGTAAACTCGCACAGACTAAACGCAATAGGATACACCGAATTTGTTAAAAAAAAATGCATTTGCCGCTAGTCGAAATAAAACATAAATTCGCTTGGCAGCGGTATTACTGCAACAAACCCGCGCCTCGTTCTCACCAACTCGCGCGTTCAACGTTAAAGAAAAATGTGACCTGTATATCTTCACTGATAAGTGTTACTATTTCACAGGACGGCACAATAGAGATGGGCATACCGTCGACACAATTGTATCCGATCCACCACCTGGACGGCCAGGAGTGCTTCCCAGGCGACTTCGTAGTGAGCGGCGCGGCCAACATAGAAGAGAATCAACAGGTAAGCATAATATTGATTTGTTACATTTACGCGAATACTATACATTGAACGTTTCAAACTATGACACCAGGACGTCAACCACCTCAGTCCCCCGTGACCATGGTTGCTGTAAAGCAGCCGAAACGTCGGGAACGTAAAATCAAAAAGTGAACGCGATAAAATCCTTAAAATTAGTTTTATTTCAAGGTAAGCATAATATATCAAAGTGAACGACTATACAGGCTGTTACAACATAGCAAACTTTGTGACATCAGCACGAATATATTTGTACCCAAGTCCAATTCCAATAAAAAAATATGGCTTCAGCGTTTATCGTTGATTCTGCCAACGACAAGTGTAGAGGAGATTTAAAAAACACAAAAAAAAATGCTTGGTTATTGATCAACGATTATCCGGTAACTGGAGCGCGAATTTCAATTGAGCATACTGAAAAATTGTACCCAAGTCATGGACGTTTAATATCTATCTATACAAGTCTTTATGTACTGGGATCGCCCCCAGTCCATTGTACAGTGCCCATAACACAAGCGTTGCTTAGTTTAGACTCGTACAGTGGATCAAGGACAATCTTTTTACGTAGCGTTTCGATAGCCGCCCACGCCACAGGTTTTAGATAAAAGTATAACAGTGACGGCATACTTACTCGATGGCGTTACGATTACGTTAAATATAGGATTATCTAACGTAACCGTAACGCTTACCCTACAGTTTGTGTGTCTGGCGATATTTCTTGTTATTTATTTATTACAGTCATTTTGTACGCCACCGTCTTTCGATTACAATTCCATTCGATTGATAGATAGTTTCTCGACGACCATCTTTTTTTTTTAAATATATTTATTTGTTTCTCTGTTGGGATTTTTTAATCGCAACAGTATAAGTTTTTAATCAATTGGTTTTTTAAAAAAATGATTATATTGAGGCCTGGGTTGGCGTGGCCCGACTAACATCTTAGAGGAGTTCGGTGTTGCCGGCTTTTTTAATTATCGATCAAACTTGTATAGTTTGTAATTGGAAAAGTTCACAAGCCGAGGGTCAGTGGTGGGTTACTATTCCCCCATTTGTTTAATTGTATGGTGTTATCATACGTTGGTTATTTCATTCGTTACTATTATTCTGTGTCTCAATTCTCAAGTGACCGTGTTGTTGGCAGCTGAAGCACCGGGAGTACGGCGTGGTGCAGCGCGTGGACCATCACGGCAGGACCGCCATCGTGCACTGGTACCGAACCTACACCAGCGCTGATGAGCCTGTGTACGTTGTGCCCATACATATTAACATAGTTTAAGTGCTTGTCCTCATGGAGAAATATAATGCAGGTTCTTCATCCGATGACCTGGACCCCAAGTCTGCTATCGCAATCGATTCATAATCGAACAGCAACCGCATAGCAACTGTCACTTTTGACAACTATTGTATGGGGTATCTGTCAAAAGTGACAGTTACAATGCGGTTGCTGTTCGATTATGAATCGTTTGTGTTAGCAGACTTGGGGCCCTGATTAGCTCAGTTGATAATGACCCTGCTTTCTGTACCGAGGGCACTGGATTTGAATTTTGGGCATACTTTGTGTGTTGAGCACGAATGTTTGTAACTGAGTCATGGATGTTTAATATGTATATAATTAATGTATACTGGGATCGCCCTCAGTGTGTTGTGCGGTACCGATGATGCAAGTGTTGCTTAGTGTGAGACCATACAGGTGGCGAGTTCGTCTGGCGATATTATTATTGTTTAATTAGGCAGAATAATGTAGTACATTATTCTGCTAGAAGCGAATGCTTCAATTATACAGTGGCTTTGCTGTTTCGTCGTCATTATTTTGTATTTTCTCGTCGTCTTACCCCCCCTAGTCCACAAATCCTGTACGAGAGCGAAGTGAGCGTGTACGACCTGAAGGACCACCCGGACTTCCAGTACCGGCCCGGCACCGTCGTCATCCGCGTCGCCAACTTCACCGGCGAGGACGCCAACTGCACCGCCGGACAGGTAGGAGTAATTCAACGGTACCATAGACAAGCAGACTAGCATTTAAATTTATAAAAAAAACAATTAAATTTACATTGGTATTACAACTTTACAATTTACAACTATTATTGTTTTGCCAATAGAAGACTGACGACCTGATTGGCAGTTGGTAGTGATCCAGGGCCTCAAGTCTGCTAACACAATCGATTCATAATCTAACAGCAACCGCATAGTAACTGTCACTTTTGACAGATATCCCAAGCAGTATCTGTCAAAAGTGATAGTTACTATACGGTTTCTGTTCGATTATGAATCGATTGTGTTAGCAGACTTGGGGCCATGCTTTCTGTACTAATGGTCAATCTTTGAGTGATGAACACGAATCTGTGTATCCGAGCCATGGACGTCTGATAATTGATACTTATAAGTAATTATAAGACGGGGTCGCTCCCAGTTTATCCTATGGTAGATATAATACAAGAGTATGCATTGACAATATCAGAGTATATTAGAAGTCTAGAAAAAATATGAAATGATTTGATATATTTATGTATGTTCAGAATCAGAATATTTTTTATTCACGTAGACCATTATTGTACAGTACTTATGAATCGTCAAGTTACAAAAATATTATACTACTGCTTTACCACCTGTTGTTTTGTGTCCTAGGTTATAGACAACTTCCCATCAGGCCGCGTCAAGGTTTGGTGGGTGGACGGACACATGAGCATGTGCTGGCCTCAAGACTTATACAAGGTACCCTCTCCAGATACCATGATATTATACCATGCTAATTTTGGGCCCAATATCGCGAGATTCGAATTAGTGTGCTGTGGTACTAAGTACATTGATTCGCGTATTGTTATATCAAATGTGATGTGTTTTATGAAGATTTATGTCTATATTGATAATCCAGCCAGAGATATTGAAACGGATCCTAACAATTTAACTAGACGGACCGCAAGCAACAAATAAATATGAGGGTACCCCGGTTCAAACTATGACACTAGGACGCCAAACACCTCAGTCCTCCCGTGACGATGGTTATTGTAAAGCAGCCGAAACGTCCGTAGAATAAACGCTATAAAATCTGTAAGATTAGTTTAATTTCACAATTCAACTATAAGTTATTCAGTGGTGTTATCATTATGTGAAGTCAAGATTTTTTTATTTTATCGTTTTTTGTATTTATGATGAAATGACATCGTAGAAAAATATTGATTTAGTAAATCGTAGGCAAACCTTGTGTAGGGGGTATACAAAGTTTTTTTGGCAACCCTGCGTTGATTCAGTAAAGGTATCGGTGTGTGTAATGTGTGTGTTGTGTGCAGGTGGGCGAGTACGACTCGGAGGAGGGCGAGCTGTGGGGCTCGGACGGGTCGGGCTCGGAGGACTCGTGGGAGACGCAGAGCTCGGCGCGCGACCCCGCGCCCGACCCGCGCGAGCCAGACCTCCCGCCGCACGGGCCCCCGCCGCACGACCAGCCGCCGCACGAACACGTGCCGCACGAACTCGCCGGTATGCCCAATACATTTGACTTAGTACTATGATAAGAACTTAAGAGTTCAAATTAACCAGCATATTTGCTCTGGTCTGGACTGATATGTTTTTATAAGCTTACCACTATTACTAAGTGGGACTGATTTAAATTGCGTTGCAACAGTGTAGCTTCAAGGTTAGTATACCCTTTCTGAATCACCTGTATGGATCCATATTGCAAATGCTTATTTCACTTTCCCTGAATCGAAATATATTGAATACGCCAAATGTAAGGTAAATGATTGATCGTACGGTAGTGTCGGCGAGCGTGGTCGCGGCGGAGGGCGGGGCGGGCGGCGGTGCCGGTGGGGCGGGCGGCGGTGCCGGTGGGGCGGGCGGCGGTGCCGGTGGGGCGGGCGGCGGAGCGGGTGGGGCGGGCGGCGTGCCGCGGCTGCTGGAGCCGCGCGTGGCGGCGCACATCGAGCGCGGCCGCGTGGCCATGCGCCGGCTCGAGGAGATGTTCGCCACGCACCCCACGCTGCAGAGCCAGGAGGTACCAACACCGCACTGACGTGACCGCCTTAACACTCGATCTCTAACGACCTCTCGTGCCGTGACCGCTCCTGCCACACCTGCGACTAATGCCGCTAATAAACGCGGCAATTGACATAAAATATTTGTATTTTATGTCAATTAATGGCAACCCGCACTGGGCCAGCGTGGTGGACTATGGCCTAATCCCCCCTCGCATTGAGGGGAGGCCCGTGCCCAGAAGTGGAACACTATAAACGGCTGGTATTATTATTATATTATTATTATAATGGCATTAAGCGCTGGTCTGGCAGGACTGGACTGTTAGAGAGCGAGTTTGTATGGCGTACGATGAGTTTTTATGAGGAATCGATGCGATTTCGACGAAATATTAAATACAAAGCGTCGAGTATTAAATATACAAGGCTTTATAGTGTCCGAATTGAAGCTCGCAAGTCATGCCGTGAGCGCAGGAATGATTTTCTTTGCACTGCGAATACGCATTGTTTGTATTAGGACGACGCTTAACAGAGACTAGTACAAATATCTGATACACTCAGTACCTAAAATAAAATATCATAGTGACGATATATTGTGATATATGTTTTACTGAAATAAATTTTCCTCCTTCCAGATAATGCGCAAGCTACTCAACTTATATAAAGATTGTAGATTTTTAGATCGTCTGATGGGCACCTCTTTCTTCCACGAAGATCACTTTTTGGTGAGATAATAAGACTGTTAATATTTCTTACTTCAATCATTAAAGAATTGTAATAAATGTAAATCCATGATCATCATCATGGATCCTCATGGATCCGGGTTCGAATGCTGGTAGGGACACAAGCTTTGTGTGATGAGCACGAATGTTTGTACCCGAGTCATGGATGTTTAATATGTATATAAGTATTATATACTGAGTTCGCCCTCAGTCGATTGTACGGTACCCATAACACAAGCGTTAAGCTTAAAGTGGGACCGTATAGTTGGTGTGTTCGTATGGCGATATTTATTTATTTATTTTTTATTTAAATCGTCAATGGCAGGGTCTCCTAGAGCGTGTTCGCGAGCGCGGCGCGAGCACGCCGCGCGCGGGCGAGCGGCGCGTGCACGAACAGATCGCGCGCCTGTTCGCGCCCGCCGACCCCGCGCACCCCGCGCACCCCGCCGACCCCCTCGCCGACCAGGCGCTCGACGCCATGCTCGTCGACGACGAGCAGGACAAGGCGGGCGTCATCATCACCGCGAACGTCACCGTTGAACCCATGGAGGTAGGATTATCTACGTCTAGTTACCATGTAATTATTATAATGCGCTGTCTAAATCTGGGGTTCCTTAATCATTTTTGTGTACCGGGGTCGGATGGCACCACTATTTTTATTTACTTCTGTGGTACTCGTCAATGGCGACGAAGATGGTTTTTTTTTTTTTTTAAACGTAAAAGACAATAATGCACACGTTTAAAGCTTCCTATAGAATAAGATTAAAACAGTACAGAGCTACTGAGTAATGACGTCACTGGCATGAGTCAACGCGTGTGCGACGGAGAACGAACGCGACCCTTCATTCTCTCCCCACCACTTGCATTTATGTAATTATATTTACGGTTCGATCACATCTGGGTTAACGTTAGTGTTATTTCCAATAACCGCCTTATTTAAGGCATCACAAATACACGTTGAATGCTTGGCTACCTTAATGTAATTCTGCTCTTATAGCCTAAAATCTTACATAATTATACATTTTATCTTTATAACGTACTGTTGACCCTGTTAAAATATTTTACACTATAATTGTTACATATTATATAATGTAACATGTTATTATTAATTATATCTATCCATAATAAATATATAACCATAATGTATTGTGTGTTGTCAGGTGGAAACCAGTGTCAGTAAGAAACAGTTACACCTCAACATAGACCCGGTGCAGGCATCCGGATCCGATGCGAATGTCGCACACGACAACACGATTAGCGAAAATCGTGAGTATACAATTATTAAACATAGTACCAGAGTCGTGCAAATAAACTCGTGCATCATTCTTTTTAAAATGTACAGGAACAGCCCATTTGCAGTTCTATAATAGTATGGACTTCGCATTTCCTATATAGTTGTCACATTGATAGTCAAGCAGTGATACAAATAGCAGTAATAGCCAAGTTAGTAGAACGCTTGCCTCGGTAACGTGGATCGCAGGTTTAAACCGCGGCTCGCACCTCTGGTATTACTGGATTTCATGTGCCAATCTCATTTTCAACCACGATTATCACTTGCTAAACGGTAAAAAAAAACATCGCGAGGAAACCTACATGTCTGAGGGAGCCCCTCGAAAGACGTGTGAAGTCCTTTCTGATGATTTTAACAACCCCGCAGATCAGGCAATATAGGTTTGATGGTGATTTCATTATCATTATGTTCCTATTTGCCAGCGTCCACAGATGGCAGTGACGTTGACGGCACGGCCCGCAACGTGTGCTACAAGCTATGCTCTCTAATACACACACAGCTCGTCAAGGCGCACACAGAAGTCAGCCGGTGAGTACACACCCTTAGCATACACCGACTGCTCCGACTAGAATGAAGGTTTCAAGTTTATCACCTAAATACCACCAATAAGGGTCCGACTCACCTCTTGCTAATGAAAATTTATCAACAACTTATCTGACAGATTTTCTACGTGTCATCGGTCAGAAAAGCTGTAGATAGGAAAGAGAGATATTATTTTATGAACAACACTGGAAGATATTTTTTAAAAGCAAACTTGTTAACAAAGCAAAAAATATTACTATTTTTTCATAAAATCATCATGAAACCACCGAGGAAGGCCCTCGGTGCAATGTCATAATTGTGCTGAATAATAAATATTACTACATATTTACTGATGAAAGCATATAATTTATTCCGCAGGAGAAGGCCGCAAGAACTGGCCGATTTCCTTAACAGCTTAATGAGAAAGCAAAACGCGACTGAGGAGAACTTACTCTACCACTTTTCAGTGTGAGCCTACATTATTATTTTATTTCCCTAGCCTTGTCCTTTCGTTCGAGTCTGTACATGCGTTCTCAGTAGAACTACAGCGTGATTCAGGAAGCGTATACCAACCTTTGAACCTGCGCTTCTTTATAATAATTCGTAATAATAATTATTTCAAGTGAAAATTTCGGTGTCAATGCAAATGTCAAAATAATAAAAATTGCACACAAAAAAGCACTATTGTCAATTAGTTGGATTTTTATTTTAAATCGACATTCCGAAATTCCGACTTTACATACATAAACGCAGGTTTCAAGGTTAGTATATACTTTTTGAATCACCTGTATAATAATTTCAGAAGTAGTTGCTTATTTAACATCACTAAAAATAGCATTATCAGTTTTAACTAATACTTATTTTTTTTATTCATAATTACCCAACGAGCTTAGGCATCTGTCCCGCGTTGCATGCCTATAAAGTTGTGTAACTAATAAATTGAAAACCATATACAATCGAAACGATACTAAGTAATATTTTATTTTGAGCTCACTTCCTTCCTTCATCATTCACATACTTAGAGACATCCAAGTACTCGTTCACGGCATGTACAGACTCGGAATACGCTTATGTTTTATTTTATTTACTTTTTTTGTTATAATTACATTTAATTTTGCATCTCACCCATTTACGTGTCGTACCGTGTCAATGGGTTCGTGACGTTTGATGTATTTGTAAATGTGCCCAAATGAACAGTAATGAACGTTGTTCCACAAAGTTTCTCGCGTCTACTGAGACCTACTTGAATCTTAGTATTAAACCTAGTATTCAAAAGTGTGTTAAATATCGTAAGGTACCCTGCAGGTTTTAGAGAACCTAACCTTTATTAATAAAGGGATAGTATAACACTTTTCCTTGCGAAGTTCGCCAACTATTACTAGGCTAGCGTGGTTGACTATGGCCTGAACCCTCATGCGTTGAGTGGAAGCCCGTACATAGCTGTAGGAAAAGCTATTATACTACACTTGTGGTATATGTTGTACAATAATGAGACGGCTGCTTACGTCAGCTGTGTTAAGAGTCTTGCAATACTTATATTAAACACACTCACGACACACATTGATCATCTCGTGTTTGTTGCTATATAATTTTACTTAGTTTTTAGTTGACAAGCCCTTCGTTATGAAAAAACAAAGTACACTATTTTAGAGACGCATCGTCTAGTGTTTGTAAACTTCTTTGAGCATGTTTTCTTTTTTAAGAATAACCTTATTAGTATACTAACTTAGGCTCGTGACTCTTTCTTTCGATATAGTATTGTAACTCGACCCCTAAAACTCTGAATAGTGAAATTGTGGAAACCACATTATAATAGCCCATCTTAGAATTAGCGTCTTGACTTATTTAAATTAATAATAATTAATTTCTTCCTGTATAACGCTTAAACAGCTGGATCGCCTACCTGGGCCCCAAGTCTGCTAACACAATCGATTCATAATCGACCAGCAACCGCATAGTAACTGTTACTTTTGACAAATATCCCATACAATATCTGTCAAAAGTGAGAGTTACTATGCGGTTGCTGTTCGATTATGTATCGATTGTGTTAGCAGACTTGGGGCCCTGATCTTTATTTTGTCTACCATTTCCCATTGAAGATTCGTAGTAACATGTATACATGTAACAGTAGAATAATAAATAACAATATTTTTTTGTTACTATACTGAGCACATTTATCTGCTATTTATCAACAATATACGGTAATACCCAGATCCAGATTACTCTGCACAACTTTCATAAACGATAAGTTCCGAGTGAACTATTAATAAGCAAACTCTCATTTTCGTATCAGTTGTCGTCTTGACGTTACTTGCTTGTTTAGTTGAATACCCTAAATCTTAAAGCATAAAATGTGATAACCCGCCCCAAATGCTCGTCGGTAGTCAATACTCAAGTGAACTATCGCCATTTCACTCTTTTATGTTTCTGGGTATAGCACTAAACGAGATAGATAATGATATGATTATCTTTCGTTAAGTAATTAGCGCATAGACTCTTATCTTTCATCTATGCTTCTAGAGCAGTGGTTTTGATAAGGTGGTTCGCGTGGTTCACTTAGGTAGTGTGCGTGATAATTTAATTTCTTCTCTAGCATGGTATAATAATATGCAACGCCATATTCTCTTGCCACGATGGCCAAAGACTACGTCGCGATCAGTACTGACATAATTGGTCGAAGATCTTGACCTAGCTGACTTTGAGAAGAATACCTGGCTTAGCATATTTTTGTACCATTCAAAAGGGATTGCATGACTTTAGGGCCCCAAGTCTGCTAACACAATCGATTCATAATCGAACAGCAACCGCATAGTAACTGTCACTTTGACAGATCTCCCACAATATCTGTCGAAAGTGACAGTTACTATGCGGTTGCTGTTCGATTATGAATCGATTGTGCTAGCAGACTTGGGGCCCAACTTATTTTACCAAAGAGCACTTAGAAAAAACTAATCGAATACCACTGTTCTAGAATGTACCTTTTTTATTATGTTATTTTCTGTTTTGTTGTTTTGACTACCTCTGTTATGTTTCGTAGAATGACTCTGTAAAAAGTGGTAACTTAATTTCTCTGAGTTTCGATATGCCTCCGGTTGTTTACCAGTCGTGTAGTTGTGTCGGTTGTTTAATGTAAGTCTTGCATCGTGACGATTGCGGTATAGATCCCCTTATAATGAACGGTGATGCATGGTATTGACGGTACTCTTACCCATTGACCAGTAGCCTCTCCTACTGTCCCTTCACTTTTTGTCACTGTGTATGTAAGGTAAAGTTGTCGAAATTGTCAGAGTGATTGTCAACATTTTTGTCAATACATTGCTAATTGCCAAGCTCAAAGATTTTGAAATAAAACTAATTTTGCGGAAACTATCGAGTTTATTTTATGTTTTTTACGTTCCGTAAAATTAGTTTTATTTCAATGTGTAGTATTTGCGTAAATAAGAAATCAATATTTGAGATCTTTTCTTATTGGCGTTGAGATAAGAAAATATTAATTGAATCGTTTTTCTTCTATCAATGAAATGTGAAATAACATTTAAGTCAAATATAAGTTAGCTGGCTGATTTGTGATTGGTCAGTGAAGATGGACTGTACTTTACTTACTCGTACCGTAGTTTGGGAGTCACAAAGGTGTGATGTAACTATAACACGCTAGATACGTGCTCGCATTCCGCCACTGTAATAAGGCCCTAAGTTTGACAACACAATCGGGTCGTAATTGCATCGTGTCACCTTTGACAGTTCTCCCATATCAAACTGTCAAAAGTGATAATTACGAGGTCATTGTTATTCCTTTGCAAGTCAGTTGACGGCGTCGCTACAACACTCGTTCCAGTTTTGCCTCAACATTGCCCGCAGCACAGTCGAGACGTAATGCTATCGAAATCAAATTAACATGCTGTTTCTGTCATTCCTATTTATAAAATCTGTAGTATGAGCGGGACGGAATACCTTTATGGTTATGTAAAAGGATTTTGCTCGGGCCACAGATATGTTGGTGTAATGAATGGTCGTGTTTATGTGAGTGCAGTCAGTATGGCGCGCTGGTGGTGAGCCTCGCGGACCAGGACGCGGAGCCCGAGAGGACCGAGGCTAAGCCGCCGGCGCCGGGCGTTGACGTGAAGGACGCCACCACCACCACGCCGCCGAAGACCGACGCCGCTGGTGAGAGGATCATATAATCCTTATAAAAATACCAACCATGGAGTTTCACGCTCCTCTATAGGAACGGCATTTCGCAAGCAAAATATGTTGGAACAGTATAAAACATTTTCATTTATATTGTACTAAGCCATGGATAGTCTTTTCATGTCACATTTTACTCCAACTACTGTATACTATCATAATTTTTACATCATGTGCTCAAATTTTTTTAGCAATTCCTCATGGTATTGTATGTTCTACTGATGCGCAAAGGCTCGTGATAAATAAGAATTGAGTAATATTCGTGATGTATGTGCGTAGGCGCGGGTGCGGAGGCGGCGCCGCTGGCGGCGGCGGAGGGCGTGTGGGAGGGGGACGGGGTGGGCGAGGCGGAGGGGGAGGCGGGCGCGCGCGCCGAGCGCGAGGGCTTCTGCGTGCTGGAGTCCGCGCCCGCCGCGCACCGCTTCCGCCTCTCCATGCTGCAGCCCTCCGAGCCCAGGACCTTCTACTCTGCCGTCAAGCGCGAGATCAAACTCCTCAAGAGCGACCTGCCGCCTGGCGTGAGTACCATTACCTACAGAGTTAGACCCGTCAGCCATAGAGATGTTTAAAGAAGTAGGCGATTTTTTTTTTTTTAAATGAGTATGGTTGTTGACAACGTTTTATTTTTATTAATTAATTCTAGAAATTATTCAAATTTCAACAAATATCCAGTTAAAATGTGTGCAACAGAGAAAGAAAGCGACTCAACTATCTCCCCTGTACTTGTTTTTACCAAAAATAGTTGACAATCACCTTCGTCACCTTCGTCCGTAGGAGAATTAAGTACCCTCGAGATACCCTACACGTGACCCTGGGTGGCACCAACCAGGTGACAACTCTACTGGTGGTAGGCTTCGGTCGTGGCTAGTCACCACCCACTGAACAAAGCCATGTCGCCAAGCGGGCTAGCCGTGTTCTGGCATGATGTTCGGTGTTGCCATTCATGGATGGCGGGTCAGATCAGTTGCGCTGCATGTGCCTAGTGAATGTAGCGTCTCTATCTACTGCCGCCTTCCTACCTAGGCAAGTATGCTCCATCGTAGATCTCATCGTCACTTACCATCAGGTGAGATCGAGATCAAATACTTGCCTATAATATAATTAAAAAAAAAAAAAACCAATAGGTAACATAATTAAGAAGATCGAATTCTTATGAATGCGATAAACAAATACTTTCGCACGCCGTTACCCCTTCCCGCGCGTGCGAGTGAGACAAGGATACCTAAGCATGTTTGTACGCAACATCAGGTGTGGGTGCGCGGCTACGAGGACCGCATCGACCTGCTGTCGGTGATGATCGCGGGCCCCACCAAGACGCCGTACGAGGGCGGGCTGTTCGTGTTCGACGTGCAGCTGGGCGGGGAGTACCCGCGCGCGCCGCCGCTGTGCCACTACCACTCCTACTGCACCGACCGGCTCAACCCCAACCTGTACGAGGACGGGAAGGTATACAACTATTATATTTAACTAACTTTCATTTGAACTTCAAGTATCGACAGTAATTAATTTTATATTTTAATTAGTTTTTTTTTTAATCACATTATCCTGAAACCAAAAGTTATCACACATTACATTACTATTCCGATAGTTTATTGTCCACGAGAACGAAGTCGTGGACACCGCTACAACTATCAGAAATTTAACATATTATGTTTATTGGATATACAACGGTATAAGTATTTTGGTAACGTAAACGTCTTCGATCCTGCTCACACCACATATTCAAGAATAAGGGTGACTTTCCAGCTACATCTGTCGACAAAATGTTTGTACTTTATGTCGATTGCCGCATTAATTAACGGCATTAATTCGCCGCAGGTGTGGTGGCCCATTTTTTTTTTTCGCTGCGAAATACATTTACGCATACCGTCCAAGCCCGGGGGAGCTTGGACGGTTATGTGGGGCTTCTGGACGAGTCCAGACTACCCACTAAAACCCAGCGTGCTGCCCTCACCGCATTGTGTTGAGGCGCCACAGGATCGCTTAGAAAGCCCACAACGGTGACGCCTCAGCGGCGGGCCGCAGTCTTCAAGAGGGTGTCCCCCAGTATGGGTTTCACCCTCCCTCAAGGAATGCAAGTAGGGGGGGTCAGGTGTGGTGGCCCTGACGTGACAGCATGTTTTCTTACAATGGTCTTACCGTGCAGGTGTGCGTGTCGCTGCTGGGCACGTGGTCGGGGCGCGGCGTGGAGGTGTGGGGCAAGGACAGCTCGCTGCTGCAGGTGATCGTGTCGCTGCAGGGGCTCATACTCAACGCGGAGCCCTACTTCAACGAGGCCGGATACGAGAAGCAGAAAGGTTTGCCGATTTGACATCATTTGCATAAAGAAATAGGGTAGTTGACTGTTATTTTATTTGTTAAGACCCTTAAATTTATTAAAGACATTAAAATGAAAAAAGAAAATCTTGGTACTACTTAATATATTTGTTAATATAAATATTCTTTTGTGTCGTACTTTAAAATATTATTTGATATTTATTACATAATTTTGAAGCGATTTGCTCTTAATGTTTGATTTGAAGCAAATATTGGAAAGAGAGTAGGATCGTAATAGGTCTCATTCGAACAGGCGGTTACTAGACTACTGCTGGCTGTAAATTGTTAGGTACTGTTATCTTTTTCTTTCTGTTATGACGCCATATTTTTATTATTTCTTAAATGGTTTTATTCTTGGTAATCTTATAATACATATACTATAATATGTAACTAAAAATAATAGTCAACTACCGAATTGCTAAAATGAATCATGCTTCTCTGCTTGTCTGTGCATATTTCGTGTAAACTAATCAGTCGTCGTTCCCCGCAGGTACGCAACAGGGCAACGAGAACTCTCGCATGTACAACGAGATGGTGCTGCTGAAGCTGGTGCAGTCGATGAGCAAGATGCTGATGAACCCGCCGGAGCCGTTCCGCGCCGAGATCCTGGAGCACCTGCGCGGCTCGGCGGGCGCGCTGTGCCGCCGCCTCGAGGGGCTGGTGGCGCTGTCGCGCGGCGAGGCGCTGGGCGAGGCGGCGGGCGAGGCGCACGAGGCGGCCGCGCCCGACTACCCGCTCGTGCCCGCCTCGCGCGGCTTCTGCCTCACGCTGCGCTCCTCGCTCGACTCGTTCCGCGCGGCGCTGCGCCGCAACGACATCGCCGTGCCGCCCTCCGCGTTATAGCCGCGCCCGCCGCACCACGCACGCACTCGGGCACCGCGCGCACGATAGTTACTAAATTTAAAAAAATATTGTAGTCTATAGTATTTATTGTGATTTTTCCGACCGTAGGAGTATTCTAGGCGTTCTAGCCGGGCGCTATTTATTGTTCGATCCGCTCGCGAGCCGAGCGCGACCGCGCGCGCGTACTCCGGGCCCGCCGGTCGTTCGTACTACCCGCTAGTACGAAACGCACCGTTCACCCCCCCTCTAAAATTAATTCTAAATTTAATGTTCGATCTTATGCGAATAATATGATTTTTAGACTTATTATATAATGCATAGATTAATAATTATTTATTTGTTACAGAATAATATCTACTTTTAATCCACAATCGTCGTTATGATGTTATTATGAGTACTTATTGAAATTGAATACTTTTTACGAGACAAAGCTTATTGCTGTCGTTCGAATTTTTGCTACACTAAAATGATATTTAGTACGATGCGATAAAGACATGCAATGTTAGTTGTAACGTCTAGAATATTGGTCTACCGATTCCGATGCTATGGGGTGTTTTGGATATAGGCGCTACCCTATTGTAATTGAATTTAGGAAAGATTGAGCGAGTATCACGAATATCTCATCAATGTTTATTTGTGTAATGTTGTGTGTAAAAAAAATACATTCACTCATATTTTTATGTAATTATAGTCTTGTTTTTATTTTTGTTTGTTTTATATTGCGGAAAATATTATTTTTTAATAACAAGGTAGTACACAATTGTGTTGAAATTGGCTTCGTTGTAACAGTACACACATCACTTAGCATAGGCACTACTAGGTAGTTCAGTGTTCGGACGACACGTGAAGATCACCCAAACACTCACCGTCTGTATGTTCTAAGTAAATTGATGATTGTTTCCAATGTCGTTACCAACGTTCCAACATTCACCTCTAGGTTTAGTCAATTTGGTCGAGTGACCCTTCCGCATCTCGCCAAATACCGAGCGTCACAAAACTCGCAACGTATAATGATTGTAACATTATCGGAGTAAATTCCTAAAGTTCTGCCAGTGATTCGCTTGATAAGTAATATTTTCCAAATTTGGTATTAATTTATAATAATTATTGCAGATTGTTTTATATCGCAATTTTACTGTTGTTCAAGGCGGGAACCCATTGCGGCACACGGAGTCGCAAGGAGGCCACACTACGGATGATTGAATTCCAACAAATGAGTGCTCGTATCTCCGGCCCAGCTATGTGGGTGATACCAAGACTACTACCGAAAGATCGTTCGCCGTGGTCGTCGCAATGGGTTCTCGCCTTTATGCTTGTAGTGTACTCACCCGCCACGCGGCGCCCGCGCCTGTGGCGGCCGCACAAATACAATGTATCTTCATGCCAAAGTCAATTGAGCTATGGAAGGCTTTTGTCGCTTGTGTACGCGAGATAAGTGACAACTATGTATAATGATAAAATAAATAATTCTTCAACATTACGACGTATTTTATTTCTCTTTAGTGGATTGGTTTTTGAATGAAAAGACACGAGGGAACACACAAGAAAATTTATTTGTATAAAAATATTATGTACTGATAAAATAACTTCAAGTCATTCAATACAATACTATTTATTTTTTTAAGAATAAATTATTATCCTTTCATATCACAGTAAAAATAATACAATCGAAAAAGCACACATCAGTAAAAAAATATAAGCACTTACTGAGCAAGAAACACATAATTATCTCGACAGTATTATTATAGATTTGGCACCGGCAATACTTAATAAAATGGTTACACAAGCCGAATTTGATTATTAAAATATGTATTAAACGTTGTGCATAAAATATATTTTATTCGTTGGATATACACTAAAGTTAAAAAGCGTGTAAAACAAAGGACAACATAGCCGTGATTTCTGTTTTCATAAATATTAAAAAATATATTTAAATTCACATTACCAAGCTTGGTAATGTGAATTTAAATATAAGGCCTTGGCCAAGGACTGTTACATAAAACACAACCTGAAAAAATAATTTAAACATGGACATAGTCGCACCGTAAGGGTTGCGTTTTTACCATTTGGGTACGGGGAACCCTAAGAACTAAAAAGTACAGGTGTAATTAAACATTATATTATGCATTCCTACAAGCAACCACAGAAGGTGTCAGGGTTTCTCGATTCTCCATATAATCCTGAAATGCGCTATAAAATTGTTCGGTGAACGTAACATATATACATCCCGACAATAACCGTCGGGGCATAGCGGCCGTCCGGCCAGGCATACCACCCAGGCGCTGGGAGAACTTCCCTTCTCCACTAAATACAAATTATCGCTTACTTATTCTTTGGGCTGGGACACAGGTAACATTAAAATATATTCAAAAAGCTTATTCTAACTGTCAACGTTACAATAATTATTGACAGCCTAAGCTATATTGTTCTATAGAACTTGTTACGCGTTTTATTTAGACTTGCCCATAAACATTATTTAGGGAAATTATTAGCTAAATGAGTATAAAAATACAAATTAGACGAGTATGTAAAACTAGGAACTTGCTTATTAATAACTAATTTTAGGATACATTTTAGCCTATGCATTAATAAAATGATCGTCGCGCCAGGATAGGCGAGGTGAATCAAAGCCCCCATAGACTTGCCCCGGAATATATAGAAGTATTTTTTTATTTACCCACGAATTTATAGACGTTCTATAACTTTATCAAGCATCATATCGCATTGCGCCAAGCAAAGCTCTTGTGCGTAGTACTATATTGTGACGTTTGATATGTTATTGTTATGGAACGTCTATAAATTTCAGAATTTACAATAGAATAATAAATTATAAAATTATAATTACAAAACGATTTAAGAAAAATAAACATCAAAATATTATCTTTAACTATTTCATACATCCATGCACCAACCATGCACACAGTGGTACCGTCCACACTGTCAGTATTATCGCAAGTGTCACGCGAATCTGCTGTATTCTTAATAAAACAAAATCACGAGCCCCTTGGGATCGTGATCCGGATTGTCCGTTTCAACGGCGCCATTGGGATATATTATCAATAACGTATTGTCTTTTCGGTTACTTAAGTATAATGAAGATTAAAATGCGCAAACCGCCACTTTAAAAACTTTTATGGTACATCGTTAATGTCATAACTTCTTTTCAAACATGTGCACGGACACGAGTATGATGCACACGACGGACCACAGCAACACGAACACAGCCCAAGCGGGGTTCGAAAACGGACTTTTGTATTTGTTAACGACACCCAGACCGAGCAAAATTGAGCAGTGACGCCGCGCAGACACCACCAGAAAGGTCGGGATAAAATATTGTATGCCCGTACCTGCGTAGGACCCGGTGAACTCTATTAATATGCTTATATCCTCCAAGTAATACGTTAGCAAAACCGGTGGTACTACCGTGACTATTGGGAATATAAGTTTTCTTAACACAAAATTGTACGACTCCAAGTGCGTGGTGTCTAAAAACAGACTTTGCAAGTTATTTCTTAATGTAATAGCGATGATCGGGAAGCTTGTAGAGAGAGTGAACACTGGAAATAATGATAAAAAATACTCGACGACTTCGAGAAATATGTTTTCATTGTCTTTTGGGACGAAATTTAATGTGTATAGATCTTTGAGGTGTGCAAATGCGAATGCGCCCGTGAACGCTAGAAGGAGGTAGAAGACAGCTATTAGCGCGTAGTCGAGAGAGAGATGGAGTCCGAGCCTCGCCTTGCCTCTGATTGGTGTGATGAGGCCGGGGAGGGAGTGGTGGCACATGAAGGAGTAGACGCACACGCCGAAGAGCGTCGGCATGCCGGTCACGTCGAAGGCGGGCGGGTGGCCCTGGGGGCCGCGGCCGACCAGCAGGTGTATCGCCAACGAGATCATTATTGTGAATGCTGCAATGAGGAGATTATCCTGATAACTGATAGCGTGCATTTCGGTCTTAATTTGAAATAAACACCAAACTTATTAAAAAAAAATCTCTTGGAAATATCAAGACTATAGACAAGCGTAGAATGTTAATACTACTTATTTGTGGTGTGTGTATGGTTGGTAACGAAATGGAGATATTATTTGTTGTATTTTTCCCCATAGAAGATATAAACTTTGATTAATTGGCGGGTTTTCCGGTGAGAGTGGCTATTTCTATTAGAATTATCCGTTAGCATTCAACAAAAATAGGATTTACCCTGAGTTATTTATAACACGATCATTTTTACTTACTTACCTACGCCAATTTTAGGTATGCAATGAAACACATATTATTTATAATGTATGGTAACAGAATAACTGCTGATAATAAATAATAAGACATAAGACAAATAATTTGTATATTGAATACTTGAAAGAATGTAACAACTGTTGGTAAACCTAATAAAATAATAGGTTATCTGATGGTGATTAGATTTCTATCACGACACCAGAATAATTCCTTGCAAATTGCAAGGTCACAATGTGTAACAAAATGGCTTTTATCTTTGTTTATAATATTAATAGTCATACGAAAGTAATTTATTGAATAATCAGTATTTTTTATAGAAATTCAATGCGCGTCTCTGCATGCAAGTTGCAGTCATATCTATAACCTGCTATAACTAGTTGAAGTAATCGTTCAATCTGGCCAATACATTACGTCCAGGGCCCCAAGTCTGCTAGCACAATCGATTCATAATCGAACAGTTACCGCATAGTAACTGTCACTGTTACAGATATCCCATACAATATCTGTCAAAAGTGAGTTACTATGCGGTTGCTGTTCGATTATGAATCGATTGTGTTAGTAGACTTGGGGCCCTGATTTTAATACAAGAATTATAGACCCCTTGTGAGGCGGAATCAGAAAAGAACCTGTAGCTAATCTTTCTATGGTCAAATTATAGGTACATGTCAGAAAGCCATAGCCGCTACCAGCGTGTCCCTACAGGATATCGTAAATGGTGACAAAAGAAGTTTGTTAATACACCATAGACCGTCGAATACAGACTGCATGTTGGCGGAGATGGTCTCAACTGTCAATGTAGTTTTGCTCATGAAGGTTGAAATACTTAGCTATGTGTATGGTTATTTTTAATCTATATCGTTTCCCTGGCAAAGGTTAGAGCAAAGGTCTCCCCAATAACCCTAAATGCTTGTATGTCATCGGCTACCTCAAGCCAATTCTCTTGTAGTGTTTTCTTATAAGTAACTAAGTAAATCATTTTGGGGAATATTCCAAATCCGTTCAACTGTTTGGGTTTCGTGCAACTTTTTCATTTTTATAAAAATAAGAATTAGGACAAGCAATTTTACCTAACCACCTCATGCCGGAGGTGAAGAGCTGCAGATACTTGGTCTTCTGTACGTTGAAGAACACGAATGGTCCCATGGAGGCCACGAAGGTGAGGAGTGCTACTCTGTACAGCTTCCGGCGGGTGTACGCGGCTGGACCGGCCGTGGTGCTGTTGAAGCACGGCAAGTCGTCCCAGTCTTGCACATCCGACATGTTGGATGGGAGTGGGGAACTGAGGAATTACAAATAACCTTTAGACCTTCTTTTATGTCGAGATGACTAAAAACCGGGCGACTCCTCGCGCCGATCGATACCTTTAAGATCATATTCGCATGGTAAGTAGTAGTAGTAAACTCTAGCGCAATCTCGACAGACTTTTGTTCTGGTGCCTTTCAAACGAAAAAAAAAATGCACAGGCTCAGACGAAGAAATTGGTCTGAGTGGACAGGTAGGACCGACCCTAATAAGTAGTACATTATATACATATTTAGCAGAACATAAACAAATAAAAATCGGTCACTTATTTCAAGAATGTACGAAGTATTTCAATGTTTTTTTTTAATAATAATAATATCGCCAGACGAACAAACCAACTATTCAGTGCCACACTGAGCAGCGCTTGTATAATGGGTGCCGTACAATGGACTGGGGGTGCACTCAGCATATAATACTTAATAATACCAGCCCTTTTGAATGTCCCACTGCTGGGCACGGGCCTCCCCTCAATTCGAGGGGGGATTAGGCCATAGTCCACCACGCTGGCCCCGTACGCACATCTTTCGAGGGGTTCTCTCAGATATGCAGGTTTCGTCACGATGTTTTCCTTCGCCGCTTAGCAAGTGATAATCGTGGTTGAAAATTATCACTTGCTAAACGGCTTTTTTAAAACTAATATAGATCTTAAACATCCAAGACTCGGGTACAAACATTCGTGATCATCACACGAAGTTTGTCCCTAATAATATTAAAACGCAGAGTCACTACCAACTGAGCTAATCAGTTCAAACATGTCTGACTTGTAAAAAAATATTTATAAACACATAATATAAGAAAAGAAGCTGTATTATTGTTTTTACTTTACACCTTTAATATGTTCCACTAAATCCGCCAGTTTGTTTACATCAGTAAATATGGAATGAAAAACATTCATTTGATACAATATACAATAACTTACGATAGGAGAAGAACAACAACATAACAGACAAAATAAGATTTTAAGGATAATATTTATTTACTAGCTGTTACCCGGACTTCGTCCGCGTGGTATTTAACAAAAAGCGGACGAAGTCGCGGGTAACAGCTAGTCTAAAATAAAAGTACCCTAAGTTACTCCTCGTTACATCAGCTACCTGCCAGTGAAAGTCCCGTCAAAATTGGTCCAGCCATTTCTGAGATTAGCCGGAACAAACAGACAGACAAAAATAGTAAAAAAAATTGTTTTTGTATATGTACCGTGTACCTATACATCCAAATGCACTTAGTAAAAAGCAGTTATTTTAATATTACAAACAGACACTCCAATTTTATTTATTTGTATAGATGTATAGATTGACTTGGTCTGTGCCGAAATCGTTTGGCCTCCTCATCATGGGTATTGAATCTAATGCGTTTGAAAAACCACTAGGCATATTTGATAAGATCAAAAACTACTAAAACTGAGCGTATTCACGTATTGTCACCTACTTTTTTTTGCAAAGCCATTGTTTTGCAAAGTAGTAACTCAGCAGCGCAATGCCATTCCTAAAGAGCCACCATCGCGATCGAATCGGCGGCAAAGCGACTAATTAACAATTCAAAATCAACTTCACGTACATTGGCATACGGCTGCAATTTGTAACATTATATTCTTCTTTAAGTATTATTATTAAGGTGGGCTTTACATCGAGCAACATTTTGTTTAACTTTAATATCGTCAGCGATACTCCCTATACACAGTTACACTTGAATAAATATTCCCCATTGCGTTAATTGTTGCTGCTTTTCACTGTCGACGCACACATAACAATAGCTATAGCAATATGTTATGACGTGAACTATATTCTGAACGCAAAAAATACGTTTAATTTATAGAATGTTTCAAGATAAATCCAATTCTCTATTTGATTGACCTCGTCGAGAACAAACTATATGTTATTATTTAATGTGTATTAAACTTTCCTCAATTGTATTAAAACAGGCTTTAAACATATGTCATTTTCATTTTTAATCTTAGATATATATTATTTCCAAAACGACTCATAAGTTTATATGTGAATCTCAAACTAAAATACACGTTATTATTGTACATTTCCTAATTAATACATAAATATCATAAAAGCAAGGCTACAATAGCAATACGAACAATAGTTCAGCTTCTATAGTTACGTAATGGAAGCAGAGCTAATGTTCATGATACATAGACACCTAAGTTTAAAAAAATAACTTGACCTATGATTATATTGAATGAAGAAAGCTTACCAAACCACATCCGTAATAGACTTCGCGACCGCCGCCGAGTATATAGCCAGGTCTCCATACAGGTATACACATAAAGATCCATAAAACATGGTCCTGCCAATCTTGTTGAAGAACAGATTGGCCATCTCTCCTAGCTCCACCCGCCGGTCCAGGCTGTAGTAACGGGATGGTATATTATCCCCACACACGAGAGGCTCTTCGAGGTCACCATGATTGTTGGATGTGGTAGGCTCCTCTTCAGACTCGTGGTCTTGAATCTGCAATTAATTCTCAGCAACTTCAAAGGCTGTGACAACATAACATTAACATAAATGTTTTAATTAATTTCGTCTCATTTCACTCATTATACAAGATTTTTTCAAATACTGTACAATGTCATTCTAAATAATGTAAAAAGCAATTGTATTGAACAAGTTACCAATAACCAAGTCAAGTTGGTTATTGGTAAATATTTCTCGCCATAAACATGTCAAGATAAGGGGTTATCATTTCATTGTTAAATCGAATCCAATGTGCTCAATGATAAATAGAATTAAACAATATTCTGTTGTCGTGCATTGTTTGTTATCAATTCAAATGTCTATGTTCTTCATGCTTTTATTAACTTGTGCCCAAAAAATTGGCAATAATAATTATTTTAACAAACAAAATAATTGAAGTTTAAAATGTACTCTTAACTAAATACTTATTTCATCTGTTAAAAGCAATGGGGTCCACTTTTAAACACACACACACTTTTCTTTTATTTCACCATTGATATTATCAATATACAAATATAAATATAAAGTTACTCTTGTATAGGTAATAATGTGTGTTGCATGCATGCACTTAGTAATCACCTAGTAGCCAACTAAAGAACATGCAAAAAGGTTGATACTTATAGAAATTTTGTGATGACTGATGAATTAATGATTCAAGGGTTTTTAAATTCTATAAGATAATAGAAGTTATAAAATTATACTCACACTCTCTCTCTTAATAGTCTGTAATCTGTTCCATTTATAAATGGCATTCGCACATGCCATGGTCTCTATGACATATGTGGCAGTCAAGAAGCTCATGAATGCCAGGAACAGCAGAGATATGCTGCTTAGACCCCAGCCTGCCCTCGCGAATGCAGCCGGAAGGGTCAGGGCACCCGTCCCCACAATTAAATTGAATATGTATATTAAACCCACCTGGTGATGAGAAATAAAATCAGTATAAAATGTACTGTAATATTGGAGTCAGACGCACCCCCATAATTAAAGATGTTTGAATAACTTTACAATGACATTACAAAGCATTGTTCCGAAGATTTTAATTGATAATGAAAATCTTCCTATATATTTGGGAGACATTAAAATACTATTAAACCTAATAGTTACCAAGTATGTTTCTACATAAAGACTACTAACAGTGTATTTAAACGATCCAGTAGTAGATAGAGGTACTTCTAATTTATCATAAAGCCTGAGCTAAATTTTAAACGGTGTAGGTGTTTTACAACAGAATACTCAAATCATACCCAAATATTGTATTATCCATTTGTGACACTGTTTAAGTTATGGTAATTAATGTTTATCACAGTTTTTCAAGACAAATTTTATTCTAAAATATAAAGCATGCCGCCCCCATATGGCAATCGACTAGCATTCAGTAACCAAAATATTTTTGTAATAATGAACATGAACAAAGACTGTTTTGTTTTTTATTTGTTTCTTTTTTATACACAGGTATTTTTATTTTCCAACCAACTACCTAAAATAATATAAATAAATAAAAGAAAAACATAAATAAATTCATATAAAACACGCATGACAATTGGATTTTAATTATTTCGATTTACTTACCCATACTGAATATTGGTCCCCAGCTTCTGTAAGAGGCATTCTCAATAGCCTTCTTAGACCCCAGAAACGGCGAGGCATAGCTGATTTATCTTACACAACATTGCTGTCTGTTATCTGATACAGCAATGGATAAATTTTCCTCAATCAATTTTATAACATTCGATGATGTATAAATAATATTGAGGAATAAAACGATAGGATACATTTCTTACACTGTAAACACAACTAGGGTTGCCACCTTTCTGTGTAAGAAAAATATAATTGTATTTTATTGTAATAAATTGCAAAAAATATAATACTTTTGGGAAATAAAAAAAACAATAAAGTACACATCAAATTTTCACATAAAAAAACACCTCAAAAATGAAGCGGCGTTCATCGACAAATTGATAATAATGATAATGACAAAAAGCTAACGTTTCCTTTCCGTGCCGTAACTACGTGAGTGTGTAGCGGAGGTTCTATGTCCGCGAGAAGTAGCTGGCCGCTTCACGGCCGGTTTCGAATCGATGTCGGCATGACGTTTGTGGTTAGAGTTCTCTTGTTTTATTTGCGCTTCATGTAAATGCTATATGAAGAATTATATTATATATTTAAACAGCAAGACAAGGTTATTATTATTTGTTAACACCATCTTCGCCAACCTATTTATGTTGCAGAAATAGAACCATGCTATTTCTACACTGGTGACCCCGAAAAAGGATACGTATTAGTACTGCAGCCGGCGAGGGCAAAATGGATCAATTTGAGGACGCCAAGGCGACAGACGTGCACTTGGTTGGTGTTAAGGTGCCGCCGTTTTGGCAACAGGAGCCGGAGTTATGGTTTGCTCAATTGGAAGGTCAGTTCGCACTAGCTAATATTACTGTGGATTCGACAAAATTCTATCATGCATTATCAAAGCTAGATTGCAACATTGCTGCCCAAATTAAAGATGTGATACAGACCCCGCCGGCTGTTGGCAAATATGAAAAATTAAAATGTGAGCTTGTCAGTCGCTTATCCCAATCGGCCAGCAATAAAATGATGCAGTTGTTGGTACACGAAGAGCTGGGTGACCGAAAACCGTCGCAATTTTTACGCCATCTGAAATCACTGGCTGGAGAAAATGTGACTGACGAGTTTGTCAAAACTATTTGGTCGAGTCGGCTCCCTGCTAATATACAGGCAATAGTTGCTTCGCAGATGGATTTTTCACTCGCGCAGCTGGCCAACATAGCAGACCGGGTACATGAAGTTATGCCGTGCGCGTTTCCGCAACACGTCGCTGAGGCTGGCCCGTCATCGCTGCTGCACGCTACGCCATTGGAGAGGCAGGTAGCCGAGCTGACGCAGCAGGTAGCCGATTTAAATAAGAATTTTAATGATACGCGATCACGAGGTCGCAGTAACCGAGGTACGGTTGAACGCGGTCGATCTCGTACACGCTCTCGGGTACGGAGTGAAAGATATTGTTGGTATCATGATCGTTTTGGATTTAAAGCACGCAAATGCTTCGCCCCCTGTGCTTTTGAGTCGGAAAACCCCAGCGGCGGTCATTAATGGCGGTGAATGACTGTCCACCATCGTCAGGCCGCCTATTTGTGACTGACTTGCGTTCAAAAACGCAATTTTTGGTTGACACTGGATCAGATTTGTGTGTTTTCCCCAGATTGGCTATCAAGCGGCGCTGTAACAAAAGCAAGTATGAGCTGTTTGCTGCGAATGCATCCGTTATAGCCACGTACGGAGATGTCCAGCTGGAGTTAAACCTGGGACTCCGACGCGCCTTCACCTGGAATTTTGTCATTGCGGATGTTACTAAGCCGATCATTGGGGTAGATTTTCTAAGGCATTATAGTCTTCTGGTGGACTGTCGCAACCATCGTTTGGTAGATGGGCTTACCCACCTGGCCATAGAGGTGTCAAGCAAGAAGCCGGATGAGTCAATTTCTTCTGTGAAGGCGGTAATGGGTCATAGCCGGTTCCATGAGTTGCTGAAGGAGTATCCGGAGGTTACAAGGCCGGCTGGTAAATGTGATATACCAAAGCACAGTACGGTTCACTATATCAGAACAACCCCAGGACCGCCAGTCACTGCGCGTCCAAGGCGTTTAGCGCCTGATCGTTTGGAGATAGCAAAAAAGGAGTTCGAGGGTATGTTGCAAAGTGGAACAGCTCGACGGTCTGACAGTGCCTGGTCTTCGCCACTTCATTTAGTCCCTAAGAAAGGGGACGGATGGCGGCCTTGCGGCGACTATAGAGCCCTGAATGCTAGAACTATTCCGGATGAGTACCCTGTTAGGCATATACAAGACTTTGCTTACAAGCTCGATGGTACTACAATATATTCCAAAATAGATTTGGTAAAAGCATATAATCAGATTCCTGTTTTTCCTGAGGATATCGCTAAGACTGCAATAACGACTCCGTTCGGATTATTCGAGTTTCCGCATATGGGTTTTGGGCTTAGAAATGCTGCTCAAACTTTCCAGCGATTTATTGATGAGGTGCTGAGAGGTCTAGACTTTTGTTTCGGATTTTTGGATGACATTCTGGTATTCTCCGAGTCACCAGAGCTTCACCTGCAGCATCTCCACCTGCTGTTTCAGCGAATCCGCGAATACGGGATTCTCGTCAATTCGGCGAAGTGCAAGTTTGGAATGAGTGAGACAACCTTTCTAGGGCATCAGGTGTCATCGAGTGGAATCAGTCCGATGAGGGAAAAAGTAGAAGCAGTAGCTCAGTATCCAGTACCAAAGACGGTGAAAGAGCTTCGTCGATTTTTAGGTATGCTCAATTTTTACCGGCGGTTTGTTCCCGGTGCAGCGCAGTTGCAGGCTCCGCTAAACCATCTACTTTCTGGGGCTGGCATGAAAGGATCGCGTCCGGTACATCTTTCGCCGGAAGAAATGGTAGCTTTTCAGCAATGTAAAGAAGGGCTTGCTAATGCCACATTGCTGGCGCACCCAGATATGAAGTCCCATTTAGCTATTTATACCGATGCGTCTGATAAAGGAGTAGGAGCAGTTCTGCAGCAATTAAAGAATGGGTTATGGAAACCATTAGGTTTTTTTTCCCACAAGCTTAATCCTGCGCAGGCGAAATATAGTCCGTATGATCGGGAGCTATTAGCAATTTATGAGGCTATTAAGTACTTTCGATACATGGTTGAGGCGAGAAAATTCACCGTGTATACTGATCATAAGCCATTAAGCTATGCTTTTTCTCATCCGCATAAGGTTTGCTCGCCGAGACAATATCGGTATCTCGGTTTTATAGCGCAATTCACAACGGATGTCAAGTTTGTTTCGGGAAAGGACAACGTTGTGGCGGACTCTATGTCTCGTGTGGAAGAGGTCGCCGCAGCCATTGACTACCAGTTGCTCGCGGCAGCCCAGGTTGTTGATAGCGAGTTGAAGAATTTGTTGCAAGGTATTACCTCTCTGAAATTGGAAAAGATCAGGATGACAGGTAGTGATCTAAAATTATATTGTGACGTTTCCACCCGGCGACCGAGGCCTTTTGTTACAGAGGCGTTTCGCAGGCCGGTATTTGAAAGTTTGCATAGTTTGAGCCACCCTGGAGCTGCGGCATCAGTTCGGTTAGTTTCCGAGCGATTTGTGTGGCCGGGTGTGCGCAGAGATTGCCGTCGGTGGGCGCGAGAATGTTTAAGCTGCCAGCGTAGCAAGATTCATCGTCATACGGTTGCGCCATTTTCAGCATTCAATGTTCCTGAAGGAAGATTTCAGAATCTGCATATTGATCTTATTGGCCCGATGCCGTGTTCAAATGGCTATAGATACTGCCTTACCGCGATTGATCGCTTTACTCGATGGCCTGAAGCATACCCACTTGTCGATATAACCGCAGAGGCATGTGCAATGGCGCTCGTATCGGGCTGGATCGCAAGATTTGGATGTCCAGTTAATATAACCACAGATCGGGGCAAGCAATTTGAATCACAACTGTTTAAGTCAGTTGCTAAGTTAACGGGTATGAAGCATCATTCGACTACAGCTTATCACCCTGCCGCTAACGGTCTCGTTGAAAGGTTTCACAGGCAACTTAAAGCAGCGATCATGTGCCATGAGCATTCCAATTGGGCAGAGGTTTTGCCAATGGTTCTGTTGGGCATACGCACCGCCTGGAAAGACGACTTGCAATCATCTGCGGCAGAGTTAGTGTATGGCGAGCAGCTGCGTATACCCGGAGAGTTTTTCAATCCTGGAGTGGGGGATCCTAGCTCCGGAGACGCGACAAACTTCGCTGCAAGGTTGCGCAGTCATATTTCAAAGCTGTCACCGCAACCGTCAAGGTGGCATACCTCTAAAACTTTTTATGTTCCCAGGGATCTCAACGAAGCCTCGCATGTATTTCTCCGCAAGGGGCAGGTGCTGAGAGCACTAGAGGCCCCGTATTCTGGGCCGTACAAGGTCGTACGCCGCTCCGAGAAGGCGTATGATGTAGAAGTATCGGGCAAGATCATCACGGTTTCTGTTGATCGGCTCAAGCCTGCTTTTGTCGCCCTGGAGGTTGATCATCCTGGGCCGCCTACAACGAAGGCTGCTGTCGCGCCTGTTTCACCACCTGCAACGCGGACTGCTGTCACGCCTGTTTCGCCACCGGTAACGACGAAAAGTGGTCGTCGGGTCAGGTTTCCGGACTTCTACCGACCGTAGTGCCGGTCTCAGCAGGGGGGTGGTGTAGCGGAGGTTCTATGTCCGCGAGAAGTAGCTGGCCGCTTCACGGCCGGTTTCGAATCGATGTCGGCATGACGTTTGTGGTTAGAGTTCTCTTGTTTTATTTGCGCTTCATGTAAATGCTATATGAAGAATTATATTATATATTTAAACAGCAAGACAAGGTTATTATTATTTGTTAACACCATCTTCGCCAACCTATTTATGTTGCAGAAATAGAACCATGCTATTTCTACAAGTGAATAAGCTGAAATTCCACATGCATGCTGTGCTACACTGCGGGTTCGTTACAGTCACAGTGAATATAGTATTTTTCCTACTATATTATTTTTTCATAATATATAGTAATATACTTCTTCTTTCTTCTTCTTTTTTTACGAAATGAAATGCGATGAAATAAAATGGATATGATATTTTAGTGGGTGGTAGCCCTAAACAAATCACACAGATTTGACACTATGACAGTGACACTGACAACTGACAGCATTAGCTAACTTTCGTAAAGAGAATTTTATTAATTACTTGACACTGGCAAAATACCCGCTAAGATGTGGGTGAGGCCATATTCATATCCATTTTACTTCATCGCATCTCATTTCGTAAAGAAGAAGAAGTAAAGAAAATTGGATGACGACATTGGCAGAATCGCGTTGAGCCTGACTTAATGGAAAAAGGCCATTAGGCAAAAAAAAATGGATAATGGGACACGCCATTTTCATATCATCATGTCACATCAATTATTTTATTTATAATGTTTATTTATTGAATGTGTTATTGCTATTAATTACTTGACATTGGAAAAATACCCGCTAAGTTGTGGGTGAGGCCATATTCATATCCATTTTATTTCATCGCATTTCATTTCGTAAAGAAAGAAGACATTGAGACATAATATAATTCATCAAAGGCACAGAACAAAATATTAAAGGGTGTGGGGTGAACTATATAAGTGATTCTGATTATGACAGCTCCTGAATATGCGATAGATGAATAGAAAAAGACAGAGAACTAAACATACCGACTTTCATATGTTTTTTAGATTTTCAAATAGCATTCGATTCCGTTAAATGTCTACAATTGTGGAAAACTCTCGACAATTTGGGAGTACCAAAACACCTCGCTAACATCAAGAACAATACAGCCTCAGTAAGACTGGACAATGCTACTTATCGTGCTTTACATCCAAGCGCTGGAGTCCGACATGGATGTATTTTGTCCTGTCTATTGTTCAACGGGTTCAATATATACACCGAAACAATAAGATAATTGCACTCGAGATTTGGAATGATGGCATATCTATCGGTGGAAAAAAATATCCAACCTCTGGTACTCTAACGATACAACTCTGCTAACCCCAGTAAAGAACACATCGGTGGACTACTCCAACAAATCAAAAGCATGAGCCTCCGTTTTTGTTCCAAATCAACAGATAAAAAACCAAAATAAGGATAGTAGTCAGGTGCAGCAACAATGCTCCAGATATAACCGAGATTTCAAACTGTGAGGTCGTTCCATCATATACTTATTTGGGTTCCCTGGTGGCCAACAATCGAGGGTCGGAAGATGAAATCAAATGATACATTGTTATCAAACTACATCGTAGCCCCATGCGCTGGACTGACCAAATAAAATCTCTTGCTAAGTCCGCCAGACCACAGTTCGAGATCAATGGAAGCGGATTGTCAGAAACACAATTTCGAAACAATAACCACGAGTGCTCTGTCAAGATTATCATGACGCAGAAGGAGAGGGGCAATCGTCCTAAATCAGAATGATTGCCGTATAGGATCGGAAGGTGTGAGGCCTGCTTTATAGCTAGCTGTCTCTCTCTGTTAAATGCTGATCAGTCTGTGTGTGTATAAGAAGCCGTAAAGCAGGATCCAAACCTTCCTAACCGATCGTTAGGTTCGGATAGGAAGGTGTGGAGCCTGTCATAAGCACAAACAAGACTGACATTTTTATCTCGCCAATAAGCCCTAAGGCAGGTCCTTACAAACTATGTACTGAATAGTACTGGATCTGATAATCTAGGGGTTGGTTTGTTTGGAACTTATTGAACCTAACTACGTAATTGTGTACGATTTTTTAATAGACCCTAAAATTAAACATAATTACTTATTTACCCAGTCAAATGCAGATCTATGTGCACAAATCTGTACAATTTCTCTAGTGCTTTAGAGGTAGAAGATACCTATAGTATAAAAATAGGTGCTTACCTATCTACCTACATAAGTATTCGTCGTACGCATGTAGGTAGCTACGCGCTACGGTATTATTATAGGTACATACGTACATACATACATTTATAGATAGATACTATAGATAATATACCTTCGGCATATTGAATAGTATATATACATATATATAGCAAATACCTATTACCCGACCAAAACAAAAATATGTCAACTGGCGGTCATTTTACCGTTGGTTATGTCCATCTTATATTAGTAGCGTTACAGAGCTCTTCGTGCGAACCCCGACGACGAAATCATTCCATCCAGCCGTCGAAGCCGTGTTCTCGGGGGTTTGGGATTGTGATTTTGTATAAATCTCTAAGTTTATGTGCCAACAACTTTACAAAACGGAGGTAACTATCAAAATATGTTACTTTTTGGAAATAGTGCTATAGTCGCTTTGATCGCTCTGAGCATTTATGGCATCGCTTTCTCAGGCGTATGTTTTTTCTCTTTCTATCAAATGGAATGACAGCGACATGTTTAATTTTCTGTCTCTTTCTTTCAAGTAATATAACACCGTTGTGCTCGGTCGTGTCACGTAAGATTTTTTGTATTTTTACTTGATTACAGGGTGATTTTTGAGGAAATTTTGTGAAAATAGTATTATAGAAGTGTTTGTGTACATGAAATATTATTTTTTATGGCAAATGTTTACCTTGATCGTTTGATATGGGTCGTGCTAACTTTCACTCTAGATATAGATAGGTACCGTGGATGATATAGCATAGATAGATACATGTATACGACTGTAGATATTCAACATCGAGTCGTCGAGTCTCAAGGCCGAAATATACAAATACATAAGTACATCATGTAAGAAAGAATATTGGTTTTTATAGAAATGTGAAAATTGGAATGACAATTTGTGATTGGTACTGTTTTATTCTTACATTATTGATTTGGCAGCAAGTACTTAGTTGCGTCGCTATACTCGCTAGTTTAGCATTGTAAGCCTTTTGGAATGGCGTATTGTGAAACACCATTATGATATTTGGTGTTGTGTTCGAGACTATCGAATCGTTATTGCGACGCAAATAGGTGGGATAACCTGAAAATGTTCCGTGCAGTACCTATCTTGTCTAACGTGGATACTGGGTTTCAATATAATCGACCTATTCAGTATTTTTTAGTCTTTGATATAACCTCAAAACAATATTTGAAGTCCCCAATAAGTTCTTCATGACATCAATATAGTTATTGTATAACAATGGTGATATCTACCTATCTACTGTTGTTGTAAAGTATGTTGCTTTTCTCTAAAGTACCTCTAGTAGTAGTAACCTCTCTAATAAGGAATTTAGGATGTATTCTTTGTTTGTGCAGATAATCTAAAACGTCACGAGCTGACTGCAAAGCTGCTTTAGGATCTGCCGAGCCCGCCTTATCTGTGATATACAGCTCAGCCTCTCGTCCGTCCTATAAGGTATGTCTATACATGTGGTGTGTTGCATTTCAGAGAAAGAGATTATTAGAAGAGAGAGAGAGAGATAGATTGCTAGACTTCACTATTTAAATAAGAATTATATTGAATTCCAAAACTAGCTGGTCCTTCAATAAGATTCCTTCTTTATACTTGTACTTAGTAGGGCATTTTTTGGTTTGATCAGGCAGTTAGCAACAGCCCAGGGACCTCAAACAATAGAGTACCAAGCATCATATAATATAAAACAATAATATTTGTATTAATGCCTAAATATTTACACAATAATATTAAAAAAATATTTTAGACCAGGCACCTAAAGAAAGCCTTGAATTTTCATTAATATTGTACCAAATATGTTACTACTTGCCAGCTTAAAAATCCTTTACCATGGACTTGGAATGTTTCTAATTAGACATTGTTTTCTAAATAGAAGTTTAAATTAGATGGTAATTAAAATTCTGATGTCAATGCTAAGACATCAAGCACATGAGAAATATTTCAAGTTCATGTTATGGTATAAGCTAGGAATTTTAGGTGTATAGAATGTTTTTAAACATAGGTGAGCATGGTTGTATGCTGATACAACATTGTACTTATTTATAGGGCTGGGCCACTCGGGGCTAGGAGGCGAGTCCGCAGCAGCTTCTTGTGGTGATCTCATCCTGTCCTCTGCTACAGAGGCAAAAAACATTGCTACCTGCTTATTGACTGCATCACTATGAACCATTGTTACTTAGTCTATAATTGAAACAATATGCTATCTGTGAAAATAATTATAATATTAGGTGGAAACTGTAGAAAATTATTCTATTTATAATAATTGTCTGATGTCTAATGTTTCTGTAATATTATGTGTTCGACATCTAATTAAGGATAATTGTTACTCCAATATTAATACTGTTACCGAACCAATGCAATGTAATATCTCCACCTCCATGTTGGTGGTGAACACAAATAATTTTGGTGCTTTTAAGCGACTCGATGAGAAGTATGAAAGTCATCAAGCTAGTGTAAAAATGGTAGATTTAAATATTTATAATGTAGAATTTGTTGATAGTGTCCAACAAAACCAAATGATTGGCGATACGCCGAACTACAGCATTCCTTTAACGATTAACGCCATAACAGTCCAGGGTATCTCATACAGTGACCCATATTTCAGTAGCTTTAACTTAACGTGTAAGATGGCGTCGGGAGCGCCGGAGCATATGAACAAGTCTGATTACCCTTTTAAATCCTCAGTTTGTATTATACGAGATGAGCCTTGCGATACGCTACTACTAAACGAAAAGTCTGCTCATAATATGATATCCAAAACGAAAACTCGAATTGTTACAAATGAAGACGAGTCTACGAAGACGCACCATGACAATAATAAGTCGGGAGTTGGTTATACGCAACTCGCCAAAACCTTCGCGAACGGGGACCTCACCCTGGACGCGATGCTGGAGCTGACGAGGAACGAGGAGCGAATCATAAGGGAGGTGACGCGCGCCGAGGCCGCCGACGGCTGGGGGGTGCCGCGCCGCCTGCGCCTGCGCGGCGGCGGCGAGAGCTCGCTCAACGCCGCCACGGGCTGGGGCAGCCCGCCGTCCTCCAACAACAGCGGTAAATATACATTAACTTATTCGCCCTCGCTCTCAGTATTGCAAAGACAAATATATTATTATCATTCTTTCTACATTCATAAACATAAAATATTCGGCGGCAACCTGCGCGTTCGATGTTCGTTTTATTGCCGCTAAAAGTGACAAGAATGTGTAAATAGAACTTTTCTTTGCCAGCTGGGAATTGGGGCGGTAATTCGAGTGGTCAAACAAATAATGGGACAAACAATACTCAACAATGGAATAGCACGGCTCAGCGCCCGCCCACTTCTCAAGCCGACAGTAAGTTGTTTAATATCGTCATACGATAGTAGTGATGAAGTCATCAAATTAAAATTTGTATCTATTGTCGGCGAACGAGAATGCCTGTGATTATACCTAACGTTATGGTATTTGGTATAGGTTGTTTTATGAGTGTCAGGATTGTTTCTTGCAGTGAATAGCAACAAGGGTAATGGGAATCAAATGCCCCCAACGAGCGCGGCGGCCGCACAAAATTGGCAAAGTTCCCCGCCCAACATGCCAAATTCCCAGCCAAACAACAATGGTGCACCCACTAGCAATGGTTAGTCGTAAATAAATGCATAAAATATGTATGAATTTTATTTTAATATCGCGTTTTACATTTATCAATTTTGTATGTAGGTACGAACAACGCCGGGAATGGAAACAATGGCGGTATTAATCCTGCTAATGCGACTGCGAATACGAACGGACCGGCAGCCGGCAATGGAGCCGCCAATGGCAACAATACCAACAACACTTCCTCTGCTAAGATTGAGCAACTCAATTCTATGAGGGAGGCGTTGTTTAGCCAAGACGGTTGGGGTGGCGTAAGTATCTTTATATAACATACTATGGCGGGTTTAATTCTATACAAACTACGACTAAAGATAATAACTGATTCTCGTTTAAGATGCTTCAGTTTTTATAAAATAGACTCGCCCCCAATGCATCGCTTATACGATTAGCGAAGGAATGGTCTTTTTTCACAATTATTTTTTATATTTTTTTAGCAACACGTGAACCAAGATACTAATTGGGATGTACCCGGCTCCCCGGAGCCCGGATCGAAAGTAGAACCCACCTCTGGCGGCCCGCCCGCATGGAAACCGAACGTTAACAACGGTGCATTCCTAGGCACCGACCTTTGGGAGGCCAACCTCAGGAACGGCGGTCAGCCGCCGCCTCAGCCCGCAGCTAAGACTCCCTGGGGTCACACTCCCACGACCAACATTGGGGGTACATGGGGTGAGGACGACGACGTCGCAGACTCTGCCAACGTGTGGACCGGGCCGCCGCCGCCGCAGCAGTGGCCGGCCGGGCCGCCGCAGCACGCTCAGCAGTGGGCCGTGCCGAAGAAGGACGACTGGAACGCGTGGGGCGAGCCGCATAGACCCGTTGACCCGCGGATCGACCCGCACCGCACGCCGGACCCGCGCCAGCAGCCCGCCGACCCGCGGCACGAACTGCGCGGCGGCATCTCCGGTAGACTCAACGGTGACATGTGGAGCCAACACCACCAGCACGGGGCCGGGCCGAACAAGATGATGCCGACAGGCGCTGTTAACCAGTGGGGCGCACAGGTGAATATGCACACTGAATTAAAATAAATGACTTGTGCACCAAATTAAATGTTACTGCAACTATGATTTCATGTTTACTCCATTAGTGTAACTGTTATAAATCAAGCGTTATATAAACTTTAATTGTACAGGGTCCCAAGGATCCCATCAAAAATTCGGGTTGGGAGGAACCATCGCCGCCGGCCGCGCGCCGTGCACCAAGCGGCTTTGACGATGGCACTTCGCTTTGGGCCCAGCGCGGCGGCGGCATGGGCGGCATGGCGGCCCGCGGTCCGCAAGGCCCGCCCGGCCCGCAACGCATGCCTCCGACACCGACCAAGCCGGACGCTGTCTGGGGGGCCCACGGCCAACGCAACGGGTCCTGGGAGGAGCCGCACGCTCCCGCCTGGCCCGAACGCGATGCTCCGTCCTGGCCTGACGCGTCTGGACCTACACTATGGCCTGTGCCTAAGCCAAAACCGTCTGGACCTGGCACCACATGGACCGATGATATCGGGGAATGGGGAGGACCGAAGCCGCTTGGCAAGCAACTGCCGAAGGAAATGGTGTGGAACAGCAAGCAGTTTAGGTAACTTTTTTTTGTATGTTTTGTGGTAGCAACAAAATATTTTTTGTGCAAACCAAAGTAATTGACTATGTCATTTCATCACACAGGTTCCTCGTAGAAGTCGGTTTCAAGAAGGAAGAGGCGGAGGCGGCTCTGCGCAGCCGCGATATGAACGTGGAAGAAGCGTTCGAGATGTTAGCGAGCGCGCGCGGCGACGGGTGGCGACGCGACGAGCACTTCGGCGGCCACCACGCCGGCCCCTTCCAGCCGCCGCCGGCCGTGCCCGCGGTCTCGCCCGCTGTCGTTCAGAAGCTGCTCAACCAACCGCCCCCGCAGGCCGCCCAGCATCATCAGTCTTATAACCCTAACAGGTTCGTTTTTAAATCCATTGATTATTCATCAGCCAGTAGATATAGTTATTTTTTCCAGCCATTATCTAGAAGGCATCGACTAGATAGGATGTATATCCTTTCATCAGCCAGAAAACATCCATTGCTAGACTTAAGATTTGTATCGATTTCTCAGCCAAAAGACATCAAGTGCTAGTAACAGGGGCCTCCTTCCAGGAATTTCACAAATCATACCTCTTGTTGGTGCATCTTGTGCAGCCAATTCCATTTTACGGCTTCTTGTGGTAACATTTTTATATAAATAGCTAATACCTGTAGGGTAAGCAGGAACTTCTAATGTAATCGTAACATCATCGAGAAAACATGTTGTCACTGTCATACTTATTTATGACATCTGTAGTGTGAGAGGGATGGGAGACCCATACTTTACTAAAACGCTACGTAAAAAGTATTGTGCTCGAGGTACAGCTTTCACTTGCGTCGGTACTTTGTAACAAAGGGCTTTTGAAATTGGAATGTTTAATAAAAAGTTAAAAAAAGAACAGCTATTGCGACTCAGTGAAGAGAAAAGTCAACAAAAAATGTGAATGTTTCATTGCTTTGTTTAGATAGCGATATTTTGATTAAAGAGATCGATCCACAGCCGTGCACGCTGTTCACGAAATATGCACAGTATGACTAAATAGTCCACATTCAGAATTGTCAACACATTGCAGGGTTCATGTTTAGGCTTTAGGATCTTAATAAAGTAAAAGGTAGATATTTTACCTCTTTTATTTTTGTCGCAGTGGAACCGGCAACAGCGGCCAACCGAGCGCCGCGCAACTGCGCATGCTCGTGCAACAAATACAAATGGCGGTGTCCGCCGGCTATCTCAACCACCAGATCCTGAACCAGCCACTCGCTCCGCAAACCCTTGTGCTACTCAACCAGTTGCTTCAACAGGTAAGAACCTAAGGGCCTGTCTCAGGATGTGCTGTTAAGCCCTTACCACTATTTATTTGACAGATGTCTCATACAAGTTATGTGAAATAAGTTGTGTGTTAGGGTTCATAAGCACATTGTAAAATTGTTGTACAAAGTTTGTTTCTGTCTTAGCATTGTTTTGGAAAGAGTTCAAAAAGTATGTTATCCTTTTTGATTGACTTGGTAAACGTTAGGGCATATTTATTTACATTATCGGGCTAATCGTTCACATAAATATCAGAGATAGCCCTATATTGTGGTTAATGGTAATTGCTATTCTCAATTGTTAGATAATAATTTTTTTAATTTTGCAACTCAAAAAGTTTTACATGATAATGCTGTAGTTCCTAGAGTTATGAAGGGTGATATGGTTTCCATGTTAATACTTTTATTCAAAAGATAATGATGGCAGAATATAACTTGTGTGTCTTCTGTCTATAGATCAAAGTGCTTCAGCAGCTGTTACAACAGAACTCGCTCGCCATGACTAAGGGCCACTCGTCTCTCGCACTGCAGTACTCTGTGCAGATCACAAAGGCCAAGCAGCAAATTACGGCTCTACAGGTAATTCCAATACACAGCAACTAGCAATAAATAATGTACTCATTTCAGGGGCAATACATAGTTTTCGAAGCAGATTTCAGATTCTTTCAGGCATCCATACGTCTGCCTAATAAATATCATAGATGTTAGAATAACAGCCGAAATGTCCTCTGTAGTATGGTGGAGGTGAAAAGTTTTAACTCCACTACTTATCAAAGTCCTGACTAATATGGTCCCATGCACTATGGCGTGGGGGCGCCGGCTGTTCCAGTTCTACTAGCGCGTGTACTACATTCATTGTGAATTTGTGCGCATTGATTCAATATAAAATAAAAAAAATGGCGACAGCTTGGTTTTATGCTTTGCCTTTGTACTTGCTTTATATTTGGTGCCACTGGGATCCTCCCTACTACAAAACAAGCTTTAATTAAGATACGACCAGAAATAAAGTTGGTGCGTTCATCCGGAAATATTTATTTATTTAAATACGTCGCGATGTTCGCAATTTTATTTTATTGAGCATTTCATCAACGTTCTGCATGGAGACTAGCCTAAAACATTTTGGTAATTCTTTAGAACCAAATAGCGACCCAGCAAGCGCTGTACATGAAACAGCAGGCCGGCAGCACGGACCTGTTCAAGCAGGGCCACGACCCGCTCGTGCAGCTGCAAAACAACTTCAGCGACATGACCATGTCCAAGGATTCACAATCCGTGAGTAAACAATACTTGTTTACTATTTCTTTGCTTTTACTGTACAATTTTAACAGCAAGGTCGATCAGCGCGCCATGTAGAGAACTGTGCTCAGGGTTTTGGTTCTGAATAGAATCAGAAACGAGAAGATTGTTGACGAATTAGAGTAGCCAACATAGCTCAAAGTATTTCAAAGTTGTAGGGGCAGTGGGCGAGGCACATAGGGGCGGGGCTTTTGGGAGAGAAAGGTTCTAGAATGGCGACCACGAGCGGCGTGTAGGACAAGGTGGATGAATGATATTACTCGCGTCGCAGGGTCGCAGTGGAGTGGGCAGGCCGATGTCCAGCAGTGGATGTCTTTCTGCTTGTAATTATTTTGTTATCCTCAGTTTACTAACAAGCTTGCTATTCAATGTTAAACAGGTTGAAAGATTTTAAAATGAGTAGCCTTCCAATCAAATCAATGCTAAGACTTTTGACGTGTATATATTGTTTAGGCTTACGGCGCCAGTAGCAACCAGCAATCCCGCCTCACCCAGTGGAAGCTGCCATCCCTGGATAAAGACGGCGACGGGTCGGAGTTCAGCCGCGCCCCAGGCACAGCCAAGTCTACCACGAGCCCGCAACTCAACCAGCTCGGACTGCAGCCCGACTCGTGAGTCTTTTGCAGCGATTTATAGGACACCGTGAGAGGAAGGCGTTTAAATTATGTCGACTATGAGCTAAGCTTCACATTTGAGTGGAGTTGAGTGACACGGGTTGACTAGGACGCGAAATTGAGTATTTTGTAGTTGAAATTTATACCGAGTTTTTGTACTTCATTAATAATAATCAACATTCAATCCAATTTTTTATATACTATAATTTACCAACAATCAGCGCTAATAAGACAATATAATAAGAATTAAAGTACACGCAATACGAGGAGAATCCGGGGTGGAGGCGACGCGGAAGGGGGGTAACGTTATTGGTACGATCCGGCACGATCAGGATCCGGAGATGCGGTCCAGCAGTCGAAGCGTGCACTGGAGCGTGTGCTGTATATCTTCGTGTCATATGAAAGCCGTCCCACAGAACCTCCACATTAGAGGAAATGCAAATTCCAAGTTCTTATCATTCGTTGCTTTCTTCCTCCTTCAGCAGACCCTGGTCACACTATCTGTGATCAAAATAAAAATCATCAAATGAACTAGAACTTTATGAATCGCCCTCCATATTTCCAATGACCAACTTCTGGCGTTCTGATTAGAGGTCAATAACAAAAGCTCCCTTTCGACACTCTCCAACATGTTGTCACCCCGATCCCACACCTGTGTGCAAACATTTGCATAAGTGCCATGTGACGGGAGATACTTTTCGGAAGAGACACTTTTTTAAACGAGTAACCACTGAGTTTCTTGCCAGCTCTCCTCAGTGGAACCAACATTCCAAATTGGTTGTAACATTTGACTATTCATAAGTGCTTTATTGGCCTACATGAATAAAATAACAATTGATTTTGATGTTAAATACTTCGCGGTTCGCGCCTCCTGGCATGCTTGCAAATGAGATTGCTTTGCAAATCTTTTCGAACATATTTTGTACAATACTTTGTACAGTGCTTTGCACATGTGTGTGATCGGCCTTTGCACACTGACTTCAACACGTTTCGCATACACGTGGCGCCGGCGACGCATCCCCTCCCCGCGCCGGCGGCCGGTCCCGCTGGTCCGGCCGGTCCGGCGCCGCGCCGCTGGCACGGTCCGGACCGCTTCCGGGCCGCCTCCGCCACGCCTCCGCCGGACCAGGCCGCGCGGTGCCGCGCTCCGGCGGGTGCGCCGCTCGCTTTAAGGATTCATAATGGTCTCTAACATCCTCACATTACCTAGCACGGACGCAGTTTTTTTTTAATGGTGCTAAGCTGGCTTCTTTGCGTGCGGTTAAAAACTTGAATAAGTCTGACGACTGGTTTAACGGTTGCCAGCAAATCCCGGGGTCTCGAAGCAGACGGCATTCGCTCCGCGTAACCCGTCAACCTTGAATGCAAACCAATTAAATTGGAATTGGAAAAAACCAAGTGGTTCAATTAATGGTGAATTATGTCCATAGCACTTGGGGAGTGGGCCGCGGCAACGAGGGTTGGGGTGATAGTGGCGCGGACGTGGCCGACGGCAAGGACGCCTGGCCGTCCCACCCCTCGCACCAGCCGGTGTACGATCTCGTGCCGGAGTTCGAGCCCGGCAAGCCCTGGAAGGTGAGTCGAGAGATTGCATACGAAGGATGAATGGACCACTTCATATTTCCTAGTTTAAATGGTTGCAAAAAAAAAACTAATCTAGTTTTTTTTTAAGTTTATTGTGCCAATTGTTTGTTTATTCACATATTGTCTCAGGCAATAGGACTTAAAAGTTAGTATTCAAACACTTCAAAATTAAGTTAACACAGATAGTTTTATTGTGGTCATATTGTTTGAAATATAAACATGGCGAGTATACTAAAATCATAATCATGATAAATGTCGATGCCTTGTTTGTTAAAATATAAGTTCACCTCAAACACTGACACACACATCGGTAATTCATAGGGTAACCAAATGAAGAATGTGGAGGATGACCCGGCAATGACCCCGGGGTCGGTGGTGCGGTCCCCGCTGTCGCTGGCCGTGATCAAGGACAGTGACATGCTGGGCGGCAAGACGTCGCCGCCGGGCGGCGAGCGCTCGCTGTCGTCGTCCACGTGGAGCTACGCGCCGCCGGGCGGCGGCGGGGCGGGGGTGGGCGCGGGCGGCGGCGCGGGGGCGGGCGGCGCGCTCAAGGCGGACTGGGGCGCCAAGCCGCGCCCGGCGCCGCCCGGCCTCAACAAGCCGTGGCCGCAGCACCACTCCGCCTCGCAGCCGCGCCCGCTGCCCTCCTGGCAAGCATCCACCTGGCTCCTGCTCAAGAACCTCACCGCTCAGGTACACGATCATACTTACCTTTTACCATCACAATCTGTATGTATTCCTCTTCCTTCCTTTAGCTATGTATTCATTCACATTTATTCAGCTATGTATGAAGATTAATATGAAGCGGTCTGTGCAGATTTTAACATAAAAATTGTTCTAGAACAATACACAGTCAGAAATAAAAAAACAAATTGACAACTAGTCTTGGGTCTTAGGAGAACAGACGGCTGATACTTTGTGTATATTTTGTTATTTAAAATATCGGTAATCTTCCGAATTGGAGCAGAGTGGTAATTCAGCTGATACTATTACTTTTGCAATCATATTGCCTCAAATCGGTTGCGAGAATAATAGTGTTGTTACGAATCAGATGAAATATTACACTGAACATAAAAATATGACTGTATCGTGCAGATCGATGGGTCCACCCTGAAGACGCTCTGCGTTCAGCACGGCCCCCTGCAGAACTTCCACCTGTACTTGAACCAGGGCCTCGCCCTCGCACGCTACTCGACGCGCGAGGAGGCAGCTAAGGTATGTACATGATACACTTGTCCTCTCCATCTTTTGGTTGGGAATTTGACGCTTAACCTTACACACGTGTAGGGTTGCCACAATGTAAAAGTGAACTCCTGATGAAGCTTGATTTTTGCAAACGCAACAAATAAACATTATTTTATATGGAGTAATCGAAAATGTCTTATAGTTTCGATTAGACTTTTAGGCTTAAAATCTTAATATTCGGTAACCATACATACGAGGTCTCGTTTTCCTCGATCGACGAGTTCGCAGCTCAAATTTTAGATTCAACGGAGTTATTTTGATAACCCTACGAGACAAGCGAGACAGGTGAGTGACGTTGAGCATGTTGTGCAGGCTCAAATGGCGCTCAACAACTGCGTGCTGAGCAACACGACAATATTCGCGGAGTCGCCGGCCGAGTCGGAGGTGCAGCTGATCCTGCAGCACCTGGGCTCGGGCGGCGGCGGCGCGTGGCGCGGCGGCGGCGGGGTGGGCGGCGTGGGCGGCAAGGAGTGGGGCGGCGGCTTCCCCGGCCTGTGGCCCGACCAGCACGACCAGCGCGCCACGCCCTCCTCGCTCAACTCGTTCCTGCCGCCCGACCTGCTCGGCGGCGAGTCCATCTAAGCGACCACCCGGCTAGTTGTAATTACGCTTTATCGTCCCCCGGGACCGACTAATTTAATTCGCCTAGTCAGATCGTGTCGGCCGCGCGGCGCCGCGACAGGGCGCGCGGCGCGGCGCGACCGCGGTAGCCAACTGTCCACAATACTATATTATCTACTGTGTTTTAAGTGTTCATGTAGTGTATTTAGTGTATATAAGAATTATACATATACAACGGCAGATATGAATCGTGCGAGGGCGGCGGGCGCACGCGCGCCTGAGAGGCCGCGCCGCCGCCGGCCTCGGGATACCAAATACCGTAGGTCAGGTAGAGTAGTTGCGTCGCGGGCTACCTCAGTCACTCGTCCCGTGGCCTTATTTTATAGTGTATATTTATTTTGTTGCGCTCCCGGGCTGTTGCTGTTTCGCCCGCGAGCGGTTGCGTTCCGAGTTTCTTTCGTGTTCGTTTTTATTTTGTCGTTTTATCCGTACTGTCGTATATTAATTATTTATTTCTGTTTTGAATTCTCACTCGCGTCGAGCCCTCGTTTTCCAGTAGTGATATTTTATTCAGCAATAACGCATAAGTGCATTTCGCCCACTGACAAAACGTTCTATGATTAGTTTGTAATTTTATAATGGTAACAAAAAAAATTTAATGATGAGATTTGAAGTGCATTCTTGTAGCGATAAATTGGTTTGAAGCCGTATAGTCTGAAGGGAGCGAGTAGGTGGTAGTGTAGGCGCGTGCGCCGGCCGCTGGCCGCGGGCCGCCGGCCGCCCGCGCGCGAGTGATGTACCGCATCTTGCCTGTAAGGATAGTGTATCGCCGCAGCGTCGGCCGCGCGGGCCGCCGGTCCGCGCTGGTGGCCGCCGGTCCACCGCTGGTGGCCGCCGCCGATGCGGGCGTTTCCCCAAATTATTTCCAGTATTTGTGATTGAAGTGCCACTTTATGTTTAATATAATGAGACGATTATCTAGATTATACGATTAACGTAAGGGTAACCTAATATATTAAATTGAAAATTGTTTTATCATTTTATATTACACATACATTTGTGAGAGGTGTTATAAAAGTACTATAATTGACAGTAATTTAAATATTACACTTTTGTGTATAGGTAAGAATAAATAAAGTTCTAACTTAAATTTAGCCATATCAATATCTATTTAAATAAAAGATTTGTGGTATTTTCTATAGGCTCAATTTGAAAGTTATTCAAAGTGACATATGCTTTAGATATTCTGTTAATAATATACTTGTAGCCGTAGGTTCGTCGGTATTACATAACCGTAGATGTAAGTTTACATAATATTAAGTCCTATCGTAGATTTCAATAAGTGTACTCCTGATATTTAACGGCAACGATCGCACGCGTAAGGTAAAGTTCGTTATGATAAAGTTTATTTACATTTTTATTTACTTTTTAATTTATCGATGGTGTGCCACAGAGATACTCTGCCAAAATATATCATTACCAATAATGGCGGGGCTAGGAGAGGCGAGCGCGGCCGCGCGGCTGGCGGCCAGGCCGCCCCCGCCCGGACCCGCCCCGCCCCGCCCCGCCCGCCCGCGCACGAAGCGACCCACTGCAATGATTAATATAAATCGTGTCTGTATTTCGAACATCTTCCAGTGATTTTATTATAGTACGATCTTAGCGCTAAGTTAGTTGTAAGCGATTCGCTGTACCTTGTCGGGCCTCGCGCTCGAGTACTCTTCACAAATTAATTAGGTTAGATCGACGCGAGCTCGGAGGCGTCCGCGCGCGCGAACCCTGATCGCCTCGGACCTGTAGTAGTTAGTGTTCAATGTTTCGATGTGTGATGTGTTCATTTAGAAGCGACTAGCGTTCACTATCTCGTTGTCTCACTATAGGCCGGCGACAGTGTTTGTTTTCGTCATTGCATATTCTTCGTTGCCTTTTTAAACAGATTTAGTTTAAGGTCTATTTTCTTATTGACGGTACAAACCGCCGTGGCCGCGTTTCATGTGCGGCGAGGCACGGTGTATGCGACGGCCCGGGCCGCGCTCGACACCGCCACGCGATTCGAGTCAGGTGCCAAAGAGTATCAAAGATGTCCGGAACGATTGATTGCATTTCTCCGCTCGGTGAGATTCTTCCAAAATTTAAAATTACTTTCGCGGTACGGGTTTATGATCTGATGTTCCTATAACACTCGTGTTACTTGTAATCAACAATAGTGCGCGTATATAAAACGGACGGCATGTCAATTCTATGTATTGTTAAAGCTCAATTTATATGCGAGGGTTTCGTTCTACCGATTGATAGATTGAACATAAAGAATATAGGTATTATTTTAACTGATATTGTTCTGTCCAATAATAATTCTACACCAATGTTCGGTGACGTCTCAATCTCAGTTGTTTACTCTGGTGCGAACTTAATTTTAATGATACTTACAGCAATAAATTGTCAAATGTAAATTAATTTTTATAAAGATTTTCCATTTTACGGTTAGACAAGCCGAACAAACTGAGAGTATAATGAACCAGTGCCCTTTAGAATACGTCATCAATAGTTTAAAGATGAATGAAGTTATGCCTTGAAACTGTTTAGTCATATAAAGTGATCAGTACTTAATAATGGGTAATAAATATTGTCAAGTGGAGGTGTAGCGGTATTAGTGGCGCTAGGCAAGCGGCCAGCAAGGTTGTGAGCGGCGGCGCCGCCCCCGCACCCCGCGCCCCGCGCCCCGGGCCGCCGGCCGCCGCCGCCTTTACTGAATCTCCTCTCGGTTCAATGACTGCATCATTATTTCCTGCACACAATTATTGCGCCAAGTGCAATTTTAGTCTGTGTTATTATTACGTTGTTGTGTATTTATATCGTACATCTATACTGTAATATGTATATATTGTGGAATTATATTCGTAAAAAAAACATTAATACGCTTCATGCTTTCTCTTTTAACATTTCTCGTGATTTGTTTCTGTTATTTAGAGTAAATTTACGTACCTAAAAGTAATTATAATAATTATCATATAGATGTAAATGTAAGAAAAAATAATAATAAAAAAAGTAAACAAAAAAAAAGAAAAAAAAAAGAAAAGCAATTAAAAGAAACCAATGATTGTGCCTCAATGAACTGTGGTACGTTACCGTAACCGATGGCAGGTGTAATCGTTTCCTTGAAAAGTGTATTATAATGAATTGTGCTCTAGGCCGCTCGCGACTAGTGTAGACAATATAAGCCCGCGAGCCGCGAGCCGCGGGGCCCGCGCCCACGCCTTGTAATCATTAATGAGCTTAGCTATGTTTTACTTTTATTGTAAGTGTTATTTCATCAATCAACATTTTATATATATACCCACGTATATGTAAATATTTTTATCTATTTATTTTTGGTTTTTCATGAAGTTTACCCGAATTAATGTGTAACCTTAAATAAGTTGCTTAATATTTCGAGTCAGTGAATTGTATCGCGCGGGTGTAGAGCGAGTATTTGTATCGCGCGAGCGTAGCGAGCGTTTGTATCGCGCGGGCGTAGCGCGAGCGTTTGTATCGCGCGAGCGCAGCGCGAGCATTTGTATCGCGCGGATGTAGCGCGAGCCGGAATCGCCGCGATATCGCAAATATTCCGTGACACTGAATGCCAAAGTCGATGTCTGCACGCTGCTGTCGCGCGGCCGCCCGCGCTGGCATACACTGCGTGGATCTCTGACATCACCACAAACTATTGTTCGTACAAATAGGAGCCATTTTATTTACAAACCGTCGACGCTTAGGTCGCTATTATCAATCCAAGCTGCTCTGGTGTTATTTTAGCTCAACTATTCAATTAGTAGATTGCTCATGTTGTTGTTAATTTTAATTTTTTTTATTATCTTAATTATTATAAACTTCCCTTAGTGCGGAATAAAATTCTAAAGTTTATGTAATCTCCAAATTAGCTTTTAATGTACTCTGGACCATAACTGATAATGCATCATGTATGGCGTAGGTCTCATGCCGCCTAATGTTCGCGTAACGCGTTTTATTTAATTTAGCCTCGTAATTCCCACTGTCACGCCACACTCCCCATTTTTTTTTACTCTAAATTTTATCCAACATAAAGATTTGTGTTAGTTTAAATTTATATATTACCTTACAAAACTATTCTCGTCGCTAATCCAAAATCTGAAACGATAATCTATAAAATAGAATATTGAGTAGGCTCAGTTGGAGGATAGCGGGTGGGTGGCGTGGCACAAGTTCACCTTGAGGCTTGACCACTCGCGTATCGATGCGGCGAATCCGATCGTCGCAATCGTATCGCCGACACGTGCCACGGTAGCTAATGTGAGCGGGCACCGGGTCACGAACGTTCAGTTTATGTCCGGTCACCAAAGGAGATATGGATATGAACGGGTGACCTGGTATTTTACATCATTCGGAATCGACATCGGAAACGGATTTAAAACTTTCCGATGTTGGTGTCGCTCTCGCCGAGCTATCCGACGGAGACTTTGTGAAAAAACGATTTGGTATTGTCATCAAGATACATCGAAGATAATCAAATTCGGAAATTTTAATAGCGATTACGGTAATCCAGTTCGGAAGTTGTCGATTCCGTTTCCGATATATGTTTCGAATGGTTTAAAATAACAGCGCTGGAGACAGTGATACGATGATACGTGGATGGACAAGTCTCCCGCTTGACACCGGTCGTCACCGCGATACATCGACACAAGTCGGACACTACTTTCTCGTACTCTTACTCACATATAGGGACCAACGTATCTATGAATATTTGCCGTTTCAGTTTCGCTGAACACTCATAATAATTAAGCTATTTACATGACTCGATGCTGCTAAAAGACATTCTCATTTTTCAATTGTTTGTTACCGCGATTCGCCGTCGCGTACCGATGATGTTACTTATACGACATTATTATAGCAAGTGTTTGTATGTACGCATATTCACGAGGGCCTTTCTTTAATTTAAATAAGGTTAAAGTTTTGCTTGTTGTCTTAATTTATATATGTTTTTTGTACGTTACGGGGTGACGTCGTACGATAGCGAGCACGTTAGGTTATATCTACAAAGAAACTAGTCTTCCTATGAGCGAGGGATCGTGTCGAGACGGGGCGGCGGCGGTGACGCGGCGCCGGCGCAGAGGCAATCATTCCTCTAGTCTTGCTAATGTGGTGCGAATAAGTGAATACCAAATATATAAAATAACGAAGGCTTTGACATTAGTGTGTAGAAGATCGGCCCGAGCAGCTTGGACTCGCGGAACTTTACTAGGGATGGTTGGGTAGTATTATTGTAATGCATTTATTTCTGTTTTGTCATAGTCACTCGATCAGATATTTAATTAATTGAGCTAATGCCTAAAATTGGAATATCAGAGTTTATTTAGGATGTTCATATTTTACATTTTAGCGTTTAAATATCTAAAATTTACCTTAATTATAGTGAATGGATTTTTGTATTATTGGTATATATAGCTGTAAGACAAAGGGTGTTCTTGATGGAACACAAACAACTGAATATAAACAAAATAATAATTAAAAAAAAAATGTATTGAGTGACTTTACGTGTAAACAGAGGGCCATTGATAAAAAATGTTGAACTAAGCTAAATTCTCTATGTGGTAATTTAACTAAATGTGATTGCTGAGAATATTTTAACCGCTATTATGTCTAGTTGTAATAGATCAGTAAGTCGCTATTTATCCGTTAGCTCGGCGAGCGTACTCCGACCGACATGCACACCGGTAGTCTGTGTCTACAGCACGTGTAACATTCGGTATATTGCATTTGATACGTCGAGTGCATAGCGTATATAGCGTTCGTATGTATATATATATATATATGTATGTGTATCGAGGCCAACCCCCACCAACAGTTAATTGATGCAGTAGACTCGCGCCGACTGCACAACACTGCTTCTCTAGTCCGTCTCGCGTTCGTGCATAGCCAACTGCGGGCGATTATTATCGAGCATAATGTAACGATCATATCCTATATGAAAACTAGTTATATTCGTATTATTCTTTCATTAGATCTCTGTTGTACCTGTGTGAAATTGTTTATATTCAATGTTCATTTGTACTGTAAGAGAACTGTCCGGACGCGCCGACACCGCGCATGTTACTTACATACGTAATCGCGTTGTTCGCACGACCAAATTCCTTGATGTTCCACTAATAGTATCTACTGTAACCTCCCAATAATAATATATTTCTATTGGCGTCAAAATCAATACTCTACGGTCTTATATTAGTCACTTATGTACCTTGACTGTGCTTGTACTTGAATAATATCCTATGTAAGTGAGGGACGACTAATCCAATTCTGAAATATACTTAATTTAAATTTTGACAGACTGATATCTGTGATTAAGAAAATATTTTTAATATTGTCCAGTGAGTCGGATGAGAATATTTATTTTATTTGAGGTCTCCTACTGCCAGCGGCACATTCGTATGTGACGAGACACAATGCTAACTAACTGCTTCGTGTATTTTTTTACTTAGTGATGTATCGAGTGTGTACTCTCACATTCGGACGAGCGTCATACGAGTAGGCTGCTACCGTTGTCGGTTTAAGTTGTACAAAACGAACAAGCTTAATTAGTAATTAATAACCCCCCACCATTATATCCAGATATACTTTAGTGGACCGATCCCAATGAGACGAAGTGAGCTACACATAAGTTAATGTTACTCTCTGACATGACATCACGGCGTCCCACGGACGGAGACTGATCGCGAGACATTATCGAGTACCACCGATGTCATATCTCAAGCTTATTATTTCATTAAACCATTTTGATCTTCGAACGTTGCATATCGTGTACATTTCTGATTCGAATTAATTTTGTTGTATCTATTCATATCCGTGATGCCCGTGATGCGCGTTCAGTTGGTATTTATAAAGCCTTAAGTTATCATAATAATTAAAAAAAATGTATCGCCTCTAGTGTTGTAGTGAGTGACATCTCTTTGAAAGTAATGAACGATTGGCGTTGTTTTATAATTAAAAGATTGAATATTTTTCGGTACCACCTTTGAGTTAAAGTACAATGTAGTTATATAAAACATGTTTCAGCAACGTATTTCATGTAACAATATCAAGATAACTTATCGATAAGTTTAGTGTAGACTTAGGCTGTCTCGTCTCACATTACACCAATGTTATTAATAATTAATTAATTCTCCTCGATATTTGTATTGGAACACTTAATAATAGGCAGATACTAAATTATGTCATAATTATATCAATAGGCTAAATATATTAAAAAAAATAAAATAAAAAAAAAACAAAAAAACATTTTTCTGTGCAAATCTCTGTGATGGGAAAATTTATTCTAAAGATCTAGTATTAACTGGTGACACCAGGGTCGTACTATGAATAGATTCCCTGTGTTCGCGGGATATGAGCCTCGTAGAGCCGTGTGGGCACATTGAAAGGCATGCGCTGCACAACATCGTGGGAAAGCATGCCTCGTGCTGTGCGTATCTACCACATTCGCCCTTAGGCGATTTTCACGGCGAACTAGTCCACGCCTTGAGTGTGCTCACAAGGCTCGGAACTCGAACGCATGGAACTACGAATCTATTGCATTTCATGCTAGGGCCCGAGTTTCATGGTGACTTTAAAAGTTCAACTTTTCAGTCTTTTTCGCGCAAAGGGTTGTGTATTATTATTTATGTAGTACAAAATGTGTTCGCAATTTGATTGCTGCTGTAGTGTTCCTTGTTCTTATTTCAAATTAACTTTGTTGGGTATTTATTTGAAACCTTGTATTCTCGATGTCTAAAGTATATCTTAATAATTATTATGCTCGTAATTTTATGAGGCATGCGTAATAAATTGTCACGTAGTAAGTTGTACGACGGCTGCCTTAATAGTAATATGAATGTCTATCGATCTGTACACCATCCTCTACGTGTTCCGTCGACGGTTCGCTGCGTCGAAACGTTTGTCCCGTCACGTACCAAATAATAGCGTAGCAGGTGTTCGGAACGATCGCGCCGCCCGCCCAATGTGCCACGCGCTACGCCGCCGCGCCCAGCTACGAGCGTGTGTGTGCTACGTATGATCACAACACGCAATGTAGCTGTTGAACAAAGTTACTAAAGTCCGTTTCCTAAATTTAATGTGACGTCATCTGCGACGTGCTTACATTGTTCGCGAACATTTTGGTTACTAGAGCAAGTTTCCGTCGATTACTGGAACAAATGTTTGCTACTATTGGGACGGTATGACTAGTGAACAAATACTCGTTATTAGAATATATGAACCGGACTTAGAGTGACATTTGTAACACACGGCAGACAAGTCGGCGCGGTCGGTCGCGGACGCTGCCGGCAGCGGTTCAATTCTCTGTCTGTATTACCTCATTCAATAACCTCACATAGTGTCCCTATATCAGTCTATTTATCGACTCCCAGTACTTATCACACGCACTGCACTGTTATTTGGTACACATACATTGATGCGTTTCTTTGTTATTTTAAGTCGTTTATTGTGAATTTTATCAACGTATCATTATAGTCGATATATATATATATTTTACTGTTATTTTTCTGATACTACCTTAAAAAGCAATGTATATTACAAACAAAGCAGGAGAACAATAATTATTATGTAAGTGTAACAGTTAGTGAATTTAAGCGTGCTATTTTCCATTCCACGATTCAACGATATCAATGTTCTTGTAATACTTATGTCCGGGTTTTAAAATGTTATTATTGTATTTAAACTAAACCTTATGTGATTGAAATGCAATGTTTAGAAGTATTTTTATTCTTTATTTTTTACCATTAATTAATAATAGTTAGTAGAGATCTATTTGAGAGTCTAATGTATCAATTATTTGTAAAGTTGGCTGTAACTAATTAGAAGTTACAATAAGTAGACATATTTTTAATATAAACATTTGGAGAAAATTTTATGTAGATGACAAATAGTTGTTTTGATGATTATGTGAAATGTTGTCTCGTATCGTTAGCGCAATGTGAACGCACAAGTGAGCCGGGCCGCGACCGGCCCGCGCGGGCGCAAGGCGCGAGGCGCCGCCCGCGACCGATCAGCCGCAACTGCTCGTATTCGCATAGCGACCTAGACAATTCACAATAAGCCCGGCTCGCGAAAGGTCATACTTTTATCTGTATGATGGCTCTCAAGCTGCTGATGGCTGTCAATCGACCATGTTGAAGTATTTTCTTAGTACCTCAGGCATACAGTTAAAAGTTGGACCTTTTCTGAACTGGCACTGTGAATTGGACTTTGCGAAGATGATAATGTGTGTCACGATGTCGTTTCGGGAACATGACCTCTTGCGCTTGACCCGCCGCGAGGCCGTCTCTCGTACTGCACAGCACTGCTAGAATAATTCAGTTATTGCGTAAGGATATTTTTCTTACATTTCGATAAGAGTAATGTTTATAGACTAGGCAATAAATAATGTATAACAAAAAGTCCCTATATAATCGAACTGACGACAGAAACGCATGTTATATTTGTGGCCTCTTTATGAAGTAAGATCTTAGTTACATGTTAAAGAAAATTAATTTTGCTATGCACAGAAATGATACTCAATTAATTGCCAAAAAGTTATATATATTCATAGTTCAACAATATTTCTTTTGGGCATATTTACTTTTGAATTTATGCAAGCTTAGATTATGAGTAAGTAGGTTGTAGATTATATGTAGAGTGAAGGCATATTATATTATTATAATATATCTATATATATTTAAAGTAAGGTGAATTTGAGAGGTATCAATTTCTTGTATTGTTCGTAAGTTTAGATAATAAATGGGTTTAGCCATACTTCGGCTGGTTTGATAAATGTATGTTATCTGATTAATTGTAAAAAAAAATAAAAAAATCATTAAAGCTTTGTGTTTTTATTTATCTCCAGCTTTTTGCCCCTCTAGAGTCTAGCACAACATTCAAATACCAAAACACTATTAGCGGTGGTTGAAATTTCTAATTACCTAAGTAATTTAGGCAGACATGCTATCACATAATTCTTGGCACGTTTCAACTTTTTTGATGACGCTGACTACAACATATTCTGAAGAAAACGATGTGTTTCCATTATAATAATCATTACAGCACTAATTATAAAGCAAATTTTGCTGCAACAGCTTGAAACGTGCGAGAGATTTTAAGTTTTAAAAGAATAACTGCAAATGAGAGCTCATGTTTTCGTGTTATTCTTCAAATAAGTTCTTTAGTCGTATAGGTCGCAAGGACAAATCGGCGTTGGGGTACACACATTAAATATGCAGTGGCTTGAATAATGCAAGCACTCCAGCCCGTGTAGCGATTAACTTTTGAATCGGTCTACTCCCGCAAAAGTGTTTCTATCACTACGAATTAAAAACATTGGGAAGTGCAATCACGTGAATTCTGATACTTAATCCATCTTTTGCCAGTGACAGAGGTTTCGGCAACAACTTGGGTTGGGTAAAAAAATAATCTAGAGCCATGGCATGGCAATGCAGTGAGTGTCAAATAGAGTTAACAGGCGCTGATGTAAGCCTCATCTTAGATTGATTTGATAGACTTGGGCATTTATTTACTAAACATACTTATATGGTTGGGCTTGGCTTTACATTTCAGAAGAGCACTTTTCGTCCTATACTAACGTGTAGAGGGATACTTAGGTGGGGATTTGGTGCAAGACAAACGCGAATATGTTACCTTTTTTTCGTATAAAATTTATTGAATCCATTAAAATCGTTGACAATATATTGAATACCTATATATTTACATATTTGGCATAACATGTGTACAATGTACAAAAATCGACAGCTTTATTTACAATTAATAGCTATTTACAATATGCAATGCAATGGAAGATATTTCAAGCGTTATACACACAGATGATCTGTGGTTATAAATAAACCTACTACTAAGTAAGTAAACTACAATAATAACTAAATGCATTTTAACTATTTAAATAAAGGACCCAACATACCTACAGTTTGTGTAAAAATACATTAGTCACGGTAAAGTTTAATTAAGAAGTTTAAAATTTTTGTGATTAACACGTAAAGAGAACGGACATGACCAAACAAGGCAGCCGTATTAAACGTGCCTTTAGCAACAAAGAATTCAGCTAAGGTAACATTGACAAGTTGGCAACAATTTGCTCGCGACAAAATGTTCAGTAATAGAAGACTTACCTACAACATCAATAGCCACTGTTTGCAACATTTAGATTTCAGCTTTATTGATAGATATGTTAAACACTCTTGATAAGACTAAAATGGTGGACACATAGGCACCTACTTGCCGAAAAAAAAAACTCGAATAAATATTGCGAATATTCCAATAGTGTGACTATTGGAATATTCGCAAGGCGTTTTTTTTAATTGCGTTGTAATTAATAATAACCACCATGGTGCAATAAAGATTTCACTAAAGTGACAATGATATTGATGGAAGAATCGAGAGTACTATAAAATCATTCGATTCCTCTCTGCAAGCTTTACTCGATACGATATGAATTATTTATCCAGGGAATACCGTGGGAAGCACACTGCGAGTGACTAGATCGAACGAAATTCCAGCCCTACTGTAGTAAAGAAGAACGCTGACTCAGTTAATACTTAACTGGCTCAAGTCTTACTAATAGGCCCAAAACTAGCAATATTATAATAATAATAACAATGGTTAATTTATAACAAAAAATAACATAAAATACATAGATGGCGTGCGATTTTTTTGTACTTAGATAATAATTTATCAAAACAAATTGTTTCTCAAGTCATATTACTTTGGTCAAAAATCATAGGTAGACGTATTTATTAGGTACTTATAAGGTATATACCAGGTCAAGTAATGTGATTTACCCATCCATTTTAAATTCGTCACATGAAAATATACTTAAATGTACGTAGTAACCAAAGGCATTCAGGTCCGGATGATAAATAAATAACAGCGCGTTTGCTTCCTCAGCGTCCATTACGTTACTCTATATAGTTTAAGTGGTTCACAATGTGGTGTTATCTGCTCTCTTCCGCCCTATTGAGCGTCTCAAATATGTGTTTGTACCAGAACTCCACGGTCTTGCCCCACGCGCCGAGCGTCGCCTCGTCCATCTTGAGCAGCTCGATGAACATTTTCACTATAACTTCTTTTAGTTCCTAGACAACAAATGAGATTACCGTTAGGTATTTAAAAAAATATATGTAACTATGCCTTTTAATGCCCCATTGTTGGAGGAGTGATCTTGTATTAATGCGAGCGGGATTCAAGTCATAATCCACAACGCTGATCGAGTTACAGTTTAATGATATGTATACTTATTGCTATCCCTACATAAGTAATTACAAGAATGCTATTTATACATAAGTACTTTAAAAAAAATATTTTATATTATAGACCTAGATCATAGATTAAGTTTTTTTTTTATTATTTCTATGACTTGTGTATAAAAAAAAACTAGAGCAAGAGAAAATTAATTAGCTAGGTAGGCATTCAAATTATTTCATTGCAACGTAGGTAGGTACGTATAATTAATTATTCGTGTTAACACGTACCTACCCTCGCAGGTGAGTAAAGCAACCGCGCCTCGCACATTAATTAATTTGATACAATAATGCAAACAAGAGTATGGCGGGGAGAGCTAATTGAATTAATTTTAAATATTGAACATTTCGCTACTATTATTTGTGAAATAGAAGCACACAAATATACCTGCAGATAGAAATAGCTACTAACTTATGATAGACCATAAAATACAGCTATTGCTATCGATAGGGATTATCTTACTTTGAAATGTTGTTCTTTAATCCATCTCCTGCCGTGCGATTCTCCCAATTTGTTCATCATGGCCGCCACCACTTCAGGCTGGTGGAGGTTAATGACCGCCAGGTTAAGTGACGTCATCAGGTTGATGACGTGCGCCTTGAACTGCGGGTTCTGCAGGTACTCCTCCTCGGGAGCGGCCTTCACCATCTTGAAGAAGTCTTTGGTGTGTGGATAGGAGCTGAACAACCTGTGAAAAGAATTATCGAGACTTTCGTGTTTTTCTGAAATTGTATTTGAAAGATAAAAAATCAACAAAATATTTGTATGCCAAATTAACAAAATAAATATTATGAGTAGCTAAGTTTCTGGAGCACAATAGCCGTTGGGCCAGAAAGGTGGGAAGGGAAATGGCGACCACGAGCCGGAAGACGTATTGTATAATATTACGCGCGCTGCAAGAAGCCGGTGGATGTCAATGGCGGAGCACCCCGATAAGTGTAAGTCATTGGGGCAGGCCTATGTCCAGCAGTGGACGACTTTTGGCTGTTGTATGGATGGAGGTAGGTGTCTCGTTTTTGCATTAAATGGGCTTCCAGTTCAGCTAAGCTGGGCTTGTAAGCTAGGCTGGTAGCCTATAGTCGGTTTTCAACTGGACCCAGAGACTTGACTTGCATCAATTACCTATAGAGTAGTTGCTAACCGCCCGTGCGCATCCTTTTCGCTAGATGTTGAACTGGGTTGCCATTTGCCATAGAATGAAATGAATAACACCTCAAGAGGTTCCACATGACATAGGTCTCAACATTGTTGGACTATGTTCTCAAACAGGCCCAAAATTACTCAACGTTATTCAGAAGCAGCGTTGCCAGTTATTTTTTTGCCAAGTCGGGATTTTGGCACTTTTTGAGTGAAAACGCGGGATTCTTTCGTCGAAAGCGGGACATAGTAAAAAAAACGTATAAAATCAGAAGTTTTCAAATACTTATCTTTTTATTTGAATTAAAATTACGTTTACGTGACAATAGATAGCAAAAATAGTCATAGAAAATGTATTTCAATAAAAATATAATGTTTTAAATCAGATTTACCCTATCGTTAAATAGTTGAGTCTTATTCGTCTTCAGAATAAAAAAAAACAGTAATCAAGTTAGGTTGGTCGAGTTATCTCCGAAAAGCGGGACTGAGCCTGTCCCGCGCGGGACATTTAATTTTGATTTAAAAATCGGGACGTCCTGCCAAAATCGGGACGTCTGGCAACGCTGTTCAGAAGGTACATTGAATATGTATGGGTATGTGTGTGTGTGTGTGTCGGTGCTCATTACTTGTTCATGTTCAATACCTCTGAGACTGGGACTGTGAGTGCTAACCTAATTACCTAACCCCGTACAAAACGTTAAGTACGTGATGGAACAGAATCATAAATTAAAATCGATCGATGTACCCATTACTTTAACGACGGTTTAAAAGTAGGCTAGGTACTTAACGATAGATATCTAGGTATCTGTAGGTAGAGAGAGTCAACTAAGTCATATTACATATTCTGTCACGAGCTGCCGTTTATAATAGCAGGTTTGAGCGAACTTATCAAACGATCAATCTACTTAAAATGTTGACAATGCTTCCTTTTTAGGTTAGGTGCCACTGAATACTAGGTAAGTACTTATATGATTTTATTCGTGAAGTGTTTGGAAGCAGATTTTTTTTGTTAATTTAGATAGTCACCTATTCTTTGTTTAGGGTACACAATAGACTTGATTAAAGTCTCCATCTGGCTACAACAGATTATGGTATAGTAATGTACCTACCTATTTAGTAAAGCTGTATGGATCTAATCTAGCTTAATAATATTTCAGTAAATGAGATTGCAGCTACCTCTTCAACAGCGCCACTAGCTACATAGTTGGCGTTGCAGACGACATACAGAACAATTGAAAATGCTTCATACAATCCTGTAACGCGCTTCCAGAGTTTTCGGAGCACGTAACATATATACGAGATCCTGACATATATACAAGAACCCTTAGGGTATAGCAGCCACCCCGCCAGGCTTGAAGATCTTCCCTTTTCCGCTAAAAGTTAAACGATGTTTCTGTATCTCATAAGCCTCTGCAGGAAAGGATAAGACAGTAATAATCATGTCTGGTCGTGAGCGAGATAGTATCGTATAGTAATGTTTATTACCTTACCTCAATGACCTTACCACATTCTCGTGGATAAATTTCGTGGACATAAAACATGAATTTCGTGGATAATATTCTCGGCCCTGAGAGCTGTAACATTGAACATTCAATGCTCCAACCGAACTGTTAAACTTTAGTGGCGGTTTGAAGCATTATGCCGATATCAGGTACGTTTTAATGGTGCATATATATCCTAGTTACTACGCACCTTTACGTATGCCTACTACAATAATACCACCTACAATAAAGCTCTCAATTCTAAATCTAAATATATTCATGAGATCTTATTGTAACCTCTTTGTGACCACAGACAATAGCAATGTTTATTTGTTTGAGGTCAATTTTAAAATTCTTAAAAGCTATAAACATACGTGGTTAAACCAGTTTGTATTAGTAACTTCATTTAAAGATGACGTGATGAGACACATTTAAATAATTCCTGACCAGTATAATGAAGTGATTTTAAACGAGTTATTGTATAGGTAAACATACTATACTTTTGTAATATGAATTCAAATTTACAATTACAGTTAAACTATATAGGAAAATAAAAAAAAAAATAAAAAAATGTATGACACCAAACTATGTATCAAAAAGACCTTGTCCGCGTGGAATAGTGGCGAGAATGCTGGCTGCATTTCCTCGCTGTATTATCAAGGAATTTTTTGAGCGAGGAAAGAGCCAGCCCTCCTGTCACCTGTGGAGGCAATCAACCTAGGTGATATTTTGTCTATAAATTGCTTAGCGCTATGGCTCCATGGGCGTCTCTTATTGTATAGGTTGCAAAATAAGTTAATACTATTGTTTCATGTAATCTTGTTCTAATTTAAGGATCTCTAATTTATGACTCTTGTCTTGGGTTGTATTTGGATAATGCTTTCGCATTCCTATTTTAAAACTAAAACAACACTAATAAATTATTAGGGGAATTTATTTCTTGAGTAGATTCTTAATGATAGGGCAATATTACACTATCACTTACATACCTACTATAATATACTAGGATCACTTATATATACGTATGTGGTAACTGGCACAGATATGTGAATGTATATTGATTTCTTACATTAACGCGAATACTACACAATGAAATAGCCGAAACGTCGGGAACGTAAAAACATAAAATAAACACGATCAAATTCGAAAAATTAGTTTTATTTCAATAAGTGTATGTAATTCAAAACTTATGGTCATGTAAAATCCCATACACAAAAACCTATTTGCATCCTAAATACCCGAACACATACAGCAACGTTTTCCTTGTGACTAAACTCCATAATTGTAATACCCATAACCTCAGTGTCTACCTCAATTAGTTAATTTTGTTTATGTTTAAAGTGTTATTATGAAGGTATACCTACTTTTAAAATGAGTTTCATTCATTAAGTATTGGGATAACCACATTATCTTTTAAGCGTACGTTAAGGCAGTCCCATGACTTATTTATTCATGTATGTTGTGTGTCAGGGGCCGATACATGGGAGGGGTGAGGGGGGATAGGTTAATTCCCCCCCCTGCGTGACTCACGACTAAAATACTTTATTACAACCAATTTCATTCATTTATTCAGGTAAAATCACACAAAAACTTGGCCCCCAAACGGATCTTGAATCCGCCTCTGATGTGCGTGTTTGTGTGTAGAGATCGTCTTTCAAATGAAAGGGTGATTAAAACAAGTTGGTACTGTCAATCGGTGCTCACGAATGAATACCTTATACAGGGGATAAGCTCAAAAATAAAGATACCTCAGATAGGAGGAGGAAAGGCTAGTAGTAGTGTAATTTTACTAGATACACCTTTATAAAATCGGTATTAATCGGTATCTAATTACAAGTTCTAATTACAGTTGAGGGTTGATTTGAGACTTTGACAACACAAAACGAAGCCTTAGCGAGCGGCCTTGAATTATAATTGATTAATGGCAACACATTTAACACTTATTATAAGGGTACCTGAGGTCGAACTCCGGATAACCTACGATATGTTACGCACATGTTATCGATCTCACAGTTCGTTTCACGGCATGACTCGCGGCTGAGCGATAAATTCCAACACAAACGTACCCACGCAGCTAATCATCTCGATGCATTTTGCTTGAAGCTAAACCTCTTTCATATGCAAATTGAGGAACATGAGTATGCATGGACGCGTAGAGACGGTAAAATGATTTTGTAAAGAATTTGAATTTGTACTTTAGTATAATACCTGTTGACACCAATTGATCTGCTTTAAGAGTTCATGGTAAGCCTCCCTTTAATAGCTAGCGAGGTGTTAAATAGAGTCTTGAGGATAGCAAATATTATAATATTTTTTATTAATTATTATAATAATTTACTTTGCGAATCATTCTAATGTAAAAGTCACTATCAAACTCTAGGTAGCTAGTTTCGTAGGTGGAACATAAATCTGGGAACAAAGTAGATATTACTTACCTATAATAGAAAAGGGTTTCCCTATACTTATGACACCTAATGAGTAGGCTTGGTTACCTTACCTTCCATTAACCTTTACACTTTTATACAACACAAAACAAAAGACAACCACTTTCATACAAATGTGTTTGTGTTTCTATCCTAATAAACTCATATTCCGAAAATATTACAAGTTGTGTCTAAAAGCTCCGTTGACAAAGATATGAGTAACGAAGCAGCACATCAAATTTGTATGATCCCATCTCATAATGGGACTACTGCTCAGATATTAATGGGCATGAACAAGTAAGCTTTTTATGCTCTCGCCATTAGCACAAAGTAAGCCGTAATTTTGTTTACCTGTATGGCGCGAAGACAGGGTAAAGTGAAGTTGATATGAAATCGTCTTCCAAAACCTTCTTTTAAAAACAGAGCTCTAGGACCCATATACTACAATCTGTAGTGTCCTTTACAAACCAATGTTCTATAATCTGTAGAGTCTTTCAAATTAAGCCTTCAGTTCTTAATAATTTTAATGTATTTGTTTTTTAATTACAACGAATACCTAGTTCATTTCTTTTCCTTTCCTACAATGTAGGTTTGGCCAAAAAATTACCTGTACCAAAAATCCCACAGGACCCCTCTCATATTCTTTATTGGTGGGGTAGCTATTAATATTTAGAGGAGAGCGGAAGGAAATTACATTCCTTCGTTATTAACGGGTACCTACGCGGTGTGCGTGCAGAAGGTACGACAAGAATGTAAAGGCCGGAACACACGGTAGTGGGAGGTACGGATCGTAAGTGTAGAAATATTGCAAATACATATTAACTCATCCGCTTTACATCTTTGCATCGGTGACCAAATAATTGGTATCGCAAATGACAAATATTACTTTTTTTTCGGTATCGCCCCATTTTTTTTAATCTGTCCGTTCGAAAGAACCTATAACCAGCCTTACCATATGAACTATAATTGATGCGACTGCAATCATGACCTCAATAATTGGATTATTATGTCACCTTAATCGACGACCTGATTAGCTCAGTGGGTAGTGACCCTACTCTATGTGCTGAGGGTCCCGGGTTCGAATTCTGGTAGGGACAAACTTTGTGTGATGTGCGAATGAATGTTTGTACCCAAGTCATGGTTGTCAAGTTTTAGTATCTATATATATTATATAAATAATAGTAGGACCAAAAACATACACAATCGATATGAAAAAAAACACACACAACACACTTTATTTTTTTAAATAATAGGGCCAAAAACAAACGCCTTAAACATCAAAAACCATAGACACTTTATTTTTTAAAGTTCCATCACAGCGTAATTAACGTTACGGAGAAAATGTTGCGTTCAATGTAGCGCGCTACTCTGTAACCGTGTTTGCCAACTTTACGGTCGTTAGCTCGAATTGATTTATTGCTGGCGCATATTGATGGCTCTTATGTACAGCGTGCATAATGTGACGTTTATTCGATAATATTTTAAGGTCAATATTTATAGCGGATATTATTTATTCATGATAAGTAGGTTGTTTACTAAAATATATTTCAATATCAATGTAAGATATGAAATATGTTCACGTCTATGTTCCGCTGGGATAGGTGATAATTACAGTTTATGTAATGACAGAGAAAGCTTTTTTTATCCCATCACGTCGTTTGATTTAGCTTTTGGTTTAAATATAAAAGTACTCGTTTTTTTTTAAATATTGTTCTCTATATTCATAATAACTACTAACGTTGGTAATAATATTAGAACTTCGAACCTTTTTTTAAGTTACAAATTGAAATATTTCAAGGTCTGTAAACTGTAAACGTATTTTTTTTATTTTGGTAAACGAACTTTAAAGATTATAGTAGTATTAAGAACTTGACGTTCAGTGTTTTGAATCGAAGAGGTCTCTGTATTTACCTCCTTAAGAGTTCAGCTCCGGTTGCTATTGAGTTGGCGTTGACTGGTGCCCAGGACTTCTGCACGGCGTAGATATCCCGCAGGGTGAGCCCGGATACCGGGTTCACCGCGTCAGGGTCGCCGCCCCACCAGAAGTAGCTCAGCCAACTGCCCATTGCTATCTAGTAACAAAAATTTTAACTCAAGTAAGTGTTCTTTTTGGGCATTCCGGATTTTATCTTTACGTAATTTGCCCTTTGGTGTTACTAGGATTGCCCCAGTTCATTGTCCGATTCAAATAATACAAACATTGCTTATTTTAAAACCTGTCAGTCGCTCGGGATCGGTAAACACTGTCGGCATTTGTCTGATGATATTTATTTATAAAGGTATTGCCCGGTTACATGCTTCCCTGAAAGATGCTAACACATAGAAGCAAAGCCCTAGCACGGAATTCACTTCCAGGGGGGGGGGGGGATCGAGCTTTGGACCAGAAAAATGAGTAAGTACGTTTCTATATAACGGTGGGTTGTATTAAGCATTTCGGGGGGTGTGTGTGTGTAGGAGGGGGGGGGGGGGGGGTTGAACGCCCGAACCTCCCCCCTGCCTACGGGCTTGCATAGAAGCTATATATGCACGTAGGTAAGGATTTTTTTAATGATAATATTATATATGATTCAGAGATTCTCAGGACTTGTTTTAGTTGCACAATGCGCTGTAAACCTTATCCATAAATTTGAACGAATTGAATTTGTTAATATGGTTTATCAGCGCGTCGTGAAACATTTGGGTAACGTTCAAAATAACGTATGGGTAATTATAATACCACAATATATCAGAACCACAACCTACCTTATGTAATTTCTTATAACTCATCGACACCAATACACCGGTGATCAAAATGAATATAGAACTGTACAAGAAAAACATCATTTTAAATGAAAAATAAAATTCAACTAAATTATACGTGAAGACAACTTTTCAGTGATACTAGAAGCGAAATACTGAAATGATCCCGTGATATCACCACATTTTGTTTTACTAAAACAAATAATTGATACTTTATCTCGTTGCTAAGACAACAAAACAAATAAGCAAACAATATGTGTACCGGTAGGATCTATTTGTGTTTGGGTAAACGTTTTTAAGCAAATCAAACAGAGGTGAGTTTGTTGTGCCCTTCTTGTACATCTACATAATATGCTGTACATTCCTCATTACAGAGTGAAAGGGGCATGGCATCGAAAACGGATACCATAGATTCAGCTCATGACTCAAATCATTCAGATCGAAAGTCATGGGTTGCAAATGTATTAATTTTTGAGCGCGCAATCTATCGTAAACACGCGATCACAACAATGTTCCGCGGCGCGATACCGAACTCGTGCGAGTGACGAGCGCGAACGAGCGTATCGAGTTTTAATGTTCATTGCAGTTTTGGGACTAAATTTGTATTTCTGATTTTTTTGTATTTAAAAGCACGTTGACATGTGCTACTTTTATGATTTTATGTTAAAATCAATTTAATAATACTGAAAAAATGCGCAAATTCGTGCAAAGATCGATGGAAAATTCCAGCTGTGTGGGTCCAGAATCATGAGCTCAGCATTTCGGGGAGAGTCGAGTTCACTTCAGGGGGATCTATCTTTGGACCAGACAAAATATCTATGCAAAAAAGAGTCAAAAATATTATAGTACGTAACATATGCCTAAAACGGTGCGTGGGCTAAGGTATTTCGGTGAGGGACTGATCCCCCCCCTTGCCTGCGGCCTGGCTCACCTTCTAACAGTACGATTACTTTTATTATGTAAATGTACGTAATCGCAGTCAAAAGGCACACGGTCGTCCGTACAGCCAAGATCTAATATTTGTTTAGCGAAGTTGAGTCACATGGCGGGCTGGCTTCGCAAACACAATGACGTTGGGCGTTGTTGCGTTAGTTTGAATAGGTCTACGTGAAATAGCCCACGTGAACACATTCGATCTCTATATTATGTACCCAATAAACAAGTTTTAGGTTTAATTAAATTAATTTATTTTCAAGTTGCTAGGAATTATATCGCCTGCTTTACAGTCGTGATTGCTGTAAAGCAGCCGAAACGTCGGGAACGTAAAAAACGTAAAATGAACGCGATGAAATCCGGAAAATTAGTTTTATTTCAAAATTGAATTAACTTGATTACTAGAATTTTTAAATTTTTTCCATGTTATTCTGCTATTTCGGGCGGAGACAAATTAAAAAAAAAACAAACATCATAAATATCGACCCACCCATTCTTGAGCAATAAATGGTGTAATTAACACGACTTTGTTCTATAAAATATAGATTACATATAAATTAAACGTATTTGACTCTGTTATATACATCCGTGCTCATCACACGATCGTGTTTTTTTTTCTAATAAAGGATAATCATATTCACCTGATGCGGAAGTCGGGTTCTTTCTCTATCGGGATTGGAACCCAGTAGAACCCTTGGAATAAAAAGCAGGTTCACCACGAACTATGCTAACGGGACGTTCCTAACTAAACTAAGTTACTTTATTATGCTGAATAAAGTTACTTAGTTTAATAGCCGTAGCCGTAATTTATTTGCGGGGATAAAAAGTCGTTACCCATACATCGAAGTGTTAATTTAATTGAAAGCTCTCTTCAGGTTAATGGTTTGGTCTCGTTAGCACTCGCTAGGGTTGATGCGGGGAGCCACCCAGGCATTAGGGTCACCATACAAATCATATTCCCCAGCATACACCTTATAATTATCAAATAAAATACAAAAATGTAACTTAGCAAAAATCTTTGGTATATTTTTGTAGTGAAAATTAATGAAGTTACAATCGAAACTAAGTAGTTATTGTATGGTTACTGTTGTGCGTGTGATCGTTGAGCTGCAACATTTGTGTCACTATTTTAGGATGTTTTTTATGATAGACTAGCTGTTACCCGCGACTTCGTCCGCGTGGTATTTAACAAAGACACAACCGTTGACAACAGCCTGCTCGCACTGAGCCGCGGGACGCATTTCAGGTTGTTGCTATCAAACTTAATCAGGCGCAGCGATGCAACATTGGTTTTAATTTTTTTTTACTAAAATAAAAGTAGCCTAAGTTACTCCTTGTTACATCAGCTCTGCCAGTGGAAGTCCCGTCAAAATCGGTCCAGCCATTTCAGAGATTACCCGGAACAAACAGACAGACAGACAGACAGACAGACAAAAATTTTAAAAAATGTTATTTTGGTATAGGTGCCGTGTAGTAAAAAGCGGTTATTTTAATATTACAAACAGACACTCCAATTTTATTTATATGTATAGATATACTTATTTTGTATGATATATGGTTTTCTATAAAATGTATACAATAAACACACCAAAGTTAAAAGTATATATAATTGTTCATAACATAACCTACATACCGAATAGTAGTGTCCTGAATTTTTTGTTTATAATATTTTCGTGACAAATGCCGATCTGTGGCTTATGAATCACTAAACATGAATTGTGATGAGCGTATACCGAACAGCATCATATGAGAAATTATTTACTGGATAAATTTAATAGCATTCTTGATACATAGTTTGTTGTCATACTAGTTTTTATTTTATTTATTTTCCTATTTGGTTTAACTTAAATTTAAATAGATAACTTATAAATTATTGTTTATAAAATTTACAAATTATACTTGTTTAAAAAAAGTCTCATAGCATTTTTCTGCCTGTTTTTGTCTCGTCCCGATAAATAAATCTGGTGGTCTGAGTGGGGATTAATTGCCGTGTGCCGGGTGGCTCCTCGCGGCGTCACCCAATTGATCTCCAATAATTCCATTAACCCAGAACCGACCATCTCAATTGCCAATTGAAAAAGTATTAATTGGAACATAGTACTTACAGGTTTTTTGTTCAATATCGCTATACGAAATCGCAAACCCTCAAACTATACGATGGATAATCTCGTATTATGGCTACTGTACAAGGTTACTATAGAGTCAGAGTGTAAGGGGGGTATAGTTAAGAAAACTTTGGGTAAAAGAAATAATTTTTGATGACCTGATTAGCGCAGTTGGTAGTGACCCTGCATTCTGCGCCGAGTGTCTCGGTTTCGAAACCTGGTAGGGACAAGCTTTGTGTGATGAGCATTAATGTTTGTATCCGAGTCTTGAATGTTTGATATATGTATAAGTATTATATACTGAGTTCGCCCTCAGTCCATTGTACGGTACCCATAATACAAGCGTTGCTTAGTGTGGGACCGTAAAGTTGGTGTGTTCGTCTGTCAATATCATATTATATGTATGTAGGATGTCATGGGTTACAAATGTGAAAATATATATATACCTATAATGCTAAGTATCGTAACATAACAGAGCAGAAATACTGTCTCCGATTTTCAAAGTATTTCCTTATCTTATCAAATTTAAGATACCCAAGGGAATTACCGCGCTAGTCCTATTTATTTAACTAAATAACTATATCATGTGATACACAGTCATATGACTGCTGACCCCCGTGCACGTAGTACATGTTATCAGTACACATTATCACCGCCTTCATAACATCTACATTAAAAATCATCTCTACTTATTTACGGGGTCTAATTACATTTTAGTAGAGTCACGATACGCACGACAACATGTAGAGCGAAATGCTAACTAGTATTATAAATCAGATTCAGTGATAGAGAAGGTTATGTTCGGCTGTGGGATACAAAATAGAGCAAGTATATTGAAAGTTGTAATTGCAAAAAGTTGATCAATTTTTCAGATACAAATGTAAGTTTATTCTTATATTATTATTACTATGATTATAGGTTGACTAGAGAGAGTTGTAAGTTGAGTAAGTTAAAATAAGTAAGGAGGTAGTCCTACTTACTTACTTCGCAACTTAAAAAATATATTAACTTATTGTAGACTATCTTCTGCCTGCGGTTCTGCCCGCGGTACCTCGATAAATCTGAGCTCTCAGGGATAATTTAGCTATCTATCAATGAGATAATTTTCAAAATCGGATCAGTATCATGTTCCGGTTATTACATTCCAGCTCACAAACTAACAAACTTTATCTCTGTTAAATATAAGTAAAGATTTGTGAATGCTACAGCAGGTACACAGACATTGAACTTTAAAATGCCAAATAAGTTATTTAATATACCTAATAAAAACTTAAGTATACTTATGTCCAAAATAAAAAGGAGGTTGGTATTATTTCAATTCTGGTACGTCAAGTGCGAGATTATTCGTAAGCTAACTGCATACTTTATAGTCTACCGTTTTCAGGGGTCGAGTCACCTTCGTCCGTAGGAGAATTAAATAATAATTATATAATTCCAGCCCTTTTTTTTTTAATGTCCCACTGCTGGGCACGGGCCTCCCCTCAATGCGAGGGGGGATTAGGCCATAGTCCACCACGCTGGCCCAGTGCGGATTGGCGGACTTCACACATCTTTCGAGGGGTTCTCTCAGACATGCAGGTTTCCTCACGATGTTTTCCTTCACCGTTTTAGCAAGTGATAATCATGGTTGAAAATGAGATTCGCACTTGTTAAATCCCAGAGGTGCGAGCCGGGGTTTGAACCTGCAATCCTCGTTACCGAGGCAAGCGTTCTACCAACTTGGCTATCACTGCTTTTTGGAGAATTAAATACCCCAAGGGGGGGGGGGGGGGGGAGAATTAAATACCCTCGAGATACCCTACACGTGACCCTGGGTGGTGCCAACTAGGTGACAACTCTACTGGTGGTAGGCTTCGGCCGTGGTTAGTCACCACCCACTGAACAAAGCCATGTCGCCAAGCGGCCTAGCCGTGTTCCGGCATGATGTTCGGTGTTGCCATTCATGGATGGCGGGTCAGATCAGTTGCGCTGCATGTGCCTAGTGAATGTAGCGTCTCGATCTACTGCCGCCTTCCTGCCTGTTCACACTCACACAATATGTCAATTCGAGAGTGAACAGGTACCTTCTAGGCAAGTATGCTCCATCGTAGATCTCATCGTCACTTACCATCAGGTGAGATCGAGATCAAATACTTGCCTATAATGTAATGAAAAAAAAACCGTATTTAGACATTTTGTACCAACCTCCTTTTTATTTAGGACATAAGTATACCTATGTTTTTATTAGGTATATTAAATAAATTACATGGCATTTTAAAGTTCAACTTCATACAAAATGTCCAAATACGGTGACTATAAAGTATACGGTTAGGTCGCTCTTGCCGTGCTGTGCGTTTTGTAGTCTCTAAACGTAATTCCCTCAAACTATTACTTAGGTACGATCGCAAAGAAGTTTTGGTTACAACACGCTCATATATCTACACGAACATGCATGGTTATTATAGTCACACACACAAGTTAAACAAGAAAATAGTTTTCCAAATAAAGCACATTATTAGGTTTGTTTATATTCAATTTACGCTACCCACACATCATTATCGTAATTTCGCTGTTTGTAATAGAACATGAGAAGTCCTTATAGGTTAATTTAATTGTCAGTCAGCTAAATTAGACAGTAAATAATGATTAGACTGTGTTCGTTTCCACACTCGATGTTTTATTGTCTGTTTATTTAACGACAATGGAGAATGGAAGTTATTTTTAAATGTTATTGGTGCGACGTGAAATTAAACGTAGCATCTGCTTAATTTGGTAGGAACGAGGGAAAATGATACTAATTTTGTTGCCATATAAGTTCTCTATACCGAATTATAGCATGATCACGTTTTTGTGGCTGTGGTAGTATGTGAGGGAAATAGGAGTATTTTTAAATACTTATAGTCATTTTACATTTTAGTAAAACTAGTCGTTATTTGTTGTGTATTGAAGTTAATAAACCCGGCCCCCAAGTTTTCTGACACAATAGATCTATGCTATCAATATTGTGACTCGTGTCATTTTCCTCATTCTACAACTGTCAAGAGTGACAATGAAGTATGATGCCATTGTTGTTTCATTGCCAGTCAATGATGTCAGAGTTGGAGCCCTGGAACGTAGGCCTGGGACATACATAGATGGCGCCTTCGTCCTAGAAGAATAAGCCTACCGGCTGATAGATGGATGGAATTTGTTGACAATAGAATCACCGAAATTGAAAGAGCTACATTATGAGTCTAGGTTATTGTAATTTATTGGTGTAATTCAAGCTTATAAACATTGATTTATCTCCTATGAGAATTTTAGACCTTTCAGTCAAATGGGTATTATTTTTATATCATATCATAAGGCTCTATAAATACAGATTACATATATTTTGAAGCTTAAAGAGTACCTGGACTTTTTTAGTCCGGATTTTGAGCACGTTAGCTATTACATAAGTACCTAGTAGGTATACAGTATTTATCAGATATCCCCCATCAATATTACTAGATATGTTTAATATCTATTCAAGAGATATGAATTAGTTGATCAATCCATTATCTATTTAATAGAATCCGTTATCAGTAAGTGGAAAGTAATTTAACTACTGGTCGCAAATCAGATAATATATCTATTGCAATGCACTATAGGTATATTATTGCTGTCATTTACACAATAATTTATTTGTTTACAATAAGGTATCTTTTAGTTGGTTCATTAAATTGACCAAAGGCGGACATCGGTACCACGTTTAAAAACTTAGCGACTATCTAGGTTGTCAAATATGTTGTTTTTCATAATAAAAAAAAATACAACCGAATTGAGAACCTCCTCTTTTTTGAAGTCGTTTAAAAAAACAAACAAAAATTAGATACACACAGGCTACAAAAAAAAACAATAATGTACTAGTTATAATATTATGAATGCGTCTAAATTGCCTTACGTAACTAAATACTTCACTCCAGTTCATAAAAAAGGTTAAAAACTGACTACAATAACATACTAATCAAGTTAATAATATTTACACGTATTTTGCGGTGGTTGTCGAAACTTTTATGTTGAATTAAATGTACAAGACAACACCACGTTTGGCATTTACCGCTTGCTGCGTGAGATATATGTATAAATAAAAAAAATAACCATGTAATATGAAGTAAAGGTCAATATTGTGCGTATGTACCTACCTATTGCTTTTAGTGTGGCTTATATCTACGTACATACTTCATACTTTGTACTCATATCCTGTATATGCTGTATATATCCTGTATGTAAGTGGCTTCGTACTGAAAACTGATACCATGGATTCAACTCATGATTTTGAGCCCCCAGAGTTAAAATTTTCCGTCGATCTTTTCATGAATGTACGCATTTTCTTTCAGTATTTTGAATATAGCATAAAATCATAATAGAAACTGAATGTGATTTAAAATACAGAAAACCATAGTTACCAATTGAAACCTAAAACTGCAATGTAAATAAAAACTGGATACGCACGAGCGCACTCGTCACTCGCACGCGTCGGGTGTCGCGCGGAGCGTTACGGTGTATTCGCGTGGTTTATGATACATTGCGCGCTCAAAAATTACAACATGTAACCCATGACTTTCGACAAAAAATAGTTCTATATAGGTATATTCCTATAATTTATTTTAGGCGTTAAGTGTAACCTTTACCCAAAGTTTTTGTTAGTATACCCCTTACATCCTGTACATATTTACGACTACCCAAGCGGTGACTTATTATTCAACGTTCTCCGTCCGTCCATCTGTCCGTCACAAGCTGAACGACTCGTTTCTTCTCGTTTAAACACTCATATACTTAATACTTAAGTAAATTCTAAGCAGCAATACGAAAAAATAATACTTATATAATAATAAACAGTAATGCTGTATCTCACGCGATTAATTTCGGAACTGCGCTAGAACTGGTTTTATAATAGGTTTGGTGTAATACCTAACGACATCATTGATAATAGGTCAACGGGTTCTAAGAGAGGTCATCTTAACTGGGCAATGGATGTTTCGAATACTTTTGCTGTTTTTGTTTCGTAATATTTAGGATTATCTTTCTCTACATTGATGCTCTACATTCGAGTTTTTTCAATATAAAATAAGTCGTCTATAATCTGTAATAATATTAATTCATCAATATTTATTCAATATAGCTCTGTGCTGAAAATAATGTATTGCAAAGGTGGCTAAATCTCTCGCCTAGTGTAGGGCACTAGGGTAGTCCTTTCCACTGATCTAGGGACTTTCGTCCTAAGGGCACGTCTATCTTTACACAACGGCGGGAAAAAAATACTATGTTTTATGAAATAACCATCAAAAATAATATTACCAGTTCTATCGACTATTTGTATAACCTATTCGAGTTATCTTTAAATCTTGTATGATCACTTTTCGTAACCATTATTAAAAGCTATGTAATTTTTTTTTAAGATAAGTATTATACAAATACGTATTATTTGCACACTTTTATTCCATTATAAGTAGTTAGTATAACATAATTTACATAACCTATTCACGATCAAATAAGAAGGCTGGTTTTAAAAAGTAAATCAAGAGCAACGGGACGGTCAGAAAAATATAAGAAACACATTTAATTTATATTTTGGCGCACACATTCCTGTTGGTCACCGAGCATTCGCTTAATCCACTTGAAAATAAATACCACGATTCACTCAAATCAACATGATAACCCTTTGAATATTATCTGTGTACATATAAAGACGTATAAATAGACACTGAACGACTTACTTACGACAGACTATCTCAAAAGGTGTGTTATTACTTATACGCGCGGGGTTTTTTTTTTTAATGTAATAACAAATGAAATGTCAATAAACGTAATGTTTTATCTGTGACGCGCGCGTGCACCTCGGCCGGTGTTTGGGTGAATACTGGTGGATGGATTGGGCGCCATGGGTGCCGATATTTTGTTTACCATCCGCCCACCGCCGCCGCCCGCCCGCCCTACACGTATCAAAATAATAGCAAGTACGGACATGGGGTTAATCAAGTTTGTAGCGCGGCTACGTTTTGGAGAAGCAATTTTTGGAGCATATTTTTATTGTTTTGTATTTGCATCCTCGTATTATGCAAATACAATGTCGATATGTCGATATGCCAACAAAATGACAACTGTGTTTTTTGTGAAGTTTTTTTTTAAATTGACGTCTGGATATTCGGACTTTACATAAAATACTATTTGGCGGGAAGTTGAACCGTGAAGTTGTCAATTTTGTTTTATTTTCCAAAATATGAGTTTCTCTTTTTTTTTCTCTTATTAATAACGTGTGATATTTAGTGGCAAATATTTATTTGCGACAATGTGTATTTTTTTAATTCCTCAGTTCAAGGCCAGTACTTATAATAAAATAAACTAGCTGTAAACTAATAGCGCCGTAAATTCGATACGAAAACTGTTTGCCTTATCCGTCTTTTCAGCACAAACAATTTAAACACACTAAGAAAACTTTCTTCATCGACTTATTGTTTCAAATCTACGTTGGAAGGAAAACAGGTACAATCCATTTCAAAATAGATCTTTTATGAGTGAGACACTATTTCGATAGGCCACTAAAACGAAATGGCTGCTCCGCTGTTTATTTGAAGTTTTATAGCTTTGACAAAGTTTTATGGATGTTCAAATTGATATTTACTACTATTTCAATAGCTTTGTGATGTGACACAGATTCGATAACTGGCTTTAAAAATTTACCGCTGTTGTGAGGTCAAGTGTCAGGTTAGATATGATAGAGCTTTTAAAGCCAATCTTATTTGGGAAATGGGTATAGTCAGGTTATTGCTTTGTGTTTTTGGGTGTACAACTAAATATGAGGGTACCCCATTTCAAACTATGACACTAGGACGTCATCCACCTCAGTTCTTTCGGACCATGGTTGCTGTAAAGCAGCCGAAACGTTGGGAACATAAAAAATACATAACATAAACGCGATAAAATTCTTAAAATTAGTTTTATTTCAATGTACAATTCCATTTAACTTAGCCAGAAGATATCCATGCAAGCAGACATGAGGTATCTACATTTTAAGCCTGTGTAACATTTGATAGACTGAAAACGAAACATGGCTATACATTTAACCAAAGTATTCGTTACCATGCCCCTTACATTCTGTATAATAATAGCTTCTATTATACACAGGAATAATTAATCACAAAGCTACTTTAAGTGTTAAATATGATATAATGAACCTACCTACCTATTTATGTTTTGTATCGGCGAAATATCTTTTTTTAAATTGGTCACTCAATATAGATTTCTTATATTTACGCAAATACTACATATTGAAATATGAACGCGATAAAATTAGTTTTATTTCAATTTATCACTCCATTTTGGTTCAACCACGGAATACCTAAAGTGGTCTCAGCACTACCATAGGCGAACCACTTACTTGTTTCCTTTTAAAGAGGTTTCGATATTTATGTTCAATCGACTCTGCAACGGTCAATGACTTAGTTCGCTTAGCAGGACCACAGTCTAGGGATGGGAGTACTGACGAAAACATGTCCACGGACTCATATTGATTGCGAAATTGTACTGATGGTAGTATTAAAAAACGAATATGCTGCCAAGAAAACATCTCTATTACAATACAACGCACGATTCAAAAGTACAAGCTAAGTTTTATTGCTGTATGTAAGTATAACTGTCTAGTCTAGTAGTTGCAACTTGATATTATTCGCTCTTTAAAAAAAGATAAATCCAATGTCCCAAAAAAAACGAACGCTTCGCCTTCTAAATTTTTTTGGTGTACCATCGCCTACAAAATAGAGCCAATGTTGCCAGTGTCGAGTAAAATTTTTCAAAGGAACGTTATTTTAAGTATAAGTTGGTACCTCTAATGATGTTATTAGCATGAGGGGTTCTCTACATTATCGTCGAAGACAATGATGATGATGAATTAATTAATAAAGCTGTGGACACTTTACCGAAAATGTACCGGTCATCTTTGAAAATCGATGTTATAATTGTATTGTATTTTCAACTTCCCACAAAAAAGTCCAATGGTTCGCCTCATCCTCACCCACGTAATTCCGGACATAAATCTGAATTGAACCGTGCCCGGAAACAGGACCATTCCTTTCTTCAAACATTGGTATTCCGCAATGATTCGTCACGCGTGCATCGCAGGCCAAATCTGGAGCCAAGACAATAGATCATTAGCGGATAGTTATCATCACTTAGATTGCAAATGCACCGGCCCCAGGTGCTTGGTATTACGCATTGATTGCTTGATTTATGTTTGTATTGTGCGATGCATTGATGATGAGTTCAATAGCAATAATTCTTTGTGAACAATACCGTAGTACTTAGGAGCAAAGGCTGTGCAGTTTTCTTGATTACGTGTTGAGAAATGTTAATCGTTCTTGATTGTAGAACTGACTGCATGGGCGGAGCAAAAGGCCCATATTAAACGACCACTAATATTATACACTATTTATCAAAGAAACACATTTTTTGGAAAAAAAAACAATATTACGTATTTAGACAGATTGTATGGAGAATTGAAAGTTTTAAATACCGTCCGCTACAGACGCTATAAAATTCTCCATACAAACTGTCTAAATACGGTAGACTATAAACTATACAGTTAGCTTACCAATAATCTCGCACTTCACGTGCTGATCGTAAGACTTAGCACTAATGGTTTTGAGACGATTATCGCTTGGAATAAATTCTTACTCTACCATTTAAAAATAATGTATATTGAATTTGTTATTATGTAGGTATGTTAGCAAATTGACAGGCAAACAACTATATTTTAGTTACAATGTATTTCCACTTCCACACAAAGTATCAATGGAATTTCTAACGGCTGCGTATAAGCGTAAATGCGAATGAAATTACTTTGGCTTACCACCAAGTGCGGTCGGTTTAGCCGCCCCGCTAGTCCACGCGTGGGGAATGTAGACGATAGCAAACAATAACATATACCTAAATAACATCGTCATTAAAACACAATGTATTCCTCCATGTACCTAAATTTACAAATGAATAGGCGTGGAGTATTAAAAAAAAATTATATGTTATGTAGATTCAAAGTTACTTCCAAGCCGTTGATATAATATTAATACTATCTGCTAGGACTACGAAATTTGTAAAAATTAAGACTTACAAAACATTTTAGGTACATAAATACCTTGTTAAAGTATCATCCAATCTAAGCTTATTTTGTGTAAATTACATTATATTTATATTTACAACTAGCTGTTACCCGCGACTTCGTTCGCGTGTTATTTAACAAAGACAACCGTTGGCAACAGCCTGCTCGCGCGTTCTGAGCCCGCGGGACGCATTTCAGGTTGTTGCTATCAATCTTAATCAGCAGTTATTTTAATATTACAAACAGACACTCCAATTTTATTTATATGTATAGATTTTTATTTATATTTTTATATTATATCTATACATATAAATAAAATTGGAGTGTCTGTTTGTAATATTAAAATAACTGCTTTTTACTAAGTGCATTTGGATGTATACACGTTACCTATACCGAAACAACAATTTTTATAATTTTTGTCTGTCTGTCTGTCGGTATGTCTGTCTGTCTGTCTGTTTGTTCCGGGTAATCTCTGAAATGGCTGGACCGATTTTGACGGGACTTTCACTAGCAGATAGCTGATGTAACAAGGAGTAACTTAGGCTACTTTTATTTTAGAAAAAAACATAGGATCTCACGAAAAAAAATTAAAACCAATGTTGCAGCGTTGCGCCTGATTAAGATTGATAGCAACAACCTGAAATGCGTCCCGCGGGCTCAGAACGCGCGAGCAGGCTGTTGCCAACGGTTGTGTCTTTGTTAAATAACACGCGAACGAAGTCGCGGGTAACAGCTAGTTGTAAATATAAATATAATGTAATTTACACAAAATAAGCTTAGATTGGATGATACTTTAACAAGGTATTTATGTACCTAAAATGTTTTGTAAGTCTTAATTTTTACAAATTTCGTAGTCCTAGCAGATAGTATTAATATTATATCAACGGCTTGGAAGTAACTTTGAATCTACATAACATATAATTTTTTTTTAATACTCCACGCCTATTCATTTGTAAATTTAGGTACATGGAGGAATACATTGTGTTTTAATGACGATGTTATTTAAACTGCTGCTGTCAACGGCTGTTGTCAACGGTTGTCTTAGTTAAATACCACGCGGACGAAGTCGCGGGCAACAGCTAGTATAAAATATAAATATAAATAAATAAATACTAGATTAAAGTTAAAGTAAATAGGTAAACAAAGAACTTGGCGGATTTTGGCGGAAATATATTTTTTAAAAATAATTCCATCGTTTCGCGGAGAATTGATATTGGTTGAACTGTTAACTTTTGAAACATTCTGTATAAAGCATTAGGTTCATTTTACCCTGCGGATTTGCTGATATTATGTTTGTAGGTAGGCTAGTGGTGACCCACTGTTGGGTGAGGGCTTGGTCATATGATAAGTATTTTTGTCACGGAACATAAGGTAACCTACCTACTGTTAGTTTGTTCGGTAATTAATTTCGTGACGGTTTGCATAAACTAATGTGTAATGTGTCCGCAGGGTGTCTGTGTCGGTTTTTCTCAACTAATTTATATTTAACCTAGTTAAAGCAGTAACTATATATATATATACTAAAGATGTGCCTAACATATTAAAACCGAACCGAATACTGAACATTTAGAATCAGAATCAGAATAATCGTCCGAATTATTCGGTTCAATTTATGTGCGCGCGTTGCAACACTCACTATAAGACGTGGCGACGCTTAGTATAACGCGTCACGCCGCTTAGTATGAGGCGTTGCGAAGCTCACTATAAGGCGTCTCGATGCATAGTATAAGGCATCGAAACGCCTAGTATTAAGCGTCGCGAAGCCTAACATTTAGTTCGCGACACCTTATAGTAAGCATGAACATGCCTTAAAGTTACGTTATTAGACCGTTTGTGCGATGGGTAAGTACAATTTTAGGGAATCCCAAAGAACAGGAATCTTTTTGAACGACTTGTCCGAGGCCTGCCTATGTATGCAATAGATATTTTACCATTGGTGTATCCGAACGTACTAGTGTCAACCTCCCTCCATCCGCCAAACGTCATTGTGACATTGACATATCAGCGTAGTCATTTGTCATTACCGCATGCGTGATAGTAGTGTGTAACACGTTTTATTTGGATTTTAACCATAACAATGGTGAATGCTAGCGAAAGTGCAGTGAAAAACATAGGCAAGGTGCTCAATGACCCCACGAGGCCGATGAAAGAGCGTTTTCGGGCGTTATTTACGCTCAGAAACATAGGCGGCGAAACCGCCATAGAGTGCATCAGCGAATGTTTTACAGACGAGTCTGTGTTGTTGAAACACGAACTGGCGTATTGTTTAGGACAAATGCAGGATAAAAGGGCTATTCCAGTGCTTAGAAGTGTGTTGGAAGACAAGGCACATGACCCCATAGTACGTCATGAAGCCGGTTAGTTTTTCTCTAATCTTTCTTTCTACACGTACATGATAAGGTTGTGATTGAAGAGAACATGTGGGGATTAAGTGTGGTCACGTATAGATTGCAATATAGTACGTATAAAGTGGGTATTTGATGAGATTATTAATGTGTAGATACAGTAGGTTCTATTTCGTATAATATTTTATTGTCTGTTAGTTAAAAACAATGTGTTTGCAATAGGCTGGAGCACTTTACAATTGATTGATTCAAAATCATAATATTAATATGACGCATAGCTCTAATAGATGTCTATATTGTTAGTATATGCATAAGCCACAAATGAAGTATGTGATAAACTTATAAATGGCCATTTTTTATTGAACCTTCTTTAAGCCACAAGGAAGATTAAATTAATATATGTATGTTAAATTTTCCAGGCGAAGCACTTGGTGCAATAGGAGATCCGAATCTTCATGAGTTGCTTGAAAAATACCAACATGATCCCGCAATTGAGGTGGCCGAGACCTGTCAAATAGCCCTGCAAAGACTAAACTGGGTGGCCAGCAACAACTCTAAGGAGGGCACCTTATCAATGAGTCTGTATACATCCATAGATCCTGCTCCTCCGAGCAGTGAGAATGACGTTCAGGAATTGAAGATTAAATTGATGGATGAATCGAAGCCTCTGTTTGATAGATATAGGGCTATGTTTAGTTTGAGGAACTTGGGGACAACCGAGAGTATTAATGCTCTGGGTGAAGGTGGGTGACATTTAATTGATTTTTTATGATGACTTAGTATGTTTATAAATAATACTACTCAATTCAGAAAACGAAATCTGGATCGCAGAACCACTGGTTTGAATCCCATGAGATGCAAATTTGGGTATTGAACTTTGGTATAATTTACCAATAATCTAACATTGATTGTATACAGCCTTTGTAGCCAACAGCCTATAAATAGAAAATATATAAATTGAATTATATTGAGTTGTCTGGAGATATTATCTTTTTTATATCCCTCTATTTATAAGAAAGTATTATTGACATTACAGGTTTCAAAGCAAGCAGCGCCCTCTTTCGTCATGAAGTAGCATTCGTTTTCGGTCAAATGCAGGATGAGAGGAGTGTGCCATTCCTGAAATCCACCCTAGAAGACACTGCTGAGCATGAGATGGTGCGACACGAGGCAGCCGAGGCGTTAGGCTCTATAGCTACTGATGAATGCACTGAGGTATTGAAAAGGTAAATAAAACATGACAAATAATGCTCATATCTGAAACACTATTGAAGACTGGCCATGGTGGGGGTAGTACTCAGAACCGAGTTTACGAGGGCGGCCTCTTAATTACTAGGATATTGGTGCTTACTCAATGTGTCCCACAACATTATCCATTGTGTTCCAGATTTATCTTTATATAAAAACTTATGAGTTAAAATTATTAAAACTACAAAACCTGACAACTATGTGTCGTCAAACATGACCTTAGTGGTTTATTTTAATCAATTGTTTCAGTCAAAACAAAAGGCACAATATTTACAGTAAGCTATAGAAAGCTAGCATTCATTAACAATGTTATAACAAAACACTTCATTTGAAAAATGATTTTTATTTTACTTGTAAAATGACAAGTAACAAAAAAAAAATTAAAAGAAAACATTGATTAATATTTCTGGGCACTTTTGGTATCGACGACGATGGCGAATTTTTGTGTAGTACCTATATAATTTTATATGCACCTTCTTTTTTAATTTATTTTTCCTATCAATTGGTATCTTTTAGTGGTTCGTTTTTTTGTATATTAGTACCTATAGTACATAATTTTAAAGTGAAATATGTAAATTAAATACTCTAGGGATATTTCTGTATAATCGGGAGTACTTAATTTTTCAAGTGGCTGGTTTTGGTTTTTTTCCAGGTACTTGTCGGACCCGCGGCGGGTTGTTCGCGAGAGCTGCGAGGTGGCGCTCGACATGTCGGAGTACGAGAACAGCCCCGAGTTCCAGTACGCGAACACTTTGCTCACTGTAGAAGGCTGATTAGATAAGTGTCTACTATAATTTATATAAATCGCATTTCTATTGTATAGTTAGGGAGCGTTCAAGTATTACGTAACGAATTGGGGGGGGGGGGGGTCTTCTGAAACGTTACGATGCGTTACAGGGGCGGCAGGGGGGGGGCGGTTGAACTGAACGAATTACGCGAACGGTCACGTTCGTTCGCAGACTACGTTTTACTAGGGGGGGGGGGGGGGGGGGGGCAAAAATTGCGTTACGTAATACTTGAACGCTCCCTTAATAGCTGTGTTCAAACCGATTCTATGTCAGGCGCGTCCCGTTTCAGTGTCATTTGCCTCGCTGTCAGGTCGGGTGTGGCATCTGCCCAAACCGACCTCGTGTAGCTATGCAGTTGGTGTGAACACAGCGATTGAGCTAAATTTGTCGTTTATATGAGCGTACAAGACCCACATTGTCCATACTGTTGAAACATAGCAATTCAGTTGCTATTAACATATTGCACGTTTTCTGGTGGCAATTTGTGGCTGTATTATGAGTATTTGGAACTTATAATGAACAGTATTCTCAAATGAACATGAAGATTTTATTTATTTATGTAATTGCAAATGACAAGTGTGATAATGGCAATATTTTTGTAAATAAACGTTGGATTATTCAAGATTATTTTTTTTATTTTATGGAACTGAAGTTTAGGGATGTAACACTCAAAAAGGTTTTACTAATTTTTGTATCGATATCATATGATGAGGTATCCCATGTTTAAGCAAAGATAAGATAATATTTTATTGCTAATAATATTTGGTACATTTTCTTATACATTACCTGCATCTATGGAGTACATCCCATTATTCGAGGGTGTGTGGTGGAGTGATCCGTGGCCCAAGGTACAATTAACCCGTGTTGCAGGCACTAGGAGATCTCACCACCGTAAGTACATAAGGTCTATTTCCATAGTGGCAGGTACTATAAGTACCTACAGAATCGCAATATTTGATTCGTCAAGTATATCGCCTGACACAGGTATACACACAGGCCATATTGCCCGTCTGTCTATGCCTGTATATTCGAGTATCTGTATAAAGTAGGTTTAGCAGTCGTAAGTGCCTCTACGAACTGGGCACGCAATTTGTAGGGCCGTTTTGTAGGGTCCCTACCAATGTAAATGACTAGCCAAATTGCCTCTTGACATGCCGATTTGTAGGGACCTGTAGGGACCCAATAAATCGGCGCTACAGATTGGGTGCCAATTTGGGCCGTTCGTAGAGGCTGTTAGCAGGACCTCTGAACTGATAGTGTATTTCTATCAACAACTTACGCGCCGGCAGTCGGTCCATTTGAGCTAAGCGAATTGATGGAATTGATATTTGATAGCTTCCGATTAAATTATTTATAACAATCCAGTTTTATTCCGTATTTTATGACTTTAATTTAATATTTTTTCACATTTGAAAACTCCGTATTGTTTTATTTGTTTTACTTTTATTCAAAGGAGGATCTATGTATTACAACGAAATTATGTTTTTAATAAAATAATGAAACCTTACACAAACAGATGACTGTGATGTCGTTATATACGTGCAGTTTTATTAGTCTGGGTATCAGTGTTTTGTTTGTAATGGCGGTAAGTGTTAGTTACTATAGGTAATACAAATGTCCGCTGTCCTCGAAGTAACAGCGATGGCTGTGTGAATTTATCGATATTTTAAGTCCGACAATTTAGGTGTCTGTAGAGTTGTCACATTTGACGGCTGTCAAATAGACATCAAAAGGGCGGCAGAACCAGCCTCAGAGGTTCAGCCGGAGGTACGGTAATGTGTTGTTTTTTTTAATCCGTAATTTGATTATACATAATATATTAATAAAGCACAAGTATAGCTTGCATAGCGCTTTATTATCATCAACCCTGCCTACCTACTAATATTGTTTTAAAATAGAAGTATACGCAACATTGAATCGTGCATACCTACGTAATTATAAGTGTCCAGTAGGTTCAAAATAAAAGGCCCATTTTGGTGTCTATAACATTTTTTTTATTCATGGCTGATCAGACCATGTTAGTTATACTTACCCATAACGATTCTATTGCACCGTCTATTTCATTCTGATAGACATCCGACGTGCTAGAGAGAGAACGCTCCTCGTTCCTCGGCTTCAGCCACGTGATCACCATCAGCCCCAGCTCGTCGGAACTGGCGGAGCAGCTCACTGAGGCCGTGTTCGATGCGAGGCCTGGCGAACGGCGCGTGCGCAGATACTTCGAGAAATATGATACGCCTTTCATAGGGGACTATAGACGAATGACTATAGAGTGACATGAACATAAAGTAAATTAGGTTATGGTCATGGATTTACTACTCTACTATCAGGATTGATTTCTAATGCACGAAAAACAAGCCAGGCGAGAATTCCCTATTACAAGTAGTGTGTCCCATTCTGCATGTAGGGGGTGTAGAGAGGAGTGACAAAGACACACTTCCACCAAATGCTCTCTCGCCCGGCTCGTTTTTCTAGCTACAAAAGTTAAAGAAATATATAACTTAATATATGAAAATAAAGTATCAATGAACGTGATCTTGATAAGGTAGGTAGTAAATCCATGTTTGCGGTATGCTGTAAGTATAGTTAAATAAAGGTGATTACTTGGTGTTTTCTGTATTTTATTATTGAATGATGAGTAGAAGGCCAGTCAGCTGGAATTCAAAATGGATATGTTGACACGTGCTATCGAAAGAGCTTTCTGTTCGGACAGGATTTCTGTGTAAGTCGATCAACACTTCGGATGAACTGGACAGGTAAGTGTAACACATCAACTGTTCGGTCCCAAATGAATTGTGTTATGAGTACCGTACAATTGACTGGGGGCGATCCCACTCAGTATTTAGGTACTACATGACACACACATTCACACAAACTTTGCACGTACCAGTATTGGAACCCAAGACAATCGGTACCGGAAGCAGGGTTACTACCAACTGAGCTAATCAGATCATCAGGTGACGGTAACTCAGATCTATTAATTACGGGGCTTAATGGCTTTTTATAGGAGAGTAACTATATTTACAGCTAGATATAAGAATCTAAGTAACTGCTTTATTCATCAGTTTGATGACTGCTAGAAAACTCGATCGTGAAGCAATATGGAGCCTTAATCGTACTGTAGTAGTTTATTATTTGCCTTGTATAATTAACACCGTTGTAGAAGTAATTGTTTTTTTTTCAAGTTATTTATTTATTTAATTTCATTTGCTGGAGTATTTTATCCACATTCATTAATCTTCTCGTGACTCACGTATGTAACTGCTTCTAATGCGGTCTCTACGCCGTAAATATTAATAAGGAAGCAGAATGTCCCTCAGGCTATGTACCGGAGGGCCGCGGAGATGAGTGACGTGTGGCTCTTATTACAGTAATCTGAGTATGTGGAGTGAGATGAAAGCAGACTCCACATCGTCCGATCCTAACTAGTTTTTTGGATGAATTGTCGGATAATGTGCAGGGCAATCGGACGTCGAAATTAGTCTTTAGGACGTCCGATTGCACCACATATCCGATTTCAACTGATTATTAGGATCGGATAGAAAGGTGTGGAACCTGCTTTATGTGTAGTGGTAGGTTATATAGTCAATGTAGTTAGGTAGGTAGGTATGTTAAGCTAGAGAAATGTTTTTTTTTATGTAGCTTTAGGACTCCCAGCGTCATAAAAACATTGAACTTTGTTTGTGATAACGGATTATATTATTCATAGCTGGTATCATACTACATTGGTCATGTAAGTACCTAATCTGTATGCTGCAACCAGCGGTAATAAAGATTCACAGGAAACTAACCCCTATAAAGTAAAAGAATAGTAAAATTGAAAACCCTTTTAAAACATGACATATTATGGTCTAAAAGTTCCTCACGATGTTTTCCTTCACCGTTTATGCAATTGATAATCATTGTTAAATATGAGGATCACTCTTTATTTCATATCCATAACTTAGCACCCAGAGTAGCGAGCCGGGGTTTGATCCTGACACTCTTGTTGCCAAGGCCAGCGTTCTACCAACGGTAATATGAACAGAGATAGCAAGACTTTCACGAAACGCAATCTCAAATTTTCAGGAATATGTGTCGTTCTGTCCCACCCAGTATACATTTCAGCAGGCGATAAAGTTACAAACTTCAGGTTGCCTACTTCAGGAATTACAGTGTCGTGTTCACGTTTACGTCTCATCCCCGGGGAGAAATTAAAAACTTTGCACCAACAAACCTTGTAGAGTTCAACTACTTGTGTAATAAAATGTTTTCAGTTTTACTGTGCCCGTAAACATTGTACTTATCAACATAGAAAGTATGTGACATAACATTTCCTATTGAGAAAACGTAACATACGGCACCTCAAAAGCTTCATTTTAATAAATCTGTTTATTTTTACTAAATTAAACATAGCCATTGTAGGTAAGTAGATATATGCTAATAATATCGTTACTTACTGGTATTTTTTCACAAATAAAGCTTGAGTATTAGAAGAGTAGGTACATACATAGAATTATTCGACAATGGCCGGCGGGCGTTGGAAAATTTCTGACATAAAAAATCTTATAATATGCGTCCGTCTTTAAAAGGTATAATATTATTATTTTTTAATATGAGCATATTTATAAAAAGAAGAAAAAAAAGGAAGGAAAGCAATTCGAATTTCGAATCAAACGAAACCGTTCCATTATTTAAAAGCTAACGTGTGGGTTGCAACATGGAAACTCGACTCGTTCATACTTAATTCATCAATACGTTTTTAAATTCGTTCGTATTAAAGAAAAACATCGATTTTATGGGTCGTTTGGGTGTTTCTGGGGTGTGCTGCCGAGTTCGCTGTGTGTAGGTAATGCAATCTTTTATTTATATAAAACCAACTTGGAGCAGACACATACCGTGCCGGGTCTAGACACCGGTCTCCTAGTGTTACACCGACGTCGACAGAGGAATAAGAAATTGTCGTTCGTTAGTGTGATCTTGTGGTCACCTCTAGTGTTGGAGTTTGTATGCCACTGTTACAATGGAGTGGTAGTACTAAGTACAAATATATAATGTTCACGTATCACGATCGACTTTTGTTCGTCCTGGAGTTACTTTAAGGTAGAGGTTTGAGTGGTTCACCGGTTAGTGGTGTAGTAATTTAGTATATTTTAGTGGTTCATTTATTCACTTCTTTACACGTCGGTGTGATTGTAAAGTCTTTTAAAAGCAGAATATAATAAGCTATATAGATAGCTACAGCACTGCGGATTGGCGGTCGATGTATAATGCATTTACGACATTTACCGTTGTTTGCTTTCCAATTGTTGCCGGTATATGTTTTAGAGTAATAAAATATCCATTTATTTGACTTATATATATGCATATTACGCACACCAGATTGGTGAATACAGTGGTAGCGTGGGAGGAAGTCGAGGGTAAGTCGTATTAAAAATATTAAAGTATCTAGTACCTACCTACTTACACGAAGTACTAGTAGATATCCTGATCTAATACAATATCAAATTATTCAATTAAAATAATATAAGAACCAGCCATGAGCCCGAGAGCAACTTAAAAAAATAATATTTTGACCCCTTTTAGGATCAGATTTCCAAAAACCCTCATATGCAAAATTTCATGTTTTAAGAATTTTATAAAATATATTCTGATAAATTAATTATATTCAACAGAATCTTAAAAGGATTAGCTAATTTTATCAACAGCGATGTCGTAACCAGATAGTTAACCCTGCATACATAAATGTAATATCACACTCGATCAACAAGTCAGTGGGGTCAAAAGGACCACGATAGATCCGACCGCAAGCTCCACCCGGTCAGATAATAGCATTAAGATTATGAAGGGCATGTTTGTATACCGTTACGCACATTTTGGGTTACATTCTGTATACATTCCCGTGTTATCCGTGCGTGTATTGTGGTAGGAAATCAGCGGAATTTGTAGTGGTTAGAACTTCGAATATACAGAGTGATTGAGAAAGGCCGTGAAACTGCGCTTCTTTAGCCCATTTGTAATCATTATTTCAAGTTGGTTGTCAAGTTAGTTGTAGTTGAATTTAGATAAGTCTCTATAACCCATTGCAACACCTCAAGACACTGTGAGCACTTTCTGCGTATATCGGACTACAAGCAACAATTAAATATGAGGGTACCCCGGTTCAAACTATGACACTTGGACGTCAACCACCTCAGTCCTCCCGTGACCATGGTTGCTGTAAAGCAGCCGAAACGTCGGGAACGTATAAAAACATAAAATAAACTCGATAAAATCCGTAAAATTAGTTTTAATTCAATGTGTAGTATTCGCGTAAATATAAGAAATCAATATGAAGTCTTCTAATTATTTTTTCTAATTTCGAAAGTCCACACTTCGATTTATTTCTCAAAAATATTCCTAGTCCACTTAAAACTGAAACGGTGCATCGCCAGGCCGTATCCAGGAACTCACTTCGAGGGGGGAGGGTCGAGCCCTGGATCAGAAACATTAGTAAGTACCAACATGTAAAACGGTGGGTTCTCTAAGATATATCAAGTGATGGGGGTTTTAATCCCTAAAACGCCGTGCCTACGGCCTTGTGCGTGGAAGGACTTCCATGCAGCGTTTCAGTTTAAAGAGTTCTTTCTTATACCGTATATTTCAGGGAGCCCATTACGTATTTCGCTTTTGTGGTCACACAAAATGGCTCCCATTAGTCTCGCATTTGTTAAATGGACGAAAGAAACCTCTTCTCGGCGCTACAATTGTATAGATTGATTGTCAATCAACTGAATAGGGAGCGACACAAAGATGGACTATTTAGTGGTTATTGCTTTGATCGGTGGAAGAAACATCACCGGGTATAACGCCTTAATCATTCTTAACCAATAGTGTCGGAATTTAGTGTTGAGTTTGAATCAGAAATAAAAATACCAGTTTTGTACTTCATATTTTAAAAATTAAAAAAAAAACAACAATCGGCACAACAAGCAACTTTGATTGAAATAAAACTAATCTTACGGATTTTATCGCGTTTATTATACGTTTTTTACGTTCCCGACGTTTCGGCTGCTTTACAGCAACCATGGTCACGGGTGGACTGAGGTGGTTGACGTCCTGGTGTCATAGTTTGAAACGGGGTACCCTCATATTTAGTGGCTGAATCGTCGGGAACGTAAAGAACGTATAATAAACGCGATAAAATCCGTAAGATTAGTTTTATTAAAATTGAAAAAAAAAAATTGAATTAATGTTATATAACAGCAATTTACTTATAAACCAAGCGTGTAATTAGATCTAACGCACCGCTATATTTTCGAGTCATTGGTGTCGAAACTTCGCTGATGAAATGATTAGGCTCCAAAGACCAAATCTAGCGGAAATAGTATCGCGATACGGTGACTGCTGTGATCATTAGTGCATGATAATTGTAGTACGCGATAATTATAGTGTAACATGATACTGTGATCATAGTATGGATATAGTAGGTTGATAGTGAAGAATCTAGTCATAGAGTGGAATTAGGACCTTGAAAATGTTTAGTTTAGGCGAACTTAAGAAGTATTGCAGCCAACTGTTGGCATTTCCTTCCTCAGTGCGAGAGAGATGCAAGCCATCAGTGACGAAGAGTAAACATTTGTAAAGGGAAAGTCGACTAGTGTAATACCTGTTAGCGACGCTAAAATATACTGTTATTATTTAAGTAAGTTTCCGAACTTGAGTTTAAAACTATTTGGTGAAATGTCACATATAACTTGACGTCTGTCAATTGTTTTAAAAATGGAAATATTTTCGTTTGTTTTTGTTTTCCCGCGCCTTTTTTTGTTGTTCTCCCGCCTATTACCGTGCTGAGAACTGTTGTGTTTTTTGAGTTTTCGTCAATTATACTAATTTACAGTCCATTTTAGCATTTTATTTCCTGCTCACGCTCACCCGTTCACCCGTCGGCTACAATACCTAAATTGTGACTATATCATTTGTCAATTTTCGAAAGAGAAGCCGGATGGAATCGGGTTGTATTGATTCTTCGCCACTGCAAACCATATTACACCATTCCGGTCCAGTGTGGGTAACCAATCATATCATAACTTTCGAGAACCGGTCAGATATATCGGAGTAGTTATTAGAAATAATATAAGTAATATAAAAAAATAAACAAAAATAGAGTTCTTAAAAAAGTATTTCAAAAATCTATTATATATACACGTTACGTCAAATATATACTAGTCCATGAGTGCGGTTTGTAATCGCCCTAATGCACCACAGATGTTGCGGATTCATGGCCTCTTGACCTCTGCGCATGCAACGGAGACATTATACGAGTATATCATAAATTATACAGGTAAAGAGCAGAAGTTTTAGTAAAGGATTTAAGAACTATATGTCCAGAAGAACTTAGTGCGCTAGAACACTAATAGTGAAGAGCTAACAAAGGGACAAAATATCGTAATTTTGATTTTATGCTGAGAGTCGCGTTTTGTGTGCTGAACTTACTTCCATTCAATGTGCGAAAATAATTTACATACACTATGGCCCCAACCGCGAATGTTAGGCGAACGGGATTCACAGTATGCATGTACATTTAGCAAATGTTAGCTCACAAAATTACGCTATATCAGCAGGACCCTTAAAGTGCGCGTGCGTCGACTCAGCACATAGATTAGTAAATAATCCAGAGTGTAAGTGGCCTCGTAACAAACTTTGATACCATGGATCCAACTCATGATTTTGAACCCCAAGAGTTGGAATTTATCGTCGATCTTTTCATGAATCTTAGGCATTTTTTTTCAATTCATTTTAAATTGATTTTAATAAGAAATTATAATACAAGTCTATCTTGACGTGCTTATAAATAAAAAAACATAATTACTAATTTAGACCTAAAACTGCAATGTAAATTAATACTCCATATGCTTGAGCGCGCACGTTAGTCGACGGGTCGGGTATCGGGCAGAGCGTTGAGTTGTGATCGCGTTGTTAAGGATACATTGCGCGCTCAAACATTACAACATTTGTAACCCATGACTTTTGACATAAATGATTTCTATAATTTTGTTATAGGTACACGGTAGGTATTAAGTGTACACTTTATCCAAAGATTTCTTTATCATGCCCCTGTATAAGTAGATTACTTTTTTAGAAAATTCTCAACCATCTTACTTTACCACCTAATAGCCCAAGAGTTTTAAACGGTATACCTAACAAATTTACCGATAATATTATACGAATAAGAATAACAATATTAATCTTCTGCATTATTCTCCGTGATGTAAATGATTTTGAGAATTTACAGTTTAAACAGTATGGTCTAGACTTTAGTGCAGCCTCGGCGGCGTTATTTCATCTCGGGTAAGTGAATCGCGAGACGAGTGGAGGTGCCAAGCGGAGTTAATGTCAACTGCTATTAGTTTAGTGCCACCATTTAGTGGCAAAAATGTGTGCTTTTAGTGATAGACCTTGTGTGTCAGTGTGTGATCTCATTAGGCTAGGGAGGGGTTTAATGTATCTTTACTTTCAAAATTTATACAGGTTGATGCTAAAAGAACCTTAACTTCATTCTCGTATTTGTAATTATTATGTGAAGTTAGAATATCGACATGTCGAATGAATGAATTTTGTTTCCAAGAAAATGACAATTGTGTTTTTTTTTAATCGACCTTATCGAAATTCTGATTTCACAAATTGATAAAAAAGGCGCCAAAGAAGCGTAGGTTTAACGCTTAGCATACCCTTTATGAATTAACCCGTATACATTTGAAAATAAAGATCTGATCAAGATAAGAGCTCCATATTTGTAAAACGGACCTAACCTAATACACGCCTTATTAGCACTTTGATACGTCAAAATTCAAAAATTCTCGTAAAAACATTAACCCCCCCAATTCATAAACGTTATATAACTTTATCAAACGTCATATAGTACTGCGCAAAGCAAAACTCTTGTGCGTACAGTGTGCAAGTCTATAAATTCGGGGTTAAGACTTTATATCCGAGACTCACTATGAAGAAATCTCAACACTTTGTGATGTGACCTTCTAAAAATAGCACAAAGTTATTTCAACTTCAACTTCTTTATACACGTAGTCGTATAAGATGAGCGTCATACAGAATACCCACGTGACCTGGGCGACGGCTACAAACAGATAACCTAAATACTAAAATAGAGGAGACGTTGTAACGCCCGTCACGTAGGAAAGGGACAAAATGTATCTAAGCTCTAGGACGGATAGCTTGTAGGGCGTGCGTAGCGACTCCCTAATCCAATGTAACGTATAAACTTACGGGGTTACAAAACAGACTTTTTAGTAATATAAGTTTATTCTTTGATCATCTTCTAATCTTTACTATCCAACTTCCAACTAGGTAATATTATAAATGTGAAAGATTGGATGGATGTTTGTTACTCAATCACGCCAGAACGGCTGCACGGATCTGGTTGAAATTTGGCACAGAGATAGATTATAGTCTGGAATAGCACATATGCTACTTTTTATCCCGGTAAAATGTATGGTTCCCGTGGGATAGATTTGTTTTAATTTTTCATAGAGCAAAGGATCGACATGATTTTTTGCATAGGTGTTGTTAGTGGTAGTTTAGGGGTCAGCAAATGGCATATACTACTGTTTAACCAGGAAAACTGCACGGTTCCTATGGGATAGCATACAAGAACCGTGCATTTGCAAAAGGACATAGAGGAAAAGCACATACTTTTTAATCGCGGCACCGCGGGGCGCAGCTAGTATATATATATGATAAGAATCGTACGCATGGACATTGATAGCAGTTATTTTCTAAAAATAGAAAGTTGCCAGGACGCAAGCTTCAACCTTTCTCGTATCACACATTTTGTCGAGACAGTAGACTGTCATTTGGTTTTGAGATAATTGACAAGTACTATGGTACGTCTACTTGGATATAAGATCATTAGGTGATTAAGTAATTTTGTTACCGACTGTATGCAGGTACAATCTGTAAAGTTTCCGTGATGTTTCTGGCTGGCTAGATTGTTTTTCGCAACTTTCAAACAGTGTCGGTTTAGCCAAATAGCAAGAGTTAGCAAATGCTAGGGCCCCGCGCCTTGGGGGCCTCGCGGCTTAGCGCATAAACATCTATCAAGCAAGATATGTATAGTATACCACCTCCTGTCTCTCACTGGACGGTACGTAGTATAGCATGGGTACCTATCGTACTAAACGTATTCGCTATACAGGTCTGCGTATTTACTAGAGCCCTCGCGCATTTGCTACGGGCCCCGCACTGGATTAATCCGGCGTTGCTTTGAAACCTTAAAAAAAAATAGAGATCACAGAGAGTATTAATATCCACGTCTGAGTCAACGTTTTAAAAGTTATAACGATTCAGAGCATTGTTAAAATTCATATTAAAGTATTTTCCATTTTAATTCGCACCGTGTCAAAGACTTGAGTATTGGAAATATTATAATTTTAAATATACCCACTCTATAAAAAAAGTAATGATCCTGTCGCGGCGGAGTCATCAGATCAAAGGTAGGCGTAAAGAGAGTAAAATGTAAAGCTCTCATAGATTTCGTCGTTTGATTAAGCGGCCGAAGGGAAAATATTATATTTTTTTATTTAAACAACCTGAGCACCGAGATTATCGAGGTAAGAATGTTTTTATCTTTTGAAAGAAGATACCGTAGGTATAATAATAATGTTATTATAAGTAGTTAGGCAGGTAGATTAAAGAAGAAATAAATTGGTAGAAATAGTAATTTCTACCAATTTATTTTTTCTATGGCAACCTTACATCAAAGTCATGACGTAGGTATAACAATCGAATGGATGGCAACGCTTTGTATTGTTTTATGAGTTCCTTTTGTGCGGGTTGTTTTTATTTGCAGGATTAATTAAATTTGGCGGATGTTTTATATGGAAATAGGATAATTTGAGTGCGCCTCAAACAACGAACGACGTAGTGGTACTATTAGGTGTAGGTGGTTTTATGTTTTTTCTGTTGAATTTACATAGGTATAGGTTCACGTAGAGATGCCACTAATTTGAGTAATACGCTGCCGAAAGTTCTATAAAAATCTAAAAAAGCAACCAAAATGCGTTGAGACGCGTGCGGCCTTTTAATAAAAGAAAAACAATGGTTCGATGACCTTTCTCATTTTCGTCTTCCACTGACACTAATTATAAAATGTGCCTATTTAAACAGCTATATTTAAGATTTTCCCACACAATTTCAATGCCGTGTTTGACACAAATTATATTACAAGTTCAAAAATATAATTTCATATTGCATTAATATAATTTTAAATTGATTAATTTATTTCTTTATGCTAAAATCCTACGGCGTTTTAGCATAACGAAATCATTTTTATACCTACTTATAATAGCGGTGTTTAAATTGTGGTTTGTTGCATTAGCCAACATGATTTAGGCATATTATATTCATGAATGGGCTCACACGGGCCCATGAATATAGAATAAAATGGGATTAAAAAAGTTTTCGTATTATCTACGAACGTAATGTGAAAGTTATAACACGTCTCTTATGACTGCGCGGTTAACTTTAGAGTTCAATTTAGTGTAACCTTTTATTAGGTGTATGAGATTAATTCTGTTTTTAACGTTAGTCTTGCATTGGTGTCATCAAATGAAAACATTAAACATATTTATACTTACTTAATGGTGTTAAATTTATCATAACTCGGCCAAAAGTCAAGAATTTGATAACAAATATTTGGGAAATGTTTTATACGTATTTTTTATAATCTGTATAATAACTTAACGCGTTGTGTCTCGAGCCTTATCGGGATGGAAGGGGCATACACTCCCCCTTAATGCAACGGAGATAGAGCATAGTCCATCAACCTGTTCCAGTATGGGTAGGCGAACTTCACACGACTGTCGAAAGTCGAGCCAGTTTTCTCACGATGTTTATATATATTCACCGTACAAGTGGTGATTGTTATTGAAAACGGCACACGCACGTGAAATCTTAAAATCCCAGTGGTACGAGCGGGGTTTTGAACCGTCACACTTCTGTCTAATGAAACCTCTTTACCAGACAAGAAAAAAAAACTCATCTTGTCTTTAAAACTAGAACATGCAGTATTTTTTTCTACTTTCAAATGAAGAAAAATGCAATGATGAGGGTAGTGTGTTTATGTACCGAGCGCTTCCAACTCGATTACGTATGTACCTACTTATGTAGTACTCATATGTGTACCATTATTCAAATTGACTTTTTGCTCTCAACGTGTACGTATACGGTCGGTTTTCGGTGAATTACTCCCAATCGGCCACGCCCGTTCCTAGTTCTATGAGTTTTTGTGTGTAAATTTTCTAGTCATTAGGAATCAAATTTAAATAACCTTACAAATAGAAAATGCATTGTCATTACACTAGTTAATCTGTGGTGTCACTATTTCTGTATGTTGTGTACATAATTTAGTGAGATGTAGGTTTTATTACCAGTACATCAAGTGCGAGATCATTCGTAAGCTAATTGCATAGTATATAGTCTACCGTATTTACCGTACCGTACATTTTGTATGGAGAATTGAACAGCGCCTCTAGCGGACGGTAATTAAAACTTTCAATTCTCCACACAAAATGTCTATATACGGTAGACTATAAAGTATACGGTTAGCTCACGAATAATCTCGCACTTGAGGTACAGGTACACTTCAGGACTGAAGAGCCGATACATAATATTTTCTCTGCCTGCCCTGCTGACTACTTGTACTTCATATACATTGCAGTCTCCAGTTTTTGGAGCAAAGACCAGCATCGTGTCATTTTTAGTAACCAACACTCGTTTCAATGTCTTCCAATGTGATAGATAAAAATATCAGATTTTATCCGACTTTTCCGAGCAACTTAGCAATCCAAATGGCGTCCATATAATTCACCAAATTGTATCCAATTTATCCCAAACACTTGTAACGGTGAAACGATAAATAAAACAAAGTGTAAGGGAGGAAACTTTGCGAGCAGTTTGAATGGATCGCTGTTGGCAACTTCAATCATTTTTTATATTCTGTTAGCGGATATGCTTAACAGTGTGTGCGAGAGAAACAAATAAAACAAACGTAGATTGAGTTTTTATGGGCGCAGCAGTTTTTTAAGGGTTCGATTTCGCTGACGCAGCTACTTGGTTTTTGGAGAGCGCGGAGTACGATCCAACAAAGGGCAACGTAGCAACATGGGGCACGTTGTCTTGCTTATAAAACTGTGTGCAACATCGTTTTCCTATTAGCAATTATACGAGTGCGCTGCATAAGACCCCAAACACTATCGCACTAAGTTTCAAACTCGCCTAAAGAACTATTTGCTACAATAAAATACATGCACCAATGCAGCAACGGTTACCGAAACGCGATAAGGGATCTCGTAGTGATAAATTCAAAGCGCTTTCCAGCACTTGACACTTGTCACCAGTGTAGTTGCAGGAACCTGGTGAGCGAGGCTTCTCTGTGAACAGCATACACAATGAGGGCAACACATAGATTTTGTGTTTAACCTTGAAATGCATTCGTGTCTGTGGATGAAAAGGTATTCCATTTTTCTTTTCGCCAGACGAACACATCTAGTTACGGACCCACATTAAACGTACATATGGGTACCGTAAAATGTACTGGGGGCGATCCCAGTATATAATACTTATGCTCATCCCAAGCCGGGTCACCACCAACTGACCACCACCACAATTATTTGAACAAATATGCCTTGTATTAATGCCGGTACCGATGGTCGGTAAAGCATCATGACTCGATTCAAGGTACTATATCTAATGAATCCGATTTCACATATATCGATTGACTGTATTCATCCGACCACGCAAACCTCTTTAAGGCGATCGCGAGTAGTAGGGACAGCACATAGTGCCCCGTCCGCCCCTCGGTTTACGACGCCTCTACAGGCACATAAAACAGGCAGCCGTGAATAGTTACTCAATATCGTGTAAAGCTTGTTCGGTACGCAGGCATGTTATTGAGTTTTTCGTTGACGTTTTACGGTCTTATCTTATTTGTGTGTTTCAGCTGATTTATTATACTTTTTTATTTGACTCCGTTGATTAGGTATAGCGCGTGTAGTTTTATTGGGTCGGCTGTTTTCAATTTGTAGCTTCAATATAGTTTAGGGGCAAACGAATGTGTCTACAGCTAGACCGATCTCTCTTTTCTTAGGCTTGATACCCTTGTCGGCGGTCGTTGATTCAAAATTGTATTTAGTACTAGCTGTTACCCGCGACTTCGTCCGCGTGGTATTTAACAAATAATGTATGTATACAACTTTCCTATTTGAATCGAATATTATTAAATTTTTCATTGGTTTTAATATTAGGATTTCGTGAGATCATATTTTTTTCTAAAATAAAAGTAAGTTTACTAATAAAAGTAAGTTACTCCTTGTTACATCAGCTATATGCCAGTGAAAGTCGCGTCAAAATCGGTCCAGCCATTTCAGAGATTAGCAGGAACAAACAGACAGACAGACAGACAAAATTTTTAAAAAATATTGTTTTGGTATAAGTACCGTGTATACATCCAAATGCACTTAGTAAAAGCGGTTATTTTAATATTACAAACAGACACCCCAATTTTAATTATTTGTATAGATTGTATAGACAATTCGTCTTCATTGATCTCGAACTGTCGTCTGGCAGACTTTCTCATTAACTGGGGGTTTAGTTAGGGGTTTTATTTGGCCAGTCCAGCGCATGGGGATAAGTCCTTTATATCTATACTCATGGACTCTACCCCAGAGTGAGAGAATTTCAATGGCACCCGCTGGTCACCGCGACTCATGTTCAGAATATCAGGGGATACCAGACTGGTGCTGTGGATTAAAGTCTGGCATTAAGTTCTAATTCGTATAGCACTGAGACGTTGGTAAGTCGCTATGTTCAACATTATGCGGAGCATCCCACATTTCCAAAAGATGGATCCTTTCGTTTCTGTTCATTCACAGTCTACAACGCTAAGCGTCTCACTAGAGTCTAGCACTTTTTATTTTAGTACTGTGTACTTGCGCAGTACTAGAATGGACTAGAGATGGACCGTCCTAGACAACATATGCACACGCAAAATGTATGTCTATATACGTCAATGTATACTTGTTTTTGTACTCGACTGTCGATTACAGGATCAAGACGACCAATTACAGCTTATATTCTTTTAGTCTACCAAGTGAAAATTGATTTCCATCATTCTATTTACTATTACAAATTCTTGTGGGACAGTTTGAATTAATCGTATATCTAGTAGTTAAGTTAATTCAAGTTACGCAACTTGATTCGCCTCATAAATTTTAGGGGTCGAGTCACCTTCGTCCGTAGGAGAATTAAATACCCTCGTGATACCCTACACGTGACCCTGGGTGGTGCCAACTAGGTGACAACTCTACTGGTGGTAGGCTTCGGCCGTGGTTAGTCACCACCCACTGAACAAAGCCATGTCGCCAAGCGGCCTAGCCGTGTTCCGGCATGATGTTCGGTGTTGCCATTCATGGATGGCGGGTCAGATCAGTTGCGCTGCATGTGCCTAGTGAATGTAGCGTCTCGATCTACTGCCGCCTTCCTACCTAGGCAAGTATGCTCCATCGTAGATCTCATCGTCACTTACCATCAGGTGAGATCGAGATCAAATACTTGCCTATAATGTAATAAAAAAAAATAAAAAAAATTAGGCCATTGCTATTCACCCGCTGAGCAGCCATTACCCCATGTCAAGTGTACGGGGCATTCAATATTAACGGCTTTCAATCCACCCCCAATTATCCGACGGACAAGCCAGTTCATTTCACCTGAATCGGAATTAATGTGCAGATATCATCAGCCGCTGGGTGGGAAATGGATGACAGTAATTTCATGTTATTTGTATTCAGAGGTGATACGTTTTGGTATGATAGTGTTATGTTTGTTTTCTATGAAAATGGGGTTAATTTGGTCACTACAGAGACTAATCGCGACTAAAGACGTCTGAAACTAAAAGCTAGCTCCGCGTTAATGTCCATATGTGTTCTTCTTCTTTCTTTACGAAATGAGATGCGATGAAATAAAATGGATATGAATATGGCCTCACCCGCAACTTAGCGGGTATTTTGCCAGTGTCAAGTAATTAATAGCAATATTAAATTCAATAAATACACATTATAAATAAAATAATGGATGTGACATGATGAAATGAAAATGGCGTCCAATAAAGAGTAAAACGCTCCATATTTGTTATTCAATGTGTAAACAAAACGAAACGTCAAATATCATGTTTAAATGTCACTGTCATCAACATAAAAAAAATACTGTTGTTAAAAAGTGTGAAGACTTTTTGGGGATAGTCGAAGAGAAAGGTAATCAATTTTGATTTATTTTATGAAAATTGTGTTTCTTTGAAATATAATGTGTAATTTTGGTGGAATATTTGCCATTATTTGTTCATAAACGTGCACGAGTGTAGGAAAATAAAATTAAATAGTCAAACACGACTTTTCCAGTTCTCCCAAAAAGTTCGGTAATTCGTCAGTAAAGTATCCGCAAGTTTACTGATAGGGTTAGGGGGGTTTATTAGGCCTAGTCTACGGATTAGCACTGCATAGAATTTCCAATGTTTGATATTTAAAGAAAACATTCCACTTGACGTTGGCAAAATACCTACTCAAAGGTGGGTGAGGCCATTTACAAAAAAAAGTGTGAAATCCGAACGCTAATATCGTTTGATCATTAGGAAAAAAAAATTACTCCATGTAATAATAAAAAACACAAAAAATAATAATGAAAACACCAAAAAACCTCTTTCTTATATAATGGTCTAGAAGATTTTTCATGAAAATATAAAATTACTACATACTTTTAAAAGAATATTATTTTAGCACAAATCATGTAAGTACCACTACGTAATAACAAAACTTTGTTTAACTAACATGAAGTTTTTATATATTACTAGCTGCGCCCGGGGGTGTTACCCGCGATAAAAAGTATGAAAAATTAAAACATCTATCCCACGGGAACCATACATTTTACCGGGATAAAAAGTAGCCTATGTGCTATTCCAGACTATAATCTATCTCTGTGCCAAATTTCATCCAGATCCGTTCAGCCATTCTGGCGTGATTGAGTATCAAACATCCATCCATCTATCCATCCATCCAAACTTTCACATTTATAATATTGCGCGGTGTTACCCGCGATAAAAAGTATGAAAAATTAAAACATCTATCCCACGGGAACCATACATTTTACCGGGATAAAAAGTAGCCTATGTGCTATTCCAGACTATAATCTATCTCTGTGCCAAATTCCATCCAGATCCGTTCAGCCGTTCGGGCGTGAAAGAGTAACAAACATCCATCCATCCATTTATCCATCCATCCATCCATCCAAACTTTCACATTTATAATATTAGTATAGATTAGTATAGATTTATGTACCGCTGTAGTAAGCATGCCCCTAAATTTCATTCGAAGGTCACCGAACATTCGTTATAGAACTGAACTCCCTGAAACTTTGAGCCCTGGCTTTCGAGTTCCATGTACAAATAGATTAGAAAGTTCGATGGGGCCAGTGCGCTGTGCACATAAGGCTTGACTTTGAAAGCAAAGCGAACTAAACAGAGTGAAGTGGCTATTCAGCGCTTCAAGCGGATAGCGCTTGATCTGATTTATAAAATGAACTGGCATTTATAGGGTAAATCTTGTCTAATCTCCGCAGTAAATCTTATTTCGCGTCAGTTTGGTGCCGTCTCGACTAGTCGTTTTGTCGTGTCTAAATACTTACCCGCTCCCTCATCGATTAATTTTAAATGAATTCTATTATAATCAGATTTCTGTTATCTGTCGGTAATGGCAATGTTTAATATTTTTGTGTTCGTAATTGAACTTCGTCACATTATTGCCTCATGTGCTTATGAATTGAATGCCCCCCCCCCAGTCCCATTCAGTCGCTGCTCGCACAAATATTCAACAAGAAGAGAATTTCCAAAATTTGTCTATCCGGGAACAGAATTCGCCATCAACCAGTAGACTGAGCCGAGCGGCCTACGCTCAAACTACTAGACGTCTCGTCGTCAAGTTTGAGATTATTCGTAAGCTAACTGTATAGTTTTTGGTTTACGTATTTAGACAGGCTATATGGAAAATTTAACAGCGCCCCTAGTGGACAGTATTTAAAACATTCAATTCTCCATACAATATGTAGCATACGACTGGCTTACGATAGCTTACGAATAATCTCGCACTGGACGAGCAGGCAGTCATCTGTTTAGGATTCCGTAGACAAACTAGAAATCCAAACTTACCATTAAAATATATTACACTGTTATGAACTACAGTTCATATGGTCAGTAGTAAAATCTTTGATACCACAGATAAACACGTCTTGTAAAATCTTCGTACAAGCCCTCGATGTTATCACATCAAGTCCACCGAGTCATTATAAAGGGCAACTCGGGTTTTAATTTACAAAGTCGGCGCTTATCTTTTTCTCCGGTTGAGTTCTGTGCGGCGGGTTGCGGTCGGGCCGGGCAATAATTCAGCAAGATGCCGCCCCATCAGACCCATTACCGTAATAGCGAGCTGTACTTTTGTTTTATTGGCACATAAATCAGTTTAATTAGTTTAATGACATCCTGTAGGTGTGCTTTTTGATGGTTTTTTAAATGGTACAATGGTGGTATAATGAGTTAGATATATCTAAGAGATTAGTTTTGCTCTATAATACAAGCGTTGCTTAGTGTGGGTGTAGTTATAGTAGGTGTGTTCGTCTGGCGATATTTATTATTATTATTTATATAACGAAATTATATTAACGGCTGTACGTGGTCCACCAGTCACCCAGTGTTAGAATTTTGATAAACAAGAAGAAGAAAATATTGTTCATTCATAAGAAGATTATATAAGAAGAAGATTAATTTGTGCGGTTGCTTTGATGAAACAGTTGCAGCTATGTCCCAAGATATTTCCTTCATCTGACCTGGTTCTCAAATCCTTAATAAACTAGCGAACGCGGGAGCGCTCAGACCACAACTCCCTGGCCTCATTTGTCATTCGGCCAATTTGTCCCGACACTACGGCATTGTCACCGTTCCCGCCGCAATACATTATGCGGTCGCGTTGTTCACGTAAGCGTTTTTTTTAACTTGCTCGTTGCACTCGTCTGTACTAATTTGGGGCGATAAGATACGGCGTTGTTTGTTGGTTGGTTTTAACAAAAACAAAAACCGTCTTGAACAACTAAAAAATAAAATAGAATCTAATCTTGAGATCTACCTTGTCTAATTGAATCAAATATACGAGTATAACGAATGTATTGTAATCATATCCTTTCAAATAAATAAAAAATACAAATCCCACTAATATTATAAAAGTGAAAGTTTGGATGGATGGATGGATGTTTCGTAAAATTAGTTTTATTTCAATGTGTAGTATTCGCGTGAATATAAGAAATCTTTATATTCAGGACTATCTTATTATGTCGCATCCACATCTACAACTGTTCTTGCTGGACATCCTGACTGATCACAGTAGACCACACTATAAACCATTTATGAGCACTAAGTCCTCCATTTGTTGGATTGACGTTTTACGTCTTACACTTATATTGTTATGTTATATAACACGAGGTTTGAAGCAGTCGTCTCTGAGTCGGCTTAAAGTTACTGATTTACAGAATACTAAACCTTGGACCTGCGTTACTTTAGCGCATTTATAATCATTATGTAGGGTCAGAATTTGGATACATTTTTTTTAAAAAAGAACAGAAAAACAGAACAAAGCTATCGCATACATCGTGTTTACAAATGCGTCGAAGAAGCCACGGTTCCAGGCTTAGTATACCTTTTCTGAATTACCCTGTATAGATACGGTATTAAAAAGTACAATTAGTACTGCAGATTCATCTATAGCAAAATGTTGAGTTTAGACCATACCTTTTTCGGCATCACACACAGACAGACGCACAAAATCACCGAAATCCGAACAGGCAGAATTTTAAGTTCATCTATCGTTAATTCAGAATGTTTTCAAGCAATTAAATATGTATAAAACTTTCCGTGTCGTGTTAAACTGACAATAGAATAGGTATTAGGTTCCAAATATTTTGATAGATCGTCAATCGTTCGGTCCCAGACGACGCGTCGTTCCCTTTCGTCGTATCGTTTCACGAGGTTACAAACTTTTGGGCTTGGTAAAGACCTTGGCACACTGTGAGCTTAGTTTTGCCTTTTTTACATCAATTGTTATTGTTAAGTATGAATACACGGACTCTGTCCACATGGTAATAAAAAAAACTACTTAAAATGACCCATTTTATGCTCAGTTTACGTGATGCAATATACTTAGTAACTAAAATCGGCACAATAATAAAATAACTCAACATTTTATTTTCTTATAATTGTAATATAATAAAATCACCAGACGAACATACCAACTGTACGGTCCAAAACTAATACACGCTTGTATTATCTTGTACATACAATGGATTGGGGCCGATGCCAGCATATAATTAATTGGAAAGACATTAAACATGACTTGGGTACAAACATTCATGCTCATCAAGTTTGTCCCTACCAGGATTCGAAACCGGGAACACCAACTATGCCAATGGGGTCGTATATATTTATTTGCATTCATCATTGTTAGGATCAGTAGAACCGGGGCTAGGTACATAATTTCTACATAAGTATTTATTTGTAGCCAAACGTGGGCGTAGTATCGAGTGACTTATGTTGTTTTTCTTCCGCCATCGCTCTCATCTCGCTGGGTCAGTACCCTTGTTTGAGCCTTGGACACATCGGGGTTACACTCCCGTGATATCGTTAAAACTCTGCCTAAGTATTTTATAACATCACTTACTATGAAGAAAGGAACATTTATGGGCCATAAATTGATATGTTATTTGGATGCTAATTAACAATGTTGTTTATTACATCCTACTAAGTAGGATTATTGCTTGGGAAGTGGGGCAGGATATAGATGAAATCTCTTATAGGAGACGAAAATAGGTTTATCGCAAATTACCTACCAAGTTATCGTCTACTTCTGAAATAAATAAGAGCTTCATTGGTCTAGTGACTGGCAATTAAATTATTGTTTATTTCTTATTTTATTGAAATATAGGTCTCCCAATATAATTATTGTAGAGTGCTAGTAAAGTAACTGGCACTATCCTGTAACTCCTGTAGATATAAGAAGAAAACAAATAAGATTAACATTATATGCATAGGTAGCTGACTGCTTCAGTAATTCTAAAATTGCCTCACAATTAATTGAATATAATTAACGTGAACCATTTGGTGAAACAAAATTAGTTTGGTGGGTCTGTGTTAAAAACTTTAGTGTAGTGATTGTTGACTTCATAATGAGGTATTTTAAGGAAGTTATAAAATAATATATTATGTAGATATGGATACATTTACTACAAAACAAGCGAATTTCATCAAATTTGATCTAATACAAAACAATATATACAATTAGGATTAATTATTACGATAAATTTGGAGATTCTTACTTTAGTCCATCATTAATTTTATCATATAATTATTTGTTCATCAATAAGTGATTAGATTATAATAATAATTGAGAGTGATAACAAAATTTGTGATACTCACATTTATAATACACATTGGTTATAATAATTTTCCGAGCCCCGCAGATACGTATCTTTTACGCAACAAAGATAGCACTAAATTCCGATTAGATTATGATTTTGTTATACACTAATTAACGGTTCCATTTCAACGCGTTGCATTCGCTCTGCCCAGACATGAATTTCAACGACAAAGTGGTTCTAGTCACTGGTGCCAGTTCCGGCATAGGTGCATCCATCGCCATAAAATTCGCCGAAGAAGGTGCAAGACTCGTGATAGTTGGACGAAACCAGGACAAACTTAATGCAGTCGCTTCGAAATGTGCCAAACCGCTGGTCATCGTTGCTGACGTCACTAAAGATGCAGACTGCAAGAGAATTGTGAACGAAACTATCGCACTTTATGGACAACTAGACGTTCTAATTAACAACGCAGGTGTTGCCAACACTTGTAGCATTTTAACTGAGAACACCATGGAAGTGTTTGATCATGTGATGTCAACCAATCTCCGCTCAGCTGTCAACATAACAACACTTGCTGCTCCACATCTGGTGAAAACTAAAGGCAACATTGTCAACATGTCAAGCATAGCGGGATCCCGAGTTATATCATCAAGGAGTTTCGCATACTGCACTTCTAAGGCAGCTCTTGATCATTTCACGAGAGCTGTAGCTTTAGATCTAGCTGCAACTGGAGTGAGAGTGAATTCTGTTAACCCAGGCCCTGTAAAGACTGATATTGTGGAAAACACAGGTGCCAATGAGAGTCACCAAGCCGTTATTTGGGACATGATGAAGAAAGCAACTCTGCTTGATAGGATCTCGGAACCGGAGGAAGTGGCCGACGTCGTGCTGTACCTAGCAAGTGATAAAGCTGCAGCTATAACTGGTGCGTCGTATTTTATTGATAATGGCGCTTTTTTGAAAGGTCCGTGGTTCTGATCACGTTTTGTAGATGAAGGTGGTACAAATTAGTTGTTGTTTTTTTACAATTTTCTCAAACCTTTACTTAATTTATTATGTTCTGTTGTCTACAAATATATTAAAACAATTTTATTTGTGTTATGCTTTACATTTATTTTAAAAAGAGAATTTTCATTTTTAATAATTAATAAAAATATAACATTTATAAAAATTTTATTCTAATTACCCAAATAATTTCTACACCAGAGTCTGGAGGAAGAGATCTCATTAGCTTATTCTTAAGAGCACAGAGGCGAAGTATTAATTAAAAAATCTGACTTGTAAGGACCGTGGTTTCCAACTGCTTGCAGCAAAGTTTTTTCAGTCTTAAATATTCTTTTAAGGGGAAAAACTAGTAGGGACAACACTGCTCCGGCTAAGAATTCTATTGAGCTCCCCTTAAAAGAATTTTTATCAAGGCGTTTAAGCCACGACGGTATTCCTGGTGACCTTCGTGTTTGAAGACATCTTGTTTATATTGTTTTTTTTTATTTATAGAGAATCTTTTGATGCTTTAGTACTTCCTTTTGTTACGATTCTTGCGCGCCAAGTTAGAGGAACAATTCTAAATATATTCCTGAACTATTTAATTATGGCTCGTAACGTTCACACATCACATAAATGAATTTTTTTCACTCTACAATGACATATTATAAAGGCTTGAATAATACACTTATTCATCTTTTAAAGTGATTTCGTAAACTAGCGTTGCTCTCAACTAGAGATATCTAGAGCCATTTCAAGAGTAGAAAATTTAACAATTTTCCTGAAAAAATGGTCTCAAAAAGTAACATTAAACGGATAAGAAATGTAAGTACTCGGCTCGCGCCCGTCGCTATCTGAATTACTTAACTTGTTATACTTGAATGCAATTTGTGCGATGTTCATAATGGAACCAAGAATTAGTCGTTCGATACACAATATTAATTCTGAAAGTTTGGCGAGAGCTTGCCGCAACGTTTGACCAGTAAGGAATGGTTAACCAATGGAATATCGGTTATTCTCCGAGTTATGGTGAACTTGATAACTCATAAGATAGCATCATGTTAAATATTTTTAACCGACGAAAACCAGAAGCAGCCTATATTATTCGAACCTATATTATTTTTTACGGCCTGATTAGCGTAGTTGGTAGTGACCCTAATTTCCGTGCCGAGGGTCCCGGGTTCGAAACCTGGTATGGACAAACTTTGTGTGATGAGCACGAAAGTTTGTACCCAAGAAATGGATGTTTAATATATATATAAGTAATATATACATAAGTAATATATACTGAGTTCTCCTCTAGTCCATTGTACGGTACCCATAATACAAGCGTTGCTAAGTGTGGGACCGTATAGTTGGTCTGTGCGTCTGGCGATATTTATTTATCTAGGAACTGAAGTCCCAAACAGAGTGGCAGGTGATTGATGAAAAAAGCTTGGGAGAATAGCGCTCTTTATTAGAGACAGCAAGACAGCATTGAAATAGGACAATAAATAAAAGACAAAAGCAATCTAATAATTTAAATATTGGAATATCAAAACATGCCAGTACTTTGATTATCTTTAAATAAGACGTAGGTTTTAAAAAAATATGTATTTAATTTTTAAAAACAAGTTGCTGGCACTGGTTTCAAATAAATATTATTGGATAGTGTCCGAAAGAATTCCGTCAACCATTTATTTTATAGTCTCAAAATTCTTATCCACCAATTCAGTCTCATGCCAGCGCAGCATTTACTAAACTAATACCAAAGCGCTTGTGCATTAGTTTTGCGCTCTCTCTGTTAGTGCAACACCCTTCAATAACAGAGATTGCGTGTCCCTGTTCACAACTTATGCATTCGACGTACCATTTGTATGCATAAACTATTGTGCAGTGCGAGCTCTGATTCTTTAAGAATATATAGAGATAATATTAAATTGGATAAGTCCGCTATACATATATAATATACTAAATGCACATGACAATGTTAGTCTACATTGAGTTCATTTTTGTCTCTACCTGCACGTGCAAGTGCGAGCTAACTGTATACTTTATAGTCTACCGTATTTAGATATTTTGTATGCTGAATTGAAAGGGGCGTTTTTCAAATAGTGGACGGTATTTCAAACTTTCAATTCTCCTTACAAAATGTCTAAATACGGTACACAATAATGTATACGGTTAGCTTACAAATAATCTCGCACTTGACGAACTGTATCGTAATTTATATCTGCATCGTTCACGAAAAAGTATATATCTAGCTCAGTGGTCCTCAACCTTTTTCATAGGGGCCACAAACACGTGTTAGTCGTGGAGTCGCGGTGCGCAAAAAAAAATAGGTAAATATTTCTTAGGTTTTCTCTATTGTCACAAATTGAATTAACTATGAACGGATTTATCGCGTCGCGGTAGCGTTATGTAGAACCACTTTACTCAATTTTTCTTATGAGCGGGAAATTCAAAATGGTTTAAAACAAAGTAATACCAGATGGGCCAACCACAGAAGCCCAGCGGGCCGCAGGAGACATGTCCTGACCAATGCAAACATTACACGTTATGGAGCCGCTTCTATAAAGAATACACCAATTTTGATTTGATTTGAGAGTAATCCGTAACAACTACTTACAAAGGAATTGAGGAAAACGTTCCTATACACGTGCTTATCTCCCCGCAATGCTATAATTAAGGCGGCAAACTGGCATTTTGCTCAGAAAAAGGAATGTAATAAGCCCCGCGGCGTTTGGTGACACATATAAATGGATAAATGAGCAACAGCGTGTCCGAACTTTTTGGCGGGAAATTGAACCTTGAAGTTGTCTATGTTGTTTTATTTTCCAAAAAATGTGTTTCTTTGATAAATAATGTGTACTATTAGTGGTATATAAACCACTAGCTGCGCCCCGCGGTGTTACCCGCGATTAAAAAGTATGTCCTTTTTACCGGGATAAAAAGTAGCCTATGTGCTATTCCAGACTATAATCTGTGTGCCAAATTTCATCCAGATCCGTTCAGCCGTTCTGGCGTGATTGAGTAACAAACATCCATCCATCCAAACTTTCACATTTATAATATTAGTGTGAAGTGTGATTGTGTGCTCATAAAGATGCACGAGTGAAGGAAATTGAGTGAAGAAAATTACAGGGTGTAGATAAAACCACTTAATAAATTATTGCTAACTCGACAGAACGCACATTAATAAATATCCAAACGGGAAGAAAAGGAATTCAAATAATGAATTCTCAAATAGAGGTACTCGTTCATTAATGTACTCGGTTAGGGCTTCGCGTCTCTACAATCCTCTAAAAGGGGATGCTCTTTGTAATTTCTTCGTTCACATTTACAATTTGATTTAATTTCAGCATTTCCAGCGATCTTCCCCTCCTTGGGGTTTTAAGCAGTTTCGCACGACAACAGATTCGCGAAACTAAACATGTTGTTCTTCTACTTTTTTTAAGGTTGGCAATCGACTACAAAATAGAGCCATTTTGCCAGTGTGGAGTATTTCTTGATAATTGTTATGAAATTATAACTACCGCTGGTGATGATGTCATTGACGGCGATGATGATGAAATGCAACCCCTACCCCTATAAAGCTTGCCCTGTATAATACTTGACTGAAAATTTACTGGACATCTTAGCTGAACTTGAAATGTCAAGTTATACTATTTCATTTTTGTTTACTTCACTTGATAACTTCAAAATGCCCCTGGAATCTTGTTTTGTGGAGTAATAAATGTAGAAGATACAGTTAATGTATTGAAAATCATTGATTAATGAAAAAAATATCAATTTGTTAGATTATAATCTGTTATTAGCTTTTTTGGCAGAAATTTGTCATCTGTGATTTATTTTATTTTGGCCAGTATTTTTTTTTCATAAATTCTATCGAAGATTAAACAGATTCTTAAAAGCTTGATGACATAGATTAGGTAGGTCTGTAGAGACACGAAGATTTTTTTTTCTAAGAAAAAGGTACATAGTATTTTACTTATTAAAACAACTTATAATTATTAATTTTATGATACAATTTTAAAAAATATTTTCGTGGCATGGTAAACATAGTCTTAGTATTCAGTTTCTTTGAACTACAGTTTTATCCTGTAAAGAAAATAGCATTCTAAAAAAAAACATAAGAGGAAGCCTTCATTGTTTTCCACACGGGATGAAGGAGTAACAAACATTCTGTTTACTTATTAACTCTGAAACCGTTAGTCTTGAGAAAAACTTGTAAAAATATTTTTCGTATTTTTTGCCTGCCTACAGGTCGGAACGAGGTTGAATATTTGCGGGAGCCTGTTCTAGGCTGGCATTGATAAATTATAACCTAGACATCTCTGTACGTTATGGTAAAATTGTGCGGCGCAGATATTATACCTTTCTTACTTTTTGCTAACACTTCGTATAATCTACTTTGCATCAGCCTGAGTTTTGATCCAAGCAATTACATTCGGGTGCAACGAATTCGGGTCAGTTATATTAAGTTTTATGTCGGTGACCCAGATTCATTGCTCCCGAGTGTAGTTCACGCGGATTTGACATATCGAACAGCTGGGGTGACAGCGAAGCAAATGTCAGACAACAACGCTCGGGCGCGGCAGCGAGGCACGTAACTGAACGAGGCAAAGGATCTTCGCAGAATGAACCAGAAATGTACATGATTGAACAACAGTATCTTAAAACACAGCAAAGCAATTTATGCATAACGATTTATCAGTGTTTCCCCAAGTGCAGTTCGGCGCTGTATTAATTAGACAGTCATAGCCGGAGTTGGAACCACACGGATTAAGTGGTGCACGTTCACAACAGTCTTGCGATAGTAATGAAACAACATTCGCCGGGATTGAAACTACGTCTAGGATGTTATTAGAATTAAAGCACTATTGACCTGATTCAGATTTAAAAAAATACGTCATTACCCATGTGGTTATTCTTAGAGCTCATATACAACACACGCAGGAGTTTCATAGCGCATATGCAAACAAAACGAAGTTGTCAGCTACCCTTACATTTCAAATCACGTGAATCGCAGAATGTGGAACGCTCCAAACTGCGTCTATTTGGGGTCTTATTTATCAGATTTTCTGAGATACGATTATCGTCTGCAAAAATCTGTACTTATTCTAACATCATACTTAGGAAATTGAATGAAATCTTCAATTTTCATTTGGATTGTGCAAGGGAGGCGAACGTGTTTGAGGGTACCCAAAGATTAGTTAGACAGGCTTATACCTACCTATGCAATCCTAATTATCAGATGTAATTGGCTAATTGGTATAGGGAAATCGGACGTTCTAAATCCTAATTTCGGACGTCATTTTGCCCTACACATTATCTGATTTCATCCGCAAATTAGAATAAGGTTCGTGCGTTAAAGTAGCCTCCCGTGTCAGAGCATGTTTTGATAAACGGTGTATTTTTGTTCATATAAGGGATGCGGGCCCATGCAAAACTAAATAAATAATTTTAACTTCTGAATGCCTAATATTTGCAGTTAATTAGACACATTTTGAATATTGCTTAGGATAATTTATATAGATATTTATATATAAGGACTGCCGTTGTTAGACGATACTAAAATGACACCGACACGTCAAGTGCGAGCTAACTGTATACTTTATAGTGTACCGTATTTAGACATTTTGTATGGAGAATTGAAAAGCGCCCCTAGGGGACGGTATTTAAAACTTTCATTCTCCATACAAAATGTCTAACGCTTAGATTACGAATAATCTCGCACTTGACGGACTAGTATAGGTAGATTAATTAACTACACAGAATGAACAACATAACCTTAAATTGATGCAAGCAACATTGCAAAGAGGTTAGGAGCGCATTCAATCGCATTAGTATGCGTCGAAACGTCATTTCGTTTTTGATTTATCGATGTAGCACACGCGAGCCCTGGAACCATTACCTCGTTACGCTACCGAATGACGGTAGATCCGTAGTGGATGGTAAAAAAGGAATATATGATGAATAGAAGTAGGTAGTTAGTGAGATTTAGTGGATATAATTGTTATTTTGTTCCACAATTACGTGGAAGCTTCATCGTGTAAGCTCTTTTTGAAGACGAGGGAGACTTTATCCTTTTGAGATTATCAATATTGTCAGATAAATAACGTGATAGTATGTATCAACCATTAACAGTTTAATGTAAAGTTTAATTAATTCAGAGCGATAGTGCTCATGATCATTGCACTAGTCAGTCGATTCAATATCATATCTTTTTACTCCGGTAAAAATAACAGAAAGACACAAAAATGAGATATTAATTCATTCAAAGAAGAATATTAAGCAAGTAATTTAGTTGTGTAACGTACATTGTACTTTCCTCAAAAACAATTAATTCTGCAACAAAACTTAATTAAAACTACGACACTTTGTTATATTTTTTCTATCCGTTTTTATTGCGAAGTTTACAACTACATAACTACAGTTTTTTACTCCCCCGCCACTAACGAGAGTTTTTTGGTTAGTTAAAGCATTTATTTGTATAATGAACTTAGATTGTGTTTCAAATATTCAGACATAGAAATATGTAGGCAGTAGACTAATATTAAGATCAATTATTAATCTATACTTCTATATATACTAATATACTAATATTATAAATGTGAAAGTTTGGATGGATGGATAGATGGATGGATGGATGTTTGTTACTCTTTCACGCCAGAACGGCTGAACGGATCTGGATGAAATTTGGCACAGAGATAGATTATAGTCTGGAATAGCACATAAGCTACTTTTTATCCCGGTAAAATGTACGGTTCCCGTGGGATAGATTTGTTTAAATTTTTCATAGAGTACCAATAAATTCATTTTCTCATACATTTGATTCTGAGGCGGTACGAAGTTCGCCGGGACAGCTAGTCTTAGATAAAGCTTATCGAAGGGATCGAATAAAAAACTTAATACTTATAAGATTTTGCGATTAAAAATATGATAAATTCAGTTTGTAAAATGATTTTGATAAATATATCCTTTTTACTAAGAAATAATTCAGTAAGTTACATTTCGACTCTACAGGAAATGTGAATAAGTTCACACAATATGTACTAAAAAGGGCTCCGAACCCCCGCGACAAATAAAATGTAATGGTCTCATAAGGATTCCCTCTTCACACCAAATGTATTTGAGGGTACATTTCCATAACAAAGCTCTATTCACACACAGTTTATTGCTCTCCCGATCGCCTGGGCAATGCACTTAGAAACAAATTAATCGAAGATCAATATTACAGAGCTGAGCGAAAATTATTTTGTAAGTATGTAGAAGAGCAAGGAAGGTGGTTAGTAAGAATCGCTAATGTATATGCTTGGTTAAATAAATGAAGGGTATTTAACTGTGTTTGAAAGACTATCTTAAATGGTTTAAAATATCATGTTCTTGTATGTTGTAAGTCCCACGTTGGGCGCCATACGTAGCCGTACAACACAACTATTAAAATGAATTATAACCTTTGAGTATTTAAGAAATAGAGCCGCCTACATCCAACATATGTTCTGTATTTTTTCTGCCAATTCTTGAGAGAGAGAGTGGGGGGGGGGGGGGGGTAAACATACGAACCGATTCAAAATGGTAGCGATCAAGATTGAATTAGTTTTAGACAGCTTATGGGCAAACTCCACTAATATGGTAAATGTGAAAGTTTGGATGGATGTTTGTTACTCACCATCACGCCAGAACGGCTGAATAGATCTGGATGAAATTTGGCACAGAGATAGATTATAGTCTAGAATAGCACATAGACTTTTTATTCCGGTAAAGTGTATGGTTCCCGTGGGATAATTTGCTTTAATTTTTCATAGAGCAAATGATCGACATGATTTTTTTCATAGGTAGTGGTAGTTTAGGGGCCAGAACATTACATAGGCTAAATTTGTATTCCGGAAAAATGCACGGTTCCTATGGGATAGCATACAGGAACCGTGCATTTGCAAAAGGACAAAGAGGAAAAGGACATACTTTTTAATCGCGGGTAACACCGCTGAGCGCAACTAATGGTACATATTTTTGGCAGAGGGGTACGTCATCGTCAATGCCGCGTCCAGGCTTATTGCTCTAAGAATATGAGCAATGAATTATTATTCTCAATGAGATGCCGGCTCGCTGGTACTTAAGGGTCTTATATCCGACTCTCCACAGTTCATTTGGCGCGTTCGCTTGCCACTTTTAATGACTTCACTCTTCCGCGTTGTTTGTCGTTAAAAGTTACTTAAGTGACGGGCGCTGATCGTTCGGTACCGCCGGCCGGGGCTCTGCTGATGATCGTAGCTTAACATTGTAGTATGATTGGTTTTATCAACAGACCAACACCAACTCAGCATCGTATGGTCCAAGACGCAACGGCAACGGGCAACGGTATTATTATAGGTCACCATGTTGCTTACAGATAATAAATATGGGACTGGGTTCCGATCTAGCAACACCCGGACTAGGAAAATTTACGAAAATACAATTTCTGGTCTTTGCGCGGACGGGAATCGAACCCGCAACGATCTGGGAGCAGTGAGTTTAGCGCTCAAGCGTTTTAACCAAGTGTATCAAAATTGTATCCTACTTGGTAAATACTAGGAGTTTCGGTTCATTTATATTAGGTGTACTTCCACAAATAATTAAAAAAAATACTTGGCCGTGTCCGTAATCTGAATATTACTAAAAAAGAAATACATGGAGTATAATTTGATTCTTTGTCTGTTTGTCTATTGGTCGGCTTGGCACGGCGATAGCTATACAACCCAGGCGAAAATAGTTTCTTTCCCCAGAAATTTATAGCTTCTAGCCGAAAATCTGTATCTTAAAACACGGCAGGATAGCTTATATAAAATCCATATTAAGACTTAATTTTATCTAATAGAAGAGTTCTACTGATATACTAAAGTAACTAAAGGCCACGCGATCAAGTCGCGGGCATAGCTAATAGTTACAACTATTTAGTTTCCATAGTTAAATGTGGACCTTGTGAAAATGCCAAGGAAAATTCGTTACACATTCATGCTTAAACTTTGCTTAGGTTTAAATACTGACGTAGACGTACAACACTGGCAGTTGAGACTAAAGGATTCCTATCTCTCTCTACATTCATCTCATCTTTTATTCACTCCAGTAAATAGAATTATACGGCATGTCGTTTCATAGGGGTATTAACATAAGAATCATCTGACGTTTCTGCGGTACAGAGATGACGTTCGACTTATTCTATTTATCAGTGTTTCTTTTTTCTATTCAATCAGTATACTGCGAATTCATCTATTGTTAAATATCTACTTATCTGAGCCCTGTAGCTCAAGCACATCTTTTACGTACCATTTAGGCATCGCATGCGTCTTCCATCCCTCTCACAGCACAGATTTCATTAATAAGTATGGCAGTGACAGCATGTTTTCTCGATGGCGTTACGCACGATTACATTAGGATTATCTGCTTACCCTACTAAAGTACAACAATGATAATTCCTACTAAAATATAAGCCATTCATACACACGTAACACAACATATACAGTATCTTGAAAGTTTCAAATAAGAACTTGTGTTAATCAATATGGGTCGATAATTAGACCTGGTCGACCCCCAAAATCTTTTTTTTCCCCTGGGAAACGAATACCTACCCCTTGGGATCGGTATCGACCACTTTGGTAATCCCTGGTCTAACAATATTATTATTATTAATTAGTTTTAATTCTTTCGCTGAAACGAATGCGCATGGGACTACTCAAACAGCGTTTGAATTACTGATGTGTAAAAGGCTCTGTGGAATCGTATTAACTCGGAGGGCTTGTACCTCAGTCGCCCGCTAAATTATTCGTGTGTCACATGCAGCCGGCTTAAAAATGTACCAATTTGGGCCACGTCCCCTTTGACGCGCGACTCTGCTCGTGTGCCTTTAAATTGAACGCGGTTAATGCTTGATTAAATCGTGCTACGAATAAAATATAGTTACAATTAGGTTGTGGTCCGTTCACGGTGTCATTTTTCTGTCGATAGTTTTGGATTACCTATATAAATTCGTGGATAAGTGATTGATCCATCTCTTCTAAGTAATATACTTCCTAATGTTATTTATTTTATATGCAAATAGTGTGGCTTAGAGCACGGAGACCTGGTGACCTGAATCGCAATTTCTAAACTGACCATAGTTGAGGCATCAGTCTCTACATTACAGTAGTACTACTGATAGTAGGTACAGTAGTAGTGGTGGTAGCTCTGCGTATGCTTATTTCATGTAAAAGGTATGCGCTGAGCTACCATTTTTCTTCACAGAGTTCTGTATACATATGTATGTAGGTAGTCTCAGTCTGTACCTACTACCTGCATATGTATATAGGTAGTATCCGTCTGTACCTACTACCTACATATGTATATAGGTAGTATCCGTCTGTACCTACTACCTGCATATGTATATAGGTTGTATCCGTCTGTACCTACTACCTGCATATGTATATAGGTAGTATCCGTCTGTACCTACTACCTACATATGTATGTAGATAGTAAGTACAGACTACATATGTATGTAGGTAGGTAGTATAGGTAGGTAGGTAGTATAGTAAAATGTGTTAATAATTATGGAGGAACAAATAAACATATTTTTCGATGTAGCTGTTACGGAATCACGCCATATTGGTCTTACAAGATTGTTGAAGTGGATGAAACTTACATAAAAAATATCTTGTTTCAAACTTACGCCTTGGCCTTACGATCTTCTTACACTAGTAAAAAACTTCGGATCTAAACTCAAAGCCCTCGAGACAAATCCATGTATAAAATATAATAATACAAAAAGATTGTTCTCAATATAAGAGATGAGAGAATCTCGCGTACAAGCCGGCGGTTCAAAAGATAAATTTCTCGCTCTCAAATTAAATTCATTCGTTGATTAATGCATGACATATTGTGTGTTTTGAATTTTAAAGCCGTGTGATATATTTTCTTACATAACGCGGCTTATTTTCTGTAATGAACGTCGTATATATTTTTATGTTATCTATGTAGGTTAATCTTGCCAAGAATTTATTACATTCAATCGTCAAAGCCAGATATGCTTTGATATAGGATGATTTAAGCGTCCAGACTTATAAATAAATATCGCCAGACGAACACACCAACTATACGGTCGCACACCAAGCAACGCTTGTATTATGGGTACCGTACAATGGACTGAGGGTGGTCTGACGATATAATACTTATATAGATATTAAGCATCCATGACTCGGGTACGAACACTCGTGCTTATCACACAAAGTTTGTCCGTAGGTACTAGGATTTGAACCCGGGACCCTCGGCACAGAAAGCAGGGTCACTACCAACTGCGCTCATCAGGTCGTACTAATGTATATTGAATATTCCTGTCAGTTCCTCAATTTTATTTCAGCGGCCGCGTTTCGCCAATCTTGCTGTTTGCAAATTTACGGTAAGTATCTAACCCTATATTGATCGTCTCAATTGATTAGCAGTTACAGCGTTTAATTTGTTTGCGGGGGGCAGTAAAACGGTCTAACGGCCGTTAGCGTGATTACACTATAGCTATAACGACGCCTGAGGGATGCGGACACTGATACCGATATGATCTTTTGTTTATATCTTCAATATTATATAACATCGTTACCCCGGGAGAATTGTAACATAGAAATAACAACATATGTATGTACAAGAACTCTGAATAATGAAAAAAATAAATTATAATGAAATACTAATCGTTGGTGAGCGCTTCAATGTTCCTAGTAGTCCAAATAGGGATTTTAGGGAATGTAAAATTGAAATACTAAATAAATATCGCCAGACGAATACACCAACTATACGGCCTCACACTAAGCAACGCTTGTATTATGGGTACCGGACCGTACAATATCCGAACAATACAACGCAGAAGGCGATCAGCGGCCATGCAGTTACTCAATCCATGTGCATAATATTTTAATTACTTACCAAGTATTTGTATACAGTTGGCCAAAGGCGGGTTGGCAGAATACATGGTACATAAAGCGAGCTTCTAATGGCTTGGAACTGCAGGTGATTATCATATATGGTCATTAGACTGTTGTGGTATTTGTGTCTACATAAACACAAAACTAATGGTAGTCTTCCTCATTAATGTGACGTGCAAATTGCCAGGAGAACTGTTTTTACAGAACTCCAAACACGGTGATGACTTGTTTCAAACTTGACGAGTTTGATTAGAACGTCTGAAATGCGCTCGAAGGTGCTTCGACAGCACGTATAATGTTTGTCTATGCCTATGCGTTGTATTATGACTCGAAAGATTGTTTTTTTTTTAATTAACCGAATCGCTTCCATCGAATAACATGTATCTTTAGTGATTATAACTTTTGTCATATATATACATATAAAATATCTCGTGTTACCGAAGCTCCCATTTCAAGTTGTCTCCCTTCAAGATTTATAATATGTATAAAAATATATACAGTCAACCACAAATTTGTAACCACTGTTGCCACGGAAGGTACCTACCATTCTGTCTCTTTAGTACAGTTGCGTACAGTAGGCAGGAACTGTTCATTCACACACTGTGGGAGAATATACCGATATGAAACTTATTGAATAGAACCGTATCGCTCGTAGACCATGCACGGTAGTATTGTGAAGCCGAACATTGAATGAGTACACGCCATATATTTGAAACAGTGGATGACGTGGGTCGTGTGAATGATGTATCTTCCAAAAGCATGATCCTCATTTATTTAAACTCTGTGAAGACGAGGTGAACTATCGATTGCTCGTGGTATCTCATTACCCTCTACTGCATTGCATGTGGGGCTATTGGTTCAATTGCTATAGGTTACAACCACAATACAAGATGAATGTAACTGAGAATCAGAATTAGAGTAGTTTTAAAATTATCCCGCGAATTTATAGACGTTTTATAACTTTATCAAACGTCATATAGTATTGCGCATGAGACATTTGCGGTATGTATATTATGTCTTAACTATAGACTGTTTATAAAGGATTTCTATTCTTTTTGGAGCCGAAATTGTTATGGGTATTGGGTAAGCCTAAGTAGGAAAAGATAAAAATAAGTTAGTAGATAAGTACGTATACCCAATTTTTTGTTCCTACAACTCCGTGAGACATCAAAGTACTAGATAGTACATCCCACTAATATTATAAATCCCACTAATATTATAAATGTGAAAGTTTGGATGGATGGATGAATGGATGGATGTTTGTTACTCAATCACGCTAGAACGGCTGAACGGATCTGGATAAAATTTGGCACATAGATAGATTATTGTCTGAAATAGCACATAGGCTAGTTTTTATCCCGGAAAAATCACGGTTCCTATACGGGATAGCATACAGAAACCGTGCATTTGCAAAAGGAAATAGAGGAAAGGGACATACTTTTTAATCGCGGGTAACACCGCGGGGCGCAGCTGTATAGTATTACTATATACATTCCACAGATACATTCGTCAATTACTTGACATCATATGTCGAGCTGCCAATGTATCTACATACGTCAATGATAGGTACTAGTAGGTATATTTGTAGGGCATGATAAAACATTTCTTTCATTCTCCTCGTCTCAGTGAGATCATTATCTTGTTGTTCATGAATAAGTAATGAGCGCTGTAATGGCAAGGTTAGCTCAGAATGGAGGCCACACATCTATCAAATGTACAGAACCAAATTAGGTACGTAGAGCTATCAATCAAACGTATAAAATATTTCTAATGTAAATATTGTGTGGGATTAGTGATGATGGGATAGGTTTGAACGTCACAGATTGTATATCTATGGTATTGCTTTTCGAGATGTGATCGTTATTTTCTAAATAAGAAAAGAGATCTTTTAAACCAGGGATTCCCAAACTATTTTGGGGGTCTCTCGCCCAATGATATTTCCAAATTTTCCAAAATGAACTGATACCTGGGTAAACTAAACTGATTACCCCGCAATCAAGATTTTTTTCCTATTGATACAAAATAACAATTTCATCTTGTACGAACTTGTGCACGCTTATCGAATTTGAAAGATTGAAATAAGAACTTGTGTTAATTAATAATAATAATAAAAAATAATTAAGTGTTGTTTGAACAGTTCAGAATCACCGCGCACCGAGAGTCGCAACCAAACATCTACAAAACGTGTCTTCTTACCGAAGATATAATTTGTAATGAGAAAATGGGGCTAAAAAAGGAGACATGGTACATAGTCACCGAAAATAATATTGATCAAATAATCTTTTATTATATACAATTAAATGTTTAATTGAATATACTGAAGCTGGGTGCCTCGTCATATTTAAAAACAAAATAAATACTTAATATCTCCAGACGAACTGAGCCTTTAAAAGTTCATAGGCTGATCGCGATTCAAATGTAATTTTATACAATAAGAGCTACAATAGGTATTTCTGATCACAACGAGACCCATATCACTGATATAACAAAGTAAAACATTTATTTCCAAAATTGAAAGCAATAGAAAAGTGCCCAGACTCCCATGAGGTTTCGCCTTACATTTCAATAAGAATTGCTCAGTACGATCCTTAGAAACCTGTACCCTTATAGAGTACGGTGCAATCCGCACATTCACCCTGTGGGAGCTACGTGACGTGACCGACCCCGAACACGCGACCTTACCTGAGTCCTAATGTAAGACTTTTTCATCATTATAATATTATAGCTCTAGAGACACTATCTAGCCACTTGGCTAGGACAGTAATGTAGGGATTATTTTTTGGGAGAAGTTTCACAAAATGACTTTGTTTCGCCGCGTTTTGTTCAACCTTTTATTCGCATGGACATGGATAAATGTTTCAGTATGTTGGTTCATGAATAAAGGTGTTGCAAGTCTATTACGAGCTCCTTAGAAACGTCTATAAAGGAAGGATGTCATGGTAATTTAAATATGTGTAAAGAGTCAAGAATAAAGTAACAGACAATGTTATATTAAACCTAAATTATTTACACACTTTGGCACATTCTGGATTTCAGCTTAACGCGATAACAGCTCAAAACCGCCCAACTTGTACGCTCATCCAAAAGTCGCCGCCCAACTCAAGCAACACTGAACCTCATTTACTTCGTGTCAAAGTGAAATACGGTAATGTCCTTCATGGTGTTACCGCGGGAAATTTAGGGGAAAAGCGGAAATATATTGAAACAGGGAACAATCAGAAGCCATTGCATCATTAAGAAGATTAATAGCTATGGGTGGGGCGGAGTCGGTGATGGAAATTGTCGTGTAGTCTGCCTCTATGATCTGTGGTTTAAAAATCCGTGCAGATTTTTGGTTAATTTATATTTCAGTATAATATTTTAGCGGAAAAGGAAAGATCTTCCCGCCAGGCCGGTGGTATGCCTGGCGGGGCGGCCGCTATGCCTAATATTTCCTAGAAATAATGTATATGGCAAAACAACGTTTGCCGGGTCAGCTAGTACTTATATAGATATTAATTGCCTCAGGTACAAACATTCATGCCCATCACACAAAGCTTGTCCCTACCGGGATTCGAAGCCGAGACGCTCGGCGCAGAAGGCAGGGTCACTACCGACTGAGCTAATCAGGTCGTCAAAGTACCACTAAAGTATCAAGTACCTATACTGTTGAGTTATTTAGTTCGAAAGATGTTTTAGGGTAATGGATTTATAACCTTTCGCTGGACTAAAAGTGGCAACTACACTAGATACTAGATTCTCATGTGACTACTTTAGGTTATTTAATAAAGTGTAGCTCTTATAAGTATATAGATAAGGAGTGTTTTCTCGTGTCACTTTATTTACACTTTGTATGTCTGATGCAGAACCTAGGAGTACCTAGTTGGGTACGTAAGTGAACAGAGAGATAAATTCTTTATTTTACATTTTTAGCTCACACTTTGATGCACAGATGGAGTCTTAAGTTCATCACAGCGCTGGCACATTATAACGACGTCGGAACTATCTTAATCTTAGCTCAAGATTATCTGAATACACTCAACAGGGGGCTGAGCAATTAAGAATAATTTAATTTGGTATCATTTCAAATTTTATTTAAGCACAGAATATGCCATTACCGTTATACCAACCATTATTAAAAACCTTTATTTTGCATATCATACATTCTTGATGGGCCTTTTAATATACCGTGGGGTTATTAAGCTTCAATAAATATTAAGGCATTGTGCAGATGGGCGGATGGGCGACGTGCGTTTTGTTTTTGTTTTTATCAAAGTAATGCACCATTGTGGTCAAAGGGTTGTTGTTTTAAACAATTTAAATACTCAGTGTCACTTGTAACAGTACAGGGTACTTTCCCGTCACCTTCAAAAATATATAAATAAACATACAATTATTCCTGAACTTATTTCTCTTAGTTTCACTCTAAAATATATAATTTCCATAAATTTATAGTCAACGTTCTTGGCAACAGTTAGGGAAGACACTTGATTCTATCTCTTTGCCTCGTATGAATTACGCAAGGGGGAGAGCGACTCGGTGCGACATAGTCCGTGACTTAGGTTTCGTCTTGACTCGCGTGCTATCCCCCCAATCTCTAATTATTGCTGTCGATTCCGTTAAAAACTGAAACATCTGACTATATTGCGGAGAATTTTATTATAACACTCAGCTAAAAGTCGCTCATTTGCTTTCAACCTAAACATTTCAAATATTCGTTCAAACACGTAATAACGATGGTCCGCAGTACAAAAGGATCGCAATTATTTCTGTTAATTATGTGCTTAACAGCAGTAGGTAATCCTATGAACGATACAATAACACTTAACATAGTGGGGAGATAGCTATCGACGCGTGCGAATAAATTCCGTGCTCTGTCTGCGCAAGCAATTTTGACGGCTGGGACCTTTAATACCGCTCGACCTTTGCCTTTATAAGTCCATTACTCGGGACGTATCTTCGTGTAGTTATAACTTTATTTGTAAGGTTAATGAGAAGGACATATAGATAAGTAGCTACTTTTCAGTTTTTAATAATTTAAAAATGATTTAACTAGCTTTAAAAAAATTACAGACGGATAAACCAACTGCAGGGTCCCAAACTAAGCAACGCTTGTATAATGAATACTGGAATCCCATAAGATGTTTTTCAAATTTTCCAAGATGGGAATCGAGTCCAGCCACCGCCAGATTGTTTTTTTCTACTGCCTTAAGAAATTGTATTTTGTTGTCGTGCTTTAAAAACCAGTAACATTACTTTTAACTAGGTATATTACATTATGTTTACATTTTCCTTTGCAAGATTTTATCAAAACCGTTTTGTTTCAGTTTTAAGTGAAAAATCACACCACAAAAATTTGTTCACGAAAGGTTTTGACACGAAAGCTTCTGGGACATTGTGATATTAAATGAACCCTTCACTGAATAAAGCCTGTTTCCGTGAACGGTACCACTATTACGGTCAGACGGAATTAAATAGCGGCCCGCACGGGACCGTTACTTTCAATGTGGCGTAATGAATGTTCAATAATGTGATTGTCCGGTAGGTTGCCGCAGGTAAGCCCGCGCGCCCTCGCAGGAAGGACGCGCGCATAAAGAACATTAAATTGCGGGCCGCGCTTGACCGCCCCCGGTGGACGAGGAACGCAATATGCCAGGACTACCCGCATAGAATATGTAATGTCGTGAAATATTTTGGTTAACTAGATAAGATTCTAATTTAGTTCAGTTATTGTGTAGAAATATATGAATCCAATGATCAGCCTATCTATGAACTATTAATGCCACTCAAATTAGGAACTCAATTGGAACATTATGTCACCTATATAAAGTTGAGGTCGGGATGTGCGCATTTTCATGTTCATGGTAAGCTCCCGGTTGCTTTACTTCTATTGCTCTAAGTGAAAAGATTACCAAGCATAGAGAATATCGGAGTTATGTTTCTCAAAACAACTGATAGTCGATTCGTAGATGAGTATATACTGGGGGAAGGAATAGGAACGTACCTACAACAACGTTAGGAGTGTCTGTAGCTGGAACACATTATATTTTAAACAGATTTTCGGTAACGTTAGCGTCAGTCGTCTAGCTCACACCACAGTATTTTTAAATAAGATTGAAAGTGATAGCATGCTTTCTCGACGTTTCCTGTCTACCCTACTGATAGGCCCATTCCAATCTGAGACCGAAAGATAGAATGTTGTTGAAAACTACGCAGTTAAATCATAATTCGGCAAAAAATGTGTAACAAAAAAACCCTATTTACCCCTGTAACTCTTGGCGAGCTCTTGACCTATGTGGGTACGTGACCGGATCCGATAATACTTATTCATGAGTGCCGTCATTCGAACTGACCGCTATGGATAATATTTGACAATAAATGCGAGGTTTGGAATAAAATTTGAATGTTTACTGCTTTAAGTATATCACTGTTACATTTTTAAATTAAAATACTGCAATTGCAACATCTTGGCTGTGTATTTAATATAGTTATTTTAAAAAATAATATATTAAAAAAAATTGTAAAGCAGCCGTAACGTCGGGATCATAAAAAAATAAAATAAACGCGATAAAATCTGTAAAATAAGTTTTATTTCAATATTTTGTACGTAACGTTGCATTTAACTTAACTCTGTATTAAAGTAAAATAAGCGACGAAGCAACGTCGCTAACTGTTTCCGTCCTCACCCCGTACATCGCAGGAGATAAGGGGAGCGTGAGTCAAAGCTTAAAACTCCAAGAGTGTTATAGCAGATATAAATGGATCTAATGGTTATAGTACCCTTTTATACTCGTACGCGAGGACCTCTTTGTGGTTTCTCAATTTCAATTTTTGTACTTTGATGTTGCTACACAATCCCCAAAACGGTGGGTCCAACGCAGTGCGCGCACATTTCGTCTATAATATACATTTTATTTCCAATGTACCAAATAGGTGGCGAATTTATTGCTATTATTCGGGGCACACTATTCCTCAATATGGGGAGGATTTAGGCCATAGGACACCACCCGGGCCCAGTTCACTATCAACATGTTTATGCCTTCACCGTACAGCATGGGATAATCATCATAGATTTTTTTTTTTTTTACATTGTAGGCAAGTATTTGATCTGGAATTTCTGACTTGCGAGTTGGTTTATATAATTTATATTGTTTATACGCTAATCTATATATATAAAACAAAGTCATTTTGTTACACAATAGTAAGTCATACGGGGGGGCGGGGGGGGGGGGGGGGGGCGATTTTTATGATCTTTGTTGTTTTCAATTTGTCCCTGCCTTGAAATCAGAATAACTATTAAAATATGGGAAAACTCACTATAAAAATAATAATCAAGATATCCAACTGTGACACTAGGACGTCAAATACCTCAGTCCTCCGTGATCATGGTTGCTGTAAAATTTACATATAAAATTTACATATAAAACATATAAAATTTACGCGTTAAAATGCGCAAAATTAGTTTTATTTCAATAATCAAGATATTTTTTTATACATTTAATTCTGAGGCGGTCCGAAGTTTGCCGGGACAGCTACTATGCCAATAAAATGCCAATTTTTAGTTAAATCTGTCCAGCAGTTATACCGTGGGGTGTAGAGGGTGACAAACTGACAAATAATATCGGCAGATTCAGCCTCTGCCTCGGTACAAAAAGCAGGATCACAACCAACGGAGTCAGTCGGGAACGTATAAATATTAAACGAGTTACATAGTTTATATACATCATTCCGAGGTTTTGTGGAACAGATCGCATGATCCGATAAGAACGCTGTACACTGCTGTTTGTTCTTTTTTTCATCTGTGATATATATTGGTGTACCACGAAAATATACTTCAATAGTGTAAAAATAATTAATAGCAACAAGGAAGAATTTTTCGTTTAAAGCTCCGAAGACATTTAAATTGAAAAGTCCACTTTGAAAGACGTTTTTCGGAATGCACCGACGGAGCGAAAAGCTTCGAATCAGTTTTACGAGCGACGGATGCCGTAAAAATATTTATAACCGTCGTACACAATCGTTTTAATGAACCAAATGTTCTCGTGAAAATAAAACGGTCATTTTCTTTCTGTGGTGTGGCATTCCGAGACCCAGTCCGTGCCCCAGGCCGAGACCCAGTCCGTGCCCCAGTCCAAGACCTAGTCCGTGCCCCAGTCCGAGACCCAGTCCGTGCGCCAATCCGAGACCTAGTCTGTGCCCCAATCCGTGACCGTATCCGTGACCGTTCAATACATAAAAAACATAGTACCTATTTTTTGCACTAGTCAGACACAAACACATTACCTAGGTGATATATTGATATTATAATGTCGACACAGTTAGGTAGGTAAAAAAATCGCAGCAGCCCCCCCCCCCCCTCCCCCCCTTAAGAATTATGTTCCAAATAGGGTCTGGGTCATTTAAAATGATTATATTGTACTATGATAATACATCCATTTATCATCAGGTGAAGGGATAAAAGGCGTGAGCGAATAATCTGTGCCTACATCAAAGGGTGCCCCATATTCCCTGAAGGGTTCCGCGCTCAAATTTCATTCAACGTCCGACGGACCCAATTAATTTTATCCATCATACGCTTTTATGTAAACTATTCAGGAAATTTCATATCAATGTGTTACATATTTTCATGTGAAAAGTCATTTCAAGAAAGGCTCATACTATAACTTGTCAATTTAAGATTTCTTTGCCGGAAAAAAAAAAGTTATTTCCTCTAATTACTACTATATGAGACAACGACTAGGGGCCTATGATGATGACGGGGCATATATTTTTATTATTTGAGAGTGATGAAACGGCAAAAATTTGCGTGAATAGTCCGAAACTGATAATAAAGTGGCAGATTTTATTGTTTATTTTAATCCTTTGTGATTTAACCAATACTCATACATATGTGTAAATATTATTTTAATCGTTGCGTTCCAAGTTTATATACTGCAGCATACAGCTAGTACAGTTAACAATATTTTCTAGCTTCTTATAATTTATAATATTTCAGACCAATATACTGTCCACATTTTTAATGTTATATCGACTGAATCAGACTTGATTCATAAATTGCGTACGTCGATAAAACTATAAGTTTTAGTATTCAATAAAACACTTGTTAAACTATGCACTTATTTATATTTTAGACAGAAACACGCAAAATTAAACACAAATAAAATAAACCGCGTCTCGTAGGCAAGCAAGCCATTGGGAAAAGGGGAGAGCACAGACTGTGTTGCCAACACGACGGACACATAATTTTCTAAGTACCTATTTAATATATCTATGTATTTGAGTTTGGCAATAAAATAACACGAACCGAAGCAAAATAATTCAATCAGACTAGTATCAGTAGGTTTTCATTTTTAATACCAGATCAACATTATCGGGAACACATTCAAAATCAGCACATGAACATTTATACTAGTTGGTTTTAATATTTTGGGCCAAACATTGGCCCAACGTTGCGTGAAGAAAGGTCGTGGATACACAGGCTAGCGAGTTTTGTTGGACAAGTCAACCGAAAATGTCACCGATATAAAATTCGCCTTTGGCACTTCGAATCTTCAACCTGCATGATAATAGCGAATATTGCTCGTGACATGGAGCGTGAATCTTCGCTGAATTCAAAATCATCGATAAAAAAGATGAAAACCATAATGTTTTAAAAAGAATTATATAAACAATTGCAAAGTAGAGATAATTATTGTTGTTCACTGTACCCTAATAACCCATATTTTTAAATGACAATAACTTTATGTACTTAAGACTACAAATCATTGACGTTATTCCAAAATGAAAAGTGATGCCATTGCCAACTCTGCACTCGACCAGTAGAACTTGTGAATTTCATCGAAAATGTCAGGGTAACCGCATTTGCTTTATAATTTCCTTCATTAAAATAAAAAACTTTTTAACAAAATAAAAACCGTCTTCAAAAAACTAAAAAGCCAAAAATAATGTAATCTTGTAATCTACCTTGTTTAATTAAATCAAATATTTAACTAATCTGAACATCTCATTACTGGAGTATACTTTTACTATTCTTCGTCGGTTGTTTATTTGGCACCGACTTCAGATTAGTTAAATATTTGATTTAATTAAAAAAGGTAGATTTCAAGATTACATTATTTTTGGCTTTTTAGTTTTTTGAAGACGGTTTTTATTTTGTTAAAAAGTTTTTTATTTTACACTTTTTAGTGGATATATTTAGTATTCTTTGTCACTAAAAAGAATTTTATATCAATAATTTTACTGGATAATAGGTATACCAAATACAACATCATCGCGAGATAAATATAGATTCAAAGAAATCAAGATAAAACAAAAACCATTGAATCAGTCTCGCTGAATTTTAAAAGGGTAAACCTTATTCTGTAAAAAAAAAGAATAATCCAAATCGGAACATCCACGAAAGTTTTATTTATAGCCAAAGTGCATCCCATAACAATTTCAATAAGCCCAAACACGGCTTGGATACATTGTTTTTTACAATGTTCCGGTTCCTCCTGGGTTTATCATCAGATCAGTTCGATGGTACCATATTCATCAGAACCATTTCTTTAAATTTGCTTTGTCATAGTCGCTTAACGATCATAATCGAGATTATCTTGGCGCAACCCGTGAAATACGTATCACTGACAAGTTCCGGTGGCCATTTGTGGTCTTCTTCATCAGTTTTACTTCAGCAAATGATACATTCTGAATGCAAATGCTTGACTTCTTGATGAAAATACCGAAATTGCTATAGGTTTGCCTATAAAATTTGAGGAGTCCTCTCATTTCCTCATGGATCCCATGATCAGAACAATTTTTTGAAAAAAATGGGACCAATCTGTAAGCATATCCTTTCATATAAAAAAATAATTTTCCAAATCGGTTCATAAATGACGGAGATCTGAGGTAACAAACATAAAAAAAAATAAAAAAAAAAATAAAAAAAAAATACAACCGAATTGAGAACCTCCTCCTTTTTTTTGAAGTCGGTTAATAATATATCTTCATTTAATAATATTTGTCATACGACATTTTATTCTTTATTTGAATTAACACATTTATTTAATTATGTTTTAGCAATAGCAGTTGCCTGACGAGCACTGGCGCCGCGCCCCAGCTCTTCGCGGCTGCACTCCAGTTCTTCACTGCGTCCCAATGCCTCGTCCAGGAGAATTGGCCAGCCGACACAGACCCTAAAGGTGAGTGTATAATTAATATTTCATTGAGCAAAATATCATTAGAGGATTTATAACGAATTTAACTTTTTCTAAAATAAAAGATGGCGACGAATACGACTTCATAATAGTGGGAGCGGGATCAGCCGGCAGCGTGCTGGCGAACCGGCTGAGCGAGGTGCCCACCTGGAAGGTGTTGCTGCTGGAAGCCGGAGGGGACCCACCCTGCGAGAGTGTTGTGAGTAGGACAAATGGAAACTAAATTTAGCTCTTTTTAATAAGTACTTACAGAGAGAATAGAGTTGACAAATTAGAAAAAAAATCAGTTTTTAAATAATTTCACTAAATATCTATTTCGCTGCTAACTTTCAGATACCATACCTGTATGAGAATTTGGCAGACACAAGCTACGACTGGCATTATAAAACAGTGAACAATGGAGTTTCCAACCAAGCAAATATCAATGGATATGTCAGCTTGATAAGAGGGAAGATGCTCGGTGGATCAAGCAGCATAAATAACATGGTATACCACCGTTGCAGCCCTTACGACTACCTGAAATGGTACAACGCCAGCAACGAGTACTGGCATCCGAATACAACCGAGAAATACTTCAAAGTGGCTGAAAGTCTTCAAGATGGTGAACTACTAAAAAACTCCACGCTCAGAGAATACTACGGCGTCGATGGACCACTCGTTATTAACACATCCAACAGCACATACAAGGATATCACGAATAAAGTACTCGAGGCTTACAATGAAATGGGTATCACACCCAGAACTGATATGAATTTTGCCAATAACATCAGTTCAGGTATACATAGAGCAACTTCTGCTGATGGTGCTAGAATGAGCACTGCAAAGGCTTATTTAAATCCAATTGCTTCTCAAAGGACGAACTTAGACATCGGCAAGAATACGTTCGTTACCAAAATTTTATTAGATTCTGACCTAATTGCATATGGAGTTGAAGTAAATCGTAACAATACTACAATGACGTACTACGCAAAAAAAGAAGTTATTGTGAGTGGAGGAACTGTCAACACTCCACAATTGCTGATGCTGTCAGGGATTGGTCCTAAGGAACACCTTGATGCTAAAAATATTACAACATTAGTTGACTCACCTATGGTCGGTCAAAATTTTCAAGACCACCATTGGGTCCCTATAACTATCTACGCTGACGAACCAGACGCGGTGGGTGAAGCTGATCAATATTATGGTGCCCTAACCTACCTTCACAACCGCACTGGATACCTAGCTGAGTCCCCGTATGCAAACTTCATCGCAATGTACTCCGCTGAGCAAGACTCTTTGTATCCAGATTATCAGAACCACTTTAGGCTATACCGGAAAAACTCATCGCCATCATTTTTTGCCGAAAGTTACGTTGAATCAGTTGCCAACTCGATATACGAGCAAAGTGTTAATCGATCGCTGTTTCAATTTACTTTTCACGTTACACATCCATATTCAAGGGGGAATATATCTCTTAATACGAGCAGTCCGTACGATCAGCCCCTAATTTATTACAATGGTTACAGTGATCCACGGGACTTGGAGTCCGCAGCTGTTGGAATTAAAATGCTAAGTAAAATCGTGAACACGACATACTTCAAGTCTATTGGAGCTTCTTTGGGGAGACTCAAGTATTCAGCTTGTGACGATTTTGAGTTGGATAGTTCTGATTATTGGAAGTGTATTTGTTACAACATGGCGACTACATTGTATCATCCAGTAGGAACAGCTACAATGGGAGTTAATTCTAGTGTAGCTGTGGTGGATGGTCGCCTGAACGTGTACGGAGTGAGCGGGCTTAGAGTGGTCGACGCAAGTGTGATACCGCAGTCACCGAGCGGGAATACCAACGCTCCCGTTGTGATGGTCGCTGAAAGAGCTTCTGATATGATTAATGAAGATTATAATAAGATAAAATATTTAAAAATTAAATCCACTTATATTTGAGATTAAGAGGCAGGTCCGAATTATGTACTTGATATTTTTTACGGTATATTAGGTTCACATAATCTTAATATTATATTATTCAAATATCCGTGTTTATTAAAAGTGTAGTAATAAAAACTTTGCAAGTTTCATTGTTTTTTTTAAATATTTTATTTATAAGTAAATATGTTAGCTACTGCGCAATAAACGTATATATCCAACAACTGTGTGAGTAAGTTAATACACTCCTGTTTTGTATCAATTACTTAAAATTATTTTGTCTAGCGTTATCGGGTAATAAAGCTCATATACCTGCAGTAAAGGTATTAGTTATTTTGCTGTGTATGACACAAATACATATAGTTTAACATTTACAGCGTGTAACAACAAATGTGAATGCAATAATTATTGGTCATTGTTCGCTGCAATTTAATAATTAATTTTTACATGACAATAATTGTATTTGCTTATGACTGTTTCAATATTGAAAATGATGTCATTGACGAATTTGCACTCGAATAAGTAGCACTTGGAGACCATCAAAAATGTCCGGGTAGCCGCGTCTTTATATAATGATAGTTCTTAGACTTCATAATGAAAGTTACCATTTTTTTTATTTTTATTATCTATTTAATTTAACATAATTATTTAAATATGTTTTAGCAATAGCAGTTGCCTGACGAGCACCGGCGCCGCGCCCCAGCTCTTCGCGGCTGCACTCCAGTTCTTCACTGCGTCCCAATGCCTCGTCCAGGAGAATTGGCCAGCCGACACAGACCCGAAGGGTGAGTGCATAATTAATATTTCATTGAGCAAAATATCATTAGAGGATTTATAACGAATTTAACTTTTTCTAAAATAAAAGATGGCGACGAATACGACTTGATAATAGTGGGAGCGGGATCAGCCGGCAGCGTGCTGGCGAACCGGCTGAGCGAGGTGCCCACCTGGAAGGTGTTGCTGCTGGAAGCCGGAGGGGACCCACCCTGCGAGAGTGTTGTAAGTAGAACCACTGGAAGCCAATTTTCATTTTTTAAAATAAATACTTACAGATAAATTATAGTTGATAGTATAGAAAATTCAGTTTTAAAATACTTCCCTGATAACTTACAGATACCAAACTTACATGAAAATTTGGCGGGCTCAAGCTACGACTGGCAATATAAAACAGTAAACAATGGAGTTTCCAACCAAGGAAATATCAACGGATATGTCAGCTTGATAGCCGGGAAGATGCTCGGTGGATCCAGTAGCATAAACACCATGGTATATAATCGATGCAGCCCATACGATTACCTGAAATGGTACAACGCTGGCAATAAGTATTGGCACCCAAATACAACAGAGAAATACTTCAAAGTTGCTGAAAGTCTTCAAGATGAAACATTACTACAAAACTCTACGCTCAGAGAATATTATGGTGAACATGGACCACTCGTTATAAGTACATTCAACAGCACAAGCAGACCTTTCACAAATAAAGTACTCGAGGCTTATAAAGAAATTGGTATCACACCCAGAACTGATATGAATTTTGCCAATAATTTGGGTTCAGGTATATTTAGAGCAAATGCTGCCAATGGCACGAGAATGAGCACTGCAAAGGCTTATTTAAACCCAATTGCTTCCAAAAGGACGAACTTAGACATCGGCAAGAATACGTTCGTTACCAAAATATTATTAGATTCTGACTTAATTGCATATGGAGTTGAAGTAAATCGTAATAATACTACAATAACGTACTACGCAAAAAAAGAAGTTATTGTGAGTGGAGGAACTGTCAACACTCCACAATTGCTGATGCTGTCAGGGATTGGTCCTAAAGAACACCTGGATGCTAAAAATATTACAACACTAGTCAACTTACCAATGGTTGGTCAAAATTTGCAGAACCACTATTGGGTCCCTATAACTATTTACGCGGATGAGCCAGATGCGTTGGATGAAGCTGATCAATATTATGGTGCAGTAACCTACCTTTACAACCGCACTGGGTACCTAGCTGAACCAAAGTTCACTGACATAACTGCATTGTACTCCGCTGATTCAGACGCCCTGTATCCAGATTATCAGAATCACTTTAGATTATACCGGAAAAATTCTGCACTAACAATTTTAGCAGGAGGCTATGTTGAATCAGTTGCCAACTCGATACTCGAGCAAAGTGTTAATCGATCGCTCTTAGAATTTAGTTTTTTTATTGAACATCCATATTCGAGGGGGAATATAACCCTTGATACGAGCAGTCCGTACGACCATCCGCTAATTGATTACAATGGCTACAGTGATCCACGGGACTTGGAGTCCGCAGCGGTTGGTATTAAAATGCTAACTAAAATCGTTAACACGACTTACTTCAAGTCTATTGGAGCTTCATTGGGAAGACTCAAGTATTCAGCTTGTGACGATTTTGAGTTGGATAGTTCTGATTATTGGAAGTGTATTTGTTTTAACATGGCTAATACTTTCTATCATCCAGTAGGAACAGCTACAATGGGAGTTAATTCTAGTGTAGCTGTGGTGGATGGTAGATTGAACGTGTACGGAGTGAGCGGGCTCCGAGTGGTCGACGCAAGTGTGATACCGGAGGTACCAAGCGGGAACACCAACGCTCCCGTCGTGATGGTCGCTGAAAGAGCCTCCGATATGATTAAAGAAGATCATGATATGACAGATTATTTAAAAGTTCAATCCACTTAAGAATAAAATAATGTTCACATTATTTACCTATATAGTATCTGGGTTCACAAGGTTATAATATTTAAATGTAACAAAAAGTGGATATATTATAAAATTACTAAAATCATATCACCTTGAAATAAAAACAATTTAACTAATTTTATGGCGTTCATTTTATGTTTTTAAATTCCCGACATTGAGCCCCGTCGTCACTCGCACGCATCGGGTGTCCTGCGGAGCGTTGTGTCATGATTGCGTTGTTTACGGTACATTGCGCGCTCAAAAATGACACCATTTGCAACCCATGACTTTTGACATAAATTACTACTTTAATTTTATTATAGGCATTAAATGTAACCTTTATTCATAGTTTTTGTTATTATGCCCTGTACACCCTGTATATCATAAACAACCTTTATTCAAATTTAGTTTTTATTTGTGAAGGCAATTTTCATTAAGTTTTTTTAAAGGTGCAACATTCTCTTTTTTTGTCTTACTCAGGATAAAAATATATATTTAAATTAACAAGGAATTAATTTTATTCAATTTTTAATTTTAATTCATTTGATAATTTATTGCAAAAACCGTTGACTGAAAAGAGAAAAACAAGCTCTTGAATTGTGTTTCAGCAGCATGGGGTCCTAGCAAGCGGGGACAAACTGATACTCAAAAGAAAATACGTTTGATGTTGCATTTTAAGTGGACATTTATTGAAATGTTTACATAAAATATACTTTATATGTAGATATTACTTTATGCACTGAATTATCAAAGTCCTAAGCCAATTAGAGCTGTTATTTAATAGGCACGTCTCACTTATTCAGTACTTCTAAATGAGTTGCACTGAATTGACAATGTAGAAGTAGCTGTGGTGTAGCCGCATGCTATGTGGCCGACGTCAGAAGGGCGGGTGGAAAAGCGATTTTTTTATGTATTCAGTTCCAACATGGTCAGTGGAAACGTGGCAGTACCTGAAGTGGTACAAGGACCTTTCGAAAAGACGTCTGAAGCGAAGGGCGAATATGCCTGAAATCGTTGAGGTGAGTCGTAACTTGTGCAGCAGAAAGTCAATGTTCAAGAAAAGAAACCCGATTTCGATCGTCGATCGATCTATTTAGCTCTCAAGTCAAATACCGTCAAGTCAAGTCCCTGGGGCGCGTTTACGTAAGCCAGGTAATTTTTCCCCAAGTAAAAATAACACAAACGGGGGCTCGTGGAACGGTGTCATAGGTTTATATAAAATTCTATTGTTAAACTTGTCAAATAGTTTGCTACAGTTTCGATTTGACAGGATTTGATCTAATCTGACAGCAGAGACAAATTTAGCGACCTTTGGAGGTTGTAAACTTGTTCGGGTAAAACTTATACCAGCGGACGTCTGTAAACCGGGCTGTGTAAATTTTACATGATGTAATTTTTTCCCTCGCTGAGCTCCAAACGGGGTATTTGGCTGAGTGAGTACTTGACAGTACTCACTATCGGTACTCACGGTATAGTATTTATGTAAGGCTGGGTTGACACCCAGCCTTACATAAATACTATACCTATACAATTTAGTTCGTTCAGCGATAGTAATGAATATGGATATTCACAATTGTAGGAAGCGACGAAGCATTTTTCAACACCTGTTATTTACTTACTCTATCAAACTGACATCGTCATTTTATTGAATTACTGCAGGTATTATTTTATAGGTAGGTACTTACCCACTAAAGTACAATTATTTTATTAGCTCTAACGTAACGACTTGATGCTGGAGCAGAAAGTTGGCCACTGGAACGCGGCTGTATCAATCCACAAATCAACCAAGACCCACCGAGTTTGAACTAATTCGATTGTGCTCGACGAGTGTAACTTTGCCAGGTTATGGGTTAGATAAACCAGTATTGAATAAAAAAAATATAAAATTAAAAACGATTTTTTTTTGTGTCGTTGATGTGTTATAGCGAGTTTTGAGGTAATTAAATATTACTCGTGATGGGCAATCAACCGGCAGGAATGTTATTGATGATTCACCTTTGTCAGTATGCATTTTCGACTTAGATTAGGTAGCAGAGACAATACTGTACTTATGCTTTACTTACCCGCCACATAGCATCAGTCTTGGCTGTCCCTTAGCATTATTCAAACGTTTGCATGTTACTTATTTTTACAAATGATCGAATAAATGTTGTGCCATTATGCACCTACCTTACTTTTTGTTCCATAATATATGTAATAAATAATGGTCACGGTTCACTGTAAATTAATAATTCATTTTTACATGACAATTCTTGTATTTGCTTCAGACTGATATAATATTGAAAAAAACAACCAATATTGAAACTGATGTCATTGAAGGCTTTGCACTCGACTAAGTAGCACTTGGAGACCATCAAATATGTCCGGGTAACCGTGTTCCTATATAATTTTCCTTCATAATTATAGTGACCAATTTTTATTTTTATTTTCTATTTAATTTAACATAATTATTTAATTCTTTCCATTCTATTCTATCAGCCAAAAGACGTCCACTGCTGGGCATAGGCCTCCCCCAATGATTTCCACACATAGCGGTCCTCCGCCACTCGCATCCACCGGCTTCCTGCTATGCGTGTGATATTATCGGTCCACCGTGTGGGGAGCCGTCCTACACTACGTCTTTCGGTTCGTGGTCGCCATTCCAGAACCTTTCTGCCCCAACGGCCATCGGTTCTGCGAGCTATGTGCTCTGCCCACTGCCACTTCTACTTTGAAATTCTTTTGAAAAGAATTTCAAATTATTTAAATATGTTTTAGCAATAGCAGTTGCCTGACGAGCACCGGCGCCGCGCCCCAGCTCTTCGCGGCTGCACTCCAGTTCTTCACTGCGTCCCAATGCCTCGTTCAGGAGAATTGGCCGACCGACGCAGACCTTAAGGGTGAGTGTATAATTCGTCTATATACAGGATGTTTCAGGAAGGGTACACTAAGCCTTGGTCCTTCGCTTTTTTTTGGCTCACGGAAAACGAATACTAAGAAAATATTTTCGAATTGGTAACCCTTGGGGGTTCAAAATAGGGATAAGAGAGTGTAGGCGTTTAGGGTGGAGACATTGGGTCCGTGGGGACCGGGTGCCTATCGTATGTACTGGGAGCTCTCAAAACGTCTGGTGGAGACATCTGGTGACCAGAACGCTGCATCTTATTTTGGCCAACACGTCAGCATTGCCATTCAACGTGGCAATACTGCCAGATGCCAGTCCGATTGTGGTGGGGATTTGTTGAGTGCATTTTGAAATCAGCCTAATTTTAATTTTAATAATTAATTAACTAATTTATTTTAGAGATTGTATTGATTAATTTTGTGGGTCAATTATCTCGAAACTTAGTAAAGAAATCTACATTTATACATACATCAGGTACATCAGGTACGCCCTCGCCCACCCTAGTGCCGGGCACCACACCATCGGTGCCATAAAACCCATTTTGAAGGAGTGGCTCGGGAGGCGTCACGGCGTTCTCTCGTTTCGCCTGACACAGGTGCTCTCGGGGCACGGCTGCTTCGGGCAGTACCTGTGCCGGATTGGACGGGAGCCAGACCCAGCATGCCACCATTGCGGAGCCCCGCAAGATTCTGCGCAGCATACGCTGCAAGAATGCCCGGCGTGGGCACAGCAGAGAAACCAACTCTCGGCAATACTCGGAGGACAGCAGCTCACACTCCCCAATGTGACCAAAGCCATGGTCCAGGGAGGGAGAGCCTGGGAGGCAGTAGCCTCATTTACGGAGGCCGTTATGACGGCCAAGGAGACAGCTGAGAGGGAGAGGGAGTCCATCAGCACACTCCCCTCTCGCCAAAGACGTGCAGGGCGGCGCCGTAGGGCGTACGCAGCAAACGACCTGCGACCACCATAAGGTCGGGTCTGCGGGTGGCGGGGAGGGCAACCCGTCATCCGATCAGTAACAGGCCAAGAAGGAGAAAGCGGACGCGTTCTGTGTTCAACACGTCCGCCTAGTGAAGGAAAGAGGGGCAACAGCCCCTCACAACAGGAGGGGTCCGCAATGCGGGCCGAGGCCTGCCGGAGCAGCGCTGCGAATGCGCAAGCGATCCCGCAACTCCGGCGCAGGCAGAAGAAGGGACACCAGGGGTTTTTAGTCCGGGCAGATCGGACATACCCCCCCCGCCGTGCCCTCGGCGGGGGGGCATGCGTTAGGCATTTTCCCCTGAAAAAAAAAAAAAAAAGGTACATCAGGTACAAATTTAGTTGATGAGCTTTTTATATTTTTTTGTTTATTAATTTAATTGAATTTTATACAAACTTTTAATCTTTATTTCATTTAATTCAGGACTAATAATATTTTACGTTTCATCTTATCGTTTTTCTTTATTTAATAATTGAATACATACGCTTTGTTTTTTATATAAGAATATAATAATGTGCTTAACTATAAAGTTATTTATTCAAGCTTCCGCCTAGTTTGGAACCGCAACTTAACCTACCATGGCTACTTAACTGAAATAAAATTTATATTATATTTACATTTATAAGATTACTCAAGACGTGTTAATCAAAATCGCGATTTTCTCAAAAGTGGACCCCACGGGGTCTTAATGGGATCCTAAAGTTTGTTGGCATATCATTTATTCGAAAGTTCAAATATGGTAAATTGTTCTTGAACATAAATAATTAGAATCAAATTTTATAGTTTTTGGTAAACCCATTTCTTAGTTTATCAAAAAGTATTGTATTGTATAGTATTAAGTTTTGACAATAATGCAGTGGAGGCGTGCAGGAACTCAATATACTCCTCACATTGAGTTCGTTCGTTTAGTATTTACCTGGTCTTATGTCTTTTTTATAATGGAAGCGTGGTCATTGGAATTCGATGAGGAAATCGAATAGACGCTTCGAATTTGGGTCCGTTAGATCGATCTTGAAGAGTAAATTTACTCACACATAGTTTCCAGGGTATTTTATTAAATTACTTTTTTTACGCAGACAAAGTCACAGGGCAAACGCTAGTATTATGTAAGGCAAAATATCATGAGAAGGGATTCGAATTTCGAATATGATGCAGAGGATTATAACGAATTTCACTTTTTTTTTTATAAAAGATGGGGACGAATACGACTTCATAATAGTGGGAGCGGGATCAGCCGGCAGCGTGCTGGCGAACCGGCTGAGCGAGGTGCCCACCTGGAAGGTGTTGCTGCTGGAAGCCGGAGGGGACCCACCCTGCGAGAGTGTTGTGAGTAGAACCACTGGAAGCCAATTTTCGCATTTTTTTAAAATAAATACTTACGGAGAAAATATAGATGATAGTATAGAAAAATCGGTTTAAAATCACTGATAACTTACAGATACCAAACTTACATGAAAACTTGGTGGGCTCAAGCTACGACTGGCAATATACAACAGTGAACGATGGAGTTTACAACCAAGCAAATATCAATGGTTATGAGAGCTGGCCAAGAGCGAAGATGCTCGGTGGATGCAGCAGCATGAACATCATGGTGTATAATCGAGGCAGCCCATACGACCACCTGAAATGGTACAACGCTGGCAACAAGTACTGGCACCCAAATACAACCGAGAAATATTTCAAAGTGGCTGAAAGTCTTCAAGATGCAACATTACTACAAAACTCTACGCTCAGAGAATATTATGGTGAACATGGACCACTCGTTGTTAGTACATTCAACAGCACAAGCAGACCTTTCACAAATAAAGTACTCGAGGCTTATAAAGAAATTGGTATCACACCCAGAACTGATATGAATTTCGCCAATAATTTGGGTTCAGGTATATTTAGAGCAAATGCTGCCAATGGCACAAGAATGAGCACTGCAAAGGCTTATTTAAACCCAATTGCTTCGATAAGGACGAACTTAGACATCGGCAAGAATACGTTCGTTACCAAGATTTTATTAGATTCTAATAAAACGGCATATGGAGTTGAAGTAAATCGTAATAATACTACAATGACGTATTACGCAAAAAAAGAAGTAATTGTGAGTGGAGGAACTGTCAACACTCCACAATTGCTGATGCTGTCAGGGATTGGTCCTAAGGAACACCTGGATGCTAAAAATATTACAACATTAGTCGACTTACCAATGGTTGGTCAAAATTTACAAGACCACTCTTGGGTCCCTATAACTATTTACGCGGACGAGCCAGATGCGTTAGATGAAGCTGAGCAATACTATGGTGCAATAACCTACCTTTACAACCGCACTGGATACCTAGCTGAACCAACATTCGCAGATATAACTGCATTGTACTCCGCTGATTCAGATGCTCTATATCCAGATTATCAGAACCATTTTAAGATATACGCAAAAAATTCTGCACCGTCCACTTTAGCAAACAGATACGTTGAGTCAGTTGCTAACTCGATACTCGAGCAAAGTGCTAATCGATCGCTCTTAGAATTTATTTTCTTTGTTGAACATCCATATACAAGGGGGAATATATCTCTCGATACGACCAGTCCGTACGACCAGCCGCTAATTAATTACAATGGCTACAGTGATCCACGGGACTTGGAGTCCGCAGCTGTTGGTATTAAAATGCTAACTAAAATCGTGAACACGACTTTCTTCAAGTCTATTGGAGCTTCGTTAGGGAGACTCAAGTATTCAGCTTGTGATGATTTTGAGTTGGATAGTTCTGAATATTGGAAGTGTATTTGTTTTAATATGGCTAATACTTTGTATCATCCAGTGGGAAAAGCTACAATGGGAGTTAATGCTAGTGTAGCTGTGGTGGATGGTCGTCTGAACGTGTACGGGGCGTGCGGGCTGCGAGTGGTCGACGCAAGTGTGATGCCGATAGAGTCGAGCGGCAATACCCACGCTCCCGTTGTGATGATCGCTGAAAGAGCCTCCGATATGATTAAAGAAGATCACAATATGAACGAATATTTAAAAGTTCAATGCACTTAAATTAGAAAATTAAATAACATATCAAAGATACATGATATCATTTCTACAACAATTACGTTATAGCTGTGTTGAATGTATTACAAATATGTTTGTTCAAATTGGTATACTTATTTCTAAAGAATTGTTAATAATGAAGTTTGCCCCAATTTTATCCATTAAAGTCTTATACAAAACCCAGTAACAATGTTTTACGAAAAATGGTACCTGGTTCCCGAAAATTATTTTAATACTCACCTATTTTATTCATTTACTTCGATATACCGAAATGAGTTCCGTCGACGTCACTTTGGGCTCATTGCGTGACGTCACTGCAATATTCGGTGATAAATGAACGCGTGGACAGCCCGCCTGAATGAACGGTCACTCTTGTTAGAAGCAATATCATGTCGAGACATGTCACTTTTTTTTGAAGAGTTATATGTGAGCCGCGTCATTATCATTCCATAATCCAGTGTCTATGATTTCATTATTTCTTGGTGGTACTATCACGGTAGAGAGATTGACTCACGTTCACTTATTATTGCGATACCTGCTATCAATATTTTTCCTTTCGAAACTTCATTCTAGGTAATCGTTATCTACTTTTTGTCACGACACCTACCTACTAAGAATGTATATTTATGGAATATCTGTACCATCCGTCGCCCATCCATTTCATCCATCCGTCACCCATCCATTTCATCCATCCGTCGCCCATCCATTTCATCCATCCGTCGCCCATCCATTTCATCCATCCGTCTGCACAAGGCCGTTTACGCTATGCATATACTCGTAGGCTTGGACCACTACACTAATCTGTAGTTTAGATTTTTTTGCACCACCGGGCACCAAAGAACTTTATAGCGCTTATTATATTTGACGGCCTGATTAGCGCAGTTGTTAGTGACCCTGCTTTCTGTGCCGAGGGCCCCGGGTTCGAATCCTGGTAGGGACAAACTTTTTGTGATGAGCACGAATGTTTGTAACCAAGTCATGGCTGTTCAATATCTATATAAGTAATATATACTGGGTTCGCCTTCTGTCCATTGTACGGTACCCATAATACAAGCGTTGCTTAGTGTGGGACCGTATAGTTGGTGTGTTCGTCTGGCGATATTTATTTATTAGAGCTGCTTACACCAAAGGCGTTTACCATAAGCCACATTCTCTATCGATTACTGGCTTTTCTCTGTAAAAGGAAAACAAGGACACAAGGGACAGAGCCGTGGATTAACAACATACCATTTTTATCAGGGCAAAGGCTTTGCACTCAAAACGTACCGGGATTAAAGTCGTCCGGACTGGTTGGAGCCAGAGGCGTAGTTATCGTAGGACTGTGCGGGACAGTGCTCCGGGGCCCCCAAGCTCTTGCGGCCCGGTCGGCCTCTGTTAGCTCCATCTAGTGTTCTCGAGACGCTTATTTAAACGAACACTAGATGGCGCTAACAAAACGTCAATGTCACTTTAATGCATAGTTGTAATTGTATGTTCGTGTCGTTGCTGTCTTTGTCTATATATTGAATCAAACCTTTTTAATTGTATCACAGAACAATACATTAATGTAAAGGTTTGATTCAATATATAGACAAAGACAGCAACGACACGAACTTTCATTTATTACCAAAACTAAAAATATCCCATCCAAGAAACCCCTGAAGAAAACCCGAAGAACTACAACGCAGGAGACGAGCGGCGTGCTGGCAGCCGATCAGCCTCCATGAACGACGCGACGTTCGAAAAACTATCATTGAATATTATCTGCGAGTTATCCATAAAACTTTGTAGTAAATAGTTTTGTTTCATTATGCCCTGCAGTGGGCGATAAGGAGCTGATGATGAAGAAGTTTTGCACCTTTAAGGTATTTCGTTTAGTTTAAATAGGGCCCCAATTTTATTTCTGGTCCGGGCCCTTGGTTAAATGGCTACACTACTGGCTGGAGCGGTGATATTTTCCATTGTATTAAAAAATGGGCAGTATCCAAATATGCTGATATTTCCTTTGACACGAGAGATTCGTGTACATGTGCCAAATTTCTCTTAAATTTTTACTCAATTTAAGAAATACATTTCACTACGAAATATTGAAAGAAAGAAAGAAAAACATTTATTCAGCAACAACACAAGACACGAGATTACATAAAGAAACTTATAACTATTAACAGCTTATCATTGTTAAATTTAAACAATAGTGTGTCAGATATAGTGAGCTACTCATGTGTGACTCATGGCTGCGCCAAACAGGTGTCCAGCTCAGCATAAGCCAGGCATCGACGACGCCTGGCGCTGATTTTCAGCTGGAACCCACAGTGATTTTTTATTTTTTTTATTGTTATTTTTGAATGTATTGAATTCCTCAATATTTAATTGTAAGCAATCAGGAAACGTAAATCGTTTTGAAATGTTCAAGAGGGGCAACTACTATTCCAATTAATACTTTGGAGTAGAAAGTTTGAATTGGCCCGCGGAAGTTACTTGTGCGTAGGTACCGACCTGTGTCGGTAATCCTACCGACTTAAGTGGTTAGATGGAATTGGAAACTAGCGGAAAAATACTAGGAATGATGTACCTAATGGTTTATTATCGACGCTCAAACAAAATTTTAAATTTATAATACTTACGTGTGTAAAATAAGGAACCTTTTAGTGACCTTATTTGCGATTCACTATAGATTCATATAAACTCTATCGGATATAATAATTCATCGTAGCTCTGAAGAGCAAAACGACTGAATCTTGTGCCTTGTCATTCGCACGCGGCTACAGACTTCATATAAGTTTAAAAATGAACATTTTGCTTCTTCATATTTCCACTAAAAGTTGCGACGAGATTTTATTTCTATAAATAAGTGGTTAGACCGATTTTTTGAGTCCATTGAACTAGATATAAATAGGTCCTAGGAATTCTACAATCCTCACATTTTTAGAACATTATTTGACCGCTAAACTAAAGTTATATAAGTACTAGTGTTGGTAGAAACATAACTAAATAATATCAGACGATCATACTAACTGTATGAATTCAAACTAAGCAACACTTGTATTGTGGATACCGTATATTGGACGGGGGGCGATGCCAGTATACAAATACGTATGACTCGGGTGGGGGCAATCTTTATCTTACAAATATTGTTGGTGTTGACGACCTGATTAGCGCAGTTGGTAGTGATCCTGCTTTCTGCGCTGTGGGTCCCGGGTTCGAATCCTGGTAGGGATAAACTTTGTGTGATGATGTGTGTGATGTTTGTACCCAAGTCATGGTGTTTAATATCTATATAAGTAATTTATACTGGGTTCGCCCCCAGTCTACGTACGTACGTATTGTATTATACGGTACCCATAATACAATCGTTGCTTAGTGTGGGACCGTATAGTTGGTGCGTTCGTCTGGCGATATTTATTCATTTACTTAAACATTTGTGTAATGAGCACATTATTGCCCCCGCCGGGGCGAACCCGGGGCCATCGGTATGGAAAGCAGGGTCACCACCAACTATACCAAATACTGTTAAAACATTCTAATAAACGCAAGTTTATTAGATTTTTCAGCTTTATATTCCGTATAATATGAAATCTTGCGGCGTTGGCGCCACCTGTGACGTCATTACGCTGAAGGTCGGAGCTACAGTTTGGCGCCTCATTAGATAAGGAATTTATGATAAGACAAAACTAGGTTATGATAGCATGTCTTCCTTATTCGTCATTAGGATACCTCATATTTTGAGGCTGGATTAAATAAGCATGCTTAATGCAAGCTTAATGCAGTGGTAATGGTGACTGAAGATGAGGACCATGAATCATCCTAGAAACTGCATGGACTCCAAGGATGGCATCGATATAATTTGAACCTTTGAGAGCTTTAGAGGAAAGGCTTACCAATGCAACCCACAAAGAATTTAATGAATCAGAATCGGAATATTGTTTATTCACGTAGACCATTAAGTACAGTACTTATGAATCGTCAAAAGTTACAAAATACTATGCTACTACTTTACCACCCGTTCGGAATGCCGTTCCTATGGAGAAGAACGGGCAAGAAACTCCATGGTTGCTCTTTTGTTAAAAATAACTTTTAAATTTTTGAGCAATACATTGTTATAGGTATGTGAGAACAATGTAGGAACGGCTAATCAGACTTTAGCAGCAGGTAAAAAAAAATTACTAAGCATAAAATGAAAAAAAAAATAGATAGTTAAAATAATATATAGTGTTTAACAAAAATTTAAAGTGTACAGTTAGCTCGCACTTGACGTGCTGTAAGGCATCCTAACGTTAGAATATCATTATAATTATATTCACAATATAGACAAGGTTGTATAAAACACAGATAACAACTTCAATCAACGAGTACAATACTTAATCCCTATCGTGCCCTTGACACGATTATCGTTACCATAGCAACGAAAGCAATTTTTTTATTTTCGAAACTATACAAGCTCGGGATAGAAGAAAAATACTTGCTATAATTTGTCGTCTACACATTTTATTCGAGTGGCTTCTTATACCAACAAGACAATATTGGGCCCCTAGTTGCGACATCAGAATCCGAATATTTTTTATTCATGTAGACCATTAAGTACAGTAGTTATCAATCGTCAAAAGTTACAAAATATTATGCTACTACTTTACCACCAGTTCGGAATGCCGTTCCTATGGAGAAGAACGGGCAAGAAACTCCATGGTTGCTCTGCTTTTTAAAAAGATCTTTTACATTTTTGAGCAATACATTGTTATAGGTATAGGTCTCTCATCTCTAGAAGCTCCTGTTAAGCAGTGGACTGAAGGTTCAGTACAGTACACAGTAGGTCGATTTTATTAGGAAACTCGCTTCTGCCTGCAAATTTCTTGCGGTTGTGGCACTAGCTTTAACGACCTTTTTTGTCCGTATTCTCTTCTTAATCGGTATTGCTATCTTTCTGAAACTTATTTATAATTCCTTTGTGCACGCCATGTTTTATATTTTATTCATTTTACTCAGGGATCTAAGTCTGGTTCTAAGAAAATACAATTCTTCGTATCTTATATACACTTTTTGTTACTTTTATTGAGTAAATGTCTCTTGAAACTATGTTACAGCTGGGGTACTAAAGTTAGATTCAGTTGAAAGCAAACAAAAAACAACGAGATTTTTTTCAGAATGAATACGTGATGAGTACGTATTCATTGTAAAAAAATCTTTTTAACAACAATTTTAAAGCCCACAAGGGCTAATAGGCCTGGCTACACCTGTCACTCCACTAGCCTATTCGTACGTGACTTCCATTCCTAATCACTTCCCACTAATATTATAAATGTGAAAGTTTGGATGGATGGATGGATGTTTGTTACTCAATCACGCCAGAACGGCTGAACGGATCTGGATGAAATTTGTCACAGAGATAGATTATAGTCTGGAATAGCACATAGGCTACTTTGTATCCCGGTAAAATGTATGGTTCCCGTGGTATAGATTAATAGGTAGCATACATACTTTTTAATCGCGAGTAGCACCGCGGGGCGCAGCTAGTGAAAAAATATATTTTTGTAGCATATATTCATGCTTGCAAGATATTATTTATTGTGATTCCCTGACCCTGAGATTCCGTTCCCTGATAGGGGGGGATGTACTAAATCACTTTGTACATTTCTTTTATTTGTTCAGCAGCCATTCTTCACCGGACGGAGGCCGCAATTGAATACAAAGTTAGAGTATGTAAAGAGAGCGTTCTTTATACTGAAAGTACTGAAAGTTCATTTGGTTGTGTGAAGGGCCGGTAACCTACTGAAAAAACGAACCTTGGTATCTTTGATCTATGGTCGATCAATACTTAGTATAATGAATTTCCCTTCCAACTGGTCCTCATCCAGGCTGTTTTCTATGGGAATATACAGAATGATGCAGAAAGGCTCTACTAAGCCTTGAACCTGCGCTGCATTAGCGCAATTTTTAACTTTCAGAATTTGAAAAAAAAAAAACCCAATAAAATGAAAATTGTGAGTGTTTGTGAGCGATTTTTTTTAAATTGCCCTATCAAATCTTACTTCAAGAGTATACTCTTTCTGAACTACTCTGTATAATAAAAGTAATTGTTAGATTTGATATAGCAGCGAACTTTATTGCCGACATTGTAACTTTACTATTAGCAATGAATACAAAGATAGAATCCTAGCTCATGCCTGTATTTTGGCCCTAACTTCTGCTGTTTCCATTAAACCTTTAACCATTAAGTGTACCGTTACCTAATCCAAGTTTAGTAAAGTACTCCGAACAGTTAGCGAGTCCAGTCACGCGCGCAGGTCGAGGTTGTGGGCCGGGTAGGTACACACTCCGATACAATTACATCGATGTTTCTACCTATACAACGTTAATACATTTCGTTGCCGTGAATTCTGCTTGTTGTATTTAAGGATTTGTTTTTTTTTGCTGGTATTGCCATTTACAATCAGAATATTTGATGAATAATCATGTAAACCAGGGGTTACCAAACTATTTTGGGACAAAGACCTCTTTTCCAAAATGAACTGATACTATTATGTGAAGCTTTCCTCATATTCCTGTACCAAAAAAATACTAACATCCCATGAATTTATAAATATAATTATGGCCGCTTTTATTCTCTTCAGAACATCTGCATTTAAATTTAAAAAAATAAATGGAATTCAATGGGAACGTTTAAAAATGGAATCAAAAATTGGGATCCAGCGATAAACATTCCAATATAGAAAGAAAGCAAAAACATTTATTTAGCTACAACACAAGACACGAGATTACATAAACAAACTTATAACTATAGCAGTATCTAGTCAATCAGAAATATTCTCTGACTACAAAGGTATATAAAACAATGTGAAAGAAAACCTAATTTTCGACCGCTAACCAACCAGTTTTACTTGGATGGGCTGATCTAATAAACTTTCAAAAGCAATATCTATCAGCACTAACAAAGAACTCCAATGGTCCCATCGAGTATTTATTTGACGACAGTTATAAACATGTCATAACATTAACAGTTCAACTTATTGTTTTTATTTCCACGGTGTAGTAAAATCTGACCTATTTCTTTCAAGATTTTTGTTTTGAGATCGGTTTTTAGTCAGCCCTGATTTTGCTGACCTCCGCCTTTACAGACCAGCTGTCGTCAGATCTCTGAGGTCCATCGTCAAAGTGAGATCATTTATTTTGTATGGGCTTATACATACAAACTGTTGTTTTATTTATTTTTTCCTTAACTGTAGAACCGGGTAACAATGCCCGGGTAACAATTAAAATAATTATAAAAGAAGCTCATTAGTACAGACTGAAGGTGATATTAATTAAAACATATCCCCTTTGTAAATTTCCTGTACCTGTTCTGTTTCCTGTACCTACTTTATGCTTTCTGCAATTTTTAAAAAGGAAAGAGTATATCATATTATACGTATATAATTTAAATTCACGAAATGATTAATTTTTTTTTAATAAATTTTCATATATTTACGCGAATACTACACATTGAATAAATCCAATTTCAAAATTGGTTTTTTTTTTTTTTTATAAGAACATGCTTAAGTTTATTTTATGTATAAATAAGAAATTTAATATCTTGCTACAACGCGTTTGCTTTGTTTCAGAATTTGTTAAATATTTGTTATTCTTATTCGCAATTGGACACCTGATTAACTATATGTTGTATTTTTAGATATATTTTATGAAATGTATTATGTATCATATTTTACAATGGCTCTTATGAAAAAAACTTGTGAAACTGTTTTTTTTTTAAATAGGCAGGTACTTACATCTTTCATATTTATTTTAATGTTTATATCTTTCATATTTATTAGCATGGCAACGGGCATGAACGGGAGCGATAGACGAAGTCGTTCAAATTTCAAAATTTTGATGGTTAGGAGTATCTTATACAAAAATGTGAGATTGGTTGATTATTAGGAACGATTGATCCAATTGCGACTGATATATTAATATTGAAATAGCTTTGGGATTATAATACCAAGTCCTGGGATTATTAGCTGCATGGCACTGACACGTTGGGCCACGCGTGCAAAAACAGGATATTAGAGTTTCATAGTTGAGCACAACTCGGAAAACACATCATGTTTTATTACAGTTTGGCATATTTGATAATGAGCCAGATTAAAAGAATATTACACACAATAATTGTGGTAGCGATGATGCAATCACTTGGCTCTATTTCCGCTTGTAGAGTCCGCTCCACCTCAATAGCTCTATCGCGCCACCAACAATGTAACGTATAATTAGATTACAAGTCAAAATTCTGAGCGCCATTATGAAAAAGAATAACAATTATGATTATAAAGTTACCATCAAAACTTGAATAGGAGCGCAAATATTTACCGCCACAAATCACGTGGAAAACTGTTCACCACGCGAATCTTCAACTGAAAGGGTGAATGTATTTTTTTTCAGAAGTCAGCTAAAAGAACTTGGAATTAGAAACCATAAATTTATGCCAGAACTTTCAGAACAAATTCTGTAAAGATCCTTCAGTTTGGAACATAAGTTGTGTGAATTTCACGCGCGGTTTGACAAATTGTATGATTGCCGCGAGGGGGCGGCTGTTTCTTTATCCAAAACTTGGTGCTTACTTTGACATACTTGCTCATTGTATAAACGGAACGTTTTAAATATTCATTAAATTACACATAGATTTTATTCGAATCATGATACCATTTCTTTTAAAATCAATCATATGCTCTAAGGCAGGGATTCCCAAATTGATCGATCTAGGAAATCTAGGTAGATTTTCAGCTCTTTGTTTGAAGCAAAACACTCTACAAACAAACAATAAACGTTTACGACACAACCACAGATAACCATAGCCAGCTGAGCCATGCCTGCCAACCTCTCGAGAAGAACGCACCCGATGGATCGGTTGTCCGAGCGAGTAAGCGAGACACTTTTGTCATGTTTTATGATTTGGTATATATTAGTGCGAGAGAAATAGACGTAGTTTCAGAAGCGGCGCTCACAATACGTACAAACGAACGACAGATAACCAGTGAACGAGGTGCCCTGCCAATGTTGTAATATATATAAAAGAGCGCTACGTTCCGTTACTTCATGATGAATTCAAATAAAAAAATATAACAAAGTCCATAAATACCTTAAAGTAACATTTGAGTCGTGTAAAAGTAACCCAACGGAGTTAAAAAACCTAATACGTTGCAAAAGTTACCTTCTGGCAACGACGATATGGTTAAGATTTATTTAGTAACATCAAAATTCTAAATTTATTATCTGCATCGTTAATAATATTTTTACAAACACTTTACATCAGCTTATTACGAAATTAGCTCGAAATAAACAAGAATATAAGAGCATCCATATTTTTTTTCATAGCTGTATTTAGTGCGTGTGATGTATGTGTTTGTATAACAATGAAATAAAGCGGGACAATACAGTTTTAGATGAGTGCCGACATTTTATTGCGAAAACAATAACAAAGTTATTATTCTTTTGTTTGTCTTGGATTGAGATTGGTTTTATTTTCGGTAATCTAAAGAACGGAACTCAAGTACCTATTTTTGAATAGCCATTACTGTTACATGACTATCAAAAATAAAACTCGTATATCAGTAAATATCAATAATGGGAATTCTCAACATTAACGTGAACCAATTTTATCACAAACAAATAAATTAATTGATTTGAAAACTCGACTGGTTTAGTTGGTTTACTTTCTGAGCTTCGGGTACTGGGTTCGAATCCGAGTAAGTGCTTTGTGTAATGGGCACGAATGTGTGTACCTGACTCATAAAAGTTTAACACCTTTATAAGTATTTATATCGTTGTATTGTTCCCAGTATGCAAGGGAATCCTAGTTTGGGTCTAGATCAATTTGTGTCCAATATTGAGAGATGAGCATAGGACTTCTAACATAATATTTTTCGAAATAAAACTAATTTTACGGATTTTATCGCGTACATTTTATGTTTTTACGTTCTCGTAAATCCGTAAAATTAGTTTTATTTCAATGTGTAGTATTCGCGTAAATATAAGAAATCAATAATATATTTTCTCACATTTCTAGATAAAACAATGCATTTTCCGTACATACGCCCCTTCGTAACCTTCACCTACACTTGTTTTATGTTGCATAAAATCATTGAAGCTTTACGACGCCCGCTCGTGTGTAGCTACGACCGAATAGTCTCATGAAAAAAGATCCAGCCCGTGCTCGGGGAATATGTAAATACTGTTTTTATATCTGAATATGTTTAGACCGTGTTGATTTGATTCGAGGAGGCCGCAAAACAAGTGAGTGCTGCTTATGTTGCGTATTTCGTATGTTGTTCTTATTTTGAAAGCTGTACTTTTTCTTGAAATGCTAGGAAACGCTACGCTATTCTACAATCTAGGTTCCGACAAACTCTACGCGCAGTAAGCGGGCTAGGTATATATATATAGCTGTATTGATAAGATATTTTAATAAATGAATCAGTAAGTTATATGGATCACGTTGGTGTGCAACATAATTGTGTAAATTATGTTTGTTCTTTTTTTAAAGACGGCGAACAAGAAGCGTTTGGTCGTGCGTTCAGCACAGAATGTCATTTTTAAATTCTATTAAATTTATTTGTTTATTTGAGAATGTTATCTTTATAACTTACTGTTGGCCGTGCTAAAATATTTTATATTATTTTGTTATATTTGTATTTTACATTATATAGAGCAATCAATGCTTAAGTTGTTAACGATAACATTACCTATCTACAAAAAGAGAGTATCGCCGGCAATATTGCTGAGCTATAGTGCTCAGCAAGATTTCCAACAAGATGCAATTTTATAGCCCCTTTACGGGCCCTTTAAAAGATAGACGGTCTGAAACGTTGATAGGGAAACGTTATTATGCATTTCTTCCTTCTGTGTAATGCTCAAAGCGTATGGAATGGAGTTTCTTGTCCGTTCTTCTCCATAGGAACGACATTCCGAACGGGGGTAAAGTTGCAGCTTAGTATTTTGTGACATTTTTGACGATTCATAAGTACTGTACTTAATGAGTTACACAAATAAAAAATATTCTGCTTCTCATATCACCTGGAAAAGGGCTGAAGTAACTACAGTCACCATGTTGTCAACCATGTAGAAAATCACAATAACATTACAAAGCAATGTCCTTCTGAAGAATTCCCTGCAATGTGACCTTCTATAAATTTGGGCGTTAATCTTTTGTATTTCTCTCAAGTCGTCGCATTATGTGCTCTATCTCTTTGTAAGTAGGCACTTTTAAGAATCGCGTGGGCGTATTGTGCTGTTAGTTTTCTTTCCTAAAACACATCATGTCAATGGCAGAGCTGCGGGTTTGATAAACGGCCTCCCCTTGTTTATGGAATAGGCAGCTGAGGTCAATACAGGTTTGTTTTCCTCAAAAATTCTGTTTATCTTTTAAAACTATTTTGTAGGTGCTATTGGGGTTTTAACTGACAACATTTTCCTTTGGAAAGCACAGATATACGTTCATAGCAACAGTTACAATATAGCGAGGTATTGCTGTGGGAAAATTACCTTATGTAATGTCCCAAATAATAAATATACCTTGTTTCCAACTTCTCGGGTATCTGACCTATTAATTTTATCCATTATGTCGGTGGTGGAGTTGGTTTGGTGCTTAGTATGGAGATCTTAGCGATTTATACCGAATGGGTTAGAAAGGGTATACTATGTCTTGAACCCACGCTTCTTTCGCGTTATTGTGGGCATTATATTTAATGCTGATTATATTTAAGTTGATTCGATGATGAAAGCCAATAAAACTGAACTCCTGTGAAATGACAATCGAGGATCTGTCTGCATTTTTTTTTTTGTACATTATAGGCAAGTATTTGATCTCGATCTCACTTGATGGTAAGTGACGATGAGATCTACGATGGAGCATACTTGCCTAGGTAGGAAGGCGGCAGTAGATCGAGACGCTACATTCACTAGGCACATGCAGCATTAAATATTATTACATTTAAGTCATAATTTCCATATGTCGAATTTCATAAATGAATTTTGTTCCCAACGAAATAACTATTGTAATTTTTTTAAGTATTTTTTTAAGAGACTTGTCGAAAATCTGTACACTGTGCTAAAGAAGCGCGCGGCTTATTATACGTCCTTTCTGAATCCCCTGTATTATACATAAAGTGATTTCTATTATTCTAGTGGATATCTTTATAACAATCTGCTTTTCCACCTCTCCGAACATTTATCGACACAGAATCGCTTGTCGCGAGGCCGCCTCGTTTGATTCAAGCCTCGGTTCAAGGCTCGGCGTGACACGCCTCGGTTCGCGGCAGCATCTCCACTTCAGTTGAGTATGCCTCATTATAATTAAACCACAACACTGACAAGACACTGTGTTTTATTGTGTTATTACAATCATAGTCACATTGGTAAACGATATAATCCTTTCAGCCCCGGTGACCATAGATTCGCTAATAGAGCCTTACTATAGAGCAGGGGTTCCCAAACTTATTTTGTCTATTGCCCACTTTGAGAATGAATAACTTTTTAGCGGCCCCATTTTTTCACCTACTTAAAAACCACTATAACTTCAAATTAAATTAATTATTGTAAGCCTCTACACAACGCCCCCATTTTTTTTCTGGGTCTCTTACCAGCCTTTAGGCCTGCAGCGCTCACAAGGGGGCGTTATCGCCCACTTTGGGAAAGGCTGCTATAGACCCTACAAGTAGAGCCCCGGCTTTAGAATATCTCGTACGTATGTATTGTATTCCTTCAGGACCTGAAATAAACGGTTGTAATCCGCCGCCCCGAGCAGAACTAATGTAAGTCGTTAATACTACAAATTTTGTTATTATGTAACGAAATCCTTGTTATCCCGCAATGCGTTCCTATTTTTCGTGGTTACTTCGTTAGTGGGAAATTATTTAGAACTGGAGTAGAAAGATTTTTTATTAGAAATAAATGTTAAGCTTATTTTGTAGAAATTTGATAAGGCTACCTTATAATGTCGCCGGACGAACACACCAGCTGGGCCCCAAGTCTGCTAACACAATCGATTCCTAATCGAACAGCAACCGCATAGTATCTGTCACTTTTGACGGATATTGTATGGGATATCTGTCAAAAGTGACAGTTACAGGTAAGTACCAGGATTCTAATCTGGGACCCCTGGCACAGGAAGCAGGGTAACTACAAGCATAGACGTTTAATATCTATATAATAAGGCATTGTACACTCGGATCGCCCTAAGCCTGTACGGTACCCATAATACAAGTGCTGCTTAGTCTGATCATCAATATATTCTTTCCTGTGAGTTACATTTTTAAATATAAATTATAAAAAAATCCTCGCCGGCATCGGGATCAGGGTCCTAGTGGCCGGTGGTTAAGGCTCAAGAGAGAGGAACCTCCTCACAATGCGTGCCATCTTCATGAGAACTGCCTTTTTATTCTGCCTCTTTATCCAGCCGCCTAACGCGAGCTTCTTGAGATGCTTGTCGAGTGTGGCTTTTATTATTTACCATTGCATCTTCAAGATTTCTTCTTTAATATAAGTCGAAAATATCATTTATCTACACTGTATATTCTCATTAACCAGGGTCGGCCCGTGACCAAGCCATTCAATATTAAGCCTTAATCCGGCCCGATTAGCCGCGACAGAACACAAGCCAGCTCATTTAGCCTCAATTGGGATTGATGTAGGAACATCATCGAATAAATTGATTTTCGCCATTTATCGGTCAACGGGCAATACCCAATAAATTGTGTTAGTCAGTATTCTACATAGGTCATGCATAGTTTTCCAAATCACTATACATATCAAGATTAGGGTATTATCAGTGTCGACTAACAAAGTCCTTAGGTGAGCGTTAAAAATAATAAAACCCCTCTCTCTCTGTGGTCGGTCCCTCATGTCTGAGGATCGCGATCATCATTGGATATTCCACACTTGGATTGATAGAATAACCTCCATCGGTCTCTGTTCATGGCGCTTCTGACCACCGAGCTGAATTTGGTTGAAGATGAGACTTTTGCTTGATCGGTCCATCTGGTTGGGGACCGTCCTCGAGCTCTCTTGCCCTCGGTGTTCCCAACTACGATCAGCTTTTCGAGGTTCTCATCTCCTCTCCGTACTAAATAAAACCTAACCATATATAAATAGTCTACCTTATTAGTGGAAAGTAATTTGAAAATGTTTTAGCGATTTTAATTTCTGTGGGGAAGTATAAAAAAAATAAAATTTGTGCTCGCCGCGTGCCGCTGACACCGTGCAAGATTTCCAGTTCACTTTTTGCACCCGCTACCAAGCTCCGGTGATTGATGCTGTAGTACCTGCTGTACCAACGATATACTCGTATATACCTATTTTTTGTGTAATATATTTGTTATAAATTGAAGGGTTGTAAGTCTAAAGGGTCTAAGTGCCATTTTTATTTTTTAACAACAAAAAGTTGCTTGGTTTGGCACATAGATCGTATTTTTGTAATAATATAGTTTTTTTTTTTTTAGAATTACAACCCTTCAATTGCGCAATTATTATGGCATAACTCAACTGTACTGAAACTGTAAGGCAACGACATGGTCTTGAAAACTTAAGTAGGACTTGAAGATTGAAATAAAACTAATTTTACGGATTTCATCGCGTTTATTTCATGTTTTTCCGTTCCCGACGTTTCGGTTGCTTTACAGCAACCATGGTCACGGGTGTACTGAGGTGGTTGACGTCCTAGTGTCATCGTTTGAACTGGGGTACCCTTATATTCAGTAATTATATCATATTGAGTATTCGCGTAATTATAAGAAATCAATATAGGACTTGAATATTTGAGTCACGTTTAAGAATTTCGTTTTGCACAGGAGAAACACGTACAAAAAAAATAATTGATAAAAAAAATAGTGGGAATATTATGCAGTAAAAAAAAACCAGACAAAATTTAAGTAAAACGTGTTTGAACACGAATTTTTGAAGTCACGCACGATTTCAAAAGTTCAAAAGAATATTCGGCATTTCGAAATTTATAAAGATTTTCCCTTCAGATCGCTATATTATAATAAAGTCATATTATGAAGTGAGACTGAATTACCACGGTAATAAGTTGGTTTAGGCCGCGTTCAGATTACGCTGGTGTATTCAGGCGACTCTCTAATGGGCGGTCATTATGTTACTGAACTTAAAAAGGTCGTGGATGCTTAACTTGAACACTGCCTTAGTTTTGCTGGAAGAATTTTGATAAGTATGTACATTATATAGAAACGTATTTTGTTTGCGTGGGAAGACTTTTAAGCTTAAATTATTCCAGTTTGCCCTGTGTAGGTACGAGGAATTTCATAGGTACAAGAGTATTTTACTTTTAGACCAAGTTGTTTGGACACGGTGGTATTTATTTATTTGGTTGTTATAAATGATCCTGAATCAATATATTTATGATAACATGTTAACATCGCGACTGTCCAAGCTTTAAGTCTGCTAATACAGCTTGCTTATAATTTAATATTGTCATATTTGACATTTCAATAGTCTGGCGATATTTTTTTCTCACTGCCAATTGACACAATTAAAATCCCATCATTAGTCAAGTATGAATTCATTGTATTAGCAGAGTTGGATTCGGGTTTAAATGTGACCAATTTTAGATACACATTATCTCAAGCACAAGCATTATATCGTACCGTTTCGGTAAATTAAAAGTCTTCCATCCTTCTCACACCACAGATTTCGCAAATAAGTATGACAGTGACACAATGTTTTCTCGATGACGTTGCGATTACATTAGGAGTTCCTGCTTTTTACTCTACAAACATTTACTTCAATAAAATCCAATGCGTCCACAAGTTATGGTAAGCTTTCACTCAGTCATCTGTCATTACATTTTGGATTCTGGGATGTAGAACACTAAAGTTAAAATAACAGTGGCCGTTCTAGCTAATTTCATTCTCCGTTTCTTTGTTGTCCTTATCAAGGCGTGTTATTAGGTCCACTTAAATTCTTTTTATTGTTCACATAAATATTTGTGTCCTGCCGTCTTTGTAACAATTGTTGGAGAATTTGGTATAACATTCGAATAATGTTAATAGCGGTCTTTAGGCTGATGATGATAAGAAAATGCATAAATGTCTTTTTATTTTATTTAGTCTCCTTGCTATTAATACTGCTTAATTTATAATTATATTATTAGCTGATTTAATGTCCCATTTTTAAACACGGGCCTCCTCACAATGCGAGGAGGATTAAGCCATAGTCCACCACGCTGGCCCAGTGCGGGTTGACGCACTACACACGTCTTTCGAGGGGTTCTCGCAGATATGCAGCTATAGATTATCTTAGACATATGTTTTCCTTTACCGTTCAGCAGTGATAATCATGGTTTAAAATAAGACTCGCACATGAATTACAGAAATCCCACTGGTGCAAGCCGTGGTTTGAACCTCGCAACTCGTAAACAAGGCGAGCGTTCTACCAACTTGGCTATCACTGCTTGTTGAAATAATAAAAAAAAATCATACAATTCAAATTTAGACTAAGTAAGTATTTTAAGCATTGTTGTAACCAAGGCTAATTGAAAGCGAATAAAACAAATCAAGCTGAAAATGGGGGCGGTTACAATGATATACATTGTAGTGAAGTGAAATGTTCAAGAGAGACGAAACAAATAGATCTATTGTACAGTGAACGCAGTGAAATATAGCTCGCGTTAATTAAGTTGGCACCCCTGTTTGCGGGATACGCAAAACGCTGTAGTTAACGTTGGAGTAATTTTCGTGCAGAAGTGTAATTAATATACCAACTATGATATTATAGTGAGGGTATGTGGTACATGAAAAATAATAATATCGAACTCGCCAACTATACGGTCCCACACTGAGCAACGCTTGTATTATGGGTACCCAGTACATAACACTTATAAAGATATTAAATATCCATGACTCTGGTACAAACATTCGTGCTCATCACACAAATATTGTTCCTACCATGATTGATGATTGATTGGAAAATGAAATTAATCATTATTAGTAACGAATAAAATGATATAATATTACAATTTAAAGTCACTGATATCCTTCAAGTCTTATTGGTATCGAATCATTCATATAAATTTCAAACTAGTTAATTTTTATGGGTTCACAATTATGTAAAAAATGCACTTAAATATTTTCGCAAGTAAAATTACATAAGTATCTATTTTTCAAATAAAAATATTTTTTGTAGGCGTCAGTGAATAGTTTTATTCAGAGAAGTTAGTAAAACGATGTATGTTCTGGACTAATATCAAACAAGGTAATATGTACATAATGACATATAATAATGATGTCGGTTCGTGAATACCAGGCCTAAATTGTTGATAAATAAACATACCTACTACTGACAAATGAATCACATAGTTCAGGCAATAAACGCACTATCTATAGTCGAAGTACATGATTTACAAGGTTTATAATTGCATCAGCGTGAAGTTCATCTCAATCTGCCCACCCCGCCTGTTACTATCTAATTAATTCAGTTTCTCGCAGTTGGATTCACGGGATATTAATTGCTATCTGCAATTTATACTAGAATACGGAATTATATACATCTATAACATTGGTTATACAAAACAAAGGGAAAACTAATATACTCTCTAGACAAAATTGACACAAAAATTATTTTAAAACTATTGAAATAAAACTACTTGAAGGATTTTATCGCGTTTATTTTATGTTTTTTTACGTTTCCGACGTTTGGGGAAACACCGGCGCTCCACGAAGGCTGTGAACATGTACAGGAACGCACCTACCATTATATCAGATTTGATCAACCACAGATGTGGTTGATGTGTAGTATTTGCGTAAAGATAAAAAATAAGTATACTTTTCTTTCGACGTCTCAGCCCCCACTCATTTTATGTAATCTCAATGAGAATTCAATTAATGTTCTTGCGCTTCATATAAAAAAACGCCTGGCCGATTCTAAAGCCATTTTACTAAACATCAAAAGACAATACACCTTTAATAAAAAACGATGAAGAAATGCGTTATTGTGGACCGGCCATTAGATATTCAAGATATTCCTTTGATGTTGAATTAATCTCGAAATATTTGTCTTTCTTTCATAGCCGTGATCGTAATGCCAGTAGGTGGGTTCGTGAGATATAATATTCTGAAATATAATATATTGAAAGTCATGGCTTAAAATAATGTTAAATTAATGGCTAGATTCTAAGCCAGATATTTTAAAAAGTCCTCGTACATCTGCTTCCCATTCAAGGCTCAACCTTCTTTTAGGTTCCGGGTAGAATTACTGAATAGATTGTGTGCGGCCGGTGTCTATTGGTACAGGTCTTACTATTAAGTCCACTAATCGGCGCACACGTTAATTGCAATTACATGCTATTGGTCAATTAAAATAGTAATGAAAAACAAAAGAATATCGGAATGCAATCGATTTTCAAAAACAATCCCAGATTGAAGGGTCTTGCAGATGGTCGGTAAGTGATCGTATTTTTCCGCCACTCAAACATAATTAGTCTTAAATTGACAGCAAATCGATAATCTTATCAACCACTAAAGTATAAATAGAGCTCTTATAAGTATAATATTACTTATGAAAACAGCTTTCTCACAAACACTGGCCTCATTAATCAGACATCTATATACCTCTATTAATATATAAACCATTATATAATAAATGGTCTTGGTTTTATATGACAGGGGATTATCGTGTCGTGTCAATGGCAGCGTTCTGTTGGCATCGGGTTTGATAAACGGACTCTCATTGTTTATGGAAATAGCAACCGAGGGCAATGCCTCTTGTTTATATTTCATAGAAGGCAACATCAAAAGTAAATTGTGAACGATAAGCCTTAAGAGTGTACAAGGAAATAGGAATTAAAAGTTCACGCGCCTTGCTATTAGTACAATATTCTGAAATAGGTATACCTAATCTGAAATATATAATGGTTTTGTTTTCCAAGAAGGAAGGGTGATTGAACCGGTAAAACATTTTTGAAGCCTTAGGCCGTAGCGAGACGTAGCGCTGGTAACGTTGCCAATAGAAAAAAACCTTAAGGTCCTGGTAGTACGGTACATAAACCGATAGCACCCAAAATGAGCCTTATATAGGGTACCCATGTCGAAGTAATTTTTAAAATACATACAACTAGTGATGACTGTGATTATAGTTTTGTTTTTATTTTAAAACTGATTTGTTATTGAGCTGGATTCGAATTTCAAATGAAATTAAAAAAATATATAATGTATTTTCTTGTACTATCATCTTATTTATTCAACCCACCCATTGACCCCTTAAACACCGTAAAATGTTATGTTATGTAATGATATATACGTACTTTTATTGTCAGAACTTTTATGATTGAGAATTAATTAAATAATTAATTTTCACTAGTTTCAGTAAAAAAAACCCAGATTTGTTTGTAAGGAAACCGACACTTGAGCCTGTAGGCTAGCTTAATTGTTCCTAACTATTGAATTACTATCTGTAGTTTCAGAACTACTAAATACCGCGTCAAAGTTTTGAGAAGTTACAGATGCTTCTCGAAATTATACCTACCCAACTCTCAAACTATCGACATATCCACCAATACCCAGGACACCAAGTCTGCTAGCACAATCGAGTCATAATTGAATCGTAATGGCATCGCAAATGTCACGTTTTACAGTTTTATTACGAATACTAAAACAAGAGTGTGCAGGATCAAACCCCGGCTCGCACCTCTGATGATGATGATGATTTTTTTAAAGCAATGGATTTATGTTACCATATTTTGGAACGAAGTTCCTTATCGCGCGTTATGAAAGGGGGCTAGACGGAAAAAAATTAAGACGAAAAGTTGTAACGACACTTTTTGCTATCTTTGTCGTTTGCATTTACATAATGGTCAGTATTTTCGAGACACTGCACAAGTGCCTCCGTGGCGCAATTGGCTAGCGCGTTCGGCTGTTAACCGAAAGGTTGGTGGTTCGAGCCCACCAGGGGGCGATATATTTTTGTTTCCCAAAATTATAGATTTTTGTACATAATAAATAATAAAAAATAATAAAGGAACTTCGTTCCATCCGGGTGTCCTTTGACACCTCTCAAGTTTTTTTTAATGATAGGTACTATTATATATACTATATATAAGAGATAGGTATCCTCAATCTGTATAAAAACTTGGCCTTGACAGTCCTACTGAGAGATAAACACAAACTCACGATAGTGACCCCAAAACTATTCACCAAAGGATAGTTTCTTAGGTAATAATAAAGCACTAAAACAGTAATTCTACGATGATCAACAACACAGCAGTTCTGGAACTAGGTTAACTTAACAAGTATGTCACACTATATCCTACACTATATCTTTCGGCTTGTGGTCGATATTCTAGAACCTTTCTGCCCCAACGGCCGTCGGTTCTTCGACCTATACATATACGGCTTCTTAATAATAAAAATCATATCACATAAATTAATCTATATTAATTATTTCTAATGGAATTCTTCACATTATAGAAGGGTTCATCGTATCGTTCGAAGTATCTCTTGACAGGCCTGTCTCCAGGAGTTTCAAACCATATCAGTATTTCCAGTCGGTCCACCAATTCGGCTGTGATGGGGCTGCAAAATGTTTGTGCAAAATGAGACCAATGGTGCCAATAGGTGTCCTATCTCTTCTCCAGTTTAAATCCCACCTTTGGCAGTGGAGGTGGTGACAGGTAATGTAACATAATGTATACGGTAGTTACATTATGTTACAATAATAAGGGGCATTGTTAATAATTGTTTAAACATAACATACAATGAATGGATTAATTTATAGTATAGCAGAATAAGCTTATTAAAAACATAACGCCTACTTTCATGGGCGTAGCCAGGGCTTGCTTCAGCGTGGGGAAAAGCAAGGAAACTCGAATGCAACCTTTATCTTTACATCGTCAAAATATCTGATAAAAATTGAAAGTCGCTCTTTCCCTCTCTTTTGCCAAGATACTATAGAGGCACATAATTTCTTAACAATAGTAGTGATAAGGTCGTATATTTTTCGCTTGAGTCCATGAGCCAGGGGGGGGGGGGGGGGCCGCCGCCCTCTCTGCCCCCATTATGGCCACATCCATGCCTCGTTATATTTTTTTAAATATTAGCATTTCGTATATCGCGTTTTATAATATTTACTAAACTCTGTTGTATGACACACGTCTAATCAATCATAGTGGGAATCAATAGTTATTATCTGATTTATTAATAGCCCTTAATGGTAACAAAAAGCGATGAATGAAGAAAAATATGGAACCAATCAGGAAGTATTCCTTTCAAACCAAAAAAAAAACCAAATCGATTCATAAATGACGAAGTTCTGAGGTAATAGACATAAAACAAAAAACAACCGAATTGAGAACCTCCTACTTTTTTTGAAGTCAGTTAAAAAGGGCAAACTGCAACAAACCGGTATGAATGCAATGTATACGCTTCTATAGCAAACTTTCCAAAGGAATCCGAGATTTGCCCATTAATAAGTTTAAAACAATTGTAAAAAGTAATCTATGTAAAAAGTAAAAAGTAATCGTAAGGGTTATTACAGGATCTTGGATTATTTGGATGATAAAGCAGCCTGGGACTGATCGCTTAAATATTATATATAATGTTAAAGTGTAGCGTGTGTGCGCCCCGCATGGCAACACACTGGAGCTTACTTTTATATTTTATTTTGTATAAATAATGAATTTAAAAAAAAGACAAGCCCGCTGAGTTTCTTGCCAGATCTTCTCAGTTGAGGTCGCGTTCCGATCCGGTTGTAGACTTAAGAAAAAAAAATGTAATGACAATTTGTAAGTGCCCCCGTAGGCCTATACGAAATAAATGATTTGACTTTGACTTTGAAAATAATTAAAAAAAAGTGTGAATAAATTTTAGAGATTTTGAGAGTTATCTTACTAGCACGCTGTATAGCAGAAAATGTATGATGAACTATGAATCAAATAACAATTAGACGAAACCTTATAAGGACAGTCCTCATATCATTCAAAAGCGTGTTCTTCGTGTTTTCATTGGTGGTCGTCTCTGAGTTTTGAATACTGATCTAAAAACAATAATTTAACAAATTCTCATCTCAACATTATCACAAGTTTTTTTTTTCTGAAAAGTTAAGTAGGTGTATGATTGGATTTGAATAGTACTCATGAAAAACACCTGGTAATTTGGTATTTTAAAGTTTTCAAAATAGCACCACAGCTGCCATTAAAACACAGTACACATTTATTCAGCGCTAGCTGCGCCCCGCGGTGTTACCCGCGATTAAAAATTATGTCCTTTTTACCGGGTTAAAAAGTAGCCTATATGCTATTCCAGACTATAATCTATCTCTGTGCCAAATTTCATCCAGATGCGTTCAGCCGTTCTGGCGTGATTGAGTAACAAACATCCATCCATCCAAAGTTTCACATTTATATTAGTGTGATTAAAATATCATTACCGCAAAGAAAATCACAGCTCTTTGTGCGACGCGTGATATTTTAAACTTCATTCTGAAACAAATATAAAATCATAATAATAAAACGTGTTTCGTTTTATTCACTTTTTACGATTTTGTTTATATTTTTGTATAAAATTTAGTACCTACAAAAGTTATATGCGCGAATTATTTTACCAAGAAATCTGTGAAAATATGAAAATGATATTTACAGAAACATAAATTATAATAAATATAATCAGGACTGTAAATACTTGCGTCAAAGAGGAGATTTAAATATACACAGACGTTTCTTTAGCCTCCATTGTTGGTAGGTAGGTAAATTGTTTTTTCACAGCCTATTTACATGGCAACACACACATAATAGGTATCCATGATGACGAAAAAGATTCAAATGCAATGAAAACATAACGCTAATAACAACAAATTACTAATTAATTTTGAAAAAGAATTCCATGTTCTTAAAATAAAATAAATTTGAAATTAGAATTCTTAGTTAATAAAAAAAGATTTTGTTTAGCAATGGCCAGTACTGCAGAACGGCAATTTCATAGGTAAAGACCTAACATTACTGGCCTGTGCATGACTGGTTAGCACTTATCAATTAATCCTTTACCAAAATATTTTATTTTCGCCAGTGGCAAGTATAGTTTATTGATCGTTGTTGTAGATAAATATAAATACCCCTGATGATAGTAATCATGTCAATAACAAAGTCAAAATCAAATCATTTATTCCATATAGGCCTACGGGGACACTTAAAAATTGTAATATACGGAGCGCGACCTCAACTGAGAAGATACCGCAAGAAACTCAGCGGGCTTTTTTAACAAAATTATTTTTATGAACTCTTTTTTTTTAGTAGGCATGAATATTACATAAAAAAATAATAAAATAAAATTCCAGTGTGTTGCCATGCGAGGCGCACACATGCTACACTTTGAAATCATAAATCTTAATTGACGCCCAGGCTGCTTTATCATACAAATAATAGCGACGATGATGATCAAATAAATACCCTATCTGATAGGCCTATTAATACCTATTAAGGTTCATGATAGGCCATTCATCATGAATCTTAATAGGTTCATGCCGTAGCCTTGGGGAAGGCACAATAAAGCAGCCTTGTGAGGCTTGCTCATTCAGTCAGTGCGCGGCTTATGAGGAACCATCATAAAAGAAAAAAATACATGTGCGCTGAAGCCACAGATTTGTTAGAATAATCGTATGATTATTCTAACTAAGCTAATTAGGCTGTGTGTGGTATCACACACAGCTTACGCTAAAAATGGAGCCTAAAAAATCTGGGCTACCATATAAACAACATGCTAGGCCAGAGATTTTTTAGGCTTCACTTTTAGCTTACGCCGTGTGCTGTCTGAATATTCTAATAAGTCTGTGGTTGTAGGCTATATACGTTTTTTTTTTAAATATGAATAATATTTAAAAAACCGTATATAGGTATGTGTCAGCTTTGCCAGACGTCCCGATTTTGGCGGGACTTCCCGATTTTTAAATCAAAATTAAATGTCCCGCGCGGGACAGGCTCAGTCCCGCTTTTCGGAGATAACTCTACCAACCTAACTTGATTTTGATTACTGTTTTTTTTATTCTGAAGACGAATAAGACTCAACTATTTAACGATAGGGTAAATCTGATTTAAAATATTATATTTTTATTTAAATACATTTTCTATGGCTATTTTTGCTATCTATTGTCACGTAAACGTAATTTTAATTCAAATAAAAAGATAAATATTTGAAAACTTCTGATTATATACGTTTTTTTTACTATGCCCCGCTTTCGACGAAAGACTCCCGCGTTTTCACTCAAAAAGTTCCAAAATCCCGACTTGGCAAAAAAAAAAACTGGCAACGCTGGTATGTGTAGAGACCGTCGATATAATATATATATATATATGTATGCCGATCGGCAACCTAAAAAAAGAAGAAGATCATTCAATCAATGCGCTGATTCTATTATGTGAGGTGCAAATGCGTAAACTTAAAACCCAGAGCCACTTCGCGTGATATTTTAGACGAATTTGAGCTTAGTAACCCAGAATGATCTGGTAATTCAATAGCATTTTTTAAAAGCTTTAACGTCAGAACTCTGTGATTTATTACAAAATTGCCCAGATTATTTTTGTGCCTATGTTGGGCTCTAAATAATTGATCACCTAAAGTTCCTGGCCTTTATATTGTGACCTTGCAAACATATTTTCTGTTACGTTGTAATAATTAATGGACTTATGTTTTAAAACGCAGATAAACCCGATTCCCGAGATATTTGAAAGAATTTGTCTGTGTCATCCTTTAAATAAGTCGTAGATAGATTTTATAAGGACATTGTGAAATAGGGCATTATTACTTTTCTGTACGGTACGACGTTTTTAATTTAATGTGTATTTTTTTATATATTGTTTTTTTTTATATATATTTTCGTGTGGGGTACTAGTCATTATATTTCCTAAACAGGTATTTAAAAAATATATCATTAAAGAGATCTACCAAGATTACTTTACGTTTAATAAATCCGGAAAGAATAAAGTAAGGAAAAATTAGGTGTACATGTACATATCGTAAATAGGTACTTCAATTATATATAGGTACTTTTAGCGAAATGTTCGGAGACACTTGAACAATTTGTAAAAGTATTGGTATGTTTCCGTAGTGTAGCGGTTATCACGTGTGCTTCACACGCACAAGGCCCCCGGTTGGATCCCGGGCGGAAACACGTCACTTTTTTTCATAAATTAACATTAAAAAAATATATGTTTTAAAAATTTTAGTTTTTTTTTCCAGAAAGGCCAATCATGCAGCCAGAAAAAAAACAAAAATTGACTTTGCTGATGAGACTAACGGGACTGAAATTGGGACACTTCCACTCGTCTTTAAAGGTACCTACAGCCATTTATTTTACGGCAAACGGGGCAAAGGCAAAGAAAACTAAATACTTATGAGCAAAGATATAAATTCTGACGGAGCCTGGTTCTCACTAGTTGCTATAAATCTGGCCACAGTTTGTGTCCCTAATAACTTTTGAGTAGCCAAATGGATGTTGTTGAGCTGAACCACGCCAATTTAATTGAATAAAGCACTCAACAAGTAGAAACGGGAGCTGATCTAGAAACGCCAAGTTATAGACTGTTGTTTAAAACCAAGCTTAGTGGGTCAGTGACTTGCGATATTCATCATTTGAATTTGTAGGATGAACTCTAACATGTTTAGGGCGACCAGCTGAACATTAAAGAAATGTTTTATATTTATAAAACAATGTCGTGTTCGTTACACTATATATAACTCGAGAACTGGTGGGCTGATTTTTATGATTTTATGACATTAGTGGGTACCTTGTTTAAAAGGATGGGTTGTCTAGAGCATTTCGGAGGGAATTGAAGCCCCAAAACACCCCCCTGCCTACGACCTTGACCACCATCTACATATAGAATTCGTTATAACAATAATTTGACACGGCTGTACAATGTCGTAAATAAATTATTTCTTATTTTTTTTTTGTCGAAGGTATACATAGCAATGGAGGAATCTTTCAGAAAAATCTGCCTCGTGTACAAATAATAAAGGGATTTTCATAAAGGAGTACAGATATTAAAAAATAAACAAATCTAATTTCCAAGATACTGGCACAGAGCAAACAGCACGAATATTTAAACGTGTTTACAACATTTTTACTCGCTTATTACCCGAATAATAATAAAAATATAGCTTTGGGGCGTTGTTCGGTAATACTACTGAATATTCCAGTCGGATTTAATCCCAGCGATTACAATATGGATATACGCCATCCCTTAACAGAAAGGTCGACGATAGGCCCCTTTACCCAAATTTATTCTGGGTCTACTTCAGTACCGGTATTAAACATATTTTCATTGTGAACGGGAATTTGGGACGAGAAAATAACTTGTCTGACCTTCGAACAATAAATCTAGATAAAGTTTACTCCAGTAATTATATTTATGGATTTCATTAGGCTGAGTTAGTGTGGGTAGGTCTAAATAACGTTGACTTAAAATTGACATTATACATGGGTTGTGCTTCTAGGTGTCATAAAAGAAAACTAACTTGTATTCTGTCTTTATTTATATTTTAATTGGATACATTGATAAAATAACAGTTTTTAAGTAATTATCTAATTACTAAAAATTACGCTAGAATATTGTATAAGAAAGGTAGGAAGCTGCTTCCCCATGGGAAGGGAAAGATGAACCTAAATTAGCTGAACTGACAGACGAAGAAAAAAAAAGAAGAAAGATGCAGTAACAGGCCAGTGAGATTTTATTTATTTCTGAAGTTAAACATGTATTAAACAATTTATGAAAGGAAAGGAAAATTCAGCAGATTTATATGTAGAAAATGTTTTACGATTGATAAAATGAAATTACAGAGGACATTTTTTTTCAAAAAATGCCATATAATGCTACTGTAAATGTATCATAACTCCTATACTGAAATTTGGTTGTATTAATATACCATTTAGCAACAGGTCTACGTACTTTTTAATTGTAAATAAGAGGTCATGTCATGATCTTCTTTTATCATATCAGAAGCTCTTTCTGCTATCATTATAGTGGGAGCGTTGGTGTTTCCAGAAGTGGTTGTCGGCATAACACTCGCATCCACCACACGGAGCCTGTTCACACCAAATACCCTCAAACGTCCATCCACCACTGCCACACTCACATTGGTACCCATTTTAGCAGTACCCACTGGATGACCTATACTAGATACCAAATTAAGACTGATACACTTCCAATACTCTATACTATCTAAGTCATAATCATCACACTCTGGTAACTTAAGTCTCCCCAACGAAGCTCCTATAGCTTGAAGGTGGGAAGTATTAAGAATTTGTGTAAGAATTCTTATTCCAACAGCTATATCATCTAAATCTCGTGGATCACTGAACGCATTATAATATATCAGTGGATGATCGTATGGACTTGACGTGTCTAAAGATACATTCCCTCTTGAATGAGGTCGTGAAATTTGAAAGATAAAACGGAGGAGTGACCGGTTAACACTTAGCTCACGAATAGAATTTGCGACTGTGTCGATGTAATTAGACGCATAAGATTCTATAGCTGGTGCATTTTTACGATATATTTTTAAAAGAATTTGGTATATTGGATTCTTAGCACTTGAATTTGCGGCGTAAGATGCAGTTATATCGGCATAGCCGGACTCACTAAGATACCCCGTGCGATCGTACAAATACTTAATTATATCGTAATGTTGGTCTGCTTCACTCAATTCATCTGGTTCGTTAGCAAATATTGTCACTGGTACAATAGAGTGGTCTTGTAAATTTTGTCCCACCATAGGTGAATCCACTAAGGTTGTAATGTTTTTTGAGCTGAGATGATTTTTGGGACCGATACCTGATAGCATTAGCAACTGAGGAGTGTTTATACTCCCCCCGCTTACAATGACTTCACGAGTTGCATACAACTTCAGTATAGTATTACTACGGTTGACTTCAACGCCATAGGCAGTTAAATTTGAGTCAAACAGAATTTTGGTGACATGTGCAAATTTTGCAACATTTAAATTTGTTCTATTTGACGCAATAAAGTTTATGTATGCTTTGGTAGTACTAAATCTGGTGCCGTCGGCAGCTGTAACTGTAGTTATACCAGAACCTAAATTATTATCAGTATTCAAATCCATTCGAGTTGTGATACCGATTTAATTCCAAGCGGCTAGTATCTTGTCTGTAGTGTTCCTTAAAGTACTGTTAAATCTGCTAATTGGAAGTAGTCCTGTATGACCATAACTGTCGCGTATCGTAGAATTTCCTAATAGAGTTTCATCTCGAAGATTTTCAGCAACTTTGAAGTATTCTGTTGTAACGTTGGGATGCCAATGTACGTTGCCAGCGTCGTACCAGTCTAAATAGTCATATGTGCTGCCTTTGTTGTAATACATGACGTTATGGCTGCTACATCCGCCGAGCATCTTACCTCTTGGCAAATACACGGTTCCATTTATAGTGCCTTGACTTGATATGCCGTTATTGACCGTCTGATATTTCCAATCAAAGTCTGAGGTCAACAGTTCAGGAAATAAATTTGGTATCTGTAAAATATATTATGTTAGTTTTCATGAGAATAATTTAAAAAAAAAAATGGTTGCAGTGTGCGTAAATGGCAATTGATTTTTTTTATAAAGAATCTTGTTTATATGCAGAATAGAAAGTCAATAATTTTAGTATTTAAGATGCTGCATGCTCCTAATTTCTACTGCTTTTATTCTTTCTTTACGAAATGAGATGCGATGAAGTAAAATGGATATGAACTGCTTTTATTATGTGCCTAGCCAAGATTGGCGCCAAAGAAGCCAAAAAAATTAAGATAGAAAGAAGCAAAGAAGAAGGTTGCATTTATAAGGCGGGCGTGCGGTGCTTCGTCACTCATTCGTAGCCAAGCCGTCCTGAGGATGCCTCGTTCAGAGGCACACACGTGTCGAATACTTTTTTAGATTCGCATCGTTTCACGGAGAACTGCATATTAATTGGGGTCCCGTCACGTAACAGATAGTTTCTCGACTGACATATTAGAGGAGTTCGGTGTTGTTGGCTTTTTAAATTATCGATCCACTTGTTTGGTTTATAATTGGAAAAGTTAACAGGCCGAGGATCAGTGGTGGGTTCCTCTTCCCCCATTTGTTTGCACAAAGAAGATCTTATGTTATATGTAGGCCTCATAAACAGTCGTGGCTACTAATAAAGATGTATTTAATAGCAAATGTATTTGGATACCTACTATACTCTCAACAGGGGGGTCACCGCCGGCTTCCAGCAGCAACACTCTCCAGCTTGGTACCTCACTAAGTCGGCTTGCCACTACACTCCCCGCTGACCCAGCGCCGATTACAATGAAATCGTACTCCGCCCCATCTTTAACCAAAAGAAAGTACCAACGTAACTTAATTTTCAATGAAAATGGTGGAAGAAAATATTGAGAGGAAACCTGCAAGCCTGAGAGAACCATGACATGTGAAGTTCACCAGCCCAGTGGGGACTATGGTCCGAAACTGCTCGCATTGAGGGGAGAGCCCTGTCCAGCAGTGGGACAGTGCAGGGAAATTTACATATATTTATTATGAATTTAAAACCTTCATTTCACAGACAAACTAAGTACCTAACTGACTTATTCTGTAGATAGGTGTTGTGTTTTTTTCAAAGGGAGATGCGGCAATACTGGTGCTATTACAGGTCGCCATAGAAACGAAAAATTTGAAATCATCTACACCCATCTACCATTTTCAGTTGGGTTACCGGTAGCTCATTAGTTGGGTTTCGGAGAGCAGACAAAAGTCGCTCTGCGTACTGAAATACCGTTCAGTAATCGGCATATCGGTAATCAGTCAAATGTAAAAAAAAAACTTGAAACCCAAAGAAATTTGACAAAAAGTGTAGGGAGTAGATAAATAATAAAAAATATATCGCCAGATAAACACACCAACTATATCCCCAACTAAGCAACGCTTGGATTATGGGTACCGTACAATGGACTGGGGGCGAACCCAGTACATAACACTTATATAGATAATAAATATCTATGACTCTGGTACAAACATTCGTGGTCATCACACAAAGTTTGTCCCTACCAGGATTCGAACCCGGGACCCTTGGCACAGAAAGTACTACCAACTGCGCTGATCAGGTCATCACAAGCACGGATGTGGATAGACGGAGTGGAGGCGTGAACCGATTACCTTGAAGATCTGTGTCTGATGGCCAGTTCTCCGTGACTAGACTTGTGCAGCAGCAAAGAAGTTTATAGCAGCCATGAAGGTTTGGGGGGCAGCACCTGTGGTAGGTGTCAAACACCCCATAGTGCTGCGGGATCACACAAATGTACACGTATATAGAGCAAGGGGAAAGGTAAAATAATAAATAGAGCAAAAAGAAGACAGTTCAAAATCAAAATAGAGTCAACTGTTGTAAAACACAAAACCAATTGATTTATCCATTATGGATTTTTTTTTTATCCTAAGAGAACAACTTAAATATTAAGTAACTATATTTTTGTGTGATAAACTATTGTTCTTTAAAAACTATTTTATTCAATTAAAATTATAAGAGAATAATGTTTTCAATTTACCTCGTCATCTTCGCCGACTGTTAGCTGTGTACTTACAATGTAATATAATGCTTATATCTGCTTAAATAACGAATATAAATAGGGTGGATGTACCATTTCCCAACCAGTGCCCTGTAGTTGCCCACTTGCGTCAAGACATCAAAATTTTAAGCATTCGCGCTAATGTGTACAGTTTTTTTTTATCTGGATAATTATAGCATCTATGAGAATCTATACTGTGAATTTCAGGCGAATAAATAAAAATATATAGCTTACTTTTTATTTTTTTTCGCCTCTCTCGTCGTTTGGCTGCCATTGCTATTAGGACCGGTGAATTATGGTTCAATCCATATAATGCATAGTATTTTTAAAAAAAATATTACATTTTGTTAGTATATTTAGCAATTTTGAACAAAATTGTATTTTTAATAGGATTCTGGAACTGGTTAACTACTGGAACGCATGTTGTATGGAGTGCCTATAGTCGACCAAGTTAATTATTTATTTAATTAACCGATTTAGTAATGATTATAACTAAGGTACACTCCGACTTTTGAAAGATATATATCATAACTACAGAAATTCTGTAATGCTTATGCCACAACGAGTTATATTTCTCGTTTTGTCTTTAAACAAAGTTGAAAAATAACATAAAACTAAAGTCTTCCTTCAAAATATGTTAAAATGATAGTTAATTAAAGTAAAAATATCTTTGTAAGCGGTTTGTAATTAGTACGTCCACCCTATACATTACTCAGCAATGCTTAGTGAATTCGGGTGTAGTGTTTATTTAATATTTCACATAATATTGTCATATATGTTATGTATCAAAAGAAGCGTAATTTATCATGTTATTTCGCAATTTAATAAAACACTTGTACGTATAAAAGAAAACTAAATGAATAAAATGTAGTGTCATTACCGAATAAACGTGTTTCTATAAGTAAATTAAAAACTATCTCATATTGAAATAAAACTATTTTTAAGGATTTTATCGCGTTTATTTTTCGTTTTTACGTTCTCGACGTTTCGGCTGCTTTACAGCAACCATGGTCACGGGAGGACCATGGTTGTTGTAAAGCAGCCGAAACGTCGGGAACGTAAAAACGAAAAATAAACGCGATAAAATCCTCCTACTATATGACGTTTGATAAAGTTATATAAAGTCTATAAATTCGGGGGTTAGCCTTTATGTGGTAGATATTATAATTTCTGGCAGATAAAATATTCCGATACAAGTGAGATCTAAAAAGTAAAGAATACGTATTGATTTCTTATATTCACGTGATAACTACAAATTGAAATAAAACGCAAACGTAAAATCATAAAATAAACGCGATAAAATAGTTTTATTTAAATAGCGAACACGCTTTAAATAAAATGTCTCTAAATATCTTGACTTATTAATCGGTGACTAAATTCTCTGGGTCCCATAGAAATCTTCAAAAATCTTGTTGCATAACGATCTTCTTCAATGTCTCAAATTGTCTACGCTTTATTATAGTCCTCTTTCACTAACTCGGAACCTCTCTCTCCAATCATAGTTGTCGGTCCGTTAGTATTACCACTCGTAATGTTGGGCATTATACTGGCATCGATCACGCGAAGATTGTGTACTCCGTGGACTCTCAGCCGACCGTCTACGACTGACGTTTTGGGATCAGGTCCCATCTTACATGTTCCTACTGGATGATATACTGTGGTTACCAAGCTTAGGGCAATGCATTTCCAATATTCCCTACTGTTCAACTCAAATTCATTACATGGCGGCCATTCTATTCTTCCTACAGCACCACTAATTGACCTAAAGTATGTAGTATTGATTATTTCAGTGAGCATACGAATACCAGTTACTGCTTTATCCAAGTCCTCGGGATTTACAAAATAATTTGCATAAATAATTGGATGTTCTCTAGGGTTGCTAGAATTAAGGGTAATATTACCCCTCGATTTGGGATGTAATAAGTTAAATAAGAAATAGTAAATTGGGTGGTCCATATTAAGCTCAGTCAAAGATTCTACTACTGTCTCATTGAAACCAATCGGACTTAGTGTACTCTGGTACACGCTATTGTTCCTCCAAATAACTCTAAGATGAGTTTCAAAATCGGGATATGTAGCATTCTTATTAATGGAATAAAATGCCAGAATATCAGAAAGGCTATTTTGTGCCAAATATCCTGTGCGATTATACAGATATTGTATCACTTCAAAGGTCTGTTGTGCTTCATTCTGTTCGCCTGGTTCGTCACCTACAATCGGTACTGGGACAATACAATGATCTTGCAAATTTTGACCCACCATCGGTAAATCTACCTTACATGAGATATTATTGGATTGGAGATGTTGTTTCGCCCCAACACCTGACAGCATCAACAGTTGGGGAGAGTTTATTGTTCCGGCGCTTAAAATGACTTCTTTTTTGGCCAAAATGGTGTAAGTCTTATTATTGCGTTCCACTGTAATCCCGTATGCTCGTTTAGATTTATTTATTAAAATTTTGGATACCAAGGCGTTTGTTATAACTTTCAAATTTTTTCTGTGTAATATTGGATTCAAGTAAGCTCTATTTGCGCTTTGTCTCTCTCCATTAGCAGCTGTTGCTCGCGTTATACCAGAGCCAAGCACATTCGCTACATTCAAATCAGGAACATTCGGGATACCAATTTCTGCCCATGAAGCGAGGACTTTTTCAGTGATATCTCTGTAGGTGCTATTAAATGTGTTGATGACAAGGGGTCCCTTACTTCCGTAGTGATCACGAATTTTCGGTGACTTTGACAATTTCTTGTCTTGAAAGTTTTCTGCTTTTCTGAAACAACGCCGCACGTCGTTCACACTCCAGTAAATATTACCGGCATCGTACCAGTCCTGATAGTCATGGTCATTCCCCTGTATATAAATCATTGCATTCATATTGCTACTTCCACCAATCATTCTCCCTCTCGGCCAATGTATCGATCTATTAACGAAAGCTTGATTCGTGATTCCATTGTAAGTTGTATGATAGTTCCAGTCGTATTCATTTCGGAATGTATCTAAATTTAATGCTGGAATCTAGAAAATAACAGTTCATGATTATTTAAACAGAATCAGAATATTATTTATTCATTTAAACCATTAAGTAATCAAAATGCTAAGCTACAACTTTACCACCCGTTCGGAATTCCGTTCCTCTGGATAAGAACGGGCAAGAAACTCCATGGTTGCTCTTTTTAAAAAGATCCGATATTTTTTTAGCAGTACATTGTTATGGGTATGCGAGAACAATGCTGGAACGGTTAGGCAGACTTTAGCAGCTGGTCAAAAAAAACTAACTAACATTGTTTCAGTACTTTATATTAGTAGTAACAAGTGGGTGCTTACGTCTGCTTCAATAGGCGCATTGCCACCAGCTTCTAAGAGCAGAACATTCCATTCAGCTATTTCACTTAACCTGTTTGCTACTACGCATCCAGCAGTTCCAGAACCAATTACTATGAAGTCATATGTCGCGTGATCTGTTAAGAAACAGTAATATTTAAAAAAAAACGTCAGATAAACCCCGATGGTACCATCTAAGCATCGAAGGAATTATAAACATCAGGGCTATTGGAGAAAGACCCAGATCAAGAAAAAATATTTAAATACCATTTTCAATATTTAATCATTAGTAAACCCAGCTCTGTTTGCTTTTACCAATAGATGATCCGGTCATCAATCAGCGATAATAATAATATCGCAGCCTAAATAGATTTATTCAAATAATCAAGAAATCCAAGTCTTAATAAGCACCCATAGATAAATAGCCTCACGGTATTACCCGCGATTAAAAAGCATGTCCTTTTCCTCTATGTCGTTTTCTGTAAATCATGCCGATCCTTTGTCCTATGATAAATTAAAACAAATCTATCCCACGGGAACCATACATTTTACCGGAAAAAAATAATAGCGTATGTGCTATTCTAGACTATAATCTATCTCTGTGCCAAATTTCACCCAGATCAGTTCAGCCGTTCTGACGTGATTGAGTAACAAACATCCATCCATCCAAACATTCACATTTATAATATTAGTGGGATAATACTTACTTTTTAAATTAGATTCGGGTATTGGTCCTTGCGGAATTAAGCATTGCGCTGAAATGAAGTACTGCAGAGCTGATGCAAATAGCTGAGGAGCACTCCCAGTGGTAGGCGTCGAGCAATTGTAACTATAGCTGGTTGGAAAAACAACGTAACATTAGGTACATACAATAAAAATGATAGGCTTTAAAATTTTCTATTTAAATAAATAAATATGGCCAGACGAACACACCAACTATACGGTCCCACACTAAGCAACGCTTGTATTATGGACTGAGGGTGAACTCAGTATATAATACTTATATCGATCTTAAACATCCATGACTCAGCTACAAACATTCGTGCTCATCACACAAAGATTGTTCCCTACCAGGATTCGAGCCCGGGACCGTCGGCACACAAAAGTAGGGTCACTCACTACCAACTGCGCTAATCAGGTCGATTTATATAACTTTCCGTCAGATAGGTACAATAAAAAAAAGAAATAAACAAATGCTATTTTTAACATTCTTGATGCGTTATTCTTGATTAATTCTGAACAGATTTGGATTTCGACTATCAAATATGGCTAATAAACCTTCTGGACCTACCAGCTTAAAAAAAAAATCTTCCCCCATTTGCATGTATGAGCGTCCTCTCCTCTATTTGATTTTACTTTGCATATAATACTTACCCGTGTGTGAATCTCCCCTATCTAATTTAGTTTTGAAGCTTAAAAATTCTGACAGATGGACGGACCGACAACGTTGGCACAAAAATTGGGCTCCGTTTATATCCTTTGAGGACGGAACCCTCAAAAACACTTAAATGGAACCACGAAGGCACGAGAAAAGCGTTACATCGAGTTTCGGAAAAATTAACCTTTTTGTGTGAAGTGAATCAGAGTAGTAGGTTATTGAGGTAGTGGTTAAAAGAGCTCTCCCCGGATTTATAGTTAACTCGGAACTGTCGTATGGTTACTCGTTTCTTAACAATATCTGATAGATTCTATCGTAAACCAGAGGGCCTAGATATCGAAGATGAGTGAGTCCTAGTCTGGAATAGACCAAAGGGTCCATGGGTGTAGCTACGGTGGGGCAGGGTGGGTCAACTGCCTCCCCAGGCTCATAGAGTCAAGCGAAAAATATAAGACCATAGCACCACTGATGTCGCGATGTTATGTGTCCCAATATTATATTGGCAAATGAAATCAGTAAGAACAACTTTTTATTGGTGACAGATTTTTTGAAGAAGGAAAGCCGATGCCGATTTCATTCGGGTTTCCTTGAGTTGCCACCCTTAAGCAAACCCTGGCTACGCCCATGAAAGGGTCTGTTTTTTTTTTATTTAATCGAGGAGATTGGCAACCCGCCCGTGGGTGAGAAGCTGGTATCTCCCGCATTGTATAATAAAGTGTAAAGAAGGCCATCCTTCTCTATATATTAGCATAGTTACTCCATAGTAACTACGCCCAACAGTGCCAGATGGTGTTAAATTATAAATGATACAAACTTACCAAGCCATGATCGTTGAATTTTAACTACTACGGTGTGGCCGTCGAAATTTGGACTTTATTTTCCTAGAAATATAAAACTATTATTGAAATAAAACTTATTTTACAGATTTTATCGCGTTTATTTTATGTTTTTACGTTCCCAACGTTTCAGCTGCTTTACAGTAACCATGGTCATGGAACTTAAAAACATAAAATAAACCCGATAAAATCTGGATAATAAGTTTGATTTCAATGTGTAGTATTCGCGTAAATATAAGAAATCAAAATGTGAGCCCAATGTTATTTTAATACAAAAAAACCCTTTGCCACTTCAAAAAAAAATATATTTAAAGTTCTGATTGTGGCAAGGGTTCTGTAATTCAGGAGCGAGTTTTTTCGTAAGCTAACCGTATACTTTTTAGTTTAAGTATTTAGACACTTTGTATGGAAAATTAAACAGCGCCTCCAGCGGATGGTATTTAAAACATTAATTATCTGTACAAAACGTCTAAATACGTAGACTATAAAGTATACGGTTAGCTCACGAAAAATCTCGCACTCGACGTGCTGGCCGTACACGATAAATTGTTAAATGAACCGTAATAATTACAGTACCGGGAATAAGTAAATATTTCCTATTCAAATATTACAATTAAACATTTTAATGTGTAATAGCTAATTCAGACATTGAAATGTGCTAACGAAAGAGAGGTTACGGAGACAATAAGACCGGTTCCTTTTTCGACTCGGGTTGTCAGATCATTAACCAGAATTAGTAATTAGTTCAACGCAACTGGTCCGCCTTTCAATATCAAACTACTACAACTTTTTACGTATAAATGTGCCTTATTATCAAACCATTAGTTTTATCTATCTTATCGCAGCCAATTAATGAATAAAGATAACATTTGTTTACTGATACCTATAAAATGCAAAGTATAATACTTTGGGTTGGAGATTGTTAACTAGCATTATGTTATCAAACAAAAAGCCCCATAATAACTGAATTAGACCTAAAACTGCAATGTAATTTAAAACTCGATACGCTCGAACGCGCTAGTCACTCGCACGAGTCGAGTATCGCGCGGAGCGTAGTGTTGTGATCGCGTGTTTCACGATACATCGCGCGCTCAAATATTACAACATTTGTAACCCATGATTTTTGACATAAATGATTGTTATAATTTTATTATAAGTAATTAAGGTTACACTTTAACCAAAGTTTTATTTACATTCTTTATATAAATAAGGATAATAGAGACCTAATTTAGTTTTATCAATCTTTGTCACGAATGTTAAAACCTCTTTAGAAAATAGAGTCAGGGTTCATATCAAGTTTGGCCACGGTTGCTTCACTTGGTGAAAACACTGCCGTCATAACAATGAACCAACCGGTTACTGTGACGTAAGACGATAAGATACTTCGTTACGTACATTTTTTGGGGCCTAATTTAAATGAGAACTATTATCTAAATTAGGCACCTGCTTGAATACCTAAGTTGGGTTACTTACCTGAGACCCTATTTAATTGGAAGATTACAGTTTTATTTTTCAAGTAAGTAATTAGGGTGAGTACAGACCGACTGAAATGTTCGCGAGAGTTTTTTTAACACCAGTACGTCAAGTGCGACATTGTTCGTAAGCTAACCGTATACTTTATAGTCTACCGTATTCAGACATTTTGTATGACGAATTGAAAGTTTTAAATACCGTCCGGAGGAGGCGCTTTTCAAGTATCCATACAAAATGTCTAAATACGGTAGACTATAAAGTATACGGTTAGCTTACACTTGACGTACTGTTACATAATACCTATATTATAGCGTTAGTTATACCGACAAAAAAATAGCACGGCAATAGGCCGTTCTTCACCTCAATCTATAGAGAGACTCAGTGGCAGGACAATATTTTAATTTTATGTTGAGCCGTGGCTCGCTCTCAGGCTAACACGGAAAATGTATCTCGAAATAAAATGGGATTTGGCACCACAGGCAAAAACCCAATTTTCCGTTTAATTGTGCGACCTTACTTATCGCCAGATTGACTAACTGTGAGGGTAATCAAATTGGTGCGACTGAACTCTTAGGCGCTGAACGTTTTGCAAATGTTATAAGGGTTCTGTAAGGCAACAAATATCTATTAATTATTAAATGGGATCGTCTGGCCTTACTAAAATGAACCAGCAAGAGCGGGCCTTTGATCTCGCAGCATAGCTCGCATAATAATCATATAAAATTTCATTTTTTGTGGAAAAAACTTGAACGGTACCTACCTACGTAAAAGCGGCCTTATACACCCGGAGAATTAAGAACGGGATTTTATATTTATAATATGAATTCCCGTTCTACATACAATTCTAGTCTACATCACACACATTCAGATTTTTTCCGGAGTTACGTCAGGGTAATGACGTAGACATGAAGGTCAATTGACCGGCGAACCCATTAGTTTTAAGTGCTATTGTTAGTGTTCATCATCCATCCATCACCCATCAGAATACAGCCCTGGGATAAGCGAAATGGCTAATAGCACCAATAGATATCCCATACCTTCTCATGTTCCTACAGGGTGTTTGAACAGCGAGAATATTCACTAAGCAGTAGCATAATATTTTTGTAACTTGACGATTCATAAGTACTGTACAATAATGGTCTACGTGAATAAAAAATATTCTGATTCTGATTCTGATTCTGATGTCAGTTTTTTTTTCTTAACTCTACAACTGGATTCGAACGCGACCTTAACTGAGAAGATCCGCCAAGAAACATAGCGGGCTTGTCCTTGTTTTTATATTTTTTTTTTTAGTAATGATGTATGTGGAACACACCAGACATAATAATGCCTACACGGTGTGTTCTATAAAAAACGTGACCGGCCTATATAGCTGAAAGGTAAGTCTGAAGATGTTTTCACATTATGATCGCGTAGACTTGCCAGCGACTACGCTTCAAAATAAAAGCTACGCACGGTACGCACGGTACCAAAAGCACGTCACAACTATAAAAAATCCTCCAGAAATTGGGAACCTATTCCGAATATCACGTTCCTACTCACGACGTGTGATTCTCGGGGATACCCTGCCGCCCCCAGGGGTCCTATGGGTTCGTAAATAAACTCGTGAACATCAATTTTTGTTATATTCAAAAGGTTTTCACTGTAAAATCACACGCTACATTTACTTTGGGGTTGGACTGGTTATTTTTTCAATGATATTTTCTGTTTTAAATTTCTATTCAAGTATTGAAAGTATAGTACCCAGCTATTTCCATGTAAAAAGGTAGAACTTCACCTTGTATATTATTTATAATAATCTATAATAATCTCGCCAGACGAACACACCAACTATACGGTCCCACACTAAGCAAAGCTTGTATTATGGGAACCGTAAAATGGACTGAGGGCGAACTCAGTATATAATACTTATATACTATAATTAGGAATTAAGCATCTATGACTCGATTACAAACATTCATGCTCATCACACAAAGATTGCCCCTACCAGGATTCGAACCCGGGGCCCTCGGGGCAGAGAGCAGCGTCACAACCAACTGCGCTAATCAGGTCGTCAGTAGCCAATAGTGTATATTATGTCGTAGCCGGATTGTAGAATCGCTCTATTACAAAACGATTAGGCGCTTTTCAAAACGCCTCAATTCTGTAAGTACTTTGTAAAAAATTAGGTTTCAATGTCGCCTTATTTATCTTTCGCAATTTATTTGAATATCATCAAATTCAACTAAAGCCACGCAATAAGAGAATTCACACGAAGAAATGTTTTACAAGCGACCTATATTACAGATTCTGGGTAGCCGTGGCACATTGCGTTCCACGTTCACCAGGGGCGGTCAAGCGCGGCCCGCAATTAAATGTTCTTTATGCGCGCGTCCTTTCTGCGAGGGCTAGGAGCTTACCTGCGGGCAACCTGCCGGACAATCACATCATTGAATGTTCATTACGCCATGCCATTGAAAGTCACGTGCGGGCCGCTCTTTAATTCCGTCTGACTATGGTACCTACCATTCACGGTCTTTATACACAGCATAGAATAAATAAATAAATAAATAAATATTGCCATACGAACACACCAACTATACGGTCCCACTTTAAGCTTAACGCTTGTGTTATGGGTACTACAGGTAACTCAGTATATAATACTTATATACATATTAAACATCCATGACTCGGGTACGAACATTCGTGCTCATCACACAAAGCTTGTGTCCCTACCAGGATTCGAACCCGGGACCCTCGGCGCAGAAAGCAGAGTCACTACCACTGCGCTAATTAGGCCGTCAATACAATCGATATTGCTACTTAATGTACCTAAAACCCTCTAGGTATAGTATATAGTAGGTATCTACTGTAAACAATTTAGAGGGATAGGTATAAGGAGGAATAATAAATAGTACTTTTATTCAACGCCGCAAAACTTTGTATCTCTTTGGCGGCATAAGACGCTCCCGTCATCCTAGAGTTGCGCCGCTAGTGATGTCCCTTTTAATGGCGAGTGAACGATCACCGGTAACACTACCAAATTGTATAATTTTAATAATCTACGAAATTAGTTTTGCACCAAGGCGGCCTTATTGCAAATAAGTAGCAGTGCGACAAAACAAAATACCTACCTACTCCAAGATAACAGTGCCCGCTACTCGTAGCATAACAGGAGTAGTACCTCCGAAGGCCTCTAATATTCGTAGTACCGCAACGGTCCATTCAGGTACTTCGTCACAATGTCCTCTCGTATTAATCTATGCATATAAATAAAATTGGAGTGTCTGTTTGTAATATTAAAATAACCGCTTTTTACTAAGTGCATTTGGATGTATACACGTTACCTATACCGAAACAATATTTTTTACAATTTTTGTATGTCTGTCTGTTTGTTCCGGCTAATCTCTGAAATGGCTGGACCGATTTTGACGGGACTTTCACTGGCAGATAGCTGATGTAACAAGGAGTAACTTAGGCTACTTTTATTTTAGAAAAAAATAGGATCTCACGATGAAAAAAAACCAATGTTGCTGCGCAGCGCCTGATTGTTTGATAGCAACAACCTGCAATGCGTCCCGCGGGCTCAGAATGGGCGGGCAGGCTGTTGTCAACGGTTGTCTTTGTTAAATACCACGCGGACGAAGTCGCGGGCAACAGCTAGTGTTATATAAGGCACTGGCGATTAAATTCTGAGGCATTCCCAGTTCGATCATTAAATCGTTATGTGCCATGATTTCGAAACACCAACTTTCCTCGTATAGCGGGTGAGCAAAACTATCGAAGTTTTAATGACGTTAGACGGTATAATTTTATTATTAACGCTCCCCTATCTGTTTTTTGACCTTGCTTTGGGAGCGCTACTCTTAAATATTTGAAAGAACTAAGTAGGTAGGTTGGTACTTGCACTTCTTGCAAACCTTTTGCCACTTATAATTTGTATTGAGATCGAAATTAAAAAAAAACACCAAATCTATTAATTTCTATGAGAGCCTATCTTTTTTGTTCTTGCTTAATTGAAATTTGACGTACACGTATTGATTGATTGCCGAATAATGACTTGGCGTTTGCAAAATAATTGCTTGGATTTTGCAAAATAATTGCTAGTAATTGTGCTCTCGCAATAAGAGGCGTTTTACCTATACTCATATAATGTAGGTACTTAAGTATTTACTGCTTAAGACAGTCATTTAATAAGTGCCGGTCGCAATGAGTGGGAATTGTTTGTTTCCCGATGGTTACCAGTCCAGGCAGAAAACAACAATCGACAAAAAACACCACGTTGCCACTGGCAAGACTGAGACAGCTTTTAGAAATAAATCCCGCAAGTTGCCAGTGGCAACGACTGGGGTGGCAACAATTGGGAATAGACTATCTGTCCGAACTCTCATTCATTCTTCGGATAGTTACCTTTTAATGGGTATTTGAATTTAATTTTAGTAATTTTCGTGTCTTTAACTTACTCGGGTCTAACGCTTTGCTGAATCGTGTCCTGATCAGTACGGTACGCTGAGTTAGATAATTAATTTGTGAAGCGGAACAGTAGATAGTAATGAAAGTACCACACCCACATCCCCAGTAAGGGTGCGTTTCCACTAAGCAGCGAAGTGCGGAGCGGAGAGGTATAGACCAATCAGATTGTATGAAATCCACTAAGCGGAGACAACTTGTGGTTTATTCCTGTTGGCTCCGCTCATTTGCGAGTCAGATACGCGACTCAGTCTTTACCTACACCTTTAGCAATAAACGCAGCGATTAGGTTATTGGATACGACCATTAGTCGTAGGGTGTGTTTAAGAGTTTAAAAATGTATGAATGTAAGCAGACTCACATAAATTTGTAGAATGTTAAAAGAATAAGAAGTAAAGCCTAAGACGTCGCAGTAAGTATTTGGCAGTTCCCCAGCGGTCTGTCCTAGAAATTGTTTCATCTTACAGGATTTTATAAGACCGCTGGGGAACTGCGCAAGATTTATAGTATTAAGTTGTTTCCTCGCAGTCGAATCTGTACTTACACGTTGAGAGCTCTTGACCAGAGACAATTAGCTACACCAAAACACTTGGGGGAAGGGGTGGGGGGGGGAGCTGTGGACCAGAGACTATAAGCAACAACAACAGCAATCCGAAGAGTCGAAAGTACCATGTATAAAACGTTCGACTAGCTGAACCATTTGGGGGGTGGAATTTGAACCGTCGAAAAAGTAAAAAAAAACCATTTTTTTTGTGAATAATGTTAATTAGTTGCACAATATATAGATACCAACAAATAAAAAAAAAAATTATAAAAAAATACCATTTGCTTATAATGTCATGGCACACAATTATATTTATTACAAAACATACGAATTCTACGTACACTTACTTATAGTCAATCATAAAAAAATTGTTCACTTATATCCAAACTCATATAATAAGTTATAGGTATAAGTATGTCAGGAATATGTTTTTGCCGGTAAGTAGGCAATTCATACCTAAGTACCTATGTCATTCTCCGATTTTAACATAGGAAACATACGCATTAGTTTCCTTCGATTCCCATCGTACGTATACGGAAAATAAAATAAAAAAAAATCTCTTACGTTGATCAGCCCAAATCGAATTTTGAAATCTACAAAACCAAAAGCGTCCAACTGGCGCCTGTGTTCATAGCCATCAGCGGCCCTATTATGTCACTCTGTTTCAATCATTTCGTATATTTCTATCGACTACTAATTAGTCGATTGAAATATACGAAAACGATTGAAACTCATTTGCAAAAGTATTGTCATGTGTTTGCGAACCTGTTTCAATCATCTCGCGTATTTCTATCGACAAAAGAAGATAATAGAAAATTTAATACACGAAAAGATAGTAACATAATATGCCTGCAGTTTTAGATCAATCAAATGATTCACGGGACGCGGCGGTCCTGTGATTGGTCAAAATTAATCTCAATTGCGCGGACGCCCGCTGAACGTGTAGGTGTGTTTAGTTAGATGGATACTTAATTAGGTAAGGGAAGATGACGATGCCGATGTATTTGAGATCATCGAAGTCAACCTAGCCGTAGACAATGTGCTTTGAATCTTATTCTGTGTATCAACTGCGATGTGAGTTGGCAATTTCCTTAACTGCACTGCAACGCTCAGTGCAAAATAATAAAATTCATCTTTATCCATCTCCGAATTTTGTTGCTGCGTTGTGTTTAATAAGCTCGATAGTATATTCTCTACCCGTTGCAAGACATTTATGATGGAGTTGTCGTCATCAATAATTCGCTGTTGTTCTGTTGATTGATGTCCCGATACTGTTGTATGTGAGCCCGGTACCAATGTTTCTTCAGTCGTAGTAATTTCTGTCCCTTGTGTTAGCTTCGACTTACTCTCAGATGATGAACCCTGCGCTTCCTTTAGAAAAAAAAAACAATAATAAAAATAAAAGTAAATTGATTTCTCATATTTACGCGAATAATACACGTTGAAGTAAAACTACTTTTACAAAATCGTTCGTTGGGAACGTAAAAACATAAAAAAACGCGGTAAAATTAGTTTTATTTCAATAAGGGTTATTTGCATTTTTTAAACTATACTTCGGCATGTTATCTATACTAATATTATAAATGTGAAAGTTTGGATGGATGGATAGATGGATGGATGGATAGATGGATGGATGTTTGTTACTCTTTCACGCCCGAACGGCTGAACGGATCTGGATGAAATTTGGCACAGAGATAGATTATAGTCTGGAATAGCACATAGGCTAATTTTTATCCCGGTAAAATGTATGGTTCCCGTGGGATAGATGTTTTAATTTTTGATACTTTTTATCGCGGGTAACACCGCCGGGCGCAGCTAGTTAAGAATATTTTATAAATCGATCTCACTCATCACAAATTATATAGGATGGCGTGGCTTAGTCTTAGCTTAGTAACTTTTAAAAGCCGAGTGAAACTTGCCAACCCTCACTGGGCACTATTATAGCCGGAATATGGCCGAGTGTGCCCGGTATATTGACAATAGGCTTCGCCCTCGCCTTATTGAAATGGGAATAAAACAAAACTTGTGATGTATGTGGGACCGTATAGTTGGTGTGTTCGTCTAGCGATATTATTATTTTATGTAACTTACTGTATTATTATCTGAGGATGTAGTCTCATCAATCTCCACAGCTTCATTCTTCTCATCTTCACAGTTTGAAGCATTCTCAAGAATATTGTCAGTGGTCTTATCAGTTTTAGTAATTTCGGAATCACCTATAAAATAATATAATAATAACATACATATAATTGCCTTATTGTTTGTGTTACGATCGATAATGATCACTTGAATGAATGTGGCTCATGAATGCAGACGAAAAATCGCATTATTACCTAGTTGCTGAGTTGATCAAAATCTATTCATAATCAAACAGCAACCGCATAGAAACTAACTTTTGACAGATATTCCAGCAGACCAGGGGCCCTTGTGTGTAAGATGAACATAGCCACACCATAAGAGTTCCATTTTCCATTTTGATATGGGACGCTAAAAGTGGCCCAGCCGTTGTGTGTAATGAAATTTCACTATACCATGTTTGATTATCATATTGATTTTTATTGTTATAATTTGTATAAAGTACACACTTACCAAGGCATTCAGTACGCTTTTTAGGGACCGAGGAAACGCCATAAGAGTTCCATTTTCCATTTTGATATGGGACGCTAAAAATGGCCCAGCCGTTGTGTGTAATGAAATTTCACTATACCATGTTTGATTATCATATTGATTTTTATTGTTATAATTTGTATAAAGTACACACTTACCAAGGCATTCAGTACGCTTTTTAGGGACCGAGGAAACGCCATTGGGCATTTCGGCGGCGCAGAAGACCTCAAGGATAATGGTGTTGTTCTTTATGTACCCTTTATTAGGATTGAGTACGTCATCCCAAGCCATAAAACTGGAGTAACCCCAGTCGTCCTCCTTACTGTGAAAGACAATTTTAGAGTGATATTAAGTGACATAGATCCTCAATTAATTAACTTTTTAGAATTGTAGTCCCGTACTAAGCAACGCTTGAATTATGGTTAGCGTACAATGGGCTGAAGGCGAACTCAATACTTATATAGGTATTACACATCCATGACTCGGGTACAAACATTCGTGCTCATCACACAAAGATTGGTCCGTACCAGGATTCGAACCCGGTTTCCTCGGCACAGAAAGCATGGTCATTACCAACTGCGCTAATCAGGTCGTCAATCTTAATCATATCTTTTTCTGAATGATTGTGAATAATAAATTAAAATAGTAATGATGTTATTATTTTGGTATTCACCACAAAAAACAAATTAGTGACGCAATTGGCATAGTTGGTATTGACCTTGTCTTCTGTACCGAGAGTCCCTGGTTCGAATCCCGATAGAGGCAAACTGTGATGACCGCTAATGTGTTTACCCGAGTCATGAATGTCAAATATCTGGGTTGTTTGGTGATATTATAATAAAATTATAAGTACCTACCTATGTTTGTGCATTGTACTTTATTGTAGTTTTGACTCATAGGAAATAACATATCTACCTTATACTAGTAACTAACCTGTAAAATAAATGCTGAATTTTCCTGGTGAATGGCTCAGTATCTGGTTTTTGAGGGATAAGCCTCAGTTCAGCCGTAGCATAACACGACCAGCCAGAAGAGTTGTCCTCAGTATTGCACTGGAGGAAGAAGGCTAGCGACTTCCGCTGCTGCTTCTCCGACGATTTGGGTTGTCGAGGAGTCACCATAATCTTCCAAGGCAGGTTTCGTACAAAAAATGGTGGCGACAACACAGCATCCTTCAAGTTCTTGACGTTTTTTACGGTCCAGCGGAATGTAGCCTCTTCTCTTGCATCAGCATCCTCCATTTTGGGTTTGGGCTGTAAGAAGTAATCTGTTAAGTTTGTAGATTAATCAGTAAGTAAGTAAAGTAGGTAACTACCTACTGAGTTCACGTAAGGCTCATAATTTAAAAAACCTGCAATGGCCCAGCATGTTGGTCTATGGCCAAATCCCCCTCGCATTGAGGGGAGGCCAGTGCCCAGCAGTGAGACATTAAAAAAAGAGCTGGTATTATTAAACTGTCTCTCTCCACACGGGCTATACCCGGATCTTTGGAAGGCTAGCTCGGGGACATGGGTCCAACACATAGTCCCTTTTTAAGAATTTTAATGTTATGTTAGCCACCTTCTGGGGTGAATTGCTGTAAATGTTATATATGTTATTATACTTATTATTACTATAATAAATAAAATGAATGAATAAAACAAACTACAAAACTAGACATTTTGATTTTTATAACATGGCAAATAAGTGCCTACCAGTATTGTATTTATCTCAGTATCAGTCAGTGGTATTTAGCTTGTGGCCCAGACGGTAATGAATCATCAAGGTCATGTAATGCATTACCTACTTTGAGTTAAGTACCTACTTAACTACTTATCTATCACTTTAAAACTGACATGAACGTAACTTCTTGTAGCTGATACAAAATGGAGCATGAGGATTATAGTCAACAAAATGCATAAAACAACTGGAACTAAATAACAAAATACGTAAAAGTACTCACCTAGTTTGGTATCTTTACGCGCTTGCGTTTCGAAACACAATGAAACTTTTGAAGTGTTGTCTGATAGGCTGCTGTACCGAATCCGGAGCCGAGAAACTACAATATTTCTACTATCAATAAACACCACAAAGTACAAACAATAAATTGAACAAACCCTTAGCTAACGGACTCAATTCAATCTGCACAGCTTCAGCTATCAAATCAACTTGCAAAAGTTGCAATGCAAATGACGTTTGTCTGCTTGGGTTGCGAACTAAAATTTTAAAATTGGTAGGATAGAGCTAAATATATGTTTTAAATATATTATAGACTAGAGATATTGTTGAAACTAAAATTAATTGCATTTAATTAGCAAAAATAACAAAATCAATTTCTTACATTTCTTTAAATTAATAAAATACTTTTGTGCTAAGCTTGTGACACTGAGGACATACCTAGCAAAATAAACTATCTTTATTTTTTATATAAAGTACTTATCGAACTAGTATTTACTATAATTAATGGTTTTAATTTCTTTATTTATTTTATTAGATACTTACCTATATATTTACGTAAATATAAGATAAATAAAATAAATAAGTACTTAAGTAAGTTAATTACGTAAGAAACATATTGTCATTTAAACTTTAGCGTTATTATTCGAAATCATATCTACCTACCTAACATAGGTACGATTATCTAGCAGATTAGGAAAAAGGACCAAAGTTCTTATAAAAATACATGTAAAGGGATTAGGGTAAACGGGCTTTTACTTTATTTATTTTTTGGCCCACATTCACCTCTACCTTTTATTTGGCAACACTGCTTTATTCTATCCGGTGAAATCCCTCTATGTCAGACTTCTTGGCGGGAAATTTGAATCATTGTTACCATATTTTTTTGTTCCAGAACAAAAGTTGTGTTTCTTTTAATAATTATTATTAATGTGGATGATATTGGACAATTATTTGATATGTAATGATAGGTAGTTATTGTGTTCGTTTACGTGCATGAGTGTAGAAAATACAAAAGCTCTTCTTTCTAAGGGCATCTTACCCAGGCATATTTCCAGCCAATGAGCATTAATCCCTCGATTCTAGGGCAGATAAAAGTAGTTAGAAAGAGTCTAGATATTATTTACCAGCCTTATCAGACATAATGGGCTGTCAGAGAATAAACAGATAAACCAATTCTCCTTGAGACGGTCAATCGTATCAATGGGAGTTAATTAAGATTGGACCTTGCTGGCTTGTTCATAAAATGTAATATTATGAGCAGATTTGTAATTATTTTAAAGAAGTCTAATAATGTGTATGTATGCACATAACTAAAGTATCTTAGTTTTGTGTTACATTACATGGTTGTAGAACCAACTGTATAGCACGGCATGTGTAAGGAAATTGATGGGATTTATTTGATTAAACGTAACATGCTCTAGAATGGGTTGTTCACAACTCATAGACACATATAAACTGAGATTAAACTGGCCAGAATAAGACTCAGTTTTTATTAAGTTGGCTAAGGCCACTTCAGCTATGCACGTACAATGTGCGAATAGCACTTTACTGTGCCCACTAGAGCAGCTGGAATATCATAATGATTTATTCAATTCTACCATCATGTTTAAAAATATGTGTTATATTTCTAAGCGGGAGGCCAAATGAGGAGACGTCCGACTCGTCCGAGTGAAACGATAGCCATAAGAGCACTGCGTTTATTCAAAAGCGGGAATATACATAGAGGCGCATGCGCGGTGGTCGTCGCGTGGCGCGTGGACGCAGCCACGTATGGAGATATTCAACAATATACTACGCTACGCCGCTTTCCCGACGATGTCATAAGACTATATCATGTTCAGTGCTGCCCTTAATTCGCATCTTCACAGAATTGTAGCGACCACTTCAACCGCACCACATGCTACACAGATAGCGCTGCAGACGCATTCAGAACAATAGCCTATTCTAATCACATTCCTGAATCGCGCTATGAGAGTTTTCGGAGCAAGTAGCATATTATATACCAGATCCCGATAATAACCGTCGGGGCATAACGGCCGCCCCGCCAGGCATACCACCCGCCTGGCTGAAAGATCTTCCCTTTTCCACTAAAGGATTAACATTGCAGACATATAGGTCGAAGATGGCCGATGACGTAGTCTAGGGCCAATCACGTGACCTAACTGCCACGGCAGGCGTAGCATATTTGTATTGGTACCTAGCATGAATTCTACTATGCAGCACAAATTGGTCAGTGTCCAGGTACATATACATTTTTACTATTTTCCGGGCGCCAAACGGCGACCGTTATGAACAAGATAGACCAGACAGTTTATTGACAGTATAATACTTTACTTCCATTTGTTGGATTAATGCCATTTTATTTCTTCGTCGTTTTATTTATTTAAAAGATGAAATTGACCATAGTGGAATGAGATATCAAAACGTAATGGAGCAATTTCTTGTTGATGGCAATGTTTTAGAGGAAAGTAATATTTTTATAGGCTAGCATAAAGTTGTATTGTTTGAGGAATATACAGAGTGATTCAGCAATGGTATACTAAGATTTGAACCTGCGCTTCTTTAGTGCATTTGGCTTGAGCTGCATATCCACGAAAATGACATGAGTAATGGGAATAACAAGAACAATAGACCATTGTACGTGTCGTTGTAAAGTTGTCAAAGTCTTTTTGCCAGGAAGTTGTACAGTAAAGTTATCAATTTTGATGTATTTTGTGAAAATTGTTTTTCTTTGATAAATAATGTGTGATATTAGTGGGATATTAATCACGGTGTGTTCATAAAAATGCACGAGTGATGGTAAATTAAAATAAAACAGTATAACTTGACTTGACTTGACTTTTCGAGTTCTCTCAAGATATCTGGTAAATTTTCAGTAAAGTAAGTAGGGGTAGGGGATTCATTTTATCATCATCATTATTATCATCATGGCTACTTACATTTAAAATAACGAAGAAACATTTGACTTGACACTGGCAAAAGTGGAACTATTTTGTAGCCGATTGCCAACATATAAAAAAAAGAAATAAGATGACAGCTGTCAAAACTCGACCTCCATTTGTGATAGATTTGTATTCAGGTGCTCGCTCATAATAAGCTTGATTCATTAGCACCTGTTTCTGTTGGCGAACCACGATAATGCGATACCGCTGCGATAAGTGATAATGATAAAGCAAATGATATCTTGTAATCAAAGACTATTAATAAACTTAGTATACACTACTGCTGCCGATACATTTTTCAAAGAATAAAGTACCATAGCGTTTACTAGTCAATAATATGCTTAACAATTATGTAATTTAGCAAAACAAATGGCATTAGGACAGTGAGGTCATTGTTCTAATGTGTATCCTTTGTTCCGTCCGTTAAAACGCTTACTTTACGTAAATAGAGTGTGCTTAGGTAAGAATGCTCTGTTTACGTAACGTAAGCGTATTCTGTCCCGCTCACACCACAGTTGTATTAAATAGGAATGACAGAAATAGCATGTCTTGAAACTATATGATAAGGTTATATAATGGTCGTAAGTACCCTTACCACAATCATCGAACGCGGACTGTTGCATTTTTTCTAAACAATACTTTATGCGTAGGATCATAAAAATGTGCACATTTTTTGTATTGTTAACGCGATTATGTACCTACCTTTTATTAATATAAGACTCATTCAGCGATTAGATAATCATCGATGTACTTGAAACCGCTTAATATATAATACGCTATTTGCTTTTCAAAATCTGTGTGATTGCTTAATTAAAAATGATTTTCAACGACAAAGTGGTTGTAGTAACTGGTGCTAGTTCAGGCATAGGCGCTTCTATAGCTATAAAATTCGCTGAGCAAGGTGCTAAAGTCGCCATTGTAGGTCGAAAAGTGGACAAGCTTAATAACGTCGCGTTGAAGTGTGGAGCACCTTTGGTAATTGTTGCCGACGTCAGCAACGATGCGGACTGCAAGAGAATAGTGAACGAGACTATCGCACACTTTGGACAGTTAGATATACTGATCAATAATGCAGGTGTATCAGGATCAGCCAGCATAAGAGCGGATCATGCGATGCAAGTGTTTGATCATGTAATGGCAACCAATCTACGGTCAGCTGTATACATCACACATCTGGCTGCAGAGCATCTTATTAAAACAAGAGGAAACATCATCAATATATCCAGTATTGCAAGTATGCATGTGTTAACAGATCAAATATTCTCTTACAATACTTCAAAAGCTGCCATGGATCATTTCACCAGGTCGGTAGCTTCAGAGCTTGCATCGAGTGGAGTCAGAGTAAATTCCGTTAATCCTGGTCCCGTGAGGACGGATATTATTTTGAACTCGGGGGTCAGTGAAGCGCATTCTGACGCTGTGTGGGAAATGCTCAGGGAGTCTACAGCTCTTGGAAGGCTCTCAGAACCCGAAGAAGTGGCTGACCTAGTTCTTTTTCTGGCTAGTGAAAAAGCGAAGGGTATTACTGGAAGTTTGTATACAACTGACAACGGAGCGTTGCTAGTGGCTAGTAAATTTAAGTCTGTATAAAAAAATTAAAGTAATAAATAATTTTTAATCGTTTTATTGTAAAGTAGTTGTTCCCGCTTTGACTTAGCCTTCATACACGCGGTCTTTCGTTTTTTTTTGCTATCGAGGGTAGACTTATTATCCCGGAAAATGTCATTATATTTCCCGAGATAAAAGTATATCACATAAACTCTGGGTGTATAAGCCATTTAAGTGCCAATGTCCTGGTAACCCCACTTCGGATAGTAAAGTACCGAGGCAGCAGAGCTGAAGATTCAGCATGGTAATCCGCCATCATGCAATGACAGTAATTAAAGCGAGTACTTGCAAAAATCATCAAAAATAATTATATAGATACTAGGCTGCACCCCGCGGTGTTACCCGCAATTAAAAATATGAAAAAATAAAACAAATCTATCCCGCGGGAACCATACATTTTACCGGGATAAAAAGTAGCCTATGTGCTATTCCAGACTATATTCTCATCTCTGTGCCAAATTTCATCCAGGTCCGTTCAGCCGTTCTGGCGTGATTGAGTAACAAACATCCATCCATCCATCCAAACTTTCAAATTTATATTAGTGGGATTAAGTATCGACGACTGGGGTACAAACATTCGTTCTCATCACACAAAGTTTGCCCCCACCGAGATTCGAATCCAGGACCCTCGGTACAGAAAGCAGGGTCACTATGAAATGTGGTAATTAGGTCGGCAGGTCTATTCAGGTTGTAAATTTACGCATTTCCTTAGTCAAGTATTAGTTTTGCTGGAGTCAACAAAATCCTTGTAATTTATAACTCAGTATGTCATGGTTATACAATTCTCTACTTAACAGTACGTTAAATACGAGATTATTCGTAAGCTAAACGTATTGAACGTTTTAAATACCGCCGCTAGAGGCACTGTTCAATTCTCCATACAAAATATCTATAATATCTAAATACTCTATAAATATGCCATTTTAAACCTCATAAAACTGCATATTTCCGTCCGTAACGGTATACTTAATATTATATGTATTTAGATATTTTGTATGGAGAATTGAATAGCGCCTCTATTAAGTAGGTACTTAGGTACTCACTCTCACGCGATTCCAGATAGCAGAAGGACATAAAACTGTTAGCGTAGCTCCCAACATTGGTTCAAAGTGCAAAACCAAGAATACTGTGTTAGTTTTTACCAAAAAGGATAACTACTGGTAAAATAGAATAACCTTCCCACAAGACTGACCTAGAGCTTGTTGACTAGTAAAATAGTAACTTAATTATTATGAATGATGGACATGACTTGACAAACAAATTGAATTGACACACAGCACTTTGTTGTGGAAAAATATTCTACCAGATTCCATCCCACTAATATTATAAATGTGAAACTTTGGATGGATGGATGTTTGTTACTCAATCACGCCATAACGGCTGAACGGATCTGGATGAAATTTGGCACAGATATAGATTATAGTCTGGAATAGCACATAGCATTTTATCCCGGTAAAATGTATGGTTCTCGTGGTATAGATTTGTTTTAATTTTTCATAGAGCAAAGGATCGACATGATTTTTTGCATAGGTAGTGGTAGTTTAGGTGTCAGCAAAAAGACATAGGGACATACTTTTTAATCGCAGGTAACACGGCGGGGCGCAGCTAGTTTACTTCATAAAAATAAATTCGTTCCTCTTAGTCTCGGAGCTTTTCTTTAATACTAAACGCCCATCGTCTGCGTTTTATTCCAACAACTATGATAATGACGTCGTTAGTTATGAAATTTACATAAAATATTTGAATAGTCGGCGAAATACCTAAGTCGACTTTAAAAGGCCAGCACGTCAAGTGAGAGCTAACTGTATACTTTATAGTATACCGTATTTAGACATTTTGTATGGAGAATTGAAAATCGCCTCTAGCGGACGGTATTTAAACCAGCTCGCACATGACGTGCTAAAGTCAAAATGTACAAAACCTATTGTCAGGTTGATAGGTCGCAAAAGAGCGCCCGACTAGAAACGATTGCTACGAAACAAATGGTCTTCTCCGTAGAGATAAGGTCCAAAATACATACACCTGAACATACAGGGTGTAAGGTACATGATAACGAAAACTTTTAAGTTTAGGTCAAACTTAATGCCTATAAAAAATACAGAAATAATGTATGTCGAAAGTCATGGTTTACAAATTTTGTAACTTTGACCGACAAGCGTGCTCAAGCGTATCGAATATTAATTTACAAACACTTGTACTATGGGTACCGTACAATAGACTAGGGGTGAACCCAATATATAATACTTATATAGATACAACACATCCATGACTCGGGTACAAACATTTGTGCTCATCACACGAAGTTCACACTCATCACACAGCCCCCGACCCCCAGCACAGAGAGTAGGGTCTCTACCCACTGATCTAAACCGGTCGTCAACTTAAAAATATATCTGCGACTTGTAGTCGTACTCTATATTATGCTACCACCGAAATTGCTCTACATACTATAATACACATAAACTTACAACCTTTCAAATTCATGATACTACCTATATAGTAGAAATCGAAAACACGTTGGTAACATTCGATACTACCAATCCCGTAGCATTTAAACTAGGGCAGGTAAGTAAAATAGTGCGGTAAGTTTCTAAATTAATTCACACATTTACAAAATAATTATTACTAAGTACCTACCTACCCGCAACGTAAAGTCGCACAGAACTCAAACTCCGAGTTCTCCTGAGCATTGTTCAGGACAAAATACGGGTTCTGTTTAAGCTTTTGTTATTCAGTAGGTAGGTACGGTTTTGTTGGCCGAAACATTAATTTGGGTTAGCAGTGAATTCTACGTCATACAGAATTGGCTGTGTTTTCATTTAGGAAAATAACATAAGATGTATACCTGAATGTATTTTTTATTATTATAATGGTTACTTATATAATAAAGAAACATGATTTGGGACGTAACTTCACAGTAATTTCTGCCAGAGCTCGTTTAGTAAACGATTGCCTTGTTTAGGGTTTTTTCCGGTCTACAACTTTACCACCTGTTCGGAATGACGTTCCGTTGGAGAAGAACGGGCAAGAAACTACATGGTTGCTCTTTTTAAAAAGGTATTTTATATTTTTTTGCAGTAAATGGCTATGTGAGAACAATGCAGGAACAGCTAGGCAGACTTTAGCAGCTGGTAAAAAAATTCAACATAATTTCATCCATTCAGTAAGTATACTTTAGATCAGGGATTCCCAAAGTGGTGGATATCGACCCCTTGGAGTCGATAGCGGTTTACCAGTGGTCGACATAAACGAAAACTGATTTTGGGAGTCGACCAGGTCTAAAATCTACCCCTGTTAATTACTACAAGTTCTTATACTAAGTGTACAATGTTTTATACCAGAGTCATGATTCATGACTTGACTTGTATTAAACATTCATGACTCATGAATGTTTAATACAACTTAAGTATTAAACATCCATGACTTATACTTATAATTAGTAGTTCTATATACTGGGATCCCCCAAGTCCTTTGTACTACGGTATAAATAATACAAGCATTGCATAGTTTGAGGCTTGGAATTTGCTGTTTGTCTGGCGATATTATTATTACTATTATTTTATCACCAGCTAGAGAGCCCGCTGAAGCAAGCCATACATTTTAATAAGGGTGGAATTCGCTTAAAATAAATAGGTATTGTGATGAGTAAAGAACACTATACTGATAGGACCTACGTAAACAATTTGTTCAAAGGAATTATGTACAAAATGTATTTTTTTTTTTTTTTTCTAATAGCTTTTAGACGGTGACGCTTGATAATCAGTCGCTGTCTTTATTAATATTACGCTTCGTTTCGAAACGAGAGGGAATAAAGTCTAGACATCATATTAAAGTACATTTTCTTGTATTCCATTTTATCTTGTTGTTTCCGTGAATACGGGAGATACCTGTTGTTACTACAAAACTAATCAATGACAAAGTAGGTATACAATTTTCTTTGACATTTCATTTTACGGGATTATTTTTTGTGTTGCATATTTTTTTTATAAAAGTATGCTACTTACCCATTAGAATTAAATAAATATATGGAAATCAGATTTAAGTATAGTCGCACTTATTTAGATTTTAAATACTAACCAAACATGGTAAATATTAGTATAGTCAATATTTCCAAAAAAATCTTTCACAGTTGGTTACCTACCATTAAGATTCAATAATAATACTAGTCCTTTTAATTTCCCACTGTTAGGCACGGGCCTCCCATACTTGCGAGAGGGATTAGGTTTATAGTCCACCACGGCGGCCCAGTGCGGCCTGGCGGACTTCACACGTTTTTTGAGGGCTTCTCTCAGACATGCAGTTCCTCACGATGTTTTCCTTCACTGTTTAGCAAATGATAATCATGGTTGAAAATTAAATACAGAAATCCCAGAGGTGTGAGCCGGGGTTTGAACCGGCGATCTCCGTTACTGAGGCAACCGTTCTACCAACTTGGATATCACTGCTTTATACCATTAAGATTAATGAACAAATATTCTTCATTTAATAATAGCTAGTATGTATATATTCTGAATTGCGACACAGAATAGCATAAATTTGGATATTCTTTTACTACCAAAGACATTATCTATTCATAAATTCATGGCTAACGATAGTAAATGGGCGGCTTTTCTCCACTGCTCTCATATCTTTTAATGGTTCAAAATGAAATCCAAACGCTATCCATTTTACTGGTTTTACTGAAATCAACGTTGGATGTTGTGTTGGTGTCTGCTACAGATTTTGATTGCTATATTCCTCTTTTATAAACTAGATATTGAATTATTATTAAAGTTCGTTGAAGGGGCTCCGTCATTATTTTGTCAATAATTAACTAAGTAGGTAATAATTGTTGCACGAGTAATCAACAAAATTGACACATGTAAAAGCGCTAGTGCATAGGCACACACCCACTCTCTCTCTCTCTCTCTTTCGCTCACACTCATTCGCCCACACACACACACACACACATACCTTTTAGCTTCATTCAAAAGCAGGAAAGGTTTAAAGGTTTGCATTCCAGACCGTTTTTCGGTTGTTCTTTTAACAAACAGAGTTTATCTGGACATAACGAATGGAATTCCGAACGATAAATTTGCACAAGTTTTAGGAAAAACAAAAAAAAAACATCATCTGACTAACAAGCGTACAAATATTTTATTCAACAGTCCTAATCTTTGCGAGTTGAGGCATCAAAAGTATTTGATGTCATCGTAACATTTGAATTGACGGCAGCAACTTGAGCACCGCGGATGGCGGGAACTTTGTCAATATGGCGGCGCGTTACGCCGCCAGAACAATTTTAATAATCCGCCAATGACGCCGCGGTCGAACGCGCTTGTAATTTTTTCATCGCTTTTGTCGTCGAATCTAAAGCGTGGAACTTTGTCGCTGGCATTTTTGCTCCAATACACGCAATATAATATATTTTTTACCCGCTAACTTGCTTTTTATTAAAATTCCTTTGGTTTTTAGTTTATCATCTCCACGGACTTGTCACACCATCGTGGGGCCGGTGTAATCGTGTATTCCTTCTTCATAACTAGTCACCAGCCTTTATTATAGCAGGCACTATGTTACCACTCATAGTATATTCTTTAGGACAGTGACACCCTTTTTTTTTTTTTTTTTTATCGTGGAGAAATGCGTTACGCATCCCCTCCCGCCCAGCCCGGGGGGACGAGAGGGGTATGTGGGACTATACCCACTAAAACTCCACGGTCCGCCTTCACCGCCTTTGAGTGGGGCGCCACAGGATTGCACATGGCATACTACTGTGGAGGACAGTGACACCCACACTGACCTACGCTTTACCCAGTCCATTACTTAATCTGTGCTCTGGTGTACAAAAAAATATATTTGTTTTTTATGGGACTAGGCTCGCCACACACTCCCACCACTAACAACATTTGTCAAAGACAGACTAAGTACCTTTTTAGTTTTAAATTAATTTCTTAATAGCTGTTGCCCGCGAATTCGTCCGCGTTTTGTTTAAACTGATATAACTTTTTTATTTATGAACTGATTGAAATAAAACAAACACTAAGCTTTAAGTGAAGCTTACCAAAATACAAAACTGCACCCAAATCGGTTAAGCTGTTTCTGAGATTACCGCGCACAAACGCACAGACAAATAGACAAAAATTCTAACAATCATTGTTTTAGGTTCTATTGCGTCGATGATCGGCGATGATGATGAATCGTGTTTTTATTATTATATGTATAGATGAGTATGTTAATACTTTTTTCGCGTGTGTTTAAATGTTTTAGCGCGAATTTCTTGCGATCGTTTACCTCAGTGAAATTAATTAGTCGCAGACAGTTGCTTTGCGTGAAAATTACTTAAGGCGATAATATTATGGCATGTTAAATGTAACACTATAAATACAAATTTACTAATTGTTTTATTATGAGCTGTTTGTGTATCTTGCGGAAACCCGGTATGTCAATTTTACACGGTATACATGCTGATTCAAAAAGGGTTAGCTTACGAAACTTTGATCCGCGCTTCTTTAGCGCACTTGTAATAATTTAATGAAGTCAGAATGTCGAAAGGTCGATTTAAAAAAAAAATGATCCCAACAATATTTGTATTTTTTGTGAGTTTCTTTATTTAAAATGACATTTTAGAAAGTCTGAATTCACATACAAGTTAAAGGCTTAGTATACCTTTTCCGAATCAACCTGTAGATACTCGTATAGATACGATGCCAATGGCAGGGTTAGTGTTGGTATAGCATTGATTAACGGCCTCTCATTGTTTATGTAAGCGGTCTCCGAGGTCACTATTCACTTCTGTTTTGGTTTATGTAACGGACTCACTTGCACTGTGGATACACATAACTCAATTTTGTTTTGGAATAAAGCTATTTTTACGCATTTTTTCGCGATTATATTATATTATTATGTTCCCGACGTTTCGGCTGCTTTACAGCAACCATGGTCACGGAAGATCTGTTTTTTTATTTCAATGTGTATTCAAGTTGTATTCAAGTCAATATAAGAAATCAATTTTATATACTAACAGTTTATTAAAAAAATATTACAAAGATACTTTCATTGTGCGTTCGTCTCGCGATATTATTATCAGATAAATTACGATAGAAGATTACCACCGGACGCACGTACCTACATTTTATATAGGTACCTACTCGCCGCCAACGTTCTCTTCAATTTGGAAGCATTAACTGATTTTATGAGTATTTCACACGCGAGTCTGAAACGCAATATCGTTTCAGCTCATTACTTTGCTGAACGACCCATTATGATTCCGTTCGATTGTTTAGAAATTCATTTGAAAGGGAAAATTCACGTTGATCTGTTTTTAACGTTCTCTTTGGCTACTTAGTCGAATCGACTCGCCTTGACTGGGACAGTTAATAGCGGCCCGTGTCGACTAAGTTGAGTAAATTATTTTTTGTCGACTCGTGTCGGTTACAATATATTCAAACTAGGTATTGTTTGAATATCATTATATAGTACAGCAATGTTTGACAGTATCTATAATACCATAATACCAGCCCTTTTAATGACCCACCATTGGGCACGGGCCTCCCCTCAATGCGAGGGATATTAGGCCATAGTCCACCACGCTAGCCCAGTGCGGGTTGGCGGCCTTCACACGTCTTTCGAGGGGTTCTCTCAGACATACAGGTTTTCTCGCTATGTTTTTTCCTTCACCGTTTAGCAAGTGATAATCATGGTTGAAAATGAGATTCACACATGAAATCTAGAAATTCCAGAGGTGCAAGCCGGGGTTTGAACCTGCGAACCTCACTACCGAGGCAAACGTATTACCAACATGGCTATCACTGCTATCTGAAAGTATCTGAGAGTACTTAATAATGTATGAGGTATCTTTTTTCTTTACGAATGTACAATTTAAGGAATGTGATCAGTGCTGGTCCCAGTGTGGATTGAATCAATATATGCAGTTCGTTATCTTGGCCCAAGGGATACCAGTAGACAGCAGCATTAATCAACTAAAGTATTTTATTGAGATCTAATTTTCTTAATTACTTATCGCCGCCAGATATATGGCTTTGCCCATCTTACTTAATACCTGAGTTTCAAAGCAGTGCCACATAGAATTGACTTCATAAATACCATGACAATTAAATCGACTCCGACTCTACATTAGGTTTGAATAAATGGGGGAAGAGGAACCCACCACTGACCCTCGGCTTGTCAACTTTTCCAATTAAAAACCAAACAAGTTTGATCTAGAAACTATCAATCACGAGTGACGGGACCCCAAATAAAATTCAATTCTCCGCGAAACGAAGCGAATCTAAGAAAGTATTCGACACATGTTTCGCCACTAAACAAGTCATCCTCAGGACGGCTGGGCTACCAATGAGCAGGTTTAGCGATTTTTTGTTTTGTTTGTTAGCAAATTCTTCCGCTTAATACGTCGTAATATTGAAAATAACCAGCAGGTACCTACAGTAGTCATATAGTTCAATGAAGCTGAAAGCCGGACCACATTGCAAGATGATTGCCTTCCTATTGTGAGCACTGACCAGCTCTTTATTAGATCGATGTACAGCTTAGCTCGTAAGCGGCTCAAAGGGATCAAATCCATGAATAGCTTCGACAGCTCATACGTTGTAGTTAGAGTATAGTTTGAATTTTACTGGTACCACTATTCTTATACATATTTTAACTTCCAATACTCACATATGTGTACCATTTTAAGTATTGATTTCACATTGAAATAACGGACCGTAATCAACAACTAATTATGAGGGTACCCCAGTTTAACTATGACACTAGGACGTCTAACACCTCAGTTCTCCCGTCACCATGGTTGCAGTAAAGTAGCCGAAATGGTGTATGTGAATTCAATACTATTTTAAGTGTTTCGTCAATTATCTCAAACCACTGTTTATGTCAACCGTTCCGAACGGGTTCATTATGCGCTTCCCACTTTTAATGATTCTCTCTCGCTCCAACTTGTCTGTGGAAGTTTTATTTAATCCACTCTCAGTTCGCTGGCTTCATCGATAACATTGGAAACAATTGGAATTCAGTGCATAGTTTTATAAATTGTAGTGTTTTAAATAAAAACACGACAACATGTAGTGTAGAATAACTATTATTATAACTATTTTGATTTTTCATTTCTGCTACTCGGTTATGGCCGGTATATGATGCTAGCACGGGCCTAAGCCAAGTGTTAGCCGGGAAGATTGTGTGTTTGGTTGGAACGTTGTGACTGGTTTTGTGTGAGTGGTTGTGGTGGTGCTTGGTTGAATAATTGTGCTTGATGCGGTGTTAGTGGGTGAGTTTGTGATTGTATAGATGCAGATGTTGTTATTATTAATATTCTTCTATTATTACCTACATTTAATAATAGTTATTCAAATTGAGTACCTATTTAAAATTTGACTTACCCATTGAACGACTGGCTTAAAGTCTTTCCATGGGTAAGTAAAATGTTAGCGAATCCCGACAACCAGAACTGTGGCGCGCTGAACGACTTGTCCGGGCTCTGGTTTTCATAAAACAAAAGAATTGCATAAACATGACTAAAACTAATGTAAAATTTGAAAATGACGAATTTAAAAAAGTTCAGTATTACCAAAACAATCCTCTTGCATTTATTATTCAAACTAAATGGACTCTGACGATGGCTTCATCACGGTCTGTCGTTACCCCGGGCACTGTTCACGTATTATCATAATGACGTCATTTGCCAGTCAATTACTGAATGCAAGCGGCAACACATCGCACTGCGAATAATTATACCTGCTGATATAACTAATCCATTTCATCATACGTAAACGCTGAAAGGGAAAATTAATTGTTGAAGCAATTTCGTTCCTATTTACCGCTATATTTAAGACACACTTCTATTTATTTATGATTAACGATCGTAATGATTATCTTATAATTTAAGTCCATTGCAGGGTTCATAATAAAATTGCTATCACTTGTAATCAGAATTACAATCAATCAAATGCATCAAAGGTTGCCTGGTATAAATTTATTTGTGCTAAGACCGCTAAGACGCTATTAGTGATAAGACCGCCCATTGGGACATTTTAATTGTGTGTTCATTTCTGCTTATACTCCACGTCGTAGAACAATAAATAGTTATTTATTTATCTATCTATCATCTCGTATTCGGCTGAAGTAGGGGTGGGAATTTAGTAGCATCGTTTTAAATACCGTAACCGTAACCTAGGCGTCTTCCGTCTCAGTCGAACCTTAGGTTGTTTAGTTATGTATGACAAAGACAGCATGCTTTGTCGAAGACGTCACGATTACAATAGGACTTCTAATGTAATCGTGGATTCATGTTTACCTTACTAGTTGTCCGCTTTCACGGATAATGAAACCGTGTGCCTATGTCCAGACCAAAGTATAGTTACTAAGAAAGATGTGTAGCGGCCACTTCAACCGCACCACAAGCTATACAAATGGCACTGCAGACACATTCAGGACAATAGACAATTGTGAACAGAATCCTGAATCGCGCTATAAGAGTTTTCGGAGCAAGTAACATATATACAAGATCCCGACAATAACCGTTGGGGCATAGCGGCCGCCCCGCCAGGCACACCACCCGCCGGGCTGGACGATCTTCCCTTTTCCGCTAAAGATGCTTTCCAACCTCAGCATATATCTCAGCGGGGTGTTTTCTGTTGTCATGTGTATTGTTTATCGTCTCCATTGATTAGCAGTATAAACGTTTAATTTGTTAGCGGCAGCAAATATAGCCATTTTACGAGCGCTAACGTGATTACACCAGAGCTTTAACGATGCTCTCGGGACGGGGAAGTGATACATGTACTCTTATGTATGTTGGGTCGACCTCTTTTTTTGTTTATTGTAGGACAAATGCTCTTTTACAACATAGTCACTGTGGGAGTTAGTTTCGAATGTTGTTTCGATCCCGTTTCTGTAATTCAAACCTTCGATTGAGGCTCAATCGTTTTGACTTACTTACGTTTAGGTTGGTACCTATTTTCATGATTTTATTTTGCACTAGCTGTTACCCGCGACTTTGTCCGCGTGGTATTTAACAAAAAATATTTTTTAAAATAACAGTAGCCTAAGTTACTCCTTGTTACATCAGCTATCTGCCATATATATTGGGTACAAAAGTGCTCATCGCACAAAGGTTTCCCGTACAGTGATTCGAGCCCCAGACCCTCGGTATCGAATGCAGGATGACTACCAACTGTACCAATGGGGTTGCTAGAAAAAATACCTATATGTAATATATTGTATATTATAATATGTTGGATTGATCGTGCATAAATCGCTCCAATACAACATCAAAAAAACTCTTAATACCATAATCATAGCCACCACTTTGCAATAGCGTTACCAAAACAGGAAAATAATCGTAAGTTATATAATACGGTTTCCCGAACAAGAGAATACTTTCAAGAATCGAGGATATACAGAATCCAACTCGTAGATATAAACTTTAAGACATATAATATAGCGTATCGAATTACATTATACTATAGATATTAGAATCAGTATATTTTTAATTCTTGTAAACCATTAAGTACGGTACTTATAAATCGTCAAAATTGTCACAAAATGCTAAGCTACAAGTTTACCGTCCGTGCGGAATGCCTATGCAGAAGAACGGACATGAAACTCCATGGTTGCTGTTTTTAAAAAGATTTTACAAATTTTTGAGCAGTACATTGTTATAGGTGCGTGAGAACAATGTAGGAACGGCTAGGTAGACTTGAGTAGCTCGTTAAATAATTACTAAATCTATGTATATAATTACAAATTAATGGCTACATGGTTCCCACATTTATAAATTCTTTCGTAAAGAAAGATAAGATGGAAGAGGCGAGAAAAACAAAATCTAAATAGTCTGCACAAACAAGTTAATTTATGTTCCTGAGGTTCCGTACCAGCACCTCACCAAGCATTTTGAGTGGGATTGTACAGGTGATTCAGAAAGGGTATACTAAAAGCTACAAATGCGCTAAACAAGGGCGTTTTTTTTTTTAGAAAATGGTCTCATCCACCTTTGGGTAGGTATTTTGCCAACGTCAAGTGGAATGATTCGTTTTCATAACAAATATGGGAGATTCTATGCAGGCCTAATCCGTAGACTAGGCCTAATAAACCCCCCTAATCTATCAGTAAAGTCGAGTTTTCCTATTTAGTTTTATTTTCCTACACTCGTGCACGTTTATGAACACACAATATTCCACCAAAATTACACATTATATTTCAAAGAAACACGATTTTCACAACATAAAACAAAATTGATAACCTTTCTCTTCGACTACCCCCAAAAAGTCCCCCAAGCGCATGTTTAAGGCGACCTTTTATGAAACACGCCATATAAGTGGCTATGAAGGTAACATTTTTAAATGTAAGAAAAACACAGAAAAATTGTGATGAAAACGAAAACTGCATTATTATACATAATATATTTTTTTATTAATTCCCTGGCCAGGAATTGAACTTGAAATTTGAACCCTCATAAGGATTGTGTTTAAATTCCCAGTTTTTTGTTCAAGTTAAGTATTTACATATTAATTAATTTTTTTAATTGAATGCACTTAAGCATTTAAATATTCGTTGATGTGATAAAACTAATCTTAAATGCCATCAGCTAGCATGACCAAACATAATGACATTTATATTAATTGTACCTACCTTATTGTTAAGTTTTCATCTTTCTCTCCACTACTTGCTTTTACCAAACTTCAATGGTAACTATTATTGAAAAAATATATATTTAACCCTTTGGATCTCTTTGAATGTTGTCAGTTTCGGCTTTACAAATGTTATATTGTAAAGAACACGTGTTATAATCTCAAGTTCATCGAATTTGTCATACTTTTTCGTCTTTAACAATAAATTTGTGTAGCAAAATATTTTTATAGCAACATCTTCTACTAAATATTTCTACAGGCAGTATGCTAGCAGGTAAGTTTTGTAGTCGATCCCCGAATTTATAGACGCTTAACTTTATCAAACGTCATATAGTACTGCGCAAAGCAAAACTCTTGTGGGCAGTTCTATATGGCGTTTGATAAAGTTATAAAACCGTCTATAAATTTGGTGGTAAAAGTTAAGTGTGTTCGCCACTGCCTGTGAATAATGTTACATTGCATTGGAAACAATGGAATGTACGGAAGTTTCCTTACGTTTTATTTTGAAAAACTTGCCTCTACCGCCTCTATATCCCTTGCCTCTATGTATGCCTATATGTACTCTTAATTGCATTGTGACTGTAGGGTGTATAATGTCCTTTTACACTTAAATTGCACCGCTTCTCTCGCTCTTAATGTTGCATAAAAATTAACAGTTCCGCCATTACATTTGGAGTGCTTAACTTGGATCAGGCGACATTGATGTAGAAATACAAAAAAGAACAAAACTATGTTGAATTTACTGTTATACCTAGTGAATTGATTCGCATAAGCTGTAGTTGTAGCCTTATTCTCCGAGACCATTATTTCCCGGGATCGATAAGTTACACCTAGGATTATAATAATTTCTAAAAACTTTTTCTCTGACCACATAATTATATGATCCTAGATGTATGTCATAGAAATGTGATCGTATGATATCCCTCTAACAGTCATAATATTATATGGATCGTTACGAGAAATTTCCAGACACTTCAGGCAACGTTTATCGACTTGATTCCATAATGCGTTGTATGTTCTCGCTCAGAACGAGGGGATCGAAATCTGACCGATAACTATAATTAGAGCTGTTTTCAGTACAAATATCAGCCTGAATCGACTATCGAGTCGATTAAATTAATTATGTTGTGTCCTTTAGTTTGCACGCGGATGAGGGTGAGGGCAAATTACCGTAATTTTGTGAATCGCGTTACGCTGCATTCGGCTCCATAGTAGAGTATCGTCTACTTTACCTTGATAAGATTCATTGATGAATTCAAGTAATAACACCGTGTCCAACTTTCGGAGAGTTCTATTGAACGAGCGCCTAACCAAGAGCTTAAACAACGCACTAACAAATCGAAAACTTGAGCGTTTGGAACTTAGTCGTTCCGGTATCGATATATCGACGTGCCCGAGATACCTACTTACAATATGTTGTAAGCACAGATCACGAGAGATATGCCGTGCGGTTCAAAATGTATGGGAACTCGCTGTCTCCGTTTTGTTCCCCACCACTCGCCACAAAACACATGCAATTACATAAAACCAACCAATACGAAGTCTCACACACACACGCGTGCCAATAATTCGGTGCTGCTGCGTCGTCGCCGCATATAGCGGCCGTACCACGCGACGCACCAGTTTATTCAAAGTATCGTTAGACGATCTATCCATTGCCTCGTACATTCACTCAGTAGCGAACATAGGTGGTACTCAAAGAGCCATGTATTTTGTACAAAAATAAAAAAGTCGTTGTGCTACATGAAAACTAAAATAACATAATAAAGGCATTAAATATTTTTTGATTTGTTGTTTTTAATGATTTTAAAGACGAATAAATAAAATACTTAATACTGGCTGGTGAAATGAGATTCCATCTTTCGCGTAGTTCACTTTGCTGCTAGTATTTTTGCACACAACCACGGAATAACACGGCATTTAAAAAAAAAGTTAGAGCTCCGATACCGACGTGCAGTTGCAGTCGACTGACGGCGAAAACTCTATGTTAGCCTAATTTTGGCTAAAGGTGAGCGCAAGCCCACCGCTTTCATAACATATCTCCTCTAATATATCTGTGGTTGTAAGTGACATAACTTTACTGCATATTTTAATATAATTAAAGAAACTATGTCTACTTCTTAGAATTCTAGTATTCCTATCTGTTTCTTTGTTGGTTTGTTCAAGCGTCGTCCAAAATTACTGGATTGATTTCAACGGGGTTTTTATTATTGGATCGATTATGAGTATATGTTTAATGAGCATGTGATGATAAAAATAGGTCGATAATGTTCATAATTTCTTTCGGAAGATCAGCCAAATTGGTCCAGACGTTCACAAGTGATGCGCTTTCTAACGGACAGCATTTCTTTTTTAAAGATTGAATAAGACAATTAAGCCTCAAGCTTCCACAAAGATTGAATTTATGAAATAAGAAGAACACTATACTTATCTACTATTTTAACAAGTGGTCTGTACTGATAACACTAATTCAGGCGTTGACGATAAATTTCTTTTATTTTAAAGTTACAGCAATAAAGTTACTGTTATCCCTTTAAAGTCAGGCTTACCAGCAGTGTTCAACGAAGACGCTGAGTTTTGGCCATATTGGTAAGTCCAGGGGAACGTTAAATTCTTACAAACTATTTTAGTAGACAACTTAATTTTGCTCAAGGAATTCATTTATTTATATAAGTTTCCTTACAAGAATACACAGGAATTATACATGTATTATATATATTGAGTCATATATTTAACAGTATTGGTGGGTGTTAAGATAGTGTTAGACTTGTATCACAATGACCTGCTCAATCTAAAAGTCATCTGTTATTTATTTTTATCTGATAAAAAAGTACAATGATCCCAGAAACATCCAACATAACACAGAGCGGAGCAATTAAAGTAATAAGTAATTTTCGAAATATGCCCAAGCGGGAATCAACCTGGAGCAGTGAGCCAAGCGGCCTATGCTGGAGTTTTTCATCTTGTACGAACTTGTGCACTATTATCGACCTGTTAAGTTTTCTAAAAGTACAACAGTGATACTTCCTACTAAAATATTAGTCATTCCTATAACAAGTTGGTACACGTGACACAACTTATACAGTATTTTGAAAGTTTCAAATTAGAACTTGTGTTAATTAATAGCGGTCGAATTTTGGACCTCGTCGACCTCCAAAATCAGTTTTCGTTTGTATCGACCGCAGGGTAACCAAATTGGGAATCCCTGTGCTAGACTATCGTTGTTTTAGTCTTCCCTTTCAGTGTACGCTGTTTGTTGTCTCAATATTCTAATAAAACTGTGTTTACACGCCATTGAATATCTTTCAAGATTGCTAGCCAGCCCAAAAGAAAAGCGTATCATGAAGTTAAGAGAACAACTTGATACCAATTACCGTTCTGACGGAAAACTTATCGATATTGCTTCGAGAAGCAATTAATCGATAGTCGATACAACACTAAGCCACCGAAGTTTCCGACAGTATTAATGATTGCCTCAGTATACAAAGAGAGATAGTCAAATTCAAAGTCAAATCATTTATTTCGTATAGGCTTATTACAAATTGTCATTTTCTTTTCTCAACTCTACAATCGGATCGGAACGCGGCCGCAGCTGTGACTAAAGTGAGAGTCTTAATACTAGTAGCTACAGTGGCTAATTCTGCATGGTAGAGCTATACTTCTGTAAAGGCTCGTTCAGGAAGACGCAGCGCATCAAACGTTGAACTTAAAAATACACCTGGGGCTCTAGCACAAGATTTTCACGTAGCATTATAGCAGCGTGAGCGTCTTCCATCTCGCTCACATCGCAGATTTTATAAATAGGAATGACAGTGACTGCATGCTTTCTCCATGGAGCTAGAATTACATTACTTATTACTCATTCCTGCTTACTTTACAAATGACTTATACTTAAAGCCTAAAACATAAAAAAATATTTTTACAAAAAAATACCCAGTTCCATGTATGCTTAGTCGACTACTTTTAAATAATCGATCTGATTATATTCTTTTTTAATAATGTCAGCTGCTCTCTCCGCAATCATTATAGTAGGAGCGTTTGTGTTTCCACTAGTAATGGTTGGCATTATGCTAGCATCGACCACTCGGAGCCCTCTTACACCATGGACCTTTAGAGACCCATCTACCACCGCAACATTGATATCGGTGCCCATCTTAGCAGTGCCTACTGGATGATATAAAGTAGTTGACATACTAAAACTCACGCACTTCCAGTAATCAGTACTGTCTAACTCAAACTCATTACACACTGAATAATTCATTCTAACCAATTCAGCTCCGATGGATTTAAAGAATGTTGTGTTGACAATTTTTGTAATCATCTTTATACCGATAGCAGCCTTTTCTAAATCTCGAGTATCATCAAAATATTTATAGTGAATTAGCGGAGAATCGTATGGACTACTCGTATTTAATGATATATAGCCTCTCGAATAAGCATGCAGTAGTTGAAAAGCAAATTCCAACATTGACTTATTAACACTTTTTTCTAGCAACGAATTGGCTACGGAATCAATAAATCTTGACGCTGTCGATGTGATTGCAGTTGAGTTTTTAAAACGTATCCCAAAATGATTTTGAAAGTCTGGGTACAAAGCACTAGAATTATCAGAGTAAAACGCAGTGACGTCAGTGTCACTGACTTGACCCAAATGACCAGTACGATTGTACAAATATTTTAAAACATCAAAATGTTCATCTGCCATATTTTGTTCACCTGGTTCATTGGCCACAATTATAATGGGAACAAAAGAGTGGTCTTGTAAGTTTTGTCCAACCTTAGGTGAATCGACCAACGTTGTAATATCTTTTGATTCCAAATGCTTTTTAGGGCCAATACCTGATAACATTAATAACTGCGGAGTGTTAATCGCACCTCCACTGGCAATGACCTCACGCGTGGCATAAAATGTCATTATTTTACCGCTACGGTTCACCTCTACTCCATATGCCTCCAAATTGGAATCGATCAAAATTCTGGTAACAAATGACTCCTTTCCAATAACTAAGTTTGGTCGTCTTACAATGGGATTAAGGTAAGATTTAGCTGTACTTCTTCTAGTTCCCTTGGCGGCGGTGACTCTGAATATTCCTGATCCCAAATTATTAGCAGAATTTAAATCTTTTTGTTTCTTGATACCGATCTCATCACAAGAATCAATAATTTTGTTGGTGAAATCTCTGTACGTTAAATTGAAGGTGTTTATTACAAGGGGTCCACTGTGACCGTAATTTTCGCTAATTGTAGATTCTTCCAATAATGATTCATCTTGCATGCTTTCAGCGACTTTGAAATATTTGGTTGTGGTATCCGGATGCCATAGCTTATTACCCTCATTGTACCAGCTCAGATAATCGTAGTTGTTACCTTTGACATAATACATAGCGTTCATACTGCTGCTTCCACCAAGCATCTTCCCTCTCGGCCAATCCACATAGCCGTTAACTAGTGCTTGATTTGATATACCATCGTTAAAAGTTGTATATTGCCAGTCAAATTTTGATTTCATCAATTTATCAGCGTAGTACGGTATCTAAAATGAAGATAAAAACATACATTTAAATATATACAATCCATTCCAAAAAATTTAACATTGATTGAGATGTAGATACACAATATTAATTAGTTATTGGAATAACATTGAGGTCGACTAAATAAAAGCAAACCTTCAAGTACAAAACAGACAACTTGAGCTAAAGAACTTTTAGGTAAGCCATTCTTCATGTACTTACAATACTTTCGATTGGCGGGTCACTTCCAGCTTCTAGTAGCAATATCTTCCAGGATGGCACTTCACTCAATCGATTGGCCAGTACACTGCCAGCTGACCCCCCTCCTATTATGATAAAGTCGTATTTCGCCGCATCTGTCACAAGAAAATTTAAAATTTCAAAAACCCGATTGTGTGGATCTTAAGGACTTTCCCCCGATACCAGCTTCTTGTTCGTTCTGGTTCCTATCGTCATCCTTCAACCCTGTTACTTGTTCTTATGGGGTTGGCTACCAGTCTACCCTGATATACCGATATTTACACGGAGTGATTACCATTCATTCTTCTTCTTTATTCATTTTGGAGAGAGGTGAATAAACTGAGGATAAATATTATAACATCTCTATTTGCATACCGCCGGGAGCATTTTTCTTTTTTTTTTCAAATTTAGTTTGTACAATAGGACTCCATCCCTTAAAGTTGCAATCGAGGTTGCATTTTTAATGGCCTTGTTCAGGCTATCTTGGTTATGGTAACCTATCAATATATTCATTACTTTAATTCTGTTTATAGTCTTGAGTTAGGTAAGTACTTACTTATAAGATTAGAATCTGGTGGCCAGTCCTCTGTAATGAGACATTGAGCCGCAGCAAAGTATTGCAAAGCTGCGGCAAAGTCATGCAGCGCGGTGCCAGTCGACGACAGACATGCAGTACTGGGAACAAATCTTCTTATATATATATGAAATACTAGCTGCGCCCCGCGGTGTTACCCGCGATTAAAAAGTAATGTCGATGCCTATGTCATTTTCTGACCCCTAAACTACCATGCAAAAAATCATGTCGATCCTTTGCTCTATGAAAAATTAAAACAAATCTATCCCACGGGAACCATACATTTTACCGGGTGTTAAATATATACCTTCTAGGCCCTGGGGTGTTAAATTAGAATTCTTGATAGTTAAACAATCATAATTTTATTTAAATGCACAGAACACTTTTCAGAACACACATTGTCAAGCAGCCGCCATAGAGAAGAGAGAGAAAACCATAGAGAACATTATATAGAGCAGTTTCATAGATTATTGTCCACCGGGATAAAAAGTAGCCTATGTGCTATTCCAGACTATAATCTATCTCTATGCCTAATTTTAACCAGATCCGTTCAGCCGTTCTGGCGTGATTGAGTAACAAACATCCATCCAGATCTACGGACGAAGGTGAATACCTGTCTACACAAAAGAAACCATGACATGTTCTGCAAATTCAATTAAAGGTTATGAAAAACAACAAAGACTTAGTTTTCAAGTTAAATATAATTTAAAACATATTTATTATGCTAATTGCAACTTCATTGTCGGGCTATCTTCATTATAGTTTTTTTGAATACTTATAGTTAGGAGGTAAGTAGTTGATAAGATCTAGCTATTTTAAAGTTTCCAAAGCTGGAATTTTAATGAAACAGACTAAATGATCAGATTTTATGTCAAGAAAATGTGTAATTTCTATAAAACTATACGATAAAGTGTGCAGTAAAAATATAAAGTAATTATTTTTGAATATCGTAGAGAAAGGGGAGAACGACGGCGGCTGTTCCTCCAGCTATGCTCTTGTACGGGTGATGCTAGCAGGGTCTGGTCTCACGAATTTACTCTTGAAAACATTGTTTTAATTTCTTTTTCTTAATGTCAACGCTTAGGCGTCCAACCAATGGAATAATTTTGTTTAAAACACCCTATATTGATAGCCAAGTTGGTAGAACGCTTCCCTTGGTAACGAGGATCGCAGGTTCAAACCCCGGCTTGCACCTCTGGGATTTCTGGATTTCATGTGCGAATCTCATTTTCAACCATGATTATCACTTGCTAAACGGTGAAGGAAAAACATCGCGAGGAAACCTGCATGTCTGAGAGAACCCCGCGAAAGACGTGTGAAGGCCGCCAACCCGCACTAGGCCAGCGTGGTGGACTATGACCTAATCCCCCTCGCACTGAGGGGAGGCCCGTGCCTAACAGTAGGACATTAACAAACTGCAATTATATCATAAACTGGGTTCGCCCATAGTCCATCGCACGGTACCCATTATACAAACGTTGCTTAGTTTGTGACCGTACAGTAGGTGTGTTCGTCTGGTGATATTTATTAAGTACTGTGCTCCTATGCCTTTAAGTATACGGGAGGACGACCCAACAAAATCAATCGAGCGATGGCAATTATATACAAGCACTAGCTGCGCCCCGCGGTGTTACCCACGATTAAAAAGTATGTCCTCTTCTTCTATGTCCTTTTGCAAATGCACGGTTCCTGTATGCTATTCCATAGGAACCGTGCATTTTTTCGTGATAAAAATTAGTCTATGTCATGTTCTGATCCCTAAACTACCACTACCTATGCAAAAATCATGTCGATCCTTGGCTCTATGAAAAATTAAAACAAATCTATACCACGAGAACCATACATTTTACCGGGATAAAATAGCCTATCTGCTATTCCAGACTATAATTTTTGTCGTGCCAAATTTCATCCAGATACGTTCAGTGGTTCTGGCGTGATGGAGTAATAAACATCCATCCATCCAAACTCACATTCATAATATTAGTGGGATTAAATAAGGACTTACTTGCACATCTTGAACACTTTTTGATATCAGCTGTTATTATAGGTTTTACTTCAGGCACGATCACCGTTTACCTGATGCCGACTCTAACTAGCATTTGTTTAAATATTATAATTGATGTCATAGGTGTTAAAGATAATCTCGTATTTTGATTAAAAGTCGAGATAATTTGCACGCGAATAAAACAATGCTTTAATTTTGCTGTTCGGTTGGTCAACATGAGTCAGGCAATATTCAGCAGAAAAATACCGGTAATTTTATGGTCTTCTATATTCATACAGGGGATTTTTTTTAACTGGGCCTGGATGGCCAAATCGAAAACAAGACTCTGGAAACTGATTTTGATGAAAAATAAAACTGCATCATTAGATTTTTCAGAAAATACTTTCCCTAGCCAGGACTTGATTCCTGTTGATTTTATCGAAACCAACATACTGTATTATTGCATGATCCGATAATGTCACTAATAAGGATCAAGTTATGGGTTGTAATCCGCGGTCCAAAGATGGTATTCTTAAATTTTAGTGAGGGCGAGGAGTAGACCCATCAAGTTCGAGGGGCTCAGAGGGTTTTTTAATTAGGATTTATGAGAACTTGATTTATTCATGGTGACTAGGGTCTGATGATGAAGTCGAGGGGTCTTTAGCCCACTAAGTTTCAGTTCGTTAGATTAGCCTTGAAGAGTACTTTGCTCACAGATAGGCAGGATGAGACCAAATATGGTCATTGGAATTTGATAACGAAAATGGAGTAGACGCATCGAGTTTATTTGAATGGTCTTGAGAGTGTTTTGATCACAAATAGTTGCCAGGGACTTTTTAAACGACATTAATTCTGTCTTGCTTTATACGCGGAGCTTGCTTTATATGACTAACGTGATTGTTGCCATGCATGAAAACATAATAAAAATATTTATTTTTGCCATCATTTTATTTGCATTTTTATTTATAAATACGATAACAATTTCGTTTCTATGACATTTAAGACCAACAAAGTTAGAAAATGTTTTCTGATAATTATTCTAAAGAGTTTTAAGTTTTTGTAAAATTATTCAAACTTATATATAAATTTGGTGTTTAGTCCATTACAGTGACGTGATTATCTTCAGGTAGACAGACATCTATAAGTTATTTGGGTAAAGCAGCATTGATAAATGAATTCAAAAAAGTTATGGCCATTGTCTTTTGATTTAATTGTTAGAATCATGTCGTTTTAAGTGCGGAAGTTTGTCCCATTCATAGATCAATTTACAAGAAATAAAAATACACTGCTTTTCATTGCCGTGTATTTGCAAGGCGTAGATTGTCGTGCTGTACATGACGCGCAATATGTTTGAAAAAGTCGCATATAATGTGTTAGGTCGGGTATCGACCTAGGCCATAGTTTTACACGTCTTCTTACTAAGACATAAGAGCATTAAGAGCGCAAATCATAACATACATGCAACAGTGGTTGCCTAATGGATTCCAAAAACATTTTATACATAATATGGACCATATTTTTAGTAGTGACGTAGTGAAGTTGTCACCAATATTCTCCCACCACATGTACATGAAATAAGTATAGTACCGTGTCCAGAACTAGATTCTTACATAAAATCCAAACTTGTAAAATAATCACCATAACAGACAAAATCTTGATTATAGAAAAGGATAACATTTATAAGTACAATATTTCTAACATCTTAAAAAAAAATTAACAATGTAATGTGAGGCTTCAAATCCAATGTAAACCTTATACTTATCGTTTTCAATCGCTGGTGACATGCAAGCAATCTGTCCGACTGTATTCTTGTTTTATCAAATCGCATACCCTCTCCGCAATCATCACAACTGGCGCGTTGGTATTTCCACTTGTAAGCGTCGGCATTATGCTAGCATCGACCACTCGGAGCCCTGTCACACCATGGACCTTCAAGGACCCATCCACCGTCGCAGTACTGATATCAGTGCCCATCTTAGCAGTGCCTACAGGATGGAATAGAGTAGTTCCCATGGTGCGACTAACACATTTCCAGTAATCAGCACTGTCCAATTCATAACCGTCACAGTCTGCATAGCTCATTCTTCCTAATTTGGCTCCAATAGACTTGAAATATGTAGTATTGACAATCGGTGTAATCTTTTTTATACCTATAACAGCCATTTCAAGATCTCTCGAATCGCTAAAATAATCGTAGTAAATAAGAGGTGCATCGTACGGATCGTTCGTATTCAAAGAAATATTTCCTTTTGAATATGGATGCAGATTTTGGAAAGCAAATTCAAATGTTGTCTTATTAGCACTTTGTTCAAGTATTGAATTGGCTACGGACTCAACGAATCTAGATGCTGAACCTTGTATAGTCGTGGAACCCTTAAAATGGATAACGATATGGTTTTGGAAATCGGCGTACAAACCACTAGAATTTGCAGCGTACAACGCGGTGACGTCACAGTAACTGCCCTGAGCTAAGTGTCCAGTACGATTATAGAAGTATTTTATTACATCGAAATTCCTATCAGCTTCACTTTGTGCCTCAGGTCCGTCGGTAAATATCATTATGGGAACTAGAGAGTGGTCTTGTAAATTTTGCCCGACCGTAGGTGAATTGACTACTACTTCGATACCTTTGGATTCGAGATGATCTTGAGGCCCGATACCCGACAACATCAACACTTGCGGAGTATTTATTACACCTGCGCTAAGAATGACCTCACTCGACGCGTACAAATTCTTGATCGTGCCACTGCAATTCGCTTGAACACCATATGCTGTTAGATTTGAATTGATCAAAATTTTGGTAACAAAGCAGTTTTTCCCAATAACTAAATTTGTTCTACTCCTCGCAATCGGATTCAGATAAGATGTAGCTGTGCTTACTCTAACGCCATTGGCAGCCGTGACTCTAAATATTCCTGATCCTAAATTATTAACAGAATTTAAATCCATTTGTTTCTTTATACCCAACTCATCCCAAGAATCAACAACTTTGTCTTGGACCGCTCTGAATGTGAAGTTAAATGTATTTACGGTGAGTACTCCATTGTGACCATAGCTGTCGCTGATTGTACTGTTGGTCAATAATGATTGATCTTGGAGATTCTCAGCAACTTTGAAATACTGGGTCGTGACGTCCGGATGCCAGTACTCATTGCCTTCGTCGTACCATTTCTGGTAATCGTATGTACTGCCTTTGACGTGCAGCATAGCGTTCATGCTGCCACTTCCTCCAAGCATCTTTGCTCTTGGCCAATCCACATTACCGTTAATTAAGGCCTGATTCGAAACCCCATTGTTGACTGTTGTGTAATTCCAATCGTAGCCGGATTTCATCAAATTTACAAAGTAAAATGGTATCTGAAAAAAGTGACAAGTATACATTTTTATGTTAATTTAAGCAAAATGTATAGTGTCTTTATGTTAAACTAGCTGCACCCCGCGGTGTTACCCGTGATTAAAAAGTATGTCCCTATGTCATTTTCTGACCCCTAAACTACCACTACCTATGCAAAAAATCATGTCGATCCTTTGCACTATGAAAAATTAAAACAAATCTATCCCACGAGAACCATCATTTTACCGGGATGAAAGCCTATGTGCTATTCCAGACTATAATCTATCTCTGTGCCAAATTTCATCCAGATCCGTTCAGCCGTTCTGACGTAATTGAGTAACAAACATCTATACATCCATCCATCCAAACTTTCACATCTATACTCTATACATATAAATAAAATTGGAGTGTCTGTTTGTAATATTAAAATAACCGCTTTTTACCAAGTGCATTTGGATGTATACACGTTACCTATACCGAAACAACAATTTTTATATTTTTTGTCTGTCTGTCTGTCTGTCTGTCCGTCTGTCTGTCTTTCTGTCTGTCTGTCTGTCTGTCTGTTTGTTCCGGCTAATCTCTGAAATGGCTGGACCGATTTTGACGGGACTTTCACTGGCAGATAGCTGATATAACAAGGAGTAACTTAGGCTACTTTTATTTAAGAAAAAAAAAATAGGATCTCACGAAAAAAAATTAAAACCAATGTTGCAGCGCAGCGCCTGATTAAGTTTGATAGCAACAACCTGCAGCAATGCGTCCCGCGGGCTCAGAATGGGCGAGCAGGCTGTTGTCAACGGTTGTCTTTGTTAAATACCACGCGGACGAAGTCGCGGGCAACACCTAGTTTATAATATTAATGGGATTAGTGGGATTATTATTTTCACTTACCACACTTTCGCAGGGTGGATCACCTCCAGCTTCCAGAAGTAATACCTTCCAGTGGGACACTTCACTTAATCGATTTGCCACTACACTGCCTGCCGTACCCGCTCCGATTACGATGAAGTCGTAATATTCCTCATCTGAATGTAAAAATAAATATTAAACTCTATTGACGTCCCCGTCAGGAACTGTTGCTTCGCCAGTTGGTGGCCTTCAAATCAATCGAAATCTCAGTAGTTGCTATTAAATTATGACAATTGTTAATGCCATTGCTATGTGTACATGTTGAATACAAGATTTACACGTTATTTTTTGAACTTCCAGAGAATCGAGTCGATAATGTGGTTAACGGTTATCTACCTGATTAGCTCAGTGTGTAGTAACCCTGTTTTCTGTGCTGCGGGTTCCGGGTTCGAATCCTGGTAGGGACAAACTTCGTGTGATTAGCACGAATGTTTGAACCCGAGTCATGGATGTTTATTATCTATATAAGTATTATATACTGAGTTCGCCCTCATTCCATTGTACGGTACCCATAATACAAGCGTTGCTTAATTTGGGACCGTATAGTTGGCGTGTTTGTCTGGCGATATTTATTTGATATTTCCAAACCTAATTATTTAAGTCACCATTGCATTCCATACAGAAACGTTTTAGTTATACTTCTCAAACAAGAAGCGAACAAAAATGTCCCTTTAGGATGCTGTTCATATTTGAACACATACCAGTCATGTCGACAGTTGGGGGCCAGTTCTCTGTGACGAGACATTGCATCGTGGCATAGTATTGAAGCACGGTGGTAAAGTCCTGCAGCGCAGCACCAACCGAAGTCAGGCAAGTAGCACTGGTAGTGCTGGGCATGAACAGATTACCAATAAAATTATAAAGTATATATGTCAAAGAAGCCTAAAAGTTACTTGAAAACATAGTGTGTGTTTCTGTGTGAGTGAGTGTGAAAATGGAAGTTGACGATTTTAAAGGATTTCTCGGACACGGAGTTGAGGCAACAAGCACCAACGAATAATAAGATCAACTTACTTCGACATCTTGGACAGCCAGTGGGTGTTTAATTTCTGTCAGTTTCTTATATACCAAATACCGGGCATTCAATTCAATGGATTCCACGTACACCTGTTTAAATGTACGTTTCTGACAAAAATAAAACAAAGTTAAAAAGTTAACAATGTGGGTAAACAATGACGAGATGCTGAATGTAGGTTTTATTAAAATACTTTCCGCAATTCCGTCTGTCCGCCAAAGAGCAACTGTGGAGTTTATTGTCCGTTCCTCTCCTTAGGAACGGCTGGTAAACTTGTGGCTTAGAATTTTGTGACGTTTTTTGACGATAGATGACGTCAAAAATATAAACCGTTAAGTAACGGTTTACATTGATAGATACTCGTTAGTAAAAATAGTCTTATACAACTAGCTAATTAGTACCTAGTAGGTACTTAGATTAGTAGAGAATACTTTTTAAACATAATATTATTTTTCTAGTCATATACCGGGACTTCGTTAAGTACTAAGATGAAAACAAGAATTGCCGCTCCTGGCATGCGTCTGAACCTGCCCACTGAGGCAGCGCGGTAGGCCAAAACGCGGCTTTGCCGATTGAAATCATCCACCATCAGCGGGATGTTACTGTTTCAGCGTTTTAAAATTGTCATAATTATAAGTTGTGTACCTTTGAGTGTTAGTAGGTACAGACAGCTTTATATACTAGTCAGAATATTGCTAATTTATCGGTTCACAACCCATTATGTAGACAGCTGCTTGCTCTTATTTTATTTGATTCGATGACGACAGCAAAAACTAAAAAAAGCATCATCTACGCAAACCCTATTAATATATTATAATTTAAAGGCATAAATTAAGCATTTCGTATTCAATTGAATAAAAAAGACAACAAAAAATATTTATTTTATAGTATTGTCTTCAAAATTGAAAGGAAGAACTATTAGACAGTACAGAAGTACGTAAGTATTAATTCAAATATGGTTAAATGTTGTACTTAAAAACTGGCTATGTGTGTCTGGCCACAAAAAAGTAGGGCTCCGTAGACATATCAACAACGAAAACATACCGTAGCGTACCGTACCGTCATGAATTATAAGGCATAATGTTGTATTTGGAGTTCAATCTGTCTCGTTTGTTTAGTAGTTAAGTGAAATTTCATTAGCTTGGTCGGATATAGCTCGTGATCTAGTTGAATGTTGTGATAGTGGTCATTATTATTACGTAGGTACTATGTGCTAGTATTCTTAAAATTGACAGATTTTTATAAAATGTGGCACCAGAGTAAATAAGTTACGTGAGTAGCACGACTTAGAGAATGGAATCCTGAAACTAACGTAAAAAGGTCGCTATGGAGCTTTTTAATTCGTAAAAGGGACTTCAATTAAAAAAAACTGACAGTAAACGTTCACATTATTTTACACTATCTACTCAATGAGACCTCATTTAAAAATACGTACTCTGTTTCGAAATTAGGCCTCGTTTATGAAATATGTGGTTTAACACGTTGACTGCGTTAAGAGGTCTAAAAGATCTCTAACGTGACTTTCAGCTGGTGCGGCGCCGAAAATCGTGTTCTCCACCTCTGTGCGGGAGGTCGTAACTTCTTTATTTCTATGTGTTTGACAGAGACAAATATACATACCTACTTCCCGCTGCGAGTTTGATTCAATAATGTAATAAAAAAAATAGGAGATGGATGAGGTCTCTAACGCACTGAGTTGTAATAATATACATCTGTTGCGTGAGGAGATCTTTCGGACCTCCTAAAACACAGGCGTCGTAGACGCAAGGAGCGGAGCGCGGGCGGCGTGGGCGCCGTTAGCTCGCACTCAGTGTTGTTCAAATGTCGATAAGATGTACCTGCGCACTCCATTTAAAAAAAATACGCTCTTATATTTTGTCAGCGTGGTAGCAAAAAAAGTCGTTGCACAGGCTGTTACAGTAAATTACGGCTCACATTTAGTAGCACAGATGCATCCAAAACAGCCAAACGAATAAATACACTATGTGTGCAATGCGAACAACAAATGTGGTTACCATGCTTCAATGAGGAACATTTTTCTTAAATATTTTTTTAGTCACTATGTTTATTGAAATAAAACTAATTTTATGGATTATCATAATTTATCATTCAGGGAAGGACAGTCACCATGGTCAGTCGTCCCGTGACCATGGTTGCTGTAAAACAGCCGAAACGACGGGAACGTAAAAAACAAATAATAAACACGATAAAATCCGTAAGATTAGTTTTATTTAAATGTCTAGTATTCGCGTAAATATAAGAAATCAATATTACTATGTTTAAATGATTACTTCATAAAAAGTTAAGCTATCGATAACTGGGGTTTTATTTTAATCCCATCACTAGTCACAACCCAAACTGATCTATCTTTAGTTGCGATGCGAGATTCAATGGATACCTAATTTTTTTTTCGTTATATCTCATAACCCACTTTTCACATCCCCATGCGTAGCAAACTTGAGATAGAACAGTTAATTCTCTATTATTTACAGAAAGAACATAGATTGTATCTTATTTTTTGATAAAGATATGAGTTTTTTTAAAATACCTTATTTTACGAGATGGATTAGGTCTCATACGCACTAGAGTGAAGCTCGGTTAAGAGGTCGAATAGGTCTCTAACGCACTGGCTGAAAGTCCTCTGAAAATGGCACCGCACTTAACGTGTTAAGAAGCCTTTAGCCTCAAACTACTGAAAACTGATTTCTACGAAAACGAATACTACACATTGAAATAAAAACTAATCTTACGGATTATATCGCGTTTATTCTACGTTTTTTACGTTCCTGTCGTTTCGAGAACGTAAAATACGTAGAATAAACGCGATAAAATCCGTAAGATTAGTTTTATTTCAATCTACTGAAAACGGTTCTCAAGAATCGTTGGACTATAATAGTCCTACTAACAACTTTTCTGAATAGTTTTCAGAAAATTGCCACAATCGTCTAGGGCCTAGAACCTAGACTCTAGATTAGTTTATTTGATCATAAGCCGACCAACTCAATGCAAAGTTCATCGCGCATTAACTATAAGCAACTTCAATCGTCAGAGATTTTTGTTATTTAGAGGCACGGTTACGGAACCCCACTTTAGGTATGCGTGAGCTGACGCCCGCTAGGCTAGTTTTTACTGATTGCATGCAAATTGAAAATAGATACGGAACGTCTTTATACTCGGACAACTCTCACTTGACCTGTTTCACATTCGTCAGAAATACTGTGTCAACAGAAACACCTTTATATTTGCAGTGCCGGCGGCGGAGGCACGCTTTTAGCAACGTGACAAGACATGGTGATAACAGAGCCAATGTAAATACCTATCTAAAGTGCCACAAGTATCTGCTGTGCGACACACCAAAGTTGATAAATTAACTATGCATAACTCTTATTTCGACAATATAAGACTTATTGTAGAATAATATAAAAAAAAATGTGTGTTATGTCTTATAATTCTAACAGATTTAAGCTTTTGTATTCGCTGGGGGATAGAGACATTATCAAATGGTTTTCTCAAATAAAAAGAACACATTTGTGCTCATTATTAATTCTCCGGTGTATCCTTGATTTATTTTCTATCTTTTCGAAGGAATATTATTTTTCCTTGGCTACTTGTTCATTGTTTGTTCATTAGACAAGGTAGGCAGAAGATAGTTTGGATACGCGTCTTTTCCGACTTTAATACGACAATAATAGAGTATTTCATATGTTTCAGGAAGTGCTAATATATATTTTTTTATTTTAATTAGGTACTTAGTATAGAAATATTATAAAAGAACGCAACAGCACGTCAAGTGTGAGATTATCCGTAAGCTAAGCGTAATCTTTACAGTCGAGAATGTATTGTTTTGAATACTGTCCGCGAGAGGCACTGTTCGATTCTCCATACAAAGTGTCTTAATTCGTATACAAAGAAGTATACGGCTAGCTTGCGAAAAATCTCGCACTTGACGTAGCGTACTTACGTCTAAGTACCTGATTAAAATAAAACAAAATTACAAAATTGTTAAAATGGATACGACAAAAATAAATCACGATTACGATCCCTCTCTATAACCAAGTATAACTATAATAGTAAGTACCTACCTAATTCAAAAGTCAATGGAAATATACCTACTAATTGTGGTGAGGCCATATCTTATTCCAATTTAATTCTCTATAAAGTAAGAAGAAGAAGAGCTACCATCTATTTATGACAGGATCTCTACTGCTTTGTTGTTGTGTTGATTAAGGATGATTGAAATAAAAAATAACTTGTTTATGATAAAAATACTTTATTCCAAAGTGCTACCTGGTTTGATTGAAATATCAGAATCTAAAAAAACAACAATATAATATTATATACATGTTATTGACATAGTTTGTTTTATCTCAAGGTATCAGAAGTTTCACTAGCAAACTTGCATTTACAAGACAGATTGCTCTTAAGGTTATTCCTAATAAAAAACAATTACGTAATCAAAAACCTAAGGTCCACTCAGGCCTCAGCCTCGAATTTAGCGGTCAGCGGGGCGCTGCGCCGGCGGCCGCGGCGCGGGAGCGGCGCGGGAGCGGCGCTCGTTGGCCGCCCCGCGCCGCTGCCACGCCGCTGTTCTCCGCCGCCGCCCCGCTGCCCGCTAAATTCAGGGCTGAGGCCTCAAGGTCCACGCGTATCAAGTCGCGGACATGGTATATGTTCTTATTAAAGATCACTTACAGAGCTCTCGCACGGCGGATCCCCACCCGCCTCCAGTAACAAAACGTTCCAGTCTGGCACTTCACTCAATCGATTTGCTAGAACACTACCTGCCGAGCCAGCTCCGATTATGATAAAGTCGTATTCTTTTTTATCTGTAAGTAAAAAAAACTAGATGTTATTGCCAATATATGTATATTTATAATCAGGTACCTACTACCAGCTTCATAGCATTGAGAAAAACGGGCAAAAACCAAGGATACAAACGTTTTAAAATTACAAATGAAGATTGTTGCATTGTCTATAGATAATACAAGTGGGTACATACCTACTTCTTACATGTTCTAAATGCTTCGGGACAGTTAATTATAATAGAAATATGAGCTAATTGAGAATATTTGCATGATTTATGAGATAGTAAAAAAAAAAATATTGATTTCATATATATACACGAAAACTACACATTAAAATAAAACAAATTTTACAGATTTTATCGCGTGTATCTCATGTGATTTTACGTTCCCGACTTTACAGCCCTTCCGTGACCATGGTTGCTGTAAATGCATGATCGCTTGCATTTAAGTGTTATGGGAAATTTTGTTTAAATAAAACTTAAATTTATATAAGCTGTGCAAACGCCCCTAAATATAGAAAACAGGCAAATTTATTGCAAAGAGACTTCATTTTATAAAACAACATTAGAACTGTTTCATTTTTTTTTAAATTACGCAAGTCTAGAGCAGTAGCGGAAAATGTGAAGAATAATAACTACAGCTATAACTAAAGCCTCAAAAAGGAGCAGGTTATTTGCATACCCAAAGGCTCCCTAAATGGGGCCCTAGTCTGTCCGTCAGACAGATGCTTCTAGCGACTAAAAGATACTAGATAGAGAATTGTACAGCCACGTCATTGTCTTGATATAGCCACGTATTAGTCTTGTATTTTCGCAACACTCCGGGCAATACCAATAAACCAGCCTGGAAACTGCCTAGCAAGTGCAAGTACTTGTATTGCGGTACCGTACAATGAACTTCCCAGACGCGATCACAGAACAATATTCAACAAACGAACAACATTCGTGCTCATCACACAAAGTTCGCCCCTACCGGGAATCCAAAACGGAACCCTAAGTACAGAATGTGAGGACACTACCGACTGTGCTAGTCGGGTCAAGCAATTATGTGATGTAAATACTTGCCTTCAAGGTCGATGTCTGGCGGCCAGTCCTCCGCGATTAAACATTGCGCCGCGACAATGTATTGCAGCGATGCCGCAAGCGCCGCAGTGAAGCTGCCAGTCGATGTGAGACAGGTAGTACTGGGAGGGAGATAAACATAGAGTTCAAGATTAATTAAGATAACTCAGGCAAGTGTATATTGTAATAAAATTCAAGAATGGATTGTGGTTTTTCATTTGTTTTCGGCGTATAAAATATCTCCAGTTTTTATTTTCTTCTAGATCATAAATACGTAGTAAGATTAGTTATATTACAGTACTTCAAGTGCGAGATTATTCGCTAGCTAACTATATAGTTTATAGTGGCACGTATTCAGACACATTTTATGGCAAATTGAACAGCGCTTCTAGCGGACAGTATTTAAAACTTCCAAGTCTCCATACAATGTGTCTAAATACGCAAACTATAAACTATACAGTTAGCTTACGGATAGTTTGGCACTTGACGTACTGAGCACATTAAAAACATTTTGCAGAATAAACAGGTTTTTTTACTAAGAGAAAAATATGGGAGTTAGCGTACAAATAAAATATAAAAACTCCGCCACAGTGCAAGTTGGTAACAGAATATCAAGGCTGGCTTACTTACTTGTCCATCTTTGCTGGTCACCAATAACGCCTGTGATACATCCATCACTCATATTTATATGAACCAAAAAGTGAAGCATGTAATTGGATGACATTTGTACAAATATAAGCTATTGTCTGTCACGTTGTTAAAAGAGTCGTTATCTGAGTAGTAAAAAATATTATGTAATGTCATCGTTGTTAATATTTGTCTACCCATCATCGGCGCGCTCTTAGTAACGGTCGGTTTTGGTAAGAGTGTCTTTGACGCAAAAGTGGCAGTGAAGCGACTATTTAAAAAGCTCAGAAACTATTAACAATTGAAAAAGTCAACTTTATTGACTTTGAAATAAAACTTATTTCACAGATTTTATCGCGTTTATTTTATGTTTCTACAAACAGACACTCCAATTTTATTTATATGTATAGATTTATACAATGGTTATTTTATCATAAATTAGTTATATCGGAATAAAAAGATGCACACACCTGTTGAAATAACATTTTAACTTTGCATTTTACGAATTTTAATTAGTCAAATCTTTTATAAATTTATTATATAACTAAGCAAACCGTATGACTATGTGAAATACAATTGTAGTTGTATTTAAAATAGGAATATCTAGTATCTATATTTTTTTTGTAGAAATGTGTAAAATATTCCATTCAGGTGGAAGCTCAGGGTCAAGGCGCGAAATTCAAAATGTCAATGGTTTTTATTTTTTTACGAAAAATTTGGACATCTTTACGATGTAATTTAGCAAACTTAATACATCGAGACATCCAATGCAGAATGCTTACATCGCAAAACACTAAATTACATCGTAAAGATGTCCAAATTTTTCGTAAAAAAATAAAAACCTGTCAATGGTGGTCCTGTCAAATTTTGAATTTCGCGCCCTGACCCTGAGCTTCCACCTTAAAACCGAATAACAAATCCCGTGTCATATCGTGTTCACAATATCAGTATATGGCCTGATTCGGAAAAGGTGCACTAACATGTGAACCTGTGCTTCTAGAATCGAAAAATATTGAGACATTCGTCGATTCGCCAATGGTTGGACAAAATTTACAAGACCACTCGTATGTTCCTGTATTGATTTCTGCCGATAAACCGGAACCATTACAAGAAACTGACGAACACTTCGGTCTATTGAAGTTCTTGTACGATCGTACTGGATATTTAGCTCATACATTTTTTACTGACTTCACTGCGTTTGTTTTCTGAAAATTCGAATGCTTTGAGACCTGATTTCCAAGTAGGTACATTTCACGTTATATAATAAAAATTTCTCAACTATAAAAACGGTTTTAACAGCGAAAACGTTGATTCCGTGGCCAATGGGATCCTAGAACAATGTTTTAAAAGTCGCTGTTCGAATTCCCGGTACTTATACTGCGTCCTTACTCAAAAGGGAATATATCTTTAAATACAAACAGCCCATACGATGCGCCGCATATTTATTACAATTACTTTAGTGATCCCAGGGATGTGGAAAACGTGGCGATCGCTTCAAAAATTATAACAAGTCTTGTCAACACAGCATACTTTAAGTCCATCGGAGCCCAATTGGTACGTATGAACTACTCAGCATGTAATGGTCTTGAAATGGACAGTATTGATTACTGGAAGTGCGTTAGTTATAATCTGGCTACTAATCTATATCATCCAGCGGGCACTGCTAGAATGGGTACTGATATCAGTACATCGGTGGTGGATGGGTCCTTGAGGGTGCATGGTGTGACAGGGCTCCGAGTGGTCGATGCTAGCATAATGCCAACCGTCACTAGTGGAAACACCAACGCTCCTACCATAATGATTGGGGAGAGGGCCGCAGATATTATAAAAGAGGAATATTATAAGATGGAATACTTGCAAGTCAGACCGACCTGGTCTCGAGAAATGGAGCACAGCAAATCAGGTGTTAAAGAGACTAACCTCAACCAAGACACTACTTCACGCTTCAATCCCCGAATTTATGACGTTGGCGAGAAAACGGCAAAGTTGAATTGGGATAGGGCCGGCCACGATGCGCGTATAGACCAACAAGGGTGGCCAAATCGCGTCAATCCCTGGACGCCCGACAATAGTGGCCGACATCATGGCAGGCCAAGACAAATATGGAGTGAAGATTTGGACAGCTTTGCGGGTAGAACGTGGCCGCAACAAACCAAAGAGAAAATGCTGTCGAGACAGAAAGGGTAGGCGTTCGACCAGCAGAAGAACACAAAATAGGCAATAAACCTGAAACTCGCTGAGTATGCAAAATATATTTGTATTACTCCCTACCATATAAGTAATAAGTTTTACAATAATACCTATTAAGTATTACATCTTATAACTTATGCCTATTGTTATATAAATATATTTTTATGAAATTATCGAATGTTGCCAACACTTATCTTAAACAGAAACTGAATGCTACTAATAGTCGATTGAAAAGATACTTAAATTGCACACTTAGGAAACAACAGAATGCACAGTTTATTTTTAGTGAAAAACAATTTTACAGAAAACTCAGCACTGGACAGGAACAGCCTGAAAATAATCAAAATAGACATATAAGAGCACCATCACCAGATACATTACAACAGTTTTGGACTAATATATGGGCTAACCCAGTGCAACACAACCAACACGCCGAATGGATACAATTGTCATCACAACATACAACAGACATAGCACAAATGCAATTCACAGAAGTACCAACAGACACATTGAAACGCGTATTATTAAAAACTCACAACTGGAAAGCACTTGGCACTGATAATATACACAACTTTTGGTATAAGAAATTTACTACTCTCCATGATATATTACATCAGCATATTAACAAATTCATACAAAATCCAACTACAATGCCACAATACATTTCACAAGGAATTACATACATGATACCTAAAGACGTAAATGACCCAGAGAACCCATCAAAATATAGACCAATCACATATCTACAAACAATTTATAAAATTATAACCTCATGTATAACTGAACTCATTTATCAACACACAGAGAATAACAAAATATTAGCAGAAGAACAAAAAGGGTGTAGAAAGAATAGTCAAGGTTGCAAAGAACAACTCATAATAGATTCAGTAGCTATGCAACAATCATTTCGTAATAAAACAGATTTCAGTACTATGTACATTGATTACCGTAAAGCGTACGACTCTGTGCCTCATAGCTGGCTCCTACACATACTTAACCATTATAAAATACACCCTGTCATTATAGCATTCCTTGAAAACACCATGAGCAACTGGACAACTAAACTTAAAATAGGCAATGGAACTTCTAGTATACAGACAGATAACATCCCCATTAGACGTGGTATTTTCCAAGGGGATGCACTTAGCCCGCTATGGTTTTGTTTAGCTTTAAATCCACTCTCTTACTTGCTGAAAGAAGAAAATGAAGGATTACACATTGAAACACATAACGGTCAGCACACACCCTCAACACTCACACATCTCATGTACATGGATGACATCAAACTTTATAGTAACACAACGCGATCGCTACATCACCTTGCAGACATCACACAAACATTCTCAAACGATATTCAAATGGAATTTGGTATTGATAAATGTAAAACACTGACAATAGTTGGAGGAAAAATAGAACAGAATGAATATGTACTAAATACAGGGCATAAAGTAGAGCCAATGGACCAATTCAGTACATATAAACATTTAGGATTCCAACAGTCACGACAGATACATCAAAAACAAACAAAAACTGAACTCATAAAAAAGTTCAAACACCGATTAAACCTTACACTCAAATCACAACTCAACTCCCGTAATATAGTTAAAGCTATCAACACGTTTGCAGTTCCCATATTAACATACTCATTTGGAGTTTGTAGTATATGGCCTTCATGCTTAATATTGTCTATGCTATGACAGGATGCCCTTTGTGGCTGACGTTGTTCATTTGTTCGATGATAAGATGTCTCCTACTCGAAACGTGTATTATTTATAATATCAAAATGGGTGGAATGTTTTTACATGGATAAGACCGATAGTGAGTCGATTATTAGTAAGGTTTGTGAATTGTTCAGTAGATTTGGATTAGTGCGAACCATAGTTACTGATAATGCTACAAATTTTTGTTCTAACGAGTTTAATACGTTTTGTCGTTTGAATGGTATTCAACATTTGACTGGTGCCCCTTACCATCCCGAATCAAATGGTCAGGCGGAGAACAGTGTAAAGACGATTAAAAGGGGGTTAAAAACTATGTGTAATAATTGCAATGCAAACAAGAAGATTTTTATAGCTAAATTAAATAAGTTCTTGTTTGATTACAGAAATTCAGTTCATTTAACAACGGGATTCTCGCCTGCACAATTGATGCTCGGTCGACCTTTACGCTGTCGGCTCGACTTATTGCGAACAAGCACTGGACAAGAGCAGACTAGTACCTCTTCTAAGTCATTGTCGGTCGCAGCCAAAGTTAATGTAAACAGTGCACAGATGGCACAGTGTAAGCAATTTAGGGGCAGTAGGAAAATACATTTCGCAGTTGGGGACAAAGTATTAGTTAAATATTTCTATTATAATGGTATTAAACATACATGGAAAAAGGGAACTATCAAAAGTTGTATTGGATCTCGGATGTTTACTGTTTACATTCCGGATTTAAACATTTTCGTAAAAAAACATGTCGATCAATTGTTAGCATACAAGGGAAGCGCATTATCAGACCAGGATGACGATGTAAGCTGTTATGGAGAGTTCGCAAGGGAAGATGCAAACGTACTGCACGAGACGGAATCTGTCGTGGTTCCGGACGCAAGCTTGGCCGTAGATATTCCGTCACCGGTGCGCGTTCCTACCTTATCCACAGCTCACTCGCCCGGAAGGAGGGTAGAAGAGGAAGGATTGGACTCAGATGATGAGTTTTTAGATGCTGAAGCACTTAATGACCGTGTGAGAGATGCTCACTCGGAGCATTTCCGAGAAGTACCTCAGGAGTCGCAACCAGTGCGTCGTTATCCTGTTAGAGAGTTATAAAATGGTCCCAAACCGAACTGAAACAACTGCAACGTATCATCAACACGACAATGACTACCCATCGAAAACATCATCCTAGATCCTGTGTACAGAGACTAACATTACCCAGAGAAGAAGGTGGACCAGGACTAACTGACATAACGAATCTACACAATAGACAAATATCTACACTACGGCAATATTTCATTCAAAAAGCACAAAACTCTACACTACATAACACGATAAATCATGCTGATAAACACCTCACACCACTTAATTTACACGACACAAACACACAACCATGCGAAAAAATTACAAGCAAAGCAGATAAAAAGTTAGTATGGGCACAAAAATCACTACATGGAAGACACTATCAGGACTTACAACAACCACACGTTGATACAAAATCTACAAATACCTGGTTATGTCGAGGTGAACTATTTCCAGAAACCGAAGCATTCATCACAGCTATACAAGACCAGGTAATTGACACGCGCAACTACCAAAAATTCATCATCCGCAGACCCAATCTCAGAACTGACAAATGTAGACGCCATATTAGCTCAGAGACCATACAACATATAACTGGAGCCTGTAAGACTATTTCGCAGACAGACTACAAACATCGACATGACCAGGTAGCCGCCATAGTACACCAAAATCTAGCATTCAAACATTCACTCATCACGCAAAAGACTGCATATTACAAATACATTCCACAAGTAGTACTAGAATCATCCGATTATAAATTATATTGGGACCGCACAATGATTACAGACAAAACTATACACTACAATAGACCGGACATACTTCTCTACGACAAAAATAATAAAATAGTATACCTCATAGACATTGCAGTACCAAACACACACAACCCCACAGCAACTCACACGGAAAAAAATGCGAAATATACAGACCTAGCAATAGAAATTAAAACCCAATGGAAAGTCAATACCGTCAAAACAGTCCCAATAATTATGTCCTCAACAGGAGTAATACCCCACACATTACACGCCTTAGCACACTTAATTTACATCCTCATACACACTTCTTCAAAAAGCAGTCATACTCAATACCTGTAGATTAGTTCGCTAATTTCTTGCAATGACCTAAATATCCAAGCACTTTTTACACCTTAGACACTTGGCTCCGGCCCGTGCCTTCGGATTTACCTCCCCTTCAACAAGGAGAGAGAAAGATATTTAAAAAAAAAAAAAAAAAATATAATAATCTATCTCATGTCCATCCAAACCTCAATCCATAGACTCAATTATCATTCCATATTCCTGCAATAGTTCCTCCGTCTGCTGAGGTCAATTCGCTGTTTATGCTATCATTTTCAGCAATAATAGACCCCAGCAGGTGGCTAACATAACATTAAAATTCTCAAAAAGGGCCTCTACGTGTTGGACCAATGTCCACACGCAAGCCTTCGAAAAATCCGGGTATAGCCCGTGTAAAGAGAGAGACATATAATAATAAATAAATATCGCCATACGAAGACACCAACTATACGGTCCCACTTTAAGCTTAACGCTTGTGTTATGGGTACCGTACAATGGGCTGAGGTTGAACTCAGTATATAATACTTATATACATATTCAACATCCATGACTCGGGTAAAAACATTCGTGCTCATCACACAAAGCTTGTGTCCCTACCAGGATTCGAACCCGGGACCCTCGGCGCAGAAAGCAGAGTCACCACCACTGCGCTAATCAGGCCGTCGAATCCCACCAAAAATAATTCTTGTGAAGAAAACCCCGAGTCCTAGGATGGCGTTGCACTAAAAAGTTGTGTGATCTGTTGGGCCAATAGCCAAAAATTTGGCTAACATTCATGGTAGTATTGATATCCCATACTATAACTTGTTTGACATTATTTCATTTCGTACAAGATCTAACAGTTTCACTACCAAACTTGAATTGACATGAGGTTGCTATTACAATAAGTGATGACAACATAAGACAGGTAATCTGTGAGAAATAAATTTATTTACGTCAACAAACAATATACAACATAATAGCGTTTCAACTTAATGGTAACTTTAAAAAAGTCGAACAATCTGGAAAAGCAATAATGATTATAGCCACACCGGTAGGGGCTTACTCCACCACTTGCAAGTATTCTGTCATATCATATTCCTTTTTTATAATATCTGCGGCCCTCTCCGCAATCATTATAGTAGGAGCGTTGGTGTTTCCACTAGTGATGGTCGGCATAATGCAAGCGTCGACCACTCGGAGCCCTGTCACACCGTGCACCTTCAAGCTCCCGTCCACCACCGAAGTACTGATATCCGTGCCCATTTTAGCAGTACCTACTGGATGGAATAGTGTAGTCGACATATTATAACTAACGCACTTCCAATAATCATCACTGTTCAATTCAAACGTGTTGCACGCTGAATAATTCATTCTTACCAATTGGGCTCCGATAGATTTAAAGTATGTTGTGTTGACAAGACTTGATATAATTTTTGAAGCGACCGCGACGTTATCCTGATCTCTGGGATCACTGAAGTATTTGTAATGAATAAGCGGTGAATCGTATGGGCTGTTTGTATTTAAAGATACATTCCCTTTTGTGAAAGGACGCAGTATTTGGATCGGAAATTCGAACAAAGATTTGTTAGAACATTGTTCAACAATACCATTGGCAACGGAGTCAACGTATCTCGGTGCTACAAAACTTTTTATAATTGACGAGTTTTTGTTATATATACCGAAATGTGTTTGAAAATCAGGTCTTACAGCACTCGAGTTTGCGGAATATAACGCAGTTACGTCCGAGTAAATTGGATAACTGAAATATCCAGTACGATCGTAAACGTACTTCAATAAGCCGAAGTGTTCCTCAGCTTCTGGTGATGGTTCCGGTTTATCGGCAGAGATCAATATAGGAATATACGAGTGATCTTGTAAATTTTGTCCAACCATTGGTGAATCGACTAATGATTCAATATTGTTCGATTCAAGATGATCTTTAGGTCCAATGCCCGATAACATCAACAGCTGTGGAGTGTTTATAGCCCCCGCGCTCACAATGACCTCACGCGTTGCGTAAAATGTCATTATGGTACCACTGCTGTTCACCTCTACGCCATATGCTGTTAAGTTTGAATCAAGCAACACTTTGGTCACGTGGGCGTTTTTTCCAATATCCAAATTGGATCTGGTTGTTGCAATAGGATTGAGGTAAGATTTAGCAGTACTTCTTCTAATGCCATTGGCGGCGGTGGCTCTGAATCTTCCTGCCCCTAAATTATTAGCGGAATTCAAATCCTTTTGATACTTTATATCGATCTCAGTAAAAGCGTCCAGCAGTTTATCAGTCAAATCTGTATATGTTACATTGTATGAGTTTACGACGAGAGGTCCACTGTGGCCGTAATTTTGACTGATCGTTGAGTCTTGTAGTAGTTCTTGGTCTTGCAAGTTTTCAGCTACATTGAAATATTTGGTCGTGACATCCGGATGCCATAACTCGTTGCCCTCGTTATACCAATCCAGGAAATCGTAAGTGCTACATCTGATATAGTACATAGCGTTCATGCTGCTGCATCCACCGAGCATTTTTCCTCTCGGCCAATTAACATAACCGTTGGCTAGCGCTTGACTTGATTCGCCGTCGTTCACAGTTGTGTATTTCCAGTCGTACTTGGTGTTCATCAAATTCGTGAAGAAGCGCGGAATCTGAAATCATATTAAAACTACTTGCATTTGCTTTTAAACCATTCACAGAGTAACATAATTATATTTGTTACGACACCGACTCAGTATGTGCCGAGTTCAGTACGTCTAGTGCAAGCTAACCGTATACATTATAATCAACAGTATTTACAAATTTTGTATGGAGAATTGATAGGCGCCTCTGGTGGACGGTATTTAAAACTTTCAATTCTCCATACAAAATGTCTAAATACGGTAGACTATAAAGTAAACGGTTAGCTTAAGAATATTCTAGCACTTGATGTTCTGCGCAGAACTAGAGTCGTCTTGATTTGTGGACGTTACAGGTTCGAAGTATGCGACTATGTGTGAAGGTAACAGTTAAGTATGTCGTTTGAATGAATTCTGTGAGATAAGTTGTCAATAAGGCCTATTTTTTAAGAAAGGCTTTAAGACTTTCGTGTCTGTTCATTGAATATTTTTAATTGTGGAGATAATCGATATACAGGTTGAATCAGCAGTTATTGGAAATGTTGTCCGCCTGAGGATTAGATCGGACTTTTCTTGCTCAGGAAATTGGGAAATTAGTTTATTTTTCCATAACTTAGTAACAACAAAAGTAATTTACTCGTACAATATTTAATACGTTATGAATGCAAACAGCAAAACTATTTTTATAACACTTAAAGTGACAAAAATAAATTCCGATCAGTACGTGAAGAGCGTGATTATTCGTAAGCTAGTATAGTTTATACTATACATTTGCTATACACAATGCATGGCAAATCAAATCGCGACTCTAGTGGGTGGTATTAAACACTTTTGATTGTCCATACAAATTGTCTAACTCGCTACGCACTTGAAGTACAGTAAAAAAAATTCAACAGAGACTACAGTGTGAAGTAATGGAATATGCGATGTCTAGTGACGTCACCGTCATAAGTGAACTCGGGCGCGTCAGTGAAGGAGCACAACCGTACTGTCCCCACTGTTCGATTTTACCAAACTATAGTAGTAACTATAGTATCAATTATATAAACTATAGTAGCAAAAAAAAAAATATTTCACATAAAGGCTACCCAATAAAAAATACGTAATCAAAAAGGGAAGCGCCACTCAAGGTCCACGCGTATGAAGTCGTGGACATGGTATATGTTCTTATTAAAGATCACTTACAGAGCTCTCGCACGGCGGGTCCCCCCCCGCCTCCAGTAACAAAACGTTCCAGTCTGACACTTCACTCAATCGATTTGCTAGAACACTACCTGCCGAGCCAGCTCCGATTATGATAAAGTCGTATTCTTTTTTATCTGTAAGCATAAAAAAAAACGAAATGTTATCTATAATAATATTATAAATGTTTGGATGGATGGATGTTTGTTACTCAATCACGCCAGAACGGCTGAACGGATTACCCAGCTTAAGGTCCGCTTGCATTTAAGTTTTATGGGAAATTTTGTTTAAATAAAACTTAAATTTATTTAAGCTTTACAAACGCCCCTAAATTTAGAAAATATGCAAATTTATTGCAAAGAGACTTCATTTTATAAAACAACATTAGAACTGCATTCTTTTTTTTATTACCCGAGTCTAGAGCAGTAACGGAAACGGTGAAGAATAATAACTAAAGCCTCAAAAAGAAGGAGGTTTTTTTCATACCCAAAGGCTCCCTAAATGGGGCCCTAGTCTGTCCGTCAGACAGATGCTTCTAGCGACTAAAAGATACAAGATAGGGATTTGTACAGTCCATGTAGCCACGTCATTGTCTTGTATTTTCGCAACACTCTGGGCAATAAACCAGCCAGGAAATTGCCTAGCCAGCGCAAGTACTTGTATTACGGGTACCGTACAATGAACTTCCCAGACGCGATCACAGAACAATATTCAACGAACAAACAACATTCTTACTCATCACACAAAGTTCGCCCCTGCCGGGAATCCAAAACGGAACCCTAAGTACAGAATGTAAGGTCACTACCGACTGCGCTAGTCGGGTCATGCAATTATGTGATGTAAATACTTACCTTCAAGGTCGATGTTCGGCGGCCAGTCCTCCGCGATCAAACATTGCGCCGCGGCAATGTATTGCAGCGATGCCGCAAGCGCCGCAGTGAAGCTGCCAGTCGATGTGAGACACGTAGTACTGGGAGGGAGATAAACATAGAGTTCAAGATTAAGATAACTCAGCCAAGAGTATATTATAATCAAAATCAAGAATGGATTGTGGTTTTTCATTTGTTTTCGGCGCATAAAATATCTCCGGTTTTTATTTTCTTCTAGATCATAAATACGTAGTAAGATTAGTTATATTACAGTACTTCAAGTGCGAGATTATTCGCTAGCTAACTATATAGTTTATAGTGGCACGTATTCAGACACATTTTATGGCAAATTGAACAGCGCTTCTAGCGGACAGTATTTAAAACTTCCAAGTCTCCATACAATGTGTCTAAATACGCAAACTATAAACTATACAGTTAGCTTACGGATAGTTTGGCACTTGACGTACTGAGCACATTAAAAACATTTTGCAGAATAAACAGGTTTTTTTACTAAGAGAAAAATATGGGAGTTAGCGTACAAATAAAATATAAAAACTCCGCCACAGTGCAAGTTGGTAACAGAATATCAAGGCTGGCTTACTTACTTGTCCATCTTTGCTGGTCACCAATAACGCCTGTGATACATCCATCACTCATATTTATATGAACCAAAAAGTGAAGCATGTAATTGGATGACATTTGTACAAATATAAGCTATTGTCTGTCACGTTGTTAAAAGAGTCGTTATCTGAGTAGTAAAAAATATTATGTAATGTCATCGTTGTTAATATTTGTCTACCCATCATCGGCGCGCTCTTAGTAACGGTCGGTTTTGGTAAGAGTGTCTTTGACGCAAAAGTGGCAGTGAAGCGACTATTTAAAAAGCTCAGAAACTATTAACAATTGAAAAAGTCAACTTTATTGACTTTGAAATAAAACTTATTTCACAGATTTTATTGCGTTTATTTTATGTTTCTACGTTATCGACGTTTCATTTCAATGTGTAGTATTCGCGTAAATATAAGAATTTAATATATAGGTGGAGTGCGAATGTGTATCATAAACATGGAGACGTCCTGCACATTAATATTTTCGTGGATTTTATGAAAAATAATGTGTCGTCATCATGTATTTATTACTAGCTGTTGCCCGCGACTTCGTCCGCGTGGTATTTAACAAAGACACAACCATTGGCAACTGCCTACTCGCGCATTCTGAGCCCGCGGGACGCATTGCAGGTTGTTGCTATCAAATTTAATCAGGCGCAGCGCTGCAACATTGGTTTTAATTTTTTTTCGTGAGATCCTGTTATTTTTTTCTAAAATAAAAGTAGCCTAAGTTACTCCTTGTTACATCAGCTATCTGCCAGTGAAAGTCCCGTCAAAATCGGTCCAGCCATTTCAGAGATTAGCCGGAACAAACAGACAGACAGACAGACAGACCGACAGACGGACAAAAATTGTAAAAAATGTTGTTTTGGTATAGGTACCGTGTATACATCCAAATGCAATTAGTAAAAAGCGGTTATTTTAATATTACAAACAGACACTCCAATTTTATTTATATGTATAGATTTATACAATGGTTATTTTATCATAAATAAGTTATATCGGAATAAAAAGATGCACACACCTGTTGAAATAACATTTTAACTTTGCATTTTACGAATTTTAATTAGTCAAATCTTTTATAAATTTATTATATAACTAAGCAAACCGTATGACTATGTGAAATACAATTGTAGTTGTATTTAAAATAGGAATATCTAGTATCTATATTTTTTTTGTAGAAATGTGTAAAATATTCCATTCAGGTGGAAGCTCAAGGTCAGGGCGCGCAATTCAAAATGTCAATGGTTTTTATTTTTTTACGAAAAATTTGGACATCTTTACGATGTAATTTAGTGTTTTGCGATGTTAGCATTCTGCATTGGATGTCTAGATGTATTAAGTTTGCTTAAAAAAATACCTCTAGCAATACAACACCATAAAGTTAGTAAAAGTAGCGGTTTTTACAAACCTTATGGTATTGTATCGGATTAGGTACTTTTTTAAGCACACTTAATACATCGAGACATCCAATGCAGAATGTTAACATCGCAAAACACTAAATTACATCGTAAAGATGTCCAAATTTTTCGTAAAAAAATAAAAACCATTGACATTTTGAATTTCGCGCCCTGACCCTGAGCTTCCACCTTAAAACCGAATAACAAATCCCGTGTCATATCGTGTTCACAATATCAGTATATGGCCTGATTCGGAAAAGGTGCACTAACATGTGAACCTGTGCTTCTTTAACGCATTTGTAATCGTTATGTCAAAGACAGAAATTCGGTGTCGTATTACTTTTGTAATAAAAAAAATAAAATAAAGGTGTCTTAACCCTTAGTAGCCTGATTTACGAAAGTGATTTATTTTTAATATTACTGTGTTTAATGTTACTGTGTTTAATAATAATGACATTTGATTTTTTTTAATTTCGTTGGAAAGAATATTATACAACAGTAAAATACGTACAGCCAACCTATAAAAAAAACTAATAGTAATGTGAACATTCGGTTTAAAAGATTGGTATCAAAATTGAAACTCAGGCTATTAAGGGTTAAAAATTATTTGGCTATAGAACCACGTAACTATATGCGCTTTTATGGAGGAAATTTACGATTTGGCTTAAAAATAGATTACTCACCTATTTGTAAGTAAGTAAGTATCAAGAATATTTTAACAATAATATCAATTATGATTTAAAAAAATCCAATAAGCGCATTTTTTTTTCATGGCTATAAAGTTTAATTTCATACAGCAAATGGATAAAGGATTCATCAACGTCTAAACGCAACGCAGTTTTTGTGATCTATAGCTGTTTCCCCTTTAATCAACTATTTCGATAGCAATTGAAAGTTTACTTGTCAGGACCAACTTATTTGGACTTACGGCAGGAATTTGTTTCTTGAAACAAAAGAAAATACGGCACAAAGTGGCGTTACAGAATTAACATTAATTCTATGAGCGGCGCAAAGTCCTGTCGAGAGGCGCGCGGCAGCCGTAGTATGTCAATACCACTAAAATTGACTTTTTCAATCGTTCGCAATAGTTGCTTGTTTGAGGCCTCTACGAAAGGCACAACCTGCCACCCAATCAGTAGGGCCGATTTACAGGATTCCTATAAAATTGTGTATTAGTGACTAGCCAACTTGGCTCTTGGCATGCCAATATGTGGGCATCCTACAAATCGGCCCTAAAGATTGGGTGACTACCTAGTTGTGTTCGGAGTTGCGTTCGGAGAGGCTTTTACGCAACGACACATTGCTACGTTCGTAAGTAGGTGTAATTTATACCAAGGGCCCTGGGGTGGAAAAATATAGACTTCTTGTGATATAATTAAGTATAAATAAATTAAATACTCAGAACAATTCTTAAAAACAAACGATGTCGAAGAGGCGCGCGCCGTAGAGAAGAGAGAGAAAACCATAGAGAACATTATGTATAGATATTTTTTTTATAGATTATTGTCCAAGTAGAAGCGTCGTTTCAAAATCTTCTGTTATCTGGTAATTGAGGGTTTGATACCGAATCGATGTTGGTAATGCTGACATTCTACCTACTCAGAAAGCAACTAGCAGCGTGATGAAACAGCTAATATTTGAACAAATGTCGTCCAATTACATGCTTCACTTTTCATATAAATTTGAGATCCGTATCGAAGATGTTTTATGTGACAAGCAAAGATGGACAAGTAAGTATGTTAGCCTTGATATTATGTTAACAATCCCGCACCGAGGCAACTCGACGAAGTAACATGTTGCTCATGAAGTGCATAGACTATTCACAGAATAGCAAAGCTTTATTATTAAATAGCTGCGCCCCGCGGTGTTACCCGCGATTAAAAAGTATGTCCTTTTCCTCTATGTCCTTTTGCTAATGCACGGTTCCTGTATGCTATGCCATAGGAACCGTGCGTTTTTCCGGAATGAAAATTAGCCTATGTCATTTTCTGACGCCTAAACTACCGCCATCTATGCAAAAAATCATGTCGATCCTTTGCTCTATGAAAAATTAATACAAATCTATCCCACGGGAACCATACATTTTACCGGGATAAAATGTAGCCTATGTGCTATTCCAGATGATAATCTATCTCTGTGCCAAATTTCACCCAGATCCGTTCAGCCGTACTGGCGTGCTTGAGGAACAAACATCCATCCATCCATCCAAACTTTCACATTCATAATATTAGTGGGATAGTTTTATTTATATACACTTTAGTCGCATATTTATAAAGAAAAAATGTGCAGTCTTGTCTTTTTTAATCTACAATATATTTTTTTAAATGTATTCTATGATTGTTATTACTATTATGTTTATAATATAATATTCTCCAAATTTCAATGTATAGATCCACTGGTTTAGGTTGTGCGATGTCTATTGCCAAGTCAAAAACACATGTATGATATATAAAGTGGTTTCAAACTCTTCCCTTAAAATTTTTATCTATACATACAATTAAATACAATTGGAGTGTCTGTTTGTAATATTAAAATAACCGCTTTTTACTAAGTGCATTTAGATGTATACACGGTACCTATACCAAAACAACACTTTACAATTTTTGTCTGTCTGTCTGTCTGTTTGTTCCGGCTAATCTCTGAAATGGTTGGACTGATTTTGACGGGACTTTCACTGGCAGATAGCGCATGTAACAAGGGGAAACTTAGGCTACTTTTATTTTAGAAAAACAAATAGGATCTCACGAAAAAAAATTAAAACCAATGTTGCAGCGCTGCGCCTGATTAAGTTTTAATAGCAACAACCTGCAATGCGTCCTGCGGGCTCAGATCGCGCGAGCAGGCTGTTGCCAACGGTTGTCTTTGTTAAATACCACGCGGACGAAGTCGCGGGTAACAGCCAGTTATAGATAAATCCTGTGTCCGATCGTAGCATAACAAAAAAAAATCCTTCATACAAACTTTGACTCACTTAGGGGTCGAATTGCCAAACCAACCTCCTCAGTGCATCTATAAGGTACTCGAGGAATATCCTCCAAATTTCAAATCCATTCATCCACCGGTTAACGCTGTGCGTTGTCTGTCTATAAGCAGTCTGTCAGTGTTTATCACCGAACATAGTTAACACTGTGCTCTAGTTATTTGGATATGTCTTAAGGCCGTAACACAATACTGCTATTCAAAGTCGTGTAACTATTAAAGCTCGATAGTTACCTAGACTCTGCCTTCACTAAGCAATCACACACGCGCTGCCTTATGCAGGTGAATATATATAAAAAATGCTTGCTTAGGGTAAAATATTTAACAGGTTAACGAGTAAGTCATAATGTTTAAAATAAATGCGTAAAAGTTGATTGATTTCTTTAAGAGTAAGCGAGCCAGTTATAGCGCACCTAGTATGCGTTTTTATATTATAAATGTCCAATAATCTGATCTATCTGTGAAAATGTTGTTGCCTACATGATAAATGACGGTCTTGTTCTAATATCTTATACTATTATTAACTTTACTTATAACTAGCTGTTACCCGCGACTTCGTCCGCGTGGTATTTAACAAAAAGCGGACGATGTCGCGGGTAACAGCTAGACTATACTAAAAGTAGTCTAAGTTACTACTTGTTATGTCAGCTATCTGCCAATGAAGGTCCCGTCAAAATCGGTCCAGCCATTTCAGAGATTAGCCGGAACAAACAGACAGACAGACAGACAGACAAAAATTGTTTTGGTAAAAGTACCGTGTATACATCCAAATGCACTTAGTAAGGAGCAGTTATTTTAATATTACAAACAGACATTCCAATTTTATTTATTTGTATAGATGTATATGAAACTTGGTAGTGATGAGTAAAATAAACAATAACTTGATCATAAATTCAATGGTTTAATATAATTCTATCAGTTACAATTGTTTTAATAAATGAACATAAATGATCGATGGTTGAAACACAAATTAACAATATCGGGTAAATTTTATACCACAAAATAACATGGGGAACAATTATTACATTCTAAGTTTAACGATTAATATTTGACTAGCGTGGAATAGAGCATATTACGACCTGGGTATCCCAAGTTTATTTTCCGATGACAATGCTTAACCATCTATTGCTACGGTTTAATACGGCCTTGAATCAGAACCGTTCAAGCAAAAATAATCCTAAGTGGGCAGGTTGTAAAGTTCTCTAGTACATTAATTATTATTAGCTCATGTACTATCGTCAGTCATTGTATCAGTTATTTCAGGTATCAGATACCAATAGGTAAGACAGTTCACCATTGTCTTCTTTTATCATATCAGCAGCATACTCAGCAATCATTATGGTTGGAGCATTTGTGTTTCCACTAGTAATGGTTGGCATTATACTTGCGTCAACTACACGGAGTCCGTTTACACCGTATACTTTCAAACGACTATCTACTACTGCCGTAGTCAAACTAGTACCCATTTTAGCGGTACCCACCGGATGGTATATAGTCGTAGCTAAAGAATAACTGATGCACTTCCAGTAATCTGTGCTATCTAGTTCATAACCATCGCAATCAGAGTAATTCATTCTCCCCAATTTAGCTCCAATGGACTTAAAGTAAGTTGTGTTAACAATCTGTGTTAGCATTTTTATTCCAATCGCGGCGTTTTCCAAGTCCTCAGAGTCACTGAAGGAGTTATAGTACAGAAGAGGACGGTCGTACGGGCTATTTGTTTTCAAAGACACATTTCCTCTTGACTTTGGATGCAATATTTGGAAAGTGAATTCGAAAAGTGCTTTGTTTACACTTTGCTCCAGAATTGATTTGGAGACTGAGTCAACATACCTTCCTGCGAAATTTTTCACTAGTGTAGAATTTTTCCAGAATATCATCAGATGGTTTTGGAAATCTGGATACTTAGCAGTTGCATTTGCAGAGTACAAAGCAGTAATATCAGAAAAACTGGACTGAGCTAAATAGCCTGTACGATTGTACCAGTACTTAGCTATGTCAAAATATTTATCAGTTAATTTTTGTACTCCTGGTTTTTTAGCGTAAATTGTTACCGGTACAATACAATGGTCATGTAAATTTTGCCCAACCATAGGTGAGTTTACTATTGTGGTAATATTTTTGGCAGTAAGGTGAGCTTTCGGACCAATACCGGACAACATCAACAACTGGGGAGTATTTATTGTTCCTGCACTCACGATGACCTCGCGCGTGGCAAAGAATTGCATTATTGTACCACTGCGATTTACTTCTACACCATATGCTGTTAAATCTGAATCGATCAAAATTTTTGTTACGTAAGAATGTTTACCGATATCCAAGTTTGAGCGGTCTTTAATAGAATTCAAATATGCTTTGGCGGTGCTCATTCTGGTACCACTTGCGGCCGTGACTCTGAATATCCCTGACCCCATGTTGTTAAAAGAATTCAAATCTTTTCTGGTCGTAATTCCCATTTCATTCCAGGATTTGAGAACCTTTTTAGTGAGAGACCTGTATGTGCTGTTGAAAGTGTTCACAACAAGGGGTCCACTGTGACCGTAATTTTTCTTAACTGAGGAGGTGTTTAATAATTTTGCATCTTGTAAATTTTCAGCGACTTTGAAATACTTAGTAGTTTTATTTGGATGCCATTCAGTATTTCCAGCGTTGTACCAGTTCAGGTAATCGTAGGTGCTGCCCCTGATGTACAGCATTGCATTCATACTGCTGCACCCTCCAAGCATTTTCGCTCTGGGCCAGTACACCGTTCCGTTGACATTTGCTTGGTTGCCTTGTCCGGTGTTAACTGTTGTATACTGCCAGTCGTAGCTCGTTCGAGCCATGTTGCCGAAGTAGTTTGGAATCTGGGAACATTTTTTTAAAATTATAAGCAAATATTACCTGCATAGCTTGTAATGTAAAGTTGGCAAGAAAGTCCTCTGTCACCTTTGGATTGAATATCATTTGCAGATGTCTATTTTCGTCATTGGTTATATATTAATTACAATATAGAACATTCAGAATCTCAGACACGTTTAAAGTTTCTTTAACTAGGAGCAGATAACAAAACTGATAAACCAGTTTCATGGCTGATTATATAAGCTTCACTTAAGCCTTTTTCAAATTTTTGGACGTTGGGCGAGATGCAGCTGGTTAATGATACAGAATATCATACAAAGTATCTATCCGTTAACATTGCATACATTATTTATACTTACAATACTTTCGCATGGTGGATCTCCGCCGGCTTCTAGTAACAATATTTTCCAGCCCGTTACCTCACTTAACCGATTTGCAAGCACACTCCCCGCTGATCCCGAGCCGACAATGATAAAGTCGTACGATGTTCCATCTATAAAGAGAAATAATTTTGGTTACTGCAGGAGCACTTACATATTTTATTCTGCATAGTCTGCTGTGGTGGTGTCCGTTGATCTGGAAGCCCATTTGCCGCAATATTGAGACCTAATTTCTGATGATTACTTATTGTCTACTAGTAATTTGCCTGTTTCAACACTACTTGTTATAGTTATTTTCTTTATGTTTGCTAATTTGAATATTGATGATGCAAGTTTATCTGAATTAGTTCCATTTTTTCATCTTATCTGTACCTCTTACCGCAGTGAGCTGAATGGTGTTCTTTCTGCCCTAGTTATAATTATTTTTAAATTTTACACTTCAATTTTTACAGAAAAGAATATTATCTGGTATACATTCTTATATCATATTACGAGTTAGCAATGATGATTTTTGTTTGTTCTCACCAACAAGGTCGGAGTCTGCTGGCCAATTTTCTGTGATGAGACATTGTGATGCTGCAAAGTATTGCAGGGCTGCCGCAAAAGTCGCCGGTGCAGTGCCGGTAGATGTTAGACAAGAACTAGTGTTACTGTAAGTTTCAATATAATATAAGTATGGATAAACTAAAAAAAGTTAAACTTTATGCCTTAAGTTTATGCTTCTGTAGCGCATTTGTATCATTATGTGAAATCAGAATTTTGATGTCGATTTAAAAAAAATATTGATTCTCAACAAAGTTATAATTATTGTGATTTCTTATGAGCATTTTTTTAACTTCAACTTGTATATGATGAAGTATATGGATATGGACATAAAGGATGTCATAAAAGAACCATTAAACATCATATCTAACTCGGTTTTATCCAATCTGTAGCAATGTATCACCTCCAAGAGGTATTTTTCAAACTGCAGGCGGGAACATCAACTAAAGCACACACACACGCCACGCTCAGATAGTCAGTAGGTACATAGCTACGACGCGTACCTAATAATATACCGCCTGTCATAGAGGACAATAATAAAATAGACTTACGTGGTGGACATTTTTGACATGTATCACCAGCTGCCTCGTCGGATGCGTCAGATCAGTTCAGACGGTTGCCTGATCTGTCTGATGAAGTTCCATCAGTCGTATCCACTTTTATACTAACCGTTTAATGGAACAATTAAAACAAAGTGTATAATGGTATTGGTATAACTGGTAAAATATTGAACATATCAAGGAAGCTATTCAGCAATTCAAAAGGTACTTACGTAGAGGAGAGGAAACAATAAAATGCAGGTGTTACCATTGTATATTTAGCACAAAGTAAATATTCAAATAATTGGCGTTGTTTTTTAATAGGTATCTAGTATCCGCCATATTTGTATTTCTTACAACTACAAGTTATGCTAGCGACTTTGTTCGTGCAGATTTTCATTTTTGCACCTTGTTATAACAGTATTCGATTCGTTGTAGTTAATAATGAGGGTTCTACGTAACGCGGGCGGTATACATACGAACACGTTTTCGAATAAAAGATATCCTATTATCATTTTTTAAATTTTTGGTACCTACCTACCTACAGATTATTTTATTATTATGAATATAAGTAATGAAAACGTGACTGCTACCCACGCAATGCATATTAATTAATAATTTTCGTATGAAACAAATTTAAATAAAAACTGTGCAAATAATGTTTTTACACTGCTGTCTGTGCAAACGTAAAAGTTTTTGCCAATTTATTTATCATTCACCCAAACCCGTACATATAATAGTCCCTGGGTCTAAGGACACATGGTCACTTTTTGAGTTACGAAATACCTACTACATAATATCCAAATGACATAATATTATGTACTTTGAGAAAACTAACATAACGCCATACGGAAGACAGCGGTAATAACTTTTAATTCGCCCATACCGAACATAAAAACATTATTTTAAATAATAATATCTAAAACACACATATAAATTAAAAAGAAAATAAAAAATCTCACCTACATAATATAAACAATAAGTGTAAAAATTTGGCCCAGTAGTTGGCGGTAGCGTGCCCAAGATGCTGACCGCATTTCCTCGCTGCATAGCCAAAGCTACTTGCTGAGCGAGGAAATGCCCGGGCCTTGGGTCGCCAGTTGCGTCAACTAGTATTTTTGATAGGTTTTCTACAAATTTTACATATTGTGTAAATAAAGAAGATACCTTTAAAAAATATCTAATAATTTTGAGGTAGTGTAGACATAAAATCTGTTATTATTCATAATGTAATAAATAAAACCTAGTACTGTAAAACTCTTTAAAACATATGTTTCCATACAAGCTTACGCCCCATTTTGACAGTGTACAGTACGTTAAGTGCGACATTATTCGTAAGCTAACCGCATATTTTATAAACTACGTATTAAGACATTTTGTATGGAGAATTGAAACGTCATATCGTACTGCGCAAAGCAAAACTCTTGTGCGCAGTATTACATGACGTTTGATAATGTTATAAAACAACTATAAATTTTGGGGTAGACTATAAAGTACTCGGTTAGCTTGCGAATAATCTCGCACTTGACATACAGACCTCTGAAAACGCATTGTTACATTTAGAGAGGCTACTCAGCTTCGCTTTGTGTCAAAATATAGTGGCACTCGTGTCCGTGCTTCATCCGTTTATATTTTCCCATGATCTTCTTTTATAAGCTCCGATCCTCGTTCTCCAATCATGATGGCCGCAGCATTTGTGTTCCCACTTACAATTGTTGGCATTATACTAGCATCAATGACGCGAAGTTTCCCTGCTCCGTGTACCCTCAACCGACCGTCCACTACCGATGCCTTTGGATCAGGACCCATCATGCAAGTTCCAACTGGATGATATACTGTTACAGCCGTATTTAAACAAATGCATGTCCAGTAATCTTTACTATTCAACTCGGTACTGTCACACATTGGCCATTTGATTCTTCCCAGAAAACCGCCAATGGATTTAAAATATGTTGTGTTGATTACTTTGGTAAACATCTTAATACCGTCTACAGCGGAATCTATATCCCTTGGATCAACAAAATAGTTCGGGTAAATCATTGGGGCCTCTTCTGGGTCTTTAGAAATAAGCGAAATGTTCCCTCTTGAATATGGATGTAATAGACTTAAATGAAATAGGAATAAAGTATGTTTCTTGTTTGGCTTGGTGATCGAATCCACAACACTTTCTTTATACCTATTTAGTTGTTCTAATCTCATTCTAAGCATTGGCGTATTTTTCCATACGCTCAATAAGTAAATTTGATAATCTGGATAACTAGCGCTCTTGTTGAAAGAATAAAATGCTAGAATGTCAGCGAAATTACTATGTGCTAAATATCCTTTACGATCGTGTAGGTACTTAATTACATCAAAGTTTTTATCAACTACATCAGGATTTATTTTTGGATCACCATAAATTGTTATTGGTACCATAAGATGATCTTGCAAGTTTTGTCCCACCATAGGCGAATTAACTTTACATTGGATTCTTTTCGAGCTAAGATGTTTTTCCGGGCCTACACCAGAAAGCATTAGTAATTTTGGAGAATTAACTGCACCTGCACTTATTATAACTTCTTTAGTTGCATAAAATATCACTTTTTTTAATCCATAATTAATGACCACCCCGTAAGCTTCTTTTGTAGATTGATCTATTAACACTTCCGTCACTAACGCATTTTTAATGACTTTTAAATTCTCCCTGGTGTTTATTGGATCCAGGAAAGCTTTATTCGAACTATGCCTTTCGCCATTAAACACTGTTGCTCTGGTTATCCCCGAGCCAAGAACATTGGCTATGTTAAGATCAGGGACATTTTTTATCCCTATCTCAGCATAAGATCTCAGAATATGATCATAGAAATCCCTGTGAGTGTAGTTAAATGTGTTTATGATAAGGGGTCCATTGTGACCGTAATGTTGGCTTATTCCTTCAACACTTTTCATTAGATTCCTATCTTGGAAATTCTCTGCCTTTTTGAAACATCTACGAACGTCATTCACTCCCCAGTGCACGTTGCCAGCATCATACCAATTCTGATAGTCTTGATCGTTCCCTTGTATATATATCATAGCATTGATACTGCTACAGCCACCAAACATTTTTGCTCTAGGCCAGTATAGAGATCCATTTATGTTAGCGTGATTGGTTAACCCATTGGAGAAAGTTCGGTAATTCCAGTCATATTTGGATTGATATAAGCTCGTGGCGAGTCCAGGAATCTGAAATTGATTTAATAGTCATTTAATTAGACCTACTGAAGTTCCATAGCGAAGCGTAACCACAATGTGAGGGTAATCGGCTCATATCGTGCACCCCGCTAGCCATTGTTAGTTCACACGTCTATTAAAAACTAGTTTTAGGTTTTAAAATGCAGGGATATTTATTTTTTGGTAAGCAAGTGATAATCATGGCCGATATAATTTAAAAAAAATCTGTGGTCGGAGTCGTGACTTGAGCCGCGTCCTTGTTCCCTAAACAAGCGCTCAACCAGTCACACGCCATTTTCATATCATCATGTCAGATCCATTATTTTATTTATAATGTGTATTTATTGAGTATTGGTATTAATTACTTGACATTTGCAAAATACCCACTAAGTTGTGGGTGAGGCCATATTCTTTTTTTTTTTTATTTTTTTATTGCAGTATAGGCAAGTATTTGATCTCGATCTCACCTGATGGTAAGTGACGATGAGATCTACGATGTAGCATACTTGCCTAGAAGGTACCTGTTCACTCTCGACTTGAAAACACCCAGATTGTAGTCAACGGGGAACAAAGACGCCGGTAGCGTGTTCCATTCCTTGGCAGTACGCACGATGAAAGTAGAAGCAAAACGCTTAGTGCGTACCGCAGGAATGTCCACAGTGTACGGATGACACTTGTCCGTGCGTCTTGTCGACCGACGATAGAATGGAGATGGGGGAATTAATTCGTGTAATTCCGTCGCACACTCTCCGAAATGTATTCTGTAGAAGACTGATAGGCTGGCAACCCTACGTCGGTGTTCCAGGCTCTGTAGCTTGGCCTGCACTAGGGTCTCGTTGCCAATGAGATTTCTAGCCCGCCTGTCTATGGAGTCCAAAGCCTCCAGCTGATACTTAGCAGACCCATCCCAGAGATGGCTGCAGTATTCCATGCATGATCGGACTTGAGCTTGGTATAAATTTAGAAGCTATTCCGGCGTGAAATACCGCCTGACCTTCCCCAGGATGCCCAACTTCATAGCAGCTAGTTTGGCTTTGGACTCAATGAAGGAACCGAAACTCATATCCATTTTATATAATCTCATCTCATTTCGTAAAGAATGAAGTGGTCAATTTAGTTTTTTTTTATTACATTATAGGCAAGTATTTGATCTCGATCTCACCTGATGGTAAGTGACGATGAGATCTACGATGGAGCATACTTGCCTAGAAAGTACCTGTTCACTCTCGAATTGACATATTGTGTGAGTGTGAACAGGTAGGACGGCGGCAGTAGATCGAGACGCTACATTCAGTAGGCACATGCAGCGCAGCTGATCTGACCCGCCATCCATGAATGGTAACACCGAACATCATGCCGGAACACGGCTAGGCCGCTTGGCGACATGGCTTTGTTCAGTGGGTGGTGACTAGCCACGGCCGAAGCCTACCACCAGTAAAAAGTTCGGTTATTCTATGATTAAAATTACTTACGTGTGACTCAATCGGAGGATCGTCGCCAGCTTCTATGAGCAACACATTCCAGTCTTTTATTTCACTCAATCGATTTGCCAAAACACATCCAGATGATCCAGCTCCCACTATTATAAAGTCGAACTCTTCTAAATCTGGACAAAAAAAAAAATATTATCATCAATTCGGGCCACGGACTTGATTTTATTAAGTTCCTGGGTATTAATTTTGGAAATCCTTGCAGTGATTCTAAATTTATCTGTTTTATCACAAATGACGTCAGCTTGGTCTTCGCCTAATTGACTTTTAAACAACTCCTTTAGCTAAGCTATTTTTGTTAGCCGCCCTAAAATGTTGTTTAGAATTCAAAACATCATAAGCAGGCTTAATTAATTTGTACACACTTTCTACATCCGCTGCCGGCATCGTATTCTCTTTCAGAAGACACTGCACTGCAGCGAAGTGTTGAAGAGCTGATGCAAACACATGGGGAGCTGCTCCAGTCGTTTGTGGAAAAAGCGATGTGTTGAGACTTGTAGAAAGAAAACAAACATTACCATCAACTCTTTAATACAGTTTTTGGCAGAATTTTCAGGCATTCCTTCCTAGGCTGCTCTAGTTTTCTTAGTTCCACAACGGTAGAGATTGCCGCACGCGCAACACAGGACGGCCGGTGGATATAAGTGGGGACCGAGAGGCCCAGCTAGCAGTAAAAAATCTCTAGCTGAAATTGCTTTCTTATATTTGCGCAAATACTACACATTGAAATAAAACTAATCTTACGGGAGGACAGTCCTCCCGTGACCATGGTTACTGTAAAGCAGCCGAAACATCTGGAACATAAACATGTATAATAAACGCGATAAAATCCGTAAGATTAGTTTTATTTCAATTGTCTAGCTGACATTCATGGTGATGATCTCACTACTGAAAAATAAAATCAAACTTATGTGAATGTTTTAAACGGGTTATTACCACGCGTTGTAACTTTGCAAGAATGAAACTTAATGGTCATTATTTCTATGGGCAGTAATAGCCCTCTGTCCGCAGAACTACTGATTATGCCATGCATACCTACTACCTAGGTACGGACATGAGCACTTTTTAATGAAACATATTTTTCTCACGTCATTCATCTACACGAGCGACTGAGGTCCACTGTTTCAATAAAAGGTTTATCCTTTGATTAGAATAGTGAAAGTAAAACTGCTAAGGAAATATGCACTTTTGATCAAATGTAAGCCTTATGAGTTACAGGATACATACAAGATTTTGGGCTTATAGTGGAGTAAGTAAAAAAAAGCACTTTAGTTCATCATAATTTGAATATCATCGAAAGGGATTAACAGACCATCTTGAAGCAAGTAAATTAGATTGACTCACCAGGACATTTTCTGTAGCCGACGCTTTAGTCCGCCTCGAAGACCAAAATGATAACCAACTATTATGTGTGTAAAAATAAAAATACACATTAAATAGCGTTCATCATTCTGTGTGCTTCCTAGAAATAGTCGTTAATAGCGTTCCGTAAGGAATGTAACGGTAGGGATTCGTAATGTAATCGTAATGTCATCGAGTAAACAAGCCGTCACTGTTATACTAATAAAAAATCTGTGACGTGGGAGGGAGAGACGTCGTTTTCGTACCGACGCGCTACCTAAAAAGGATTGCGCTTGAGGTTCTCATTTGTGATTACTCTCATATCTATCTATATATAACCCGCCGTCCAACAGTTCACATTTAAAAAAAATACTATGAATATTTGTTGTAATATTCCATTTTATGTTCTGGCAGTGATTTTTTTTTAGAAATGGCAATTTTAAGTGCCCTTATAAATATTGTATCAATTTATTGTCTAGGTTTCCAGTATGTTGGTTCTTTTGCTATTGGGGTAAATAGCAAAAAAAACCTTATCTGTCTGTCTAATACTTTTATGCTGAAAATCCTTGCTGCGGAACCCTTTATGCGCGGGTCCAATTCATGCTCTGACCGGTATTTAATTAGAGAATTCACACTGAGACACTTTAGACTATTCACAGTGTAATACTTTATTCCCATGCAGACAGATTAAATCTAAGACTGCATTTTGTTGTGTTTGTAAGTAACTTCGTAGAATATTTTAGAAAAATAAATTAAATGGGGTCATTAGAGACTGAATCCACAATTCTCTTCGTCTGAATCTTCGCAAATCGCGGATAATACTCAACTGATTTTTATAGTACTTGGCATGGTGATAGCTTATAGCCTGATCCTTAACTTGGCATGGTTATAGCATATAGCCTGAGCCTTAATTTAGTATGGTGATACTTAATAGCCCGAGTCTTTTATAAAACTTCGCATGATAGCTTTGACAATTGGTGAAAATCACAGTTGTAATTTTGTTATGAAATATATTTTTTTTAAATCAATATATCGCTATTCTGACTTAACATGCCTAATGACTACAAATGCGTTTAAAAGCGCGGGTTCAAGGCATAGCATACCCTTTCCGAATTACCCTGTATATGAGTCTCCCAGCCCACTCTCAGGAAATGGGCAATGCGAGCATTTACAAAATATACCGTATTTTTTTACCAAAAACATACAGAACCCGCATAGATTTCTGTTACCGCGCGACCGCTCTCGCCTAAACTATCTCTTGACCCTGCCTTTATTGACATCGAAAATGGCAACGTTTTCTCGCGATTGCGGTCGCGGTACGAGGCTTAGCCATTTGCTTAAGCATGAACGAGTAATAACTTGTTTTTTTTATGCTACCCTCACATCGAGTGGCGCTCCTAATAGTATTTACTAATACCTATGTTCATAGTTGTGGTAAGAACTACCTTAGAATCTTTGCGATAGTTGAACAATATTCAGGGGAGCGTTCAAGTATTACGTAACGCATTTTTTGGAGATTTTTGATCCCTTCCCCCCATGTAACGCACCGTTACGTTTTTCTTTAACCCCCCTCCCCTAGTAAAACGTCAAATCTCTACGCGACCGTTCTGAAGGGTTAAAACAATGTTACGTAACGCGTAGTTCAAACCCCCCTCCCGCCCATGTAACGCATCGTAACGTTTCAGAAGATCCCCCCTCACCTCAAATTTGTTACGTAATAATTGAACGCTCTCCAGTTCCGTGGTCGAGTTTTTAGCGCCTGTGATCTGATTACCAGTAATTTAGCTTTAAAGTAATGTGTAGCTCATAGGAAAATTTAGGTGCTACGTTTTTCTTGAGCGTCGGTCAAGTCAAACCTCATTGTGTGAAAGTTGTGGTCTGCAATTTATCCAGGACAAAGACAACGCCGACACCCAATCCTGAAATCCAAAACGGGATGTCCATTAGCTGCAAGTAGGGCTCAACTTGAAATATGTGATAGATTCCTGCATTCGACCTGGCTCTATATTTAAGGCTCACCTTTCCTGTGGGATCAGCTAGGGATACCAAGAGGGTATTGCAGGTTCTAGGTGCGTCCGTAATCCCGTCCTAGGCGGCGTAATGTCTGTGGAGAGGTCGTTCCATCTACATCAGGTTGCTACGTAGTCGGCAGCACGGGCAGTGCTCTTGCTACGATGCATAGAAGGCGTCTTAAGTTAATCTCTGCTAAGTTTTAAAGAAAAAACATATCTTGCTTCAGGCGTGTTTCACAATGTGCTAATCCCTATCCATAATTTATTTGTCCGATGGCCCATAAACATTCTAAAAATATATTGTGGATCTGATCTGAAAATTGTGAAACAGGCCCTTAAAACTACTAACCCTATATTATTAGCTAACCCTAAAAGCTAATAGCTTATATAACATTAATTTACGGAATCACGTCACAAAAACTACACACAAACATATAAACCCATTCAAACGGAGCACATCAGAATACGCGAACGTGATTTGTCTATTTAATTCACAAATCCCATCGTTTTTCTTATAAAATTACTCTCACAAAGGCACCTGTTTTGCGCGAGGGAGTGTGAAAGCCTACCATACATTTGTATAGAAATCACTGAATAGTTCACATGCAAGGGTAAGCCGAACAAAATGAATGGGGATCTGTCACACGATGAATGAAACCTTAGCCTTCTAAAATATGTTTAGTAGGTCGCTACATTTAATGTAAGGAAATTGATAATGTTGATACCAGTTTTAAGATCACGAAAGTAAAATTTGTTTACACCTTAGATAAGAGAAGACTTAGATTAAGGGCCTGATTTACAATTTACGAGGGTGACACTGAAAGTTTTTAGAAAATCAAAAACTGAACAAACTAGCAAGTTATTAGTGTTATTATATATTTTCAAAATAGTGTCCAATTACATCAATACATCGCTGCATCCAATGGAACCACTGAGAATAGCACTTTGTCCACTCGTCCTTAGGGGTCTCTTCGTCGGCATTTTGAAACGCAGCCACTGCTTCCTCGGCGTCCATAAAACGTTTTCCTCGAAGTTTTTCTTTTATTTTCGGAAATAAGTAAAAACCACAAGGTGCGAGGTCGGGGCTATAGGGCGGGTGACCCAGTAATTCCACGTCTGACGTCCCCAAATAGTCGATTGTTTGCTTGGCGGTGTGCGACGAAGCGTTGTCGTGGTGAAGGAGGATCCTACTGCGAGGTCGTTTCTCTCGAACTTTTTCCAAGACAAGTGGCAAACAATTGTTAGTTTGCCACTCTGCAGTAACTGTTTTTTGATCCCCTAAAACAATTGTAGCTTAATGACCTATTCTTCCGAAGAACTAGGCCACCATCTTTTTCCCCATGCTTCGAACTCTCTTCACTTTAGTTGGCAACTCCTCGAAAGGAAACGCCCAGACACCAGATTTTTTCTTAGTTTCAGGATCATAACAATAGATCCAGCTTTCGTCACCCGTGGGTATGTCGAAGACAGCATTTGAGTCACCTCTGTTAAATCTTTGAACCCTTTCACGACACCAATCAACACGACGGAGTTTTTAGGCCTCTGTCAAATTATAATGTTCATCGAGGATTTTGTGCACTTGACTCATAACGATGCCTAAGTTTGTCCGAATCTGCTTATAAGTCACTCTTTTGTCTGTCTCTATCACACGTCACACAACACTGATGGTATCTTCAGTCGTCGCCGTAGAAGGCCGTCCCTCACGCAGATCATCGGTGAGATTAGTGCGACTACGTTAAAACTCATTAAACCAGTTGTAAACAGTGGCACGAGATGGGGCTTCATCGTGAAAGGCCAATCAAAGTCTATCATAACTTTCTTGTTGACTTAAATGACATCGAAAGTCATAAAAAATCATTGTACGAAAAATTTCTCGTGTTAAATTCATGCTGACGTGACACAGTCAATTTGCAATTTGCCGCCAAATCGTAAACAAATGATAAATGAATAAAATACATACACAATAAATATTGGAAAAGAGTGCTATTTTCAATATTTGAACTTATTTTTTTATTATATCGTTTACAAGTGGCCCATTCTAAAAACTTTCAGTGTCGCCCTCGTACTAATAAACGCTATCCACAACTTATTTGATAGATGGGCCATACAAATTGTATGAAATGGGTAGATTTTATTAGCACTTTGTGAAACATGCCCCAAGAATTTTAAATTCGGAAACTTTTTCTGAGAATTGGAAAAGGTGGACCGATGATATCACACGCGTAGCAGGAAGCCGTCGGATGCGAGTGGCGGAGGACCGCGATGTGCGGAAATCATTGGGGGAGGCCTATGTCCAGCAGTGGACGTCTTTCGATTGATAGATAGATACTGAAAATTGATGCAAAACTTACCCTGAGGATATCCAAAGGTTGCTTGATAGAGCCCAAGCAACCATTGGACAAAGGCGATCTAAGGAAATGATTATCAATTATCCCACTAATATTATAAATGTGAGAGTTTGGATGGATGGATGTTTGTTACTCAATCACGCAAAAACGGCTAAACAGATCTGGATGAAATTTGGCACAGAGATAGATTATAGTCTGGAATAGCACATAGGCAATATAATTTTTATCCCTGTAAAATGTATGGTTCCCGCGGGATAGACTTTTTAATCGCGGGTAACACCGCGGAGCGCGGCTAGTTTGACCTGATATATATTTCCTTATGTCCTAGCAATAATATTTTTTAAAGATAAGCATGTGTGCCAACACGTGGCCCATTTCACCGCAAATCAAATGGTGTTCCTTTAATCAGACGTGCGTGACAAATGGCGACTATTTGTTAACGTCACCGGCAACCGCGTCAACGCCTTACAAACTTTTTGCACAACATATCCTCAACCTTAATCCTATCATTTGAGAAATGTTTGGGAAACACAAACGTTGGCGCTGACTTTTCAGATACAAACGACTCCATAGATGGAGGACGCCATTTTCATATCATCATGTATTGTCACATCCAATATTTTATTTATAATGTGTATTTATTGAATGTGTTATTGCTATTAATTACTTGACATAGGCAAAGTGCCCGCTAAGTTGTGGGTGAGGCCATATTCATATCCATTTTATTTCATTGCATCATGTTTTATAAAGAAAGAAGAAGAACTCCATAGATGATTTTCTGGCGGGAAATTGAACCGTGAAGTTGTCAATTTTGTTTTTTTCCAAAAAATGTGTTTGTTTGATAAATAATGTTTAATATTAGTAGGATATTAACCATTGTGTGTTCATGAACGGGCATGAGTGAAGGAAATGAATATAAAATATTATAACTTGACTTTTCAAGTTCTCCCAAGATGTCCGGTAAATTTTAAGTAAAGTATCCACAGCTTTACTGATAGGGGTAGATTCATTTCATCATCATCATCAACATTATCAACAGGGGTACATAATATCATTCAGTACAATTATCAAGAATTACTCGACACTGGCAAAAATGGCACTATTTCGTAGTTGATTGCCAACCTAAAAGAAGAAGAAGAAGACTCCATAGATATATTTCTTGTTGGCCAACGCTTAAATAAAAAGTATTTGAATATGGAACATTGATAAAGTTCGCCTCGCGATGCCACCACCGCAACATAATATATATCATACTAGCTGTTGCCCGGGACTTCGTCCGCGTGGTATTTAACAAAGACAACCGTTGACAATAGCCTGCTCACCCATTCTGAGCCCGCGGGACGCATTGCAGGTTGTTGCTATCAAACTTAATCAGGCGCTGCGCTGCAACATTGGTTTTAATTTTTTTTCGTGAGGTCCTATTTTATTTTCTAAAATAAAAGTAGCCTAAGTTACTCCTTGTTACATCAGCTATCTGCCAGTGAACGTCCCGTCAAAATCGGTCCAGCCATTTCAGAGATTAGCCGGAACAAACAGACAGACAGACAGACAGACAGACGGACAGACAGACAAAAATTTAAAAAAATGTTGTTTTGGTATAGGTAACGTGTATACAGTGAGTAAGTGCATTTGGGCACTTAGTAAAAAGCGGTTATTTTAATATTACAAACAGACACTCCAATTTTATTTATATGTATAGATTAGTACACATTAAGGTACACAAGGAGTCACCAAGCATCAGTCAATGACCTTCCCGGCATTCTTATGCCATTCAAAAGTAATAAAATATTATGTTAACATTTTCAATGACGTACCTATCTACTCTTGAGATTTGTGAGAGATTGCACTTGTTTACTATATAATAGCCTTCAGATAATATTTGTTTAGTTATTTATGTACCCAAATATTTTTATAATGTTTTGGGGTCGAGTCACCTTCGTCCGTAGGAGAATTAAATACCCTCGAGATACCCTACACGTGACCCTGGGTGGTGCCAACTAGGTGACAACTCTACTGGTGGTAGGCTTCGGCCGTGGTTAGTCACCACCCACTGAACAAAGCCATGTCGCCAAGCGGCCTAGCCGTGTTCCGGCATGATGTTCGGTGTTGCCATCATGAATGGCGGGTCAGATCAGCTGCGCTGCATGTGCCTAGTGAATGTAGCGTCTCGATCAACTGCCGCCTTCCTACCTAGGCAAGTATGCTGCATCGTAGATCTCATCATCACTTACCATCAGGTGAGATCGAGATCAAATACTTGCCTATAATGTAATAAAAAAAAAAAAAAAAATTGCATTGTTATGATAAATACTTAAACATAGCTTAAGCGCCGTCCTGATTGGCTAATGATAGCACGAGCAAACGACGCGATTGCATCGCGCGACAAAAAATGGTACCGTGCTCGCGCGATGACTTGCGAGCTTCAATTAGGACACTCAAGAAATTTGTGAATTTAATATCGCCGTGCGACGAAAACGCATCGCCCGATCGCACGATCGCCAGCAAGTTAGGACGACGCCTTAGAATCTTATCTGTTTAATCCTAGAAGTATATTTTTGTACAAGGCCCGCACTCATATTATTAGGCGTTTCATACTTATCTTGACATTACAGTCTATCTTAATTATGATGCTTTCCGATACCTATAAGCAGTGACTGCCGTCTACTATTCGACATCAAGCTTAGTGATTATTTTTATTCGAATTTTTATTTTACGTAACCTACGTTTATGTTGGCAAAATCTAGTATGCAATAAATAGCTAAACCCGAATACCAGTTTCAATGTATCTGGCGGGAACTCCTCAAGTAATTGTATCGTAAAAGAAAAAGCATTTTGTCACTGTCACGACGGAACATGCCAGTGATATAACAAACTAACTATATTATTTTATTAGCTTATTTTGTGTACACATGTATTTTAGTAAATCGTTTTTTTTTACTGATTCTCAACGCCCTTCAAAGTTATTCTTAATTGCTCATCGGACATAATATGCGTTCTTTTTTTGCCTTTTTCACCTTGACACTGGCAAAATCACCGAAGATCGGTGAAGCCGTTCCCTAATAAAATAATTGAATTGAACTCAATGGAACATGCTCACATTCACAATAATACTACCTATATTAGAAGATTGTAATGGTACAGTCAATGCCAATGTTCGTACAAGAATAGTTTGCGAGTTTCAGTACCAAAGCTGTCGAATGTACAGAATAAAACAACGCTATCGGCATTCTTGCATACCAAAAACGTTTTTGTTTTGTGGGCCGTGTACATAGTTATAAATGCAGCCGCATTTTATTGGTTCACTGACACAGTACAGCTAGGTATTACTAGCTACCTTTTAGTAGATATTTTCCGTTTGCTGTATATAAGGTGTAACAAAAATAGTGTAAAATATTTTAACAGGTTGATTAGTAAGCCATATGAATCAGATTGGTGTTTAAAATAATTGTTTTCTTTAAAGACTGCACCAGTAGAGTTTCACCGGTGTTCGGTGTCATTTTTAAATTTCTAAGAATTTGATTTATTTCTTAGGGTTTTTTTTTATAACCTACTGATGGACCTGTGAAAATATTTTATACTATTATTGGTACACCTCATATATATTTTTACGGTTTATATTATTAGCTGTAGATTTAAGTTTTTTTTTCTGTTAAGTCTACCATTATAATTGAAATAAAACATTTTTTACGGATTTTATTGTGTTTTTTTATGTTTTTACGTTTCGGCTGCTTTTCAGCAACCGTCGTAACAGTTTGCCTACTGGGGACACAGCCCTAGTGCCATAGTTTAAACTGGAGTACCCTCATATTTATTTAAGTACTAGCTGTTGCCCGCGACTTCGTCCGCGTGGTATTTAACAAAGACAACCGTTGACAACAGCCTGCTCGCGTGTTCTGAGCCCGCGGGACGCATTGCAGGTTGTTGCTATCAAACTTAATCAGGCGCTGCGCTGCAACATTGGTTTTTTTTTTTTTCGTGAGTTCCTATTTTTTTTTCTAAAATAAATGTAGCCTAAGTTACTCCTTGTTACATCAGCTATTTGCCAGTGAAAGTCCCGTCAAAATCGGTCCAGCTATTTCAGAGATTAGCCGGAACAAACAGACAGACAGACAGACAGACAGATACAAATTGTAAAAAAAATTGTTTCGGTATAGGTAACGTGTATACATCCAAATGCACTTAGTAAAAAGCGGTTATTTTAATATTACAAACAGACACTCCAATTTTATTTATATGTATGTATAGATTAATTCAATGTATAGAATTCGCGTAAATAAGAGAAATCAATATGTTACAATTATAATTTAAAATATTCTACACCGTTTTCGTTATAACGTATACTATTGTAATGTGAGCGATCGTGTAAAAGCCGTACAGGTAATATATATAATTCCCTTTCAATAGACACTACGACATCTGCGCAATTCCTGCACGACACTGGTTTATTTTCGTAGTAAACAGCTGTTCAATGATAGCGCGCGCGCATCGCACCTAATACGGTCTAGACAAGAATCTCTGTCTTATTTTTTTTTATTTAGAATTTAGAATCTCTTCGTACGGATTAAGAACCAACACAATTGATTTGTTAACTAAGACCCTATGACCTCTAGACTAGCAGGTTTTTATATCGTCGTGAAAATAAACTTCGTTTATTTTTCCTATTAATAAGTATATTATCGTTTTTTGTTTTTCCATGTACTTAGATATCTATGTAAATAACATTAGCATGCTACATATGTGTACGCTCATTTTATAGTAGGTATATAAATTAGGATTGTAATATATTTTATTAGTTTGCCGCTAAACATAGCCGCTTATTACAAGTTTCTGTGTGTATCTGTGTTATTGTATAGACGTTTCATCGAAGAGAACACAACGGCTATTTAGAATCTTAGAATTGTGTTATGTTAAGGCAGTATAAATAATACTTTAGGTGCCAGTATTTTATTCGGAAATGTTCAAGTAAGTTAATGTGTATAATCTTAACCAAATTAGTGTAAAATATTTTAAGAAATTAATGATTAGGTTATCCCGATCACTATGATTAATGGAATAAATATGGAAATGGGGCTTGATTTTTATACGGCAAATTTATTAAATATTCGCTTTTCTTTAGATTGCCGTATACATTACTTCACAGAACTTGTTTCTTATTAGCGACATTATCAATTCGTGAAATAATACAGGATGTTTTTCGTCGGCTTCAACCCCGACTAGGAAATCTTGTTTTTTTTTTAAAAGGTATGACGTAGATCTACTTTTCGTCAAAATTGGTCTCGAGAGTATTTTAATCATTTTTCGCTATTCCCTATAACATCGCAACGTATATATTTGGCCATCGAAACACATTTGAAAATATCACTGTGTATATCTGAGTCGTCCTGAATCAGAAAGGGTGTGCTCAACTTGGAAACAGCGCTCTTTTATCTGTTTAAATTTCGTATGCGAAGTCATAATATATTTTGTTCTAAAAAAAACAAATAATTAAATGAACGATGCGTTGAGATATTATGTATTAAATACATTGCTTTGACAGTTGCAGCGCATGTGAGGCTCAGGGCATCGGTGCCGCTTCACAGATGTTCACGTCAGCGGTGGAGTTCTTCGCAGCTGCTCAGTGTCTAATACCAACAAATAATTGGCCCCCCGATGCAAATTTGCATGGTCTGTATTGGATATTATAATGTTTTGCAAAACTTCAGTGAAATTTCGCTGTCTGTTCAAATTACAGTATATTACGACAATTTCAAACATGATTATCACTTACTAAACGGCGAAGGAAAACATCTTGAGGAAACCTGCATGTCTGAGAGAACCCCTCGAAAGATGTGTGAAGTCCGCCAACCGGCACTGGGCCAGCGTGGTGGACTATGGCCTAATCCCCCTCGCATTGAGGGCAGGCCCGTGCACAGCAGTGGGACATTAAAAAAAAGGGCTGGAATTATTATTAATTATTACGACAATTTGGTAAAACCAGGGCGACATTAAGTATTCTGTATATTATTATAGTATTATATTCATGACGTTATCAGTCTCTATCAAATTTTTAAGTGAATTAATATCTACCAATATATCTGTATCATTTTCCGAAAGCGTTGGCGATGGTAATATGAAGTGTCTCCAAAGAAAACCATGTCGATTATGCTCCAAACAGTTTTTAAATCAATTCAATATTTTTTTTGTAATAATCCTAGATATGGAAGAATTCGACTTCATAATAGTGGGCGCGGGGACTGCAGGCAGCGTGCTGGCGAATCGTCTAAGTGAGGTGGAGGGTTGGAAGGTCCTGCTTCTGGAAGCTGGAGGTGATCCACCCGTTGAAAGTGACGTAAGTTTGATATTCCAGAATCTAAATAGGTATTCATTCAAAGAGTATTCAAGAAACCATAAGGTCTATTAATAATATTAGGCTCCAAAGACTTTTAATATTTGTTTCAAGGAATACAGCCGTTGGTTCTATAAACTTCAATATGTTTACCAGTTTATGCAACGAAATATATTGTGTCTAATATAAAATTGATTTACGATTAGTCAAGTAACTGTTGTTTTCTTTATTTGCTTGTAACAGATTCCAGCTCTGGATGGCAAATTACACGGATCAAAATATGACTGGCAGTATACAACTGTTAATAACGGAATTTCAAGTCAAGGTCTTGCCAATAGATCAATTAACTGGCCGAGGGGTAAGATGCTGGGTGGCAGTAGCAGCATCAACGCGATGGCGTACGTGAAAGGAAATCCTTACGACTACCAAGCTTGGTACGAGGCTGGCAACATTGATTGGCATCCAGAAATTACGAAACAGTATTTTAAAGTTGCCGAAAAATTACAAGATAAACATCTTTTAAGAATTCCTGCAGTCAACGTAAGTTATGGGCACAATGGACCACTGATAATAGACACATTTAATGGTACTTACAATAATATTTTAGAAAATATTCTCAGTGCCTGGGATGAAATTGGTTTTAAGAGGGTTGAGGATTTGAATGCAGCAAATAACTTAGGTTCTGGTTACTTAAGAGCAACAGCCAGTGAGGGTGCCAGATTCAGCTCTGCAAAAGCATACTTGAACAATATTTCATACAGACGAAATTTAAAAATTGGAAAACACTCATATGTTACGAAAATCCTAATTGATAACAATTTAATAGCTTATGGTGTAGAGGTAGATCGTAATGGTCACAAGATGACTTTCAATGCAAACCGTGAAGTAATTATTAGTGCAGGATCAGTAAATAGTCCTCAATTACTAATGTTGTCTGGTGTCGGTCCCAAAGATCATCTTGCATCAAAAGGAATAGTTCCTTTGGTCGATTCTTCTATGGTGGGTCAAAATTTACAAGATCATGGCACTGTTCCGATAATGATTTTTGGTGACGGACCCGAAGAGGATGAAATCCGAAACAAATTTGACGCAATAAAATATATTTATAATCGTGAAGGTTATTTAGCTAATCATGAAAATCCTCCAATCGGCGCATTTTATTCAATGGCTCCAGATGCAGCATATCCCGATTTTCAAATTGTACTGCAGATAATAAAGAAAAAATCTTCCACGATTCACTCTTTCGCATCACAGTACGTTAAATCTGTATCAAAATCAATATTGAAACAAAGTGTTAACCGAACAGTATACAATTTTATGGTGATGCCCTTGCATCCGCACTCTAGAGGCTGCATATCATTAAATTCAAAGAATCCATATGACCATCCACTAATATATTACAACAATTTCGACGATTCAAGGGATTTAGATTCTCTTGTTATTGGAATAAAGATGCTTTTGAAGATTGTCAATTCCACTTATTTTAAATCCGTGAATGGTTTCGTAGGCAGACTTAACTTTCCGCCATGCAACTGTTATGATATAAATAGCGATGAGTACTGGAAGTGTATCAGTGTGAATATGGTTGCTACGCTGTACCATCCGGTAGGTACTTGTAAGATGGGTACTGATTCCAGTTCTTCAGTAGTGGATAGTCGTTTGAGGGTGTATGGTGTTGATGGTCTGCGTGTTATCGATGCCAGCATAATGCCTACCATTACAAGTGGAAACACTAACGGTCCCGTCTACATGATTGCGGAGAGAGCTGCAGATATGATCAAGGAAGATTATAATATAAAGGCTTACTTAAAAGTTGATGTACATTAAATTAGTTTTAAGCATGCTGCGACAGAAACCTACATTTGCGTAATTACATTTATTTATTGATATTACCCTTTATTACCGTAAAATTAATTACCTATTTAATAAAAAATATTTTTATTAAGTTTTTTTTATCTAATTTTATTAAGCGGCGATGGTCTCCACTTTTCCTCCTTCTCCCTCTCCATGAGCATGCCGATACGATACGATAAGGTAACATAGATCGTGCTGTATTATAGTTTGGGTGGAAAAGGGAAGATTTTCCAGCCAGGCTGCAGGCAGGTGTGGGACTGTATAGTTGGTGGTTGGTAACAAGGAGTAACTTAGGCTACTTTTATTTTAGAAAAACTTTTTTGTTAAGTACCACGCGGACGAAGTCGCGGGTAACAGCTAGTTAAACATTGACAAATGTCCGATATCATTCATCAAGCGACAGATCCGCAAGGACTCGCTTGACGAGTGGAATCATAAGTACAAAACTGACACCACTGCGTCTACAACAAAGATTTTTTTCCCTGACCTTTTAGAAGCACACAACACGATCAGGAGGATACAACCTACTGGCGTGCTCACGCAGGTGCTGACGGGGCACGGTGGGTTTTCCGAGTACTTGAATCGCTTCAAGTGCAAGGAAGACCCATCGTGCATCTGCGAACCGGGCGTGAGTGAGTCAGTGGCACACATACTGCTTAGTTGTCCAATTCATGCTCTCCAGCGACTGGAATTGGAAATGTCTTTAGACATCCAGCTTAAATTGGACAATCTAGGCAGTCTTATTAGAGACAAGAGGACACGGGAGACCTTTCTGTCCTACTGTACGAAGCTAGCAGCCGTTGTAATAAATAGGAATAAGACCTGAGTGGAAAGAAGATGTCTGCATAAATATTATGATAATACTTAAAATCAGCATCTTACCACTACCACAATCCTCATTGCACCGGCCAGCGGATTTGTACAGTGGGCGGAAGGAATTTCCCCGATCCAATAAGATATTATATTGTATTATGTTGTACCTTTTACCGTTACACTAAGTTGTTTAAGTTGCTTTTGATGTTGTTATTTACTGTTAATGTACAATCAAGATTAATGTTACTTTTATTTAAATAAACAAAGCCTATGTACATATATTTTAGAATAGTTTAAATAAGGTCTCTGACCCCCATATCAGAGGGATTCGCGGGCCGGGCCAGGACAGCGCCCGGACTAAATAAAAAAAAAAAAAAAAAAAAAACAGCTAGTTAAAAATAAAGATGAACCTAATAGGTACATTTTAATATAAATGAAACCAAAAAAAGGTAGGTGCCAAGTGCGTCAGCAAATAGGTACGATAAAAGCAATTAAATAGACCTAGTTTCTGAAAATAACGCAAGTGATAAAAAAAATACTTGTTTAAATTAAAAGTTTACATTGTTTCAAGGTTAAGGCGTTTACGTTTACTAAAGTACTTACTTTATCTACGTACGTAATATAATTAAAATTGTTTTTATACAAGAAATTATCTAGAAAACAAAGCCGTAAAAATATATTTATTCACAAATTAGTGACAAACACTGTTGACAGTACCTATCACAATTAACATGTATACCATTGTTTAGAATTTTTTGTTACCTAACATTTTGTGCGTCTGAAGTTTTAGATAAAAAAATGGAAAAATCTCAACACAAAATATACATAACATTAAAAATCAATATTTATTGGTTATAGTATATGTAGAATAATTATAAACAAAAATATTTAAATAAAATAATAATAATGTGGGTATACAATTATATACATAGAATGCCTCTATAAATATGATTTAAATGAATCTCTAAGAGATACATTTTTATTTAAAATGGCTTTGTAATATGTATAAAATTTATTTTTATTCACACAAGCGGTAATGAACCTTTTCCCCTTTGAATCCCTTTTGAACCAACTCCTGCCCTTGTATTTACAACCATACGACAAGTCTTGTGTCGTTCGATTCAGTTATTAATTAAAGCTTGCATTATGAAATGTACTATGTATACACAACGAGTAGTCGCACCTTTCGGTTGCGTAGTCGTATCGAACCTTCGATTCGGTTATGAAGAATGGCTCTGAAAGATTGTCTTAGAATCGATATTTTTTTTTAATCGATTTGTTTCGGATACTTTTCGAATCGTTCTACATCAATTCGCAGCTATGCCATGATACATACATTCTAATTTAGAAACCGCTGAACCGATTTCTAATAAACGTGCAAAGCCTTCAAATAAATAAAACCTCATTGAAATTGGCCTATCTCTTTGGGAGCTACGATGTTACAGACATGCACACAGATAAACATAGTTTTCAGAATTAAAACACCCCATGTTTTGGGCCAGGGGTTTAAAAAAAGAACACTTCAACATTTTATTAAAATCATGGTCAATTTTTTTTCACCGCTGCAGGTTTTACGTCATTCGTCGACTCTCACATCAAAAATTGCATATTCAATTACAAGCACTATTTCGCAAGCATAGTGATGACATTAGCGTGTACAGTTTCAACGGGAATAACTACATGTGTTGCAGTGCTTGCGTCAAGGGAAATATGTTTGATGATCTGCATAGAGTGTTACCGTTAGCTTGAAAATACGGACGAATACCTGAAATACAGGCAGTTTCCAATTCTTGTTTTGTGATGCCGAATATTTTCAACCCAGGTCATACGGGTCTATTTATTTTTTGGGTAGGCAATTAACTTGACAACAGGACTACGTATATTACTTGTTAAGCTATTTCCCGGGACCCGCAGAAGGTCAAAACTTGGCGTCGTCATTGGTTATCGTTGTGGAACCTGTTGAAGTAACAGTGGTGGGCGTGTGTGGTGGGCCTAAGACTCATACTCATACTCATATCCATACTCAGCATTAAAAAGCATTCGCAAAACGGTAAGTCAATACAGTTACTTATATTTAGTATTTATAATAATGTAGATAAGGGTGTTTATAATCCTCATTTAGTAGAATTAAATCCTGAAACTTTGGGCAGAACGATTACTGAATATCGTACCTCGTATTAATATTGCAACTCAGTATTTTAACGGCGGTCCAGAACGTTCCGACAATATTTTTACTTAGAGTGGAGTGCGCCATCCACGGTTAGATTTAACTCAAATATATAATAGTTAAATCTATAATTTGACAGAATATGTAGATATGACGTTATAGTTAAATTTAACGATAGATGGTACACTCCAGCCTAACTGTAAATATTTAGAATCAGATGATGTTTAACACCAAGCTTGCTGAAGAAATGTATTTTTTTCTCTGTTCTCATAAATATATTGGCATGGTACTGTCAAAATTTTAGTTTCCTTATATAGTCTAGTTTACTCTAAAAATATACTAGGTTCGCCCTTTTTTGAAAAAAAAAATATATACATATCAGAGGCTCGCGTGGGGCATATATGTAACGGGTAAATTAAAATGGGTCTCCAACAAAAAATGTTTTTCTTGTTCATTTTGTCGTTCAGTTCCCTGCGCTAATGTCAGTTTACATAATAACGTGAAACAGAAGCCCAATGGTTCGGTATCTGGTTTATTTTATTCACTTTTCCATTAAGGCGTGGGTTTCTCCTGTAATTACTTAAAAATTTGTCTGCTACCACTACTACGTGTTTTCACGAGATTTTACGATAAACAGTATTGTTGACTAGCTCCGCCCCGCAGGGATACCCGCGTTTACATTTTACCGGGATAAAAAGTAGCCTATGTGCTATTCCAGACTATAATCTATCCCTGTGCCAAATTTCACCCAGATCCGTTATGCCGTTCTGGCGTGATTAAGTAACAAACATCCATCCATCCATCTACCCATCCAAACAGTGTGTAAAGGACAATAAATCATGGGTATAATAAAATAATTACGTAATTAACTTAATGTTGCGATTAAATCCCGTTTTTTTTTTCATTTTTGCAAAAAAACGGAACATTGGAACCCTTTAAGTACATATTATAAGAAAGTACCCAGGTATATATAACAACTCATTCTCCTCTTACTTATTATATTTTTGTAATTAATAGTAGTACCGAAAAATATTGGAAAGTAAATAAATATGTAGAGACTCGCTTGTTCGAGTTTTATGTGAGTTTTTGTGCATATAGTAATAGCAAAAGTGTCGGTTTTCTCTTAATTACGAGAAAAGGAAGGGTCTGTGTCGTTGTAAATCAAGTTTCATGACTAAAACGTGGCACTATGCCAATATATTACCGCGTGATATTGATAGTGGGAGGATATACCATACCGTCCAACTATCAATATCTGGCGGTCCAGCCTGGTCTGGACTTAAAGCGGAATACTCGATTTTGATTATCCAGAATTGTAATGTCTAACCTAATCTATCAGCCGATAGACGTCCACTGCTGGACATAGGCCTCCCCCAATGACTTCCAAACATCACGGTCCTCCGCCACTCGCATCCACCGGCTTCCTGCGACGCGTGTGATATCATCGGTCCACCTTGTGGGGGCCGTCCTACACTACGTCTTCCGATTCGTCCCATGCTAGAACGGCCATCGGTTCTGCGAGCTATGTGCCGCCCACTGCTACTTAAACTTTGAAATTCTTTGAGCTATGTCGGTTACTTTAGTTTGTCTACGGATCTCCTCATTTCTGAATTGAATTTCTGATCTGAATTGTAATGTACTTAATTCTATTTCCTTGTTGGAACTTTCACGTATATTTTTTATACTTCTCGTTTTCGTTGTGATAAATGAATGTCAAAGCATTTCCGACCACATCACAATAGCGGAGGCTTTGACGCGTGAACTATTGACATGAGCAAAATGAACAAGCCGTGAATGGCCTTGGCGCGGTGCCATATTATAATGAGCAGAGACGCCTCGCACGTTTGAAAATTATTTGCTATAAAATTATAACCTTCACTTTTGATAAAAGCAAAGATATTTGCTCACCGCACGATCATTGTCCAACTGTTAAAGCTAACCTCGTGCGGATAAGAATTACTTTTACGTTAAATTCACGACAAATAATTGTGTAAATATATATTAATTCGATGTGCAGTTCAGAATAATTATAGTAATATCGCCAGACGAACACACAAACTATACAGTCCCATACTAAACACCACTTGTATTATGGGTACCGTACAATGAACTGGACCGAACCGAGTATATAATACTTATATACATATTAAAAATCCATAACTCGGGCACAAACATTCATACTCATCACACAGAATTTGTCCCTACCGGGATTCGAATCCGGGACCCACGGCGCAGGTGGCGTGTGTCACTACCAACTGAGCCAATCGGGTAGTCAGTTGATCTTTTGCTTTTTGCTTTATTAATTCATCGGGCTTTAAACATAGGTATATGAATCAACTATTTATTTGTTAGCAAATATATGCAGTGATCTACAGTACATCGTTCATTCCCACGTAATAAAGTAGCCAAAAATAACTTATAAATTATCATATACTCATTTCGTTTATAACCTCAAGAAATTATTTGCAAACGTTCTAGAACTTATCTTTAAAATATTTATTTATTATACTTTTAAGAAAATTTAATCTTTAATTTCTATATGTGGGAACCTTTTAACGATTCACTTGTAAGTTGTAATTATATAGAGTTAGTACTTTTTAATCAGCTATTCAAGCCTGCCATGCCGTTTCTACATTATTATCATATGCCCATTATAATGCACGGTCGCGAAATGAAAAGATCCCTCACCTTAGAGACCATGTTTGCTTGTAAGAGTTCAATAACTCTAATTCCAGTGCAAGAAACAGCTGCCAACATTTTAATGTTTGCTTCGCGTTTACTATAGAATCCATTGATCGAATCTATGGAATGGTATGGGTTAGGTTTTGCTTACTCCATTCTCTATTTAAGAATATACACTTGTAGAAATAGCTCTATGTGTAGACAATTGAGAACCTAAAAAAAAGAGTACAAAAAATATGAGAAGAATAAAAAGGTGACATTGACAGACACTGGCACAATAGGTTTTAAACATTTAAAACAAAGATATAACAAGGATATTATTATAGTCATTACATTTATATTTTAATACTAGATGCGCCCGGCGGTGTTACCCGCGATAAAAAGTATGAAAAATTAAAACATCAATCCCACGGGAACCATACATTTTACCGGGATAAAAAGCCTATGTGCTATTCCAGACTATAATCTATCTCTGTGCCAAATTTCATCCAGATCCGTTCAGCCGTTCGGGCGTGAAAGAGTAACAAACATCCATCCATCTATCCATCCATCCATCCAAACTTTCAAATTTATAATATACTAGCTGCGCCCGGCGGTGTCACCCGCGATAAAAAGTATGAAAAATTAAAACATCTATCCCACGGGAACCACACATTTTACCGGGATAAAAAGTAGCCTATGTGCTATTCCAGACTATAATCTATCTCTGTGCCAAATTTCATCCAGATTCGTTCAGCCGTTCGGGCGTGAAAGAGTAACAAACATCCATCCATCCATCCATCCAAACTTTCACATTTATAATATTAGTATAGATTATATATTATATATATATATATAGTATAGAGTATAGATGAAACCAGTTGAAAGGCAGTTAAAATTCCAAAAACTGTGTTTCTTTGATAAATAATGTGTAATATTAGTGGGATATTAACCATTGTATATTCATAAACATGCTCGAGTGAAGGATATTGAAATAAAATTGTATAACTTGATTTTTTAAGTTCTCCCAAGATGTCCGGTAAATTTTCAGTAAGTATCCACAGCTTTACTGATAGGGTTAGGGGGTATATATAATTCAATAACAATTATCAAGAATTACTGGACACTGGTAAAAGTGGCAGTATTTTGATTGCCAACCTAAGAATAGAAGAAGAATATTTTGTGACAATTCTCACGATTCATAAGTAGGTACCGTCATAATGGTTTACATGAAAAAAAAAATTTATCTTAAATGTTAGTCAATTTACTATAGACTAATATAATCCGACAAATCCTATCGTGACACCGATCAATGTAGCTTCTTGCGATCTGAGGACAGAATTTCTCGATACGCATTGAATAGAACAAATGGCATATGCGTGTTCCATAAATAAGTTTCGAACGATCGATTGCTCGATCGTTAGAATTGTATTTATAGCATACGCCACCGATACCCACCGCTAGCACTCTAAAACCAACAGTCCAATTTTTATGAGGCAACAGTCAAAATTAAATCCGGGGCAATGAAATTGGCCATAATAGACGTAGTAAATTTAGAAGCCAAAGAAATTTATACAACGGCTTCTGTGTTTTTTGTGTTTAAATGGAGATATTAATTATTGGATATTCGAAACATTCATTGAAAGTTTGAAACATTTGATATTGAATTATTAAAGACTAGATGCGCCCGGCGGTGTTACCCGCGATAAAAAGTATGAAAAATTAAAACATCTATCCCACGGGAACCATACATTTTACCGGGATAAAAAGTAGCCTATGTGTTATTCCAGACTATAATCTATCTCTGTGCCAAATTTCATCCAGATCCTTTCAGCCGTTCGGGCGTGAAAGAGTAACAAACATCCATCCATCCATCCATCCAAACTTTCACATTTATAATATTAAGTATAGATGTTTGACGACCTCATTAGCGCATTCGAATCCGAGTAGGGACAATATGAGTGTAATGAACAAAGATGTTTTTACCCGAGTCATAGATGTTATATATCTATATAAGTATTTATACACTGAGTTCGCCCATAGTCCACTGTATGGTACCCATAATACAAGCGTTGTTTAGTGTGGGACCGTATACTTAATGTATTTGTCTAGCGATATTATTATTAATTGATTTTATTTTGTAGGTGTTTGTAGGTACTGACCAGATAATAAAAAATAATGTTGTAAATCAAGAAAAAAAAACATAATAACACCTGCTCACAGGTCTTTGACGTTAGTCATATGTTTTAGTTATCAGCGGTCATTGTTCAGGGTTCATTGTTCTTTAGGTAACGGCTATACCTACACTCTTTATACTTTTTTTTTACCTGCTGCTAAAGTCTAATTAGCCGTTCCTTCATTGTTCCGACATACCTATAACAATGTATTGCTCAAAAATGTAAAAGATCTTTAAAAAAAAAGAGCAACCATGGAGTTTCTTGCCCGTTCTTCTCCATAGGAACGGCATTCCGAACGGCTGGTAAAGTAGTAGCATAATATTTTGTAACTTTTGACGATTCATAAGTACTGTACTTAATGGTCTACGTGAATAAAAATATTCTGATTCTGATTCACTCACGGCGGCGCTCAATAGACACCACCCAAAATTCTTGGATTCTCAAAAACAAAGATAGATCTTTACGTAAAAATATCTACTGACAATTTCTCTCTGAGAGAGATGAGATGGCACTAGTTCAGAAAGTCGCAAGAACAATGAAGCGTGCTCAGATTGTCGTTTCCAGTCATTTTTGGCGAGTGTATGCACAAATTATCTAATAGATTTCATGAAAAAATATTTCTTAAAAGGAATAAAGTGTACTTAAGCTCTATTTTTTTTTTATTCCATTATAGGCAAGTATTTGATCTCGATCTCACCTGATGGTAAGTGACGATGAGATCTACGATGGAGCATACTTAGAGAACTTAGAGTTGTCACCTGGTTGGCACCACCCAGGGTCACGTGTCACAGTCACAGGACGAAGGTGACTCGACCCCAAAAGGTGCTCGCTGCATTTTATGCTTTAAAAATATTTATACGTAATTATGCGCTTCTCTTTTTATCGCGAAACTCTATCTCTAGTAAGCACGTTGCGGACCCGACCCCCGGGGTACGGCGCGCTGTAGGTATTTGTCCCAGAAGGATAGACAAGTGACGGATGCCTGGGGGATATAGGTTAGGTTCGGTGGATAAACTTCTGTAAACATAGAAGATTAGATAAAATTTTGAAAAAAATAAAATAATCACAGACTTTTGAGAATATTCAGACATCACCATTTAAACAACATGCTAGGCCAGAGATTTTAGGCTTTACTCTTGGCGTACGCCGCGTGTTGTCTGCTGATTCTGAAAAGTCTCTGGAAATAATATTTCTTTATCCTTATTATTAGGATACTTATTATTGACTTTGTTCTTTGCGGAACTCGTATTTAAACGGTTAATTTTAACTGTTTTTAACGCTTTATTTACATTCGTGTTCTTTTTCTGCAACGGTTTTATAGTTACATTGTGAATTATAGTTGCCATAAAAACTACAGTTGACTGAAATCCAGAATGTTTTATTTGTTTCATACATTTTATTGGGCAGATAAAAAGATGTATGATGATTTGTGATATATTTGGGGAAATTTATTTCATCCGCTTTAACATTTTCAAGGTTTAAAAAAGTATAAATAATAATTACTATATTGTTACCTCTGTTATACTACTTGCTAATAATATTTTAACTAATAAATATTAAAATTAGATAAAAGCTGATTATGGCAGGTGTTCGCAACTCTTCCAATATTTCCATCTCATATCCCAATTATCCCAATTATCTCTACATATTCCTGCGATAGTTGCTCCGCCTGCTGAGGTCAATTCGCTGTTTATGCTATCATTTTCAGCAGTTGAACCCAGCGGGTGGCTAACATAACATTAACATTCTCAAAAAGAGCCTCTACGTGTTGTACCCTTGTCCCCGCGCAAGCTTCCAAAGATTACTCTCTCTCTCCGTCTGGAGAGACATTTTTAACTAATACAAACTCCAAATAATTCAGTAAAGGAATAACGAAAACATTCCATAATTTCAATCAAATTCGTAACTTGGAACATGTTGTCTCGCTGGCAAAGTAAACTAATTAACTTATAATGGGATTTGTCAAAGTTAAATTTGACTTTCAGGTATCCGGAATAATTTGATTGCCTTTCCTTAGGTAGGTATTAAATTTTATTTCAATCAATTTTAACTAAATTGGACATGACTTTGTTATAATTAAGATACATCTTTGTTATAATTGAGACTATGTAATTTGGTTCAGATTATTTTTGGACGCATTTATCTTTGCCTAAAAATTGTATTTGGAGAATAAAGCTGTATTCAAAGTTCGCCAGCGTTCACTGGGCCAGCGTGGTGGACTATGGCCTAATCCCCCTCGCATTGAGGGGAGGCCCGTGCCCAGCAGTGGGACATTAAAAAGGGGCTGGTATTATGATAATTGTACACGTCATACAATAAAAGTTGTGAGTAACACGTCTACACACGGCCATAATATATGTTTCCGAAAACTATACTTTAGTTTTAATGTTAATTAATTTTTAATATTATCATTATACATTAGTTCATTATAAATTGGTAGACTCTTGAATTAAAACTAATTTTGCAGATTTTATCGCGTTTATTTTCAGATTTTTGAGTTTCGGCTGCTTTACAGCAACCATTCCTCCCGTGACCATGGTAGCTGTAAAGTAGACGATACATCGGGAACATAAAAACATAAAATAAAATTTACTACATTTGTAATCCATATGCAAGTGTATATGGATGTATGTGTATCCAACTAGTATGGTATAAACTTTGAGCTGAGTATATTATGCTGGTGGCTCATATTTGTCCCAATAACCAGTTCTTATATCGTAGTCAGCTTTCGATGCAAATGAATTAAGGCTTTATATCAAGCACAACGTTCGTGTGTACCTTTGTTTAGATTAACGAAAAGACAACTCCGTTCTGAATTTAAACCATTCAGAATAACGACACGCCGCCGCGCCGCCGGCGCCGGTCGTTTCATTGTGATGAGTCAGCAAGCTAACCAGTTTAAAAAAAAATCTTAATACTGCTACTAAATAAATTCTTAATATCTAATTTTGTTTAAACTAATTATTATAGCCTTTTATTAACGATCTCTGGAGAAGCACTAGATGTTAAGTATTAAAGCTCAGGTCAGGTCTCGTTTTCTTCTTCGTTTCATTCTCAATTAGACCAAGTCAAAACGTAACAACTCCATAGCCCTGGCAGGCAAATTGAGAATAGAAATATAATAAACAAAACAATTTTATTAATTTATGTGAATTCTTGCAGACAGATACTAAACATCCATGACTTGCGAGATGACATTTGTGCTCACCACGCAAAGTTTGCCGATACTAGCATTCGAACCCGGGCTCTCGGTACGGAAAGCAGGCTCACTTCCAACTGTGCTAATCGGGTCGCCCCCAAGTCTCATTAGGTAAGCTAGATATTCTTTTCACTGCAATACTTCACACAAATTGTGGAAGGATTTCGTTATTGAAATCCGCGAACCATGGATGAGTGACGGGCTGAAAGGCTGTAACCTCGGTTGTGACGTCATCGCTCTCAATAACCCTCACCAATAGGAAAGCAGTCATGCCTATCAGTTTTGTGCCGCGATGGATGATAGCCAAATAGAGTTTCTCCTATTCATAGATGTGAAAAGGATATCGATAATTTATGTTTATGGAATATAAAACCTTTTGCTCTCTTTAGTTAAGAACCTTTTAAAAAATAAAAGAAAATATCCACATACTACAATTTTACTACTACTGGGTTCAAACCAGGAGGCGTATTCTAATTTACTTGAAAGGATTCTATGTTGATGGCGAAAATTTTCTTAGTAGTCGATCATCATTGCGAGAAATACTCATAATACATGCGCTGCATAGTGTGGGACGTGGGTGTGTAGACTGGATATTTTGTAAAGTGTAGTCTTAGTATTAATCTGCTAGTAATAGAGAGAGAGAGAGAGAGTAATGTAAGTTAAAACAAGACTATATACTAAAATTGTGTGCATTTTTTCATATCTTTTCGAGACGACTAAAATTGTCGACGACGACTAAAATTGTACGATAGTATTGTCCTCTCTGTATCCGTGTAGGTTTGAGAAGAAAAACAAAAAAGTGTCTTAGGCTTTAGATAACACAGCTGCTTTTTATTTAAACCTAGTTAATATACGTGGCTGATGCCCGCTATCGCGTTAACAAGGGCACATCCATACGCGAACATTTCAAAAAACAAAGAAAAATATATTATGCATAAAAATAAGTCATTATGACCCAAGAGCCGGGCATTTCCTCGCTTAGCTTTGGTTATTCAACGAGGAAATCCGGCCAGCATCTTGGGTACGCTACCGCATGGACCAACTTTTTAATGTCTATTTTCTTTGTACATATAGTGTTAATACATTTCTTAGTACTTACATGTGTTTATTTTACATGGCCCCGGCAAGCTTTAACTAAGCCATTATGGCAATAATTTTAATATTAATTCGCAACTTTGTGTTGCAATATACAGAAATATGTAGTCACGGATTATTCAAAAGTGCTTTCCGTTGCGAAGCGAGCTCTTCCCATAATTAATCTGCATTCCCATGTGTTTGCACGATCCGTATTGCGGAGATAGTATTATGTTTATTTGTAGACATGTTTTTATAAACTTGATTTAGCTAGGGAAAATGAGTTTGCGTATTTTTATAACTCTGGATAATATTATGTAACTTATTTGTTAGATAGTTAAAAATGTACGAGGTAGCTGTGCCCGTGATAAAAAGCCATTGCATTGGTATGCAATTACTGGGGTTATTACTATGTTAAATTTTATCAAATTCCGTCCAGTAGTTTTCCTATGATGCGCGCTCATTTAGACAAAGAGACAGAGACAAGACAAATGACATGACAAAATGTTCAATGTATAGGCCCAACCAAGTTACAAAAGTCCTAACGCAAAAGCTCCAAGTAGTTCAGTGAGCTATGGAAAGAGCGGCACTCAGAGTTTCTTAGCGTGATAAGATCTGGAACGAAGATATCAAAGAACCAAGTGATCAACATAGCCCATAGAATAGGCACACATAGGCAGTGGGCAGGCCATACCGCTCGTAGAACTGACAACCGTTTGGGAAGAAAGATTCTTGAATAGCGACCTCAAACTGGAAGACCGCAGCGTCGGTCGCCCCCCACTACCTGTTGACCTTGCGTTGCGACCCTGTTCGTCGATCTACGTGGACCGACATGATCTGGTTACAGTCGCGATGAGCCGTTGGATGCAGATTTCTCCCAACCGGTCGTTGTGGCGTTCTATGGAGGAGGCATATGTACAGCAGTGGATGTCTTTCGTACGCTGATGATGATGATGTAGCTTGGTACGATACAGGCTTAGTATATTATGTAAGTAAGTACCTCTTAATAACAGTCATTATTAAGATTGTTCCTTCAAATATTAGGCCGAGGCCAGGGTGTCTCCTGAGATGTCCTCGAGCTGCTTATTCTTAGTTTGGGACTATAGAGCATGATTTTTTTTCGTAGGGTTTATTTCTTTTTAAATTAACACTGTGACTTCCCGTAATAGTTACAGAAGCACATGCTTAATACCCTTTCTGGTTCAAGTTGTTTAGTTGGTGAGTTTGTGTGGCGATATGTTATAATGAAATAACAGTTCGTTATTAGATCGAATGAAATAACACTTGAGTACTTTTTTGCAAGCGCATTAAAAGTAAAGTAGCACAAAGTTATTAAGGCTACCAGGAATTCCAGCGATGAATATATTTCAATAATAACAAGAGCTGAAGCTTATGAATTTTTGCAACTTTGTTGCGCACCCTCTTAAATAACGTGTTTGAATTAGAATCCCCTGCAGCCCGGTTTGCAAAATAACGCGGCTTTCAACTTAATAAAACGCAAACATTTTTTTTTCTCTGACATTGTCAAATGTGTAACTTAATGAAACATTTTTTTGTGTTGTTTTTCGAGAACGTGCTATTTATTTTATGAAAGCCTGTGTGTTCTTTGTAATAAGTGTAATTTTTTTCGTAGGTGCTGCCTGAAAATATGACTCAAATACTACTAGAAATAATGTCTGACAATAAGGCCCATATTTTTACTATTAACACAGTCTTCCCAAAATACAATTATGTGGGTTATAATAACTTTTGAGGGAAGCAAGAGTTCTTGAAGTCTGTGCACGAAACAGTGAAGTAGCTAGTCAAACCAGCGATAAATGTATTTTCGACCAATGTTTCGGTTTACTAATCAGCGTTTTCCTACAATAAAAAACGAGGATAAATAAAAACATTGTTTTAGTGTGCATTACTTTAATATTAAATCGATGAACGACATAAAAAGTTATCTGTACACAGAGGCTTATTACCTTTATACATTTAAAAATATCTACTAATGTGATTTGAATAGTCATGCTGTCAGTCGTATAGAAAATTTAATTTTTACTCGACTTTGTCAGTTAGCACTTAAATAATCAATAAAATCTTATTTTGACATTAAACACTATTATAAATAAAATAAATGATGCATTTTTTATGAATTTACTCTTAAAGTAGGAACACATTTGTATGATAGATATACATTTAAATGAGACCGAAGAACATATAATTTGTTAACATATACAAAAACGATAATGTTAAGGATCTCCAATGATTATGATGACATTGCAAATTCACCCCAATCAATATTTCAATTAGGTACCATTTCAAAGAGTTCGGACGGTTCTGCATCGTCGGATTAGATATTTATTTTCTATCAGTACTAGAAATTTGCTATTCATAGCTTTGCGAAAAACAACGCTGTCCGCCCGTATTAAAGATAAACGCGAAATGGAGTACGTACTATGCCCGCGTAATATCATGCGGGAGGTTGCTACGGCCTCTTTGTCTGTTAGCAAAGCTCTTGTGTATGAGATAATATGAAAATTGTTCGTTACAGCGACACAAATCGCTGCACAGCGGTTTGGTACGGACAAAAATACGTTTAATTTCGTTGCAATGCATTTTAATAAGTATTTAACCATTTTTCTTCGTCTTTTCTTCTTTTTTTCACAAGGTTGTGGCCATCGTTAGAAAAGGAACTTGACTCACTAGGTAATAGTACTGGTGACTTACTTGTAAATGGTGGCAAATTATTAAGTAGGAACCAATAGATGTCTATTGTTTACAACTTCACAAAGGCTTTGGATTGAGTCAACCATATTGAAGTGTAAAAAATATTGCCAGTAATATTTTTTTTTAATCATTGCTGTCCGTAGATATCAGCCTGACCTATTTATTTATAAACTATTTTTTTAAGAGCAGATTTTTTAACTTTTTACTTTATCATTAATGGCATCCCGCAGGGCTCCATGTTGGGTCCTAATTTTACAAATCTTATAAAACAAACTATTAAATTTGCAGTTACTGATGTTAAATTTCGCCATCAAACAACACAGTTAAATATTTGAACTCATTAAAAGAGCCGAGTATAATTTATAAACTCAAATAAAACTGTAACACCAATTGATCAACCGATTATAAATTATTTTCACAACTTCATTTATTCGTAAATGGTATACACATACAGCGTTAATTCAGCGAATATGTTTAATTATTTAAATAAAGATTTTAAGGTTTAAGTAGTTACATTATGTATGCATAATGATAATTTTATTATACAATAATATGTTCATTAAAGTTAAATGATTATATAATTTGTTTAAAAATTACGCATACATAAATAAATCCGGTAAAATTAAATTTGCATCTGTACCTACTCATTAGTGATACGAGAACAATGAATATGATTTTCTTTGTTCAAAATTTGTGTCCAAAAACAAACCAAAATTAATAAAACTTCTTGGTTGTTGTACAATCAAAAAGTCTTAAAACAAGAGGTATGCCTTTTTTGAAAATCGAACTACTGCATTTATTATTTCTTTTAATTTCTGCTCTGCCTGTCACAAATATGTATTCCTGGCATTCAATTTTTTTTTTTTAAATTTGGCAATTATGTCACTCACACCCAAATAATGCACAAAAAATCCTACAAGGATATTAAGGTTTGTTGGTGATCCAGTTTCATTGCTCTTGAGTGTAATCCGGGCCGGGCAACCCTCGGCTACGAGTGCCTCACAAGGCAGCTCGGCCAATCAGTAAATGACAATTTTTATAAATCTTTCAACCAATTGACAACATGTTTATGCAACATAACATACATTACCAAATAAATCAATCTAATTACTTACCTTTCAACATGCAATCTATGTCTTTCTTATATAAAATTTTATTTTAAATTAAAACTATTATTTTAAACATAATTTCATACACAAATAAATAATATTGTCTATCTCATAGTAAAAAGTAACTTTCATAGCCAATTTAAAAAATAGCAACGTATTGTTTATTGGTGATTGCACAAGTTTTTGGCAAAGAACCAAATAATACTATGTTAGTATATATACATATAAATGTTATAGTACAGTCAGCATCAGAACCTACCATGTGCCCAATGTGCTACTTACAATAATAATCGGAAAAATGTAAGTATGAAAATCTGTGTACATCCAATATATTGTAACGACTGTATTGTACAGCGTTAAAAGTAAAACAGCTTTGTAAATAACTATGGCAACGTATTTTTAAAATGAATCACGTACCTAGACTAAAGTTTGAACTTGGAACGTTTTGAGATTCTGAACTTCAAGAATATTGTTGAGCATTGCACAAACAACACACATAGTAAATTTGATGCTAACTGTACTAAGACATGAACAAATTTTAACTTTCAATTAACTGTAAGTGCGTACATAACATTCATTATAAATATTCAAATTTTCCTCTCAGCTGCAACAATGTGGGAAACAAATGAGAGTATTGATTCATTACCCACACAAAACAATATTCAGATAAAGGTCAACACAGTTGCTCTAACAACAATCCATCTCTATATTCACAATTGATCGACACTATATTTCTGTGTCCACAGTTGGAAAACGCAATAGGAAAGTTTTCAATTAATATCACAGTTTCCGTATTTAAAAGTAGGACATTAAAAACTTCACTAGTTAGTCTGTGATCTATATACACTTTACTACACGAACTAACTAGAAACAGTAAGTTCTAGATACGTCCGAACATTCATTCTTGTCTTGTTGTCACCCGAAGTAGTACTGGGCGTTCGAATAACGATATAAACTCCTCGTGTTAGAGTCCGTTTCAGTTTGTATTTGCACTCGGGGTAGAGTTTTGACCGCAACTCCGCGACCTAGCGTACCATGCGGCATAGTTCGAAGAGGCATCTCTATTGGGTATTCGGCTACCTGTCCGTACATGTTGGTACTTACGTGGGGGTACGTGTTCGGTACTGGTCGTCCGACGTACTTATTGATTTTGGGGCTCAGTGCTATGCTTGAGTACTGCATATCTTGCTTGATGCTGGGGTCTGCGGAGTCTATGGGGCCAGAGAGGCTGGTGATGTTAATATCGTTGTCAACTTCTGATATGCTGTCGTTGAAACCGTTTGGTATTTCGGTTGTGGCGGAGACGTCTGGGCCCTTGGGCTGCTCAGTGTTTTGTTTCTGCATGACGCAGCGGATGACGCCCACAATGATGCAGAGGAAGAGAGCCATCGCAGCTCCGCCGATGATGTAGATGTACATCATGTCGAAATGATCTGTTGGGAACAATTAAACATTTATGAAATGCAACTGGAAGGAGCGGTGGCGTAACAACATTATCGCTTTTCGAGAAGACGTGGAAAGAAATAGCTATAAACTAGAAGTAAGATAATAATAAGGCTTATTAAAAAATACTATAAACATTATTTGCTATAACTGCTTTGGGCGCCGCTAAACCCGCAACAAAGAACAAACTAGCGAAAACACCGAAGTTTTAATATTTGTACGTCTCTTCTTCCTGCTACAGAAAGTTGCTGGATTATGTAGCATTTTCTTATCGATGTGCAAGTTTGAAACAAGCATAACTTCAAAACCCTCAAATTTATAGAAAGTTATAATGGATTTTAAACCCATCATAACCCACATTTTCCACTGAAAAGTTCGTTATAATCCCTTTATAATAAACCTGTTATACTCGTACATGTGCTACTGGTACACGTGTCATCACCCTACTGTGTTTACATAGGGGAGAGGTAATTACGCATATTGCTTCGTACATGAGGTAAACTCGGCTAAATTATGGCCCTATTCAGTAAGGAACCTTGAAATAATGACTTATATTACGATCTTATAATAATTCACTGCTGTCGAGTAACATGACGTGTGTTGTATAGAAAACGTCACGTCAGATAATCCCTGACTAAATTTAAAATAAATTCACACAATAAATTGCAATTGGGTTCTATTTTATCTATACGTGCTAAAAATGTGACAATTTTTAAACATGTGTAAAGAACTTGGAAATCTCGTGGGAATTCAACGTTTTTACTTGGTTACTTGTTCATTGGTTCTAAACTTACTATAGTGACAAACTTATGTGAGAAATTGACGAAACAAAAGAAGATAATTATATTTTTAAACTACTAAGCTGTCAATTTCCTCCAAATCAGTTCGTCAAGTGCGAGATTATTCGTAAGGTAACCGTATACTTCATACTGAACGTATTTCAATATTTTCTATGGAGAATTGAACAGCACTTTTAGTGGATTGATTCTCAATACAAAATGTCAAAATATGTAGACTAAAAAGTATACGGTTAGCTCACGAACAATCTCGCACTTGACATGCAGAAATCGGGATAGATTTTTTTTAAGTTAACAGTTAAGTAATCTTAATTATATAATTAGGATTCTGTGGATTGACTGTCATATTTTGCGTAAAAGATCCTTGTACAGAATTAATTTTGAATATTGCGTATTAATTGAGAGACGAACCAATATTAATTGTATTAACTCAGCAATATCAGGAATAATGTCTGGAGAATGTGTTGGGATAGTAGATAGCATTACGCAATCACGTATTGGATGTCAATTAAAATTAATAATTACACTGCTATTTTGAATTATATACATACTAGCTGTCCCGGCGAACGTCGTACCACCTTAGAATCTAATGAATTTACTTTATTTTTGTTTGTTGACTGCATTTTGCCCATGTTTTAATAGTTATTCTGGTATTTGGGGCGGGGACAAATAAAAAAAAAGAGATCATAATAATCGGGGTGGGCCGATTATTATGATCTCTTTTTTTAAAAAGTATTGTGTTATAAATGGTGCAACTAACACGACTCTATATATATTCGCTACTAGGTATCACTTCATTGATCTGAAATTGTAATATATCCCGCTAATATTGTAAATGTGGAGTGGCAAAAAATGACAGCCTAATTTTTATTCCGGAAAAATGCACGGTTCCTATGGGATAGCATACAGGAACCGTGCATTTGCAAAAAGGACATACTTTTTTATCGCGGGTAACACCGCGGGGCGCAGCTAGTTTAGTATAAGATATGTTTAAAATTCAGGAATGTTTTGAATGTGATACCGGTCTGATATTGGGACCAAAAAAATAATTTCTATAATTCCAGCTCAAGCAAAACTCGAGCGATTGAGACTTCCTTGCCTCGACTTCCAGCCTTCCTTGCCTCTAATGAACAATTCAAATGTCATAATCATACCATCTTTAGCCAAATGGTGTCTCGGTGGTGAAGCTGATGGTTCATCCCGGTTGATGCTGGTTATGTTGAGGCTAGTCGTCAGCGAAGGTCTTTGAGGGGGCACGGCAGCTACTGCCGGGGCTGGAGGAACAGCTGACTCGCCCCACCAACGGTCACTTGACTCATCTGTGAAGGATGAACTGGAGTAACATTCTGTTCTTATATAGTAACGTTTCTAGTTTTATTTCAATGTGTAGTATTCGCGTAGATATAAGAAATCAATGTTTCTAGTTTACTTTTGATATTCAGCTAGATTTAATATTCATTGATAACTATGAACCTAGAATAGTTAAATTTTAAACAATATTTTGGTTGTTAGCAAACTAATGCACGATAATAGTACAATGTGTCTATATTAATAAAAAAAGGACGATCAAGGACGCTTAATTTGATGACGCGACGATTCCGTAGAGTTTAATTAGACCTTTTTAAATTTTGTAGTTTTCTTCGCAAAAGTTTTTTGTGACAGCGGGTTATTTTTTTCATAAGCCGTATAATTTATGTGGGTACAGTATATTGGTAAGCGTATGCATGAAAAGCTCATAATGTAAGTATAGCTACTTACTGTAAACAAGACATTTAGTGGACTATAAGATGTTGATATAAAAATAAAGTAGCCACTGTCTAATTCAAAAACCATCGACCCAAGAGCCGGGCATTATTTTGCTCAGCGAGGAAATGCGGCCAGCATCTTGGCTAGGGTACCGCATGGGCCAAATTATTTACAACTTTTATATATATTAAATAAGTAGAACGTTTTTCTATTATCTAAATCTAAATTCAGTTTTCAATGTAAATATTGTGTAAATAAAATCAAACGCCAAAGGAGATAAAACTGAATCTTGTGACACAACAATATTATCAAAAACTAGCAAAGAATATGTTAATCACAAATTTCCAGCTAAATAAGTTCTTGCTGAAGCAGAACGTTTTCTTAAGCACATCACGTGTCCACTATACAAAATAGATCAGATAACACAAATACTAAGTTTAAAAAAACATCACACAAATCTTATCCGACTAATTCAGCGTTCAAGGAACTTGTGAGACCAGAGTTAATAAATGTCGATACAAGAGATATGAACACTCTACGAGACTAGAGTAAGAAAAGCAATCGAGTTTAAACAGAAACTTTGATATACCGCTGTTCGAAACGATAGTAGTAAAGTTGGTATACACTTTGAGACAATAACTGTCTATATACAACTTTTGTATTATAATAAATAGGAATAGTGTTGGTAAGTTTTCGAATTTAAAAAGTACACATTTTAGTATGAAACCAAAGTGAAGATATGAAAATTGTCTTTACAGAATGGGATCACTGAGTGTACAGATAAACATTATTGTCAATAATTTCAAATGAACACGGTAAAATAAAGATTTTGGAAAGAAAACATTTAAGTCCGATTAATTCAACTAACCATATTTTCTGATTAGTCTAGTAAACCTTGTTCTACATTTCAAAGTTTTAAAGCATTTACGTTTGCTTCTTCGGTCTCAAAATAACATTGATAAATTGCCGTAAGTAATACGACAAAAAAAATTATCGTGCTCAAAGAAAACTACAAAGAATTCCCGCAAAACAATAACAATCCTCTCATTCGTACAAGCATAATTCTAATAACATCGATAAATAGGGTTAGAATATGAGTCGTCACGACCGCCTCCCGCCTCAAGGAAGCTTTTATCCCATAATCCGTTTTTACACTGACAAAGCAAAGAAGCACTCTGACACGGAGCCCAACAGATCCTCGTAGATTGCACGAGTTCAAATTAAGAGGGGATTAAGCAAATTTCTTCGCTTGTGTCTCTTCATACATTCAAAATGTTGGATAATACACTTGGGGATGAATTTGAATCTTATGAATTCAGTGGATTATTGTATTCAGTTTGTGTAGCATGTTGTTGATAGCAAGCGGTATTATTTCTCTGTTAGGGACACAGACTTCTTTAATGGTTCAGACGTAACTTGCCACTAGCAATGTGAAGTCACTTCTTCAATGCATTTTTTGTGGTAAATGTTACCACATACAAAAGATTTTGCCTAGTAAATGGTCTGGCTTGGACTAATAAGTTCTGGCCACAGTATTTATTAGATCAGAGTTTTTTTAAGGTTTCACTTCTACCACACGCTGTATGTTGTCTGAATGTTCTAACATGTCCGTGGTTAGGGATCAAAAATTCATCTATGGTGCTATCTTTAACAAAAAAAAACACAGAGCATTTACAAATTCCTTTTCAAATATGTATAGTGTAGGTACTTTAAAGGGTCATTAAACTTTGAATAAATGAAAGTAGGAAGGGCCCGATCGCAGGGGGATACGTAGCTGAAAAACTTGCATCAATGGCCACGTTGTACTCTAGTCCAAATGTTTTCCAAGCTCTGATAGAATAAGGACCTACTCCTTTAAAGAAAATAAGAACCCACTTTGAGTTACTCAAACACTAGTTATCGATACATTATGCCATTTTATAGCCAAATCAAAGTACGATAATTTAATTTGCCAATTTGCGGACGATATCCCAACACATGACGTCCAAAGTACCGTATTGAGAATCTATTACGAGTTAGTTGGTTATTCTTAATACAAAGAATACCAAGCGGCCTCGGACCATAATGTGTAAGTGAACAAGGTGCGAACTTTCAAACACATTTTTCAGTTTAGCGAAGCCTGCCTTGTATAATACTTTGTTTATATCTCCTTTATATTCTTCTTGTTTGCCCAATTATGCGTTATGTAATATAAGCGTCGTTTAATATAATGTTCGGATGGACGATAAGAATAAACATTTTTATACCGCTTTTTGTACCTAATAGTAATAGAATATAACAGCCCTGTACCGTGGAACAACTTTTTCTAATAAGTCCGCAGTTCCCAATAGCTATTTGGATTTGTGGGGACAAGCTACTTACTAGAAATAATAATTTAGGTGAAGACTCCACGATACACCCGTGGGGTTGTTAACCTCGACGTTAGCTTTTAGCTGGGGCGGTTTCTGATAAATCTTTCTTATAGGAGATACCCTCCTAAATTTCCTTTTAGAGGGTTTGACGAAATCATTATAGCGGGTAGGTATCTATTATACGTAGAACTTATTCCGTATTATATATAGCATGTCTGAAAAAAAATACTTATGAAAAGGGATTTTCTGAATTGAGCAAAATGCTTGAGAAAATCATTTATAATTCTCCTTACTGTAAGGATTGCTTAATATTTTCATTTATTCCAAGAACGTTTATTGCGATACCTTTATAGCTGAGCTGTAAAACTCGCTCACTTCATACTTAAGATACGTCTGAGCTACGGGGGCGTCTACCATAAACACTAACGAAAATAAAGCCACCAGAATACTAAAATGCTATATCAAAAATAGCAAAACGAAGACATTGTAAACACTGATAATGTTGCATTTTTAAGTGGCTGAGCAGTGGGGTGAGCAGGAGCTCATAATGTAATCGTAGCGTCATCGAGAAAACATGCTGTCACTGTCATATTTATTTATGAAATCGGTGGTGTGAGAGGGATGCACGACGATTACGTAATAAAAATACGGCGATAAAATATAATGGATAATGTGAAAGGAAGAATAGGACTTATTTTTAAAATACTAAAGATAGAAAATCTTTAATCATATATTTAAAAAAAATGGTTTCGTTACCTGACCTAATAATCCCCTTAAGCGACCGGAGTACCAATATAAATGTTTTCAACCAGACAATGGCCATATCAAAAATTTAAACGTTGATATTTCATTAGCAACCGCTTAAAAAATACATTTAAAAATAAAATGCCATATGACTGGAAAAAACTATTATTCCGACTACCAAAACAGCAACTTCGAAAAAACCTGGCCAGGCGTTCCAAATTTGAAATTAAAAATACCCACCCTCTTTAAGCACTTCAGTCTGTTCGCTTATTAAGTAAAAAAAAATAAAGCCACTCACCAACATCATCGTGCTCAAGATCGGACACGTCGTGAGCAACCTCGTCCTCTTCAGGCGCACTCTCGTACCTCTCCTTTAGCACCGTCCGTGGAACTACAAAATAAATCGTACTCTAACAATCTACAGATACGACACAAATTGATTCAACAGCATCAACTTAAGTAGTCATTACGAGAGGGATGTTAATTTTAGACTTTTGGGGTGCTCCACGTTTTTGAGTATTTTTGTTTTTCAAGCACCGTGGTCGGTTTATGTGCCGTGGAACAACCACTTTCAACCGAACGTGACCTGTTATCTGCCTCCATCTTTTTTTTCCACTAAATCCCCGCCATTTTACGCTCGTGAGGTTTTATTTTGGATTCTATTGAGTTTCCAAGACGTGGGTTTGACAGCGTTACATTCGTTTGTGTTCGTTTATATTTTGTTCAGAAGTTATTGTATATGGATGTGGATAGCAACTATATTCTGCGAATATTTAGATGCGATTCATGCAATGTTGTGTTGACAGAGATTCAGTTGCGAAAGTTTAACATCATTTGAAACTGGACAAAAGTTACAATACGATAGTTAGAAAACTACAAAATGTAAATGATTAGGTAATAGGAGAGTATATTATACAGTTAGCACACTAAGTAAATATACCTAGTGTCAAATAAATAAAAAATATGAATGCTGTACTTAAAATATATTTTTCGTTCGTCTACATCCAGGAAGTAATACTCGTGAGTATGGAAGTGAGCCCTTCATGTGTATAATTAATAAGGCTTTTGTAATCTTTTGTGTCAACTTTTAAATTTTTTATAGACACCTAAACTTTATCATTTATTCATCTTATTCTTTACCTTTTCTTAACCCAGGCTTTATTGATATAATTTTAAGTTTAAGATTTCCTAGTTCAGCTATCCGTTTAGCACTTATTTCAAATCCCCCAACCATTGATGTCCATACAAAAATTTTGTGAAAGCTTCAACCAAATTTGCAAAACCGATCCCGGAGTATTTTATATTATGAACGGTCCGAGAACCAAACTGAATTGTGACGTAAATAGACAATATCGGGAACGCTGGATGCAAATTATTCCGGTCCAGTTCAATAGATTGATGAGAAGCATTTAGGAACTATTGAAATGAAACTACTGACAGTATAAAAATGTTGATTGGGATTTTCGAATATACCTATAACCTTTATTTGTAAACTAGCTGTTACCCGCGACTTCGTCCGCGTGGCGCGTGGTATTTAACAAAAACGTTTTTCTAAAATAAAAGTAGCCTAAGTTACTCCTTGTTACATCAGCTATCTGCTAATGAAAATCCCATCAAAATCGGTCCAGCCATTTCAAAGATTAGCCGAAACAAGCAGACACACAGACAAATTTTAAAAAAATCTTGTTTTGGTATATGTACCGTGTATACATCCAAATGCACTTAGTAAAAAGCGGTTATTTTAATATTACAAACAGACACTCCAATTTTATTTGTTTGTATGGATAGCTAGATTTTAGCACAACTAGTCGTATTTCCGAGTCACGTGTACCTTGTTAAACAAAATATTCTTCGAACATACTACCTACGTAGTCTATACAAACTTATTAAGATTTTGCATACTTTTAAAATGTGCCATGGTTCTAATACAAATTGTAATAATTACTATTGATTTCTTATATTTACGCGAATACTACACATTGAAATGAAACTAAATTTACGGATTTTATCGCGATTATTTTATGTCTTTTACGTTCCCGACGTTTCGGCTGCTTTACAGCTACCATGGTCACGTCGGGAACGTGAAAAACATAAAATAAACGCGATAAACTCCGTAAAATTAGTTTCATTTCAATGTGTAATAATTAAGTTTATCAAAACTGTTATTTGAACTCGGCTAGCCTGTATATTGCTAAGTCATTATGCATGGAGAGATGTCCTATCCTTATTTTCTGATTACTAAACATGACGAAATAATGCAAGTGTTTATATGCGGATTGTACTATGTATTATGCAATGCGAATTAACGTATGGGGGTGTATCAGATATGCGAGAATGCACATCACTGAACTTGAATTATGGTGGAATTGTTGTTCATATTGCAAATGAGATCAGATCAGAGCGTAAGACTTTGTTCGGTACGACTAGTGCGAGATTATTCGTGAGCTTATCGTATACTTTATAGTATTCCGTATTTAGACTTTTTGTATGGAGAATTTAAATATTGATTTCTTATATTTACGTGAATACTACACATTGAAATAAAACTTATCTTACGGATTTTGGTTCCATGGTCACGGGAGGACGGGATGGTTGCTGTAAAGCAGCCGAAACGTCGGGAACGTAAAAAACGAATAATAAACGCGATAAAATCCGTAAGATAAGTTTTATTTCAATGTGGAGAATTTAAAGTTTTAAATACCGTCCGCTAGAGGCGCTGTTCAATTCTCCATACAAAATGTCTAAATACGGTAGAATATAAAGTATACGGTTAGCTTACGAATAATCTCGCACTTGACGTACTGAGGCATTTAAATTCAATAAAAACACAGCCGTCACAAATTACAAATATTGCTGGGCGGAGACATTTATTATAATCTAGTACCCTATATAATTTTATTTTTATTTTATTATACAATGTCCTATTAATAAGTATATTTTAGTTTTTTGTTTTTGCATCTTTGTAAATAACTATTGTAAATATTTTTTTTACTATCTAGAACCCATCTAGATTAGGAAGGTAGGAAGGAAGGAAGGAAGGAAGAACAGGAGACACAAAAACCTATTATCCACCATATCGGTAAGGTTTAAAACATCAATATAATTCATACAATATATTATTAGAAAATAAAACAAAGACGATGTTGACGTACTAACTAAAAACTACGAACACAATAGAAAACTTGTAAAGATTCCAGCCACGATCGGCGATGGTAGCTATTACAACCGATTTAACCAATAAAAAGACGAATAAAAATATAACAACGCAGATACACTGGAAAATACAGAACATTTCAAGAATATTCTTATCCCAACTCGTGTTATACCTGAACGAAACAAAAGAATAGATACGCCAGCATCTCATTACCGTGCCCAAAGTAAATATCGCGAAAACAACCGCACGTAAATTAGAAAAACTTGTGCATTATGGTAAAAAGGCCTCTCGTAGGGTACCGTTGGAGGCAACTATTCCAGATAATAAAATAGTGATGGAAGGAGTTTCGACTGTCCAAAGTAGGTCCCGCATTTTTATAACCCAGATTTATTATGGACGCCAGTCGGACTGGGAATGATGAAATGGCTGGCAGCCTCGGGCAATAGTCCGGTCACTATTGTATTGACCAAACTAGGAAAAGTCGAATGTGACGGTGAATACCTAATAAATGTTTGGCATTGAATGGGATTTGGGATTTTAAAGTGACTTTTGTGCTGAATAAGAAATTGAGATATGTGAAGGCAGTTCAAGTAAATAGTTATCCTGTGGTTTTACTGATCATAAAGATTTTACTGTCGTTGCCAATAAAATGAGAGAATGAAGTAGGTATACTTTTTCCAAAACATGTCCTATTGAAATAAAACATTTATTTGATGTTATAAAACTTTTTTTACCAACATTCTGCAAAAGGTCTTATAGTAATTACCATCGGGTATTATAGATCTTCCTTTATTATTTGGTGATAATGGAATAGACTAAAGTGCTGCATGAAGCAGTGATAGCCAAGTTGGTAGAACGCTTGCCTCGGTAACGAGGATCGCAGGTTCAAACCCCGGCTCGCACCTCTGGGATTTCATGTGCGAATCTCATTTTCAACCACGATTATCACTTGCTAAACGGTGAAGGAAAACATCGTGAGGAAACTTACATATCTGAGAGAACCCCTCGGAAGATGTGTGAAGTCCGCCAACCCGCACTGGGCCAGCGTGGTGGACTATGGCTAAATCCCCCTCGCATTGAGAGAAGACCCGTGCCCAGCAGTAGGACATTAAAAAGGGCTGTTATTATTATTATTATATAAAGTGCAAGACAAGAACGATCAAAATCTTATTTTAATGTTTAACTATGAATGATTGCTTACATCCATGGTTTGAGCAGTGGCACCAGTAATGAGGTACTACGTAAACTTGAGGCATAAACATAGTTAGACATTATACGGTCCGCCCGTCATCTCGCTCGGGCGCGTTTTGCTGAATTACAAACAGGTGAGACTGTTCTGCAGAGTGTTATTCAGACTGGTTTATTATATTCTAGAGATGAATCTAAAATTCGTGTAACATACACTTCTTCTAATATCATCTTCTATTGGTCAAGTTGTGGTACAAGTCGGAGTGGCTTGAATGAAATTTAGAAACTATTCCGCTCGAATAAGTACAATAAAGGACCTACTTAAGCAATATTTTTTGCTTTCGGCTAGGTAACCAAAACCTCATTATTATTATTTTGATGTCACTATGAATATGCTATTTTATTTAACAGGAAAGAGCCATTTTCTCTTCATATCCCAAACTGAAACCTAACTATATGACATAGTGCAGTTGTTTAACTTTTTTATAGCAACCGCAATGAACACAGAGCAACTGAATGAGGATCATTGTAGGTACTTTATAAAGTACTGGAGCATCCCGTTCTGTAATAACTTGAGGATTTTCAATTTATTCCGAAGGACGTAGCGAATAACGTTGGGGAACAATAGACTTATCTTTTGTATCGAGGGCCTTCGTAATAAGTATTTTATGAGTTTTTTTGGGATTTATTTGAGAAATATTTTGTTACATAATAATATTGATATTTAAAATTAGCTCCGCAGGCTGATTACGAAGTGATAACAAAAATTGCGCAATATTTGCTCTAAAATCACACACTCATATTGCTATTGCTTTATAGAATTTGCGATTAGATTTTTTCAACATAACCTATTTCTTGTTTTGATTTACGCGTACTATTTGAGAGCAAATAGTGAGCGAATGGTATTTGCTTAAGATACGTAATCAACCTGCAGGGGATAATTCTATGGACTACTTGTCTATGGTAAAATTGAGGTTTCTACGGCGTATCTACAGCCAATAACATCAAAATGATCTAATGCAATGAATAATCGTTGAAAACCATTACCGGAAAAGGCTATTCTCTTGATTACATACAATACAATAACTTGCAAATTTGGCTGAAAAAAGTATCGTTATTGGTGATTCGCAAACCCTGGCCCCTTCTAAAATATTATAAGCAACATTTCCACCAACTGAACTCCAATAAATAAACATTTGACAAGGAAAACCGAGCGGAGCGAGAAAAAACAAAAAATAATAGAACCAGCAAAAAATGTTATTAGAAAACAAACTTTTTGACTGATCGACGGCAAATAACTCTTGTAATAGAACACAAAAACGCTACATTTATTTTGTAAAGACACAAAATTGTTGTTTGTAGCAGTTTAAAATACTGATACAAATCGTATCTATTGTATCCACTATATAATACCTTCTATCTACATTTTCGAAAATATGTCTATAATTAAGGAACTGATATGGATTTTTTTCTTATTTTTGCCAGTACTGGTAACGCCTGGTATCTCGCCCGGTACCCGCTTTGTGCAGTAGTTTTGGGACACCCTGTATTTATAATAAAAATTTAACTCGGTCGTGTACATTGATAATTTTTGAAAAATAAATTGAGCTGACATTATTTTGCTATGGAGGCCGAGGCCGTCGTTTTTGTAATTTATATTTACCTGAATGATTGCTTGCGCATCACGCGATTACTGTAGGAAGGGCTGTGATGAATCTTGGCATGGTGACAGATGGTTGTAACCCAGGTCATAAAATTATGCCTTTCATCCCGAGAAGTGAAAGGATCCTCGCTTCTCTCGGGATGGTAAAAAGAATATATGTTCGTACGTAGTCGCGAGCACGGCTGGTTAATAAAAACAAAACCACTGACTGAATCATTAACTCATCGCTAAATGATCTCTATAAATATGAGATCTACGTGCTTGCACGTGGCTTTCCTTGGCCTTAAGGTGCTCGCTATGGGATGATTTTGAATTGCTAGTACGCAGTTGCTTAAAACAGCTATAGAATAATAACATAAAAATTACTGGCAAGATGACAACGACAACCTCATTAGGTCATTTAGAAGTGAAACTGCTTTCTGTGCTGAGGGTCCCGGGTTCGAATCCTGGTAGGGGCAAACTTTGCGTGATGAGCATGACTGTTTGTACCTGAGTCATGGGTGTTTAATATCTATGTAAGTATTATATACTGAGTTCGCCCGCAGTCCATTGTACGGTACCCAGTATACAACCGTTCCTTAGTGTGGGACAGTATAATTAGAGTGTTCGTATGGGGATTTAAAAAAAAAGATTGACATCAAGAAAAGGTTTCGCTCAAAATAACTAAAAAATGTAAATACCAATGTTGATTCACTTTAAAATCGTTACCGTATTTATTCGCAAATCGTTTAATATCTTACGAAAGCAATATCAGTGTACAAAATGGAGATTTTAGATTGAAATAATGTTGGCAGATGTTCATAAATATTAATAAATAACTAGATTTTACCCCGCGGCGTTGTTTGGTCCATCAGTTTATTGGGCCCAAGTGGCAATAATGTTGTCAGGGCTCTAAAACTACTTCCCTAGAAACTATTTGTCCTCCTTTGTTTTTGTGTACACTCAAACAACAATATACTGCCCAAATATGAAAAAGATCTTTTGAAAAAGAGCAACCATGGAGTTTCTTGCCCGTTCTTCTCCATAGGATCGGCATTCCGAACGGGTGGCAAAGTTGAACCTTAGCATTATGTAACAATTTTGACGATTCATAAGTATCGTTTACGTACGTGAATAAAAAAATATTCTGATTCTGTGTTTACGACAAAATGTTGACGGCAAAAATCTCATTTTACGCGTTCTATTCATAACGTGACAGTTGTTTAGTCATAAAACATTACTCCGGCTTCATATAATGTGTTGTGTAAAAATATTATGTAGTACCTATTCTATGAAAGGTGTACAAATCTATCTAGACAAATAAATAAAATTGGAGTGACTGTTTGTAATATTAAAATAACCGCTTTTTACTAAGTGCATTTGGACGTATACACGGTACATATACCAAAACAATTTTTTTTACAATTTTTGTCTGTCTGTCTGTTTGTTCCGGCTAATCTCTGAAATGGCTGGACCGATTTTGACGGGAATTTCACTGGCAGATAGCTGATGTAACAAGGAGTAACTTAGGCTACTTTTATTTTAGACTAGCTGTTACCCGCGACTTCGTCCGCTTTTTGTTAAATACCACGCGGACGAAGTCGCGGGTAACAGCTAGTACTACATAAGTACACGAGGCGGGTCAATACAGATGGATAAAGGCTGTTTAATGTCCACAGTGATAGCCCAGTGGGTAGAACGCTTGCCTCGGTAACGAATATCGCAGGTTCAAACCCCGGCTCGCACCTCTGGGATTTCTGGGTTTTATGTGCGAATCTCATTTTCAACCATGATTATTACTTGCTAAACGGTGAAGGTTAACATCGCGAGGAAACCTGCATGTCTGAAAGAACCCCTCGAAAGACGTGTGAAGTCCGCCAACCCGGACTGGGCCAGCGCGGTGGACTATGGCCTAATCCCCCTCGCATTGAGGGGACGCCGTGCCCAATAGTGGGACATTAAAAGGGCTGGTATTATTAACGTCCATAGGTACCTGTCCCCTAACGTTTTTTGTAGCCATGTTTTACCCAAAAGTCTGTCCAAAACTCAGCACTATTTTCGCCCATATAAAAAAAAAACAAATGTACGCGAAAGTGTAATAGTGTGTTAGCGCACACAACATAGCTATGTTATAAACTCCGTACGTAATAATAATCCAACACCCTGTAGGTATAGGATCAATGTTTTTATTAAGGTCAAGATGTTTCTTATTCGTACATGCGTTACTGACCATATTTTCGCAGTGTGCAATATACCTAGTGATTCAGAAATGGTATACTAAGTCATAAATCTGCGGTTTTTAAGCGCATTACGTTAAATCAGAATTTACATATGTCGAATTAAAAAAAAAATTGTTCGGTAAAAATCACAATTGTCGTTTTGTTAGGAACAGCATTTCTTTTTTAAAATCAACGTATCGACGACGTAGCGAAGCCCAGGTTTCAGGTCTAGTATACCCTTTCTGAATCATTCTGTATATACATCAATTTATATCTCGAGGCTGGAATAATATCATAATTGGATATTTGGTCTTCAAAAAATACTTTCTTATTTTTATAGTAGGTACAGTAAACTCGATCGACGCTTACCAATAAATTAAATAGACAATTACTAACTTTAATAATAATATCGCCATAAAAACACACCAACTATACGTCCTACACTAAGCAGCGCTTATATTTTGGGACCGTACAAATTGACTGAGGGCGAACCCAGTATACAATACTTATATAGATATTAAACATCCATAACTTGGGTATAAACATTCGTGCTCATCAAACAAAGTTGACCCTACCCGAACTCGAACCTGGGACCCTCGGCACAGAATGCAGGGTCACTACTAACCACGCTAATAAAGACGTCTTTGCTTCTAGTAATATATAGTATATATAGTAATACTTTTGAAAAACATTTTGACGCCAAATTAAATAGTAACTTAATTTATTACTTTTATATGGTCCCCAGTAAGTATTAAAATAAATATGTGCATCTCCCAAACTCACCGCATGTGTAAACGACTTTAAGGTAGGTTCGACTCCCGGGTCGGCAGGGTTTGCCGAACATGTTGCTGTCAGCAGATAAAACGCATCTTCTCTTGCCGTGGCACTCTCTCATTGATGTCTCTGTTGCATACGGTTCGAGGCAAGCTGGGAACAAAATGTTTTGTTAAAGACTAAACTAAGACAATTAAATAGCGCCACTAGCGGGCGGTATTTAAAACATTCAATTCGCCATACAAAATGTCTGTAGAATATAAATTATACGGTTAACTTACGAACAATCACGCACTTGACGTGCTGCTAAAATTACAATGTAACAGAATTTAATCAATAATTTAAACGAAAGAAACAAAAGCATACTGTTTGAACTATTTTACACACCTTTACGGCGGGCCTAAATAATAATTTATTCAATAAACAGGATTCAATGGTTGATTTACACGTTAAAATTAAATTAGCAATTCCGACCGAACCACGCTTTTGTTCGGTTCGTGAAATTAGGTTTCGTGAAGAATAAATTAAAGGGCGCCAATAAAAGTGAAGTGCTGAAGTTATGTGATTAATTTTCAATTAACGTCTTTTCGCAACTTTGCCGATTTGCATGGCATCATAAATATACAGTTACACAAATCACTTTTTCATTGGATGCGTACGTTTAATGTCAGATGTGTATGGATAATGATGTTCTAATGGATGGAACTTATGAAATAATACATAGGTCATACAAATAATGCATTTATAGATGATTGTATCTTTTATTTGTAACTAGCTGTCTCGGCGAACTTCGTACCGGCTCAGAGTCAAATGTGATTATTTCCATCTTGTAAAAGTTATTCCGCTATTCGGGACGGAGACAAATGAAAAAAAATCTTAGATCATAAAAATATGTCCAACCGTTCTGGAGTTATAAATGGTGTAACTAATATGCTTTGTTTTATATATAGAACATTCAAACACGATGGTGGTATTTGGTCCCGAAAAAATCAATTCGTGCATTATAAGTATAAGTTTTAAATCAAGAATTCCTTGTACTTATATATAAATGTATCTGTCAACAAATGCCAGAAAATCTTATCGATACTTTTTTTTTAAATATTCGAGTTAGAAGTCCACCAAAGAGTCGCATCCGTATTTAACATTTTAATACTCACTTTCTTCCTTCATTCCTCTAGGCTGGGGACATTGTATTGAGTCGTACTCAGTCCTGCCGTACTGGGCTGAGTAGATCGCCACCCTCGAGTGAGGGTTACAACTCAAGTGTAGAACGTCGTTTTCACAGCCCACTTTACTTCGAAATTCATCTGTTAACAAAAATGTAGTTTAAATCGCAATACGTGTTTGAAATGACACTAATCTTACGGATTTTATCGCGTTTATTTTATGTTTTTACGTTCCAGACGTTTCGGCTGCTTTACAGCAACCATGGTCACGGGAGGACCGAGGTGTTTGACGTCCTAGTGTCACATACATAAAATAAACGCGATAAAATCCGTAAGATTACTTTCATTTTAATTTGTAGTATTCGCGTAAATACGTGTAATTTACAAAAGAATTTTATTTTCAATATCCATCGCTCACTTTTGCATAGTAACGCAATTGGATTAAGAACGAAATTAACAAATGCTACTTAACGATTGTGCTTGAGCTATAGACTACACCAAAGTTTCTAAATAAAAATCTGGTTGTTTTCTCTCCCAAAGAGACCATTATGCCACTGTCCCACTCAGTGAAAGTATTACAGAAGCGACGCAGCCGCAACTGATTTAAGTGAACAAGCTACTGCAGCCGTCGTACGCCGGTCCATTTACTCTGACACGTTTCCATGTTCGTTGGGCCGCGGTCTTCTAACGCACACTAACGTAGCAATTATTATCCTTTATGCTTTGAAACTGCCGTTTGATACAATTTGTCTCGTTGCGCAGTACTTGTCGCTAGCACGCATCGCTGAATATGTAGCATTTACCACACCTACACACGACTTTCTGCCTTATCGTGAACTATTAAGCGACTCAAATCGGGACCTCAATTGGAACATCGTATTTCCTTAGGTCAAGTTAAGTCTTATGGTTCAATTTTGCTATGTAGATCACTTGAGATCCTAGTTTGAGTCGCATTGATAGTAAGCCTCCAGATTTGATTTTGAATTGAGAGGGACAGAGGGTCTATTCCTTCCGTCTTAATAGGGCGTCAGAGTTCACCAATATTGCCTGGACACCGTAATGCCATTTTCGCATAGCAATAAGCGGACTTAGTTTTAACTCGAAGATTTGCTATAGCGTTACACCTGTTTCATTCAAACGAAAATGTTCTTAAGTGGGTAGGGACTAAGTTCTTCAATAAATTGAGAGTTTTACAATTAAATGAAATATATCTATACTATCGTTGAAACCCGGCATGCACGAACAACCTGCCCCTTTGCGCCCTTTCATATAAAACAATATACTTACACGGACGGCACTTGTATGCAACTTCGACGAATCTCCTAGAGCCAGGGCACGGGTCGACACCGAACGCCTTAGGGCTCGTGTGGAATTTACACTGCCGTTTCTTCTGACAAGCCTCGACGACGGTCTGCAACAATGAATACTGCGCAAATTAGTTAGCATGCCTGTTCTCTCCGGACTTTAGTTGGAACATACTTTGTTTTGCCTGCCCTAGAGGTGAAATCTGGTTGGCAGCTTTCATTACAAAGTTGTTAGTATAGTGAACGAGCCCCGCTTTGCAGTTCTCGTTAACAAATTGTGTGGAGTGTTTACATAGTTTGATAGGTATTTTGCTTCCTTTTATAGCAAAGCTTTCTATGTGGATGGCATATTTATTATAACTTGATAGATCCAACCATAGTTTATAATCTAATCTATTGATTTTCATTGATGCTGAATTTTCGTCATCCCATGTTCTAGGATACTATCATGTAGTATAAGTTATGTTTAGTATAAGTATAAGTTACAAGGACTACTATCTCAACAGTCAAGCTTCACCTAAACCACGACCTATCGTCGCCTAAGTTAATACAAAGTTAATCTCGCGTCTTTACTAAAAAAAACTGAATGAAGAGAGCTAGAAATTGACCTCATATATAACTTTGGTCCTAGAAATTCATGACAAGTTAGCCGGAGTACATACGGTATGATTTTGTTGTTTACACCTACGGAACGCTGCATTATGCGTGACTGATCTGATATACAATTGACTGATCTTACCTATAAAATATATTCTAAGTCCAACTGCTTTTTAATCAAATTCCTATCAATCCCACTAATATTATAAATGTGAAAGTTTGGATGGATGGATGTTTGTTACTCAATCACGCCAGAACGACTGAACGGATCTGGATGAAATTTGGCACACATATAGATTATAGTCTGGAATAGCACATAGGCTGCTTTTTATTCCGGTAAAATGAAAACGCGGGTAGCACCGCAGGGCGCAGCAAGTATAATATATAATCTTCAATTATAATTTTATAACATGTTTATTCCTAACTTTTTGATATAAAAAACTGTAACAGCTCGCTCTAACGTTAAAACGCACTTAGAGGTTACCCATCAAGAGAATACAGAAACGAGTTTTGCTTAACCACTAAGCATATTCAATGAAGCGGTGCCATTATACAAAATGTTTTGAAATATTTTCATGTACAAAGTGCTACATAATAAAGGCGGCGTAAAATAAACCACTTTGTAAGTTAGTTGATATTTTTGCATTAATATTCATTTTCAAAATTACAAAAGTAATTTAAAAATGAATATTTTATCCCATTGCTGGGCACGAGCCTCCCCTCAATGTGAAGGGCGTGTAGGACTTAGTCCACCACGCTGACCTAGAGTTAGCAGGGTTGGCGAACTTCGTACATCTTTTGATCTTTTGTTTTCCTTCACCATTAAACATGTGATAATCGGGATTGAAAATTAAATGATGTAATCCAGAAATACCAGAGGTGCGAGCCGGGTTGACCCTACAATTCTTGTTTCCAAATGCAAGTTATCGAACAACTTGGCTACCATTGCTTCTTTTAATTTTAGGCCTTTTTACAAGAGTTATAATCTAGGTAAATTAATTTTGGTAGGTACATGTAAACACCATTTTATATAAACGGAAACCGATAGTCATTGCTTGTAGCTTCTACAGTTATTTTTATACATAATAAACCCAGACAAAAAAATCTGGAACCCGACATCAATGTTGTTTCGAATAATAAAAGAACAATAGAGTTATTACTCGTATTTTTCTAGAGAAAATGTTAAATGTAAGGCAAATATAGGCACATTTTGGTTACGCAGGATTCCCTGAACCATTTGACTTGGGATTTGAAGGGTTGGCAGTATTGACAGCCGCTCGTAAACGCCCCATATTGCGTTAGCATATTGAAATACTTTATTGTAAATATGGTAGTGTTTGTTTGTCACTTCTTGACGTCTCGGCGTTTATGACAGCTGGCCAGATATTACAAATTGGGAAATCGGGTTTTAGTTTGAAAGTATTAATTTATGCGCGTAACATGCCCATCGGTTATGATCACATGTGTATATGACACTAGATCTATGTCATAGTAGGTTATACAGATAACATTCCCAAAGAAATAAATCAAATTATTGGAAATATTAAAATAGGACCACATACTAAGTGCGCGGTGAAATGTTTTCTTTAAAAAATAAAATTAATATTAATATTAGGCTGATTTCAAAATGCAAATCTCCGCCACCGATGGCCGATGGTGGTGGGGATTTTCTGAGTGCATTTTGAAATCTGCCTAATTTTAATTTTAATTAACTTGATTGTGTAATATTGGAATGAAGTTCCTTATCGCGCGTTACGAAAGGGGGCTAGACGGAAAAAATTATCACGAAAAGTTGTAACGACACTTTTTGCTATTTTTGTCGTTTGCATTTACATAATGGTCAGTATTTAAGAGACGAGAGAGCGTTCGGCTGTTAACCGAAAGGTTGGTGGTTCGAGCCCACCCGGGGTCGATATATTTTTGTTTCCCAAAATTATTGATTTTTTGTACATAATAAATAATAAAAAATAATAAAGGAACTTCGTTCCATCCGGATGTCCCTTGACACCTCTCAAGTTTTTTGTTAAATATTCCTGTTTATTTAGTTCTATTTAAGTCTTGTCATTATATGGTACTAGTCAATTATTTGATCGTAAAGTTTAACATGTCATAGTTATATAGTCGAACATAGAGCTAACAACCCAACTCACATATTTTAAACGTCCTAACTATTTGAATCGTCGTTAGGTTAGTTTCCTACGTTAGACTTTTTAGCCGACAAGTTGGCTTGTTATATCGACTAGGTGGCCTATTTCAGTAAGCGAGACCTAATTCTCAGTTTCACTATTATTACATACCATATTGTGATACTTGCTAACTAAGGTAAGGTAAGGTAGGTAAGGCTTATATTTACGCGAATACTAAACATTGAAATAAAACCAATTTTATCGATTTTATCGCGTTTATTTTGTGTTTTTTACGTTCACACTGTGAGCACTTTCTGCGTAGATCGGACCCACAGATATATGAGAGATCGGACCGCACACAAGAACTGAATATGAGGGGACCCCAGTTCTTTGACACTAGGACGTTAAACACTTTGGTCCTCCCGTGACCATGGTTGCTGCAAAGCAGCCAAAACGTCAGGAATGTAAAAACATAAAATGCACGCGATAAAATCGGTAAAATTAGTTTTATTTCAATAGATAGGTAATTTAAAACCACTAGCAAACTCACGTACGCAAAACTAGACACACATAAATTTCGTTACGCCAACGACAGTTATAATTCGTTCGGTACTTCAGTGAATAGATCTTTGAGAAATCATAAGCACTCATAAACCGGCGGCGTATCATGTAAGTAGCACTGAATTTTATTATGTCAATTAAATTCAATTCAAAATGTGTTTTTAATGAGTATTTTATGATGTCATAATTCTGGGGCATTGTGGATTTCCAGCGAGATTTTGATATGGATTTAGAGTATTTTAAAATACTACATAAACATTTCTAATGGAAGGAGTTCAATTAGAAATTATTCATGCTAGGATTATAGTAGAAGTTAAATCATTAAATCGCAACGTATCTAAAACTTGTTTAATATAAGCTACTAGCAGTGACAGCCAAGTTGGTAGAACGCTTGCCTCGGTAACGAGGATCGCAGGTTCAATCCTCGGCTCGCAACTCTGGGATTTCTGGATTTCATGTGCGAATCTCGTTTTCAACCATGATTATCACTTGCTGAACGGTGAAGGAAAACATCGTGAGGATACCTGCATGTCTGAGAGAACCTCTCAAAAGATGTGTGAAGTCCGCCAACTCGCTCTGGGCCAGGGTGTTGGACTATGGCTAAATCCCCCTCGCATTAAGGGGAGGTCCGCAAATGCTTCGTGTAGAAATCGGTAATCAGCCAAATCCAAGCACAGACCGAAAGTCGACCCAAATACAAAAATAGAACAAGGAAAAAAGGATAAAAAAAAGATTTATCGTTAACAGTAATTGAGGAACAAACACCCAAACACATTTACGTGCAAACTAATGTAAATAACACCGGGAAAGCGTGTTTCGGTTGACCCCTCTGGCAGTGGTACCGTGACCAATATGGCGTACTGCTGGCACGCGTGCTCACTAAACACAACGTAAACATTGTCTAACATCCGATAATGTGACTAATGGCGATAAAGGTATCATTATTCAACTATTTGTAGCCCAACATATAATTCACTTCTGGAAAAAAAAGCACCCGAGTATATAGAGGGCTGGTCTGGAAAGGTAAACTTACCTTTGCAATCATTATTACAAGACATTTTTATTTAAAAAGCAATGGTTCGCCAAATATCATATTGTCATTTTCTTGGGAACCAACATTTATTTTATTTGTTAATCGACATATCCAAGTTCTGACTTTACATAATCATTAAAAATGTGCTAAACACGCGCAGGTTCAAAACTAGGTATACGTTATCTGAATCAGCCTGTATAATATGCTGTAAACCGAATCCAGTCTGAATGTATTAAATCGGATATGTTTCCTGAACCACAGTTGATGTTTCACCTAAATCTCTATAATTTTTCATGTAACCAAACTCCTCAAAAATTCGCGGTGACAATTGTCTTACCAGTGAATACTGAAAGGGAACTACAATTAAGGGCTTCTTATCAACTAACCTGTAACGCACTAGGCCATACACAAGACGTGTCTCCAATGACTTCCACAGCAACCGGCTGGTACTCTGCTAGGTCTGAGGCGCAGCTGCCTTGCGACGCCGCTGCCCCGTACTGCGCTATCTGGATGCTGATGGTAGTGCCTCGAGGACACACGAGGGTCACCATCTCCTCGTCACATGCGGCTTTTTGGTGAGTGCGTAGTGTACCGAGTAGGAGTTCTGGGGACAAAGATACAAGTTTATTGTAGACTACTTACGCCTGCGACTTCGTGCATGGGCCTTTTGTTTCTTGGCTATGCCGGAATAATTTATTTACGGGCATAAAAAGTATCTTGAATGCAAACCCGACTTATAAGCTATTAAGATTTCAAGTTTTATAAAAAAACGTCGAGCAGTTTTCCCCTGATGCCCGAATAGACATATAAAAGGCTTTAAGTTTCTGTATACAAAATCATGTTTGTTAGCATATTTTGTTCCGAATACATGAGAGTAGAAAAAAATAGTAACCTGAAAAATTTAACGCGTCCTTCGGGATATTAAAACATACTAAAGCCCACGTGAACTAAACTGATATTAGTAGCAAGCAGGACTTAATTCATAGCTCATAAAGATGGTTACCTGTAATATTTGATTTATATTAAAAAAACGTACCAAGATTATAAGTTGAAACATTTGAAGATATCGAAGCCTAATAGACAATTACTTCTGTCTACACCTTAGAGCATACCTACATAAGCTTGTTTATGTACAGAATTAGAAAGTCTAGTGGGAAATTCAAAGCATATTTTATGTGAGTAGCTCTGATGTCGAATATTCTTTTTTCTTACAGGATCAAGATGTGAGGAAACCTGTTATGTGGAGACGTATCATAAAGAAATTAACCAATTATAGATAGTTTTATCCTAGCCTCAATAGGCCTGTGCCCAACATTATTTATGTATTTATTAAACTCTTTATTGTACACCAAAGAAATAAACAACAATAATCAAAGACAACAGATAGATAATACAAATGGCGGCCTTATCACTAAGATGTGATCAGTGACATTAGTGGACGATGGCAATTTAATAGTAGAGGAAAAACACATAAACAAGTAGGCTATGCTTTAGGCTCCTGTCGGTCTAAAAATATGTTTTCTATTCATCCCAGTTCGAACTTAAATCGTATGTTTTTAAGCTCCACCAGATGCTTCCATGAAAATTCCGTTCCTTTAGTGTAAGTGCGATTTAAAAGCACTCCGATTTAAATAAGTCCCTGAGCAGTCGCTTCACCCTTCAATCCTTTTAAGTTTCTATTTGGTCCTAGGTTTCAGGTGAAAAACGGCATGCACTAGCTCTCCTTTAACCTAAAACCAGGGTTTAGAATAAGTGTTAATATAAGCAATTTGTCGAACAAAGCATTTCGAACAAATTATTTATACAACAGCAAATCACAACAATTTATTTAAACTATAGCATAGTATGCAACTCAAGCCCTCATTTTTTTTTTTTTTTTTTATTACATTATAGGCAAGTATTTGATCTCTACTTGGTGATCCTATAGCTAAACATAAATGCTTTTATAACAAAATATAGAATTATAGAGACCTTGCGCACAGATATTATTGAAATGAATTTGAAAATTGGGGCGATTCTAGTCCTTGGAGACGAAGTATTAATGCTTCCAACTTTGAATTTGTAATTCAAATTTTTAATATAAGCTGAAGTCAAATATTCTCGTTAAAATTCCTCCTTCACACAAAAGTACCCTAAAATTATGTCTTTATCCCAATTAGGTTTGGTACTTCAAACTTCAAACCACGAGGGCTAGTTCCAAACCCATTTTGTGGTAATTAGCGCTATTGTAAGCGTAACATGTGTTGTTAAATGGTCTAGACCCAAATTGGTTGTAAAAGTTAGAATAAAATAAAATTTCAATAACATAAAATAGTTTCACAATTAAAGAAATGAACGTTACATAATTATTGGCAAAAGTTGTAGATCCCGTTCCCCAATTGTTTAACACACCTACACACATATCTACCCACACATTTGTATAACTACGAGCGTAACACAAGCTGTTATAACGTTTTGGATATAATATTAACCTTAATTGGCTATATATTTGCGAAATAACAATTAGAAAGCGCCCACAGACACCACAAACTACACGAAGCGGCCGTTCCGCAAATTGTTATGAAGAAAGCCAGCATTATTACTTTTACATTGTGTTTCACTGTACTCTGCTATAATTGGCTGTGGGGAATAAGTAAGTAACCATCTTGGATTCATTTAATCTGTGGCAGATAACGTTTTACTTATTATATGGTGTATTTTAAGACCAAAATGTAGGTTAGTAATCTATATTCAGGGACAATATTGTTTGGACATTTTTAAGTTTTTTTTAGTGGTTAACTTATAATATAGTCATATAATAATAATACCAGCCCTTTTAATAATACGCTCTTATTAAGAATCAGAATATTTTTATCCATGTAAACCATTAAGTAGAGTTCATATAAATCGTTAAAATTTGCTCAAAATGCTAAGGTACAACTTTACCAACCGTTCGGCCGTTCGGAATGCCGTTCCTATGAAGAAGTACGTGTGAGAAACTCCATGGTTGCTCTTTTTAAAAAGATCTTATACTAAAGAACGATGAAGGAACGGCTAGCTAGGCTGAAGTAGCTAGTCAAAAAAGTACTGGCTCTAAGTATATAGTAACAAGTTAATAGCTTCATGGTTCCCACAATTACATATTACCTTTGTAAATGAAGATTATAAGGAAAAGAAGCCAAGTATTTGCCATTCCACGCTCTTAAACCCATACAAATACAATAAAATGAAGCCTCCTCCAATTTACTACAGATATCAAACTGTTATCCATACTTAATACTAATTTATAACTGCCGATAAATCTGGAGCAGTGTTTACCTTATCTTTACAACATGGAGCCACACACATGTAGTAATAAACCGTGAGATTATATTTTATGGCGGGCGTGCGATGGCCGCGTTGGTATCGTAATGTGTTGCACGAAGCGGGATGGAGCGGTTACTGCAGGCGATTCGCATTTTGAATGGGAGAATATTTATATACAGGGTGTAAGTGAATTCGTAACGAAAACTGATACCATGAATTCGACTCATGATAATGAAAAAAATACAGCTCTGGGGGGGGCAGAGCTGTAATTTTTTTGGTGATCATTTCATGAATTTATACGTATACATTTTTTTTGTATTCTTAAATTGATTTCAGCATGAAATCATAATAGAGGTTTATCTCGACGTGTTTTTAAATAAAAAAAATACATAATTACTAATTAAGGCCGAAAATCGCAATGTAAATTAAAATTCGATACGTTTAAACGCGCTCGTCACTGGAACGCGTCGGATATTGCGTGGAGCGCTGTGTTGTGATCGTGTTGCTTATGATACATTACGCGCTCAAAAGTTCCATCATTTGCGACCCATCACTTTCGATATAAATTAATTGAGTCGACATTGAGTGTAAACTTTCGCCAAAGTTGCCGTTACTTACACCCTGTATATTCTGTTAACGGTCGGATTTCTATTTTAAAATGATTTATTTTTATACACTCTACAGATAAGCTGAAGAAAGCCTTCAGACATTCACCGCTATTTAACAGACAGGCTATTATTGTATTGCAATTTTAGCTACCCAGCCTTCTTCTTTTTATATCTCTCATTACCTAGTGCTATTAAAAGGACTAATCTTTGGATGATCTAATCCAAAACGGAACTACTAAAAATGCTTCACGATTTTGTCATTAGAAACTACAAAGGTTTATAAATACGCACTACAGATGTTAAGTATAACAAGAACGGAATATTGGACGGTGTTATCTATGAAGTAGTCAGCCGAACAGGGAGTCATTAAGGGGATGTGATCTATTTATAAGCGGGAAGAAGCTCGTATTTCATAGTTGACGAGAGGCGTAATAGGCCGCACGTGGTGGCTGCACCAACCGACGGACGGATGGGTGGCGTTTATTAGTGAAGAGCGCAATTTATAAGCTGAAGCGGGTGTGTGTGTTTATCATTTTGATTTTGACGACCTGATTAGCGCAGTTGGTGGTGATCCTGCTTTCTGCACCGAGGGTCCCGAGTTCAAATCCTGGTAGGGACAAAGTTTGTGTGATGAGCACGAATGGTTGGTATTCGTGTCATTGATGTTTAGCATCTATATAAGTATTACATACTGTGTTCGCCCTCAGTCCATTATACGGTACGGTACTCCAACTGAACCTAGCACACAATCTAATAAAATGAAGCTATTTATTTTCACTAACACTTAACATCTGCCTTTTGCAAATAGTAGATTGTACAATAAGTGCTTAAAGTGAGCCGTTTTATCTGAGATGATTATCTGCCCGAGCCGAAAACGAGGGTTGATATTTAAGTTGAAGATAAAATTGTGTATTTTATAAACGAATTATACACTCTGCTTTTCATTTTGATTGCAAGGAAATTAAACAATGATAAAAATTTAATGTGAAATTTGATTAATTCTGTATCTAAAACAAACCTTACCTGGTTTTAATTTTTATTTCGTTATACATAAGACAAATAATTTAAAATAAATGTTATAAAATAATAAGTTTTTTTTTTCAATGGAGTTTTATTGTGTTTGGCTGCAGAGCGTCAATGTCATAGTCTTAGAAGAGGTCAACACTCTTATGCATTAGAGTTTAGAGTATAAAATGCAGTTTTAGTCCGCTTAAATCCAGCATACGCGAGAACTTTAAGAGCATGAGAAGTGAAAACAGATTTTTTTGCCTCGAGTTTAATTTTCTTTGCCTCGACTCGAGCATCTGTTCCGTTGCGGTAACTATGCATCCTGGGATAATGAGAATTGAATTTGATGAAGACACGCCCAGTACAGCATCCATCTTTGTCACATTATTGCTTTTGCGTGACGCAGGAGTTTAGTGATGTTGGAAATAATTATATTATTTAGTTTTGTTCGTTATTTCTTGGCATGATAAGGTAAACTTATCTCTGAGGGAAACGAATTAGATTTCACTTTGTCTTGCTATTTTTCAAAAACAAAGTCTTTCTTACTATTGGTTAACAACCATATGCAGATCAAAATAACAGATGTCGAACAAGATCTCAATTGCCTGATTAATATTCTTAATATGTTGATGACATACTTGCTTATTAACATTTTATAGATCTTGACATCAGAAGCCGAATGAGATCTTCTAGAATTTACGGTTGTGTTTATGACTTAAAAATTTTTTTAATATTACGCCAAGCTTAAAAAAGACTGATAAATCGTGCATTGCTATTGTCCTGAAACAGAAAACATTTTTAACGTGTATCCCTTTTAAGGTTGGCCGCGAAATAATGGAAGCTGAACTTGATGAAGACGCGGCTAGGAGCACATTAATCTTTGTCACATACCGTTGGGCGGTACGCGTCGCTTTTACAAGAGATAAGAATTAAGCTTGAGATGTGTAGGTACATGTCGCTCGAGTTTAGATGGTGATTGTAGATGTAGGGTAGTAGTGTGAATTTCAAACTATGGTATTTTATCTATGTAACATTACATAATTTTGACATTTAAAAAAATCTAGAGTAGCATTTGTTTTTTTTTATTCTTTGCAAAGACATCACTGGGAAGCTGTTCGATCAGTAAATTCGGACGATTCAGTTTAATCAATTCTTATATTAAAATTTTGCTATTTATATATTACTTCTTTTTGCTATTAAAATTAAAATTACTTTAAATGTGTTTCGTATTATTATTTAAAAATATACAAAAGACAAAGGCCGAAATCTAAGCGATTTTAAAAATAGCTTAAATGGAAGGTCTGAAGACCCAATAAAATATTTTTTTACGTAGCAAAAGAAAAATAAGACGCAAAACGGAAACTGGATTAATTAATAAGCACCTTAATAAATTTGCTTTAATTAAGCGAAACAACCTTAAATGGCTTCGGGATTTTTTTAGGGAAGTCGTTCAATTATATTTTCTGTGTACTTTATTATAACGATTTCTGGAATGTATACAATTTAAAATGGTCCCATTGTAAACATTTACTTAGTCACAACAAGGTTCCTGACGAAGGTACCAACCAAAGTGACAAATAAAATTAACAATTCATGTCAGAATTTAAATGTGACACCGATGCTCCCGAAGAATGTATGCGGGAAAGTTGTAAGTACAAACATTAAAATAGAATTAAGAGAACAAGAGAATGAGTTGAACTATTAATGTAACAATTACTGTATTTATTAATGTTACTGTTAAACATGTCACATCAGTGAACTCTGCCCTCTTTATTTCTTTTTAAAATCTTATAATTCACCATAAAAATCAACCGCAAACAATAACAAAATATGAGGGTGCCCCAGTTCTAACTATGACACTAGGACGTTTAACACCTCAGTCTTCCCGTGACCATGGTTGCTGTAAAGCAGCCGAAACGTCGGGAACGAAAGAAGATGAAATAAACGCGATGAAATCCTTAAAATTAGTTTCATTTCAATAAAAATCAAACTGATCAATTTGTTTTTTTTAAACTGTACAACAATTCTTTCTTAAAAAAATATCTTCATATACATGTGTGGGTACTTGTACGATTGCCGGATACTCAATATCAGCTATAAGCTATCTCATATAAAGCTTTTTGTGCTTGAAACGTTTATATTTAGCTCTATACACCACTTAAATCTTCCCGCGTTTATTTTTACGCACACTGAAACACTCTTTGTGGTATTTGATCTGTAAACACAATATACATCTGTGCTTATAAGAGTAATTCTAAGAGAACGCTTGATGGATTTTCTATTAAATTGAAATCCCTTTTATCTTGCCTCCACCGGACTTTTCCTTGTACGCATTCAGGTTTTTTGGGTTTGATCTGTTGTCCTTTTCTGTATTGTAGTTTTGTATTTAATCGTTGATAGTGTGCTTTAGATTGGACGTAGGCGATGCTTTAGATAGTTTTGCCTATATAAAGTTGTTAGCTCCATCTAGTGTCCTCGAGACTTACCTAAACGAACACTTGATGGCGCTAGAAAAACTTGTCAATATCACTATACTTGTTCTGTGAAATACCAAAAAAGCTATTGTTCTGTCGATCCTTTGCGCTATGAAAAATTGAAACTAATCTATCCCACGGGAACCATACATTTTACCGGGATAAAGAATAGCCTATGTGCTATTCCAGACTATAATCTATCTCTGTGCCAAATTTCATCCGGATCCGCTCAGCCGTTCTGGCGTGATTGAGTAACAAACATCCATCCATCCATCCAAACTATCATTTATAATATTAGTATAGATTCAAATGGTTTAGCAGTATTTATTTAAATTACCTATCTTACTCAACATATATAATTTACAAACTAAGCTCTCAGGTCTTTATATAAATTAAAATGGGGAATAGGTATGTGCCAAAAAAAAATACCAGTCTGGTTCATGTCCGTAACATTGAGCCCATTATCCTTAAGGAACAACTTCCAAAACATAAAGCCGAGATTTTTATTAGGGAAATCTTAATTTTCCTAATAATTAATCTCAGATTGTGGCGGACCCTTGTAAAAAGCCTTTTATTTCGAGGCGCAAGGTATTTTTAAGGACTGTACCTGTTACATCATTTACAAGCAAATGAACTCCCGAGTTCTTCTTAATTTGTTTTCCTTTTTCTCTCATTTGCCTGCCTTGTTATGAATAAAACATCGTTCAAAGGCTTGTGATTGTTTCTATAATAATTACACTTTAATTAACATGTTTTCCGAGCTATTAATTTGGACGTTGAAAAAAAAGACTTCAAAGAGAGAGTGACAGACATCTTGTTTGGATAACTATTGAATACCATTGAAGATTGCCGCTTGAAGAATCAAATTACTTATACTTGTTATCTTAAATATTATCCTTTTGATGCGACCTGTTGCATTCGAAGAAGTCATTCAAAGGGATAGTTTTACGAGTTGGAAAGGGAAAAAACTGACAGAAGTACGGATGGACATAAATGTCTGTGGAATGTATGGACCAGCTTGGCGTCCCACCAAAACAGTTTTACGAGCAAACATGGGCCTATAGTAGAGGCTGCCCCCAACGACTGATTTATCGTCTTTCCGTTGAAAAGCATAAAGAATACAGCTGCAGACATATTTAGCGGTTAATGGGACGTTTGGCTGTATAATGTTGCCTTAAACAGTATTTAATGGGTCCTTCTTGGGGGCCTATTAACGTTCCTTCAGATGTTCGATAGATACAACAATCATGAGCAGTGTGTAATTAAAAAAATAGTCTGAAAATTTGTAAAATCGTTAGTGGAGATATAGTTGTTCCACGTTTAAATTCCATAAAAATAAAATTCTTTTAGCATTTAATTTGTCTGTTGTTTTTTAAGATTTCTGTAGCAGTATTACGCTATTCCGATTGGAAATTGTGGCTAATATTGTTTCGCGCGGTTTTCCATCATTTGGAAGATGTAAAATAAAATAGCCTACTTGAATAGCCTATTTAAATAGCCTACGACTTGATGAATATGATGACGTTGGTTTATTCATCGCAGCATTTGCCTGGCCGTTAGGTCTAGATGCTAGTTCTCCTAGATTAATTATTATCAATATGTATACGCAGCCACTATCACTTACTGTCGGTAGATCAGCACTAAAACTTTGCAAACTCAAAACAAGCGAACCTCACTTATGGTGGTAATGTGGATCTTATACTTACGAGCTAACTACCCAATGCCCCAGTTATGTATTAGTTTTGTGCCGGTTGTACAGTTAAGTTGTGTACAAGATAGACGCAACCACATCCTTTCAACAACATGTTGCACCGCTGATAATCATGTAATTACTCGGATTTAAAGGCTTTAAAATCTATCTGAAAGCTAAAATTATAAAAATGCCGGCCAAGTACATGTCGTGTCAGCCATACACAACATTGCCATCCGTAACCATAACAACAAAGAAAACATACACTAGGTACCTAAGTATACCATTGAACAGATTATCTAATAGTTCTTATGAACAGATATTTCACTCCGCAAAGATATTTAAATGAAAACCGACTCTTGCTACAAAGCAATAAAGTGCACTTCAGCTCGCACACTAACCCAACCGCCGGGGTACAGCGGGCTGTGGGTATTTATCGCAGTAGGATCGACAAGTGACGTATGTCCGACCATAGTCTGACTGTGACGTCCGACTGATGAACATACCGAAATTATAAAGCTTCTTAGTTTGACTGTGGAAACTTAAAAAGGTAATTTTTGAATCCATACATATAAATAAAATTGGAGTGTCTGTTTGTAATATTAAAATAACCGCTTTTTACTAAGTGCATTTAGATGTATACACGTTACCTATACCGAAACTACATTTTTAAAATTTTTGTCTGTCTGTCTGTCTGTCTGTCTGTCTGTCTGTCTGTCTGTCTGTCTGTTTGTTCCGGCTAATCTCTGAAATGGCTGGACCGATTTTGACGGGACTTTCACTGGCAGATAGCTCATGTAACAAGGAGTAACTGAGGCTACTTTTATTTTAGAAAAAAAAAATAGGATCTCACGAAAAAAAATTAAAACCAATGTTGCAGCGCAGCGCCTGATTAAGTTTGATAGCAACAACCTGCAATGCGTCCCGCGGGCTCAGAATGGGCGAGCAGGCTGTTGTCAACGGTTGTCTTTGTTAAATACCACGCGGACGAAGTCGCGGGCAACAGCTAGTTATAAATAAGAACGACGAACGCGTCGCCTAAAATTCCTCAGCTGTGAATTCACAAGATGCGGGTATGAGAAGATGCAAACTATTAGATGTGACTCGGACGCAAGTTGAGTAGCTTAAATTCCAGATTCAAGGAGTCCGAGAAGTCCGTGCAATTCAAATGGACAGAGTTTCACATCTAGTCCTTAGTTTATTCTCATGGTACAGGTAATTTCAAAAGTGCATATGCAAATTGTTGTATAGATTGTATTATGGAAATCATGTGGATGGTCTCTGAAACGTGTAGGAGGGGTTTTATCTTGAATAGATAATCACAAACAAACGATATTGCAATCACAATGATTTCGTAGAAATCTTATTATTCGATTAGAATTTTCTAGGAATATTATATAACAATCTAAGATCTGGATTTAGTCAATACATGGCAAAAGACGTGACGTATTACAGCGTGGATACCTAATATCATCGAAAAAATATTATCTGATATTTTTTTTGTTTTACTACCTAAATGTATTATGTTGTGTACGTTTGTCTATCGTAGTAATCTTGTAATCATATCGAGTGAAATAGCCGATACAAGGACGCGACCGCTGGCTGCCTTCAAGGTTGAATATACCAAAGCCATCGCCAGACATCTCCAAGCGAGGAATTTCATCAACATTCTTATTTTTAACATAAATCTTGTTTATTCATCTCAACTAGTCATATTTTATACGGACAATTGTCTGTGAATTTGCCTGTGTAATATTTTGAGTCGATAGAATAATGATTCTGTTGATATTATTCTGAGAATAACGGAATTTACGTTTATTTTGGCGACCTTGCCCGCCCCATATTTCGACACCGCTGTTTGTCCTGTAAGCCGAGATGATCAAAGCAATGTCCATGGTCTCTTGTGTAGAGTGTATGTTGTAATATGGTTGACTAACCTGTTTGGCATGTAGTAATTTAAGTTCTCCAAGTGACAAAGATTGAAAAAAAAATATAATTTTCTCACGAAGAATAATAATTTACCTTTTTAAATGTTTGTTAGAATAGTTGTTCAGTACACAGAAAATAAGCGAGCGATGTTTGATGTGTATGTTTATTTGGAGCTCCTATAAACCTACAAAGTAAATAAGCAAACGATATTTGAAGCACATTTTTTTTTGGGATTCATATCAATTTAGTTTTTACCTGCGTTTGAATTATTTTAATAAAATAGTAAATTCGTTTGATTCGAATAAAATATAATAGTGTTTAATTTTTTCTCTTTGTGCTTAGATATTCATGATTGATTTCAATTCGATGTGATTGAAATAGAGAATATTTCAATGTGTGTTATTTTGTGAAACATATTTTTTTTTTCTTGCGTATGATTAGGTATGACAGAGATTTCTTTGCGTAAACTATAATGCTTGATTGCAAGAATTTAGATTCGGTTTTAATTTGTTAGTAGTTATATAAATGTATAACGTCACAAAAATGAACACCATGTATAACCATGGATGAGTATTACTAACAAAAATAATCTAAAATGCACACTTATTATTAATCAGTAGGTATATATATGTCTCCGACCTGAGCCGTATGTTTCATGTAGAAAAAGATTAATTAAAAAAAATAACATTGGCTAAGCCACCTAAGCACAGATACATTGAAGTTTTTTTAAGTTTTCTATAAGGTCTGTGCAGCGAGCGAAGCAGGGTTTGTGTTTGTGGCTAAGATATAAAATTGTTCAAATTTCACTTTATTTTTTTATGATTGTTTTATTTCCTCGCCTAACCAATTAGAAAGTCATTATTATATTCAGTATTTTCAGTCTTCTGTAGATATTCATAAGAAGAATTAATCAATAAGATTCCAACATCAATGAACTATCTACACCGATGCTATACTTATTCGAAATGCTCTCACTAAGATCTAACGAAGCCCCAAGACTATTGAGTTCGTATTCTATGCTAACTTAGTCGTACCTCAACAATACTCATGTGTTCTTAGTTTTGGCAAACACCAAGTCAGTAACGAAGCAACGCTTCGGGAAACTCGATTGTGTTAAGTTTCTGACTCCATTTTTGCTTTTAAAGTTAGTCTTTTGGAGCAGGTTAGTCATGGTTTAATTTTAAAAATGTTTTTGTTTCATTTTATCGCATTTATAAACCCGATAAAATCTGTAAAATAAGTTTTATTTCAATGTGTAATATTCGTGTAAACATAAGAAATAAATATTTTTGGTTTATGTTAAAAGTGTGTATATTGACCACCAATGATTTAATAATAATATGGATTTCAAAAGAATGTCTCCTAATAATCCTAAACAATACTAATTCACAGAAAATAAAAAGGCTCGTGAAGACTTATTTTTCAATTTACAAACCCATCAAATAACTGTTTGTTATCTGTCTCTCTCATACACTTATTTCGAAGTTATGTAATTATTATTAATATGTATGTTATTACAACGTGATATATTTCGAATAATACAAAGTTTACGGTATAACCAATGTCAGCTCTAAAATTAAATCAATTATTATGGCATAATTATTTGCTTAATTGGAATGCATCCAACCGAGACAATATATCGTTTCAATAACAATACAATTAGGGAATCTATTTTAGAGTTAGTTACGTTGGGCGTTCAATACCCTTAGTTTAATTCAAATTGCCTAAAACAATGATCTTGTACCATTCAAGAAATGAACTGCAGTTAGCACCGTGGTGATAGCCTGGTTCATCTGGTCTCATCTGCCAAAGTTTGCCCTGATCAGGGTTCGAACCCGGGACCCTCGGTACAGAAATCAGGGTCACCACCAACTGCGCTGATACACGTACATATGGATCACAAGTAAGAATAGATACAGTTTTGTTGCTTTATTTTTCTTGTTGTTTTCGCTTGTATACCTACTTATTTCTGTGTGCTTAAAAACACAGAAAGACTGACTTCTCATAATAATAATTTGTTTCTAATAAGTTAATGCGATGAAATCACTATATCCTTTTTAGAATAGTATAAAAAAAAATATTTTGCAAAAAGTATACAAAAAATGTGTCAAGACAAACTATAACGCGAGGGAAAAATAAAAGACGGCAATCTTCAAAGAATGCATTCTCATGCAGATGTGCTGTGACGTGGGTACATGACCCAGTTCTGCAGTCTGCAATAGCCTGCAGACCCTCTGACCTGTGAGGCCGCGCTTTTAGTACAGCGGAGCGTAACAAGAGCGCAAAATTACGCTTAAAGAATTTGTAGAGCAATAACATTAGCATTACAAGCATAGCAAGCAATTGAACCATGTTTGGCAACCAAGAAGATAACTAAATAACATGTTATTTAATTTAGTAAGTGCGTATCTCAGTTATTTAAAATAAACTTATTTTAGAAAAATATAATTAATATCGCCATACGAATATATAAATAACATATAGAATATGTATATATGTAGCAAGGAGCGCTATTGTTTTTTTTAATTTTAGGATCTCAAGTGGAAATGGCAAATCAGAATGCATAGGAACGGAGTTAACGCACTCCGTATGCCATGGAGACTATTCGCGCGGTCAATCTAGCTATTAAACATAGACGAAGAAACAAAACAGATGTGTCAACAGCATTATTTGAAACACAAAAAACCGAACCGATTTGTGACTACACGCGAATTGATTTCCTATATTTACGCGAACACTACACATTGAAAAAAAACGTATTTTAACGATTTTAGGGTTTTTTAGGACCGCACCCGCCATTATATCAGATTTGATGAAACACAGATCCGCGCAAAAGAACACCGATTCCGACCAAGGATACTACTTGAGGCCATTGAAATTAAAAAAACATCCTAATTAAATCCAAAACCAAGCGCACCATTGCAAGACCTGAAGACACTGTGAGCACTGCGTAGATCGAACCGCAAGCATCAACTAAATATGAGGGTACCCCAGTATAAACTATCACACTAGGACGTCTAACACCTGTCCTCCCGTGACCATGGGTGCTGTAACATCGAAACTTCGGGAACGTAAAAACATAAAATAAACGCGATAAAATCCTTAAAATAAGTTTTATTTCAATACGCGCGAATACGCGTGTACTGCACAGATCGGCTTAGCTTTTCGTGGTTCAATATATTGTTCGCGACTCCGTCTATATAATTTAGTTCGTCTGAGGTACTAGTATATGTGGCCGCTGCCGAGATCCAATTCGTTATCAATATCGTTTCGCGTAAAACGTTACAAACACGCCTCGATAAATCTGTTTTCTACGCCGAGCACCAGATGTGTTACTAACCGCCTTTCTTCCATAAAACCCATATTTTTGCTACCAACGCGCCCTAACCCTTTTAGTTTACCAAGGGGCGTTAGACCGTGAGTTAAAAGCCTTCCAAGGAAAGGGGTTAAAAGCATTGTAATTCGATTGAACATAATTAGGCAGAGCTGATACAGAGTTTCGAATGAACGTTGGATGTTTGTGCACGGGTTAAAATTGATTGCACGCCCGCGAATATTAACGGTTAGTTAACTTTTGTCAAATAAGTACCTACCTTATATTTGTGGTGCCAAATTCGTATTGTAATTATTGTACCATGATCGATGAACCCGACATGAGTTTAACATTGTTTGATGAACACACCAACTGTACGGTCCCAAAAAAAGTATGACTTGTATTATGGGTATTACTAATAATTGTCTGGGGTCAATCCTAGTATACAGGGTGATTCAGAAATGGTATACGAAGCCTTGAACCTGTGGTTCTTTAGCAATCGAGTTGTCTCTGTGAGTGCGAATGTAGGCACCTACTCTTCGTTTTACCACAGAAACAACTTTAAGAGGCGGCCGGCAAACAAAAGCTGAAGTTTCTGAACGGATTTGATTAAACTTTGTACTGTATAGCAAGTGATAATCATGGTTGAAATATGATTCGCACATGAAATCCAGAAATCTCGTTACCGAGGCAAGCGTTCCACCAAATTGGATATCACTGCTATTTTCTACCAACATGGCTATCACTGCTACCCTTACACCATATATAGTGTGAATGTTATAATCATAGTTACATGTACTGTCGGCTACAAATAGATCCAAGTAAGTATATTGCGTAGTCAAATGACAAGTTGAAATGGGTTCTACGGAAACAAATGAAATGACTTGTCAAATACATAACAGCTACCTTACAGTAGCTTCATTTCAGGAAATATATTTTTTTCCTACTGGATTCTAACGGTTTAGTATCATATATTATAAAAAAATGTTACATCTAGCTAAATTCAGTATCTAAGCATTTCGTACGTCTATTTACGAATCATTTATATGTTATGTAATTAACCTACTTCATAGCATTTTTTTTTACTTGTTTTAATAAGGATTACTATTATTTAATAAAAATCTAAGTAATATGCTATATAGGTGTAAGAAAATATACAAGGCTAACAATAGGTTATAAAGATAACATTCCACAAGCGATAAATCTAATTACTAGAACTAAAATAAAATACATCGCTAAGTGGTCGCCTTTTAAAAAATCAAACATCATTCACACAATTAATTCATACATCAATGTGATCTATATAACTTTCTTATTCATCTGTTAAAATATTTAACACTATTAGCTTCGTTAGCCCCTCAAACTAAAGGCCATAGTTTATGCTAAGGATGGACTTATGTCAATTATTCAATGTTCACGGTGTGTTCGAACCTACAATATCTAGGTTCCTTTAACCACTAGGACTAGGTCTCTCTAGCCTAGGACTAGGACTATCTAACCTAGGACTAGGCTAATAATGAACTGGTTCTAATAGGATTACGTCGAACAACGTTAGACACTGACGTCACAGATTTAGGAAGTTCGTTACCCATTGGTCAATCACACAAAAATAAGCTACTCGATATGTTTAATCTTATTCCAAAGCTTAGCTCCAGTCAAAGAATAATTCTCCAATTAAATTAATTCTGGTTCATTAAAAGCCCGGATCACGGCCGTAAATCAAGCTTAACTAAATAAAGCAGTCGAGTGGCATATAGCGTGGCCGGAATCGTTGGTTTCCTGAAGTGCGCCACTCCGGCGTGAGTAGCCAATAAATACGGGCACCGTGCGAACCGCGACGTTATCCGAAAGTTATTTTAAAATAACGCTTTATGGGAAAATGTATTTAGAAATAATAACAGGCTTTTTACGTTTGTAGAAACTGGGTTTACTTTTTAATCAAACTACGTAAATATTTATTTATGGAACTTTTTTAGGTTTAGGTAACATGAAGGTGGTCAGGTACGAAACAGGTTTCGGATAGAAAAGTCTTGTGAATTAAATAATATAACTAGAAAAGGACTAACATCTGTATATACATAAAACAAAGTCGTGTTAGTTACACCATTTATAACTCAAGAACGGGTGGACCGATTTTTTTATCTTTAATTTTTTAGTTTGTCTCTGCCCTGAATAGCAGACTAACTATTGAAACATGGGAAAAAATCACTAAAAATATTATAATAAAGATAAACCATTTTCTCAAACATTGGATTCTGGGGCGCTACGAAGTTCACCCGGGCAGTTTGTTAAGTATAAATGACATCTCTAGGTACAATAAAGTTCCTAAATTCAGTACACACAAAAGAAATGAGACTCAGCAATTCAAAGTCACTCATAATCAAAAGAAGTAATGCGTTTATTTTGTAAGCAATGACAGACATTTCAATTTTATATGTAAAGTTAGATCCGGACATGAATCATTCCTCCAGGAAAACGAATGGAGACATTTATCGAAGGGAATATATTTAGAATTCGTTGGAGTGAAAGAATGATTTGTTATTTGAATTCTGTGTAACATTTTTATTTGATTTTCCTTTAGGAGTGTTATCCTTGTTTATACTGTTTCTACAAGGGTCGAAACATTTCGAGATGGGTTCTTGACGAATTAATTCGCTAGTTAAGGCTCTAGTATCGATACTACAGCTTATCAACAACTGTTAATGGTACTGTACCGTTCACTAACGTCATGAATAAAACTCCTTTCTGTATATGGGCCGCAGAGAAACTACATTTTAAATAAGCTCCATACCTAAACTTATAATCTGAGTGAATATTGAATACAGGATTTATATAAATATTTCGGATATTTTTAAACTGAAATAAGAGATTTCAACCTAAGTGAAATCAGGGTCTGACGCGTTTCAACCTGACGCAATTTATCCGGCTTACAAAAACCAGGTCCGGTGTAAATGTTTTCGGTTAAATAGAGACGCACCTCAACCCGTCGCATTTAATCCGGTTCATGAGATTGACGCATTTCATCCGGATTATCGAATTACATTATAGATGTTGAAATGACTAATTCATGAGTTTACTCTAGCTAATAATATAATTCATGGGCTATTATTTATTTAACCGTTTTCCAGGGACTTTTCCAACATAAGAAAGTTTACGATGCAAGCATTTTGTATGTAGGTATTGCTTTAACCCTCACTACCAACTTTTGTTACTATTCAAGAAAGCAAATCTTGGTATTTGGTGAAACATTTTCTTTATGTTCAAATGTAACTTGGAACTGTAGCGGGTAAGTTTAATGAAACCTTATTTTACTAAAGTTATAGAGTCAAGAGAATATAAAAAGAAAAGAAATAGAATACAAGGAAAAGTAAACTTTAATGGAATAGTCAGTAGATCCATTCATTCCAAACTCTACAATGCGGAAAGGTCGTCCAAGTATGTCTTAAGATGTAAGTTTTCAGTGATGATTTCCTAGAACAATATATTATTTTTATTTAAGTCTATAGTCATTTGAATAAGAAAGTTTTAAACTACCAGTGGGTAGTATTACCTGGAGTCCAATTAGTACCAATAACTATGGCTAGTAGGCTATATTTATTGGCGCAAATTGGACATTGAATATAATGATAAGTTAAATTAGATTGAGACCCATTGGATACGAATGAAGTTCGCCAAAAATCCTTAAATTTATTGAAATAAAACGAATTTTACGGAATTTACCGCGTTTATTTTGTGTTTTTACTTTCCCGATTTTCGGCTGCTTTACAGCAACCATGGCCAAGGGAGGACTGAGGTGTTAGAAGTCCTCGTGTCATAGTTTAAACTAGGGTACCCCTCATATTTTTTTGATGTTTTCGGGAACGTAAAAATACATAAAATAAAGGCGATAAAATCTGTAAAAATAGTTTCATTTCAATGTCAAGTAGGTATTCGCATAAATATAAGAAATTCTTAAATTATATTTGTTTGCAAAGATTATTATATACCTAATTTAATACCTCAACAAGCTCAATTTTCCTTAAAAACAGCTTCCTTCGGGTACTTGTAATAAAACGTGGAGGCGTTCAAAACAATTGCCTTATACGAGAGTCGATATGAATAAAATTTTATTTTTTTATCATGTAATGTACTAAGGATGAAGCAACGAAGCGGGGTGCCCATAAAATATAAATAATGGCTTGTGTGATCGCCCTGTCGACTTCAGCACGGGAAAACTCGTTCGGTAGTATTGAGTCGTTTTTGTACGCGAATGAACAGGTTATCTTCCTAGCTTTCAATGTTAAAAGTTAAACCTTAATAAGAATACAACGCAAACCCTAGGATTTTATAGAATTCCGTGCCCAAAGGGTCCAAAGAGACGGTGCAATGGCAACGTAGTCCGTCCGTTTGTTCGTCTATAACTGGCTTCAAGCTTCTAATGTGTTATAAACACTATAACTTGGAAGTCCGACTTGCACTTGGTCAGTAACTGAATTGAAAATAATACTTTAGTTTCCCTAAAGACCTTTTTCAAGCACATAGAGTTATACAATGGCACAAAAAACTACATTGGCTAATCTTTTGGTTGGTAGAAATGAAGCGAGGTTCAAAATTATTTTGCACCCTTCATGTTAGTGTTTATATATAACCAAGCGTTGTTTTGGGATATGCATTATAATATGATATGATAGAGGGACCCATCACGCGATTGCACACCGCAGCTAGCAACTAACCATGATTAAAATTCAATGAGAAAAGAAATTACTCCAAAATCGATGCATATTCTTTTTCTTTTTTTACGAAAAAAAAGATTTTTTTGCGATGAAATCAAATGGACATGCAAATGGCCTCACCCACAACTTAGCGGGTATTTTGCCAATGTCAAGTAATTAATAGCAATAAATCATTCAATAAATACACATTATAAATAAAATAATGAATGTGACATGTTGATACGAAAATGGCGTGTCCCATCGATGCATATAGTCACCATTGCATAACATATTTTCAATCCCATCACGATACCAGGAACAATATTTCGATTGTCGCGCCGTCTACAATATCCAATCACAATAACCTCGCATCTGTGTGTAGCAGTCGACCGATACTGCAATACTCTTATTGTGATTGGTATACTCTGACACAAAGCGATTTGTACGCCTTCGGTTATTAGCGAAACGTGCTTCCACACGCGCTCCCTTTACAGGACTTTACTGGGTATGTTAGAGATTTTCTGGTTGAGTTATTAAACGTTATTAGTGGTAAAGTAACTTAAATGGAATTGGGCGTGCTCAGACTGCCTGCGTTGCCTCGCGAGATTAGCTATGGCACATGCCTCGTGTGAGTGCCAGCTAGGCAAATTACAGATTACAGCGCTCGTGTGAGCAGCGCGTGCATGTGCCTGTTAGCCCGCGCGCAGCATGTGCCCGAGCCTACACCTCAAGGCATCGCGTATGAATTACGCAACTATTTTTGATAATGTATGCGTCTATTCTGTACATGGTTAGTGTCTTAAGGGTGCATGCTCTAGCTGCTTAATTTATTGTACTTATAAATATGTACCCCGAATTTTTTGACGTTTTATAACAATCAAAGGATATATAGTACTGCGCACAAGAATTTTGCTTTGCGCAGTACTATATGACAATTGAGAAAGTAATACAATGTCTGTAAATTCGGGTGTAAATGTTTTATTTATTGATTGTGATTTACACATCAAATATATTCTTATTTGTGTTCATAGAAATTTATATAAGTTTTTCGACTGTACAAATGTACAGGAGCCTTAAGTACAGACAATTTTATTCCATTTAATCTTCTTGTGCCCTAGAGATTTTGTGAAGAGTGATTCAGTGATATTTAGCGGGTTGAACAAATATTGTGTCTTATTAAAAACGCACAACAACTTATATATATATCTCTTAGACCGAATAACTCAAAACTCAAACTCAAACATTTATTGCAAACTATATGTTCATTGGTCTTACATTAGTTTTAGTACTTATGACATAGCGGCCTTCTTCAAGCATCGCAATGTTGAGGGGCTAGTTCTATCTACTAAACACGATTCTTAAATACTAGGTACAGGAACATGTCAATAGAGTTGTTTTTCAATGCTTATATGTAGTCGCTAGATAAAATTATAATATATATATATATATAAAGAAACATATGTAACCACACGTCACATTTATGACTTACGTGACACACATTACATTGAACAAATCGTATTGATGTATCGTCGCGACGTGAGGTGAAACGCCTCACGGAATCCAGTGATTTTTTCTCCCCCCTATCTTTTTACACGACTGCTCACAGGAGTACTATATTTATAGCCCAGAATAAAAAATGTAGGCGTAACGTTAAATCACTCTTTTTTCTGGCAAAAATTCATCTGTTGCGGAGATTTTTTTTGGCCCAAATGGCAAATGGGACATGTTAAGTACTGCCATTCATTTTGAGTATACTTTAAGGGAGAAAGTGTAGAATGCTCGGTCAATCAAGTTGACGAGCGCATGAGTGAGTTCCTGTGTTTGATTTCCGGGTCGTGTGCAGTGTTTTTTAACCGAATTCAAAAAGGAGGAGGTTCTCAATTCGGTTGTATTTTTTTTAATTTTTTTTAATATTTGATTTACCGTTTTGAAATAGTTCGTACCTGTTTCTTTTTCCTTTTAAACTACTTACTTATTCGCGAATTTAATTAAAAATAATAATTTTTATATCGCCAGTTAGGACTATAGCTACTCACGTGTAAGACAAGTATATAAGCTCATATTATCCGCACATATAAGTATTCAACAAGTCCCTTTGTATTCCTAAAAACGAGATCAAACATCTTTGTATTCACGCAACAACGGTTCCACTTTTGCGGTGTACATCCTGCCTATCAAACGTGGTCAGTGCTATGTATTTGGTCCATTAAGCCTCCCGAAGCAGGATTATCTGACACGTGCGAGATTAAAGTACCTACTGTTACACTTCTGACACATTTTTTGTTTGGGGCATATAGAAAATATGGGGTCTTTCGTTAATGCTTTATGTTGTGTGTTTACCTTTTTGCAAAAGGTTACCGTCCGTCACGTTATCCTGCTCAAACTGTGTTATTAAAGAGGGGCTTCGGAAAGGTCTGACATAATTTCTTATTGTTGTTTTGGATGGTACCTTAATGTAGGGTGCGTGGAAGAAAATGGTGTGAAACTAAGTATTTTTATTTTTAGGAAAATCATATATATATTTATATATAATAAAGTCGCGTTAGTAACACCATTTATAACTCAAGAACGGTTGGGCCGATTGAATCTCCACCTCGGAATAACGATAAAAACATTTGTTCATACATTCGATTCTGTGATGGTGCGAAATTCGCCGGGACAGCTAGTATCTTAATAAAAAACCATTCAGTTCAGATTCAGGGTCGGTTGTTCTTAATAAGCATATATTGGTACACATTGTTCACTACATACTATGACAAACGAAATTAACACATCAGCTGTTTAGTCCCAAACTAGGCGACGCTTATGTTATGGTTACAACGGACTAGGATCAATTCCAGTAAAGGTACATATATATATAGGTATTATAATCACACTGTCACATTATTGGAGGAAAATGCCTCTCTCTCTCTACCCGGATATTATCACACGGCTAAATCTGTATTAGGTAAGGTAATACTTGCCCATCCCATTCACATCATGCCCCTTGTTACAAGAGGATACGACATTAGTGTTAGACTTTTGTCACAAACCTACATTCGTGTAGGTTTAATTATATAGTCTCGGTGTGTAAAATATTATTAAAAAAGCAGGTCTTTGTAACATTTAAATATAAACTTCAAAATTCCACTATTAATCACTTATTGAAATCTAAAAGTAACATTTTATACAAAGCGTCCTTTGAAACTATTTCTTATAAGTACTTATAATTTAATATTTACGTTGTGCTCAGTATTCAAACAAATCTAACGCCCGAATAATTATTGTGTATACCCAGGTATGTTTGTCTTACTAAATTAGGTTCAGCGCAAGTTTGTATATAACTTTGGTTAGTAAAACATTCGCTATTAAAATAATATGATGGTAATCAGAAATTGGTCGCGATATATACGATGGGTCTCTACTTAATGATCGAAATAGAAGCTTGTACAGGTAAGCCCATGATCGGTCCTAAAACAACAATGATGCTAGCATGAAACGATTTTGAGGCATGAACAACATATTTTGGTCTCAGTAAATAACAATGGATATTTATTAAAATAAAACTATTTTTTTCGAATTTTATCGCGTTTATTTTATGTTTTTACGTTCCCGACGTTTCGGCTGTTTTACAGCAACCATGGTCGCTGGAGGACTGTAGTGGTTGACGTCCTAGTGTCATAGTTTGAACTGGGGTACCCTCATATTTAGTTGTTACTTGCGGTCCGATCTACGCAGAAGGTGCTCACAGTGTGTTGAGGTCTTGCAATAGTGTGCTTGGTTTTGGATTTTATTAATTATATTAATTACTGGATCCCAAGTCGGTGGTAGCACCCAGCCATCTTCCCTATTGAAATTAGGATGTTTTTTTTTTAATTTCAATGGGCTCATATCACCCATGGTTGGAATTGGTGTTCTTTTGCGAGGATCTGTGGTTTACCAAATCTGATATAATAGCGGGTGCGATATTGTACATGTTCACAGATTGCAGACTTCGTAGTTTCGTGGTTCGCGTAAATATAATACATCAATAATAGATATTTAAAATGTTTTATAGTTAAATACCTACTTTTTCTCGCGGGGTTAAATTTATTTGCTGAATAATCCAAGGAGGCACCCTGTGCAGTTTTAGACAGACATTTGTGTCCCAAGTGGTTTTATTTACGTAACGTTACATAACCCTAAGTATATTCCGTCCTGCTCACACAAAACATTTCAAGAATTAGTATGACTGTGACGCATGCTTTCTCAATGACTATACGATTATTCGACGCCCTGATTAGCGCAGGTTGTTAGTATTTTATTTTTATCTTTGATTATTCGAATTTGTCTTCGCCCCGAATAGCAATATAACTATTAAAATATTGGAAGAAATTAGGTTTCCTCATACATCTAAGGCGGTTCGAAGTTCGCCGGGACAGCTAGTATCCACTAGCATATAAAAATTAACTATTAAAACCTAATGATATACCTAAATATAGCAGGATACGTGGTTCCATTTATCAAGTTACAGGAAAACTTAACTAATCTTCGAGAAATGTTCGTAAACTTACCAAGATTATCGGCTCGGTATAGCGGGAATATCGCTACCCATAGCAACACCAGGAGGCCGGTCTTGCGTTCCATCTTTCAGGATAATAGTTTGTCACTTTCTTATCTGCATACCACTGGATGCTTCAATGGTGTGGTGCATGGTACACTAAATTCGTTGGCTAACTCTAAATCGTGATCTGCAACAAAGAAATTAATTATTAGTTTAACAAAGTAAACAATAATACACGTAATTAGAAGCGGTATATACATTAAATTGGATTAATTTGAATATGCAGCGATAAATCTTTTTGAGATATTTATTATCAATTCTAATAATATCGTTAGACATTACGGTTACACACCCAACTGTACGGTGCAGATTCCCGACGTGTCGGGTGTTTTACAGCAACCATGGTCACGGGAGGACTGAGGTGCTAGACGTCTTAGTGTCATAGTAAGAACTGGGGTACTCTCATATTTAGTTGTTGTTGACGTACGTAAAAAACATAAAATAAACGTGATACAATGGATTTTTTTAAATGTGTAGTATTTTTGTAAATATAAGCAATCCATTTTTTTAAGTCGGTTAATAATTCAACGCTGCCCTTATATTATACAAATGAAGTTAAATATGTAAAGCAAAGATTTGTTTGTACGCGGAAACGGGGCACGAATTACCTCTGATAAATACTTGAGCGCCCATGCCATCAGCTTAAACATTAGTTTGAATTATGTATTACGCTATTATAGTTAAATTGTTGTGTAAGTTTATACACTTTAAGTAGTAAGTTTATATACGCGGTTATGATGTATGGTAATGTTTCAGTGATTTCCATTATTACCTCGAACAAATAATGGTGATACGAAAACAGAGCAGTGTGCAGGCTGTAACATCGTGATGGGTCAGTTTTGTTAATCTACTCAATCAATATCGCAATAAAATAACTATTTTTATTTTTCAATAGACCGGTAGCGCACTCATAATATGAGTCTGTAGCCGGTCATTAAATGTTGAATTGGTAGTATTTTTTTTATATTTAAATGTTGTATAGTTACTTTAGTTGTTTTAGAGGTAATACAAATAATATGGACTCTTTAATATATATTTCTGCAAGTGCTCCAGTATTATTTACACGCAGCAGGTACTTAAGTTTGCCAAAACATAAACAAGGAAAAAGTTTCAAAGCATTTTGTTTTCACAATAAGTACGTACTGAGCTTTTCTGTCTTTTTTTTTTATTTTTTTATTACATTTTAGGCAAGTATTTGATCTCGATCTCACCTGATGGTAAGTGACGATGAGATCTACGATGGAGCATACTTGCCTAGGTAGGAAGGCGGCAGTAGATAAGAGACGCTACATTCACTAGGCTCATGCAGCGCAACTGATCTGACCCGCCATCCATGAATGGCAACACCGAACCGAACCGATGTCTTGCCTTGGAGAGTCATAAAGAGAAGGAAAACAATAGACAGCCGTCGCCCCGTCTCGCCTCGTTATGTACGGGGAGGCATGAACTATTAATCATTTTATTTTGCGGTATGATTGAAAACAAACTCACTAAATCACTTAGATATATATTATAAGATTAGTTGTACCATTGTTTTTAACAAAATAAAAATTATCTTATCATATGTAAACTTTTACGTGTTGAGTGAAATACTGTGTTTCCATAAACGTTGTTATTCAGTGAGAGAGTTGAATTTAACTTTTATTTGACCTGATTTAATTTTTTTTTCCAGTTGAAAATGCATAATGCCCCACCGAAGGAACGGCATGGAGGAAATGTCTGATCTGTCCGGACTAAATACCCTTGGTGGCCCTTCTAATGCCTGCTGGAGTTAGGATCGCTTGCGCATTCACATCGCTGCTCCAGCAGATCAATGGACACCAAAAAATTTTGCTACAGAACTTGCTACAGAACGTATGAATTTCACATTCATTTCAGGATTTCCTTTCTTATTTCCATTTGATAAAAGTATATCTTAAGAAAGTTCAGCCAAGCTACAGTATTGTGTATTAAACATACGAAAGGCGCGGCCTAACTGAAAACTATTTCGTTTAGGACTCAATGGACCCTCGATTTAAGTTCGGGTTTAAAGCGACCGTACTAGTTTTGAAGGGGTGGCGAAAAACTTGAAGCTTTTCCTTTGTTGAGAAACCTTTTTACTGGAAAAATAATAGTTACGTGGTCACGAAAGTAAAGCGAAACATTTGGTTCTTTGTTTCGGTCTTAATGTTTGTTGTTTCACAGTATCCATTGTGTTGGTGTTGTATGCCTCACTTGCAGTGTTTAGCATTTTTTTTTGTTACTTTTCATACTCAAAACTAAATTAAGCACCAGCGGAATACTATAGAATTACATTAGATCGACTGCTTGACCTTGGTCTACTAGTCTTAATAACAGCTAATCATAACCCTTATAATAATACCAGCCCTTTTTAATGTCCCACTGCTGGGCACGAGCCTCCCCTCAATGCGAGGGGGATTGTAGGAATGTATGGGAAGAATGTATCACTTTATTAGTATTTCACATTTTCAAAACTCACCTAAAGGTACGTCATATAATAAACTCAGCTCTTAATGTACTAAGTCAGCTAAAAAAATAAATCTATAATAATTTTAAGGCTGATAGCTAATTTACTATGTTCTCACAGACAAATCCACATACAACAACCGCGCTATTAATATTTCAATCGTAAATCAATCCATCTCCCTCACATGAGGAGCACCCTTATACAATATTAACTAACATAAACAAACAACCCTTAATTCCGCTCACACCAATCCCGTCCAATGCGCGTTTTGTAAACAAACCGTAAACATTAATATAAACAAAAGCGGTCCTAAATTAAAGTCCCAATTCCGTGATATATAAAAAGACATCTATTGTGGGTGGACCATTCCGTAGGCTATATAAAACTGAGTCGCGGCCACAACGATTGCCTACATTTATTCTGACGAGTTTTATAGCTAAGGCAGATTCGTCTGGAAAAAAATATAAACGTAGGTTCCGTACCTACTAAAAATACAATTAATTTATACAATTGACAAAAGTGTCGATTAAAAGTTCGATTATGTCAATGATGATGCGGATCTACCTAAATCTTGAAATATTAAAATAAGGTGTAACTTTAATAGTTTAAAATATTTTAAAAGTTCGATCGCTAGTTTATAAAGATAATTTTCGCAAATAAATTAATATTTTTTACAAATTAAAAAAATTACACCACATGCTAAGAACACGTTAATACGCTAAACGTTCGCTTTATTTAAAAAAAATAGAATTCATTAACACAATTATTTTATCCATATTCGTGATCCGTATGAGGTATTTGTTAACCTGGTAAAATATACTACACTTTTTTATTACACCTTATATATTAGTAAAATAAACACCTCAAATAATGTCTAACTATAACAAACGCTTGTATAATGATATAATATGATCTCATTATGACTCAGTTTCGAGTAAATCATATAAATTATACGAACACACCGAAGGAACCCTAAAACACGTATCTCGTTATCCGGGAAGAAGAAATTAACACCGAGTAAGAAAGCTCTAATTCTTATTTTTGTACAACATGACAAAACAAAACGCGGAGGAACAAAGACAGCCCAGTTTTAATGTAGATGAACAACAGTTTATTTCATCTGATAATGATTAAGAGATGTCTGTACGGCCCGAGACAAAGAGTGTGATTCATAAGCTGCATTTGCAGCGATTCAAACACATATGCCTTTATAAGGATCTTAATATAGGCTACTTTGAGAAAACTTGGAAGCGCATCAATACAAATCTTATTTGATACCTGCTAATAATTCAACGAAGATTTTCCATAATTGTTTTATATCCAATATTTTTTAAATAACTAAACAAACTAGGTACGTATTATTTTATTCCCCAAATGCACAGAAAAAGAAAACAAAACTGAGTTGGAATCGCGATTTTCCCGGCTTTCTATTTACTCCCTGTGGGAGTTACAGAAACTCCTTTCAATATGGAGGAAGGGCCCACAGAGACCAAGATTAAACTAGATTAGATCTTGGGATAAAGTAGCGTTAGGGATAGGGCTAGCTAACCTTTTTTTATTTATACTAATAGAATGTTGAAGGCTAATCCATACAATAGTTTTAAGTGTAAAGCACTATGAACGGACATCAATTTGGTAGAAGTTTTTTTTTGGAAAACTACCAAAATTCCTGACCTTTGTTCTAGTCTAGTTCTGTAACATATCGTTGAACTGGATAGGCCATACGATTAATATATCCATGTCGATAGCAATAATATTATTGTCAAATCACAATAAAATAATTACAAATCCGTGGATTACGTAGGCCTTGCGGATGATATATCCTCAAATAGTATTTACGATGAAGAAAGCCTTATACCCAGTAGTGGTTCATTATTAGGCTAAATGCCTATTTCACAATGAGCTAATAAACCCTATCCACGGCATATTTGACGGAAGGCTCATACAAATCCTGTTTATTTTTTTGGGAAAATGGCATCATCCACCAGTGAGTGTGTTTGGTGTTTTGGTAACGTCAAGTAATAACTTTAAAATAAAATAAGAATATTTATCTGGCAAGAACTGCGACAAGGACTCAATTGGGAGACCCTGAAATAGATTTCACAATTTTATTTCAAATTCCTGGATATAATGGCTAACATTCTACGAAACATGAATTATAATTCTAGGAAACACACTTTGTTTAATGCACCTTGGTATTTCAGTAAAGTATTCGAAGATACTGTCACAAAATAGGACGGAGACGATACTCCATTCTATTTCGTGTCTGTATCCACCATCCAATGGAGCCCATTGGATCAGTGGTTATCCTGAATACAAACCCAAGCTAAAGTAAGTATTCGAATCCCTAATTGGACTTCTGTGAAGTGTTTTCAACACTTCCGAGGCTTTAGTGGTTTCAATTCTGTTTGAATGTGACAGCACGTTAGTTAATATTGTCAATATTAACTAATGTAAGACTAAGAACTTTACTATCATCAAAAAAAAATCAAATCGTAAACTAAATTTAATTACTTTTGTGATAACAGTTCTAAATTATATAGACAAAATATCACCTAGGTTGATTGCCTCGACAGGTGAAATGAGGGCTGGCTCTTTCCTCTCCAAAAATTAGCTTGATAATACAGCGAGGAAATGCAGCCAGCATTCTTGCCACCATTCCACGGGGACAATGTATTTATGATACATAGTTTGCTGCCATACATTTTTTTAAGTTTTTTTAATTTTCCTATTTAGTTTAACTGTAATAGTACAATTTAATTAACGTAAATAATTGATGATGTTGTAAATTACTCCGGTAAGTTGTATAAAACTAAAATCTGGGTAATGATTGCCTCGCGAGACTGCCTTGCCTGCATTCACCGCGTGCGGCAGCCTGCTGAGCGATCAGTTCAAGTGAAGATGACTCAAGCGGGCTAACAACGAGACAGATGACAGCGATCAGGTGAGGCGGCACGAGCGCGGTGTGCCTCACGTGAGCCACATACTGACTGAGCGAGCATAAAGCTACTTAGGTAGACAGTAAGCGGCAAATTCAAAAATTTTAGGACTATGAATAGCGTATATTCGGATAATATAGAAAATAAAGTGTCGTTTGATATTTCTGGAGCTTAAACGACATTACTCTAATTGAATTTTAAAAACCAGTTGCTAGCCTAAAAATAATTACTCCTAATATGGTAGTTTTTTTTTTTTTGAAGAATGACACAGGTATACAATTTGATGAAGGCAGATTAAAATCATGCGAACAAATACTGTATCAGACATCGTTAGGCAAGTTTTATCCATAGATAACGACCTGTCTGATACGTGCACGGCTTTCTAATTGGATTTTCGCTGAAACACACTCGGTAGAGTATGATCATGGTTGAAAAGGTGGAAGTGATTTCAGGTGCCTTATTAGGAATGGTCGCAGTGTTGCGGATTAATTGCTATCACTGATTATAGATGGAGAAAAATGTTTTTTTTTTTATTACATTATAGGCAAGTATTTGATCTCGATCTCACCTGATGGTACGTGACAATGAGATCTACGATGGAGCATACTTGCCTAGGTAGGAAGGCGGCAGTAGATAGAGACGCTACATTCACTAGGCACATGCAGCGCAACTGATAGTCATTCATTTGTGTTTTATGAACTACAGCTATTTTATTTGCCCCAACCGTGATTCGAATGCACCTCCCCCTCCCTCGGACCCTCGGTACTGACAGCAGGGTGACTACCAACTCTTCGTCGAGCCGTCATATTTTATTAATCTCACAAGTAGGTATAAAAAACTTACACCGCTGATTATGGTTGTCATCTAATTTGAATAGTAAGCTCAAGCTTACTAATTACTGATTAAAACGGAAGACTGACGTCACTAAACTTTCTTCAGCCCTTTGATCGCATTGTCTATGGTTGGTGTTTACGTCAGCACCGTCACTCTCAAGCTATTAAAGAGCTTCTTTGTCGGGATGAATTGAGCTTAGTTTGTAATACATTTATGAATTAGAAACGGCCTTGTTGCTCTTGTCTTTTGACGGCAATAGTATGGTGATTTATGGTTTCAAGATTTTCTATGTAAATGAAAGATGTTGTTTTATAAATACAGGCTTATTTTCTTCTAACTCAGAATACTTAGTCTAGAATAAATAGATCTGAATCGGTGCTAGATCTATTTATGGTAGACTAATATATGTAGATATATAGATAGTTAGATGATCATACATTTTGTGATTTGTATGTATTGTCTGAAAGTTTGTATTTAGATAAGAATCAAATATATATAATTTTATTTATTGATTTGCTATCGATGATTGCTTTATTCTCTCCTCATTTTTAGTATCTTTTTTCTCTGGCACACCAGAATTATTTAATTCAAAAGATTTGTCCTTTGGGCTTTTAGGTGATTGAACATCTTGGAACAAATTGGAGGAAACATTTTTTTTTTTTTCCAGTCAAAGCCTAACTCCGAACCGAGTGGAGCGATAGGGATTTGGCTTTTATCTAAATTGAACGATATACGAGAAAGCGTGATATTATTGGAGGGTATTTGTTTGAGGATGGCCTCAAACAAATACCCTCCAATAATATCAGTGTTGCTGTATGGACAGCAACACCTGAGGGGATGGTATGATAATGTCTGTACGGCAAAATTAATTTATATGCATGTCTTCGGGCGCCATGACTCTGCAATTGATTGAGTATATTCGTGCAAGCTATGCTACTTAACTATAGATAAAAAGATATAGAAAGTAATTAGTATCGTGTCAGCTCTTAGTGTCCCGTAAGCTTTGGAATAATTGAAGTACATGTATGTGTTAATTATATTTGCAAGTGAAAATATAATTAACACATACATGATTGTATATCAACTTATAACAAATGTGATCAACTTTTGTGATTGTATATCAACTTATAACAAATGTGATTAAAGTCGACTTTTTTGCGTCTGCGGCACTGTATCTAAATGCCTTATTACAGGGTTTAAATTTAATGGATGTCCAAAAATTACAACAGGTCTCTGTGGAACGGCGCGTCTTGCTAAGTAGGCTACCACGATACTTAACTTATTTTGCCTATGATATTCATTAACTTTAAAATTATAAATACGTCTCATCTTCATTAGAACTTTTTGTTTAATTTTAGCACCCAATAAGTATTTAGTTTTAATATAACTTTTTTTTGCTCACAAATTAAGGTCTTTTTGATTTTATAAGTAGATATGCTTCATACGAGACCATTCCGAAACGACTCTTATTGCTGAAAGTTAACGTTTTTTTTATATAAAAAACACGTCACGTGCGGTCTTATTTTTATTTCATTAGGTACCACCTACTCAAAAGCGAGGGTTCACACATGAAAAAATAAACGCGAAATTAACATACCTCCAAATTTCACACGAAAATCATTAATTAACCAAATCCTATGCTTTCATTCAGCGTCGCTTCTCAATGTGCACGTCACTTATAATTACACATTTCATAAACATAGCACGTTAATGTTTCACATGTTTAACACTCAAGTTCAGAATAGGGTACGTTGAAATTCGCGCGTAATTCACCCCGCGTTTTGAAGTACGCAGTACGCGCACGGTAGTCGGGAGCGCGAGGGCGACTGAACACTGGGACGCTCGCTAGGGCGAGAATCAACGCGACCAAACTGCGCAGAGACGCCGCTAAGGGATACTCTATGGTGTTCCAAATCACCCACAATTGGTCTGTGGTCGCTTGTCTATTTTTAATTGAAATATATTTCCATTATGAAATTAATTAACGCAAATAAAGCTTCCCCGCTAAGTCTCTGCTGAAAGAATTGAATACTTAAGTGATTATTTATTCATGAAATAAAAATTAGCGCTTATTTTCTATTCAAATGATATAAGCGATGTCAAAAATGTAAGGGATTCCAATCGAATGCTTGTTCATAGAAATCTTTTTATTTATTAAGCGTTTTTAGGTGGCCACTGACCATTATACAGATTATTCCTTAATAAAAAATGTAACTTGAAGCGTCAATAGCCTAGTGGTTAGATGGGCCGTCCTGTAACCGAGAGAATTTGGGTTCGATCCTCACTCTGATCAATTAAATTAAATAGTGGCACAATATTTTTACGTAACCTTACGACTCATGAGTTATAAAAAAATGCTTTTTTTGCTTGTTATTATTTCCCAATAAGGGTAACCAAGTCACCTCCTTGCCCCATAATTTGATCTCCATCGAGTGATTAATTCGAATGGCCACCCCCGACTACCCCATTTCCATAATCTCGTAGACGTGCGATCATTGAATATTATTCTCTGGTGGAATAAAACTACACGCGCCATTTTTGCTTTCTGGCGAAATGGGGAAAATCTTCGTTTATACAACGTAAACTGGAACGGTCGCATTTAAATATTTTTTTGTTTGCGTATTTCCTTGAGGCAAATGGGATACAAAAAGCTTCGCTATTTAAAATCAATGTTTGTTTACTTACACACTCAAACACAGTGAACCCACATTTCGTTGATGGTGTTGGTCCCATTGTAATAGGAAACGAGTCCATTGCCATAGTTCACCTCGCTAGCCTAGTCTGGTTTGGTGAACTTCACATGGACGCCTTTCTTTATACGTGCAAGTTAATTCCCGATGTTTGGAACCGTACAGTTGGTTTTTTTGTCTGGCGATATTCATTATTTCTTCATATAGCTGTCATTTCTTTTATTAAAATAAAAATAAAAATTATACGGATTTTATCGCGATTATTTAATGTTCTTTGCGTTCCCGACGTTTCGGCTGCTTTAAAGCAACCATGGTCACGGGAGGACTGCACGTCAAGCGCGAGCTAAACGTAAACTTTATAGTCTACCGTATTTGGACATTTTGTATGGAGAATTGAAAAGCGCCTCTAGCGGACAGAATTTAAAACTGTCAATTCTCTATACAAAATGCTAAATACGGTAGACTATAAAGTTTACGGTTAGCTTACGAATAATCTCGCACTTGACATACTGAGGTGTAAGACCTCCTAGTGTCACAGTTAGAACTGGGGTATATTTAATTGTTGTTTGCGGTCCAATCTACTCAGAAAGTGCTCACAGTCATTCCTTTCATTTAAGATTTTATCACATTAACAGGTCAACATCTGGCGAACCCTGGGGTTAATCTATTCTGAGATATTTTACAACATGTTTACCATAGGTTTGCCCTTTCGTCCTTTATTCTTGCTAAACAAATCTTTCGCCTTTCACGGGTCAAATCCCTCGTCGATTACAATGGTGACTCGGTATTTTGGTTCGCGGGTTCATTTCAATAATGGCCTAAGTACGAAAGAGAAAACGCCTTCGATCTCTCTCCCTCACTCTCTGTATTTCTTGTGAAGGTATTTTGATAAATTCATCTGTTATACTGTAGGTATAGTTATGAAAATACATTTAAAATAATACTAATAACTGGTAATGGCATCAGAAACAAGGTTCTAGATACCAGTGGTTAAGGTTATTCTTACTATATCCACCGATTAAGTTGTTGTCAGTCAGACAGTCAGTCAATCAGAGATAAGAATGATATTATTATTATCTATACATATAAATAAAATTGGAGTGTCTGTTTGTAATATTAAAATAACCGCTTTTTACTTAGTGCATTTGGATGTATACACGTTACCTATACCGAAACAACAATTTTTTGTCTGTCTGTCTGTCCGTCCGTCTGTCTGTCTGTCTGTCTGTTTGTTCCGGCTAATCTCTGAAATGGCTGGACCGATTTTGACGGGACTTTCACTGGCAGATAGCTGATATAACAAGAAGTAACTTAGGCTACTTTAATTTTAGAAAAAAAAATAGGATCTCACGAAAAAAAATTAAAACCAATGTTGCAGCGCAGCGCCTGATTAAGTTTGATAGCAACAACCTGCAGCAATGCGTCCCGCGGGCTCAGAATGGGCGAGCAGGCTGTTGTCAACGGTTGTCTTTGTTAAATACCACGCGGACGAAGTCGCGGGCAACAGCTAGTTCGTTCATTAAAAGCAAAGGATACTATACATACTATGAGTTTCACTGGAACTGTGCTATTAAACTACACAATAAATAATTTCACTCGAGTTATGCCCACGCCGTTATATAACTTAGTAATATATTATGTATGTACAAGGTCGGGTACGGGTTGAGAAAATATAGCTTCGAGATTCGCAGTAGCCACAGTTCTGCGGTTGAAATCCATAATCGTCGTCAGCAGAAAGCGCTCGGACATGACATTACATTTTAACGGTGTTCATTAATTTTTCATTAAGAATAATATTTTAAAAAGACAGAAATTAAACTTTTACTAATGTTTATTATTGTATTTTATTGTGTATATAATGCATAACAAAATAAGTGTAAAATATTTTACAATTTTAATATTTTAACAGATCACGTTTATGTTTTTTTTTTTTATTTTAGCATACTTGAACAGTGAACAGGTGTGAACAGGTACCTTCTAGCATACTTGCCTAGAAGGTACCTGTTCACTCTCGACTTGAAAACACCCAGATTATAGTCGACGGGGAACTAAGACGCCGGTAGCGTGTTCCATTCCTTGGCAGTTCGCACGATGAAAGTAGAAGCAAACCGCTTAGTACGTACCGAAGGAATGTCCACAGTGTACGGATGACACTTGTCCGTGCGTCTTGTTGACCGATGATAGAATGGAGATGGGGGAATTAACTCGTGTAATTCCGTCGCACACTCTCCGAAATGTATTCTGTGGAAAACTGATAGGCTGGCAACCCTACGTCGGTGTTCTAGGCTCTGTAGCTTGGCCTGCACTAGGGTCTCATTGCCAATGAGCTTTCTAGCCCGCCTGTCTATGGAGTCCAAAGCCTCCAGCTGATACTTAGCAGACCCGTCCCAGAGATGTATAAAATAATTGTGTAAATCCTGTTCTGTAAACCAGTTGCATTGATGTAATTTTTAAATTTCTAATAATTCGATTTAATTATTTGGGAATGTTGTCTTTACAACCTGTTACTGTTCGACCTGTTAAAATATTTTACACTATTAAAGTTGCACCTTATATAATCTCAATATGCTGACGCCATGTTTTATTATAGGCAACTATGATATAATTTATTAATTTTAATGCTTTAAATCGTTTTGGATTAATAACAATACTCTTGCCTATTCTATTTATAACTCTAGTAAACGGTTCATATAGCATTTAATAAACGCGATATCTATTCACTCTTGCTAATCATCCATCAAATACGAAATCAAATAGACTGAAATACCGTTGCCACATTTGGCGTTAGATGCAAAAACACGAAATGAAACCACAGCAAAATTTAATACGCTAATGAACGATTCGTCGAATCAACCATTTATCAATGAACATTCGTGGAATTAATGTTTTAGTGATCACTTTTCCCTCGAAAATTTCATTTTGATGATAAATTACTTGCATCTTAGGAGTGTTTAGTGATTTCTCTTCCCACTATAACAGAATCAGAATATTTTTTATTCACGTAGACCATTAAGTACGGTACTTATGAATCGTCAAAAGTTACAAAATGCTAAGCTACTACTTTACCACCGTTTGGAATGCCGTTCCTATGGAGAAGAACGGGCCAGAAACTCCATGTTTGCAGTTCTTTTTAAAAGATCTTTTACATTTTTGTGCAGTACATTGTTATAGGTATATATGTAGTGTATTACTGCCATTATTAAACCTTATCTAAGACTTGTTCGACCCAGTTCGTATGGAGTCGTCGTCGATTTGATCAACACATTCCTAATCAGGGCCATAGTAAAATGAGTCGTTAGAAGGAGATATTTCTTACGCTATTGATTTCTTATAATTACGCGAATACTACACATTGAAATAAAACTTATTTTACAGATGTTATCGCGTTTATTTTATGTTATTACGTTCCCGACGTTTCGGCTGCTTTCCAAGTTTATGCTCGAATTAACATGTTGAAATAATAAAAAGACTCTGTAAAAATAAAAATAAAATTCTGACCCCTTAAACGAAAAAAAATTGGATATTTCATTTGCAAGCCAACGGCTGACCGGATATGGGGTGAGTTTTGTAAATAAAGAAAACCTTTTCAATTGAACGGGCGGAAATTAATACCACACCATCAATTGATTGGTTCAATTTAATAAAATGGACACACTTTTATTGTTCAATTAAGCCTTAATGGTATAGGATTAAGCCTTTAGACCGAAAAAAAATATCGTGAAGGCTTGTCCAGTCTCAAGTATTCCCTAAATTGACATCGGTGAGGTAGAGATTCGCTTGCTTTGATTGTAGCAGATTACCACGGAATGTGATGTGACAGTGCCTACAATTTATCTACGTGATGGCCCAAAATAATATTGGGAACTAATTTTAAAAATAATGTGCTTCAAGTATAATATAATAATATCGCCAGACGAACACACCAACTATACGGTCCCATACTAAGCAACGCTTGTATTATGGGTATCATACAATGGACTGAGGGCGAACTCAGTATATAATACTTATATAGATATTAAACATCAAAAACTCGGGTACAAACAATTATGCTCATCACACATAGCTTGCCCCTACCAGGACTCGAACCCGGGACCCTCGGCGCAGAAAGCAGGGTCATAACCAACTGCGCTTATCAAGTCATTAGAATAATAAATACTGATAATGACAAAAGATATTCTGGCCCCGCCGCTCTTTCAACTTCTTCAGTATACCACGGAGGCCAAGTCTGACTCGCTAATGCCTCGAGTCCGTCATAACAGCGTGCCATAAACAAAATTTATGTTTCACGTTAAGACCTAGACATCAATCGTAATCCTTAAATAACTGCCTGTCGTTCACAATAGTAACCTTCCTGATAAGCGGATGGGTCAGTAATGAAACTAGTTCAACCGGAATACCTCACGATAACGTATGGTTCGGACGACAGAGTATATTTTATCTTACAAAACGAGCTTATTTGTAGTGGACACATGATGTGAGTTTTTTTATTTAATTGAATACAATAATTATATTTTGCGGACTATATTTTTATATATATTTATTTTATAGTTTAGCGGAAAAGGGAAGATCTTCCAGCCAGGTGAGTGGTATGCCTGGCGGGGCGGCTGCTATGCCCCGACGGTTATTGTCGGGATCTTATCTTGTATATAATTATGTTACGTGCTCCGTAAACTCTCATAGCGCGTTTCAGGATTGTATGGAGCCTCGTTATTACTTCTGAATTATGGTAAGGTTGAAGAGGTGGCTACAATGGTATATTTGTATCGATTGAATTTCATGTAAATTTACTTTTTTAATTACTTTTTTTTTATAATTATATACTTAGTCTGAATCTCATGTAGAGCATTAAATGGATATGGTAGAGAGGGTTGAAACATTAGGCTGAAAAAACTAGGGCTCGTTTCACAGTGCGCTGATAAACCCTATCTCCAATTAATTGGCAGCATTTGTATAGGCCATGTATCAAATAAGTATTGGATATAGGATTTATTAGCACATAATAAACACCATTTATGGTCTGCGAGGTATTTATTTTGGAGAACAAGTTATGTAGTTGGATCATCATTATAGCCTATTCAGTGAGGTCTGAAAATTCAACATTGTATGCTAAAGACACAAAAATACTTCCTACACATGAAAATATTTCCTGTAACGCATGAAAGTAAATTAAAACGATAATTCACTGTCGCCATACTAAATCCGGTTCAGTTCCAAATACGGCCAGATTTCAACCGTTTAGGTACCTATTCTATTACACGGATTTTACGTGGACTATAAATTTCTCGGTGGCAGCACTGTCGACCCTTATCTACAGGGTGTCTTAAAAGACCGGAGTGCAAACTCATGTAGATACGTATCTTGTTCGTGTTCTGTGACGTATGTATTTGGCAAATGGCTCCATATTTAAGTTAGCCTAGTAGTTTACGAAACCAACCTAACCTAAAGCTAGAATCAAGGTACGTAAAGGTCCGATTCTAAATTCAAATATGATGAGATATACTTAGTCTAGTATGAATTTAATGTTTCGACACCAGTTTTATATAATATCATAACCTGCAGTGTAATGTTAGCGGTGAAGCACTAGAGCTATAAAAGCAATAGTCCCGTTCTCCATAATATTGGAAACAAATACCCTCAGCGAAGTGTTGTTGCACTGCGGTGTTATATTAAAAAAGAAATATTGAATATTTTTGGAATTATATAACACAAATAAATGTTAATTTAATGGCAACAATAATTAATTTGTATAAATAAAATGTTTATTTATCATATTATTTTAACTAACACAGTTTATTTAATCAAAATAAAATAGTAAAAAATATCCTCTATTCCAAATTCCAACATAAAAAAAAATACAAATTCAAAACACTGGTGCGGTAATATAAAGAAAAACGCACGAATTAAGAACCTAAAATAAATAAGAGCCACTTCACGAGCAAGTGTGTTGAAAATTATGTAACAAAAATTTTAACACTGGCTGACTGACAGACAAAGCACAGCCTATGCCGGTGGACGTAGAGATTTGAAATTCGAACATTCAAATGGGATGTCAAAGTTTATGTTTTTTTTTTTATCTACGATTGGGCTCCTGGCTGTTTATAAAATAAAAGTCTAAACTAGTGTTGATTTTCTTTAAAGAAAGAACCTTTATAGTACTTGCATACATTTTATTACGTGCTGACAGACCTGTTAAACTATTTTCACTGTTATTGTTACACCTTTTATACGTATTATTATAGCGCATTGTGCATTTACACGGGGCGTCGTTAAAATGCAAAAAACATTGAAATATTTTCGATAAAACCATTGCAGTTGCATTGAACGCACCGAATAAAATGAATATAAAATATTGGAGGCATTAATTTTTTTTTAACAGCTCGTAAAGTATTCCAATTTTTATTTTCGTTCAAATCGAACTTTGAATATAAACGAGCCATTCAGCGAGGCTAGCATTTCTTTATAACTCACATTTCAGACGCTTAATATGAATTTGGTGAGCATTCTCATTTAAATATTATTATATGAGCGAAAGGTTAAGTATCACGATCGTGTTAGCAATGCTAAGTTTTCATGATCTAATGACGGCACTTAGCTGAGTTCATGAATAAAACCAAGCATATAGGCAAGAACTGCCAAACGAATTGTGGGTCAGAGAGGATGGGTTTGCTAACCTTTTGTGTTTACAGCATTATTATTAACAAACCAATTCAAAGAACAAAGCTAGTATAACAACATAGAATAATTAAGCATCTTGTACAAAAAAAACCTAGCATAAATGGCAAAAAAAAAACAGTAGCTGTAGTGGTAGATGGTTATAAAAAATAAGCACTAATTAGACTAGGCAAAACACCAACTAATTAGTATACGTTATTAATATAAAATACAAACATTTTGCCAAGCAAAAAAACACTCTATCTAACATTAATTAAAAGAATAAAGCCCCAGGAGAGATTTAAGAAACACGACCCATCTTCTTTTTTCGTCTCAAACAAACCTCTTACGTATTTTCTGAAGCCCCAGAATCTGGAACAGCTGAAATTTAATCTTCAAATGCATCTTTGTCAACGTAACTCTTTTAAAATGAAACCTTTTCTCTTTGTTTAACATTTATCTTTGTTTTTATTCATAATGTACATTATAACAATAGAATTCGTTATTAACTGATAATCATTTGTTTCAGAATTTAATAATACCAATTATTTATTTATACCTTCTCGACGTATCAAATGCTGTCCGTCTACACAAGCTCTTCCAATTCATAGATGGCTTCAAAGCTGAACACGAGCTTCAAGGATACTTGCACGTTGGCAATGAGTATGCAATATTTCTAAGAGTGCCTAAACCGCACGACAAGTACCTAATATACGAGTTATATGAAGCTAAAAATGTTCCCGAAGTAGATGTTTATAAGCCAAGACTGATGGCAATATCCAAAGTACCTGTAACGTATATTAAAAGTCAGTTGAAGATTTTCAGGGACGAGCTATACAAAGCCAAGTATGTTGATGAGAGTTTTGTGCCCGGCCTTCAGGTAAAAACGTTGAGGGAATGGCAGATAGAAAGGGCATTGAACGATAAGCAAGGTATACTGGACAGGAAAGTGCCTGTTATGAGGACAATACTCTAACCCCCAAATTTATAGACGTTTTGTAACTTTATCAATTGTCATATAGTACTGCGCAACGCAAAACTCTTGTGCACAGTACTATATGACGATTGATAAAGTTACAAAATTCGGGGGTTAATATTTGTTTTTAATGTTATTAGAAAGTTATTACTTGAGTATATTTACATAATGATAAAACCATTTAACCCCTTGCAAGTGTTTTGTACACGTATTTTTAGTCAACAATAAATAAGACTCCAATCTACAATGTGAATTTATGGATTCACAAAATCAAAAGTGGAAACATACAAATTCTGATGTGATTTTTTATGGTTTCGTCTATTACACCGAAAGCAAGTGGATATTCAGTTTTTTTTATATAGCTTGTCGTTACTGTGATCGGTAAATGTTTTATTTATTACGGACATCCAATAGCTTAATAAAAGTATATTTTTACAGTAATAATAATTTGTACTTATACTTGAACATCTTGGCAGGTATATCAATTTAAAAATATTGGGGTTTCAGATGTTAAGTATAGAGTTGGTAGTAAACTTTTTATCTGGCATAGAAAGCTCATTCCGCAGTCTTAAAAAAATCACACGTCCATAAATAACTGTCTGTCCCACATTATTCTGAAACACGCTATGAAAGGGTGCATTTCCGTTATCGAAACAGTTTTGATAAATAATTCTTTGATATTCACTATTTTGTGCTCATTGACGGTCATCTATCATCCAAATGGTTCCCGGAGGCTGTGTGGAGTTTCTAATACCCCTACTTTCTGTTTGCGAATCGAAATCGTTAGATATTTTTTGTGTATCTATTTATCCCTCTCACATTAGGGAAAGGCCCGTGCTTAACGGTGGGCGCCCAACATTAGAAAAGGGCTTATTTCATAATTTTTATAACCGAGTTTTTCAATAATATAACTGTATATACCATTATAATTCCAGCCCTTATTAATGTCCCACTGCTGGGCACGGGCCTCAATGCGAGGGGGATTAGGCCATAGTCCACCACGCTGGCCCAGTGCGGGTTGGCGGACTTCACACATCTTTCGAGGGATTCTCTCAGACATGCAGGTTTCCTCACGATGTTTTCCTTCACCGGTATATACCATGAGACAACTTTAGAAGATCAATGGAATAGACGAAGATGTATACAATAATTAAATAGGTTGAATCTGATACATGCATAAAAGCTTATTATGGATTATAGCAGCCTGAATAATCTGATATTGCGCTTATAGGGGTTTAGGGATACACCCTTCGGCTTAGATAAGCGAGTGATTAATTGAATCCTATACAAACACCTTTAAAAGATATGAATTCTTAGGAGCAATAGCAAAACTTAATTTGAATATTATGTAGGAACTTGGATATTTTATTACTTATAGCCAAAGGCGAATCATTTATTCTGTATAGGCCTACGGGGGCAATTATAAATTGTTTAATGTTTTTTTTCTTAAATCTACTACTGTCGCAACGGATCGCGACCTCTACTGGAATTCCGGCATGAAACTCGGGATGGCTTGTCATATTTTAATAACAATTTATTTTTTAATTGCCATGCTATCATCGCTGTTAGTCATTACAAGACTGGTCTGAACTGATAAGGTCAGAAAATGATTAGATAATGGTAGAAGACTGAACATGGGATTGCGACCCATGGTTGAGAATCCGGCCTTCATTATCGTATAATTTATTGCTTTTTCACGGCGCGGAAAGGGTTCATCAAGCTTGACAGCCGACGCAAAGGAAGAGGAACTGTGTATCATTGCTTATATGGAGATCTATGATTTTTGCATCAACTCGCGTATTCTAATAACTTATACATTGGAATCAAATAATAATAATATCGCCAGACAAACAGACTAACTGTAGGGTCCCAAACAAGCGACGTTTGTATTTTAGATACCGGACAATGGACTGGGGCCAATACCAGACAATATAATATTGTTACGTGCGGGGGTAATTAAATGCCGATTCTCGTGAAAATGAATATATTCGCTCTCCACACACAAGGCAATAAAGTACACACCAGTACACTAACTAGTTAACACTCAAACAACAATACACCAAATCACTTGAATCACAGTAGTCCACAGTATTCGCTAGAGTCGCCGGTATAGTCTTCTTAGATCGCTTCCGAGAGATGTGTTCACTATCGCTTTCGAAAAGAAACTGTCTCGTCGCTGGTCCTGCACACTATTTATAATCCGAAAACAGCGAGGGTGGATCTTTCCAGAAAGGTGTCGATAAAAAGCCACTAAACAGAAATGTTCCATTAGGAAAATGAACCTTATGTACACGGTAATTAGGAGGCGCTAGAATGTTCTAGTGTACGTAGCTGTATTCGTCTAATCGGTATTATTCCGAGAACTCGCAGTTCCAGGAATTGCATTGTCCTCGCCTTTTGTTTACTAATAATAATAATATGAGGTATATTCCGGAAGCCGGTTGCAACATTGTTGACGATTCTAGATCTTTCTTCACAGTTATAAATAAAATAAATAAAATAAAAATTGATTTATTGGTGAATCAGCTACGCAGGCAACATAATTAAAAAATATACATGAACTTAATGTAGAAATAAATTAATAAAATAAAATAAAATGTTACCGTACGTAGCTGCAACCAACAAGGTCTGCTCTCAGCACTAAGTTGGGGCATCCGGGGGATGCCTCAACGCTGGTTTTCAGAGCAAGGCCTTGATGACGCATTGACGCCGCGCAACATGATAATATGTTGAGTAATTTAAAATGATAACAAAAAACAAATGCGAAATGAGAGTTAAATAAAAGCATAATAAAAACAAAGTTGTCGTGCACAAAAAAATAAATAAAAAAAATATAGTAATAATCAAATAATAATAATCAAATAAACTCGACATGAAGAAACACCGAACACCCATCCCCAGCTGCTATTTATTACGCACACCGCGAGCCGCGGCGAAGCGACGGCGGCAGCGCGGGGCGCGGGGCGCGGCAAGGAGAACAAAGCCGCGCGCAGGTGCGCACTGACATTCATTCCATGAATGTCCCTATGGGCTGTTATACGCAGTTTTGAGTTCGCAATCATATAAACTATTGCAGAAGGCGTTACAGTTAGGTAAGAGAAAATCAAGACAAGTGTCAAAATACAAAGTGAGAAAAAATGCATATTAGGTGATATAAAGAGGTGAGTCTATGTGAATACCACGTTCGTCCGTGTAACGATTCTTTATTCGGTGGTTTCAGGTTTCTCGAGGAGGATAGTTGATAATACTAAATAGGTTAAGGAGAGGCGAGGAAGCCCAGGAAGCCGTTCACGCACTAGCTGAATGGACCAAAAGCCGTTGACGGAAGCTCATAAACTAGAGGTAATTATAAATGTATAAACATAAACGCAGACGTAGGTACATGTATATATAATTGTGAGTATATAAGTATATGTGGATTGTATATTTAAATATTGGTGTAAGTAGAGTAAATAATTGAGGCAGTTGCCTTTTGGTTTAGTAATAAATGCTTTTTAAAATTCGATAGGGGACCTTGGACCCGACAATGCGTTTTTGTTTCTAGAAGCTTCGATGACTATTTCTCGAGTTATCGATACCTCTTTTATACGCATCGTAACAATATTTAAATAGATACATTCATGGCATGCTCATCACACAAAGTTTGTCCGAGGATTCGAAACCGGGATCGTCGGCACACAAAGCGGGGTCACTGGCAGGTGAGCTAACTAGATAATTGTAGTAGTGAAACTCAATTTTATATCAGTAATGTCACCTTCTGAATAACCGCTTAATTTACAAAGCTATCAAACGCCAATTTTCTGATAAATGGAGGAGAAATCAAAAACCAAAGAGGAATAAAATAGTTTTTCCCTCCTATTTGTCTGCCTGCCCGTCGGCGGAGAGGCTGAAAAACATCAGATGTTTTCAAAGTTTATTATTCAATAGATTCTAATGAATAATGAGCTCTGAGTTACTTTGCATGTTGCGGCCTTGTAGTAAAGTATTTGGGCAAAGTTTAGAATTGCTCATTTTGTTTACTTTCCGTGAAAATTATGACCTATAAAAATATATGGGTAAACTGATGTTTTACGAATAAATGTACATAATAACCTCGTTGCTGATGCTACTTAATATGAAGAAAAATACATTACTTGAGAAGTCTGTGTATATGTCTGAAGTATGAAACTGATTTGAATCCATTTCGTTTGAAATAGGTATCATTTTCCGATAGGTATGTTTTTTTTTCTGAAACAAAATATGTATACACTAACTGCGCCCCGCGGTGTTACCCGCGATTATAATTTAAGTTAAAAAAAACACGGTTCCTGTATGCTATCCCATAGGAACCGTGCATTTTTCCGGGATAAAAATTAGCCTATGTTATTTTCTGACCCCTAAACTACCACTACCTATGCAAAAAAATCATGTCGATCCTTTGCTCTATGAAAAATTAAAACAAATCTATCCCACGGGAACCAAACATTTTACGCTGTATAAAATGTAGCCTATGTGCTAATCCAGACTATAGTCCTGTGCCAAATTTCATCCAGATCCGTTCAGCCGTTCTGGCGTGATTGAGTAACAAACATCCATCCATCCAAACTTTCACATTTATAATATTAGTGGGATTGTCTTTTGTGTAGCATGCGTACATTGTCCTGTAAGGTAATAAAACAAATAAATTCCGGCACCAAAAGGGACCTTAATATATGAACCACTTACATAGATATAAAACTAGGGCATGTTAATTGGTACATTATAATTCACTTAAACTTACTCCAAAACCCGTTTAAGTAATACATTGTCGTCGTAATAAACTGAAATAGTTGCGTAAACATTCATTATGCCCCTAATATTGTAACATGGATGTAGGATAGATGTATTATAATAATATCGCCAGACGAACACACCAACTATACGGTCCCACACTAAGCAACGCTTGTATTATGAGTGCCATACTCCTGTCACCTGTGGAGGCAATCAACCTAGGTGATATTTTGTGTATAAATTCTTTAGCGCTATGGCTTCATGGGCCTAAGGTTTCTACGGCAAACGGCAGAAATGTGTAACTATTGTTTAATATATAATAATAATATATAATATCACTAATATTATAAATGTGAAAGTTTGGATGTATGGATGGATAGATGGATGGATGGATGTTTGTTACTCAATCACGCCTAAACGGCTGAACGGATCTGGATGAAATTTGACACAGAGATAGATTATAGTCTGGAATAGCACATAGGCTATTTTTTGTCCCGGTAAAATGTATCGTTCCCGAGGGATAGATTTGTTTTAATTTTTCCTACTTTTTAATCGCGGGTAACACCGCGGGGCGCAGCTAGTAATACTATATAAGGGCGTACTTGCGCCGCTTGCCGAGATCCGCTCTCTCAGCCGTGGCCGCCGCCGCAGACACTGACTCCCTAAATTATTTTAATATGCCTACACCGATACTATCTTATACCCGGCAATTTTATACCATTTGCGAATGTTCTTATTGAAAATTTGAAATGAGTAAGGACATTTTTTGTTAATTTTTTTCGTAAATCGTAAAACTTATACCTCCATATTTATAGACGTTTTATAACATTATGTAACGTCATATAGTACTGCGCAAAGGAAAACTCTTGTGCGAAGAACTATACTCGTATGATGTTTGACAAAGTTATAAAACTTCTGTGAATTTACGGGTTAATGTTTGTTTATTTTATAATTATTATCGTACAAACAAAAACTCATTTGGCAGCTTTATATTTTCCTAACTGCATGTTTCTGTGGCGTTTTTCTCTTGGGTCACATAATCTCAGTGATGCCCATTAGCAAACTTTAGCTAATAAGCGCTTGGAATTACGTGTTGCCATCATCCGGGTGGCTCTTAATTTCGTAGTTACGAATTATATACTTAAATACCTAGGCATTTTTATGGACTTAAATGGACTTAATACCTAGGTATTTATGGATGTATGCGGACTTAATACTGAGGTATTTATGGAGTTAAATGGACTTAATACCTAAGTATTTTTGTCCATAAGTTCCTAGGTATATACGTCCATTATTATCCGGTATTTAACTCCATAATTCGTAACTAAAGTAATTTTTGACTAAAATGTCGTATATAGAATAATTGTCCCTTTCCATGTACATAAGTACCATGGTAAATCCTCTAATGTTTAATATTATAAAAGCTAAAAAAAATATTACCTATACTGTAAAAAATATGTTTTTGAGCCTTTTTGGCCGATTGACCGTTTTGATCGAAAAAGGAGGAGGTTCTCTATCGATTGTATTTTTTTAGGTAGGCTAAGTCCATTCACATCCCTATCTGACTGAGCTTAAATAATGTTAGTAGGTACTGAGAGTGAAAGACAATTCTATAACTAATATATAGGATCTGATACACAATAGAACACAAGTGTGCATTTACATTTTACTGGTTCCGTTTCTGATCCAAGCGCCATCTATCTATATGTATCGGTGTTATTGGATTTCACTTGTAGCCAGCATTTGTTTTATCGCAAAACATAACATCTACTGGAAATATACTACGGATTGGTCGACCAATGTTCCAAGTTTGGCCAACTATTAAATTAGCACCAACCAAACAAACAGATATTGAGAACAAGGCAGTCATCTTTGGAAGAGAGACTTGCAAGTTAGCTCATCTATAAGATTCAAAGTTCAAATGTGAATATAAACTTGTATTATAACTTCATGAGCCATCGCGGTACACTTGGTTTCCCTTTAATAAAATTGAAGTGTCTGTTTGTAATATTAAAATAACCGCGTTTTACTAAGTGCATTTGGATATATACACGGTACATATACCAAAACCACATTTTTACCATTTTTATCTGTCTGTTTGTTTCGGCTAATGTCTGAAATGGCTGGACCGATATTGATGGCACTTTCACTGGCAAATAGCTGATGTAACAAGCAGTAACTTAGGCTACTTTTATATTAGAAAAACTTTGTTGTTTAATACCACGAGGACGAAGTCGCGGGTAACAGCTAGTCAGAAATAAAAATACAGCCAATATAAAATTTTAATGCAGGTTGACAATCTTTTCTTCCACATGGTGTTGCCTTGGATGTTGGAAGTTGTTTGGCCAAGACAGTACATCGAACATAACAGACAACATCCGAATCGAAACTTTCATCAAACAATATGAACACTTGAGCATCTAAATCGATTCCTATTCGATACCTACAGGTGTTTCATACAATGATCGAGCCGCGTTGTGCTCGCAATGTTCCTGATTTCTTTTATCATGAATACAAATACCTAGATATAAAGATGATTCCAGCTTTTGTATATAAAGTAGAATATTTTTCATGTCAAACGGGTTAAGTATGACAAGTTGGAAGAAATACTTATATTTAGATTAGTCGTTATTGTACACACATACCTAACAAAGGCATCGAACAAAAAAATTAAGGTAATAATTAGTGACCCTGCTTTCTGTGCCGAGAGTCCTGAATTCGAATCCTGGTAGGGACAAACTGTGTGATGAGCACGAATATTTGCACCCCAGTCTGGTTTTTTAATATCAATATTTTATTTTTATTTTTAATGGACAATTAATATCTTAAAGGTTTCTGCGAATAGCATTAAATAAATGGTTGGCAGTCAATACCAGACACTAAAATACTACTGAAAAAAAAGCTCATTACTTGCTGCCATAGGCTCAACTAAATGACCAAGCCGAGTGTATTTGTCTCTATTCTGCCAGAATAATGGCTTGGCTAATTCAATTAACAAGGACGCCAGGATATTAGCCAAAAGACAAATTGCCCCGTTTCATGCTTCAGGCCCGTAAATTCCTGAAGCAGGCGATAAATTAGCATCAGTTGTTTCCATTTAGGAATATTCCTCTTCCATCTGTTCATCAAATCGGGGAATTATTTTTATGTATGTGTTGCTAGTATACATTTGTGGGTATAAGAAACAAAAACGATGTCCTACATTTTGATTGTGCTTTTGGGAATTAATAGTTCGGATATTCTTTCCTCTTCCTGTCTCCTTTTATTATTACTCGACTGACGGGAACGTGGATATGCGAACCGTGCACGATTTTGCGTGGGGTAACACAAACAGATTTCCGCACGATGTTGGAAATATCGAATATTAAGTACCTATGGCCTTTTTGGTACGTAAGACAGTCATAGAAATAAGGACAATAACAACCAAACTCCTACTTCTTGCGGGCAGGATTTACAATTGGTTTGTGGAGCATTCCAATTAGAGCACCGATTTAAATATCACCAATTGAATACAACAATTACACATTATGGTGTGCATATGAAAATGAATAAATTTAATAAAATCTGCTGAACTCATATTATTAATATATGATCTCAAAACACAGAAGAATAATAAGTTATATAAATTATTTGTTCGTCTGAGCTCACAATCAATTCTAAGCTAGCATCACTATCTAATTTCTAAACAAATTATAATATTAATAATATTAGTTCTCAATTTTACCAAAAGTCGTCACTTTTAATATTTCTAACAGCCCTTCTCTAGTACCCCGCAATGGTACTCACACTTTCAATCTGCAGAGAGCCCTCAAATTTCAGTATCATCAGCCTTTATGTAAATGTACTCCGGTGTTTCCGATAAAACTAAATCAAATAGAGATAGGTAGAGACAGTAAAGACACCTTCCTGCTTTATTCATCGATGGAGACTTGTCCCAGTTTATTTTATTACGCGGATGCCATCTCGGTTCATGAATCCAAATGCTCTATTCCATTATTGGTAACATTTTGCTCCCCGCAGTGTGTTGCGCAATGCGAACTGTGTATAGGGATAAAAAACGTCGCGTAGAGTTTGGTTTTTAGTAACGCCTTTTAGGTTCATTCGGTCGACTGCTCGGTTTAGTAGCACTATCATTAATGCAAACATTCGTGAATAAATCGTTCGGGAATCGCGTAAAATAATTTAAAATTTACACTTTTGCTGCAAAATGAATTAGTGCGATAGACTAGCCATAGTTTAAAATATTTTTTATTCGTTGCTCACGCGTCAAAAAAGTAACTTTCGTTTGTTATTCACAAAATCAAAATAAAATTATTAAATATTTCTGATGTAATGCACTGTTTTTTTTCAGTAAATTTCCATAATTACATTCAATAGTTCAATTATACGTATTAAAAAAAGGTTTTCTTTTCATAAAACGCTGGTTTGTAGTTGTAGATCTCGCTACAAATTTTCTCATGATGACCTTTAAAATAGACACAAATGAGCAATTGATAATCAAGTCTATCATTGTGTAGTTTATTACGTAGACGTTTATTACTTATTTACTATATAATTGGATTGGATTGGATTGGATACTATATAATTAATATGCTTCTGTTTTTTTTTTCTAGCTAAAGTAATTCGGTATTCCTATCATGGTACTCAAATTAAAGAGCAAATATTTTCCCCTTCCCCGGGCCCTAGTTTAGAGTTTAAATACACAATGCGTGGTTTAATGTTTGAATAACTAATTTGATGTGGAGATACTTATTTGTTGTATCAATAAAATCGACCTTACGATAGTTTTACCGACTTTGACTTTGAATCACATTTGCAAATTTATGTTAAAGGTTATACGTTTATAATGTTGAAATTCGGGTACTTAATTAAGACTTTCTTCTCGTATTTCTAATTTTGATACACGTTGCCAAAGAAAAAAAAATGTGGACTTAGAACATTACTTGAATTAAAAAATTACACAAAATAGCTATTTAAAAGGAAGACACCTTAAATTCACAGATAATTTAAAATGGCTTTATTTTTAGTTTCAGAAGAAATGTTATTCGTAACAATATTACTTTCTATAAATTTGGAGGAAAGTAATAATAATAGTCCGCAACCCTTCCAATAGTAGGACTATTGGAAGTCCATCCAAGCCTCAACCAATAGTCCCAATTATCTTTCCATATTCCTGCAATAGTTCCTCCGCCTGCTGAGGTTAATTCGCTGTTTATGCTACCATTTTCAGCAATTGACCCCAGCAGGTGGCTAACATAACATTAAAATTCTCAAAAAGGGCCTCTACGTGTTGGACCCATGTCTCCGCGAAAGCCTTCCAAAGATCCGAGTATAGCCCGTGTGGTGAGATACATTATTAACATACGACCTAATACTACCCACAAAGTCAGATTATATAGTTGCATCTGGGCTGTGACTTCATCTATTTCAGCGTGTATAAAATTAGCCTTCGGAATTACATCATAATTAACTTCACTCCCGATATCCTTATCGAGACGCATATGTTAGGGATTTTGAACTTTATCGTATTAGAAATAGCTTACTTATGAAAATGAATCCAAAGCCTCATTCATACTTACTTCGCTTGATTAAAAATAAAATCGGTAGCTAATTTGATTCCATTGTATAATAAAATTTCGGTCACGATTTTCGGCAGGTACCTTTAATAGGTGCCACACCTCGCGAAATTCCCCAATATTGCTATAAGAATGGTGATCGTTACTTACCTTTTTGTTTTATGCCCCCAGATATTATTTCCGGTCATGCCATCGTCCTGAATTATTATTTTATTGCTATAATAAAATTAATAGGCGCCGTTCTCTTTTTCTTTTTGTGAGGATTAATGACTTCTGTACTTCCAAGTCGTTTTCCTAATCATAATGAGATTCGCTTCGCTGCTGTCGAGATGAATAAATATGAAATATTCCAAGGATTTATTTTATTTTAGTCTGCGCAATGCTTACTCTATTTTAATGATGCTTTGAGCAATATGCATTGCTCTGTGTTAATATAAAAAAGTGCCAAATTAGGATGGACTGTTGGTATATATATCTCCAATACAAAAAGACATTCGCAAAAGTCTTGGAAGGAAACTCAAAGTCAAGTAAATCGGCTATGGCGTACGTACTAAGTTCAATGAATCAGAATTTAGAATATTTTATATTCATGTAAACCATTCAGTACAGTACTTATGAATCGTCAAAATGGTTATAAAATGCTAAGCTACAACTCTACCACCCGTTTGGAATGCCGTTTCTATGGAGAAGAACGGGCAAGAAACTGCATGGTTGCTTTTTTAAAAAGATCTTTTACATTAGTGAGTGTATGTGAGAACAAAGACAACATCTCTTACATAATCTAATAGAATATTGAAACCGTTTCACCTTAATTATAGGTACCTATATCACGAAAATAGTCCCTATTATTGTGCAAGTCTTCCCGTTTTGCACAAAGCTACGAGCCAACATCTAATATATCACTGTGACCAATAACCTGACGGTAGGCTGGGCGAACGACAACGCTAACGCAATATTGGCACGGCCAGGTGTAAAGCATTAGTGCGGCTGAAATATTAGAACCCTGAAAATGTGTTACACGCTGAAAACCGGACAATCTTTCGGCGCTTACAGCAATGTAACGCTCATACATTAAGTCTAATGAACGAATGTGAAAAATTAATGCTAATTAACAATTAATTAGTTTTGGAGAAGCATTTTATTTGGACAAACATAATCCTTCGTTTAAGAGAAGGATGATAATGCTGATATTTATCTTATATCTGCAGACTAACTAGCTCTACTAACACGGAAAATAAGAACGTCACGTTCAGATTCAGGCTGTTATTAACCGACAAAAAAATGAGAAGGTTCTTAATTAGTTTTTCTCAATACACGCCCTGAAGGTTTATTAATAGCAATGTCATAGCGTGGAAAACTAATTAAAAAGTAAAAACCCCTAAAGACATAATTAAAAAATGTCATTAAACACCAATTATCAATACAAAACCGAAGAATCTTTAAAAAATCCCGCATTACCGAATACACGAGCGTTAATTACATACCAATGGGAGGGACGGAATAAAAAACGAAGTGCCAAGGGGAGGCTATATTTATCACAAAATCTGACGCTCGAACGCGTTGGTGGATATTTTTTCACTCTTAACAAAATGAAAAGAAATAATTAAGAGGGGAGACGGAGCGGTGTGTAATAAAACACTCAGCGCTGAGTGACGGGAATCACCCCGACGGCCATACATTATACGGGTGGAATTTTTAAGTTGTTCTTTAATGAGTCGAAACACCTGTGTCGTCAATTTTATGTAGACGATTTGCTCTGACGTAAGTTTATGTTATACATTTGGAGGTATGTGTATTTTCGTAACTTTCAATTTTACCACTCCTGGGACGAGTTTACTTTTTCCGTATCCTTAGCTATGACTTTTTCCGATGTTCCCGCAAACGTGTCCAAATTAATTTGACACCTTTTCTTTCAGCCTGTATATACCGGTGATCACAATACGGAACTAAGTTAGTGATTATGTTTGTCCACCTTTACAGGACCATGCGTACAACACGGTCGGGCAACTCCCGCGGTCTTTTGTTACCACGTTTGTTATTTGAGTCATGAAGCCCAAGGTGGAGCTTCTGAATCGATGACTACACGTACTTGTATTTTTTGTGTATTTGGTTTAGCGTGTAATTTCGTTATCTTGAAGGGTTTCTGATATCTTTAAGTGATTTTGGGTATGTGAATATTTTCCAAACTCTAAATAAAATATACTCAATAAAAATTATGATATCCCAAAATATAGTGTTTTCGCCACTTAGCAAGTAGATTTAAAGCTCACACTTAGAAATGTAAATATACAATATTCATCAGAATCAAAATCAGAATATTTTTTATTCATGTAAACGATTATGTAGAGTACTTATGAATCATCAAAATTGTTACAAAACTCTAAGCTACAAATTTACCATCCGTTCGGAATGCCGTTCCTATGCTCCTTATTCATACTTCAATCCCCAATATTTTTCATCAATCCACATGATCTTATTTCAGTTTTAGTTTTTGACATCATTACGACGGGATGTTTCCGTTAAGCTAGACGAGCACAAGATGAAACCGCTGTGTTCCTAATTTTACTTGATCCACAGTTTAACGGCCCAAGTTAAATGTCTGGTAATGGACGCACTTTACAAATGAAATTTTCACCGCTTCCGGCATTTAGTTGAATGGTTATTTGAACTCCAAAAATAATGCACGAAATTTTAGAATATAAAATAATTTGCAGGCTTTTTTATATCTTGCAAAATTTTAATAGCGAAGACAATTTCTTTAAAGATATATAATAATAATAATATGGCTAGACCAACACACTACACGGACCTATAAACTACATACCATCGGAAACGTAAAACACAAAAATAAACGCGATAAAATTCGTAAAATTAGTTTTATTTCAAAGAAATCATTATATATTATGAAAAATTATAAATACATAATCAAGGAAGGCAGTAGAACAATAAAGTACACGGTATGAAAATTGGCAGCGCTTCTTGTGTATAAGGATTCAACAACATAAGCTTTCAACAAATCACAAGGTATTACTTTCCCACGCGTCGATGTTCGCACAAAACAGTCCATGTCCGGTGTCACGTGTACTTCCATTCCATTCAATTTAGGGTCACTGACATCTAATAACACTGATTTGGATGTAAGCATTTGTTTTGCCCGGTCTAAAGCTGAACTTTTTTGATCGAGAACCAAATTCCGTATCATGTCACATTCAATACGGAATTCTTCATGTATTCTTTTGTATTTACCAACACCAAATCTACACGTCTCTTTTTCATGAAATGTATTGTTCACCTTTTGTCCAAAACTGAGGCTGTAGAGCACTAAGCCAGTCAGGAGATGCCTGTATTTATTTTTGGTATCAAGCAATCGTCGAGCATTTTCGGGTAGTAAACCTTGTAAGACATGGTGCTCAGTTCTCTCACGACCGAAATATATGAATTTTGGAGGCCTATAATCAAATTTATAACTATTAATTGGGCTATCTTGTGTTAGCGGCAGATTGTTAATATCATCGTTATATTTTGAGCTTTCTCGAGATGTAATATGAGTAGGTTTTTCTGATGAAATAACATTTTTAACCGTGTTGTCAGTAAACATTGGTGAGATATTCGACCACATATCTAAAGCTTTATCGGCAAGAGAATTTAAATTTGGATGAACGGATGATGGTATCTTATTGGGAACTTTTTTAAGACCTCTGACACTTGGCACTGCACCTGAAGTCTTTGGCCAGACTTTGCCTTTTCCATAAAACTTGAATCTTTTCACACCTCTCCATCCCTCCACTTGGATATCAAATATAACAATGGCAATCATTACGTAAATAATAGTTCTCATTTCTGCCTTCATTTCAGATCGATTTTAGTAGCCTTTATTCTTTGAATCTGTACCACAATTATAACTTGAGATAGAAGTAAACTAAGTCAATAATACTTGTAGACGGTTAAACCAAACCGTTGTAGCTTGTATTACTTAATGGTTATACTTCCGATTCCTTTCGTTTTTATATACATACCTTATCTATCGATGACATGAGGACGTTACTTACCCTATAACTTAGGTAGCTGTAATTGAAATTCTTTTGAACGATTATAAGTTAATGATATAAAATTAATTTGAGTAAAAAGGAATTTCATATTTCACGATACAACTTATGGGGAACATGATATACTTAAAAGGTACTATTGGGGATATTGCTGCCCAAAGACCTCTATTCATCTTATTATTGCCATTTTTGCCTGACTTGGACGGTCCGGACCAAGGCCATGGTCCACTCTGTACTAGACTGATCGTCCAGAGAGTAGTCTGCGGTCATACCTTCTTACTGGTAATAGGTACTGGGGCCATTTGGTCTAAAAAGGCGAAAGGGTTTTTAAGGGGGAAGTTCAGGTCAGGGCGTGAAATTCAAAATTTCAATGGTTTTTATTTTTTTACGAAAAATTTGGATGATGATGAATGATGACGATGAATGACGATGAATGAAGATGTCCAAATTTTTCGTAAAAAAATAAAAACTATTAAAATTTTGAATTTCTCGCCCTGACCTGAGCATCCACCTTAAGTGAAAAGTTCGGTCTTCAGAGCAAATATTGCAAACACCGCGTCATTGTGTGACCATCCCATTTACATAAGTAGTTCATGTCCCCGATGTGGCCACGTCCCGTCCGTATTGGAAAATCCAATTTGCCGCGTAGAAATGCACATATAAGAGTGCAAGCAAAAATATTCCCGCAACTTTTGTATTGCACTTTTATTCCCCCTATTGCGAGAAGTTCTCACCAAATTTATGTGCATTTTTCAGTGAAAGATTGCATATTACCATTTATTTGGAGGTAAATGTCCCTATGAAGATATTGATTTGATCGGACTTATACGTTGTAAAACCAAGTGAGTCAGGCGCATGTACCGCAATTCTTTTTGGGAGGGTAGGGGGGGGGGGGGCAATCTCGTTATTGGGGGTATATTGCATACTCAAACTAGAGCAAACTATGATTTTCATCCCCTTCGTCTGGGCTAAAACGAACCGAATACGGAGCTATAATAGGTATACGAAACAAATACACATAAGTAGTCGCCCTTAGTATTAGTGAAACCATTTACGTCAGTACATTAGGTAAGCAAACACATCCTCAATATATAAGGTAATTGTGCATAATCTTTTCTAAAATACATTTTACATAGAATATTAATACAATGCCATTGACCGCAGAAATGCGCGATACTTGGTTTGCCTACCGTCATAGTAACTGTATAGATAATGCAATTACTAAACAATAGTTATGTGGTTTCCATTATGAATTACTCTTTACGTGACACGTGTAGTATCAATGGAGTACCTACCAAGGATAATGTGAATTAACGGCACGATTATAAATTAGGTAACATTGAAATAAAACTAATTCTACGAATTTTTTCGCGTTTATTTTATGTTTTTGCGTTCCCGACGTTTCGGCTGCTTTACAGCAACCATGATCGTACGATCGAGGTACGTGTAGTATTCGCTTAAATGTAAAAAAATCATTACGTAATTTTCAGACACTGCCAACTAAGTTTGGCTAGGTATAATGCAACCCTTTGAGAACCCAACAGATTTTAATAAATTATAAGAAATTGATTCAACTACGCATTACTCATTTAAACACTTTACTATACAGAGTATACCAGGCATGGTAATGAAAACTTTGGATAAAGATTACATTTAATGCTTATAATAAAATTATAGACAAAATTTTCGTCAAAGTCATGGGTCAAACATGTTGTAATTTTTGAGCGCGCAATGTATCATAAAGCTCGCGATCACAACGCAACTCTCCGCGCGATAACCGACGCGTGCGAGTGACGAGTGCTCTCAAGCGTATCTAGTTTTTATTTACATTGCACTTTTAGGTCATAATTAGTAATTATGGTTTTTTTATTTAAAATCACGTTAAGATATACTTCTATTATGATTTTATGCTAAAATAAATTTCAAAACTCGTACTTCCTTTGGTTTTTTTTGTCTTAATTATTACGAAGGTTTGAGCTAACACCTATTGTAATATAATCTTACACAAAAGCTTAGATAAGGGTAGACAGTGAGGTGGCATATTAAATTATGCGTGACGCATAAGGTAAAGAGGGATAATCCTTCTGAAGTTGTGCTGCTTTATTGGACAAAGACTAAACTAAGCCCGGCCGGCTTTTTGTCGCATTTTTTTAAAGTCTATATTACCAATGCAGGTACCATGAAAGAAGAGACCCACCGAGTTTCAGTTCGTAAAATCAGTTTTGAAGAGTACTTTAGTAACACAGTCGCCTGGCATTTTTTTTTAATAAATGATAATTATAGTGATTTACTTTTCTAAGCGGTCAAATCGCGGGCAAAGCAGGTTACCCAAAAACTCTAACATTTGAGAGAAGTCGGATGGTTCCTGAGATGTTCCCCTTGAGATATCCCATCAAGCCCGTGGCTTGTGAGTAATAAAAAATAATACCACTGTACACATTTATTTTATACATGATGTATGTATAAAAAAATATATTATACAGGATTTTAGGTACCTATACGGTACCTCTGAAGATATTCACTATTATTGTTACATCTTATACACCTATAGAGGAAAGGCTGAAGACATTGAAGGCAGACATGAAAATCGGTGTCTGAAAATCAAACTCATATTATTAAAAAAATATATAGTTTTTTTTTTATTACATTATAGGCAAGTATTTGATCTCGATCTCACCTGATGGTAAGTGACGATGAGATCTACGATGGAGCATACTTGCCTAGGTAGGAAGGCGGCAGTAGATATAGACGGTACATTCACTAGGCACATGCAGCGCAGCTGATCTGACCCGCCATCCATGAATGGCAACACCGAACAAGGCAATTTCGAAATAGGCAGAGTATTAAGTCCGACATTCGACGGTTATTTTTCTTCACTTGGAACAATTTTGCTTCAAGTACGAATTCCTATAGTATTTACACAGAAAGTACACTCGACCTAGATGCTTGAAAAAACCTGATCTGTATTTACTCTAACGTTATGTTTAACCGAATGAGAAAACAGATATTGAGGTAATATTTTCTCTATAGCCATACGTTAGGGAAGCTACAACGAAAATCCATTATGTATTTACGATTTCCTTATGACCTAAATAATGGGCTTAGCAAAAGAGAGCCACTTTATTTTTGACAACGCTTTTTGTCAACGCCCGCATTGAGGATGGTTGGTAAGATTTACGTGCCGCGTTTGGTGAAGATGACAAAGAAAATCGTGTACTCATACCGGCAATTTGTTGTACAAAAATGGCACCTAGTTTTATGACATAAGAAGCAATATTAAAGGAATCAGGTATCTTATTGTTGCATCTGCCTTTCTCTATTGTGTCGTGTATGTTGCCAGTAAGCTAGGATCTAAAGCAGCGTCCGACGAAGCCCTTGGCGGGTCCCAGAGAAAAGTTAATTATCTCGGAACCCGCTAAGAATTTAATCACAAAAAGAAATACGAGTAGTCGGAAGAAAATTATTTAAAGCGTGATTCAGAAAGGTTATACTAGTCAATTTAAAAATAATAATTCTGCTCACATAAAAGAACAATACAAATTTTCATTTTGTTAACAAGTTTGTTTTTTTTTAAATCGACACTTAAACATTGTGACGTAACATAATGATTACAAATGCGCTAAAGAAACGCAAGTTCGAAGCATAGTATACCCTTTCTGAATTACCATGTATACAAACAGAACCCAGCGGCACACAGTACCTAAACCCTCTCATACTTGTGATATTACGTGTAATAATATTTATCTAGTCTAAAAACACAATTCAGGCAACACCACATCACATCTGTTCGAAGGGCAACTATACTCGTAAATTCACAGGACGTGCGATATTTCGACTTAGATTCCCCGGCATATCAATCCACGCCAAGTAATTCTGTCAAGAACCCCGGGACCAGTGTAATTTATAGTACAATATCCCACGAATTGGGTGACCAGCTCAAATGGGGCTATTTGCTAATTATTAGAGGTATAATAATCGAAATGGCTGGACTTATAGAACCGCTATCATGAGATACACATTTAATATTGTAATCTGAAATATAATACCTACATTGTTGGCAACACAACAATTAATATTAGGAGTTTTTATAATTTGTGGTTGGTAACTCTCTTGTTGGTTTGTGCATTTGAAATACAAGCGTTTTATTGAACTCTCTAAATAAGCTTTTATTTTGAAATAAAACTAATCTTACGGATTTTTTCGCGTTTATTATTCGTTTTTTAAATCCGTTAGATTAGTTTTATTTCAAAGTGTAGTATTCGCGTAAATGTAAGAAATCAATAAGCTTTTATTTATGACCAGCTATATACATCTGCAGGCCGCTTATAAAATCATCCAACGTAATTATGTTGTTTTACATAAAGAATATATCATAAGTAATATTTATTAATTTCAAGTAAATATAAAGACAGAGCAAATGTTCACAAAAATGTAGGTACCGTTCTGTATGTCTGAAGGCAGGATAGAGCCAAGATGAATAAATAAAAGAGCTAGTTACGTACCCTCTTTACTAAACACAACAGCACTGCAATGCAATACAGTGGTGTATTCAAAACTTAGATTTAAAACCTAAAATATTGATGACAAAAATAATCGATCTAATTTCCTTACGGCTACTGCAAAATGATAGTCACACACAATTAACCCTTCGCCGACTATCCGTCGACACGTTTTTGCATAACTTGCCGAGCTGTTTGACAAAGTTTTCGCTTCGCAAGCGACCAAGTTTGATTGAGATCTGGATCCTCTACCTGGAATTTAAACGAGGGGCGGGTAAGTTATTAGAAAACTTTAGAACGGCCCCCAATTTTATAATAATAAAGGATAAATGCTCGGAGACGGGTATTCGACGGGTTTTCGACGCCACGATATGGTTTTATTAACAAATTCAAACTTTTCTATCCGATTAACCCGTCGAACGCGTATCTGTATAATTTGTCGGAAATTACATTCCGCGACGCTCCTTCCTCGGCGCCATTATTTGGCGTTAGTTGTCTTTAGCCGAATTCGTCATACTCCTTCCAAAGTTTGATTTGTTTGCTACGCCTTGAATATCATTTTCGAAGTCTTCCCTGTGAAAGAAAATGTGTTTTTAACCGACTTCAAAAAGGAGGAGGTTCTCAATTCGGTTGTATTTTTTTTTTTTTTTTTTTATGATTGTTACCTCATATCTCCGTCATTTATGAACCGATTTGGAAAATTATTTTTATATATGAAAGGATATGTTTACAGATTGGTCCCATTTTTTTCAAAAAAATTTTCTGATGATGGGATCCATGAGGAATTGAGAGGACTCCTCAAATTTTATAGGCATACCTATAGCAATTTTGGTATTTTCATCAAGAAGTCAAGCATTTGCATTCAGAAAGTATCATTTGCTGAAGTGGAAGTGATGAAGAAGGCCACAAATGGCCAGCGGAACTTGTCAGTGTTACGTATTTCACGGGTTGCGCCAAGATAATCTCGATTATTGGTATACCTATTATCCATTAAAAAGATTGATATACAAATCTTTTTAGTGACAAAGAATAGTAAATATATCCACTAAAAAGTTTAAAATAAAAAACTTTTTAACAAAATAAAAACCGTCTTCAAAAAACTAAAAAGCAAAAAATAATCTAATCTTGAAATCTACCTTGTCTAACCACATCACATCAAATATTTAACTAATCTGAAGTCGGTGACAAATAAACAACCGACGAAGAATAACAAAAGTATACTCAGTAACGAGATGCGCGGACCAATTTGTAGGTATAGTCTTTGGCGCAGACCGGCAATACTCGACTCAGTTGTTTGTTTGGCACCGACTTCAGATTAGTTAAATATTTGATGTGATGTGGTTAGACAAGGTAGATTTCAAGATTAGATTATTTTTTGCTTTTTAGTTTTTTGAAGACGGTTTTTATTTTGTTAAAAAGTTTTTTATTAATTGATAATGTATTACTTCAAAAGCTTAGTATATTTCAGTGTAATAATAACATCGGGACTATTTTTGTGAGTACCTAGAATCTTTTCATCACACCCATTTAAGTATGAAGGAACATAATATATGGCCAGCATTTCGTGTACAAACGATAGAGATTAATTCCCTGTAGATCAATAATCCGCTTTTCCTTTTTCTGTGAGGCTTTACAGAGAACTGTTAGCCCGTCGGCTGGTATAACTTGTCTGATGTCAGCTTATCTCACTACTGGGACAGTTTTTTCCACTTTCGTAATAATGTTTTCACGCTGCTTGACAAGCTTCTTTCAAATGTTAATCAAACGTTTTAAGTGTCTTGCAAACTGTGATCGTGGACGACCAAGATATTTTACTGGTATGATTATGTCACCAATGTCATCAGTGAATTGAATATGGGCGTTTATGCATTTTGGCCAAATTGAGGCGAGCTAATTTTCCCTTAAAATTCGTATCAAATCAATTTTGTTGAAAGTCATGGGTTGTAATTTTTGAGCGCGCAATGTATCGTAAACCGCGCGATCATAACACAACACCCCGCGCGATACCTGACGCGTGCGAGTGATGAGCGCGCTCGAACGTATCGAGTTTTAATTTACATAGCAGCTTTAGGGCTAAATTATTAATTACTTTCTTTTGTATTAATCATCATGTTGAGATAGACTTCTATTATGACTTCATGCTAAAATCAATTAAAAAGAACTGAAATAGAATGCGTTAAATTCATGAGAAGATAGACGGATAATTTTACAACTGTGAGTGATCCAAAATTATGAGTTAAATCCATGGTATCAGTTTTCGTTACGAAACCACTGACACCCTGTATAAGCATCACTTGCTACCACCTCCCCGCTCTTGTACGTTTGTCAATTGTACCTGCAAGGCTCTACACAATTTTCGATAAATAACCAAATTAATGTTATTAGATATTTTCTCCTGTCGTAGATATATTTCCTTGTCATTGTTTATACGAAGATTCGATTCAACTACTCAAGAGAAAGCTTCGACACGACCACTTGTTGAGTTTACAGAGTACGTTTCATAATGATATTCGCAATTCATAACCTTACCCCCACATTAACCCCAACATTTTGGGGTCGAGTCACCTTCGTCCGTAGGAGAATTAAGTACCCTCGAGATACCCTACACGTGACCCTGGGTGGTGCCAACCAGGTGACAACTCTACTGGTGGTAGGCTTCGGCCGTGGTTAGTCACCACCCACTGAACAAAGCCATGTCGCCAAGCGGCCTAGCCGTGTTCCGGCATGATGTTCGGTGTTGCCATTCATGGATGGCGGGTCAGATCAGTTGCGTTGCATGTGCCTAGTGACTGTAGCGTCTCGATCTACTGCCGCCTTCCTACCTAGGCAAGTATGCTCCATCGTAGATCTCATCGTCACTTACCATCAGGTGAGATCGAGATCAAATACTTGCCTATAATGTATAAAAAAAAAAAAAAAACATAACCGAATCAGTACATACAACACTCGTCGTATGGTTGTGAACTGGGGGACTGATCCCTTACAAGTGAATCATATTTTATAATTGCGCAATATACTGCACTTCGACTCACTTGATCACACGTCAGTTTTTTTAATAACCAACCATAATATTTTTTTTCACTCTCAATAATTGATTATGTGATTAATAACTATAATTAACTAAAACGCTAAAGCTTTATAGCAAATAATTTAACTACTGTGTGAGAAGCGAATAATTTAACTTTACCGTTAAGTGGGTTGAAACGTCGATCTTAGCTACGTTTCAATTTAGCCAAGATTAGTATACTGATACCGACCAAATTACGTTGACATTTATATCTTCCTTTAGTTTAATTTTCTTCTATGTATTCTGGTTTAGTACAGGGATCTTTTTAAAATGGTCGTGTGTGTTCGGTATGCGTTTCTAACACAATCTGTTTCGCGTAACAAATTGTGAGACTTGGATAAGGGGATAAGAACAATTCAGACTTAAGTAAGGGATTTGGGAGTTAGGTACTTAACTGATGCCTATCTCGGTAAGAGGGATTTATAACAGAAAAGAATTACAAAATGTTTTCACAAATCATTTAAATACTATTAACTTATTGAAAGAAAACTAATGTAACGGATTTTTTGCGTTTATTTTATATTTTTACGTTCCCGACGTTTCGGCTGCTTTACAGTAACCATGGTCACGGGAGGACTGAGGTGTTAGACGTCCTAGTGTCATAGTTTTAACTGGGGTACCCTCATATTCAGTTGTTGTTTGCGGTCCGATCTATGCAGAATGTACCCACAGTGTCTTGATGTCTTCCAATGGTGCGCTTAGTTTTGAATTTAATTATATTAATTACTGGCTCCCAAGTCGGTAGAGGCACCAGGCCATCTTACCAATGGCCTCACGTATCAAATTGGATATAATTGAATTGAAATTGGTCAAAATAAAGTACTTAAGTTGTGAGTCGGGGGGAGGGGCAACCACACCCCTTGGCCCCCTGTATCAATAAAAGCGCGATAATAAAAACATTAAAGTCTACTCTATAGGGACATGCGTAACTGGATAAAGCTCTCCAAACAATTTTCAGTGCTCACTCACGAAGTTTAGATACGCACCCTAGTTTTCTTTGTAAGCAAACAAGTCCAAACATATTTCAGGATTACAAATAGGGTTATGATTACGCAAAGTTCGCAACTTCATACAAAATTTCACCATTCAACTTGTGAGGGCGCTCGATGTTTTAATCAAAGTTGCTTTGCTGACATTTTTGGGCCAACTCCGGTTATATTGAAATACCCACATGTCTAACATTTTGGTGTGTAAATCTTCGTAAAAGGGAGTTCACGAATAAAGGGTGTATGTAAAGGTTGGCACTGAAATGAAAAAGTTTATTTTTATGCTCTTTATGTTGATTTTTTAAATTTATTGGTTGCTTTTGGTGAGACGACACATATTGCTTACATTACGGTATGTGAACTACATACAGGTGATTAAGAAAAGGTATATCAACTGGACCACAAAATTTGCTTATAAAAAATCACAATCGTCATTTTGATGAAAACAAAATTTATTTTTTAAAATTGACGTATCGGCATTCCGACGTCATAATATAATGATGACTTAGTATACCCTTTCGGGATTCTTCTGTACACATATACTTACTATGACGCACTTTATACACGTGTATTCAGTGACGTTTCTAAATGCTAAATTTAGCGTAGCATATTTTATGTGCAAATTTTTTTCTTTAATTTAACATACCCAAATGTGGCATTTTACAAAATGATACGTAGGTTCTGAGATAGGTACAAAATCACGTGCAGTTAGTTCGCAAAGTATTTCCATTTTAACAATTAGTGCGTTACTCTAACAATGGAGGATTCTAGACCGATCTCTCTGGACCGTGGAAGTTTTAGACCAATTGCGTTGACCAAGTTAGTCCGCTGAGTTACGATCGAGTCTTCGGTCACTGACAAGACTCCTGTAATGACTTTAAGACTCGAACTAGTCTGGACTTAACAAATATTCTTTAGAACAAGTTTAGTTTCTGACTTATTCTTGGTCAAATTTGTCAGAACTTCGTTGTGGAATTCCGGAGTTTCATTAGCGTATTATTGTCTTTTTTCATATTTATAGTACGTTTGATAGAAGTTTAATCGTAATTTTTTTGTTATTGTACCTACCAAGAAAATGTTAGATATTTCAAAGGCAACCACTTTTCTTATGATAAATCCTTTATAATCAAATCGTAAACCTATATAAATTTGTTCTTCTCCTTGAAATGCTATTTGTGTTACCTACTTCGAGACATTGTAGTTTTATATTCCTTGACTTTTGGTATAAATTTAAGTCACAGTGCTGAATTTCAGGTTTATTTTTGTAACGTCATGGCATTTTTTTGAAAATCCTTGTCAACCGGTGGCCTAAATTCTATCAATTGAGTAGCCTCAGTATTTGTCCTAATTTTAGAAATACCTAATTCTTTTCGGTAAGATTAATTGAAGTTCGAATACTTTTTGCATGGATCCGATAAAGAACAGATAAAAGATGAAACGAGCGTTGTCAGCCATTGTTTTCGGCAGACAATGGATTTATATCTATAAATATATTATATTAAAATTAAATATATAGTTCTATGGTTTGATAATAATAAGCATTAAAGTCTATGAACGGTTCAACAATTATTGCGTTAATAAAATATGGAGTACCGTTTTCAAAACAAGCTGATTTATATTTTTTTACTACAATTTCTAACTACTTTAAACTCTGAGCTCTGGGTACCTATAGAAGCCAATCCGCGCAGTCACATAGTCAAGATTTGTAGCCATTGAGTGTTTGAATCTAAAAAAAACAGTTATTTTATCTACTACATCAACAGAATATCTTAAATAAATCCCCAAGTCAACTTGAAAGTTTTGACTTTGACATTTAGTTGGATATATATGTTACTACTTTCCATTACTCAGTGACTCTCTTTTATGTGTGCAGGGCAACTAAACTCCTACTAGGTACCTTTACATTCCTAACTTTATCCGAGCGAGCTTTCATCACAATGAGCCATCTTTATTAAATATTCCAAACTTGATTCTCGCTGAGACCTAACATAAACAATGGATGTTATTAATAACGCTTTATTAATCACGTTTTCCTTTCATCGTTTGCTTTTAATTTAATAAAAAGTGACGCACAATTGAATTCATAAACGTCCAATTTATGTTGTGAAAGACGATGGGTGTCGTGTAATCGAATCTGTTCAGAAATAATGGCATCACCCAATCGTATCAGCTTAAATTTGTCGCCTTTAACTGAACGCATTCAGCAAGGTTTGGATGTGTAAGCGTATTCTTTCATTTATTACGCAAATCGGCATGTTTTTGTAGCTTTCTGATTTTGTTAGTAACATTTGGCCTATTTTTTTCTTAGTCTGAGGTTAATACCGAATTTGTTTTGTTATGTTACAGATAACATACAAAAAGATACACTATTCGTGTATTTTACTCAAATAATGTATCTCGGTAGGTACGTATCTTAAGATGATTGCGGGCTCGATTCCCGCCCGGGTTAATTTTGGATTTGTCATTTTCGCAATTTGCCTTGACATGGGTGACTCTAGGAACGCTCCCAGTACACTTACATATTAGAAGCGTTGCTCATTTTGGAACCATTCGATAAGTAGCGTATTCGTTCGGCGAGATTTATTATAATTATGTAATATAATAATAATAATATCGTCAGACGAACACACCAACTATACGGTTCCACACTAAGCGACGCTTGTATTATGGGTACCGTACAATGGACTGAGGGCGAACGCAGTATATAATACTTATATAGATAATAAACATCCACGACTCGGGTACAAACATTTATGCTCATCACACAAAGACTGTCCCTACCAGGATTCGAACCCGAGACCCGTAGCATAGAATCTAATCAGGTCGTCAGCTAATTATGCGGCCAAAAAAAAACAATTAAGGGTATCGTGAGCGAATATATAATGCAATATAAAAATTAAACCACGGAGTCATAACGCTGCATTTATAAATGCTACGTAAAAATCATTGAGTAAGTACCTACCAAGTGAACTGGTGAAATACGTCTGCCACTATGGAATCCTAGCCAATGATTGATGCTCTCTTGGTTTAATTAATCTTGCTCACGCCGGCCGTCTTGATCGCGAGAAGCCGGCTGAAATATTTGTCATTGGTACTAACGATAGTGGAACTCCGGAAATACGTATATAATTTGAAATAAGCCATATTTTCAGATTTTATCGCGTTAATTTTATGTTGTTACGTTCCCGACGTTTCGGCTGCTTTACAGCAACGATGGTCACGGGAGGACTGAGGTGTTAGACGTACTAGTGCTATAGTTTGAACTGGGGTACCCTCATACTAAGTTGTTGATTGCGCCCGATCTACGAAGAAAGTGCTCACAGTGTCTTGAGGTGACCATGGTTGTTATAAAGCAGCCGAGACGTCGGGAACGTAACAACGTAAAATTAACGCGATATAATCTGAAAAAAATGGCTTATTTCAAATTATATACGTATTTCCGCAAGACGACGCGGCCACGAATGTTAGGCTTTTTTCTGCGTAAGTGGAATCTAATGAAAATTTTAGATGTGTCATTTTAAGTAGTGCTCTTGTTAAACGCCAGCATAATATAATAATATTTCAATTCATTCCATTATCAATTCTTCAAAAGCGTAGCCTAGAAACGCCAGACTCCAAAATTAAAATTGACAGCGAAAGAGCGAAATTGTTTTGTTCTTCGCAAATAAATGCGAATAATAAATTTTGTGTATACACCACAAAGTTCTCAGACACAACACGCCAAGATCTAAAAGCAAAAAGCCGGAGGCGTTGGAATAAATTTAGTAAACACAGGTCCGGCCGACACTTGGCCACGCGGTTAAAATTCGGTTGGGATAATTCGAATCGACACTTCAATACAGGGATAGTCCCTGAATACATTATGCTAACTAGCATTTAGATAAACTTGTATATAAATATTACTCTCGAGAGTACCTGTATACATGATAACAAGCTATTTCGGAACCATATTTTATCAAGACAATGATTTTCAAATAATCTCGGCAGCTTTGTTAACACGGCCACAATTATTGTATAGTCGGTTGAAACTTACTCCTTGAATGAGTTTGTTCGTTTTATTTTCACCAACCAAGGTTAATTTATCTTTTTTTTCTTACTATTCGTTCAATTTGAATGTGGTATGTAGCCTCCAAGATCTCTAGCATATTTCAAAGCCTTCTCTACGTTTTTAAAATTAATTTTATCAATAACTCAGCCCTTTCATTAGGAATTTTACACATTCATTTGTTACAATAGCACACGAACATAGTTGGCTAACAAAGGCTAAACTTATCCAAATGTACACAATTCAGTTTTGAAACCTCGACTCGCGAGTCATGCTCGGCCCACGGCCCTATGTCCACATTGGAATAATTAACATGGTAACTTTGTCCACTCAGCTAGGTCATTGTAAAGTGAATACTAACCATACTATAGAAGTTCCACAAACGATGACTTTACTTTTGTCTTATAATTTTAATAATAATAGATTATATTAGAAAAAAGAGCAGTGATAGCCAAGTTGGTAGAACGCTTGCCTCGGTAACGAGGATCGCAGGTTCAAACCCCGGATCGCACCTCTGGGATTTCTGGATTTCATGTGCGAATCTCATTTTCAACCATGATTATAACTTGCTAAACGGTGAAGGAAATCATCGTGAGGAAACCTGCATGTCTGAGAGAACCCCTCGAAAGACGTGTGAAGTCCGCCAACCCGCACTGGGCCAGCGTGGTGGACTGTGGCCTAATCTCACTCGCATTGAGGGGAGGCCCGTGCCCAGCAGTGAGACATTAAAAAGGGCTGGTATTATTATTAGATTATATTAAGCTTAGGTTATAGAAACCCCTGATAGTAATTATCATTTTGAGTAGACATGCGAGAATATAGAAAATCAAACCATATTGAATCATAACACAGTTCCATATAAAAGTTATTTTTCAAAACAATACGATCTTCTTTATGTGCTAGCTTTAGCTATTATTGCTTCAATTCGCTCACTATGCCAGGTCTATTCCAACTTCTTTCATGTCTCCTAACGACTTGAGAACTACGGCTGGAAATATTTTCAACTTGCCACGTATTTTAAAATAACGTTAACTTTTCTACTGGAAATTTCTAAGTAGGTATAAGTATTTTATGACTGCGAATGACGACATCTTTATTGACAAAACTTGTTTCATTTTTAAGTTTTTAGAATGAAACTTTGTTAGTTTTTTTTTGCGGTATTTAACAATATTCCTAACAGAAAAGGAACTCAACGTTTTGTTCTGCAGCTCGATCCACTCAATGGTCCTCAAAATCTATGATAATATATATCCTACTACGTAGGTCTAATTAAATTAAAGGCTATCCGACACTGAAAATTCCGATACAATTTGTGCAATAGGTTTTTCATAATACTAAAACCAAGAGACAGACACAGAATTCTAAAAGAAGTTGTTTTGGATGCAAATATCGCTAAATAGTCCAATGAAATACTTATGTTAAAAAAAACGCAATCCAAAATAAATGTGGCAAGGAAATTAACCTCAAGTAATAATATAACGATAACATATGAACTGTTATAATCCTTATTTGTATGCACATAAAGCACACTCAGCATACCAATTCAAGACGCTATTTTATCTGAAATGCAATTCAGCAATTTTGTCATTTCCTCTAATACATTTAATTTTAACAGTCAGTCAGAATCAAGACCTCGCGGAGTTCGGAAACCAGTTAGTAGTGTGTAGGGTATTTTTGCTTTCATCTATACTATACTTATTATACTATACTAATATTATAATATTATAAATGTGAATGTTTGGATGGATTGATGGATGTTTGTTACTCAATCACGCCAGAACGGCTGAACGGATCTGGATGAAATTTGGCACAGAGATAGATTATAGTCTGGAATAGCACATAGGCTACTTTATATCCCGGTAAAATGTATGGTTCCTGTGGGATAGACCTGTTTCAATTTTTCATAGCGCAAAGGATCGGCATTATTTTTTGCGCGGGTAACACCGCAGGGCGCTACTAGTATTTAAATAAAGTAGTTAGTGCAGTGATTTGTAGTTTTTTCTTTAAAGGCATGGTCAGCCGCGTAACAGAACGCCAAAAGTACGGTTCATGGCTATCGAGAGATATGAGAGGTCGATTATACGGCGACCGAAAACTACTTTCGGACCGTCGTTTGCTTTTTCAATCCAAAAAAACTGCCCCCAACGGTCAATGAGGCCACCTGCGCCCCGCGCATGTTCAATCTGAATATCCTAATGTTATTTCTGTCCCTTTATCTCCCAATACATTATGTATAGATGCCAAATGGAGAATTACATTTAGATTTTTCCAATCGTGAGTGATAGAAATTTTATTTTTATATCCATCATATATATATCCCGAAAGAGTAAACTAACACTTGAATCTGATCTTCTAAAGCGCATTTGTAATTATTATGTGATATCTGAATTACGATGTCAGTTTAAAAATAGAAAAAATTGCTCACCAAAATTAACAATTCTCATTTTTTGGGAACTTTTTTTTTTATTGGCATCTCTGAATTCTTAATGTACCCTATCTGAATGACCTGAAGATGTAGGTTTGAAACATATTAATATTTTTTCCTAACACTAGTTTTTATGGCCCTTTTAAAAGGGCTCTCCTAGAAACGTACCCATTTGCAGCGCATTTTAGTTTTGATCAATTTGCCATTCAATTTGTCTAACTACGTATAGTGGAAGTATTTAGACGAGATTATTCAAATGCTAACCGTAGTTAGCTTTCGAATAATCTCTCACCTAACTTAATAAAAAAAATCAATAGTATAGTCAAGAATAAGACTAAAAAGTACCAGGATATCATACAAAGAAGAAGTTACGTTCAAAAAAAATTTAGAACATTGCATTGTATGATCATTTTAATTCCATTATTCTGGCTTACTCCGGGGCACGCCATTTTCATATCATCATGTCACATCCATTTTTTTATTTATAATGTGTATTTATTGAATGTTTTATTGCTATAAATTACTTGACATTAGCAAAATACCCGCTAAGTTGTGGGTGGGGCCATTTTCATATCCATTTTATTTCATCTCATTTCATTTCGTAAAGTAAGAATAAGAAGCTTACTGCGACCAAAATTATTGTCCTGTGTATCATTCCCGAAGCTCCCATTAATCGATCAGGTATCGATAACTATGTTTACTTGTAATCGAGAGCGAGACGAACATGGGACTAATTGAACACACCCCATCGTGTTGCTCGTCCCGCGCACGGTTTGGGATTGCTACCACGATCAGATTGTACACTGATATCACCAACATGCGTCAAAGAATCATAATCACTGGATAAGCCTTTAGATAACTTCCAACAATGCTTGTATTAAATGATCAATTCATTCATTTATTCATTCTGAATTCCTGAATTTCTTGTATTTGCTCCATTTTTCTTTTAAACTAAAGTCATTATTTTGAACTTAAACTAAATTTACGGATTTTATCGCGTTCATATTATGTTTTTTACGTTCCAATAAAATCCGTAAAATTAGTTTTATTTAAATGTGTAGTATTCGCGTAACTATAAGAAATCAATAAAGTCATTATTTCTTTTTTTTCTTTATGCTGCGTTCATATTCCACAATTTATATAATTGTCTATGATACTGATATTCAATTTGAATCGACATTAAATCGTTTAAGTATTCTTAATTAAAATAAGTTTTCAATACGTAAAGAAACAACATGGAATAAGTACATACCTACGTTTAGCATATGCTTTCAGGATAAGAACAGTGATATCGAGGATTTTAGATTTATTATTGGACACAAGATAACTTACAGCTGAATGACAAACACTACTCAAATATTTAAATCTAGACGTCAGTATTTTTATTTTATTTATTGTATAAGGCGCGTTAATATTCAGTAGCCTGCGTTGCATTAGATCGTTTTGTCATTCGATTTAAAAAAAACTGAAGGCACTTGAGATATGCTTTAAAAGCAAAATGCGACATTTAATTAAAGCTATCACGGCATGCAATTGATACAAAATTGAACTCCGAGTCAAAGATAATATTACATTTTAATTGATGCTGTATAATAATAATTCCAGCCCTTTTTTATGTCCCACTGCTGGGCACGGGCCTCCCCTCAATGCGAGGGGGGTTTAGGCCATAGTCCACCACGCTGGCCCAGTGCGGGTTGGCAGACTTCACACATCTTTCGAGGGGTTCTCTCAGACATTCAGGTTTCCTCACGATGTTTTCTCCCTCCTTCCTCCTTCACCGTTTAGCAAGTGATAATCTTGGTTGAAAATGAGATTCGCACATGAAAAATCCCAGAGGTGCGAGCCGGGGTTTGAACCTGCAATCCTCGTTACCGAGGCAAGCGTTCTACCAACTTGGCTATCACTGCTATCTATAAAATAAAACCAAAAAACTAAAAAAATGGGTCCTGTTGGGATAGGAGAGTCAGCACCAAGAACTGTTCTGCGAAGAGGAGGACATAGGGTTGCAATGGAAGTACGAAGGTCTGGGCATAAATATTGATTTGGCATTATTGACCTTATAATGTTGCGTAAAGGTCCCTATATTACAAAAACAGAATAAAAAACATACTCATGCCCCACGTCCAATATCTCAGCATATTATATTAATAACACAGGTCCGATCAACACATCATTAATAATCCAGTCATCATTGTCATGTATATCAATCAACATTATTGAAATCTTCCAATGATCTAGCCCAAATCCTTCCATTGAATAGTCCCATCCAGGTTCTAAACATCAACGGTAGTTCCCGCGTGATTGATGATGTGGCGTATCAAGGGAAGTGACGCTGGATCATCGCGCCAGTGATTGATCACGGAAGTCCAAGCTTCTTGACTACCTTGCAACATCTGACGCCTTGTTTTGCTCTTAAATATAGTCGAGCAGTAGTATATAAGGTTAAGGCGGGGCTGGATTTGAGGAGGAATTAGTCGTTCACGAATCTTTTTAAGACTGTAATTATATCCATTTAGGTCTCAATAATCGCGGTCCAAACCTTCATAAAGAGTATCTCCTGCAAATTATGCTAAATTTTTAGCATTTTTAATAAGCGGGCAGATCAGCGGTTTTAATATCCGAACTGTGCATTCCTATAGTGCTTCAACTGTAAGCGTAATGATGACCCAATTGGCACATGTGAGTTGTGGCCCTGCTTTCTATATCGACGGTCCCGGGTTCGGCTCCGAGTAGAGGCAAACATCGTGTGATGTGGTTAATGTTTAATATCTAAGTATATAAGTAATTTTATACCGGGTTCACCACGAGTCCATTGCACGGTACCCATAACAAGCATTGCTTAGTCTGCGACTGCACGTTTAGTACATTCGTCTGGTAATATAAGTATGTTTTAATTTATATTCTATACCTCCAAAATATAATCACACATCATATGCATACAATCCACAGGAATCCTTTCAAGCAATACTAATACATCATCCAGCAAGCCCCGATATGTCCAATAAACGTGCCGGTATTATTCACAATAAAGCCGAGAAATTCAACCGTACAGTGCCGTCGACGCGGCTCGAATAAATGTCAGATGTACCTTAAGTAAAATAAACAACGGCCCGCAATCTGAGCTACTAGTGGACACCGAAATGGAAACGATAACAATAAATAATGATACGGGAAAGAACCGGGTCCGGACTAACGACAGTTCGTGAGATAGTGACAGCGAAAGATCAGGACTTATGATGTTTGCTAGATTTATTATAAATATATACTGGGTTTTACACGTTTTGAGAGTTGAGGCGAGGAGCCGAGCGGCTGTAAAACCAGAGCCGTATTATGAACAGTGATTACAGCATACTGAACTGCCTTGTCTTTACATTATTAAATTATCTTGTTTCCAAACGTTATCCATAACTACTACAATTCAAGGGGAACTCGGACGGTTATATACCTACTTAGAGTTAGTACCTACTTTATTTTGACACCTCAAAAATGTAAGAGGTCTTTTTAAAAAGAGCAACCATGGAATTTTTTTGTCCGTTCTTCTCCAAAAGAACGGCATTCTGAACGGGTGGTAAAGTAGTAACTAAGCATTTAGAAACTTTTTTGACGATTCATAAGTACTGTACTTATGAATCGGTTTACATGAAGAAAAAATATTCTGATTCTGATTCTGGTATAAAATTATAACATGATATAGACCACAACTTTTTCAGGCCGGGAAATAAATTGCCTGCGATTAAAAGTTTGCGATAGCCCGCCGCAGAAAAAAAAAGTTGTGGTTTCTGATGTGTCGATAAAAATATATTTCTGCTTGTAATATCGTGATGAAAGGATGATCTAATCGACAGACTGTCTAGGTTCATATAAAAATATACCAGGTGATCTAAACCGTAATAAGAAAATATAAATTTTTACAAGAGTACACCTAGCAAAAATTACCTTATATGAAATCCAAGGGGACTGAACGGTCACAGAGAATATTTCCAATAACCTCTAGACCAATCAGGGCTCGTAATTTTGTATGCACAATTTATGTATGCAATGAGTCGCCCACGCCAATGCGTTTTGGAAACCCGTCCATTTAACTGTATTGGCACATTTAGCACGATCGACAATGTACTTAATCGTGCAGAAAATAAGGTTATTTGTATCGTAAAGGTGTCATTCACTCAAACTGCTGGATACCTATTTTACATACGATGAAGACAATTAGGAGATTTTCTAAAAACAAAACAATGCCTTTTATTTATTCCAGATGTTAATAATAACAGTAAGTAACATTTAATGCGATAAATACATCCGTTTACTAATGAATAATTATTCAAATATGGGAAAAATTCACTAAAACAATAATAATGAAGATAATTCATTTTCTTATACATTTGATTCTGAAGCGGTACGAAGTTCCCCGAAACAGCTAGTTATAAATAATAGTTAAAGATAAAATAAAACTAATATTGCGAATTTTTATCGCGTTTATTTTTTGCTTTTGTTTATTTTATGTCCTCTCGTGACCATGATTGCTGTAAAGTAGCCGAAACGTAGTTCGCTAATGTAATATACATCTATATTAACCTTCGTGTGATACATTGTTGGAGATTTTATAATTTATAACCCTAATTTAAAACCATCTCATATAACCTTCACGAAGCCTATTTCAATTTCATAACCTGACAAAATTCAATAAAATAGGTCACGTAGCTGAGCACTTTTAGACATAGAAGCACTAGACCCAGGTATTCCAGAACTATTCTACAGGCTGATGACGTACGAAAAACATAAATTCAACCCGTCAAGATCTACAGACAAGGAAAATGGGGGGCAAAAACTCGTCTCCCTTCGCGCTAAATTCATATAAGAAACGTGACACGCGTACAAACGGTTTGCGACTATGATTGTTGTTTTTTTTTTTTACTGGAAGGGACAGTTTTTATGTGATCTTTTACTTTTTTCATCCATTGAAGACTTTAACACATACGCTGTACCTATATTCCAGAAGCGAAGATCAATATAAAATAAAACAATTCCGGTCAGATTCCTTTTCGGAAAGAAAACATTGGTACCTACTTGCTTGAAAACTATTTTTAACCGACTTCGAAAAGGAGGAGGTTCTCAATTCGGTTGTTTTTTTATGTTTGTTACCTCAGATCTCCGTCATTTATGAACCAATTTTGTTTTTTTTTTGTTTTGCGAAAGCTAACTAGTTGCACTCTTGTTTGTTTTCTGAAGAATTAAATATATTATAGCCGACGCTTTGGCTGCTTTAGAGCAACCATGGTCGGTCACGGGAGGTCTTTTTATTAATTTGTATTAGTGTTGGAGGTTTTTAATCATATTTTTTTTGTTTCAACCGCAACGTTCGGTTCTGTGTCTGTGTTGTTCATTCTCGCGTCTGCCGCCTGATGAATGGCGAAGGTCAATGACAGATACTGGGTAGGTGCTTAAGAAATCGTAATTTCGGGACCTGCTGATAACTAAGCGACGGTGTGCCGGTGTCGTGAGCAGAATAATTGGCTAATGATTATTTTTAGTCTTAATTCGCCATTGGAATGAGACCTACGTGGAAAGATTCTCATTAAATTCATACAATTTGTCTGAATCTTGAACAATAATCAGACAGTCCAACTAAAGTACAAAACTCCTTTTTTTATCGATCTATAAGGCAAGTCATTTATTTCGTATAGACAAACGGAAGCACTTACAAATTGTCATTTAAATATTTTTTTAACTCTACAATTGGATCGGAACGCGACCTCTACTGTGAAGATCCGTAACTAAAGTAAAGAGAAATAAAACTTTTCTTTGATAAAACCTTGCAAACATCAATAAAAAGGGTATTTTCTATCTTACAGTGCCCGTTTCGTTCGCTCCATACTTTATAGGGCTGTTTGAGGTGGCAATATATTGCAAATAATAACAGATAGTCCTTAATTACACCTAACAACATACTAACAGCCTATCCTATAATTACGAGGGATAATCAACCTTAACACTATCTCATTCAACGTTATAAATTCATAGAATGAACAATGTCGCATAAAGCTCACGTAAATGAAGGGTAAGCTGTGGCATAACCGTAAAATAGTACTTACATTTGCGTTACAAGTGACTTTATGGGAACGAATAAGGTTCTTTGGCCATTAGCAGCTCGTAAAAACACGACCATTAGGCAACTGTTAAAATTTGCATTGATCACCATTAGTGGGCACTTGAGTAGCAATTGATGCTGTGATAACTTAGTCGTAACTTGGTCCTATAATAACAATACCAGCCCTTTTAATGTCTCACTATTGGGCACGGGCCTCCCCTCAATGCGTGGGGGATAAGGCATAGTCCACCACGCTGGCCCAGTGCGGTTTGGCGGAATTCACACGTCTTGCGAGGGATTCTCTCAGATATGCTGGTTTCCTCGCGATGTTTTCCTTCACCGTTTAGCAAGTGATGATCATGGTTGAAAATGAGATTCGCACACGAAATCCAGAAATCCCAGAGGTGCGAGCTGGGATTTGAACCTGCGATCCTCGTTACCGAGGCACGCGTTCTACCAACTTGGCTATCACTGCTGCACTTGGTCCTAACTTAGTCGTAATATTATCTCCGCGAAATTATTCTGACGGCCTAATTATACGAATGACCGACTCCCATTTTACTTAATACACTCAATAAGGAAAGTTATATTACTTTTGTGCGATTCCATCTCGATCCCTGATTAGGTAGGTGACTGTATCCGATCGCTTAATCGCCTTTTGTGAATTCACTTTTGTTTTTCTTGGAACGATTCTCGATTTAAACGAGATCTATTTTAAAGTTAGATCATCAAGCAGTATTTAAATAGAGAAACACAGAATAATAAAGTTAGACAAAAACACAAATAGTACGGTACCGCATTATGAACTGGGGGCGATCCCAGTATATAATCAGGTATTAATAATAGATGTTAAATGATCGTGAATGGAATACAAATATTCGTGTTTGTCTCTACTTGCACACAAACCCGGGACAGAAAACAGGGCTGAGGTATACGTTAAGCAGTGAAAATTAAGTTAGTATGATGATGAAGATAGTACGAGTATATAAGCAGTATAAAACAAGTAGTAGTAGAGTGTCACCGGCTGCTTTACCGGACAAATCCGACAACAACAGCAAACAATTATCAATTCAATAAATAAGTTCCCTGAAATAATAAATAAAAATATTATACAGTGGTTCAGAAAGGATTTACTGAGCCTGAAAACTACTCTTCTTTAGTGCACTTGTAATTATTCTATGAAGTAAGAATTTCGATACTTACCTAGGTTAATTAAAAAAAAATTGAACAAAAAATTGTCATTTGGTTGGTAACAAAATATTTAAAAAAAAAACTACATAACATGTATTTTTTTTTAATCGACATAACTGCAAGAGCGCTAAAGAATCGCAGGCCTAAGTAAACCTTTTCTAAATCATTCCGTATACAATAAATCTTAAAACATAACAACTAACGCCATCTAGTGTCACACTCTAGAAACTAATCAACTCGTGCTCTGTTTGTGAAAAAAAAAAATGTTCCCGATTCGACGGCAACAGACGGAGGCACGTAGAGCCACATCGTAAGCCGTTAATAAAGGGGTCCATCGCACGATCTCGAAGTATATAACGATATCACGGAAAGCTTTCGATTTCCCACGTTCCATGCCGGGGCGAAGGTGTTTCGAGATACGTGTCAATGTGACGTGCTGCCGGCGGTGTAAATATTTTATTTTTCTTTTTGATATTTCGCGGGTCGTATACAGAATAATAAGTGAAATAGGCAAGGTCGAGGTCATACGAGTGAGGGTGAAAATAAATCCTATTGCCTACGTACTAAAAAGCATAATCCTCTATTATCTACCTATATAGAATAAAGTCGATAACAATTTCCAATATTTCAAATTACAACTATATACATGATACAGATTATTTTAGGATCATTAAAAAACTATTGATTAAAAAAGTCAGTTCATTTCAAACACAGGTTTATCACAAATTTATTTTAAATCGATATTTTTTATTTTCGACTAGGCCCTGTATAATATACTGAAAAAGCGAAACCGAGAAAAATCATGATGAGTGATCATGATGTTTCGACCACGTGTCACAATTCAATTCGATGTTTCGTCGCACATATTAGTACTTTACCCAGCTTCAATACCATAGATTCTTCGTATAAACGCTCAAGCAAAAATGATCGTTAACACATACAAAATACGACCAATGTCACAAAATTAAGAGACAGGAGTGTAGGCATAGTGTAGGTATTACACGATGCGTATTCAGGCATCATTAAGAAGTCGATTACGGTTGTAGCACACGTCTCCTGCCGAACAACGAGCAAGTCACGTCTTAAATAGAAGCTTACGTATAATTTGGCGGTGCCTTAGTGCCTACGTGATCAGACGGTTCTTTAGGCACCTACGTAATTCCTACTCCTACAGGTCTCTATGTATCAGCAAATCTTTGAGCCACGTCTATTCTCTTATGATAACGTTGCTGGATTTTATGTCCTCACAAATTTTACGCATATGTTTATGGGTCCAAAAGAACGTAGCTTATCCGAATAGTCAAAAGCTACCCCGGTTCGGAATGTTGATTTCATTGAGAGGAGCCGGCAAGAAACTCAATGGTTACGATTTAAAAAATAAAAATGTAGGTACTTTCTTAGGAAAATCAACGCTGTAAGCAGGGAACCGGAACAGGGAAAATGCTCTGAAGCTGATATTAAGGCAATCGTGATCTTCATCTACCTAAATGCACAAAAATACTTTATTGATAATAAAGACCCAAAATGAAATAACAATATGCATTCACTGTTACTGGCTGCATATTTACAACAAACACAGAAAACAATATCAAATATCATGTAGTTTGTATTTCAATTCGCAACTTTCCCCAACAAACCTAACAAAAGCGAAAAACACAAAACGCATAGAATGTTATTGAAACCAACCATTTCTACAGGTTCTGTTTGTAGAAAAATATCTACTCCTGTTGGCTATGCACCATGGAAACTTTGAACAAACTTGTAAAACATAATCAATTTTATTTATTGAACATTTTGTTTTGGTAGGTAATTCCAATGGATGTTAGGTGAATATTAATTATCAATTAACCCAATTTAGTTTTTTTTGGTCCCACCGAATTCTCTAAATCTCTAAATGAAGCATGTATTTTCTGTTTCTGAACGGAACAACACTGCCTGAGGTGCAGCATCAACATTGGACAGTGGACACGTAAAACAATAGATTGGACAAAGTCAAACACAGTCTTATAAAGCTACTAGTAAGTCATTCTAGCAAAAAAGCGAAGTGTCGCTAAGCATGATACTTGTTTAAATGAAAATTATTTAAGCACGTTTTCAATAAACTTCAAAAATACTTTGGTAATATCTTAGTACTCAAAATTCCAGGTGAACACTCGTCGACTTAAGTCCAATGTTAAAGATTTTCCCAAGATTGCTATCCGGCAAAGGTCGTCCGACGCGACGACGGCCAAGTTTGGAAAGTTTTGACAAGGCTTACGACTTCGAGGACTTCGAGGCTGGGAGTGGACGCGGCCGGAATACCGAAGGAAGGGTTCGGAATAAGTGTTCTTAAGATACTTGTGAATGAGTGTAAGTGTCGTGTAAATATGATTGCGCTTTTTGCGGTGGAAGAGATTTTGTTTTAGTTTGTAGTGGTTTTGCTAGAGAAATAAAACTGTCTAATTTTAAATTAGCAGCATTAGTAATTAGTCGAATGCACGGCTTATAGTAATGAAAAAAGAATATGCAATGTACCTAAAAATTTAAAAGATTGTTTAAATGGATGGATGTAATCGAACTTTGAATTTCCTGCAAATGATATCGTATTATAATCTTGTATAACCATGTTTGTTGTGGTCGCTAATGAGCTTAGTTCTTAAAAAACGACCTGAAATAAATAAATAAAAAATGAAATAAAAACATTACATTATGAAGATAAACAGGCATTAAATGAAACTAATCATTTGCTAAAGCAGCAAGCAAACAACTCATAACTCAATCTATCAATTATTAAACATTATTACTAAAAAAATATCGACGTCTGCGCCATACTCTACATCAAGTTCTATGCCATAACTGTCAAAAGGTCAGTGATCCTAACAACAAATCAAATGTTCAAATTCACATGTCACTCCAGGAACAAATAAAAGCCGACACACGAGGCGAAAGGGGAGCAGAATTCAAGACACGCACCGATTTCTATTGGTATAAGTAATCCTTTGTGGGATTTACATACATACTAAAGAAACAAATGGGCCCTATAACAATAAATCACGGTCCCTAACGACATAGAGTGGAAACGAAATAGGCCGAAATCGCTTGGATGGCGAAAGCCTTCCAACGTTTTGTAGAGTTTTGTAAGTTAAAACGTTGGAGGTTTCAGGAGGTCCGTGTGCACTGTATTTTGTGAAACTGGGGATGGTCGTACGGATGACATTGTGCAGTGTGTGTAATAGATATTTTACTTCGGTTCAGCCTATAGATTATTTTTGTAGGGCTACGAAAACTACTCTAAACTAGATATTTTTGAATGAATTTTGAGGAGGATATTTTATGGCTTCGAATTGATATCTGATGACCGCGACTTTGTCCACGTCTTTAAGTTAATATAACTTTTTTATTTATGTACTAATTGAAATATAACAAACATATTTTTTATGTGACGATTACCACAATACGTTAGTAAAACCACTTCATAATTAGTTAAGCTGTTTCGGAGATTAGCACGCACTAATGCACAGATAAATAGATAAACATTCTGACAATCATTATTTTGGGATTTATTACGTTGATTAAGGCCCCCAATAATAGTTTTTCTCATATATCTTCCATGTACACACAGCGGTCAGTTACATTTATAATATATAATATATTGATAATGTGTAACAAGTCTTTTACTGTAGCTTCCACTTACCTACAATACTGTAACAACACATTGTGACAAGCAAGCAAGCAAGTGAGCAAGATTTCTTGAGATAAAATTTCATCCGGCAAATAGATGAATTTATTGCCTCTAGAACTTTTTATTTTCGAAGGACAACACCGGCAAGCGAGAAATTATATTCATAGAGCCATTTGTGAGCGCCGCCTGGCGATCGCCAAGTGAACTAATCGGGCTTGTATCACAATAATGAAGTTTTCTCGCACGAATGCCTCTATGTAGAGTAGATCGCTCCAGGAAACTCGGCATAACTTTCGCCTTTTTCTCAGTGCTTTTAGTGAATGATTCTGCGTTCATCGCTTTGGATGGACATTTTTCTTTGTAGAGCATTAACAAAGGCATTAAAATGAGCGTGACTTCAAAAGTTGTATTTTTTGTTGGCAGAAAATAGTGGGTACCGGGTTTGAATCCTGCTAAGGACAATCTTTGTGTGATGAGCATGAATGTTTATACTCGAGTCATGGATGTTTCATATTTATATGAGTATTATATATTGAGTTCGACCTCAGTCCATTGTGAGGTACCTATAATACAAGCGTTGTTTAGTGTGGGACCGTATAATTCATGTGTTCGTCTGGCGATTTTATTATCTTACTTTCCGTTACACGAACATTCCAACACTATTTAATTACCTATAAATCTAGCTCCTAGGTAATAATTAGTCTCTATAGTGATTATAAGGATCATGTTTAAAGAAAGAATAGATGTCACCCAAACGTATATCAAATCTACCTATGTTGGTTAACAACCAACTATTTCACGAACAAGCAACTAAGTTAGGAGCATGAACATCAGAACTACTCGCAATATAAGGAGGGTAACCATAAATCTCGTCCGACCAGACTAGTCCCCGCACCTACTTGTTCACCGCAGCATAATCAATGAGTGTTATTGAACAGGAGGTATACTACAGAAAACAGATTAAAATTATTTTCACTTAAAATTTGTTCTCGAACGGTGACGCTATTTTTTTATATGAAATACTGTTTTCGCAATACGAATAATAGCGTCAGTGACTAAGTATTTATGGTTGATATTTGTCTGTGAGTTCTCAAAATTAATTTGAGATTGTCGACGGCAGAAAACGAAATAATTACAGGTTGATTGTTTCATTTTCTTAAATTCCTTAAAGAATTGTTCCGTCGTAAATGAATAGTAACTAGCCGTCTGATAACGAGAAACTATCGTTTAACTATAGATCATTACAACACCGAAGTTGTGAACTCGGATTACAGTTGTACACGTTAAGTTATGCAAACCTATTCGCAAACTTGGAAGCCTTCGTCAAATCGTCTCCAATAATTTTTAAAAGTCGTTTATAATGAAATTTATTCTCTACTAGCTGCACCCCGCGGTGTTACCCGCGATTAAAAAGTATGAAAAATTAAAACAAATCTATCCCACGGGAACCATACATTTTACCGGGATAAAAAGTAGCCTTTGTGATATTCCAGACTATCTCTGTGCCAAATTTCATGCAGATCCGTTCAGCCGTTCTGGCGTGATTGAGTAACAAACATCCATCCAAACTTTTACATTTATAATATTAGTGAGATAATCAACTGTAACCCATGTAGATAATCTATTATTGTATAATTATAAGGTAATAAAAATAGGTAACTTTGTTACTATGTAATACATTAAAAAAATTGAATGCCATAAAACACTGGTGAATAAGAAGGTACTTACCATTTAATATAATAAAAATCCTATCTTCATAGTCTACAACCCACTTCATATCCTCCTAGACTACTAGTAGGATTGTTATTACTTCAACCTTAATGTGAATTTTATATTTAGCCATTGAACCAGAATTATGGTTACTCTATCGCCAAACTTTTTTGGTGGTGGAAATAAGAAATGGGATATTGAAATCATTATGGTAAAACCCTCGGCCGCGTGCCAAGAATAATGTGGAATGAAGTGTGTAGGTACATGCCTTAAGCAAATTCTTACTACATTTTTAGGGGTCCATAGTCACTACGAGTAATCCTTATAAGACATACCTTCCGCCCTTCCGTCCGTACCAGTCAGTGGTGGGCCGTATCATCATAATTTCTATAGTTTTCATCGCTATGTATTTGCTAGTGACAAACAGATGCAGAATTACAAAGATGTGAAATATTATTTGCTTGATTATTAGGATAAAAATATGTTTGAGCGCACCCCCTTGTATATCCACATTATTAAAAAGTTCAAATTTCACAAATAAAAATATTTATTTTTATTATAAAATTGTTTAAAAACTAATACGTTTTATTTGGCCATTTTCATATCTTCATGTCACATCCATTTTTTTATTTATAATGTGTATTTATTAATGTGTTATTGCTATTAATTACTTGACATTGGCAAAATACCCACTAAGTTGTGGGTGAGGCCATATTCATATCCATTTTATTTCATCGCATTTCATTTCGTAAATAAAGAATAAGAAAAACTTCTACTAGCTTTTGCCCGCGGCCTGCCCGCGCTCGCAGTACTTCCATAAAATATATCAATTATCACGGAGCCCTGTGACGGACGGACTACGGACTCGTCGTGGATTGACACGCGCTTGACTGTATTCTAACTAAAAAAAAAATAGTTCAGCGAGAAATTATTGATCGCAACCTTACCGTCATAATTAGAATTCCCATACACTGAATTCATATGACATTATCAATTATGAACATCAAAGAGCTCGCCAGCTAAAGGCAATAGAGAGAGAGCAGAGCTCAACTTTTCAGCGCTCAAATAACCTCAATTGACAGATAAACAGACTACGTTTAAAAAGTGGATAAATATTACTCATGTAGCCATTATGGCATCGTGGCAAATAAACTCAAATCAATTCGCGCGCACTCAATAAATTACTCAGCATCTCATTGAGACAGATAGCAAATAATGGCGATAGCAATTGATCAGGCAAATATTAGCTCAAATGATCTATAAGTATTTACATAGATTCTTGTGTGATAATTATTGGACTTTTTGTGTAGTGTCTCTACATTTGCGATCTTTAATAATCAATGGTAATTACTTAAAATACCTCTTTATAGTAGATTTATATGACTCATTCCATTTCGCGAAATAAATAGTATTGTAGAAATTTGAAATCATCCCAGTGTATCCTTACCAATCACCATGCCAAATTACAATAAAATCCCCTTGTTGATTTTATGATAAAGACTTTTGGCTCTCCTGTAGAAACCTTGTGAGAAATGTATTCCTAACGTTGCCTTGGTTTATCGTCTATCACACCGCTCAATTTCATCGAAGTCCGTCCAGTAGTTTTCGCGTATTTCGCATACAGACAGACAGGCAAAAAATGCAAACATAGAGTGTTTTAATGTTCATTATTATTTTTTGCACAAACCCGGTAATATTAACTCTTCTCTCATAGATCTCATAGTCTTATAGATAGTGATTATATATTTTAATGCAGTTGGCTTATAAATAGCGAAAATCTATTTAAAAGTTGTTGTCTTTTTTCAATAACACGTTCAAAATAAATCTATGCCTTGTTTAAGCTTACCCAACTTTGACATGACCCTTACCCATAATGTTGCTCCCCTATTTAGCTTCTTGAGTGATAGCCATCGAATTCTCCCCTTCATTTCCATGGATAATGGCATCACCCACGCGACCATTACGTGGCATTATAGCAAAAAGGCATCGCATAGAACTGCGGCTAACGGCCGTCTCATTATTTTCAAACATCACTCAGCTACAGCTATGAAATAAAACAAAAATTTCTCATAATTTTATTTAAAAAATGTTACAAAAGGATCTATGTTTCGGACGATGCAGGACAAAGGTTTTATAAAACAAGCGGTAAATATAATATACACAATAATTATTACTCATAATTATATACATTGTTGTGTGTAGGTGAAAGTCACAGATGATATTTATGTCGATAGTAAAGTGCTGGAATTACGACATGCAAGGTGCATTTCTATTATTGATACATATTATCTATTGAAATATGAAAAGACAATTCACTCGATAATCTTATTCTATGTTGGATAGCAATAATTTAATTATTATTAGGTCGTATATTCAAATACAACATACAATTTTACACGATTCTGCGCTTTATAAGCGTTTTCAATTCGTTATGATCTTTGGTAGCCGATATCACTTTAGAAGCAATAACTCCTGGAGGTGTCACAATTGCCCCCATATTCATGACGTCAGCCGTAATAGAAGTGGGAACTGGAATGAGCTAAACTTCTGGGGCTGGTCATAACATTGGGATCCATTTCTTCTTCGCTACTTCTGCTTCTATTGAACCGGGTTGGAACGTCTCTTGTTTGTGGAGGCACGTAGTCGACACCATACATATTTGGTTCTACGGTCGTAGGATATATGGTGCATAATGGTTTCATAGCTCTGAGTGTTCCCCTATTGCCCGGAATAGTTTTATACAGAATCATATCTGGATGTACTGGGTCGTGGAAGGTCCCAGATATGTGACTGATGTCAGCATCGTTGTTCAGGTCTATATCAGAAAATGCGTCGTTAAAGACGTTGGGTGGTTCGGTGGTATACATATCACCATTCTTGGAACTGTTCGATCTTCGGCTGACGTAATAACGCACTCCTATAAGAATCCCAATGAGTATGATAAAAGTTATAAGGCCTAAGCTAATGTAAACGATTAGCATTGATTTACCGTACGATGTTTCTGTAAAATAAACAAAAATGTTATTAGGAGTAATACCTTTTTTTATAAAAATCAACGAAAAGAGACTGATGTGCTTCACCATCAATAAGTCTTCAAGTATTGAAGCCGCGGAACCTTGCGGTTTCGAGCCCCCCCCCCCCCCTAACTACTACGCTATTGAGTAGTTGTGCTGTGATATGGGCTAATTTTTAATTTAGGAACGGTAAACCGATTTCCATCAAACATGGCGAACAACCATTGAATTAATCCATAAATTTACGAGCTACGATGCTAAATACCAACCTACAAACACACAGACAGAAAGACCTCAACTTATATAAGGTATAACAAAAATAGTGTATAATATTTGAATCAATTAATCAGTTAGTTATATGGATCACGTTGATGTATAAAATAATTATTTAAATGATGTTTGTTTTTTTTTAAACAACCCAGTAGCTTTCGCGGTATGCTCACTACGGGATTTTTTTTTTAATGTCTACGATTTATTTCTTTGGGAATGTTATATCTCGTATTTTATAACCTACTGGTAGACCTGTTAAAATATTTTTCACTATATTTGTAACACCTTTTATATTTTGCGATACGCAAATGATTCAAATTCATGCAGCGTCAGGTCATAGTAAACATATGCTTGAATACAAACCTTCTTCATTTTCTTCCCGGTTATGTTTGACGCGCTGTACCGTAGAGCCTTCATTTGTTGTTGGTTGTGTGACAATAACATCAATATCGTCAGGTGCTTCAGTTTGTTTAAGCAGTGGTGGTTGGAGAGCATGCCCAGCATTGGGTTCCCCCCACTTTTCTCCTGAATCTTCTGACAAAAAAAAAATGTTTACATTGAGTATACCATATCAGGCTTAACATGAAGCATTGAAGAAGATGAAGCATTACAACCAAGTGTAATATTTTGGAAGCTGGGATCATAATGTAAGTGATTTCTATGTTGGCATTTACCTGAATCATCAAAAAGGTTCTCTTCTTGATTTAATGAAGTCGATATTTCATCTCTTTCAGCCGGACTCTCGTATTTCTTGGCGAGAACACCTAGAGGTACTGAAATAAAATAAAACAGATTAAATTACTAGTAGTCTCTTTATAACGCTTGAACTGATAGTGTTTGACTATCTCAGGGAAGCCTTCTATTTAAGATCCGCGGTTTAGATTTTGATGTAGGGTTTTAGATATCCCGCGGAATATACGTTTAATTCAGTTTTCCTAAAATGCATAAAACCAAATTTATATGTTGACCAAGCTATCACCATAACTGGTTTCATCAAAATCCGTCCAATATTTTTCGTATGATGCGCAAACAGACAAGCAGACAATAATTCTACAAATGGGGATTCAGCCGCAGCATCGAAAATAATGTTCACGATCAAACTACAGTCTCAATAAAGGTAAGTATATAAAGTCATATTACATTATTACCTATATAAATTCATACTTTTGTGATACGCAGCTTTACAGCTGTTATGCAAAAAGCAACTAAAGAATCAAGTTTACAAGAATCATATTTGCATAACACAGCAATCTTGTCTTAAATAAACCCCTTTGTGTATCTATTACCCTCGTTAACACTACAAACTTTCAAGACGAAATTAGCTCTGCCATAATAATATTCTTAATATTATCCAGAGAATAATGAAACTTCGGTAAACTTTGAGACAAAATAGAGATTTTGTATTGTTTAAACTTAGAAGTTACCTTCAGGCATTATTTACAGCGTGATTCAAAAAGGGTATACTACCATTTGAGCCTGCGCTTCCTGAGCGCAGTTGTAATCATTATTCCAATTCACTATATCCATGACTTAAAAAAAAATGCTTACGGAAAATCATAATTTTAATTTTCGTAAGAGTAAATTTATTTTTAAAGTACCTACAATGTTGACATATCGAAATTGAGACTTCACATAATGACTTGAAATTAGCTAAAAAGTGCAGGTTCAAATGGTAGCAAAGCTACTCTTTCTGGATAACGCTGTTTAATAATAAACGTCAGCTAGTTCAGAGTAAAATATAAAATTCTTCTAGTAAGATTCATGACTTCATCGAATGCTTGGCAATCCTAGAAATGTAGAACAGCACGCAAATTCGGCAGTAAACAAACTGATCTATGTTAACTTACGCTATGACAAATTATGTGGTGACAACTTTAATTTTTCTCGCCTGAAATATCTGAAAGGGTGGGGTGTGGGTTCGTCAACAGTATTTAGTGCCAACGTTAAAAGGCCATAAAGCAATTAAATAACATTTCAGCACAAATGGATACTTGAATAATAAAGTCGGAATTAGCACACGATTCCTGAAATTCACAATTATGTGGCCCAGTTACTCCAATTGGATTAACTTAGAAAGCCCTTATAAGCTAGACACATTGTATGAAGTTATATTTTAATTATTTTAAACCCTAAAAGGGATGATGGCGCTCGTCAAACTCAACAACTTTCGTTCTACGGCAATGAATTTCGTTGTATGAAAGAAAAACTTTTCGGATAGGGTTGAAATTTTGAAATAACAACTTCATTAAATAAATTGAAGGAATTGTTGCCCAGCTGGTTAAGCGACACATCCGCCGGCTTATTAACCGATGTAGGGATGTAAAAAAAATACTCGACATTTTGTGAGTACCTCCGAACTACGTAGGCTTACGTAGATCAAATTTTCATTATTAAGCCTATTTTAATTGAAAAAAAAGCTTATGCCAGCGGCTCCTCCCGCGCCTTCGTCGATTTAGATCTGCACGTCAATTGTTAAAAGTTTTAACTACCGTCCGCTAGAGGTGCTGTTCAATTCTCCATACAAAATGTCTAAATACGTAGACTATAAAGTGTATGGTAAGCTTACAAATAATCTCGCACTAGACGTACAGTACCTTAACACCCAATGTTCAAGCGTGACGATAATTACATATGTTCCCTAGCTTTTTAGTTGAAGTATGAGAAATTAGTCCAGTTGTTCATGACACTCGAACTAACAGATATTCAGACAAGAATTAAAAAAAACACTTATTTTGAATTCAGAAACGTCAGCTTATTGCATTTTTATTGTTTCATACATAATTCTATAGATATAATAATAATAGGACTTACCACACGCATAAATAACCTTCAGATAAGGCCTGGAATCCGGCCTGCAAGATGAATTGAAGGTCCTATTGGTGGCTGCAATCTGACATCTCCGTCTTCCGAGACATAGCTGAATTGCCGTCTTCACAGCGTGTGGAGTTGCACAAGCTGCGAGAAGATTATACTTCGTACTTTATGTTAAAACCTGCTAGAGATTATTATTCCTTGGCCACTCTGTTTGCTCAACTAATTAGTTAATGAAACAAGGTTAAAGCGGCAACAAATTCTGAATGAGTTCAACGAAAGTCCGGCATGATAACACTCTGTGTGTATAATAATATATCTTATAGCACATTGGCAAGTAGGTCGATTATTGCTTGATTATTTCTACCGTGTATGAACCACTTCTACAATTCGTGTTAGCTCGCGAGTGTACGAAAGCAACATGCGGCAGTAAGTATTTGTAAGTAACATGTGTATAGTACACATATTTCCACTGACTCATAATATAATTAAACTCCGTCAGAACGACTAATTATGAATTGTGGCAAATGAATATAGGACGCAGACACACCCATACATCGTACCCATTTACCATGACAAATAGCTATTACACATTTTTAAAACGAATGTTTGCGAACACAAATTCGTTCGTCAATTTCAAATTGATACGGTAATACTTTAGTTTACTGGACTCATTGAGTGCTTGAATGGTTTATTTTACTCAAGGAAGTACCTACATAAAAATATATTATAAAATAAAAACATTACGGACAAAGAACACCTAATTTTTTATAACCTATCCAATCAATTATAGACTTAGCAAATGTTAGTAAAACGTTGATGTTCCAATTCCAAATCTGGTTCAATCCTGTGATCAGTTGCAAGGCGTCCACTCTTGGACATAGCCCTCTCCATGGATTAGAGGTATTTTTCTGACCCTTTAAAAAACTATACTCATGAAAGGGACTTACTTTCATCAGGCACTCCCTGTGCCGGAAAACAACTGACCGAATGATCAGGATCGTACGCCATTCTTCCGTACTGTGCATCGAAGATGGAAATCCTGGAGTGAGGATTGCAGCTAAGATTGATCACCACACCCTCGCAGCCTGTGCGACTGCGAAACTCAGCTGTAGCAGGGAGATAATAGTGTTAGTTTTTGTAGAAAAATCGTTTTCTTGCTTCAGCCTTTATCAAATCACTGGTGAAAAGGTATCTCTTTAACGCCATTCATTCTGGACCTGTGCTACTCTTGCCCAACATATAGTAAAGCATAGCTAACCCAAACAGTCTGCCTAGCTGATCCTATACATTGTTCTCACATACCCATAACCTTAGTATGACAAAAAAATATCATTATAAAAATTGCAACCAAAGACATTCTTGCTTCTTTTTCTCCATAAGAATGACATTCCGAACAGGCGAGCGGTATGTTCCTACCTTTAACCATGGTATAAACATATGCTACATCAGATATGCTCGTCCGTAACAGCTAGGTCACGTGGTTGGCCCAGGATTACGTCATCGGGCAACTTCGACGAATGAGCGGTGTTATTTCTATTGAAGATGTTATGTAATGGCAACACTGATTGTGACGTAGTCTTGGGCCATCGTTGGAAATGAATACCTTTTTTTTTTCTTTTCGCTGGGAAATGCATTTACGCATACCGCCCGAGCCCGGGGGAGCCCGGACGGTTATGTGGGGCTCCTGGAAGAAGTCCAGACTACCCACTAAAACCCAGCGCCGCCCTCTCTGCCTTTGTGGGGCGCCACGGGATCGCTCTACGAGCACACTACCGTGACGCCCCGGCGTGGAAATGAATACCTGGCGTGACGTATTTTTTTACAACATAGTTATAGTAACGCTACCGCTCGATTGTAATGCTATTCTTATGGAGAAGAAGTGTTAAGATCTTTTAAGGTTGCTCTTTTCGACAATTCATAAGTACTCTGATTTATAATATGATTAAAAATACTGATTCTGAATCCGTGCCTGTATTTCTAACAACGATGATAGGTCGGACATTAGACTATTTGCGGTGACACCCTTTGTACTAGCACTTATTGTAAACGAATAACCCTTTACCATCCATTAGTTGGTAATCCGATATCTACCGCAAATAAGGAAAGCCCTTGTTTGAGTGTGCTTTTATCAATTAGCGAGGGTGTACGAGTGTTTTGTAAGGAAGCTTTTAATAAAATCGTTTTTCTACAGGGATTGTTAATTAATTGATGAGCAAATTGATATATTCAGCTATGATGTTGACAGAATTGTTGAGTTGTCTGATTTAGTTGATGGTTGATGGATCGGTCGGTGAACTACACTATGGTGTGGAAGGTACGTTAAGCTGTGGTCCTAGTTTTCATTCAAGTATCTGTGTTCATAGTCGTTATGGTCACAAACCCATAACGCGTTTTTTTTTATTGTTGTGTGTGTTTTCTTTCTAGAAGCCTGAATAATTGTGAAAGGTCTTAATTTTAAGTTAGATAATAACTTGTATGTTGCAAATACTAATTGCTTCGTGTAAATATCCGCAATCAGGATAGACTGAAGCTGACTCTGATTCCATAAAGAAATGAGAAAAAGGTGAGAAGGAAGAGTTATATCCTCACTCTTGCGTTTCAACAATCACTCTCTTTATTGCGCTATTAGTGTAGGCATGTTGCGTGCCACGTCACGGTCGTTATTATGGTGAACGAGCCCCATACGGCAAAGGCGTATTTCGTGGTGCTAATAAAAGGATTCCGTCAAAACAGTATTGTAGAAACATAGTTGAGTAATGACTCATGCGTTTTTAATCTTTATACGTTTTGTGTAATATTGAAATATATTTTTTTTTATTACATTATAGGCAAGTATTTGATCTCGATCTCACCTGGTAAGTGACGATGAGATCTACGATGGAGCATACTTGCCTAGGTAGGAAGGCGGCAGTAGATCGAGACGCTACATTCACTAGGCACATGCAGCGCAACTGATCTGACCCGCCATCCATGATACATACGTAGGTATACCTACACACATATACAGGGTGAATTTTTCAAGTGCCATGTACGGCCAAATCATGAACCAATCACAAATCATGGCCAAATCAGGAATACCTAAAAATGCTTAAAGAATTCTAAAACTGAATAATTCGATTTTTGAAAAAAAAAATCTAGCCAGGAATTGTACCTGTTGATTTTGAAGATCATCGAGTTCAATCCCTGGCTATATTTTTTTTGCAGATTTGGGTATCCACGCCCACTTGGAAAATTTACTCTCCATCGTGAGCGTTCTGTGTAATTTACCTCATTTATATTTTAATAACAAAAATTGAATGTTTTTTTAATCAAAGCCTTATTCCAAACAGTTTTTAAAGAAATAAAATATTTTGCTCAAATAAAATTTCTTTGAACAAGATTTTTTTTAAAGTAATTAATTGGACATTGCTTTGTTTCTCATCTTTCACAGTAATTACACAGCTGTAGACGAACTACCATCAATTTAATTGTGAAAAAAAAAACAATAGATTGTAAAAAAATAACGATCCGCTAGATTGCAAATACAAATGCACGATATATCTTATAAAGCCTTCGTAGTTACAACAAACACAGCTTCGCGTTTGATGGGTGCGTTAATTCAGTCAACATTTGCTGTATAAAGAATAAATAGTGAAATGTACGACGTGTAACTGGCATTAAACGGGCTGTCTGCCTGGTAATGCATGTGCCGCACCCAGCAACCACTCCTGCACCCCGCCCCGGCCACTGACCCCATACAGAAATGTATTAACGTGGCATAAATCACTTCAATACACTTTGCAGGAGCTAGTAAAAATGCTACGTCACGCGATTAGTGAATCTTCCCCCATATTGTTTTTTTTTATTAAAATCATGGAAGTAGGGACCGCGCTAAAAAGAGGTTTTCTAAAGTAGACTTTAGTTGAGATCTAAAATGGTTATTTTGTATTAAACGAAATTTTGATTTTTTTGTGGTGGATTGGAATGGTATTGCTAGTAGCTAAAAAAATTTTTTTTTAAATATTTCATTTTTTTAATGCCATTGTTTGCGGGGGTGTATAAATAGTAGCCAAAACACAAAATTATAAATCTGTATTACTTTCATTTTATTTTACGTAAGTAATTTTCAAATTAAAGACATCATAAAAAAATAATGATAAAATAATTATGGCGATATATGTTGCCACAATTATTTTGTCTTGTCTCTACCCAAACTTAGGCCGTTGAGTTTATGTATTATTAAAAAGTAAATACAAAAGGACAATGTAAAGCTTATTGGGACTTCATTAAATTCTTTTGATTACTTAGTTGAGACAAAAAATGGCATTTAACGCGAAAAATGATAAAACAACGCGGAAACAAATAGTAACTTCGAGAATTCGCAGAGGAAGTCATAAATTATACAGTTGGATTACTTTCATAAGATGAGAATAAGCACTTTTTATTTGTGCGAGTTGAGAGTGAATTATGGTATGCTCTGAATGGAAAATTTTCCGGAGGAGTACGTATTCTGACGCGAGTGGTCCGCTCTGAAATATGTTTCCTCTACTAAAACATGAGGAAATGCGGAAATATTGGCTTCAAAATGATATAAAACGTACGCATTTTACTTAGTAGTATTTGGTAAAGTTCAGCATATCAAGAATGACGTCGAAGAAAAAAAACGTCGTAGTATTAAAACAATGCTACATAGGTAAGTACTTAAGTATGTAAAGCATATTTAATAACTATAGAAAAAGCTTCAATCGACCTAACAATTATAGGATAATAACCAGAAAACAAAAACAACTTATCCAAAAGCGTTGTGTAAAAATATCCTTTATCTAGAATCAAATTCAGAATCAGTTTCATTGATGTAAATACAGTACGATATGGGGAAGAACGGGCCAAAAAATATACGATTGCTCTTTTCATAGGGGTGTAGGTAAATACATGTTTGTGTAGTACATAGTTATGGTTATGTGAGAATAAAGTAGGAATGGCTAGGCAAGGTTGGAGTAGCTGGCCTATGCTGTGCGAGTAGTCTTGCTTCTCAAAATGTACCAATAATTACATAAATCAGACTAATCTGGACCCGATCGAAATAAATTATAAAATAATAAATATCGCCAGATAAACACACCAACTGTACGATCCCACACTAAGTAACGCTTGTATTACGTGTACCGTACAATGAACTGGGGGCGATCCCAGTATATAATACTTACATAGATATTAAACATCCATGACTCGGGCACAAACTTTCGTGGTCATCACACAAAGTATTCTCCTACCAGGATTCGAACCCGGGATCCACGGTACAGACATCAGAAGCATAACCAACTAAGCTCATCAGGCTGTCAAATTTCAATGAAATAGTTTTTTTTAAAGGATGTTTATACTTACACGGGCGGCACTTATATGCCACTTCCACATACTTGCTCTGCGAGGGGCAGGGGTCCACGTACCCTTCCATAGGTACAGTACTAAACTTGCACTGAGGCTTCTTCTGGCACGCCTCCACTACCGTTTGCAGCAAAGAGTACTGGATAAGAAATGAGTTGTTAATTCAATTTGCAAACATGAACAAATCATCAGAATCAGAATATTTTTAATTCATGTAAACCATTAAGTACAGTACTTTTGAATCGTCAAAATAGTTGCAAAATTCTAAGCTATAACTTTACCACCCGTTCGGAATGTCGTTCCTATGGAGAAGAACGGGCAAGACTCCATGGTTGCTGTTTTTAAAATGATCCGTTACATTTTGAGCAGTACATTGTTATGGGTATGTGAGAACAATGTAGGAACGGCTAGGCAGACTTTAGCAGCTGGTCCAAAAAAAAGTACTAACTCTAATTATATAATTTCAAGTTAATGGCTACATGGTTCCCACATTTACAAATTGCTTTTGTAAATAAAACATGTTAATAATATGTAGATGGGAGCATATAATACAATATAATATGTAAAAAAAAAATGTGATAGCCAAGTGGGTAGAACGCTTGCTTCAGTAATGAGGATCGCAGGTTCAAACCCCGGCTCGCACCTCTGGGATTTCTGGATTTCATGTGCGAATCTCAATTTCAACCATGATTATCACTTGCTAAACGGTGAAGGAAAACATCGCGAAGAAACCTGCATGTCTGAGAGAACCCCTCGAAAGGCGTGTGAAGTCCGCCAACCCGCACTGGGCCAGCGTGGTGGAGCCTAATCCCCCTCGCATTGAGGGGAGGCTTGTGCCCAACAGTGGGACATTAAAAGGGCTGGTATTATTATTATAGATGGGAGCATGTGATTGTGCTTTTTTTTCTAGCACCGCTACCGTCGTTAGGCTCTATACACGGCATAAATCGAGCATAAAATTGATAAATTAATATTGCACCCTTAGTAAAAACTACTTATTCAACATCCACGGTACTTTCGGAAGTACCTAACCCAAAGAAGAATATCGCTTGAGTGCAAAAGAGGATCTAATGTTTCCTATTAAAGCCATTTTTCTTTTTTTATGTCAAAGTATGACAAACGGGCGTGAACGGGTGTTCTGGGCCACCTGGAGCTATGAGTATGTAGACACTCGCAATTTCACCATGCGTTGCAAAAGGTAAGGGCAAAAGAACTACTTTTTTATTTATATTTGACTTAAGAGACGCCATGGTATAATAATAATATAGCTATTGCCTTTCGTCACAGCTATGTCACGTGATTGGTTCAAGAATTCGTCATCGGCCATGTTCGACCAATGAGCGGTGTTCATTCTATTAAGATTTCAATTAATGGTAGTAATCGTGACGTAGTCTTGGACCATTGTCCGAAGTGAATACCTGGTAGCATATTATTATACCATGGGGGCCGCTACGTTTATTATCGCATTGTTATAGGTTATCGGTGTTCTTGTTCACAAGTCGGTCATCCATAGAATAATTAGACAAAATTTGTTCTTTATATAGACGACCTGAATAGCGTAGTTGGTAGTGACCTTGCTTTCTGCGCCAAGGGTCTCGGATTCGAATCCTGGTAGGGACAAGCTTTGTGTAATGAGCATGAATGTTTGTACCCGAGTCATGGATGTTTAATATCTATATAAGTATTATATACCGAGTTCGCTCTCAGTCCATTGTACGGTACCCATAATACAAGCGCTGCTTAGTGTTGGACCGTATAGTTGGTGTGTTCGTCTGGCGATATTATATTATATTATTATGTGCTGTACGTGCGTTCGAATCCGAAATGTCAAATTATATCAGTTAGTTTTTTTTCTCAGCTCCAATCAACTGACACCATAGATTCCTGAAGACATAGACAATCCACCGGACCAATAAATTAAAAAGTTCCTCACCGTACAATGGACAAAACAAAAAACAAACGAACACAAAGTGAATTCCATCAAAGTAAAGACCATTGCACATCCGCACACTGCACTGAAATGCAACCCGGACCCGAAATGTTTGCTAATTACGGTCGAACCGCACGGAGCAATAGAAATGCGTTACACAAACAGCGACTATTGGTCAAACGCGATGCGGCTAACGTACCGGGAACCCTGTGTAATCTGACCCTAATGATGGCTAATAAAGCTTGATATACTTGATTTAACGAAATCAGAACAAAAATAAATATTATTTATTTTGCTTCAGAAACTGCCGTCCAATACATTCCTATACGTACTCAGATAAAAGCATTCGTGATCATCACACAAAGTTTGCCTCTACCGAGATTTGAGCTTAGGACTCTCGGTACGAAAAGCAAGGTCACTCCAATCGGTGTGTCAAATAACAAATGCGCCCGAGCATTGCCTCGAGCGAGCAGTGCGAGGGTTTACCTCGAGACAGCTCGAGCAAGCGGAGGCAGCCTGGCAAGGCTGTTCCTTTGTACGTTCCTTATTTAAACAAGCGTCACCTACAATTGGTCAAAAGACGGCATTTTTTTCTAGGGCTACGCTGTTGCAAAAAATTAAAATAGGGATGCACAGTACAAACCTGCAAAGCATTAGGTCTCTTACAGTTCCTCTCAGCTTCTGTCTCAGCTAGGGAGCTGACGTCACAACCCTGGGCCTCCGTCGCCTTCCCATACTGCGCCACCAGTATACTTATGGTGGTACCAATAGGGCACGCCAGGGACACCATCTCGTCGTTACAAACCACTTTCTTCACCAATTTGAGGGTATCCAGTAGAAGAGCTGTAAAGAACATTTAAAATCGTCAGGTGAAAACACCACCATGATGCCATACAGAGGACTGGAGGCAGACCCAGTAACACCCAGACTAGAGGAAATTACGAAAATATCCTTACCAAAATTTGCTCAAATGGGAATTCATATCTAATTTCAGCTAGGGTATTTATTTATTTAGCAAGATTCTTTTTTAAATTTAAGTCACATTCTACGTACATACAATTATACAATCAGCCACGCAGAGAACAATCAAATAATTCTGGACTTTTTCGTATTTATTGCAGGGTTTTACATGTCACGTCCCTCAACATTATGTTTATATTTAGGTACCGGATTGTTTTATTGCATAGTTCTTAACAAACTTAATTGTATTAACTGACGACCGAACTTGGTACGGTTCGGTTCTGCTCCGTATCGAATCTGCTCGTCTAGTGAGTAGTCTGCCGACAATACGGTACGGACTGTTAGTACGGAGCCGACTATGGCCGTGGGCCCACCCATACAAAGTCAACTCAATCAAATTAAGCTACTAAATCAACTACTATTAAAATTAACTCAATCAATGTAAACGGATTTTTTGAATTACAAAACGCGGACATATCAAAATAAACATTATTTCCATACCTCATTTTCAAATCAACTATAGCTAGTCTTTTACTTCCAAATAAAAAAATACTTATGTGACCCAAGCCAAAAACGTAGGCGTCCATTGAAATGGTGATCTATATTCAACGTGTTCCTAAACAATAGAATATAAAGGCGGCTTTTCTTTACCTGGGGACTTCATGCCAAGTCTAAGAAATTTTGTTCTAGACAAATTGTGAGAAAAGATCTAGGGATTTATTGGGGGTCCGTGTGATGACGAGCGGTTTCATTGACTTTACTGGTGAATTACAATTCAGTGGTCACTAAAGAAGATTTGTCTTATGTCGTGGCGAGTTAAAAAGGTCTCATTGGTTGGATTATTTCAACTACTTATTTGCCCGTTTTACTGATCGAAGATGGTGAGTGCAATTCGATCGAAGATTTGACTTATCAATTAGTAAAAGTCACTATTTGTGAGCTTCGAAATATCACAAAAAGGTTGGTATACATTTAACGCGTGTGTCTGTCGCATCGTAACACTAAAACAGATGAATCAATATAGTTCTATTAATTTCAATATCTACTAATTGGTATCGGTGCAATAATACCTAAAAGGAGAGTTAAGGGGTTTAACAGTTTTTTTTATTTGAAGTTACTTGATCTAAAGTATCTAATACATAGCTTAAAAGCACTCATAAAGGTTGAAGTATATACTCGAAATAGTTAAAATTAAGAGAAGTCTCTCAGGATAAGTTCTAAAATTTTAACGCTCGGACCCACTAGAACTAAAGTTAGCAAATTTGGCCACTCGTTGAATCATAATTAATAATTAACCTTAGGCAACATTAGAAGTCTACTACTTAAATAAAATTACTCAACTTGATCTCTAGAGATTCGTCACACGTACCTTATAAATTGTAAGTATCAACAACGTAGCCCAAAGTTCAATAACAAAGTTCCTCGGAATAACTACAGAGGGCTGATTGTCCAAATCTAAGTATCCAAGCGAAAGGATTGCCATTGAAAACTAGAAACTGTGGCTCCTCGGGGAAATTAAACCTTTTATAAGCAACTGTTTTTAGGCCTGGCTTTTTAACCATATTAAACATTGAATGTTTAGCTGAAAACGAAAGATCTTCCAGCCAGGCCGGTGGTATGCCTGGCGGGGCGGCCGCTATTCCCCGACGGTTATTGTCGGGATCTTGTATATATGTTACTTGCTCCGAAAACTCTTATAGCGCGATTCAGGATTGTGATAAGAATTTTCTATTGTTCTAAATGCGGCTGCAGCGCCATCTGTGTAGCTTAGTAGCTCATCATGTCATACAGAGTATTGACTTTGTACGGCATGATGAGGCACTAATGTCGAGGAAATATTCATTACAATATGACTTCTCTTAATACTAGTATAAGATTGAATTGAGAATGGGAACACAGACAAGTCGCGTCACTCGTATAAATTGTAGAACTGAATGCTTCAGAGGAGTAACCATTAAGTTTCTTGCCGACTCTTTTTAGTCGAACCAACGTATCGAACTAGTTCAACAACTCATGAATAGTCGGTATATTCCGACTATTCATGAGTGTTTATATATTGATTTCTTATATTTACGCGAATACTACACATTGAAAAAAAACTTATTTTACAGATTTTATCGCGTTTATTATACGTTTTTTACGTTCCCGGTATTTTGGCTGCTTTACAGCAACCATGGTCACGCGAGGACTAAGGTGTTAGACGTTGTTGTAGTTGCTGCTTGCGGTCCGATCTACGCAGATAGTGCTCACAGTGTCTTGAGGTCTTGCAATGGTGCACTTACGCTTGTTACTAAGTGTATACATATACTTTTTTTAATAAACTTAAACAAAAAACGGCCTTATTTGCTTGGATTAACCCGCCGTATTAAACTAATTCAAAGTAAAAATATAGCTTAACGTAGTATTATTCTGAACAAATCTGCTCCATCCGTGTAACTGTGTCGGCAATCTGTGAAGCGTACAGCCCCGTTAGCCTTATCTTTACAAATGGGAGGCAAACTGTAATCACTGGGCCCGCTACAACTTGTTAGTTAGGTTAGGATAGAAGCTTGTAAAGGACTTCTGACCTCTGCCAAATTACGATTGCAATCTCGGTACAACTGAGATACTTGTGGCACTTATTTAGTTCAAGATATTCTCACTTGAATAAATACCAAAGAATACTTAGATACTTTTTTTATATATACTTTAATACAGAAAAAGATCTAAATTAGGTGACAACTGATACTTCTGTAAGCCAGGATGTAGATTCTGGTTATCTCGTTATCTAAGTGCTAGAGTATCGTCTGAGAAGACTTAGAGGTTTGACCCCCGGCGAGTCCCAGAAGACTTCTCTGTCTGTGAAATACACACACACATATCTTAAACATCACCCACACAACTACATAGCACGATTGCATGCATATACAATTCAAATGAAACCGACAAAATGTTTAAAATAAAACATAGGTCACAGGATGACCATGGTTGCTGTAAAGCAGCCGATACGTCGGGAACGTAAAAACATAATATACACGAGAAAAAATATGTAAAATTAGTTTTATTTCAATGCATAGTATTCGCGTAAATATACTAGATTAATATGCGACAAAATGTTACTTATGTTAAGTTTACCATGTTATAAATTGTTATATTCTATTCTGTTATATTGACATTTATGATACATTATCACCACCACATATCGATAAAGTGCTTCCCCGTTCCCCAACAGCCAGCATAACAATGGCATCTCAATGATACATACAACATATTGAAGAGGCGACAGTATCGGATACACACGGGGGTTGAGTCCACTGAAACAATAGACGATCAGATAATGCGGATAAAAGGTGTTTACGGTTTAGGGAGATAAGCTTAAAGGTACGGTTACCACATAATTATAAGATTAATCGAACTTACCTTAAGTGAAGTTCTATCTTAATTATACGAAGCTTGTTGTCCGAGACGGCAGTCGCAAAAACCCTCCCACTAATACTTTTATTATGTATTATCCCAATACTCGGGTTATTCATAAAGGCTTACTGTGGGTAATTGGACCTATTTTTAGGTTTACTTTATTTTTAATATTTTTTAATTGTATTCTATTTTGTTTTTATTTGTCATTAGTTTTGTTTTGTTCTGGTATTACAATGTTCGTTTCATAAAATCGTCTTCCTTTCCTTCCATATCCCTTTTCTTCACCCTCCTCTAAGCTATCGATTAATCAGTAACACTTACCTTTAAACGAAATGAAATATTGTCGGAGTTGCCACACGAAGTAATAAAATGATGTTTGGTTTCAGCTTCAAAAATTGCGACTTGCGCTGGTACAATCAGCGTCTACTACATGTAAACCCGTCTCGGACAAGGAGAGAGTGTAATTTATTACCGGTTGGTTAGTCATTAGACCTGTACTGACTGACCGAGCCTCATTAGGCTGCCCCTGGCTCTGATGCCCCAACTGGTGCTGATGATATAAATAGTATACCTTATATGCTTTTAAGGCGGATATATTGCAGTGGCTTTGAAACGTTAAAAAACAACTGCACGTCAAGCAAAATACTTTTACTTACCGTTTCGGTAACATAAAGTCTTCCATCTCGCTCACCTACCGCAGTTTTCATAAATAAGTATGACAAGGACAGCATGTTTTCTCGATGCTGTTACGATAACATTAGAAGTTCCTGCTTACCCTACTGCACAGATTTTGTTACAGTACTCATTTATGTGTAGATTTCCCTTGGGAAGATAAAACGCTGCGAAGCCATCCGAACATCAAGAATAATCAATTCCTTTACCACGCTCTCTGCCAAAATATAATTAAGTTGACGATTTTCATTAACATTTGAAACGAAGGAACTGAAAGTAAGGCGTCGCGTTGATTAGCGATAGGACGCTTAAACAGTCGTCTTTATGGGGTACTCCTCCCCAAAACAACCCTATATATCACAGTCTAATTTATCGCTCTATTAATTTACAATCAATTTACAATGTTTGAAGCTAATCCAACATCTCGTGCAACTATCCCACACATATCATCAGACAATTTGTCTGTTCTAAAGTTTCCTACGTTTTCAAATAATATATTTAGGTGATCAATAGAACCTTATTAGTGTGAACCTTGAGACCTGGAAATGTATCAGTCGATACATGGATGAATTTAAAGTATTTCAATTAAAAAACACATTGAGGAAAGGAGACCTTTTCCGGGAGATATTCAAAGTGAAAAAAAACTATGCTATTTCTTCTTTCATTTTTCGTAAATTAAACAAAAAGTTAAATCATCCGAATCCAACAGCTAATTTCAAAGGTTATTTATGCAAGGTTTAACAATAATAGTGGAAAATATGGTAAGGAGTCCATCAATAGGCTATAAGGGTCACATTCCTGAAAGAAATAATCAAAATTATTTGAAATTTAACCCCTTAAAATATTTTACACCAATTTGTTTAAACCTTATATAATATTTAAAAATAATGTTTTTAAAGACTCTTATAGCATAGTAATTCTGTATTTTTAAGGACAAAAGATTGTCCTAAAAATACAAATATAAATTACAAGTCTAGGTATCTACTATCCTGGGTCCGAAATAAAAGGGTCGGTAGTAAATAACGAGTAATCGATAGCTGAACATGCGAGCACCACTCTGTTTTCCAACCCGGCTCTAATTTCGATTCTTTTACTCTTCGTAGACATAGTATAAACTAGCTGCGCCCCGCGGTGTTACCCGCGATTAAAAAGTATGTCTTTTTTACCGGGATAAAAAGTAGCCTATGTGCTATTCCAGACTATAATCTATCTCTGTGCCAAATTTCATCCAGATCCGTTCAGCCATTCTGGCGTGTTTGAGTAACAAACATCCATCCATCCAAACTTTCACATTTATAATATTAGTGTGATAATACAATACCAGCCCTTTTTAATGTCCCACTGCTGGGCACGGGCCTCCCCTCAATACCAGGGGGATTAGGCCATAGTCCACCACGCTGGCCCAGTGCGGGTGGACCGTAGACATTGTGAAGATTCAAAATTTATATTCGACTTGAAATAGCCGAGCGTTTACACATTCATCCAATCCCCTCAGTGGTAATGTTTTGTAGAGTAAGAAGTTTGTTAGTCTATTTGGTCAAAGTTTTAGACAAAAACGGCTGCGGGTTTAAATTTGGGCTTAGAGAGCAGTGATACTTTGTAAAAGCATGAGTAAAAACTTGTAACCAGGTCTTATTTACATTTTGATGTCCAGTAACTTACAAAGAGAGTTAGAGAAACAAAATCTATGAATCCATTAATTCAGTATTTTTTTTCTTAATCTTATTTAGAAACGGCGATTCTGAACGATTCGCGTACATCTGAGTCAAGACCTACAGCATGTTGATTTTCTAGATCCCTAATTCGTCACTGACAAGAATTATAGCCATCCTTTTTTGTGAGTCGTCTTTCGAAGTCATAGCACACACGTATTTTTGCTAAACGAACGCCTATTTGATAGGTAAATCAATGCGCATAAGCAGTTACTTTAGCTGTAATTTATGTTTTACATTAATTAATTCTTTGAAATAAATATTTTAAAAATACCTCAGAAAATTACAAAAATATGACCAAACAAATATCTCATTATATACCATTTTTTATATTTATGCTAATACTACACATTGTAATAAAACTATCTTTTCGGATTTTATCGCGTTTAGTTTATGCTTTACGTAAAAACATAAAATAAGCTCGATAAAATCCGCAAAAAATTGTTTTATTTCATTGTATACCATGTTTTATATTATGTTACATCGACGATTCTCTCTAAGAATCAATTCATGGATGGCGGGTCAGATCAGTTGCGCTGCATGTGCCTAGTGAATGTAGCGTCTCGATCTACTGCCGCCTTCCTACCTAGGCAAGTATGCTACATCATAGATCTCATCGTCACTTACCATGAGGTGAGATCGAGATCAAATACTTACTTATAATGTAATAAACAAAAAAAAACGTACAAATAAGTATACTAGGTATACTATCTACCTAATTTCCTGGTTATGTGCTGGTATTGACGAGAGAATTTTCAACAACTTAGCTACGTGTTTTAATAACGAAACTATTTCATACACACAATCCAAAAGAAATCCTTCACTTTTACGATCACAATTTGAACCTACAAAGTAATATGCTATTATATTTCGGTCAAAATATATTACTGTCGTTACTGCGTCGAGATTCGAGATTTATAAACACGAGAGCCATAATTTATTTGTAAAATCTATTCCACGAAGGCTTGTTCGGACTTAAAAGATTTTACTACCATCACTAGAGTTATGACTGGATATTCATGTTAACAAGGTTGTATTTCGTGTAAGTAACTATAAAGAATAAGAGGGGAACGCTTTAAAATATGAGTAAGTGACCAAATTATTCTAAGAAAAGTTTTGCACAACAAAAAAACACTTTTCCGAAGACCGAATAGGTACTAGCTCGCTAGTCAATTATTAAAGTCGTACTTGAGCTTGTTTTTATATGTATAGTTTATAAAATTTCAGCACTCAAATTTCAGTTTCGTATCAATATTCCACGGGTAAACTTTTAAAATAACGTGTAACAATAGGCACTTAAAACTTTTCTAAAAAAAGTGTCTTGCGGTCTTGCAATGGTAGTTGTGTATGAAGGTACCCCAGTTCAAACTATGACACTAGGATGTCAAACAACTCAGTCTTCCCGAGACCATGGTTGCTGTAAAGCAGCCAAAACGTCGGAAACGTAAAAAACATAAAATAAACGCGATAAATAACTGTAAAATATGTTTAAATGTGTAGTATTCGCGTAAATATAAGAAATCAATATTTATCTTGCTTTTTATTTAAATACCGTTATAGAATATTTACCAAAGTAATCCACTCCAAGGTTCAATTATTAATATATTTGTCATTAATAAGTTATGCGGTCTCAACAAAAAGTGGGGCACCTATACTGGACTTATCCTAAGCCACACAAAAACAATCTATTAATATTCACCAACAGTTTACCTTCATAACAGTCGAGTAGTTAATCCATTTGTGTACAAAATAAATGATATGTAGGTACAGAACGTAAATGTAAATCTAACTCCCATTATGTGGAGTATATTAAATATTCTGTCAAGGGACAATAATAGGTGAGATATGAGAAATATTTTCATTTCAATGGGCTGCGATCCGTATTTCGCGCGAGGACTTCATACGGTATTAAGTATGCATAAATTTCAATATTCGTTCTGGATTTGGATATTCGCATTTTTATAAAAATAGTGCTTTGGAAACCTGTACGTCAAATACGAGATTATTCGTAAGGTAACAACACGTCAAGTGCAAGATTATTCGTGAGCTAACCGTACGTCAAGTGAGAGATTATTTGTAAGCTAAAAGTAAGTCAAGTGTGAGATTATTCGTCAGCTAATAATAATCTCGCACTGGACGTGCTGAAAACACCGAATTTATATTGGTTTTTACGTAGGTATATGATTCTATTGGTCAAATACAAGAGAATACTCGACGAGGCCCTTCGATCCTATACAAAGTTTATCTATTGTCAATCAAATCCGGGAACAATAATACTAATATATAAAATAGGCCTTTGATTATCCGAAACGTCTACCCGATTGATTGATTAGTCCTTCAGCTTCTAAGTTGTTTACAATGTTATTATTGGTTTTGTTTACTTTGTTTACAGGAAAATATACCTTTCAAGGGCGAAAAATAAATAAATCAATATTGCCAGACGAACAAACCTACTGTACGGTTTCAATCTAAGCAACGCTTGTGTTATACTCGTAGGTAACGCACAATGGACTGGTCCTAGTCTGTAGAAGATCCCAGTATATATTTACTTATACAGGCTAATTCAGAAAATGTGTACTTAGCCTTGAATTTTGATAATATGTCAATAAAAACTAATGTTGTTGTCAACATTTAGTTGAGGGTATATATTTAAGTTGAAGATAAAATGGCAACTTTGTAAATGAGTTATACACTCTGCCTTTCACTTCGATTGCGGAGAAATGAAATAATATAAAAAATAAAGATTTAATATCCTAGCCACACTTAGCCACTGTTATTAATCTTTTTTACATGAAACATACGGCTCAGAGACCTATACATACTGCCCAATCAGAAGATTTTTAAATTTTTTGTTAGATAAATAGACACAGGTACATAAAACAGGGCCTTATCAACTGTGACTATGATAAAAAAAAACTACCTGCAATATATTTAACAATTAGTATCACGCCTACATATGTGTCAAATCATTCCGATTGAAACCTTCAATGAAGCCACTATTCCTGTATTTGTTCATAGTAGCACATTGCTAACTCTCAAACATTCAACTGTGACTTTTATACGTGAAATTAACTTTTGTTCGCCCATTTATACCTCAATAAAACACGTCGCCCACTACTAACTAACGGTAATTGAGTTGAAATTCGGGTAAAGGTCTAGAATTCCGGAGTTTTATGTAAAGTCCTGCTTAACTACCGTATTCACGAGTGGATCTCGCAATTGTGCCCTCATCAAAATGTTTAAGTGATACGAGTAGGTACCTACTGTCTTTTTAGGCGTGGCATAGACAAGAATTTTATGTGGATATAACCATTACAGAGGTGCAGGACAATCTTTAAATACTTCCTGTAGAGAACTCTCAGAACTGCTTATATGGAATCATTCAGAGCGCTGTTCAATTCTCATAGAATATGTCTAAATACGTAGACTATAAAGTATACGGTCAGCTTACGAATAAACTCTCACTTACGGTACAGAGAGGTTATACCTACTAACTTTTGAGCCAGTGCTTATTAAGGGAATTTGTAATCATTATTTGAAGTCAAAAATTCAAAGACAAAACACAAAAAAATATGTTGGGGCTATAGTTGGGACAATGATTATGAGCTACCTACGCCTTTGAACAACTTAAACGCCGATGTCACATCCTAACAAACTTACATCAAGATACCAGCAGTACTCTATGAATTCCCTACACTAAACCGTTGTATACAAACTCCAAGACGTTATACTCACGTATACTCCCACGGGATAGAGATGTGCTTCTGCATGTTAACAGACAGTTCAACCGAATACCTATTTACATGTAGCCAGGTTTTATTGTACCAAGGGGATGCGCGATACAGGCTTTAAAACGTATAGATACAGAAATGTTTTCATAATGAAATAAAACTAATTTTAAGGGTTGTATCGCATTTATGTTATGTTTTTTACGTTCCCGACGTTTCGATAAGTTTTATTTCAATTCAGTTAAAATTACTTTTTGCGAAGTGTCAAATGAAAATTCTCAAAACTAATTGCATAATTAAATTTAAATTCACCGTGTCTCCGATACCAAAGCAATATATCGTATAAATAATTTAATCCTCCTTGAAGATTACCATAAACAACTCTCATATTTCCAAGGGCACTTTCAGATCGTCCTTGCTTTCCATTATCGTTGAATAAAACAACATTTATTACGTCCTCTCATTTCTTGACGTTCCACTTTAAACACGACAAAGAGAAAGGAAATATTTACAATTTTGTTAAAAGCAAGAAACGTGATAATGTATACGAGAAAAATACTGATGCGATAAGTGACAAGAAACAATTTGACACCGAATAATTGTTCTTATTATTATTCACTGCTTTACTGATAGGGGTAGGGGATTCATTTTATCATTATCATCAGGTGTATACTTATCTTATCATTTTATATTAATTATCAAGAAATACTTGACACTGGCCAAAATTGCTGTATTTTTTTATTGCAAACTTAAAAAAAAAGAGTTTATTATTTTTGCCACCAATACCAGGCTGACAATGTATGTGTATGTGGCCACAGCACTACCAACAACGTTAATTGATGAATTTCACGTACCTCTGCCGGACGAAGTGGTCGTGCGTGATCCACCACGGGCCTCACCCACTCGTAAATTAATTAAAAACATGACAGCCCTGAATTCAGCCCTTTTTCGTTAGAAGTCGAGTATCTAGGAAAACAATGGCCCTGTGTGATAAATAAACGTTGAAATCGAGTCTCTAGATTTGACAAAAATACCAGTTTAATGACTATAAATAATTTCAGTAGATAATATTCAACCCGATTTGTATGTTGTTATTAAAGTAAACAAATTGTTCGCAACGCAAATGGTAATTGGTAATTGTTACGTCAGAATATATTTGCATCCAGTGAGTGCACCGAGGCACCCGCGCGCCGCCCGCCGCTGAGCACACCCAGCCATGGTGCACGGTTTGGTGCTAAACTAACTAATAAAAAAACATATCATTTCTTAAATAAATATACTATTAAAATAAAACGTTTATATTATGAATTGCGTTCCCGACTAGTCCACCCGTGACCATGATTGCTGTAAAGCAGCCGAAACGTCGGGAACCTAAAAACATGAAATAAACGCGATCAAATTTCAATTCCGTTTTATTACAATGTGTAGTATTCGCGTAAATATAAGAAATCAATATATGTATATATAAATAAATACTATACAAACTTTTATATAACATCTATATATATATATTTTTTTTCAGCAAAAAAATTCAGTCTCAATATGGAATTTTATCGATCATTATATTTGATACTACGTAATATTATTTTCCGATTACGGTCTGAGCGGAAAGGTCTATGTTTTGATGCTAACACATTGAGCTCAAAGCACATGTGTAGTGACTTTCGACTGTATCTGATGCCAAAGACCTAGTTCTATGTCCCTCCATAGCTTGTACTAAGTTTGTATCTGCTATGCTTTTGGAACGCGCTCTTCAATTATTTTTAAAAGTCCCATTAGCCCTTTTAACTGTAAGGTAAAGCTCGTGTATAGAGTCACACAAACTAATCAGCTCCCGAATCTGACGCTCGTCCAAGGCAAAGGCTCGCACTGCCTTGCCCGAGCCTTTTTCTGTCATTTGCCTTGCTGTTGGCCCGCGCGATGGCATACGAGAGCCAGCCTTGCGAGGTTGCTATTGACTGTATTTGCACGGTATGTAGCTAACAGCCGAATTTCAACCATTTCAACTGTGTTCGTAAAATTATTGGATAAAGTACCGTATTATGAATAGTGAAGAAAACTAGTAAAACTGGCACGATTTTCGATTGGCAATCGGAAACAGGGCATTGGTGCCAATTTCATTTTCAATCACACAAATGGTGATAAAACTTGGTCCAAATTAACTACCAGTATTGGCGCAAGCACAATCTTTTTACCGAGGTTTCGGTGGCTTCAGCTACTTCGATTCCTCTCACACCACAGATATCCTAAAATATGAATGAAAGTGACAGCATGCGTTCTCGATAACGATACGAATATATTAGAAGTTCCTACTCACCCTACCTCAAGCAGAATATTGTTTACGTACCGTTACGAACTCCATCCCTCTCACACCACAAATTACCGAAATAAGTATAACAGTGACAGCATGTTTTCTCGATGACGTTGCCATTACATTAGAAGTTCTCGAGATAAAATTCTGACACTGTCATAAATATTTGTGATATCTGTGGTGTGAGAGGCCTGTACGTCACGTGCGCGATTGTTTGTAAGCTAACTGCTTATATTTTACGTATTTAGACATAAAGTATGGCAAATTGAACAGCGCCTCTAGCGGACTATTCGATATATATTCAAAACTTTCGATCTTCATACAATGTGTCTAAATACGTAGACTATGAAGTGAAACGTTGGCTTACGAATAGTCTCGCACTTAACGTGTTGGAAGACGTTTACGTTACTGAAAAGCTACGTGCGTAAAAGGATTGCGTTTGAGGTACAGATAAAACCGACTGAGTAAATGTAGCTATGAATCTACATCCGTAATTGATATTCGCTGTCCGCCAATCAATCACTTTATTTCATACTATTCATCATAAAAGATTGATGCCATCTTAAAGATTTCAGTCGTCTTCGCTGCCATTTGGTACGAATATTATTTGCGAATTCTTATATAAACTCCGGCTAGAAATAATCCTGGTTATAGTTAATGCATGCATTATCGTCTGTTGATCTTTTAGAATACATTTACATACCTCTAAATGGCCATCGTATCGTAATGAGCTCGCAAGAAAGCTAGCTTTATCTATAGTAAAAAAAAAGTTATATGTTTTTTTTAATTTTAATATGGACATTTCAATATGCAGAGGCGATGCATCATTTTCGGTACATTGTCGGTCTGTTTGTTCACGTATCACAGGAAACCTCGGGTTAATATATAGGATACTTTTTTATTTGAGAAAATGAATAGGTCCCCGTGAAGTCAACAAATCAACTGTCAGGATTTTTAATAAAATTTAGAATGGTGGAATATAAGAAGATGAAAGTCTGGCATCATTTTTGGCCAGGTTAGTAAAAGAGTCCTAAAAAGTATCTGTGAGACCTTCAGTCGCATAAGTAATACTGCTTATATGAGTCGATTGAAATGCACCAGTTCCAAAATTAGCAGCTCAACACAAAATAATTAATTGTCTCTTAATGTATTACCTAAGAAGGGAACTTGGCTGTTTTTATTATTAGTATGCTGGCCTCATTACCATAACTGAAGAAAAGTTTAATTGAGTTTTCGATTAGAGTTCCACCCTCGTTCATGGAATAGAGTATTATGCAAGAACGTTGCTTGTATGGGAATCGATTGGACGTTAAAAAACTATTAAATAATCTGTGGTTCAGTTACGGTGTCAAAGGAGTCTGCAGAACGCGAACGCTTTATTTAAAAAAAATGTGTACGGTCACAAATCAATAACACTGATAACTTACAATAATCAGCATTTATTAATGAGTCGATGTTTAATATATTTATAGGTTTTATATATTGGGTTCGTCCCCCATCTATTGTACAGTAACCATAATACAAGCGTTGCTTAGTGTGGAACCGTACAGTTGGTGTGTTCTGGTGATATTATTATTATGATTAGAAATTACAACATAATTTGAGTTCGTACATTATTTTGAAGTAATAAAGTTATAAAAAAAGCACTAATAATAAGAGTTCATTTGAAAATATAATAACGACATAAGTAGTATTTGTAGCTTTTATATTTGCTGTTAACTGTACATATGATAAAGAAAAAATCCTATTAAGGATGATAATTTTATATGTAAACAATGATAAAACTCTTTGTTAACCAATGCCTATTAGGAGTCATGGTATTAATCTTTATTTGTTATGTTATTTAACAAAACACATGAACTTTGCTCTGCAAACAGATCATATTATCAGCGTACGTATACATAACAACTACAAGCTTAATTACTAATAATCTACTACAAAAAACAAGCAAAATAATTTTAGAAGAATAGTAGGCACTTGAAATTGTAAATGGACGACAAATTTGCTTTAAATTTGGGGGCTAGTGTTTTATTATCATTAAGCTCAGTAATAATCATTAACAGCGTAATAAACATTCGTCTAAAAGCATGAAAGCGTGCATCATCAACGTGTTAAGCTAACGCCATTAGCCGCAAGCCACAATACCCGGGTAATTATGTTAGTAATAAATCTTACGCCAACCTAAATTATCCGTTTTGCTGCAGGAAGGACCCGGGAGAGCCAGGAAGCCGAGAACGAAGTACCACAACCAACACATGCTACTAATTAGTCGATAAGTACCAACACTAGTCAACACCATTGTTTATTAGTTCACATCACCATCGATGCTTGACAGCTGAAAGTTTTCGCGCCCCGATTTGAATTTCGAATTTCGCGTTCCATAAAGTTCGGATGCTTGATCGGGTTAAAAAGTAAAAAATTGTTTTATGTGACATGTGAGGGAGCACGTGGTTGACCGCGTGACAGGACGTGTCCAGAGTAAACAAACGTGTGGCCACACTGACTCCGGACGTTCGACTGACGCGAGCCAACGATACAAACGCCCCACGACTGTTGGTCACGGCACACGGCGAGCCCATCAATTTCGCTTGACGTTTCAATGAAAACCCTTCCTACTTTTCCCTCGGGCAAAATTAGGGAGAGTCTTGCTATACTTAATTAAAAATGTTCATCGATTAAACCGACGTATTGAACTTTTACAGAAAGGGTAAAATTAAAAATACACAAGTACAAAGTTTTACCAGAGAAAAAAATAATTTATATTACATTATAATTATTATTAACAGCATATTTGGGTATAAGCAGAATGTGTAACTACGGCTTTTTCAACATGGCTCCGTGCGCGCGAAATCTAATACAACCTTCCACTAATATAAAAACAAAATATATATGTATAATAAAATATATTTACCCAAACCTCTACAAATATAAGTATTCATATCTTACCATCCATCTACTTACAGAGAATCCATTACCTCAGAGAAGGTACACTCTGGGGAGATATTCTTAAAACAAAACCCATATTGGACCGATCCAAAATGCCTATAAAATAAAAAACAATAAGCCAACGGCAAATTGTCATAGAGTGACATATACGATCAAATCTACATTCAATAACGATTACGAGTGCTGAAAAAAATTGTTGAATAAATACTTACTGAGTTCAAACTGTTTTGACAATGCAATGGGTGTTATTAAAAAAATATTATTTTGGCTTTGTATATACAGGATGTAACATCGAGATAGGTCAGTATGAGAGCGAAACTATAGAAAAATATATTCTAAAGAAACATGCAGTCGATTTGAGAGAATAGAAAAACGTGAATTGAGAATCGAACTCGGTCAATTTAAAGAAAAAAGACATCATTATTTTATTGCGATTTTGATTGTGTAGATTGTTAGGAGTTAAACTTATATGAAATCTTGTGTCCAAAATGAAAAGAAAATTCTGTATTTAATATTATTTTATTTATGTCAGTACCTAAATGTTCAAAATGACAGCATTTTCTTAAGTAATGATCAACTTGGACTTAAGAACCGGATGTAGACTTAAGAAAAAAAAATGTAATGACAATTTGTAAGTGCCCCCGTAGGCCTATACGAAATAAATGATTTGACTTTGACTTTGACTTTGACTTGTTTAGTAAACGATTCACGTGTAAGATTTTTGTGAAAATCTGTGAATGCAGTTTTTCTTATCTCTTTAATCGTCAACATCGTTCCCTATAACATAAATCCCATCTCTTATAATTTCGGAGATCCCCATACTAACCTCTCGATGATACAGCCTGTATAATTAGGGTGTTTATGCACTCATTCATTTTATATTCGCATTGGTTCGCATTCAGTTCGAAGCCGCCAATGTTCTAGTAGATTACACACCCTACTGAGCGGTCAGTGCATCTCCCTATTCGCATTAAGCTCCCTAATGAAAGAGTCGGAATATATACCGATGAACCAGCACGCCACCTTTTACTTAATTAGCAAGGACATAAAAAGACGACAGCCGGCTACAGAATATATTTGCCAGAAATAATTAGGTCGGGTTACTTTATTTTGTGAAGCCAGAAGATTGGGGCGGCGCTTAGGATAACAAGAATAAGGTCAGGTTACCTATTTATTACTGTAATAAGAGTACGAACAGAAAAAATGAGTTGATTTTTTTTTGTTTCCACCCAATTACTTTTACAATGTTGGGTCGTCGCAAATAATTAATTAATTCAAACGTCATCATAAATAATATCTAAAAATAATTTAATGGTATCATGCTTGGTTTATTTGACACGGACGTATATTAAATATGTAATCTAAACTATATATAATATTATAAATGTGAAAGTTTGGATGGATGAATAGATGGATGGATGGATGTTTGTTACTCTTTCACGCCAGAACAGCTGAACGGATCTGGATGAAATTTGGCACAGAGATAGATTATAGTCTGGAATTTTTATCCCGGTAAAATGTATGGTTCCCGTGGGATAGATTTGTTGAAATTTTTCATAGACTACCAATAAATTTATTTTCTCATACATTCGATTCTGAGGCGGTACGAAGTTCGCCGGGACAGCTAGTCTTCTATAAATTAGATCGTATAGCTTTTTTCAAGTATAACGGCATTACTCAGCCAGAATCAAAGGTATATTTTTATTCTGCATACACTGTCAACGTTACATTGCCATTATCTCATGCTATATACAACATTAGTGTATCTAATCTTTAGTACTTAAATATTCGTGTCAATATAAGAAATCAATATTAAAATGATATGGTCAAAATTTACTCTTCTAGTTCTTCCAAAAGGTCCGGTGATTTGTTAGTAAATCATCATCTACTCCTGGTGGGTATAAGAAGTGTTTATTGGGCCTAGTCTATGGTTTAAGTCTGCATAGAATCTCCCATATATTTGAACTCCCATATCTTGAAGTTACTCCTACGGGTGTAATATTGTGTTATTCAACAAATGATTTTCTATCCATCCTTCTTAAATGATGGCAAAGGATTAAGAATAATGTGGAATAAAATTATATTTTTATATATTGATTTCTTATATGTACGCGAATACTACACATTGAAATAAAACTAATTTTACGGATTTTATCGGGTTTTCTGTATGTTTTTACGTTCTCGACGTTTCGGCTGCTTTACAGCCACCATGGTCATGGGAGGACTGAGGTGTTTGATTAGTTTATTTCAATATATTTATACTTAAAATTCACGTAGGTATAATTATTTAGTATTACTAATAAACTCTACCTACATTAAAGTTAGTTACTAGTAACCCTACCCACATCTCTTATGTGCTGTAACAATTTTTCTGTGTAACAAAAGGGGTAATTGATTCCGCTACATTATGAACTTGCCCCGGTGACTCATTAATCTTTCCAGGTGGCATACTTCACGTCGCCAAGTCCCTGCATATAGCAGTATATGAACATTGTAATTGGATGATGTATTGGCTTGAGCCCGTTAAAAAGTTCTTCGTCCCCACCTTCCCAACGATCTTACTTCTTCTTCTTCAAACCAATAAGTTGCTACAGTTAAGGCCCTGTTATCACCAAAGAGGAGAGGAGCGGAGCGAAGAGGAATAGACCAATCAGATGGCTTGAAATCCGCAGCTCGGTACGAGCGTTGTTTTTTTTATAATGGTATTTTCCTCTTTGCTCCACTCATCTTTCCTTCAGTGAAGTCCGAAGGCGTAGAGTATAAATTTTAGGCGCTAACTTATATTATTTTGACGGGACTTTCACTGGCAAATAGCTGTTGTAACAAGGAGTAACGTAGGCTCATTTATTTTAGAAAAACTTTTTTCTTAAATACCACGCTGACGAAGTCGCGGGTAACAGCTAGTCTAAAATACATGTAAACGTAAAAAACTATTAAAGCTTAGCGTGTCGTATAAAAGCCCTTATCTGTAGGTTTTTGGACGTTAGATGTTTTGGTTATTCAAAGTCGCGTAAAGAAACGTCTATCCGGACGCCACTACGGCATCCCGACGACATTGAACCTATCTGTACCGAAACCATACGCAATCTAAAGATGGTAATGGGACTATTGAATGTGACTGTACTTCTGTAGTACATGAGGGAGATTTATTATTATTAATTTTTATTACATTATAGGCAAGTATTTGATCTCGATCTCACCTGATGGTAAGTGACGATGAGATCTACGATGGAGCATACTTGCCTAGGTAGGAAGGCGGCAGTAGATCGAGACGCTACATTCACTAGGCACATGCAGCGCCGCTGATCTGACCCGCCATCCATGAATGGCAGCACCGAACATCATGCCGGAACACGGCTAGGCCGCTTGGCGACATGGCTTTGTTCAGTGGGTGGTGACTAACCACGGCCGAAGCCTACCACCAGTAGAGTCGTCACCTAGTTGGCACCACCCAGGGTCACGTGTAGGGTATCTCGAGGGTATTTAATTCTCCTACGGACGAAGGTGACTCGACCCCAATTAATAAAATAAATTAATAATTAATTAAATTTAAAAAATAATAGGACGTTATATTGACAAATAGGGCGCTATGCTATCACTTATTGTATGTATCTAAATACCTATTTAGATATCATAATATTCGCTTGTAACCTCAAGTAGTGCAAGTCAATTTTGAAGATTAAAATTAAAGTGTGGGTCGTGTAGAGCGACAGATAACAATAAATCGCGTTTGTTCAACTGGAATTAAAATAAATGTTGAAAAGTTTTTAATTAAAAGTAAAAACTATTTTGCTTTGCTACCAAAGTTAGAGTTCTTTGATCTATCCCAATTGTGAGCACATTATTTATCCATGGGTTAAATGTTTATACAGCGTAATTCAGAAAGGGTATACTTACCTTAAAAATACTAAATCTCGAGATCGTTTTGTAAAGGTTAAAGCAGGTAGTACAATAAATATATAAAATATTTTTTAATATACATATTATGAAAAGTTATCAATAAAACATTATTTATTAAAGTCCTCATTGAGTGAGCATTACATAGGAGGGTTGGATGGAGGAGCTTAATTACAAAGTTTCTGGCTAACAAACCGCTTCATGCGAATTTTTAATTAAATTGTTGGGCATTCATGTAGAATATTACAATATGCCCCTGATCAACCTTTTGAGGTCTAATTATAAATTTTAATAAAATAGTGTGATAGAATACATAATATGACGATATTAGAACTATTGATACAGTTTTGTAAATATACAGAATTAGAAACATTGTTTTATTCGGGTCCTGGGGGTCGGGTATTTGGGGTCGAGTCACCTTCGTCCGTAGGAGAATTAAGTACCCTCGAGATACCGTACACGTGACCCTGGGTGGTGCCAACCAGGTGACAACTCTACTGGTGGTAGGCTTCGGCCGTGGCTAGTTACCACCCACTGAACAAAGCCATGTCGCCAAGCGGCCTAGCCGTGTTCCGGCATGATGTTCGGTGTTGCCATTCATGGAAGGCGGGTCAGATCAGTTGCGCTGCATGTGCCTCTATCTACTGCCGCCTTCCTACCTAGGCAAGTATGCTCCATCGTAGATCTCATCGTCACTTACCATCAGGTGAGATCGAGATCAAATACTTGCCTATAATGTAATAAAAAAAAAAAAAAAAAAAAAACCCACGAACGACGAGACGAACACACCAACTATACGGTCCCACGTCTCACACTAAGCAACGCTTGTATTATGGGTACCGGTACAATGGACTGGGGGCGAACCCATTATATATTACTTATATAGATATTAAACATCCATGACTCGGGTACAAGCATTCGTGATCATCACACAAAGTTTGTGCCAACCAGGATTCGAACCGGGACCCTCAGCACAGAAAGCAACGACACTACCCACTGAGCTAATGAAGTAAATAATATACATATACGTCCTACATTCAATAATATTATGGCTCTCTGAATTCGCGTGCCGAGAACTATTTATTGTCACACACGGTCCGTTACAAAAGTAGGGCATTCGTTCAGGGAAGTGGTATAGCCCCGGGATATTATATTAATTAATTAAACCGGTGACAGGAAAGACTTACCGTAAGGTTCAATTCCCTCTGACGCCCGCACGTAGCCAGTTATTACAACAGATCGGTTATACTCGTAGCTAAAACGAAATTCAAACAACGAAAAACACATATTTAAAGAAGCATAAATAATAAGATATCGCAACGTTGTTTACATAAAACTACATATTATTCAAATTAAAAGGGTCTTTAGTACACAATTTAATGCGAAAGTGTATTTTTTTTTCTTTTCAGGGTCACAATGTTTTTATTTTTCTGCTAAATATTCCAGTGTGTACATAAGATCCTGAAGCCTACAACATCGAAGAATTAAATCACAACGTTCTATAGATTATATTGGAATCTTACGGTCGAATATTGAACAATAAATGACCTAACTTCTATCCCTATATACAAGGTGTAACTTTATTAGTGTAAAACATTTGAACAGGTTATACAAATAACATTCCCAAAACATTAATCAAATTATTAGACATTTTAAAATGACAACACGTACTAAGTTCGCTGTGAAACGCTACTGGGTCGCATACTTTAAAAAAAAAACATCATTTACACATTCATTTTATACAGCATCATGATCGGTATGATCTACTCATTCAACCCTTAATTAATTTTACACTATTTTTGTTACACCTTGTATATTTTAAAAGATGTGATTCATATTTCACCGCAAGTAAATATGAGCCTCTTCCCTTCATAATATTCCGTTACACACAAAACACTCGAAATTTCCGTTAATTAAGCTATCCTCGTCGCGTTTGAACATCATTTATTTACAAATACAAACAGATTTATAATTATCTTAAGAGTCAATGTTTATTTTATTTTATAATAGGGACTTGACACAGATTGATTCTGATTAATTCTGATTAACTAATTTCATTATGCCACGTATACACGTCTACACAAAAATTAAAAAAAAAAAACATGACAGAAATTATCCTCGAGTATAATGCCAAATATTACAATCGGGAATAAAAACGCGCTATCGATAATAATTGGCGAAAGAGGTGCAGAACTTGTTAAGCAAGACTATAAAAAAACAATATAAATTATTAGTACTGTAGGGTAAACAGGAACTACTAATGTAATCGTAACAAAAAAATCTGTCACTTTCATACTAATTTATAAAATTTGTGGCGTAAGAGGGATGGACGACGCTTACGTACCAAAACGCTATGTTAAAGAGATTGTGCTTAAGGTGCTGTATGTTTTACTCCTTCAAGTGTACGATGCTAATTTTGCGGATTATTTGTTTAAAGGACTTTATGCTGAAAAAACTTATAATCAAGGCATAGAATACTAATGTTTGCGCTTATGATCATATTGATCATATGAAAAGACCGAACGGAGCACTTTCTGCGTAGATCGGACAGCAAGCACCAACTAAATATGAGGGTACCCCGTTTCAAACTATGGCACTAGGACGTCAACCACCTCAGTCCTCCCGTGACCATGGTTGCTGTAAAGCAGCCGAAACGTCTGGAACGTAAAAAACGTAGAATAAACGCGAAAAAATCCGTAAGAGTAGTTTTATTTCAACAAAATAAATAATTGTATGCCAGATAAATAAGGAAGATCATCATTGGAAGCACCGTATCCAATAAACGCACTGCATTAGCGTACTCAAAGTTTGTCTTGTTAAAATTCTTCTCACCATGTAAGTCCTTGTCCCAATGAAACATTACAGGAGGGCTGAATACGAATAGTGTTAGTTACTAGCGACGGTCATTCGTATCACGATTAACAAAGAAGTTTGGGGAGCCTCGACGTCTTATGGGATCGAGTAATTTCCTGCGAAGATTAATATAGATTAGATAAACGCGGATAGACAAAATGTTTTCACACAATGAGGAGCTCGTATTGGAAACAGTTTCGTGACAACTAGCTATTGTACTTTGCACATAATATAATAACTGCTTAGTTGGTTCTTTAAATCTCTAACATAATTATCTAAAACTAGCTGCGCCCCGCGGTGTTACCCGCGATTAAAAAGTATGTCCTTTTACCGGGATAAAAAGTAGCCTATGTGCTGTTCCAGACTATAATCTATCTCTGTGCTAAATTTCATCCAGATGCGTTCAGCCGTTCTGGCGTGATTGAGTAACAAACATCCATCCATCCAAACTTTCACATTTATAATATTAGTGTGATATATAATATATTATATTAGTGGGATTGTCCATTTGAACCGCAGCTGAGACATGACCAGGGTAAACAATACGCGGTTGGCTCTCATGACCCTTTGGTGACTCTTGTGGGAGCCCGCAAATCTCAAAACAACCCGGGCATGACACGTTAAATACACATTGGTAGTGTGTGTCGTCAACATTTCAGTTTCTAATAGGTATATGTACCCACAATTACTATATATAGAGAATGTGGGTAATTGGACCTGTTTTTAGATTTACTTTCTTTTAAAAGTTATTTTGAAACAGGTTTTCAACAGCATTGCAATTCTGTTTGCAAACCTGTTCCAATAGAAATTCGCGAGGTGCGTATTTTTATCGACTAATCAGTGGATTGAAATACACAGACTGATTAAAGCAGAGTTAAAATAATAGCCCTGCTGGAGTCAGGCTTAGTATACCCTTTCTGAATCAGCCTGTATATCCATATAAAACAAATAAATTATTATAATAAAACATAACACTCGTATAACAGGAAGGGTAATGAAAACGAAACTGTCATTAGATAAACGCGCGATTCCACCAACAGGGAAGTTTGTTCCGAAGCAGATGTTCTTGTGACTACGAATTATTAAGGGCCGTATTCTATGCGCATTTAGGTTCATATTCGTATACATAAGCGGAATATACTGAACATATTACGGTTAACATGTCTGCGAAAAATCATATCTGATCTACATTTAAGGATCTCCTCAGTAATAATATCTGCCTGGAACATCTGAAAAGTTTAGTTTTGCATACTATACAGATAAAATTTTAACCTACACAGCCGCATCAACAAGGGAATCACAATAAATAATGCCACTAAAATATTACGTACATTAGGGTTGAGGTTCGCATGTAAATGCGTCGTAATCTGTCCCGCAAGATATCCCAAAATTCGCAATACCTTTGGCTATTTTCGCATTATATGCCGAGCCGGACCGAATTGTGCCGAGGTTGATATTTGGTCGACCATAGGCGCTGACTCAGGAACTACTTATCCTAAGCAAACTTCTGGTTTAACCGACCGTAAATATTATAACAATAGAGTCGCGCTTGCGTTGCCTAAACTTAACAAACATCGAATGACATACGTTCAAAAGTTAATTTTTGGGCGCTGTTTGTTTTGCAATGTTATACGCTGATCCGAACGCGAAAATTTGTTTGCATGCTCGCTTATAGAAGGATTGTCTATTGTTTATCTTTGGACTTCAAAAATTGTGGAAGTGAATGGTTCTATTCTGATATGGGATGGCAAGAAAAATATGGAGGTTCTAGCCCACAAAACTGTCTACAAGTTAGTATTTATTTAAATATTTTTTCATAATCATTTTAATGTCCTATTCCTGGACAAAATCCTTCTTCACACCTCTGAAGAAGTCGAGGGAAGCCCAAGGAAGAGATGTCTTGGGCTAATTACTCTTAACAAATCATAATAATATTTGCAAGACGTTCAATATAGCTTAGTTATAGTGGATTCCAACTAGAACTGGACTAAGTAGAAAGACCTCAGCTAATTTAGTTTCGAATTACTATTTCTAAGACAGAATAATTAGAGAAACATCCATAGCCCAACTCATCGGCCATTTTCAACAAAATCCTTTTTATATCATGTGTAATCCTAACTTTTTCAATTAGCCCTAACTGAATACAGACAATCTAAGGGACAGGGTAGTCCAGTATTAGGGTCATAAGTGGTCCTTTAATGAACCTATATCCATTCATCGGACACCCTTCCAGATTATAAGCTGCTATTCCAATCCAATGCAAAATTTGAGAATCGAAATGATACCTTTATGACAGAGGGGCAGCGCTTAGAAACATAAGACCAATGAGGCAGACAGCACTTTTTAATTATTAAGTGTTTTTTTTATGAAAAATAATTGCTTTTCATCAAGGAAACAATAGAAGAAACGACAAAAGAGGTCTAAGAAAGAACATAAAAATGTGCTTATAAACTCTATCCACAACTAATTTCACAAATTCAATTTATCTATCTATCTATGAAATAAGTTGTGAATACGGCTCAAAATATTGAGGAACACGCGGTAAAAAATATTTGATTCGAACACAATCATCAGTTGCAATGATAATGACCCCCAAGAAATAAGAGTTATTCATAATTATCATAATAAACTGTGCTGAGGAAACAAATATAACGAGGTCGAAAGGAAAAATAGCAAGCGTAGAAAACTTGAAAAATTTACAGGTCATTTGTCTTGTATGCCGAGGGACCATGATCGATGCGAAAGCGGAAAAAACATGGATGTTTTCCGCTCCGTCGTCAGGTAATACGCTGAGTCGCGGGTGAGGTCAACTGAAAATGTTGATACTTTACTCTTGATTATTTTATCCATCTATCATTGCCGGGACATCGATTAACTTGCCAGTAAATTGAAAGTCACCAGTAATTTGTAGTCCACTTACTGAGTTGAACGATAAATATACATTCTTACTGTTTCCACCCTTTATATCTGTAAGGAGTAACATTTCATTAATCAGAAACATGATTTCTGTATCAGTTTCAATTCTTATAATATCTTCAATTAAGGAAATAATCGACATGACACACTCGTCCTTTCCACTCTGTACACTGACAATATGTATATAGGTTGAGCCATCTGGATGGGTACACACACTTAATACCTACTTGTTTTATTATCTTATCGTCCTGTGAAGTCATTACAAAATCAAGAAAAAGTTTACAATAAAATATTTTATTTTCAAAGCTAATATTGCAATGTCACGCAACAAAAATTATTACTATCCTGCTCATACATGTCGATCGAGAGAATCAAGAGAAGTTTAATACATTTCATTCAGACGTTCTTCTTTTATCAACTCTGAGCCTCTCTCACCAATCATAATGCACGGAGCATTAGTATTGCCACTAATTAAATTTGGCATTATGCTTCCATCAATTACTCTGAGGTTGCGCACACCATGTACCCTCAAACGACTATCAACGACCGAAGTATACCGGTTCCGTCCCATCTTACAAGTTCCTACAGGATGATGTACCGTTGTCACCATATTTTACAAACACATTTCCAATATTCATCGCTATTCAACCTGAAAGAGTCACAAGCGTGCCATTTCATCCTTCCTAAGTAACCATTGATTGATTTGAAGTAAGTAGTGTTCAGTATCATTATCGCCATTTTTATTCCTCGTACAGAAGTATCTAAGTCTCTAGGATCATCGAAATAATTTGGGTTTATAAACGGTGAATCTTTTGGATCATTAGATCGCAATGAAACAGTCCCCTTGGAATAAGGATGCAGAACTGTGAAGTAAAAGAAGTAAAGAGAATGATTTCTATTGAATTCTACGAAGGAATCTAAAACAGAATCTTTATATCTAAGTGAATATTGGATATTTTCTCTGAGTGTGGGTGTATTTTTATGATGTAATATAAACATAAGCTGGCATTCTGGATACTTGGCATCGTTTTTCGAGGAGTAAAATGCTAAAGTGTCAGATAGCATGCTACTTTCGGCTAAAGTTCCAATGCGCTTGTACAAGTATTTGATATGCTCCAAATGCTGATCTGCAGAAGTTTGTTCCCCTGGAGCATCACCATAAATTGTTATTGGTACGAGACCGTGATCCTGTAGATTTTGACCCACCATCGGTGAGTTCACGATACACTGAATACCCTTAGAATGAAGATGGTGACATGGTCCAACGCCCGACAACATCAGTAGTTGTGGTGAATTAATCGCACCTGCGCTAAGTATTACTTCTTGTGTTGCATAAAAGACCATATCTTTACCACCTCGCTCCACCAAAACACCATAAGCTACTTTGGAATGTGATCTTACAAGTATCTTTTTTGCAAGCGTGCTTTTTAATATAGTTAAATTTGGTCTATTTGCAGCTGGCGTTATATACGCCTTATTGGTACTCTGTCTTTCTCCGTTAGCAACTGTGACCGTTGTAACACCTGAACCAAAAACATTGGCTGCGTTTAAATCAGGAACGTTCTTGAAACCTATTTCATTCCATGAATGTAATATTTTATCGGTCACTGTTTGGAATGTACTGTTATATTTGTTTATAACTAGCGGTCCATGGTGGCCGTAATGTTTGCTTGTGATTGGATCGTCCAAGGATTTCTGATCCTGAAGGCTTTCAGCTTTTTTGAAACATCGACGAACATTTTTCACAGACCACTCTGTGTTACCTGCATCGTACCATCTTTGATAATCCATGTCATTCCCATGAACATATAACATTCCATTTATACTGCTACAGCCTCCGAGCATTTTTCCTCTCGGCATCCTTACGGAGCCGTTTATAATGGCTTGATCTATTACTTTGTTATTAACCGTTGAATAATTCCAATCATATTTTGTGCCGTATAACGATCCATCGAATCCTGGAACCTAAAATAGGTTTGGAAATTACATTTCGTTTATATGTTATTTCTGAAATAATTTGCGCTTCGTATGCTATAGGTATAGGACCTTACTTTTAAGGCCTGGTTTACAATGTGCCTATCCATAACTTATTTCACATTTTCATTATGAATTTATATGAGCCATCTGCCAAAAAAGTTGTGGATAAGGTGTATCAGAAACATTTCCATACGAAACAAATTTAAAAAGAAGGATTAAGCCCTTTTAATGATCCGCTGTTGGCCACGGGCCTCCCATCTTTGCAAAAAGCATGAAATTCCGTCATTATTTTTTAGAAAATTACTCTCACATTTGATTCAAGGGGTGGATCCTCCCCGGCCTCAATCAGTAGTATATTCCATTCGTCCACCTCACTTAGTTGATGAGCCAGCACGCTCCCCGCCGACCCCGCGCCAATTATTATGAAGTCGAACCTTTTGAAATCTGAAATTACATTTGCATTCATTTATAAGTGTATCGTCATATTTGTAGTACGTTTCCATTGATTTATTAATTGATAAAATATACAGGACAAATTTCATGTTAATTTCTTGGGTGCCGATCCAATTCCAGTGTGCATATATACATGAAGAAGCAGTGATAGCTAAGTTGGTAGCCTTGGAAATAAAGTACGCTAGTTCATACCTTGGCTCATACCTCTGAGATTTTCATGTGCTAATCTAATTTCCACAATATCATAATTGCTTTACGGTGAAGCCAAACATCGTGAGACAAACGTCTGTCTAAAGCTGTATATTCATCGAACCGCACTGGATCAGTGTGTTGGACTATGGCTATATACCCCTCAAATTGAGGAGATTTAGGTTGTGTACACAAGTATGAAGGCAATAGTCTTATGCCCTATTACATCGAGACCAAAGGCAAAATGTGAATGCACTGCAGTGGACCTCTGCCTAACCCTTTCGTCCAAGCCTTCCGAGACCCTGCTAGTAGCATTACATAATAACCTAAAAGCTAGATTAGGCACACACAGAGAGTTCAAACAATTTATACCAGATCAGGTATTTGTATATTTTTTTATGTTACCTATTTTTTAGTAATTTGAGAATAGGTACTCACTAGGCACATTTGCTTCAGGCAATGAAGGATTTGTTAAAATACACTGTGCTGCTGTGAAATACTGCAAGGCTGCCGCGAAGTTCTGAGGTGCAGCGCCAGTCGTCGGTGCCAAGCACGACGCGATACCTAAACTGATAAGAATTTCAACTAATCATTCGTTACAGAATGATTCGAAAATGTTATACATGCTAACCTTTGAAGATGGGCTCCTTTAAGGCATTTGTAATCATTGTGTTAAGTCAGCATCTAAATCTTCTATATAATAAAAATCAATTGCTGTTCGTTTGTCTCGCTAAAACTCGGGAACGGCTGGGCCGATTTAGCTGATTTTGGTTTTGAAATGTTTGTCGTAGTCCAGGGAAGGTTTAAACGGTGAGAAAATATGGAAAAGTTGCGAGGACGAAAAATAAGATTTTATTGTGCTTTATTTTTTCTGACTGTCAGTTGGTCTGTCCATCGTCAGACGAAAGGTAATCTGTCATTCTATCATTATTGTACGTTAGGCACGGTAGACTCGGGTCTACTCGAATTGAGAAAGAAGAAGAAGCACGATCAACATTTTCAGCCATTTTAGCGAAGGGAGAGTTTTAATGTCGTTAGGATAGGTGGTACGGAGTCCGGCCCTGATGCCCAGGGCCTTAAATAACGGGCTACCCTCGGGGTCGAGGACGACTGGGATGTGGGCCCCGGACGTCCGGTGACGATGACGACTCCTGAGGAGGACGGCGGCGGGCGTGGCTCCCCGCCGCCGTGCGCAGCGAGGGCGCAGGGGGAGCAAACATCTGCTCCCCCGAGACGGGCCCCCATAAGGGGGCGAGGCACAAGAGGGGCACCGGTGCGTTCCGTTTGGAGATCCCGGAGCCCCTCCAACATGTGTCGAAGGCGGCCACCGGGGGGGTTTTAGTGGGTAAGAATCCCACATAACCCGGCCCTCTCCCACACATAGGCCGGGTATCTATCGAAGCTTTGCCCCCAGTCAAAAAAAAAAAAAAAAGGTGGTACGGAGTACACCGGGCCATCTAGTACGTAATAAATAAAAAATAATGTAATGAAAAAAAAAATACGTAAACGAAAAACAATAATTGCTCACAAAAATCACAATTGGGAACAAAATTTATTCTTATAGGATCGACATATCGAAATACTGATTTCACATAATGATTACAGCAGTAAAGAAGAGCAGGTTCAAAGTTGATGTGCCCTTTCTGAATCACTTGTATATATTTTTTTATATAAATGAACGACTATAAAGATTGAACATAATAAATAAAAAATAATAATTTAATTATTATTTACGTATATTAAAAGGCAAGAATAACAATTCGTATAGTACTTTAATTTGCAAAAAAATTAACACAATTCACCTTGCCATGTTATTTTCAATGTGCACCTAGTAAGTGTAAGTCTTCGAATACTATAATTATAGTTAATATCCGCATATTTTATACCTATATTATTCAAAACAACTGTTATCATACATGTAAACGCGTACAGTCGCAAACACAGGTAGCAACCTGTGTTTGCGAATGTACGCGTTTCGTATTTAGCATTTTATGTGTACCGGCCGGGGGATAGAACATATATGAATTCATTGACCAGTATGTAAGCTATAACCAAGCCAAGTTTTTTTTACTACTCCAGGGGAATAAATTCATTTCGCATCCCTTCCCTTGATTTTGGCTGTAATGTTAGAGAGATAAAACATATACTTAGTACTACGTTGACCTGGGCTATCACCAAGCAAAGTTTTATCAAAATTAATTGGTAGATTTCCCGTGAAACGCGAACAGACGGACAAAAGGGAAAAATAACTATATCTGGCGGATACAACTGATCCCTTTAGATTATTATTTTATCATAAATATCCATCATATAGATACAACCAAGTGACGGGTTTATAATATGTAAAGGTGGCAGGTTTATTATTGTACAGTAATAAAACAATTGAAGTGCGTAACTCAGACGAAGAAAAAAAAGGCGGAGTAACATACAATAAAATAAAAATACATTTATTTAGTGTGTCGCGAACAACATTGAAGCACAAAAACTAAGCGTGTGTGTTAAACGCGAATTAGGTACTACATCTAGTGCCCCAGCTCTAGTTCTTATTGGTTGTATATAATATGCAAATAATTCTCATTTTTAACCGACTTCAAAAAAAAGGAGGAGGTTCTCAATTCGGTTGTATTTTTTTTTTTTTATTTTTTTTTTTTTTTTACGTTTGTTACCTCAGATCTCCGTCATTTATGAACCGATTTGGAAAATTATTTTTTTATATGAAAGGATATGCTTACAGATTGGTCCCATTGTTTTCAAAAAATTGTTCAGATCATGGGATCCATGAGGAATTGAGAGGACTCCTCAAATTTTATAGGGAAACCTATAGCAATTTTGGTATTTTCATCAAGAACTCAAGCATTTGCATTCAGAAAGTATCATTTGCTGAAGTGAAAGTGATGAAGAAGACCACAAATGGCCACCGGAACTTGTCAGTGATACGTATTTCACGGGTTGCGCCAAGATAATCTCGATTATGTTCGTTAAGCGACTATGACACAGAAAATTTAAAGAATTGGTTCTGAGGAATATGGTACCATCGAACTGATCTGATGATAAACCCAAGAGGAACCGGAACATTGTAATAAAACAATGTATTCAAGCCGTGTTTGGGCTTATTTAAATTGTTATGGGATGCACTTTGGCTATAAATAAAACTTTTTCGTGGATGTTCCGATTTGGATTATTCTTTTTTTTACAGAATAAGGTATACCCTTTTAAAATTCAACGAGATTGATTCAATGGTTTTTGTTTTATCTTGATTTCTTTGAATCTATATTTATCTCGTGATGATGTTGTATTTGGTATACCTATTATCCAGTAAAATTATTGATATAAAATACTTTTTAGTGACAAAGAATAATAAATATATCCACTAAAAAGTGTAAAATAAAAAACTTTTTAACAAAATAAAAACCGTCTTCAAAAAACTAAAAAGCCTAAAATAATCTGATCTTGAAATCTACCTTGTTTAACTAAATCAAATATTTAACTAATCTGAAGTCGGTGCCAAATAAACAACCAACGAAGAATAGCAAAAGTATACTCCAGTAGCGAGATGCGCGGATCAATTTGTAGGTATAGTCTTTGGCGCAGACCGGCAATACTCGACTCAGTAGTTTGTTTGGCACCGACTTCAGATTAGTTAAATATTTGATTTAGTTAAACAAGGTAGATTTCAAGATCAGATTATTTTAGGCTTTTTAGTTTTTTGAAGACGGTTTTTATTTTGTTAAAAAGTTTTTTATGTTAAAAAAAATCATACCAGTGTAACAACAAGCAACGAAAAGTTTTGAACGCAAAAACACAACGCTACGTTTATAAAAAGACGGAATTTATTCATAGCTTACTGGTTATCGTAACAATGTCTCGAGTTACTGAAGATAAAAATCCTTTACAAAATTAATTTGTTTAACAAAATGTTTTCCTCTTTTAGCTCAGAATACAACAACAATGGGAGATAATTAGAATAGTTGTATACTATTATATTGTTGCATACTGTTATACTCGTAATTAAGCGCAGCGCGGGTTTAGTGCTATTTTTTAACCTGTATGTGTACTCAATCTTTTCCTTCTAAACAAAGGCTATCCCACTGAAATTGATCCAGTGCTTTTTCCATTATGCTCGAACAAACAAACATACAAACACGAGTTTGAAAACCCTAGTTAAGCTAAATATTAACACTAAAATTATATCAGCATTGCGTCAAGAAAATTCATGCTTTGTTTCTTAAAAAAAATAACAGCGACGCCATGCGCAAGGTAATGAGAGTCAACAGACTGTGCACGGAGGCGAGGCGCATGTCGTGTCTGCGAGTTGTTAAAGTCTATGTTAAGTGCAGACTTTACTCAGGTGGTGCAAACATCTAGTCGTGAACGATACAGGAGCGGCGCGATGTAAAGGCCGGGAGGTAGCCGACCCATCGCTAATCATACAAAACCGGCAATGTGGGTGTTACACCACGTTTACTGTAGGGTTCTGTAGTGAAGTCGCGGTTTTTTAAATTTTAACTGTTGGAACCATGTAGCCATTAACTTGTAATGATATACTTAGAGTTAGTACTTCTTTGACAAGCTGCTAAAGCCTGCCTAACTGTTCCTACATTGTTCTCACATACCATAACAATGTACTGCTCAAAAATGTAACGGATCTTTTTAAAAAGAGCAACCATAGAGTTTCTTGCCCGTTCTTCGCCATAGGCATTCCGAACGGGTGGTAAAGTTGTAGCTTAGCATTTTGTAACTATTTTTACTATTCTCGATTCATAAGTACTGTACTTAATGGTTTACATTAATAAAAAAATATACTGATTCTGATTCTAGACAGTAATGGATAAGATCAACTATCTACTAAGTAAAAATGCTAAAATGTATTAGGTATCTTAGATTATAATATTAGATACCTAGTACCTAAGAAGGTTAGCGTTGTTCCTATTAGCGACATGACACAATCCATGGATCCCATTGTTTAATTATTATGTTATCGTGTGTTCAAAAAGAAAAATACCCCACAGTTTTCGTGCACTGAGAGGGATCCTAAAAAAATATTGTTTGGCGGCACGCTCCCTACATACCAAATTTCATCGATACTTTTAAAAACTGTAGAAATCACGGCACTGTTCCAAACTGAGATGGACAGATAGATCTCTAAAAATTTGTAATATTGTATATTCTTCAAACTTCTTACTCATATTCTAAATTCAAAACTACGCTTAAATGTAGTTGGCAACTCAGAAATGGCTGATAACGGATAAAAAAATATTCAAAAGAATTAATTGCAACCAATATTTTTATTTCTGTATAATTGTATTTACCAACCACCTCATCGGACAAAATGAATTACGAATTCGCCGCAAAAGCAAACGCCAAAAGCAAATTTGAGCATTTCGTTCCTGAATAATGTTGTAGCTAACAAAAAATATAATGAACCTCCTCGGCTCGTCTGGGAGCTCTGTTCGGAATGTCACAGTGCCACGAGGTGTGTTCCGCGAAACCATTAAGTAATTACGGCTACATACGTAACCAATTTGCAAATTGCGAGAACTTGTACAGAATATTAATTCGAGTCAGTACACAGAATATATTTCTTTTCTTCTTAGCTGCTATACAGGTGATTCAGGTATACTAACTGTTGTACCTTCGCCTGTTTAGTACATTTGTAATCATTATGTGAAGCAGCGATAGCCAAGTTGGTAGACAGCTTGCCTCAGTAACGAGGACCCCAGGTTCAAACCCCGGAATGCGTGCGTATTTCATTATCAATCAAGATGACTTGCATGTTTTCCTACTAAATAAGTGATCATCTCGTTCCCTTCCTAGATAGCAGGCGTCTGTTATTTATTCGATCAATTTATCAATTTTCATAATTAACAGGATGACCAGTATATATCTGGTACAAAATTAATCTGGTTGCACTCTGAGGATGTTCAGAAATTAATTAATTGTAACCACCACTACGGGCTACCGTTAATCTATGTAACTACGTCATATGAATTTACGCAGCCATGTTGCGGACAGGGGGCGTATTATGTAATCTTATTTCATGCAGAATATTGAACTGGCTGGCTATTTTATAATTTAACTCCATAAACATACTTATCCCAACAAAATAACTATATTTTGTTCCTATCGCTGTCGGTCAAAATTACAGCTTCAAACTGAGGCAAAGTACCTACTATCTAGCGGGAATTTATGTCGTTGACATTGATACAGATAACAAATTCAAGGCCGGGAAGTGAACTGCCGGGAGATAAGAACTCATAATACGCCGCCTGAACACCAAACAAATAGGCATCAGCTCACAGACCAGTGTCGCTTGTTGTATTAGTATTATGCGCAAATAGCTTTTAACTTTGTATCTACGTAATAACAGCGTAGGGGTCAGCAATCACCAACGGAGTGGTGATTTAACATTCAACTTTACTGCCTGCGACACAAGGTTGATCGTGACTGCGTTTCGCGTACACTCGTGTGCACTAGCCCTTAGATGTTTTACTTTTTCCGCTGCAGCTTTTTTATAACATTACCTATAGCAGCGACTTAAGAGTTTTGGCGCGTGTTTTTTGAATGCCACCCTACCGAAATGCGCGAGGTGCCTTCGAACATGGCCATACCAGTAATTATTCAGTATTCCGCGCAGTCGAAGATACTATTCCTTTCTTCCTCATACCTACTCCTATTGCCATCTCAACTTGTCGTGGACATTAATAACTGTTACTGCAATAACATGATTACTGCAACGAAACGAAGAAAGTAAATAAATTTACCGATCGCTACATAATTATTCATTGTCTCACAAGTTTAAAAAAAAATGATACTTAGGTACTAATGAGTTTATTGTGTGATATCTGGATAGCGCAGTGGCTATTAACTTTAAACGAGTACTTAGTTGAAGTCTGGTTTACGAGTTCACACTGAGACCAAGGTTCATTCAATGTTAGTATGATGTCGGTACTAAAAACTTTGTTATGAGCATGACAAGATATTATATATTATAGCTGTCCCGACGAACTTCGTACCGCCTCAGAATCAAATGTATGAGAAAATGAATTTATTGGTATTCTATGAAAACTTTTACAAATCTATCCCACGGGAACCATACATTTTACCAGGATAAAAAGTAGCCTATATGCTATTCCAGACTATAATCTATCTCTGTGCCAAATTTTATCCAGATCCGTTCAGCCGTTCTGGCGTGAAAGAGTAACAAACATCCATCCATCCAAACTTTCACATTTATAATATTAGTATAGAAGTATAGATATACGATATGCAGAGTCATTTTGGGTTCTTTGTAGTAACATTATCCAACCATGAATCTAAATAATAAAAGAATAAGACTTTATTTTATTGAATGGCGATTTAAATCCACCGCGATAGTGTGTTTACATACAGAATTAAATTAATTTATGATGTTAATTTAATTTTGAACTTACCTGCAATAAAATGAGTTGAAGTAGACAATTGAACAGCGCCTCCAGCGGATGGTATTTAAAACGTTAAATTCTCCATACTAAGTGTCTAAATACGTGGACTATAAAGTATACGGTTAGCTTACAAATAATCTCGCACTTGACGTACTGTATTCTGTACCCTCTATCGTATATGTACACTAACAAAAACAAGGAAGCGCCAATTTTGTATCAATCGACTTGAATTGAAAAGGAAAATGTTATAAAAGGAGTAAGGGAACCGATTTCGGCGCTGAATCCTGCCGAGATTTAGGCGTCGTTGGTTTTCACTAGAAAAACATGGATTATAGTACGAAGGATACGCGAGATTGGATTTTGTTTTCCATTGAAGTCACGAATTTGTCCGTACAAAGTTTGTCCCTACCAAGATTCGAACCCGAGACCCGCAGCACAGAAAGGGTCACTACTCACTGAGCCAATCAGGTAATCCCAAAAGGTAACAAATGCGCTAAAGAAGCGCAGGATGAACCATCCTGTATAAAAGTAGTAGGTAACCATCCTGTATAAAAGTAGTAGGTACCTATACGTAAATTACGGACGCCGTAAATATAGAAAACGATTTGTCTCCGTCGCGAGCGGCATCGCTTTCAACTTTTTGCCGAGGATGTGATCCGGGACGGACGAAGTGTTAACACGGGTTACGCCGGCTTATGACGACACAACTCGCAACTTAAATGTTTACTTAAGAAAAAATGTCACAGCCTTCCAGTTGTTTCCGTATGACTTAACTAGCGGCTTCGTTTATTATAAAGAAGTATTCAAAAGTGACCGTTTAACTGCGTACAATAATATTCAAATAAGCGGCCATTCGCACGTTTCGTGTGAGTGAAATGCGTGCGAGTGAACCGGTAAGCCACATCGAAATATAAATATATCTACGTGTAGCGATAGCCAAGTTGGTAGAACGCTTGCCTCGGTAACGAGGAATGCAGGTGCAATCCCTGGCTCGAATCTCTGGGTTTGTTGAGTTTGCTGAGTTTCCTGTGTGAATCTAATTTCCGACCATGATTATCACTTGCTAAGCGGTGAAGGAAAACATCCCGAGGAAACCTACATGTCTGAGAGAATAACCACAAAAGGCGTGTGAAGTCCTAAGCCACACTGGGCCAGCGTGGTGGACTATGCCTTAATCCCCCTCGCATTGGAGGGAGGCACGTGCCCAACAGTGATACAGTTAAAAAGAGCAAATGCTATGTAAACCTACAGAAAAGAAAACTTCATTACAAGTTTCCAGTGTTTAGGAACACTCACTCAGCGTTTGCAAAGGGTTGAAAGTTCGAGTTTGTTCCCAGACGATCTCTACTCATTAATTATGAACAATGTTGAAAAAAAAGTTCATTCGAACGGGGTACTAGTAGTTTTAAATATTTTATTACTACTTATTCTGATGTATGTTGTACTTACCAGCTTTCAAAATGGAAAAGCACAAAATTAGTCCATATATCCATTATTACAGATTATAAACTTTTTTTTTATAGTAAACTCAAAATTATATTGATGTAAATTTATTTTAAGTCTAATTAATATTAAAGTAAGGTTTGATATGATTCAAATTATGGTTCGAATACAATAGGTGAATTGCCGCTAGAATAAAACGGGATTAGCTCTTTTATTTATTCAATAAATAATATTGTATTTTTTTCTATAAAACGTTCGAATCAGAACGACGGAAATACGGGAAATCCAAGCACAGAAGTATTTTGTGAGCATTTGAAATACACTGCAACTATGCATTGCAATGTGGTACGAAATGTAGTCCACGGTTCGAAACAACTTTTCAACCCTCACATCCATCCTAGTAAGAGGCCAAACGTTTGAATTTATTACAGAAGTACCATCGCGACTGAATTTCCCGAAAGGGGGCGGCAGAAGGGTCTGTGACCCTATTGTCCATAAGTATGTGTGCATAATCAGGGGCAGATCCAGGATTTCGTGAAGCGGGGGAGGGTGCCATGTTCGTGTTATCATTACCTATCATTAAAAAAAATGAAATTGTTCGCAATAAAGTATTTCAATTGTGAGTCAGGGGGAGGCTATTGCACCCATTGCCCCCTGCCCCTTGTTCCTGTAACTGCCCCTTTAAACAATAGGTCCTGGCACCAACATCAAAAGGTAATTACAACCCACGACCGCCAATCATATCCATTTATCGCAACAAAAAACCCTCGCATACCCATCATATCCCGTAATCCATCCGGGCACACATCATTTGATGCGAATTTAACGCTTAATAAGGCCAACTCCGTCCCACGCCCAATTACAGAATTATATAGAGTTGTGAAAATAAAAAAGACACCCTTTTCAACTGGCACTGAATAATTTGCCGTGACAAATTGCGGGCCTATTCAAAACAAGCGCCTGTCAGTGTCTGATTTACGTGGCTTTGTGCCACCGCGCTGTAGCTGGGCGGAAGACATTTTTCTGCGTGTATAAGCAGATTAGAACAGATATTTTTTTATTACAGAACCATTTTATCCAGTGGCGTAGCCGGGGCCCCAAACGCAAGGGGCCCCTCGGCCACCATGAATGACGTTCGAAAAAATACGATTAATTATTATCTGTTGTGTTACGCATAATATTTAGTGATAACTAGCTTTGCATTTTTATGCCTTGCAGTTACTGGTATATGGGAGCTGAAGAGAAAGGTTTTGCACCTTTAAATTATTTAGTTTAGTAAACTGGGACAAATTTTAATTGGGGCCCATTTAAAAATGTTAAATTAAATTTTTGGCCCGGGGCCCTTTATAGTGTTGTCGTTTAAATATCGTATAACAACCACATCGGGCCTATATCGTTGGTTACATATATTTCAAACTGATCAAACTCACACGTTTACAAATAATAAAAGGATATGCCAACCCTTACGATATCTCGATAATGTCTTAGAAGTTGGCTAGGATAGGCGGTCACAAACAAAATTACTCTCTAAACATATTTGCTGGAGTAGATACAATAGATTTTCGTTTCCAGACCACCATCAAACTTATTTTGTTTGTTAGGTTTTCCCCGCCTTTAAAACATTATCATTTTCAAGTAGGTATCGAACAAAAATGAGTGCATAGTGCATTCTACATTGCTGAAACAAAACACTAGACCTAGTTTTCAGAGAATGTGTTTGAAGTTGGATTTTTTGTTATTTATAAGTACCTAATAGCTTTAGCCCGTAGCTCCGCCGGCTTCCCTTTAGCCTATAGCACTCAGGAATAATGTAGCTTCCTATTTGTGAAAGAATCTTTCGAATCGGATCAGTAGATCCGGGGATTACCCCCGACATCCAAACTCACAAACTGTATCACTTTATAATAGTAGTATAGGGTTTTTAATGTGGTTGGTGGAGAAAGTAAATAAGGTTCCAAACTTACAGTTACCAATCAGTTTATTGTAAGTCCACATACACAATACACTATTTAAATTTAAAGCGGCTTCGGTCATACAACAATCAAGTTATTGTTACTAGAGTTTTCGAAGGTTTTTGCAGTCGTATTATATTCGTGTAAACTACAGACATATTGTTATGTATCAAAAGAGCTTGGTACACGATCTGACACTTAATACAATTATTGTGAAACAATAACCTAGGGCACAGTTCTTGTTTTTGTTTTGCCTTCGTCCAAGGAATTCCAATAAACCGTATGTCTACCTCCCAGTAGTATAACTTGATTGTATTGTTCTGTCTTGTCTTATTGAATTACTTTTTCTTTTGCCTACAATGTCCTGAATATTTCATACTTATTTTACTGCCTTGTTAGCAGTCTGAGCTATAAGAATATCAATATCAACTTTTTCTGGGTAAGCGTAACTATTCAATGTATGATGAATTATGTGGAAATATCTCGGAGCCGTGCTGCTGTGTCCGTGACAATTTCTGAACTCCCACGCTCTTCGTACATATTTTTGTATTGCTATGTCGTCCATATCGTCATACAAATACAACATACAAATACAAATATTGATCGTGATGACTGGCAACTATAACAGTCATGTTTTATACATAATGGTGCAAGTCAAATTAAATAAAAAGTCTTCTTTTTAAATATATGGCGTCAGCATTTTTATGGATACCTATTTTGCCAGTGTGTTGTACAGCATTTGTAGGCTAACTAAAGCCTTAATGCTCTCCCTCCCCATCTATATCAATAATAAAACGGTGGAAACTTTCCTCATTGTGTCACACCACATTGGATTTATTTGCTCTTACCTCACTCCTTACTCTTGTACGTTTATGAACACATAATGGATACTATTCCACCAATATTTCTGAATATACTTTATTCAAAGAAACACAAATTTAGGCTACTAGACCAAAGCTCTAAAGTTGATACCTATTATCTAAATAAGACCAGTTTCTTGATCAGGTGCAGTTAACAATAGAGTTATAAGATTGCTTGCAATATACCCCAGCGAAAAACGTTAACCTAATAGCGTCATTCATATTTAACTTGAGGACCAAATTATATTAATCAAGCCATTTAAACCGTGTTCCAACAAAATGCTAAAGCGGCTTTACAATTTGGTTCTTAAGCCGAAACTTGTCACAATAACCAAATCAAATTAATTCGTTTTCCATTTCGTCGCTTCGGACGCGCTCTGCCCTCAATAAATTAAAGATTTCTAATCCGCCTAGACTCCTTTTAATATAGGCCGTGTTTCGTTATTAAACCGCTTGAAACCTCTAGCGATGTGCGTCGTTGAACGTAAAATATTTTTGTTGACGAGATCTCTTTTGTTGTAAAATTTAATCTCGCGCTACCTAGTAGCGAGATCTTTACACCTTGCCCGTTCTGTGAATTAATTTTAACAAATTCGGTATATTAAGAATTCAGTTTATGCTGAGCCGTTGTACTATAATAATATTTAAAATAAATTATCACTGTCTACTGCGTTTACTTGGGGTTTAAAAGTTGGTAACATTTTTTTTTATGATAAAAAACAATTCTGAATCAGTTTTTTTTATATTTAATAAAATAATAGAGTCCGCCTTTCTGTTTTAAATTTTTCCCAGTTAAGGATTTTTTTGTTGACCAAAGGCACTTCTGCAACCTAACGAAATACCAAGACAAGACCGTTTGACCTCTTAGGATGTTGCTTTAAGTTATTTTTCGGTAGTACGATACTACAGAAACTGGGACAATACTAAGAATAACAATAATACTAAGAATACTAATAAAACTTTTTAGTTACGATTGTTTAATAGTGAATAACCGTGTACTGACTGATCGAACAGCCTCCGTAGTTTGCTTTACCTCTATTTATTCCGTACACCGCACGCGGCTTGTTTAAATTCTTAATTCGAAAAACAATCTTTATTACCTTCTTAATTGGGTGGATAATTAATGTTTGTACAGTTCTAAATAACCTGAATATCATCATTAATTATTTAATGTAGATTCACCACGAGATAAGATTACCGCGAACATTAAAGATGACACGGTAAGATTGCATTAATGCAGTAAATAATGAGATTCAAGTAGGTTGGCCATAAGTTCAGTTTTTACATGGACCGTCTTTTTTTCCCTAATGGCCTTTTCCATTGAGTCCGGCTGAACGTGATTCTACCAATGGCAACGTAGTGGCGAAGACAAGATAGAGATAGCATGATCGGTTATGGTACTTCTAATTCTAGTTTTTGGTCGGGATCTTGCTGTCGGATAGCGGCCGCCCCGCCAGGCATACGACCCGCCCGGCTGGAAGATCATCCCTTTACCGCCAAAAAGTTAAATTAAGCAATAAACTATAACAATAGGGTGAACAATTTCAACAACTACAATAATATTACTTGACAATAAATGAACTAGGTCAGCTGACTAAAAACTAAAATAAATAAATAAAACACCAAAAGGAAACAAAAATATCAATATTCCAATTATGAATATGTGAGAGTAAAGAGTATTACTATTGTATTATTACAAACTGGAACGCCTCACTCCCGCACCCACCGAAACAATGTCCCCAGGCTACACATGACGGAAATTAACCTGGAACAACATGACAACTTAATTAAACTGTTCACTTTGTTAAATACACTCTATATGATATAGGCATTTTGGATACTATTTACGCCATAAATGAAAGCTACTCCTTATTCTACTAGAACGAAAACAAAAGAAAAAACAATAGAATTGGGAACCTCCTCCTTTTTTTGAAGTCGGTTAATATATATATATTGACGTCCCTCTCATGTTCGATATGTCTGAACAAGACAGCAATATTTTTAGTTATGTCAATTTAAGTTCCGTTAAAATTTATGCACCACAGCATCAATGCCAATATTGTTTGAACAACCTGCTACAGATTAGCATGTGTACCTACACATTAGATAAAAAATTATATACCTGACATTCACCATTTTTGGTGCAAATCATAGTTGCGCGATATACGATTACTAGAATATTTATGTTTATATTCCTATTTTTTTTTTACAATCCGACCTAAAAACATATTTGAAATAACTCAAAATAAGAGAATAATACCGACGACGTAATGTTTCCGATCAGAAAAAAAAACTAAAACACGTTTATAAGGTACAATGACGTCACAACCATTTGTCAACGCGACGGATGAGATAGAGAAAGAGCACGGCTCAACTTCTTCCTCTTGCCCTTACCAAACTATAATAGCTAATAAATTATCTTTGAAATTACGTAACATATTTTTTAATATTACAATCTTCTCTCTAACCTTTTTATGGGTATTTTATAGGTTATAGTTTACACTGATTTGACTAATTAACGATGGTTATACGGAACGATTTCCATCTGCCTATCAAGACTCATTTGGGTGTGCTCCAAAAACTGCCTTCTACAATTAATCTATGAAGCCAATCCCTTCAACCTGCGGTCTCAACTCTCTGTTAGTTTAATTAAACATCTAACATCAAACGGGGGAGTATCTAATAGTTGACTGTTTCTTTAAACATAGCTACATACAGACACATTAAAAAAAACTGTGCTAAACTATATTTGCATCCTTCTAACCCAGATATATTCCAACTTAATACATCTATTTGTTGAATCGTGAAAGGGTTAGGGCCAGTTGGCGGCTGGCAATCCATGAAATTTATGTTGAGCAAAGTAATAGCAAATTTCAAACAAAATATAAAATATTAATTTCACTCCATCCCTCATCCGCTTATTTATTATTCAAACGGCTCTCAAAAGGATCGTGTACCTTCGATAAATTATAAAATCTTGGCCATTGCGTGAGCGTTTTATGTTGATGAAATGCAAATCACCTCACACTTGCCGAAGACCACGCTTTTGTAGAAGCGCAGCGTTAAAAACTTCCAGGCGTTTATGATCGCTTTTTTTTCATCTCGCTACAGCCTAATAACGCTGACGATGGTAAATCTTTATCTGGGCCTCTTCTTCTTGGTATATTTATCACATCGGGAACGTACCTTTTCTCTTTTTCATTTTATCTTCTCAATTGCTAGGTATACACGTGATTTAGGAAAAGTATACTAAGCCTTGAGCCTGCACCTCTCTGTAATCTTTATGTGAAGTAGGAATTTCGATATGATATTTTTTTTTTGTAAAAACATGTTCGCAGAAAATCACAATTGTGGTTCTGTTACGAATTTTTTTTTTAAACAACATATCAAAATGCTGTCTTAATAACTTATGATTATAAATGCGCTAAAGATGTACAGGTAAGCGAAGGTTTCAGGATTTTAATAACGAAATTGATTAGACCCGTCGATGTTGGGTTCATTTGCACTCTCTTGAAGAGTACTTTGGTCACATATAGTTGACATAGGATATTTTTAACCACATTTAGAAACTGCTAGTTTACAATATTATTGTGAAACCTTATATAGTCGTATAGGTATCTATGTACAGAGATGACATTAAAATAGCTGTGATTGTCGCTCCGCTTGCTCTAACGAAAACCCAGCCTCCCTCACTACGTTAACTAATCTTTTTAGATTTTAAGTTAATCTATTCATCATGTTGTCAAAGGTAACTGGGTATCAGATTAAAATTATGTAACAGACTTAAAAAGAATTTCGTTGGTTGGCAACTAAATAAACTCAGTTTTTAACTAAGGCTAGGGATTCATTTGCTATCAAAATTTTGATTCCACAGCGTAATATCTCATAAAACGTACTACCACTAGAACAAAGCAGACAAGAATACTCAGTTCTACAAAAGAAGACTAATTGTACTAACAATTGATCGTCCTTTTACGCCTGACCCTGAAACTTCAGCTGAAATCCATCACGGATAGGTTCCATCTAATGCGTAGTTATTCATCACAGTCAGAGAGTCTGATTGATGTCGCCACTGCCGTATGTAGGTAATTAAATTAAACACGCCCCGTGACTAATTGAATTAGCACTATGTGCTACTAGCTCGTAGCAACTGTACTCTGTCACGCGTGCTTATTCTGGGAAGCCGTAAGCATAATTAAAAAGTTTTATGTTCGAAATACAATTTAAAAAGTTGCCACGCAAAGGTATCTCCGTTACGTACCTTATGTCTTGACTGTCTTCATAGACTATGGCTCCGGGCGCCCAGGACGCGATTTACCCCCCTTTGAAGGCCTGTTCCTGCTGTGTGTCTGACCCAATCTCAGTCTAGCCGTGTCGTTTCTACTCCACATTTGTAGTCATAGTAATGGAGCTCATTTTTATTTATTTATTTGCAAAACTATTTTCATTGAGATTTGAAATAGGTTTGTAATAATGTGTCCAGTTAGCTAACGGTTTGCTCTACAAACTAAGCTATGATTTCCCTAAAAACAGTTTCTATACTATAATGTAATGACAGTCAAAGGTCTTAAAAATGATTGCCAGCTAGACATGCCCTCCGAAGCACGGAGGAGGTCAAATCTTATAATTTGGTCACCAATCCAACCAGGCGTTTTTACCGGCAAGGCTACGATGACATCGGAATACGAAATAATGCACATTCTGCTTCCAGCATTATGTTTTTTTGTGATATTTGCGATTTGAAGTCACGGAAAAATAAGCTGATGGAATCTGAAATATTTTGCTATTGGATTTATTCATTGTCCGCGTTAAATTCCCGAATGGACACCAAACATGTGACGCGATGAATTCTGAAATCGTATAGTGTGTATCGCTGTGGGTGGATACGTGTATACAGTTGGTTTTTTTCTTTTTGACGAGAATACCTGAATAAAATACTTATACCAAGTCAACACTACATACCTACTAATTTGCGGTTAAGTTATTTTAATGTGAGAAAATTGTATAGTTCTACATTGCCTGTATAGTTATAATACTTAGGTACTCTTAGCTAATTAGGTAAAAAAACTGGTTACGTTAATTAACGAACAATACTTATATAATTAATAGAACTAGGCGATACTTGGCGGAAATTCATTGTTAAACAAATGAATATATATCCTCTAATAGTTTCTCGACTATTAGAGGAGTTCGGTGTTGCTGGCTTTTTTAATTATCGATCAACTTGTTTGGTTTATAATTGGAAAAGTTGACAAGTCGCAAGTTATCTGCAATAAATTCGGAATACAGAAACAAAAAACTATCGATAAAAGTTAGACAAACCGACGACACAGTCCATAGTTCGGACTCCAAGACGCTCAGCTCCCGTCTTCGCAAGAAAAAAAAATTGACAGCTCACGGAAAGACACTGATAAATTACCCGGTGTTTTACAGACACGTCTCAGGATTTATTACAACGGCTTACATAAAAATATTCACCATAAATTCATATATGAGCCGCCATCGACATCTACATATAAATAAAATTGGAGTGTCTGTTTGTAATATTAAAATAACCGCTTTTTACTAAATGCATTTGGATGTATACACGGTACCTATACCAAAACGACCTTAAATAATAATATAAAAATAGGATCTCTCGAAAAAAAATTAAAACCAATGTTGCAGCGCAGCGCCTGATTAAGTTTGATAGCAACAATCTGCAATGCGTCCCGTGGGCTCAGAACGCGCGAGCAGGCTGTGGCCAACGGTTGAGTCTTTGTTAAATACCACGCGGACGAAGTCGCGGGTAACAACTAGTGTTCTAATAAAAGGGAAAACATTGTTAGCATACGCTACGTTAAGACGTGGTGACAAACGCGTGGGAAACAAGGATTAATTATTAATCGAACCAATTTTGTCAGGTGAATATCGAAGCGAGTGAGGTTAGGTGCATGTATAAAAATGTAATGCGGTTACATGCTTCAGAACTTACGAAACGGTTATAGAAAACTGCTCTGTTTTATCACGCCATAACTATATATGGGATCAGGGTATAGTTGCGCGGGGCGGGGCCTTGAGCAAAAACTAATATATATACTATATACTATCTGACCCGGCAAACGTTGTTTTGCCATATAAAATAAATTGAGATATAAACTATTCCATCTTTCAAGTTGAATAAAACTGCACACAGTGTCCAAAATTTTATTAATATATGTTTATAATTATGTATATAATTAATAATATAATCGGTTTAGTAGTTTAGGAGTCCATAGCGGACAAACACCGTGACACGTAATTTATATATATTGAGATATATAACAAATCTGTGTTACACCATTTATAGCTCAAGAACGGGTGGGCCGATTTTTACGATCTTTATTTTTTTTAATTTGTCCCCACTTCGAATTGCAGAATAACTATTAATACGTTGGGAAAATTCACTAAAAAAATAATGATGAAGATTTTCTCATACATTTGAATCTGAGGCGGTACAAAGTTTGCCGGGACAGCTAGTGTTTAATGAATATGATCCTTGTATACATGATAAAGCAAGCGTTCAGAGACAAAAATGCACAAGTAGGTATATTTTTATAATTTAGGCGCTTTTTAAAAATACACTTATTGATATGACGTAGCATTACGTAACGTAGGCTCGATTTATCTAATTCAATAAGATCAATTTATTCGGTATAAGTCAAAGGACATTTCATTACATCTGATTTCCCTTAAATTACTCGTGATTTTTCATCATTAAAAACCATAAAATATACGCGATAAATTTATTTTTATTGCAATGTGTAATATTCGCTTAAATATAAGAAATCAATTCATCACTCATTCGCCTTTACGAACTCAAATGGTAATTACGCAAAATTTTACAATTAAAAGAAAATAACACCAGTTACTCCAATCATCCCCAAAAGTCCCTTCAATGCAATTTATTTTGTAAAACAATGTTTGCCATACCAATGCGACCGTATATTCTTCAGTCTGTCCCACAACTAAATGACGTCATCGTTTCAAATGTACTACCCGAGTAGCGAGTAACCACCGGCATTGCCGTTACCTCCAAACATCGGCGGATAACATAGCGAAAACATTGCCACGCCATTTTGCACACTAATTCCCACATTCTTGCAGAGCAACATAGTCGGTAAACAGCGGGCGGACGGCCTCAGATCATTTGTCAAGGTCCCCCACACTTAGGTCGCCACTAAACCCTTTATGCCGTGCATCTCCGTGAATAGTTACTCGCCCCTTTTTATGCCACCCAGAGAAAAATAACGTTACACAAAAAGCCCCTTTCGACACCCGGATGTGCTTGAATAATTTATTAAGAAGAATTCTCTAAACAAAAGAGCCTCGAGTGTTTTATGGGCGTGTTTTTTGCGTAATAGCCTTATTATATCTATTCGTGCTAATAAAATATAAGTGGGGTAACTTCTTTCGTCGAAATAAAATGTATTGATAAAGTTTTTGCGTGTTCGTCGATCGAACAGACTTATTGGAGTTGATCTGAACACTGAACAGGGTAAGTACCTACTTAGCTGTTTATATTTTTTGGGATCATTGACATTCTCTTGAGTGAGCTCTTGCTCGATTGCCACCAGATAAGCGATGGATGTATTGAAACACAAATTTGAACGTAAAAATTGAAGGAAATAAAAACCAACCAATGCGGCGTAGCAAATACGTAGCGTTCTCGTAGTATATTCGTTGCGTGCTACGAGTGTCAATCGTAGCAGTATATTTTGAAGGCATTCAAACGATAATATTTTTTGTTATCAATATCGTACGAAAGATACAAGATATTTTATGATAAAATAAAATCTTATCTCAAAAAAAGTACTTTAAAATATATGTAAGTACTTGGTACAAATAATGAACAGACACCATCTCGCTATTTAGCCTTTTGAGCAAAAAATAAAAATCTGCCTAACCGTCTGATAAACTTTGAAAAATTAAAAAGTCATCTTGTTGCTTAACGAAGCCTGCCCAAGGGACTAGTCTTCGGCGACAGCAAATCATAATAATGAGATAAGAATTTAATGGAGTCGCCCTATCTTTGCGTGAACAGTGCCACCAATTAACCAGTGTAGACTGATCCATTTACTTAGTGGAATGTCATGGCTTGGTATTTAAATATAGAGGTCTAATCTAATGGGCGTCTGAATAAATTATTTAAGTAGATTGCCGTGTTTCATTGACCTTATAAAACACGAATGTCATCTCTTGACTTGTTTCAATGCTCCGCAGATAATTAAGGGTTGTGCAGATGGTCGTTGCCCTAAGATAAAAAATATAGTACGTATGAATGAACTAGCTGTTGCCCGCGACTTCGTCCATGTCTTTAAATTGATATAACTTGTTTATATATGAACTGATTCAAATAAAACGAACTTTAAATTTTAAGTGAAGCTTATCACAATACATTAATGAAAACCGCACCCGAATCAGTTAGGCCTTTTCCGAGGTTAGCGCACACAAACGCACAGACAAACAGACAAAACATCTAACAATCATTGTTTTGGGTTCTTTTGCGTTGATAAAGGCCCCCTAATAATAGTTTTTCTCATATATCTTCCATGTACAGACAGCGATCAATAACATTTTTATTATTGCAACCGGCAGCCCCTTGTTCCCATTGTGATTTATCTAACCACGGACCACTACTTCAAAACTTGTTACAATTACAAACGAATTAATGAATATAGTTCAAAGCAATTTACCTGAAAACGTTTCTGAATTTACTTAACAAAGAAGACAATATATTTGAAGTAATCTCCCATTGTTACAAAACAAGCTGTGTAATACTCAAAATAATTAACACAAAGGACACTTTGTTGGGTAAGTACTAACTCAATACTTATTTATTTTAATTGTGTAAGGTATCACAAGTTAGAGAGAAGCTTTAGCTAGGGGAGATGTTACGTCATCATATGTACATTTTTTTTTTGACTCACGCTTTGTAATAGAGGGAAGTGTATAATTTTCTTCCAACTCCTCCTATTTTTACCTTTCGATGGCTTCCTGCAGAAAATCCAAAACACTGTACCTCAAAATACACCGAACAGATTTTAATGAAATATGGTACTGTCATAGCTTATACTATGATTAACATCTTGAATAATAACCAAAAAAACTCAAATCCAAGCGATACGACGTCACAAACTTAGTACAAATATTAAGGTGGAAGCGCTAGTTTAGGGCGCGAAATTCAAAATTGCGATGTTTTTTTTTCGAAAAATTGGGACACGTTTATAATGTAATTTAGTAGACCGCAAACAACAACTAAATATGAGGGTACCACAGTTCCCAGTTCAAACTATGACACTAGGACGTCAAACACCTCAGTCTTCTCGTGACCATGGTTGCTGTAAAGCAGCCGAAACGGTGGGAACGTAAAAACATAAAATAAACGCGAAAAAATCCATAAAACTAGTTTTATTTCAATGTGTAGTATTCGCGTAAATATAAGAAATCAATAGATAAACATAACATTATTTTACTTACTACTTATTACATTTTACTACAATATGCCGAAGTCGCATACAAAAAAATACGACCCATAAATGTTTCAATTATTCGTAAAAAAAAACCTTTGCAATTTTGTATTTCGCGCCCCTGACCTAGCGCTTTCACCTTAATATAAAAATGTAACGTCAAAAAGACTACCGCCTTTAGTGGAATCAATAACCAGTCATTAAAACCCCTACCGCACCATAGATTTCCATTGCCGTCTCGCATAGCAAGACAAAGTGCCAAAAGGCCGGCTCCTAAAGTTCTTCCCCGCCATTTCTCCTACTAATTATTGTTCCCGCAGCGGCGGTGCTGTGGGAAATGGCCGTAATAAGATCTTTTGTAATCCCATTTATTAATTTTCGTCTCTCATTATTCTCGCCTCCTTTATTCCGTTGGTTTAGGGGCCACACAACTCGCCGCAGTAATAAGATTCCAAATCATCGGAATTGGGTTCAGGATTTTTATCAGACTAGTTTCTTGTTACCTATCAATCTGACCTTAGCCTTTTCTTATCTACACGGTATCCAAGGCGATTCATTTCCAAACAAATTAAAAGTCTGTGGATATATTGATTTTTTATATTTACGCGAATACTATACATTGAAATAAAAAAGCCCTTAAAGAAGCCGAAACGTCGGGAACGTAAAAGCATAATATAATGGCGATAAAATTAGTTTTATTTCAATCAATAATTTCCACCATGAGTGTACCTAAGTCCGCATCATATTTTAAAGAAAGACTTAGATGAAATAAGAAAATAAGCGTATATAAGAATGTAGGCAAGAAACTTGTATTACGTAAGAAAAAAAAACACAAATTACTTCACCTAGTAAGACCCTATATTACTTCTGCTAATTAGTTAAACCTACTTGGATAGCTAATGAAAGTAATACGGGTTCGAGAGTACGAATACTCGAGGCTATACATAACTCCTTTCTTAGGCCTGCTATCAATCTCAAAGTAATAATACCAGCCCTTTTAATGTCCCACTGCTGGGCACGGGCCTCCTCTCAATGTGAGCGGGATAAGGCCATAGTCCACCACGCTGGCCCAGTGCGGGTTGCCGGACTTCACACATCTTTCGAGGGGCTCTCTTAAACATGCAGGTTTCCTCACGATGTTTTCCTTCACCGTGCACCGTACACCAGCAAGTGATAATCGTGGTTGAAAATGAGATTTGCACATGAATTCCAGAAATCCCAGAGGTAGCCTACACATTTATTTTATTTTACATCTACACGTGTTATCAAACCAAAATCGAGTTAATGTGTGGGCACCTTTTCAGAATTTTCCTAAAACAAAGTTATAAGCGATAATAGACCAACGCAAATGAACTTTACAGTTACTTTTGCAATGTTACGATTACATGAGAAGCTCCTGATTACCCTGTTGGACGTCAAGTGCGCGATTATACGTAAGCTAACCACGTACTTCATAGTCTACTTATTTAGGCACATTGCACGGATAATTGAATGTTTTAAATACTGTCCGCTAGAGGCGCTGTTCAATTTGCCATACAATGTGTCTAAATACGAAAACTACACACTACTACAACACTCGAGTCCCTGTTCTCATCTACGTAACGTTATTTCACTTGGTCTTAGATTGATAATACAAACGTATAAACGATACTGAGCGTGGGCAAATATATTTCTGAACCATTTAAACTAGGTCCTGAAATTACATAAAATTAATGCGCAGTCTGAAAATAATTTCTAGTTCTCCAAACAATGCTCTCTGTAAAATTAAGGCCGTCTAATTACTGTATTAAATCTTGAACGACGAAGAAAATATTGTTACGATTTGTATAAAAAATGCGAAGATCTCATTATCACGATACCATTTTTATGCCATTGAGATTCAATTATGCTATTTTATTTACATTGGTTACCAATCTTCATTATAGGCTGATTCAGAAAGGGAATACACTATTCCTAAAACCAAGCGCACCATTGCAAGACCTCAAGACACTGTGAGCACTTGCTGCGTAGATCGGACCGCAAGCAACAACTAAATATGAGGGTACCCCGGTTCAAACTATGGCACTAGGACGTCAACCACCTCAGTCCTCCCGTGACCATGATTGTTGTAAAGCAGCCGAAACGTCGGAAACGTAAAAACATAAAATAAACGCGATAAAATCCGAAAAAATAGTTTCATGTAAATGTGTAGTATTCGCGTAAATATAAGAAATCAATATGGACGTGTGTATATTATTTTCTTCGTCTTGTCTTCAGCACTGAAATGAAAGAGCTATATATTGCCGTGAGTGGCAATTTAACCATGCGAATGAGTATATCATAATAGCAACTGTCTGTCATAAATGCCAACCATATTTAGATTATTCGAAGGGTGATGAATGACATCTTTGAAGGCTTCAAGCATGAGTAACATTATAATTAAATACAATATAACCGAAATTACTGTCTACTGCTTTTACTTGGCCTTTAAAGATAATATATTAATAATACCGCCAGACAAACACACCAATTGTGCGGTCCCAAACTAAGCAACGGTTGTATAACTAAGCAACGGTTGTATAACGTCTTTGACTCGGGTACAAACGTTCGTGCTCATCACACAAAGATAGTCCTTATCAGGTTTCGAACCCGGGACCGTCTACACAGTTACCAGGGTCACTACCAACTGCGCTAATTGGATCTTCAAATAAAATATACAAAAACAAACATTTATAGATTCAAAAGAATTATAATCTAGTATTGGAAAAATAAATAACCAAGATAAAGCGATTCGGAATCTGGACTTTTATATTTAAGTCAGATAAAAAGGGTTTGGCATTTCTGTTTTTAGGTATTTCCAGTAAAATTTAGCTTGACCAAAGGCTCGTCCACTTCTGTTATCAAACGAAATAAGACCACTCGACCTCTTCGGATCGTGGTTTAAGTTATTTTTAGGTAGGCACTTCAGACCACCAATTTCTGGTTATGATAAATAATAAATAAATATTGCCAGATGAACACACCATACGGTCCCACATTAAGTAACGCTTCTATTATGGGTACCGTACAATGGACGGGGAGCGAACTCAGTATATATTACTTATATAGATATCAAACATCCATGACTTGGATACAAACATTCGTGCTCATCACACAAAGTATGATTGTTTAAAATTATTGTATATTTCGATATCAACGTTATAAAAAATATTCTACTCTAAAGGAAACTCCGATGACATATTCTCAGCAGATTCAGGCGGTGGATCACACGATATAAAGTAATGTAATAGTAGGTATGGTGCACACCGTCTGAGCAGTCAGTTGAATCAGGGTTGAAATACATATAGGCTTTAAAATTAATAGTGTAAAATAATGTAAGGGGTCCATCGGTAAATTATAAAGGTCATATTCCCGTGAAAAATAAGCTAATTAGTTGAAATTAAAAAAATAACACTACATACAAAGTCCACGAGGAAACGATACTGTCTCGCTTTCTCATAGAAAAGTCTAACACTATATATTTTGTACATACACGTAATCATTATCAACTACTTGTTAACCCCTTAAATTAGGTAAATTAAGAAAATAAATGTAAATGAAAATTTGTAAGCGCCCTCGTAGGACGAAATAAATGATTTGACTTTGACATCAGTTTTTAACATTTAATGGCTTGCAAATTGCACTACATCCCTTAACTACCCCCACTCCCACGTCGTATTTTTTTTTAAATTGTGTTGATTGTAGCCCTACCCAGCAACCCTGGGGTGTAACTGCCCATGATGGCCGTAGACGTCAATTGGGTTTGGTTCCCCACTCGATATGCAGATGGCGCTCGTTAGTTGTCCGAACGCTCTTATGTACTCACCTTTAGAGCTAATAGATTTACTCGAGCCAATATTGGAACTTTGAATTTCAACTCGGACTTATTGAATTTAAGGATTTGTGAATTTATACTATTGCCTCTTGGGAGAAAAGTTATAGCAAATAGGGTAGAGTCTATGAAAGTAAGTAGTAGGTAACTTCTGAAACTCAGATAATAGGTACTCGCCCTAGACTTGTGTATCGATCATTATAGAAGTCTAGACTAGGTAATTGCTAGCAATACATATTAGAAGTGGATGAATCCAACCTCTATCATAAAGACCATAGAACACGCCATTCTCTAGAACTATTGGAAAGCTAATGCACATCAATTATAATGATTCTTAGAACGCAAAAATGTCTACGTACGGGTTGACTGTATATAATCCATTGTTTTATGGTTTATTTTATCTTTTTCTAAATTATCAAACCAACTCAAAGAAAACGACTAAAATCTTACGTATGCAATATATACAGGTGTTTGGTAATTTCTTCAAAATCACACTTGGTAGCAGGTGTTGAAATTTTCATCCAAAGCGCTTCGAAAACATTTTGGTATTATTATTATTCAAAGAAATTATGACTCTTCTAAAAAGAGAAATTCAGTCCGAGAGCTTTGTTTAAAACAACTAAATTCACCATACACACCTGACGTTCCTAATTATTCTCCGAGTTTCCAACTTAAAAAAAGCAAAGCTCACTATTTGAATAACAAATGGAATGTATGCAAATTGGAGCACTCCATTACCTGAACATGAACTTTACATTCTACCTTAGGAACGAATACCAGAGGCGTAGTGATCAAGCTGTCCCGTGGCTAAACAATTACGTTAACAAACTAATGCGAAATATACTTAAAATAAGTACTTACATAAATTGTACAGCTAGTTCCTCCAAATGTTGATGGATAAAACAATTTCATTGTATTCGGTAGCGGTTGGCCCTCCAAATATCCCTGTGGTATAAAACTAAAATTAACATTCTACCAGTAAACTAAGGCAAATGGGGGAAAAGGAACTCACCACTGACCCTCGGCTTGTCTTTTTTCCAATTATAACCGAACAAGTTGATCAATAATTAAAGAAGCCAGCGACACCGAACTCCACTAAGATGTTCATCGTGAAACTGTCTGTCACGAGTGTCGGGACCCTAATTAATATGTAATTGTCCGCGAAACGATGCGAATCTAAAAAAGTATTCGCAGGTGTTTCGCCGCTAAGTATCGCCTAGTTCTATTAATGTTGTAAAGAAAGGATGGAGTGCACCATCTACGGTTAAATTTAACTAAGTCAAAGTCTAAGTCATTTCGTAAAGAAAGAAGAAGTCAAATCTATAGACAAAATGACAGAATCCTTAGAGACGGTTGTTAACTTTAATCATAGACCGTGAATCCCAGCCTTAGTAAATTAATTATAAACACGATAAACAATCAGCAAATACAAAAATAAACAATCATTGTTTGGATCAAGAAAAATAAATTATCAAGAATGATAGACAAAATATTTTTTTTGTTTTGAGTTTTAAAAATTAAATTCAGGATACCTTTCTATCTCGGATTATAGCCAGAGGATGCTAATTTAAATAACGAACAATGTCTTACAATTCGTACCACAAGCGCAGGCTTTTGTCTGACGTCGCATTCATTCCTTAATTTTGTTTCATTATTGGACATAAAACAATATACCTAAATTACCTCCGCAGCTGAAACAGTCATCTTTCATGTTAATCTTGCCTTCACTCTTTTGGTTATTCAGTTATTCTGGTTAACGAGGTTTTGTGCTACAATACAATGGACAGACGTATATTGCAATAATTACATTATTTAGAAAAACAAATGACAAGGAAACGACGGTAAAAAATAAAGGTAGTAATTCAAGTCTATCGACGTATCGTATTAGCTTTTAGGATCAAATAAAACAAATTAGACTATACCAAGTAGACAATGTCTATATAGAATTTTTTTTTTTTTTTTTTTTTTTTTTATTACATTATAGGCAAGTATTTGATCTCGATCTCACCTGATGGTAAGTGACGATGAGATCTACGATGGAGCATACTTGCCTAGGTAGGAAGGCGGCAGTAGATAGAGGCACATGCAGCGCAACTGATCTGACCCGCCATCCATGAATGGCAACACCGAACATCATGCCGGAACACGGCTAGGCCGCTTGGCGACATGGCTTTGTTCAGTGGGTGGTGACTAGCCACGGCCGAAGCCTACCACCAGTAGAGTTGTCACCTGGTTGGCACCACCCAGGGTCACGTGTAGGGTATCTCGAGGGTACTTAATTCTCCTACGGACGAAGGTGACTCGACCCCGAGTAGACTATGATGAGTAGACCATGCCTATAACGAAGTAGACTATGAGAAATAGACAATGCCTATAACAAAGTAGACGATGTCTATAACGAAGTAGATAATAACGAGCAGTCGATGTATATAACAAGGTAGACTATGCCTAGTAGACCATATCTATATCGAAGTAGAGTAGGCGTGCCAAACATAACTTATCTCTGTGTGCCCTACGAAGAGTAAACAATACTCTATCAATCCTTAGAAAAGTTAGACAGAATAGTGTGTACTCTACATATATTTCTGATATTGTGTGTACGTCTGCGAATAGTACTAGGGTGTGATATTATAAAGATATCAAAGCATTGCTTCAATGCACAACTACTTCAAGATTATCTATTTCCATAACACCCACATCTATACAATACAAATAAATAAAATTGGAGTGTCTGTTTGTAATATTAAAATAACCGCTTTTTACTAAGTGCATTTGGATGTATACACGGTACCTATACCAATACAACATTTTTTTAAAAATTTGTCTGTCTGTCTGTCTGTTTGTTCCGGCTAATCTCTGAAATGGCTGGACCGATTTTGACGGGACTTTCACTGGCAGATAGCTGATGTAACAAGGAGTAACTTAGGCTACTTTTATTTTAGAAAAAAAAATAGTATCTCACGAAAAAAAATTAAAACCAATGTTGCAGCGCTGCGCCTGATTAAGTTTGATAGCAACAACCTGCAATGCGTCCCGCGGGCTCAGAACGCGCGAGCAGGCTGTTACCAACGGTTGTGTCTTTGTTAAATACCACGCGGACGAAGTCGCGGGTAACAGCTAGTTACAAAATATAAAAAAAAGATCTGCCATTATTTCCATCTTACAGCTGTTTGCGCTCATAGAGCACCCACGTCAAACTATAAATCGGGAGTTCTGACGTCACAACGCTGCTTCGAGCGCTAAGCTCCGATCTAACGACGGTCCTTAATCCCTCACCTGAGGACTTAGGCATTATGTTAGATGAAAAATAAGTATTGGGATATAACAAAGAATGGTCTAAAAATAAATGTTGAAAGGACAGTTTCGGGATTGAATTTCTGTTGATTCCGGTTTATGGTTGGTACATTATAGAGAAATAAAATTTCGGTACCAACTATATTGTTCACTGCAATCTTCCACAAGTTATGTATTTTGGTACCAAATTTTGTTTGGCCATAATTATGTGGATTGGCCTTAATCGATTAAGGCTATTTTTAGAGGCAGATAATAATATCCCACTAAGGCATAATATCTGGTGTGGTATGTTGTATATTGGTCTCTGAGGTAGCTCTTCTGTTGCCAGAGTTTCTAGGACTTTATGCCAATCTTGAGATATTGCTAGTTAATATGATTAAAGGAAAACTGCGGAACAACCTTTTCGTTATTCATGCAATATCCATTTTATAGAACTTTAATTATTATAATTAATGTGTTTTTGTGACGACATTTTTATAAGTAGGTACTTAGATACAAATTAGAAATGATTACAAAATAGACAGCAGTGATAGCCATGTTGGTAGAACGCTTGCCTCAACCATGATTATCACTTGCTAAACGGTGAAGGAAAACATCGCGAGGAAACCTGCATGTCTGAGAGAACCCTTCGAAAGACGTGTGAAGTCCGCCAACCCGCACTGGGCCAGCGTGGTGGACTATGGCCTAATCTCCCTCGCAATGAGGGGAGGCCCGTGCCCAACAGTGGGACATTAAAAAGGGCTGGTATTATATTATTATTATTACAAAATAGACAGTGTATAAAGCTTCCCCCGCAATCTGTACGACTTACTCCGAGCTCAAGTTCGTAAAGCGTTCTTGCTATTCTGAATAGATTAAACATTCCTCGCTCGCATCCGTTTATAATAAATTCAGTGACTGCGCTTTGTTGAATGGTAATCATTCTTAGTTCTTCAGGCCAGTGGAGTAAGGCACAGAATGCAAAATTTCCTTTTGTTAACTATTAATGTGTTTTATGGAGTTCAAAATCTTGACGTGACTTCGATGTAACGGTTTTCTTGAACCCTCCTTTCCTGCCTTACTTGAAGAGAGTTCTGAAAAGTCGTCCTACAAATACTAAATACACAATGTAACTATGTCTTGTTTTTCTTTCTCTTTTTTTTCCAAGAAAAAAAAGAACTTTGTCTTTCATAATTCAAATGGCCTCACCCACCCAACGGTGGGTATTCTGCCAATCTCAAGTATTCATAGATGATAGGAAACATCAAGATCCTAGCATAAATTACAATGTTACAGTCTTCCTCTTATGTTTTTGCACCCCCCCCCCCCCCCTTTGGGGGGGATATCTCAAAAGTGACAACTGACGATGCCATTGTCAGAGGAGCCCACGGATATTAGAAACAGCTTTTAATGCGACCCATAAGTGTAACCAACACAACCCGCGAAGGAACCCATAGGTTTCAACTTTCATTGTTCAACTCAAACACCCTCACATACTAGATTCGCACTTGACCGAGCGCGTAACATCCTTTGCTGGGCGAAGTTTCGCTCACGCCTGAAGTAGCACAACAGTTGCGACACCCGAGCACAATGCGTGGAACCTGCGAACTCGAACTATGTGCACACTGTTCACGCCGAATAAACAACTGTCGGCTTCAAGAACTGGATCTCAAAAGTTGTATCATCATTGCTTCGAAATAATGTAACCCCTAGAATAGAAAATGAGAGCAATGATCGTGTTCCGCTATCCGGGGTGCGGATCACACGGCGCCCGGCCTTCAGAAAGAACGAGATAGATATATAGTCGCTGTCTTGTTTACGCTGGTGATGCGAGTCTATTATTGGACTTGCCCATGTGCAGATTAACTGCTTTAATTGTTCTAATCGTACGTCATTGTAATCGAATAATAATAGTTATTAATATTTGTTGTTCAACTACAATATTAGTATTCGATTGCGTTATTTGTTAATTTTGCGCAAGTCAAGCTCCGCTTCGCAGTTCGAAACAAGTTGTGGTTCCGGCACCACAGTTCAGTAGAACACAGTGATTGTTTTGAACGCCCAATCCAGATTGTAGAACATTGATACAAATGTTATAAGGTATTAAATAGCTTTTTTTAGCCCTGCCTGCGCAATCCATCGGCTTTGCTCTACAGCTCAGGTTACAAGTTTTGAGCGTTTGCTGAAAGATGTGCTTTCATGATCAAGACTTAAGGCTATATGTTCTTTGTGATGCACTTTTGAGCTCAGGCGCCACGAGGTCACGGAAGCCGAAATATAATATAAGCTAATAAATAAAACAAAACATTCCAATTAGGTGCAAATTATCGTCAGAAACGCAAAATATTCGGGGAGTTCTTTGAATTCGTGAGTTAATTTAATTAACGAGCGTTCGAACTAAGTTTGCTGCGAATAATTTGAATTGCAAACGAAATTAATTATTTTCTTTGTGATTCGTTACAAAATTTTACGAATGCGACATTTTGGTAATCAGGTACGAAATATTCACGGTTCCTGGTAACGAGTCCACATTCTCCAAAACAGAGCATCCTCAGTATAGAATTTGAAAATATTCGAATTGCATGTTAATTATTTTTTATCTGGAATAGGTAGTCTTCCCAGTTATGTACCTGCCTACTGATATAATTTCACAAAATTCAACACTTTTGTACATATACGAAACACCACAGACTCGATCGCTTTATTCTATACATCGTTCATAACTTTCAAACAAATCTTACAGCCTATCCAGCGACACAGTTTCATAATTAATATTTTCAAAGGGAAAGGTAATTAGAAGGGGGGGGGGGTCTAAGTGAATTTTCGCTAATCCAGTGAGCTGGTCGCAAGTTGTGAGATTAAATTGGAAATATTATCACAAACTGTAGAAAGAACAGCCATCTAAATTAATTAGGTGACTTATTCCCGAGGCAAACCATCCAAACTTGGGGAGGATTTAATTCAAGCACAATAATGAGAGACCTTCTACCTGGGTTGTGCGTACTTACTTAAATAGCCGTGTACTGACTGATAGAGCAGCCTTGCGAGGCTGCCTCAGATACAAAGACGCGCGTGTCAGCATCTCCAAGCAATTCGAGAGTCAAGAGAGAGTCAAAGTCGAGAGTGAACAGGTACCTTCTAGGCAAGTATGCTACATCGTAGATCTCATCGTCACTTACCATAAGGTGAGATCGAGATCAAATACTTGCCTATAATTACGTGGCATATACGAAATAAGACCTTTAACTATGACGGCCTCGCGAGGCTGTGTAGTGTGTCAGTACGCAGCTAATAACTAGACAGCATGTCCTTCCACTCTTATGCTGTAAAACATAGACACATTTCTATTGTAAAACCGGTAATAATACGGCAAGTCCACCATACGTGTTGAGGTATTTGACAATTTCCGACCGCACGATCGCATCGGATGCAGGTGTCTCGTTGATATGTGTCAAATTGTCAGAGCCCGGATGGGAGTTACGGAATATTAGAATCAATTTCCTGCTGCCAAAGTGACATTTTCAATGTCTATAAAAATGATGAAGCTATTCGCAAATTGATTTTATTCTTTTGAGAAACGACTTTATTAAATCTTTGAGGATTTATTGGTTCGAATCTAACGATTCGAACCAATTTAGTTATTCAGTTGGTTACTACTACCGCTAATTTAGTTTAGTCTTATAAAACTGATCTATCTGGTAACAGAATTACAAATGTGGGAGGTTACTTTTCGTAATATTTATTTTTTAACCCTTACTATAGGCAAATTACGTCACAATGGTTTCCAGATTTTCCCAGGCATGATTCGATCCCGCAACCGTTCGGTGCAGTAATCCAAACGTCCAACGTTGAAACCACAAAACCAAGCTTTCGTTTTGAAATATGTCCCCAAACAAACGTTTACCAATTAATTTCCCACCCGCGGCACTATGCTGTAGATTACTAAGAGGATTTTCCACCCCGAATACGTTTCGAGCATTATCAAAATACACATAACCTCCTTTCCAACCGATAAATTACAAACTTAACGTAATCTAAACTCGGGCTGTTTTCCAATTTATACATATTCCCTGGATTATTGGCAGGGTTGAGGACAAAGTAATAAACCGCCGTGTTTATGTAGTTACATCGCTGCCCGTACCTTAGTTATGCGCACTAGTTGATTGTTGGTTTAGGACTATACATAACATACGCCTCTTGCGTGTACAGACCCCAGGTATTCTAATTTTTGAGAGACTTTAGAGAGACCAATTTCTGTAGGTACACAGATAGGCAAATTTCTTGCCAAATTTAAGAGAAAGCACCACCGAATTCAGAAAGTGTTTAATAAAATTTGGGACAAGATATACAAAAACGTCTGATTCAAACTATATAGATGTTTCGTTATTACATTGATAAAGCAGGTTTAGTAAGCTCGGACTAATCTTGCAAACATTTCGCGAGCACTATTCCGGGACATACAAATAAACTGGTATGCCTCACATTTATTATCGCTATCTGTAGTAAATTTAATATAGACCTGGCTACGTCCAGAATAGGTAGTTAAATAAAAAACTTTTTAACAAAATAAAAACCGTCTTCAAAAAACTAAAAAGCAAAAAATAATCTAATCTTGAAATCTACCTTGTCTAACCACATCAAATATTTAACTAATCTGTAGTCGGTGCCAAACTAACAACTGAGTCGAGTATTGCCGGTCTGCGCCAAAGACTATACCTACAAATTGGTCCGCGCATCTCGTTACTGAGTATACTTTTGTTATTCTTCGTCGGTTGTTTATTTGGCACCGACTTCAGATTAGTTAAATATTTGATGTGGTTAGACAAGGTAGATTTCAAGATTAGATTATTTTTTGCTTTTTAGTTTTTTGAAGACGGTTTTTATTTTGTTAAAAAGTTTTTTATTTTAAACTTTTTAGTGGATATATTTACTATTCTTTGTCACTAAAAAGATTTGTAAATCAATCTTTTTACTGGATAATAGGTATACCAATAATCGAGATTATCTTGGCGCAACCCGTGAAATACGTATCACTGACAAGTTCCGCTGGCCATTTGTGGCCTTCTTCATCACTTCCACTTCAGCAAATGATACTTTCTGAATGCAAATGCTTGACTTCTTGATGAAAATACCAAAATTGCTATCGGTATGCCTATAAAATTTGAGGAGTTCTCTCAATTCCTCATGGATCCCATCATCAGAACATTTTTTTGAAAAAAATGGGACCAATCTGTAAACATATCCTTTCATATAAAAAAATAATTTTCCAAATCGGTTCATAAATGACGGAGATATGAGGTAACAAACATAAAAAAAAAAAAAAAAAAAAAAAATACAACCGAATTGAGAACCTCCTCCTTTTTTTTGAAGTCGGTTAAAAATGGGAGTATACCGTAGATTGAAGTATATAACATTATTCAGGCAGCTTCCTGCCACTTCAGTACATGTAATATTTTTTTTCCGATCAAAAACGTCGAAGATATGTTCCCTACTCGCACATAAAGTGTTAACATAACAAATGTTGACACGAACAAGGATTTCACGTAATATTGTACCCAGGCGGTCCTATGTACACCAACAGTATACTCTGGAATCACAACTGAGCCTTATCAACATAGCCCAGTACCAGAAATTGGTGAATTGACCTAGATGACAACCTTTAGGATGTAAGTTAAGTTAACTTCAGACGTTTCAAGACTAGACCTAAGTATCGTTGAATAAGCCTACCGATTATTCAGACCGAGAGTGGAGAGCTAGCCTGACGATTTACAGAATAGGTACGTAAAAATAAAAAAAATAGCAATGGCATTAAAAAAGGTAACTGTAGCTTAATAGTATAGGTAGCGGGAAAAAATCGTAACGGACATTATTTTGCGGAACTGAGGCCGGATCCGCCATTTTAGTTGTTGTTGTCTATTCGCGCATCACGGTAAAACAGCTTGACAGATTTTGATTAAGCATCGCAAGGCGATAGTTTAGCCCGAGTAGTGACAAAGCATACTTTTTCTTCTGTGTAGTGAATGAAAACAGAATGGAAATTGACCAAAAACTGTATCTCAAAATCTACTGCTCGGCATATAATTTAAATTGGTAACACGTAAGAATTCCCAGGGATAGTCAAAAGCTAATCCCCGCGTGCGAAGTCGCGGGTACTTCTAGATTTGTGAAATCTACATTGATACGAATTTATTATTATTTTAAAATTAATTCATACCAATGTAAATCTGAAGCCCAAAGTTAATGTCCGTCACACGAGAGCCGCTTCAATGGCGGCCGAATAAACAGAGGGCTTTCAACGTCACATCGAAGCCAACCCACTTCTGATCATGGAATGTGACGCCGATGAGTGATAAACGAATACTTATTTATATATTTAACCCCTGAATTTTTTAACATAAACAAAATAACCTATGTAACACGTTAAACTCTATAAAAATCGTTAACTATTAAACGTTTCATCCAAACAATGCGTTCATCATCATGTAGAGACGGTAGGATGCACATAAACATAAGGCCGTTTAACACACGCCGCCGCCGGAAAATTTACGTCACGTTTGACGTAGTACACTACCGACTCGTAATAAATGTAGAGCTTGCATCTGGAGATTTTCAGGCACATTATATTGTGTTGCTATTAAAATATTTTACACGACATAGGGTCCCAAAATTTATATTATGAACTTTGAATGCACTTATTTTGTGAACAGAACTTGTTTATCTGTTTATTTATACATCATCAGAAAACTACTGAACCAATTTGAAAGGGGTTTTCACTATCACGTACCTTATGATTCGATACATATAATTTACTATGCTCAAGCTGTAAACATTGGGGCTCAGAGCTAAATCGACGGTAGAATGGCGAAACCGCGTGCAAAACGAGTGAAATTCATCATTAAAAGTTCCGCTCGTAACGCAAAATTTAAAAAAAGAGCCGTGAGCCAGCAACGCGTCAGATATTTTAAATATTTTATTAAATTCATACTTTTCGCGTTTACTTGCTTTGTGTTTCCAATAACCAATGCGTCCCTATTTAATATTCAACGCGTTCAGCAGTTTTAAACGCTCACTGACAGCCCTGAACGACAGTCAGTGCAAAGTTTACTTACTGCGTGTTTTATTCTGTACAACAATTGCTGTTTTTTTAATATTACTCAATAATATTGCCACTTAACAATTTTCGCCCTTTCTACATATACATCTGAAACAATTCGAAGTTATAAAAATGTACATCTGATGATACATTATAAACTGTTAATATAAAGAAGGAGCTAAATGTCTAAAGTTGTAACAGCCATTTGGTTATCCTTGGTCAGTAATGATTATTCAAGGGAAAAGAATTCAAGAAAAGGGAAGATCTTCCAGCCAGGCGTGTGGTATGCCTGGCGGGGCGGCCGCTATGCCCCGACGGTTATTGTCGGGATCTTGTATATATGTTACTTGCTCCGAAAACTCTTATAGCGCGATTCAGGATTGTGACGTCAATTGTCTATTGTTCTGAATGCGTCTGCAGCGCCATCTGTGTAGCTTGTAGTGCAGTTGAAGTGGTCGCTACACATTCCTTAATATCAAAGGGAATGCTTGAGTCATCATTAATTATTAGTAAGCAATGACATATTATAATTATCTTTGTAGCATAATGATATTATATCGATCAGCGATTTGATTAGAGCTTACATGGTCAACTGACTACTCAGTTTACTGTCAACCGCAATCTATTTATATACAAGGTGTAACAAAAAATGTGTAAAATATTTTAACTTTTGAATCAGTGATTTATATGGATTGCGTTGCTGCATAAAATAATTGTATAAACGAGTTTGATATTTTTTTTTTAAACAAAGCGAACCAGTAGTGTATGGCCATGCGCTCAGGGTGTAATTTTTTAGATGTATAATAATTTGGGTTTTTTTTATACATTATTGGCAAGTATTTGATCTCGATCTCACCTGATGGTAAGTGACGATGAGATCTACGATGGAGCATACTTGCCTAGGTAGGAAGGCGGCAGTAGATCGAGACGCTACATTCACTAGGCACATGCAGCGCATCCGATCTGACCCGCCATCCATTAATGGCAGCACCGAACATCATGCCGGAACACGGCTAGGCCGCTTGGCGACATGGCTTTGTTCAGTGGGTGGTGACTAGCCACGGCCGAAGCCTACCACCAGTAGAGTTGTCACCTGGTTGGCACCACCCAGGGTCACGTGTAGGGTATCTCGAGGGTACTTAATTCTCCTACGGACGAAGGTGACTCGACTCGATTTGTTTGGGAATGTTATCTTTATAACTGTTGGCCCTGTTAAAATATTTTACACTATTATTGTTACACCTTATATATACGTGTTAACTGGAACATCACAGAGTCAAAACAAAATAGTGTATACATAAGTCCTTTGTCGACATTCGTTGAATATAAGGACACACCGACCGTAATATATTTGTGGACAACCATTTTTGTAGGAGATAAAACTTAAGTAGGATCTTTAGGATGTTTTAGGTACGAGTCACGTCCCTATTTGAATGTTAAAGAAATAAATGTTATTGTTATCTTTATGTTTAACTGGCTTTTTCCTGCAGGTCTGCCCGCTTGAATCGCCAAAAGATCTAAAATATTTGTATTCATTGAAATAAAACTATTTTTAAGGATTTTATCGCGTTTATTTTTTCGTCGTCGGGAACGTAAGAACGAAAAATAAACGCGATAAAATCCTTAAAAATAGTTTTGTTTCAATGTGTAGTATTCGCGTAAATATAAGAAATCAATATATTTGTATTCATCTACATCATTTTATATAATACACACATTTTCAGTTTTATTAACCTGCAATTCTTAGACGCATTTGTGAAGTCAGAATTTTTGATATATCGCTTTAAAAAATACATTTTGTTCTTAATAAAATGACAATTGTGATTTTTGGTGAGCAGATTTTTTTTTATTGACTTTCAAATTCTGTCTTCACATAATGATTATAAATGCGCTTAAGAAACGCAGGTTCAAGAATTAGTATACCCTTTCTGAGTCCCTCTGTATACAGACCGTCATTGACGAGATGAATTCAAAATCTACGAAATGAGAATGATCAAAGAATTAAATCCTCAATGAAATTTCCTGAAAATTATCGTATATTATGACCTCAGCTATAAGCTATCACCGTGCTACGTTTCATCCAAAACCGCCCAGTAATAAGCGAGCAGGCAGACTAAACATCAAAAAGTTACGAAAACTATATCTACTAATTTTTTTTTTGAATATGCTATGTACAAACATGAACGAATTACAGACTTGTTATTAAGTATATATATATATAAGAATATCCTCATTGTCGGGTGATACAGCCTTGTACACGTCACCGGAAACATTCCCTTTCACGCGCCGCCATTCTCGTAAACATTTTTATTTAATCAGAATATAACTATTATCCTGTCACAGAATATGATTTTTTATTCGCAATTCGAAACACCGACATCGTTACGGTAACACTAAACAAGTCATTTGGGAAGGTCAATGTTAAGGAAAATTCAGCCGTTATGTTTTGTGAAATTTCTGCACGGCGGGCTTTTTCTGATGTTTTGTTGTGTTCCTTGCAGGAATCACTTGCTATATTTGAAGGTATGTTTTAACATTTCCTGTAAAATATAATTTGTAATTAAATATAGGTAACAGCTGGGTTTATAACTATAAATAGGTAAGTACTTTACATGATTATGATCTATAAAGTTTCTTCTAAACATGATTTGTAATTCAAAATCTTACTATATAGCAACCAAACACAAGCATGATTGGTACACCGATTTCGTTAGTTAACATGGAATTCAACGAAAAAATTACTCAGTCTGAGAGTCAGTTCGAAAAGTCACTGTTTTCTATGGGCCTGCTTAAAGGCACAGACTAAAAATCAGGAGGCTGAAAGAGGGAAGTATAAATAAAAAACTCCTGACGAACTCACCAACTGTACAGTCCCAAACTAAGCAATCCTTGTATTATGGGTACTGTACAATGGACTGAGGGCGAACCCAGTATATAATACTTATATAGATATTGATCATCAATGACTGGGTTACAAACGTTCGTGCTCATTACACAAAGTTTGTCCCTACTAAGGTACCCGGGACCCTCGGCACAGAAAGCAAGGACTGATCAAGTGACGAACTAAGCTAATCAGGTCATCGGTCAAATGTCGCCAAAGACTGAAATACTAAGCCAAAACCTGCGCAAATCTCATTTCTTATTAGGGTCGGCAAAGACTAATCGCCGGGCGGCGCGTGCGGTCCCCACGACTGATATGCGGTAATTACTGCGAGTGCCCGTGACACAACCCTAATTGGCTGTCAAAATAAACTAATGTTCTGATTTTATTGATGTATACCATGAAAGTACCAACTATCTGCACATAACATTGAATGTCAAATGTCAAAATCTTTACATATAAAGCAAGCATAATTTGAATATTTACAAACTAATATAAATCAAAAGAGTACAGAAAAGCTTCTTAATATTTACAAAAATTTGGCCCATGCGGTAGTGTGCCCAAGATGCTGGCCGCATTTCCCAAGCTACTCGCTAATCGAGGAAATGCCCAGCCCTTAGGTCGCCGGTTGCGTCGACCAAACTTCTTGAAAGATTTTCTATAAAATTTATGGCGCTTGGACCCCATGGACCTAGGAATGAATATAATAACCTCCGAATTTATAGACGTTTTATAACGTTATCAAACGTCATATAGTACTGCGCCAAGCAAAACTCTTGCATATACCTTAATTATGACATTAAAATTACTACATTAATATTTTGGGTACATTAATGTAGTTATGCCAAATCAACGTCATTATTAATGACGTTAGTAAATTAATGATTTAAAATGTTAGCCACATATGCTTAGTGGAACTATTAAGGCACTTATTAGTGCGCTAAGCCACAGGCACTTTAATTACCAGCATTATAATGTTAATCTAACTTAAAATTGTTTCTATTCCTTTTTTTAAATTGTCGATATTCCACACAAATTAAGTCCAAATTCCAAATTCAAACCTTACTGTATACATTATTCCATAATCGCTTCCTAGAACACCCACCGCAAAGAATTCGAATAACACTATCGCGCGGCCAAAGATGATAGGTATTCGCAAAAAATCGCGCGAAAGAAATTTCTCGCCGACATTCCCCAATGATCGCGAGCAATTACGGGCTTATCTTCTATGCGAAATTTTCTGAGCGAACCTAAATGGCCGTCGTTTCCTCTTGTGGCCTTGCGGTTGAGAACGTAACAGACGCATTATGTTTATAGATGTTTACTCGATTCGCCTCAGGCATGCTATGGAAGTGTTAATGAAATTAATTTTGGATACCGTTATACAGGAAGGTTATACTTATATAGGTTGAAGGTTATAGGTTGGTAGTATAGGTTTGTATGTACCTTATGCGAGTGGGGGTGGACTGTGATGTGTGGAAATCATTGGGGGAGGCCTATGTCCAGCAGTGGGCGTCTTTCGGCTGATAAAATAGAATTGACATTATGTAGTCTTTGAAATGTTTCAGTAAGGAGATCATAGTAGATAAAAGATTGCAGTGCAAGCCACAAGCGTTGCAAATAATACTGTTGATATATTTTTCCGTATTCACAAAAATGTTGGGGAAAGACATAATTTGGTTCAATACGAAGTACCATTAGATTTTCCGTGATTTAAGCCGTTGTTTATTTATGTCGAAGTATATAATACTATAGTTTGGAAACATTTTACCTGAAAACGGATAAGGCGTTTTATAGAACTTCAGCACACATTATTAACGACTTGTACAAAAATAACAGTAGGTATACCTAACATTCTCAAACAGAACAACAACAGGAATAACATTCTGGATTACTCACGTAAAAGTACTCACATAAATATAATTATTTTTCCCCACTTACGGATATCCCGTAGGTTCATCCCGCAGACATCTTCCTTTTACTGGATTAACGGATTCTTCCTCCCGCGCCCGAAACCGCTGAAATATTTAAATTCTCATTAGTGGCGGACTTTAACAAGATACAACTCGATAGACCATTCCGTTTACTGCATTATTTTGTATTAGACACCACGTAAATTACGTACGTAGAAAAGTTCATACTAGAATAAGAATTAATGGGACTGGTATATGAAAATAATTAAGATTATATTTTTTTAATGTGTTGAGGCTAAAAGTACCTAGATGCGACAAAAGTCCGAGTGAGTTACCCTTCTAGCAAACGGAACGAGCGAATTTGTACACTATATACTTATGCCCATGGTACAAAAATATACTACGCCAGGTATTCGGCCACGTGATTGGCCAAAGACTACTTATACGTCATATTCGACCAATGAACGGTGTTAATTCCACAGACGATGTGAATTAATGACGAAACCGATCGTTACGTAGTATTGTGCTATCGTCAGAAGAGAATACCTAACGTAGCAAATTTGGTACCTACAAGGTGAGGACTAATAATAATTATATTCAATGCTACTTACAATTAAGTAAGTATTCCACGCTATCGCTAAATATTAAAGTAAATTTCCTACAGTGAAATGGCAATGAAAGTTGACGGCCCACTTTAAAACCAGATGACTTCCAAAAGTTGCCAAGTTGTCGACTGCGGCTTAAGCTTCGAAACGGTTTTGGAACCTCCATCGATCTGTATTCCCGGTTGTATTAAGTTGCGTGCCGTTGCAAAAAAGCATAGAGTTGTTCGTTATATCTGCATAAAAAATTTCATTGCTATAAAGTTACCTACTTACAACTTTGTTTGACACTATTTTTTAGAACAAAGCAGAACTAATGGGTAAATTTGAAAACATTTGTATAATTTAAAACTATTCGTCTACGAAACATTCAGATATATATTTTTTTATTTAATAAATAAAAACAAATTGCAAAAGTCATGATAATTTGCAGGTTCCGCACAAAAATCCACGTAGGTAATATTTATTTTACATAAAAGTTTTTTTTAATAATATGAGTCTCATTAAGAAGCATTAAGATAATATAAATGGGCTATTACAAAATGTATGGGAAAATATGCGAGTACAGATATATTATGTTTTCCTATGACTTCAATATTGTTAAGAAGAATCTTATATCTTATTTTTGTCAAATGAAGCTGCTATGGAGAGCGCTATTCTAAAGTGGACCTTTGATACCAAACGCGTCGCTAGAATTCAGTGGATGCGAGTGACAGACATCCTTGATGTGTGGAAGTCATTAGGCGAGCGACATCATTCAGCTGATGAATGGATGCATGAAGCTACCGATTGAGCCACTTCAATCAATCTAATGGTAGTAGGAGAGTTTGTGTTAATAGATAATATAATCTGACTTTGACCACAAGCAGATTAAACTAGAATATTGTTTTATATTGATTTCTTATATTTACGCGAATACTTAACATTGAAATAAAAAAAAATCGGATTTTATCGCGTTTATTTTATGTTTTTATGTTCCCAACGTTTCGGCTACTTTATAGCAACCATGGTCACGGGAGGACATTATTTTATAGAATATTATTTTATTTAAGAATACCCAATAGATAAGTTATCGCTACAAACGTTGTTATCTTCGAAAATACGGAGAGTCCCCTTAAACAGAAATCCAATTCAAATATTTTATTATCATTGCTTGCGTCGGGCTTCCAAATAATATATACTAATATCGTGCAGTCGGTTTCTGAGAAATACCTCCATTAATATCGCGATATCGAAAATGTGGCAATAGCATTTTGATCATTGTAAACTGATAGGCAAATTTCTATGCACGTATATCCAACTTATGTGGTTTATACATTACCAAGAACTATTGCTATAGAGCAAGGTTGCCGAATCTATGATTATCTCAGTTTCAGGGCCCCAACTCTGCTAACACAATCGATTCATAATCGAACAGCAACCGCATAGTAACTGTCACTTTTGACAGATATTGTATAGGATATCTGTCAAAAGTGACAGTTACTATGCGGTTGATGTTCGATTATGAATCGATTTTGTTTGCAGACTTGGAGCCCAGGTGTAATGAACTGTTTTTTTTTCTTCAAATACTCGTAATAATATTTCAATTAATAAATAATTCTAGATGTTTAATTATCCTTATAAAATGCGCAGCCATGGAGATTCTTGCCTATTTGTTTCCTTAGGAGCGGTATTCCGTACGGCCGTTTAAAATCATAGCGTAATATTTTTGGGGATTCACATAGTGCTGTAATGGTTAACATGAATAAAAAAATATTCTAATTCTGATCCCACTAGTGTGTCAATTGTAATGCCTAAAAATCCCGCTTATCGTATAATTACTTTTCTATATATCTCCGATCGCTCCTATAATCTTATCTCGAGATGACAAAATATTTGCCCGGCACACATTTAATCGAGATATCGATTAGCGCGACGGTATCGATACCAATAAGGAAAAAATCAAGGCGCTCCTATATTGGAGCGGATGGTTGTTTATTTATTCCAAACGAGTGCCCCCGGAAATAAGTCTGGATGAAGTTCCACAGCTGATGAGATGATAATGTAGAGGGGATACTTTAATGAAATCAAAACATTTCATTTTTTTTATTATAATTTAGAGTACCAACTATTTTTAAAGTTATCTATACTAATATTATAAATGTGAAAGTTTGGATGGATGGATGGATGGATAGATGGATGGATGTTTGTTACTCTTTCACGCCCCAACGGCTGAACGGATCTGGATGAAATTTGGCACAGAGATAGATTATAGTCTGGAATAACACATAGGCTACTTTTTATCCCGGTAAAATGTATGGTTCCCGTGGGATAGATGTTTTAATTTTTCATACTTTTTATCGCGGGTAACACCGCCGGGCGCATCTAGTTAAAAATAAGGTGGACACCAGCCGTTTATATTTTTATCGCGAATAGGTACTGTAATGGTTTCAAACTATTAGTGGTATTACCTAATTAAACATACCAGATACAATTATCTAGGCATACGCTTTAGCAAATGCTATAAATAATAATGTGAAACGAAAGGAACATAATAGAATAAGTCCGGGAAAACTTATTGTACCATGAAAAAGGTTCGACATGTTCGACGGCCTGATTAGCGCAGTTGATAGTGACCCTGCTTTCTGTGCCGAGGGTCCCGGGTTCGAATCCTGCTAGGGACAAACTTTGTGTGATGATCACGAATGTTTGTACCCAAGTCATGGATGTTTAATATCTATTTAAATAATTTATACTGGGTTCGACCCCAGTTCATTGTACGGTGTCCATAATACAAGCGTTGCTTAGTGTGGGACCGTAAAGTTGGTGTGTTCGTTTGGCGATATTTATTTATTTGGCTCCGTCGCAGCCTCTCACTCAATAGTAGGGTATTCGTGATCGTGTTCATCTCCCGCCGCACCTTTATCTGATTTTCGTTGGCCTGACTATAGTATATTGGTGTTGAACAATCCGTTCTGTAACCCCTCAGTGCTTAATCTATGAGCCGAAAAGCGCTGGCAAAGATTAGTGTTTACCAAGACTCGCGAGGCCCAGGATTAAACGACCGACGACGGTTAGGTACGTTTACTGCGCCGACCAATCTAATTTTTAATGTTGACTTCGGTTCTATCTTATACATCCTTTGATGTATGTATAACAACAATAATGTAAAACAAGAAGCATACATTGAAAACTAATTTTGCGGATATTCTCGCGTTTATTGTATGTGTTTTACGTTCCCGACGTTTCGGCTGCTTTACAGCAACCATGCTCATTGGTGGACTGAGATGTTTGACGCCCTAGTGTCATAATTTGAATTGGGATACCCTCATATTTAGTTTATACATAGATACCATTATTGTCAGGATATTGTATATATGTTACGTGCTCCGAAAACTCTCATTGCGCGTTTCAGGATTGTATGGAGAATTGTTAATTGTTCTGAATGTCGTCTGCCGCGTTTGCCGTAGGTTGAAGAGGTCGTTATACAAATACATGTTTTCGCTTCATAGTATTCAAAATTGTCCCGTTAAAAACCTACTACATAATCACTTTCTACGACAATTTACACCTGCCGCTACCGCAAGTTGTTCGAATACTTCACTTTCGCGAAGCTTTTAAAGTATTTAATACTTTCACAGTTTTGTTCGAGCAAGCAGTTCCTTGTATACGAACATTCATAGAGTTATGTAGTGCTACCGCGCGATCGGAATACTTCTACCTCCACGTAGAAGTTTGGATGTAGTATGAACCACGGGACTTAACACTAAGTATTCAACATCACTATGTTTAAATATGAGCGCTTGAGTGCTCTTTATTCGTAGTTGGGGAATCCTTTTAAATTTTACGACAACCCTAATAAAAGGGTTGCCTAGTTTCAAACCATACAGTTTGTGTGATCGTCTTGTAATATTTATTGATTAAACTACATGTCCCGGCAGACGTTGTCTTGTCAAAAAAACACATTTTGTTTTCGCGAATTTTCCAATTTTCCCAACAACTTTTCAATTTTACATTCCATTGCCATTACCAAATCGGTTTAGCCGTTCTCCAGTGATGTGCTTACCAACGAACATCGTTCCATTTTTATTATATACATTTAAATTGAAGTTCTTCTAGACCTTTTATTATTTCCATCCAATGTGTCTACCAGAGTCCCATTCGTTTGTAGTAAATAGTATAAAAGTAGTGGCTTATTGACATCACTCCAGCGCCGCGAACGAAATTAAACGCCCATATTCCTTTAGAGAACGTCGGAGTGCGAGGCGCTCGCGCCAGCACTGTCTATCAGCACTCACCCGACAAGTGGAGGACGCTCGAAATTCATATTTCAGACTAGATTTAACATTCCGCATCTACTTCCACGACTTAAGTTCTCGAAAAAAAATTAAAGTCGTTTACTAGACTATTCTGGGCCCTACTGTTACGGAATAGGTTCCATGAAAAAATAATTACATATATTAAAATGTGTTTTAGTTAATATAATTAACTAAAACAAATTTTAATTGTATTTAAGTAATTAAGTCTTGATAACAGTTAAGTTTTATAACACCTACAGTGGGAAGAATGTTTGATTTATTTAAAAATTATCAACCAAATTTATAGACAGTTAAAATCGATCATAATGACATTATAACGTGCTTTTCACCGCCCGTGTGCAGTGCAAATTGGAATTGTTGAGATGTACATAATGGGATGTGTTAGAGGGAATTGTTTTGCAAATTGTCAGCTGGTTTCTGCTCACTACGTTGCGAAGTGATTACTGCACAGCAGCGCCATCTAGGCAGTGTTACGGTACTATTTGCTAGGGTGCCGCGTCCTTTTGGTGTTGGCACTACTGATGTTTATGTATCTATGCTCATTTTAATTCTGACCGGTTAATTAGTGGAGATGGTATATACAAAGCTAGCTTAAAAAGACCAATAGAAAAAATGTTACAAAGTCTCTACTCTAAGTCTGTGTTTGGGTTGACTCTATCTTAGTTTTTAAATGAAACCGTCGCCATATGAATTCCCTTTAAGACTTAGACCCACTAAGAAATAAGACTTTTATGTGAACCACACATATTTTCTTCGAAAAACTCATATATATTATACGAGTTCGGATGGCACTGATTAATGGTATACAATTAATCAGTATCACAATACCTACGGTGGAACTAGCCGCTCTCAAAGTGCCATCTGAGTAATATCCATATTCACCCCCGCTTGCATTGTCATCACGATGACGCTAATAAATAACTACAGACCTGACCAGCACAGAATAATGTGTTAGCCGCACTCAATTTGCTTTTTCAATTCCAACTCTGATGCTATGAAATTAAAAGAGACTATCATGTGAGTACGTGACTAAGTTAAAGAAATTATTTTATGGCAGAATTCGACGTAGCTTTGCCTCGCAGAAAAGTGCATTTCTGTGGCAATTAATTAATGTTATCCGTATAGATACAGTGTTGCAAGCGAAGGCACGAGAGTTGCAGACGAAGCGAATAATAATATGTTAATGTTGATTTTATAATTTTGTTTCGTATTCTATCACTATCTTATCCACCCACACACGCAACCATTTCAATTGCTCTGCAACTCGACCCCAATGGTCATAGCGTATTAATAAAAAACTAATAGGCCAAATTTAATAGGACTCTCATAGATCATTGGACTCAAAAGATATAGCATATCATCATCTCGCTAAGACAATGGATGCAGAGCAAAATCGTTGTACGTGTGTAGCCGATAGCAAAAGCTAAATGTGAATAAAACACGTTTCATCTTTTTTCGTTTTAATTTTTTTATTACATTACGTATAGGCAAGTATTTGATCTCGATCTCACCTGATGGTAAGTGATGATGAGATCTACGATGGAGCATACTTGCCTAGGTAGGAAGGCGGCAGTAGATCGAGACGCTACATTCACTAGGCACATGCAGCGCAACTGATCTGACCCGCCATCCATGAATGGCAGCACCGAACATCATGCCGGAACACGGCTAGCCCGCTTGGCGACATGGCTTTGTTCAGTGGGTGGTGACTAGCCACGGCCGAAGCCTACCACCAGTAGAGTTGTCACCTGGTTGGCACCACCCAGGGTCACGTGTAGGGTATCTCGAGGGTACTTAATTCTCCTACGGACGAAGGTGACTCGACCCCAAAATTAGACCCCATAATTAGATAAAATGATAGTAAAGTTCCGACAACCAATGTAGTCAGTCTCGACTCCGACTTCAGAATTCAGATACTTAGTGTTATTTGAGTGTAAACTTTAACACTAAAGCTGAACCGCATTCAGACGTACGATAAGGGATTCAAGTCGTTTACAATGGTTTGATTTATACGACGAACAATTCCGGAGGAGTTTAAAACTTTGCCAGATTTATTATTATTTCAAACATCAGCTAAGCGACTTAACATCTGTAGACATTGAAGAAGAAGACATCATTCTATCGCGTAAAATCTTAATTGGAGATCACCTGGGAATTGTAATTATTATCGTATCTGTTTTATAGTTTGACTAGCTGTCCCGGCGAACTTCGTACCGCCTCAGAATCAAATGTATGAAAAATCAATTTATTGGTACGCTATGAAAAATTAAAACAAATCTATCCCACATATACATTTTACCGGGATAAAAAGTAGTCTTTGTGCTATTCCAGACAATAATCTATCTCTGCGCCAAATTTTATCCAGATCCGTTCAGCCGTCCTGACGTGATTCAGTAACAAACATCCATCCATCCATCCATCAATCCATCCTGTGTGGACTTCTTCACATTTATAATATTAGTGGGATTGTCTTGTGTTGATCAAAGTTGGAAACCATTAGCTGTAACTTACGAAGCTAATATTTAATCTAGACCTAAGCCAAGATAGATAATAGACATTTAAATAGAAACCAATTTAGTTACTTACCACCAAACCGTTTATTAAATCCAATTAACTTTCACGAAACCATAAATTCGTCGACTTTAAACATTATTGGCACAATTTCCCAACTAAAAAAAAATTCTTAACTTCCAAGCGCGAACTCAAGGCTGAGGCACTTACTAAAATAGAATGACATAATGGAGTAATTTGCATTTTTTTGCCACCAAAAGGGTTCTTAATATCTTCCCGATCATTTGATAACGAAGGAGAGAGTAGCTCAATTTTTATTATCATTAATTTGCGATGTAATTATGAGCGTCAGACCGTACTTTTCAATTTATTGGCATCGAGAAATAATTCCATTATAACAATGAAGAGAATTTCGGGGACCGCAAAAAATCTTTTTTAATATTAATCAGAATAAAAAGTATTGAATGCCTGCTTTAGCATCCTTTCAATGGTTTTTGTTCGTTCTTTAATACGCATACTATAATAATCTCGCACTTGACGTACTGAAGGCTTTTATCCGTAAAAATAATTGATATTAATATTCTCAAACATCCAATTAAGGGGGAAGCTCAGGTCAGGGCGCGAAATTCAAAATTTCAATGGATTTTACAAACCTTATGGTATTACCTTATGGTATCGCTTTAGGTATTTTTTTAAGCAAACTTAATACATCGAGACATACAATGCAGAATGCTAATATAGCAAAAACCTAAATTACATCGTAAAGATGTCCAAATTTTACGTAAAAAAATAAAAACCATTGAAATTTTGAATTTCGCGCCCTGACCTGAGCATCCACCTTAAGAACTTTATTTTACGTAGGCAAGCAGTTTTTATTAACCGAACTGGCTTACGTCATTGTATTTATAGCTGGAGTTTCTATATAGAACCTCATCCAGATTCATTACATTATCTCCAGTATCACTAATCTCGACGTTTTCCTTCTTGTCTCTGGACAAAAAAAACAACAAACGACGCGTGTATAACAATTAATTATTACGGAAATTTGATTATTTATTGCGTGTGAAGATATTTATATATTGTGTAAATATATTATGCGGTTTTTGTTACTACACTTAATTTCTTCCTGGATCCATAATCCAGCTCGCTTTGGATAGACTTGTGCCCAACATTACGATAATAAAGTTGGATACGTATATGTACTCTTTAGACAACTATGCTTTTATTTGAAGGTGAACTATTCCCCTTGAAGTGTCGAGTGCCCTGAATGTTTCCGACGATTAGACACGTGACTCCCCCGTCGCCTGCGGCTCGGCGCGATTTGTCAAAGGCTCTTATCATGTGCGTCGATCTACAGCATTTATTCTCAAAACAACAAAGAGAATAGTGAGTAACGTACCGAAAAAACAGATCAGCACACACGAGGGAAATAAAGCGATCGGGAGGCCTCGGTCTCCGTGCTCGTTTTATTTTTGAAATCCCAGAGATTTTGAGATTTTCGTCCAACAGATTGGAGTTACGATTTGAAATAGAAAAGATTGTGTTTTGTTTGAAATAGGACTTAGATAAAAGGGTGTATAGTCTCATCGCTGACTTGTAGAACGACTAGAGGTCAGGGGATATATTAAAGCAACACTAGTTTTGTTTTGCAGATAAAACTTTTAGGAAATAGGAACGTCGAAACCAGAAACAAATGAAGTAGTAACGAATGCATTTGTTTACTCTTTAGAGTTTGGTCCGATGAGCATAAGTGCGCTTCTATCTATAAAACTGTACTTATTTTATCTCACACAAAATGTACCCCTCGATTGCTGTACATTTTGATATTTAACTCTACCTGTAACCAATATAAGGTCCACGAAACAAACACGTCTCAAAGCCAATTTTTTATGTCAATACTTTAAAAAAATCTATTATTCTTTAATAATACACTTATACGAAATTAATCATTGAAATAAGACAAACCTTTATTGCTGCATTTATTTACAGGTTTCTTAATGCTATCAATATTTTCAAACTCCTATGTCTTTCGACAAAGTGTTCAATCAAATATTCCCATATCGTACTTTGACACCCAAGTGACCACGTATGCGTAAAGTTACCTATGCAAAAGGGCCCAGTGCTCCCAATATAACAGCTGCATTTCCACCGGACTCTGTACGTGACAAGCGCTCAAACTATCGATAAATATTTGCAGTAGCAACCACTGGGAATAGGCAACTGAGTAAACGCTAGCTTACACTGTAAAGAACTTTCTGGTAGCTTCTATTTATGTTGTGTATTGGAACAGAAAATGTTAATATAAAACACACAAATTATGTTGTTATTTTACGTGCATGATATTTCATTGATATTCTTTGGCTGCCCAAAGCGTGCCTGAAACCCAGTTGCCTCCCCAAATTCAACTCATCATGTTGGACATGGCCACATTGAATCCGCACACCTCTCGCCGTAGATCCAAAATAGTAATTAGCAAATCATCGATCAAGTGGCCTGTCATCCCATCCCTGCCCTTCATCAATTCCCCTTACGTTCTATGATACGCATTAATCGAATCTGTCGCCCAACAAACCTCATCTGATAATTGAATCTCCATAATACTGGACTCAATAAGTTTTTATTTCAACCTACCGATAAACGAATATGCTCCTCTTATAGGGTAATCTGGTTATTCCTGATATTAAAACAAGCTAGGAAATTAATTAGACCACTTTTGGACGGAAATCAAAACACCGCACAAAATTAATTTGCTATCTAATAGTAGTACACCAGTGTAGTAGGAGATAGTAATATACAAAGAAGAAAGTATTTCAACCAAGTAAACATAATAGATGGTCAAGATGTAAGAACGGAAAAGACAGGACCAATTTTTACTCCACAGACAAGAGCAAAGCTCCGAAGTTTAAGATACAAAATTATTTTTTACACAAGATTTTCTTGTTTCGTTTAATTCTTGAAATTAAATATTCTTAATCACAGTAAAATTCATAATTGCGATTTGTTTTATTCATCCACATAGACTACATAGACTAGAATTGGAACACTGTCATCATTTGTTGAATTCATATTCAATTAGCTCTATTCCAATTCTTTCAACTCTGTTGTTTCTTTCTTTGCGATATCCTTATTCAAGTTCTCACTCGCGTCATCATAGATATTCCCTTGCAGCTCAATTTGTATCTCCCTCAGGCTCTTTCCTTTAGTTTCCGGTACTATAAAATATGTGAACACACCTCCAACGAAGCACGATGTGGCATAAAACCAAAACACTCCCGTTAGTCCTGAGAAATCCTTCATTTGTTGGTACCCCTTGACCGCTATGAAGTTTAAGGAACCCCCCATAATGTTGAGGAATGTCATGGCTACTGATTTCACGTTTATGGGGAAATACTCTGCAGGGATGAAGAAGCCTAAAGTGTCGAAGCCTAGAGTCATGATAACGCTGGAAACTATAATGCCAGCGAAGGGTATGAAGCCATAAATTGAAGGGGGTGGAGGTTGTATCAGGAAGTAAGCTCCAACGAGGAAAAGTACCACTCCTGTCGGAAAATAAGAGTACAGGAATAACGGTCGGCGTCCGACTCTATCGACAATTATTGAAGACATTACAGCTGCAAAAAAAAACATGTTTATTGATATGGAAAATAAGTGGTAGTGTATTGACGACCTAATTACCTCAGTTGGTAGTGACTCTGCCTTCTATGCCGAGGGTCCCGGGTTCAAATCCTGGTAGCGACAATCTTTGTGTGATGAGCAGCAACGTTTGTGCCCGATTCATGGCCGTTTAATATCTATGTATATAATAAGTTAACTTGATGTTGTCAAAGATGGAGTTTACAAATAATAGAACTATTACAATTAGATAAAAGCTGATTATGGCAGGTGTCCGCAACCTTTCCAATAGTCCCATCCCATGTCCATCCAAACCTCAATCCATAGTCCCAATTATCTTTCCATATTCCTGCAATAGTTACTCCGCCTGATGAGGTCAATTCGCTGTTTATGCTATCATTTTCAGCAGTTGACCCTAGTAGGTGGCTTTCATAACATTATTTTTTTTTTTATATACATTATAGGCAAGTATTTGATCTCGATCTCACCTGATGGTAAGTGACGATGAGATCTACGATGGAGCATACTTGCCTAGGTAGGAAAGCGGCAGTAGATAGAGACGCTACATTCACTAGGCACATGCAGCCCAACTGATCTGACCCGCCATCCATGTATGGCAACACCGAACATCATGCCGGAACACGGCTAGGCCGCTTGGCGACATGGCTTTGTTCAGTGGGTGGTGACTAGCCACGGCTGAAGCCTACCACCAGTAGAGTTGTCACCTGGTTGGCACCACCCAGGGTCACGTGTAGGGTATCTCGAGGGTACTTAATTCTCCTACGGACGAAGGTGACTCGACCCCAAATTCTCAAAAAGGGCCTCTATGTGTTGGACTTATGTCCCCGCGCAAGCCTTCCAAAGTTCCGGGTGTCTCTCACTACACGGGGTAGTGAAAGACAACTTCTAATAGAAGATAATAAGTATACTAATAATAGTACATACTTACCAGCAATAAATTTCAGTGCACCGGATGTTATAAGGACTGTGGAAACTCCGATATTGGTGTGGCTCTCCTGAATGATGCGGCCTAAATATTGTTGCATGGCAATCGACCCGGACAGGATTTGAGTCACCCTTAATCCTGCAATGCCAGTGATTTTAATTAATTTAATATACCATGTGCCAAGTAATCTAATCATCTTTATCTTTAGTGGTTCACTGAATTAAATGTTGAGCATGTGAGATTGTAATTGAATTAACAACAAAACCCGCGCTGATTACGTATCTTGCAACAGCCTAGCGATAGCAGTAATCGCGCAATATTTGCTTTTAAATTGCTAATTCGTATTACGTAGCGCTGCGGCGTCATACAAATCTGCGATTTGAAAGCAATTATTGCCAGATTATTGCTGTCGCTTTTCTTTCGCTAAGCATGAAAAGATACGTAATCAGGGGGCTGGTTGCTGGCGAGTATCAACATAATATGTTTAATTGAAATGCCACGTTTACTGCGCCGACCAATATTTTTTTTAATGTTGACTTCGGTTCTATCTTATACATCCTCTGATATATGTATAACAACTTAAATAATGTAAAACAAGAAGTCTAAATTGAAATAAAACTAATTTGACGGATATTATCGCGTTTATTTTATGTTTTTTACGTTCCCGACGTTTCGGTTGCTTTACAGCAACCATGGTCGTGGTAGGACTGAGGTGTTTGACGTCCTAGTGTCATAGTTTGAACAGGGCTACCCTCATATTTAGTTGTTGTTTGCAAAAACATAAAATAAACGCGATAAAATCTGTCAAATTAATTTTATTTCAATGTGTAATATTCGCGTAAATATAAGAAATCAATATGATATGTGACATTAATCGCGGTATCTTTTGATTGCGTTCTCTTAAAAGCAATTTTTTATATATCTCCAAGGGACCTTAGTATATGATTTTAATTTCAGCTTAAAACCTCTGCCGGTTCCTGAGAAAACGGGTCTTGACAGACACACGGACAGACAATAAAGTGATCATATAAGGGTTTCGTTCTTTCCTTTTGAGCTTCGGAACCCTACTAAATGACATCTAGATCTAACTTTGTGAACTATATAGGTACGTACGTACTGACGGAACCACAAAAGCGGTTGATGTTTGATAGCGTAACAAAGTTTTCAGACTGATCACCAGATGTCGCATTTACAGTTCACAAAAACAGTAGAGTCGCCGCTATTTAGTTTTTAATATTATTCCCCGTGTGGAACTAGCAACAGCTAGCAATCATAGAGAAAATAACACTAGGTATCTTCTTTTATTTTTCTCTCGATTTTGTAAAATGTCTTTATGTGGTGATGGAATCATAATTTATGACAAATGTGACTCTCCCATAATAATTTTGGTGAAAATTGGCTCTCTATATTCAAATGTTTGGAAAGTGTTACAGTCGGTAAAGTAGTTCAAAAAAAATTAAAAGTTATAAAATATACCGACCAATAACAACGATTAGCGCCTTTCTATATTGCTTCCCTGTGAACAGCTCTTTGACTGACCCTGAACGAAGCGTCTCCTGTCTGACGTCACTTCGCATTATGGATAGCCTCTCCTCTAACACCTGGAAGAAAGCAGGATTTGTAGAGCTGTGACCTGTTTAGACACAGTGGTGAATTCTAGAAATACCTATGTGCATTGGAAGATTGATACAGGTGATTAAAATCATCTTTAATAATACGACGACCTGATAGCTCAGTTGGACTACCAACTAAGCTAATCAGTAGGTAGGTTCTCTAGAACCTAATTTCTGTGCCGAACATCCCGGGTTTGAATCCTGGCAAGGGCAAACTTAGTTTGCTGAGCACGAATGTTTGTACGCGAGTCATGGATGTTTAATATCTATATAAGTATTATATACTGAGTGTGCCCTCAGTCCATTGTACGGTACCATAATATAAGTGTTCCTTTAATTTGGGACGGTACAGTTAGCGTGTTCGTCGGGTGATATTTATATAGATATTGTGTTAAATTAAATTCAAATCATACCATTTCATCCTTGATTCCACTCAATTTTATCAGCGCCACTCTAGCGCCATCTACCTTTCCTACTTTCAACAAATACTGCGGCGTCTCTGGTATAAAGTAAGATGCTATGAAGTAGCATATAGGCAACACTAGGAGCATGTAACTAAGTGTCTGGTAGGAGACAAAAGGACCCACTAACATAACTAAAAGGTACCCAAACTGCATCATAAAACGGTTCGCGGCTGACAAAGTTCCCCTTATTTCTTTATCTGCAATCTCCGCTAAGTATATGGGTGATACCTGAAAAAATATACAGGGTGTAACAAAAATTGTGTAAAATATGGGCTAATAAGTAGGTCATAACGATGACGTATAAATATGTATGAAATATATGTTTGATTTGCCTCTGTTTCAACGCGCACTTAGTACGTAGTGATATTTTTAAAATTTCAAATAACTTGATTTTTTTTCAGGAATGCGACTTTTATAGCCTACCGACCTACCGGACCTCATAAAATATTTTACTCTATAGTTGTAATATCTTATATATCTATTCAACGAGTTTCAGACATACTTCAAACTTATGAAGTTACGTTAATACAAGAAACTAGTGCCAAATAAAAGCTCGTTTGAAATTGGCCTAGACCTCTACATTTAGTCGTCGTACGTCGGAACCAAAAAACTCTAGAATGGCGACCCCTTGGCGGAAGGCGTAGTGTAGCCGCCCCCCACAACGCGGACCGATGATATCAAACGCGTCACAGAAAGCCGATGTGTGGAAGTCAGAAGCAGACATCGTTTGCCTGATGAAAGAATAAAACCTACATATAATATGGAGAATTAGGTACCAATACTTACAGTGGCTACCATGCCTGTGCCGAAACCCCAAAGAAATCTCGTTACATAGAGCAACCAAGCTGTTGAACTGTTCAATATAATCACCTGTAAAGTTATGATACATGCAATTTTAAGCTGCGAATCCGCAAAGGCACACAGAAACGGTAAGTTTCGGATGCCTGGCCGTGTGCCATGGTGGACTCTCATTTCATACATTTTGTTCTATGATGGATTCTCATCTCATACATTTTCATACAAACCGAAGCGCTTCTAGCTTCTAATTGGGCGATTGCCGAAATGTTGTATTCTACATGAAGTTATAAATAAGTTTATAGATTGTATAGTAAGAAGTGATACTTAGGTATTCGCTAAGATAGTACTGACATATTGAATTAGATGATAAAATATAAACTTACAGTTCTTGGCCGTAGCAGTGGACTTAAATGTGACTTCAAATTAACAGCTCTTTTAATTATAATGTGTATAATATATTGAATTTGATATCGCTATTAAGTAATCGATATTGGCGAAATACCTACTAAGTTGTGGGTGAGGCCATATTCAATTTATTTAGTAAAAAGAAAGAAGAAATATATATATATAAACTGTTGTCAGTTCAAAAATCATTTCTAATCGAGAATGCCTCTTTTTTAAATGTCATGAAGAATATACGTGATGACGACTATTTTCATACCTTCATGTCACATCCATTATTTTATATACCTATAATGTGTATTTATTGAATGTGTTATTTCTATAAATTACTTGTCATCGGGAAAATACCCACTAAATTGTGGGTGAGGCCATATTCATATCCATTTTATTTCATCGCATTTCATTTCGAAATGAGAGTAGAAGAACATACATGACAATTTGTAGACTTTAACTTTGGGTAATGAAATGTCTGTGATAGAGACACTTAAGCCATAAATAAATTAATAAGTACCAAGTAAATACATATTATGTGTCTTTTCTCGGAAAAATGTGGCTTAACATTTATGCTAAAGCTAAAGAAAAATATGGATAGTTCGTTCGCTGTATATTTTATGTAGAGAGGTAATTCAGGAACAATCTATACAACATTTTATGTCTTGGTGATTACCATCCCAAACAAACATGTCCCGAATTGCATTCGTCCTAGGATTAAAAGTAAATTGGTTACCGTTCCAATGATAAAAGGGAATGCACTGCCCAAGATAGTGGCTCGCCTTCCGACTCGGTCTATCGGGAACCGCGCCAGCAGGCTGCCGGCCATGTAGCCTGGAGATGACACGGCCGCCATCCATGAGATCTGTTCCTGTAACATACCAATTACCATCTCAGATGGACTCTAGTCTATAATTATTTGAAAGAGAAAATTGTTGCTAAATGCACCTTTCCAGATATATATAAGTGGGAATGTTTATAGAATGGAACGTAACATGCATGACACGGAATGGAGCGTGAGATGCATGATATGACATGGAATGGATTAGGAGTGGAAGGGATGGGTGGATAGGTGAGAGAGAGGTAGAAGGAGAAAGGATACACGAAGAAAAGACGGCAAGACGTATGTGAGACGGTTAAGATTAAAAAAGTGTAAAAATAAGAAATAAAACTAAGTGGAATAAATAAAACCAACGTTTTATTTCTACATATATATATATAGTGGAAAAACATATATAAGTACCTATAGTAAACGCCGAACAGCGCTGTCCCTAGAGAGCATCGAATCTTCACATAATACCAAAAATAATCTACAAAATAGGTGAGCATTTCAACCATGGCCACTCCATCATCTCAATAATATGAGAAATTAAGAAATTTAGAATATTCACGATTAGTCCTGATAATTTTTCTTACCTCTGTTATAGGAAAGGTAGTTTCATTGTTGTGGAACTTCGGTATGACAGGCGCTAACCACGACAGCGAGACCCCTGCTGTCACCGCAGCTAAAGACACTGTAATGATAAGAGATCCCGGATGTCTGGCTAATAGAAAGGTCAAGTTCCCTGAACCGTCGGTTCATAGTATAAAATACGTATGAACCTGGCTAAGCGAAAGGTAGTCAGAATTTGATGGCCTGATTAGCGCAGTTGGTAGTGACTCTGCTTTCTTCGCCGAGGATCCCGGGTTCGAATCCTGGTAGAGACAAGCTTTGTGTGATGAGCACGAATGTTTGTACCTGGGTCATGGATGCTTAATATGTATATAAGTATTATATACTGAGTTCGCCCTCAGTCCATTGTACGGTACCCATAACACAAGCGTTGCTTAAAGTAGGACCGTATAGTTGGTGTGTTCGTATGGCGATATTTATTTATTATATTATTATTATAATTTTAGCATATGGCAATCAGTGCTCTCTGCCCACCCCCTATGGGACACAAGCGTGATTATATGTATGTATGTAGTTAAATAAAAAAAAACTCACCAGAAAAACACACAATATACTGGGCTCTCCTCCCTTCTACCATATTTCGTACTCAATGAAATATTCCTATATCCTATATAACTAACACACTTCTATGAAAACACAGTCATTGTAGCAGTACATAAAATATTTTTACTCGCAAGTCGGTATCCTGTCTGTCATGTCTATCTTATCGTTACATTGATTATAATGATTAGGCAATATGATCGATATCTGTAACATTGGGGCACATTATCATCGGCGAAATGTGGGTACGTGCACCTCTGCCTACCCCATCGGAGATTACAAGTATACTAAACTAAATAGCTACCACAAGGCTAGAGAATAATTATTCTAACCTTTTTTTGTGTGGGGAAATCCTCTTGGATACCCACAAGCCCCAGGGGAAGCTAGCGGGTGAGGGATGAGGATATGAGGGACTCTTACCTTCTAAAACCCCACGGTTGTCCGTTTACCGCCTTGTGGGGGGGAGGGGGCACGGAAACGCTTTCGCACACATCCGTGACCCCACCAGCATAATTATTCTAATCTAATACAACCTTAATGGCTTCAAATAGATTCTAATAATAGTACCACATGAATAGGTAGTAATTACCTAGCAACGAAAAATAAGTCGCTAGCCAATAACAGGAAAAATAAATTCTATAAGGCAGGCATTCAAGAATATATTAGGTTCAGTGAACATATTGATTTCTTATATTTACGCGAATACTACACATTGAAATAAAACGAATCTTAAGGGACCCTGTAGTAAACATCATAAAATCCAGAACCAAGCGTACCATTGCAAGACCTCAAGACACAGTGAGCTCTTTCTGCGTAGATCGGACCGCAAGTAACAACTAAATATGAGGGTACCCCCGTCAAACTATGACACCAGGACGTCAACCACCTCAGTCCTCCCGTGACCATGGTTGCTGCAAAGCAACCGAAACGTCGGGAACGTAAAATAAAAAATAAACCGCGATAAAATCCTTAAGATTAGTTTTATTTCAAAGGTTCAGTGAAATTGTCGATCTCATACTACTTTCTCTTTTATACAGGCTCATTCTGAAAAAGTGTACTGAGCCTGCGCACTTTGCCCATTTGTAATCATCATGTGGAGTTAGAATTTGGATGAGTAAATTCGCAAAAAAACTTAATCGTCATTTTGTTGGGAACATTTTTTTTAATTAACATATCAAAAGTGCAGGTTCAAGCCTTAGTATACCTTTCTGAATCATCGTATATATTTTAGTGTTTAATTACCTAGGTAGTAAAGGTTTTTTGTGACTACCAAAAGATCTTTGGTGGTCCCAATTTGTAGCCGTCCGAGTAAACTATAGAGCCCCTTGTTATATCGACCATGAAATATACTTATTATCTTCGACAGAATCGTGTCACGTGCTGAGATTCCTTATCATCTGATATTTGATAATATCTTTGAAGTAGTTCATGTACGCTATTGTGATAACCATGGAAAATGTTGACGGAAGATATATCTTATTTTATCTGCTTATTTAAATATATAATACTTTTGGGTTGCTGTTTGCTAGGTGGAGATTACATTTTAAATAACAGTTTGTCTTCTTCTGGATATCATCATCATGTTTATTATTATAAGTAACCTGGCTCAGCCAGCGTAACCAATATAATTCAATAAAACTATCAATATAAAGGTAACACAACTTTTAATAACATAAATAAACTTTAACTAATACCCATAACAGCTAGACGGGCAAACTGTATATAATTTGTGACACTACGGATGAAAACTGTCGTTAGTATTGAGACATACGCATTGGATGATATAGAAGCATTTGGATCTACGATCTTGACGCTATGATATATTCAGTTGCGCCTCAAGGTGGACCTATGATATCACACGCGTCCCAGGAAGCCGGTGGATGCTGGTGGCGGAGGACAGTGATGTGTGGAAGTCATTGGGGGGGGGGGGGGGGGGCTGTGTCCAGCAGTGGACGTCTTTCTGCTGACGGATGGGGTATTATATTCGTCATCTCAATGTCCCCTTATCTGCACATTTCATACTCATTAATTCAGTATCTTCATCACCATCCTGGTTTGCAACTTTTGCAGCGTCAGCAGTAACAACTAGATTGAGTTGTTTACCGTCCAGTCCAAACATGTCACCTTGCAATTCCATCTGTATCTCTGTTAAGGTCTTTCCTTTAGTCTCCGGTAAAGTGAAATAAGTGAATATCGCTCCAATCAAAGCATTTGTTGCATAAAACCAAAAAACTCCATGTAACCCAATCAAATCTTTTATGATTTGAAATCCCTTCACGACCGAAAATGTGAAAAATGCCGAATAGATATTTAGAGCAGTCATTGCTACAGCTTTTACGTTCAAAGGGAACACTTCGGCTGGCACTACAAACACTAAAATATCAAAACCTAGATTGGCAATAATTTTATAAATAATAATTCCAATGAAAACGAAGTATCGATAGTCGCTTAAATCGATTAATTCTTGTAAGAATAAAAATAGTCCAATAACAGTCAATGTTAGTGCTGCGCCGGCGTAGGTATAAATCAGTAATGGCCGACGCCCCACTTTGTCAATTAAAACGGATGCCAGAAAAACTGAAAGAAATAATTAAATATTGTAATTTTGTAAAATATTCTTCACTTTTAAGGCTGGAGTGCAGCACCTATTGTAAAATGTAACTACCGTCAAATCACAACAGATTCTGTAACATTCTTTATAGATTAAATGTAGTTAAATTTAACCGTGGATGGTGCACTCCGGCCTAAGTAATCTTTGATAAAAGTGCGTATTGAGATTATAATCTTGTTATTATTAACAACATCCTGGCTGCTGTTTTGTGTGTTGACCTTAAATATATTATCTTACTTCTATCGACATCACGCTATAGAAGTGATTTGTTGATCACCAAGTTTGCCATAGAAATCGCCCTTTGCATCAACTTTCGATATTTTCGAATTTTCATCTGCGTTTGCAGACCCAACTAATGGAGCTACGAGTAACCTAAAGGTAAGACTATTTTACAGAATTGTTGGGCTTTCTGACTGCCCGGAAGGACGGTCTGAGGTAGAACGATAACCAGGGCCTCTAGGTCTGATGGCCATTTGGACACATATCCACAAGCATGCCTCGCACCGATCTATTGGGTGTTATTACCAACCGCGCTACGACCCCATCCTGCCAATCCATATTGATTACAATTCTACGCTACAAATCGAATCAAATCCACCTCTATGCTCAGGCTGAGTAGTACCTAAGTAGGTTAAAAGTAAATGGTTCTCACCAACAACGAATCTTAGTATCCCGAACACAATCATTGCAGTTGCAACCTTTACGCCGCATTTGCTCTCCAGTATAATTGGGCCTAAATACTGCTGAATCGGAATCGAACCAGTCATTATTTGCGTAGTTCTCAAACCTGCAAATGAAAGTAAATAAATACATATTTCTATACAAGCAGACTCAGCATCGCTGTTATTATGACTTGCGTGATCCCAGACCACGAGACAAATTACGCAAATTCTTCATTTGTAAAATTTACCGAAATGGGTGTTGACCTTGCATCCACCCAAAGACAAAGCCGTTATCATGAATACCGCAATGTGATACTACCATTAACAAGCTGTTATGATGATGACGTTGGTAAGAAGTAGTGGCGGCGTAAGACATGGGCGGAGGCCACTCGCGGTCCGAGGGGTCTCGCGCCACCAGAGGGCCTAGCAAAAATGTTTTTGCCCACATACAATTCAGATCTTTTCCCGCCACTGGTAAGAAGACCGCAGTGCATATTTAAAGGTACACTCACCAGCACTAATAATGATTGCTTTCCTGTAGTGTTTCCCGGTGAGAAGCTCTTTGAGTGAACCAGACCGGGCCATTTCTCTTTTGACGTCTGATTGCATTAATATTAACTTATCGTCGATGTCCTGCATAATTTAAAATAAGTAGATTCACTACAAATCGAAATTACTTTCTCAATCCAGTGACTTAAAACTCCTACTCAATAATAAAATTATATTGCGTGTCTATACACAGCAATAATAAGATCAAAAATCAAGAAAACGGATAACTCCATTCTGTGCCGAAGGTCTCGGGTTCAAATCCTGGTCGGGCCAAACATTTTGTGAAGAGCATGAATGTTTATATCTAAGTCATAGATATTTAATTAAGTACTATACTTGAGTCGCCCCAGTCTATTGTACGGTACCCATAATACAAATATTGCTTAGTTTCGAATTGTACATTTGTTGTGGTCGTCTGACGATATTTATTTATTGAATTATAAATGCGTACGATGTTGACTGTTGTGTTTAGTCTTATCGGAATAATATCAATAATCTCATTCACAAGCAGAAAATATTTATTATCCGTGTGATATTGCAACAGTTGTGGGATATTTAAGACCAATTTAAATGTACAACTAACTGCTTACCTTATCATCCTTCACACCACTCAGTTTCAATATTGCCTTTCTGGCTGCTTCCACTCGACCCTCCTTTAGGAGAAAATATGGTGTTTCTGGGACCCAACAACACACCACGGAGTAGCATAGAGCAAGTGCAATCACCGCACCAGTTAGTATTTGATATGAGACGAACGAGCCCAAAATTAGGACCACAGTGGCTCCAAAATTAAACATGATCCGGGTACCGGCGGTTAGCCTGCCTCTTATTTCTTTATCTGCGATTTCTGGGAGATATAGCGACGTCACCTGTGAAACAACATTTTAAATAGGAAGGTACAGTTAAATAAGAAATGTCATCGTGGTTCATAAATCATAGAAGGTTTAGCGCAAAAGGTAACATCTTCCAGCCAGGCGGGTGGTATGCCTGGCGGGGCGGCCGCTATGTTGGGATCTTGTATATATGTTACGTGCTCAGAAAACTCTCATAGCGCGTTTCAGGATTGTGTGGAGCCCCGTCATTTGTTCTGAATATCGTCTGCAGCGCCATCTGTGTATCTTGTGGCGAGGTTAAAGATGTCGCTACAAAGGAATAGATCCAAGAAGTTATTTCAGAGATCCAAAAATACAGAGAGACAAAAATTGTAAGTGTTGTTTTGGTATATGTACCGTGTATACATCTAAATGCACTCAGTAAAAAGGGGTTATTTTAATATTACAAACAGTCACTCCAATTTTATTTATTTGTCTAGATGACCTGTTGGTTGTAAAGATACACATGAATAAAATTGATGTAAGTACTCACCGCAGAAGTCATCCCAGACGCGCATCCCCACAGCACTCTTGCTATGCAAATCAGCCATGCATTCTTTGCACATAAAACTAGTATCTGAAAAAATAACTGTATCCTTATAATCTTGTAGATCTCGGGAGCGAAAGACTCGTATCTAATTTTATATATATGGTGTAGGGCGAGTAAAAACGAGACATAGACATTTACCAACTTTACTGTCCCACCCTACGAATAAATATAGCAAGTTGGTCCCATTCTAAGCAACGCTTGTATTGCAGGTACCGTACATTGGACTGAGGGTGAACTCAGTAGATAATACTTATATAGATATTAAACATTAATAACTCCGGTACTGTCATTCGTGCTCATCACACAAAGTTTGAACCTACCAGGATTCGAACCCGGATCCTGAGCATAGAAATCAGGGTACTACTAACTGCGCTAATCAGGCCGTTAATATCAAGGTCGTATATATATGGTAGGTATACAGAATTATACAGAAAGGGTATACTAAGCTTTGAACCTACGCTTCTTTAACGCATTTGTAATTATTATGTAAAGCCATGTCAGTTTACAAAAAATGCAAAAAATCACAATTGTCATTTTGTTGGGAAAAAAAATGTGAAGATATTTTTAAAATCTGACTTGTGAACAAATGCGTCCAGGGGTTCCAGTGTATATGGTCGAAGGCATTAGTATATTTTTCATGGAAATATCGCATTCTTAAACGTCCGATAACACTATATAGCCACATTACGGTAAACTGGCTGGCTATAACCTAAGTGTCGCTTCCTCACCGTACCGGTGATGAAGGGGATAGCACTGGCCAGCAGAGTAGCTCGCCTGCCGAACTTGTCCGACACGACACTGGACACCACACTGCCTGCCACCATCCCAGGCGATATCATGGCTACCATCCAGGATACCTCACTCTGTAATATAAAACCACCGATGTGTGTACTACTTACTGTCTATGTTGACAAATTTATATTTTAAATAGATACATTGTCGTTAATACATAGTCGTGTTAATAAAAATACCATTTGTTGATTTCTTATTTTTACGCGACTACTACACATTGAAATAAAACTTATTTTAGGATTTAATCGCGTTTATTTTATGTTGGAGTATGGAGGATGGTTGGTATGGAGAATTGCATATTAATTAGGGTCCCGACACTCGTGACAAACAGTTTCTCGCCTGACTGTCTTAGTGGAGTTCGGTGTTGCTGGCTTCTTTAATTATCGATCAACTTGTTTGATTTATAATTGGAAAAGCTAACTAGCCGAGAGTCAGTAGTGGGTTCATATTCCCCCATTTGTTTACCAAAGGATTTTGGCAAAGTATCGCCTAGTTCTATCAATTACAGTGGATTGTTAAAGTAGTCCTGGGCCGCCCTCATACTTACATTAGTCATATTAAACCCTATTTCATTGTTATAAAATTTTGGCAGGATCGGCACGCTCCAATATAACACCACAGCAGATGTTAAAGTCGTAAGTGACACTGAAAGATAATGAAAAAGTTAAGATTAATTAAATCATCATGTCATATCCATTATTTTATTTATAATGTGTATTTATTGAATGTGTTATTGCTATTAATTACTTGACATTGTGTAACGACCCACCCCTAACCTAATTAATCTAATCATCTTTAACCTAATTAAAATCTATTTAACCTATTGTAAAGCTCATCTAAAGCTCATTGTAAATCTAAGCTAAACCTAACCTACATTGAACCAAATTTTTTCAAACTTATTTATCAAGATCTTAACTACCTGCCTACTCTGGTCACTTGGACCTAAATGCTACCTACTAGTCCTACCTACTTATATCTCTTAGTCATCTTTAAAATCCTGACGACTTATCTTATACCTTTACCTACTTAAATATGTAACCTTAGACTTAGTTGTGATCTGGGTTTAATATTGGCCAAGTGATTCGTCTAGTGATAATGAAACCCATACGTTGTGATACCGTTGATTAGTAACCTAAATTCTTTTAGTGAAAGATTGGTATTCCTACATAGCCTAAATTATATAATGCTATACCTGCTCTACCTAGACCCGTTATATTATTTATATTTCTACTAAAATATGCAGCTGAGATAATTTCATCTAAATAAAGGTTGTCACCTACATGTATATGGCTTAAGGTAAACGTTATTGAAGCTAAAGTAATTGGAAGAAGATACACTTTGATTAACTCATAATAAATAAATCAGTTTCTCTATTTATTGATCCTACAGTTATTGAGTGATCAAAATATATTTATTTACTATTTAACCTGATAATAGGTACCGAATAGATAGCAATAAGATGAATAATTCTTGATTACTACAAATATAAAGACATAGACAAAATACTTTTACTATTATTATTAAACTGTATAGATCCAAAGTAGATCTATATTTTTATAGTGGCTAAGGGTAGAGCTCACGACTCCACCGCTCAAGACCAGTAGAGACCGTCACCTGACCTTTTGTCTCTCCCTCCACAAAGTCAATATAGTATTGAATTGAGTGGAAATATTGACTGAATCAATTTAAATTCTTTTATAGTTTACAACATTTCAAATTAAATCAAAGAAGTAAATGTCAACCTTTCAGACAAGTTACTATGTTAAAGCATTACCAATTACTCAAAGAAGTATACAAATACCATTATGTATTTTAAACCAAGCTTATCTGTTACCAACCATTTGGACAGAGCTAAACCATCAGGATATCACCGAATCCGCAATCACATTCAAAACCATGATGAGTATACCAAATCGAGACTCCTGCTCAGTATGGTACAAATACAAAACCGATAAATGCGACCATTGACTATAATGTCGGCTCCCTTTACATCGATCGTGCAAGAAGATAACCAACGAGATCGTTCGCCTCTAGTGTAGTCGTACCTGTCAATCTTGTTATGATATAAATTTACAGATTATAAGTAATTCAACTTTCAGAGATCATCCTTCCGTATTCAACTTACTGTACCAAATGATCAGACTCCGACGCTTAGAATTAAAATAAATAATTCAACCATTAAAAGTTATTTTTCAAGTATTCAAATAGGTAGGTTCCAACCTACTAAATGTAAGAAAACAATTATATCAAACAATGAAGCTACCACTAGTTCGTAAAACCTAATCCTATGGAGAAGAACTAGTAAGAAACTCCATGGATAAATAAAATGACAATACCTACCTAATTAACCCTATGAACGTACCTACCTAGTACACGTTTTTGTCTAACACCTATCATGACGCCGTAAGTAGGTATACGATACCGATTCACCGATTACGCAGTTCCTACCTATTTAACCATATTTAAATACGTACCTACGTAGTACACGCATTTGTTGAACACAATCATACTTTTGAAGATATACCACATAATAAATTAGACTAGAAACATCATGGAAATAATATAGAAAACTCAAATCTTAATTGTTAATTAGATAAGCGTCACATACCTGACGAGACACCCAACTTTTCTCGCGGCCACGCTTTTGGCGCGAAACTACCGTGCTCCGGCGTCCTACTCCATCATGGCGTGCCATACTTTTAAAGCGCCAATCTTCCTAAATACCTATTATTTCACTAATCATCTATCTACTTAACCTCCTAAAGTATTATCTCAGGATTTTGCTGTATCATCCATCCATTGATCATTAGTAATTGTTAAATCATCCATCACTCAAAAGTAGGTACGTAAATTTCCCATTGCGCCTCAAAGGGGAACTTGTGTAGATACCTATTTCTAGTATTGAAACTAGTTAGAAACATAGGCAAGTACTTCACATATACATGAACACAAGTGTTATTGTGATCGAATGCAAATAATATTAAATACCAATTCTAGGTAATCATAAGCTTATAAAACCCTGTCATATAAAATCTAGTGCTGAGCGTCTACTTTATTCCATCTCTTCTTCATCTGGAAATATTCCCGCCCTACGCCGATAGCGTCCTTTACGTAAATACCTATCTTGTTTAATTATATTGTGATTATAAAGTGCACTTCCCTTTAGATGCAGCAACTCGCCTACTACGCCATCCCGTCGAACACACACACACTCAGATATAGGATTAATTATTGTAAAATATTAACACGGAACTCATTAATTACTCATTATGCAAAATTAATACAAACAACCCCGTGAAAATCTAAAAACCACTCCGGAGAAAACTACAAAACCTCGGGAAAGAAAACTCCAAGCCCAAGTCAAAATTCTACAAAACACTCCCGCGAAAATCTACAAAGAACCTCCCGAGAAAACTACCAAACACTAAGTGACGCGTCCCTCCCCGCCATTTCTTTTCACTCCCGCGCGAATTCCCTAAAATCATTCAAATCGAATCTGGGTTACCAGTATTCAAACTTAAAATGTCCTAACTAAAATAATCTGATTTGTATAAATAATAACCTAATATTATTCCTGCGATCTCATATAATATTAACTAACTTTACAACTAAATTAAACCTTTTAATTTCACTTCTGAAGTTTTATCCTAGCAATGATAATATTGTGACTGAAACTAGCAATGATAATATTGTGCAATTTCATATGATAATTAACTCCAAAAGGAGAACAAAGTATAAACTAGTAATATATTTGGCTAAACCTATTAAAGTATTCAATATTTCTTTTAATATAACAACAATCCTGACATTTCTAACATCCGATCGAATTACTAATCGATTCCTAATTCCCTAGATCATAGGACTTGTTCTTACGCCTGGCATCCCTGATTCGCAGAGAAAGTATTGATCGAATAAAACAATCCACTTGATATTTATCTATGGTCATTAGTGAATGAAATATAGTCAGTTCAATCAATATTCAAAAGTAAATCAAGATTTTCATAATAACTTAATCTATAATATGTAATCTATAAATGTATTGACATTTTAAAGTTAATAATTTATAATGTTCGTAAAACTATTTTGTTTTTTAACGAATTTATTTTATCTATTTGTTTAAAGAATACAATAACGAAACGCATCCCGTCTGACAATGTCCATCAAACGTCAAATCTATTAAATGTCAACAAGTTCGGTTTGTAAACAAAGTTTTGAAATCTTTTAGTTAGAACATGAACGATTCTCGTTTATGTAATTATTATTGTGGTTTTTTCCTCAGATTAAAGTAATTTATAATTTTATATTTTACCTATCAAGTCCTCACTAACTGTTGCCAAGAACATTGACTATAATGAACATTACATGAAGGAAATTATATATTTTAGAGAGAAACTAAGTGAAAGAAGTTCAAGCATAATTGAATGTTTAATCATATATTTGTGAATGGTGACGGGAAGGTACTCTGGACCGTTACAGCTCAACCCCCAAAATTTATGCAGGTGGCTAAATAATTAACCGTAGTAAATTTTTCACGAAATAAAATATATTCACAAATATATCTACAATTTCAATGTCCCCTCACTAATTTAACAAACAGATTCTAATTTGTCGACATTTGAATACAAGAACTAACCTAAGGCTATGAATGTAATATGTGTGTGTGCTTACTCATGAAAAGTGTTTTTCAACCGAATTGGAAATAATTATTATATGAACCAAAATCCAAGCGTTTTAATGCAACAAAGCATGAAAAAGTATGACCCCTCGCGCAGACAATCTAAACTATGGAAGGAAACCTGGTTGTGAGGCAGGTCAATCCTAGTGATATGGTGTAAGCCTTTCCGAGCAAAACAGTTTCCTTATCGTTCGCCAAGAACCCGAATACACCATCCTATCACAATCTAGAAGTCCTCATAGGCTAAAAGTAATAAATCTCCATGACTGCCTCATCCCCACTCGGACCCGGCAACATAATAATAACTCATTTACAATTCGGAGTATGTGGAGTGTAATTAGATCGGATATCGGCTGCGAGTAGAGTAGAACTTAATATGAAATCAGTCAATACTGATGCTTGTCTGCTGACCTACCTAACACCATCTCCTTCATATTAAGTCCTTGATTGTGTGAATGTAATTTCATGTATCTCATACATTGACAAACCGTTCCATACCAAGATGTTGTTGAAACATTTAGGCCTCAAAGAAAATATAATACTTAACATACATCATCACCTAATTAATCACTCGTCATCAACAAATCAACATTACACATACAAGCTGACACTGCTCTTTTCATTGCGAACCACTCCACCTAAACATTTCCGCAACATTCGTTTTGGCATGAAACACGAATTACTGTTGAATCTAAATTAATTCCCAACCCCCAGACTGAACAACAACCCCCCGTCTCAACTTAACCGAACCGGCTCCATAAGTAAACCCTCATGTGTACACCTTCACAATTTAATATTATTATTATAGTTTAATAACAGCAATTATTCGTTTTTTTTTTTTAATAAATTAAGTTAATAGAATTATTATTATTAGTAGCACTAAAATCAATAACTTGTTATTAAAACGTTTTTTTTTTTTTATTTTATTTAAATACTACCGAAAGTCAAAGTCTACAAAGTTACCCTATCCTACAGAGTTCAACTATTAATTTTTTTTTTCAGGTAGGTACCTGTGTACTATATGCTCACAAAACGATCTAAATATTCCTCAATTGAAAATACAAAAACACAAAAAGTTAACTACCCGGGATTCGAACCCGAGACCAACCTGTCCTGCCACTAAGTCACTTTAGCTTAGCTTCATTTTTATGCAAGTCCCAAACGTATCTTGTAAAGAAATAATAAATAAACTTTACAAGTTGAATATTCTCTACCTCAAATTTACCGTAACATTGTGTCCGTTCTACCTATGTAAATATATAATACCTATCTGAGTTTATATATTTGTTGTTCCAATATACAAGTACAAATCGATCTAAATTGACCGCAACATTAAAATATAAAATAATGATATACCTGGGAATCGAACCCACATCGTATAAATCGACCTATAGTAGTATTGTACTAATTCAAAACGATATACCATATATAACAATACCTATGAGCATCTATATGTTTGTTTCTATATGTAGATACAAATCGTTCTACATTGAAAACAAAATTAAAATATAAAATAATGATAGACCTGGGAATCGAACCCACATCGTATAAATCTACCTATACTGGAATTATATTATTTCAAACCGTATACCATAATTTATACTAGAACTAGATATTTTACAAAAGAATTAAATATTTTTGGAACATAACCCTAAACTTCTAGACATAGACAGTCATAGACATCTAGCGCCGACTAGCTAAACTAAAAATATATATTTATTTCATTTATCGACTACTAATTCTATCATTTAATATGACAGATGTCGCTTTTGATTTACCTAAATCGATTGCCTCTTAAAGTTCTGCTACCACTCACTAGAGGTCTAATAAATTAATAAATGTTTAATACCACCATCGATGTTTCTATTACAGTAATTACGTATTTCACTTTTCGCTAATAGATGTCACTAGTTTATCTATAAACGCATAAAATTACCTAAATATTATTACTAAATTCCCTAGCTTTCTTTCTACTAACAAATATTCACTACCTATATTTCATTTTACTCCTAATGTTGCAAGTTATACAAATAAATGTTAACGTATGTTACGTTAATAATGTTTACGAGGTGTTAGACTATAAATCCTGTAGGTGGCGCTACTAAAATTGATAGTTACGTAATGATATTCTGAGAAATAGCCATAATTATACTAATCATTAACCTTCGCTAGCCCATTCTAGCCGTTTAATATTGATATACCTACCTAGCCTCGAATGAAAATATTATAAAATTATTTATCCTAGAAATTTTAACGTTTACATTGCTAAAATGAGAAAACATATTTTCTTTTAAACATAATTAACATCTGGGTGTATGTTTGTTTCCTATATCACCCTAAACATATTTTAACTAGATGTTACCTAACGAATCGTAGGTATTGCCGTATTCTGTCCGTCCTGTAGACATTATACTGGGAACCTAATAGCTATCGCAAACCCAAGTTTCATTAATTCTATGCTACAACTTTTCTTATAACACATGTAAAATAAAGACTGACAAAACCGTTATCGGTAGAAGTAGAAGTCTAGTCCCTTTCCTCTAAAATAATAAACTCTAATCACGATTATATTACAACTTCATAGAATGAAACAGATATGAATCGATACTAATCTGTTCCTCTTTCCCAATAGATGGCGCTACTAGTAATGAAATTGAATTTAATGTACTAAAATAATTATGTTTTTACTTTTATCTTAATTGTAAAATGCAAAAACAAACCCTTTTTATAAATATAAAACCGACTATAAATATTTATCGACGTTAATAATCAAATAGACAAAAATCGAAAACTATAATGCGAGCGGAACAAAGTTCTAGAGTTTCGCTACTCAAGCGCCACACAAATTCTTTATACCTAAATGTAACAACCTAGGTTACTCGAAGCGTAACCATACTATCCCAGTATGAAGCTACTCTTTCTCTACCTATCTATAACTATTCTATAACAGCACCTATGTTCATAAACATTATACAAAATGTTTGATTTTCAAAACTATACCCTAACCTGCCCTATATAAGACTGAATATCGGAATTAGTCTATCCTGCTTTTAAAACATTTTGTGTAAAATGAAACATTATAAAATTCAACCCCCCGATTATAGGACATTAGAAAACCCTCAGCTAATACAACCCCCCGATTTGTAGACGTTAGAGTCCGTGTGAACTAACACAACCCCCAATCTGCCAGACGTTAACCCCCTCACGTACTATATTAACTTATGTAATAATTATACTGCGATATAATACATCAAAACCATAATATATTTTTCCTATAATTGATGGCGTTCAAAAATTTGATTAATATTTTTCTATATCTATTAAGTCTTATCATTAATCAATAAAATCTGATAAGAATCTGACTAATTATAACATTTTCCTAAAATCATTTATACAATACCGATTTTGTATACCTTTATATAGAATATGTATACTGCTAAGCATAATTTAATAAGTTTAAAATTATAATAGACTGTGATGAAACTCATGACTATGATCCTAAAATTAATTTAATCATTAAAACATATAAAATGGGTAAATATGTATATATATATTGTCATAACACCGTTAAAGCTTTTTTTTTTTTTAAATCTATCTATCCTACCTGAGTACTACCAATCAAGTCAAATACCAATCTTCACTTATCCATTTCACAAGCAACAAATTGTGACTTTATAAAAGTCACTTTCCAGATCAAACCAAGTGTTTAAATATTATGTTAAACAAATATTATACACGGATGTAAATATTATAATGATAACTAATTTATTCAAAACAAAACACTACACTATCCTAGTCCACAGAATTCTATATTGTAACTCAAGATCGAGGCTCAAATCCTGGTCACGGCACCAAATTGTAACGACCCCTCCCCTAACTTAATTAATCTAATCATCTTTAACCTAATTAAAATCTATTTAACCTATTGTAAAGCTCATCTAAAGCTCATTGTAAATCTAAGCTAAACCTAACCTACATTGAACCAAATTTTTTCAAACTTATTTATCAAGATCTTAACTACCTGCCTACTCTGGTCACTTGGACCTAAATGCTACCTACTAGTCCTACCTACTTATATCTCTTAGTCATCTTTAAAATCCTGACGACTTATCTTATACCTTTACCTACTTAAATATGTAACCTTAGACTTAGTTGTGATCTGGGTTTAATATTGGCCAAGTGATTCGTCTAGTGATAATGAAACCCATACGTTGTGATACCGTTGATTAGTAACCTAAATTCTTTTAGTGAAAGATTGGTATTCCTACATAGCCTAAATTATATAATGCTATACCTGCTCTACCTAGACCCGTTATATTATTTATATTTCTACTAAAATATGCAGCTGAGATAATTTCATCTAAATAAAGGTTGTCACCTACATGTATATGGCTTAAGGTAAACGTTATTGAAGCTAAAGTAATTGGAAGAAGATACACTTTGATTAACTCATAATAAATAAATCAGTTTCTCTATTTATTGATCCTACAGTTATTGAGTGATCAAAATATATTTATTTACTATTTAACCTGATAATAGGTACCGAATAGATAGCAATAAGATGAATAATTCTTGATTACTACAAATATAAAGACATAGACAAAATACTTTTACTATTATTATTAAACTGTATAGATCCAAAGTAGATCTATATTTTTATAGTGGCTAAGGGTAGAGCTCACGACTCCACCGCTCAAGACCAGTAGAGACCGTCACCTGACCTTTTGTCTCTCCCTCCACAAAGTCAATATAGTATTGAATTGAGTGGAAATATTGACTGAATCAATTTAAATTCTTTTATAGTTTACAACATTTCAAATTAAATCAAAGAAGTAAATGTCAACCTTTCAGACAAGTTACTATGTTAAAGCATTACCAATTACTCAAAGAAGTATACAAATACCATTATGTATTTTAAACCAAGCTTATCTGTTACCAACCATTTGGACAGAGCTAAACCATCAGGATATCACCGAATCCGCAATCACATTCAAAACCATGATGAGTATACCAAATCGAGACTCCTGCTCAGTATGGTACAAATACAAAACCGATAAATGCGACCATTGACTATAATGTCGGCTCCCTTTACATCGATCGTGCAAGAAGATAACCAACGAGATCGTTCGCCTCTAGTGTAGTCGTACCTGTCAATCTTGTTATGATATAAATTTACAGATTATAAGTAATTCAACTTTCAGAGATCATCCTTCCGTATTCAACTTACTGTACCAAATGATCAGACTCCGACGCTTAGAATTAAAATAAATAATTCAACCATTAAAAGTTATTTTTCAAGTATTCAAATAGGTAGGTTCCAACCTACTAAATGTAAGAAAACAATTATATCAAACAATGAAGCTACCACTAGTTCGTAAAACCTAATCCTATGGAGAAGAACTAGTAAGAAACTCCATGGATAAATAAAATGACAATACCTACCTAATTAACCCTATGAACGTACCTACCTAGTACACGTTTTTGTCTAACACCTATCATGACGCCGTAAGTAGGTATACGATACCGATTCACCGATTACGCAGTTCCTACCTATTTAACCATATTTAAATACGTACCTACGTAGTACACGCATTTGTTGAACACAATCATACTTTTGAAGATATACCACATAATAAATTAGACTAGAAACATCATGGAAATAATATAGAAAACTCAAATCTTAATTGTTAATTAGATAAGCGTCACATACCTGACGAGACACCCAACTTTTCTCGCGGCCACGCTTTTGGCGCGAAACTACCGTGCTCCGGCGTCCTACTCCATCATGGCGTGCCATACTTTTAAAGCGCCAATCTTCCTAAATACCTATTATTTCACTAATCATCTATCTACTTAACCTCCTAAAGTATTATCTCAGGATTTTGCTGTATCATCCATCCATTGATCATTAGTAATTGTTAAATCATCCATCACTCAAAAGTAGGTACGTAAATTTCCCATTGCGCCTCAAAGGGGAACTTGTGTAGATACCTATTTCTAGTATTGAAACTAGTTAGAAACATAGGCAAGTACTTCACATATACATGAACACAAGTGTTATTGTGATCGAATGCAAATAATATTAAATACCAATTCTAGGTAATCATAAGCTTATAAAACCCTGTCATATAAAATCTAGTGCTGAGCGTCTACTTTATTCCATCTCTTCTTCATCTGGAAATATTCCCGCCCTACGCCGATAGCGTCCTTTACGTAAATACCTATCTTGTTTAATTATATTGTGATTATAAAGTGCACTTCCCTTTAGATGCAGCAACTCGCCTACTACGCCATCCCGTCGAACACACACACACTCAGATATAGGATTAATTATTGTAAAATATTAACACGGAACTCATTAATTACTCATTATGCAAAATTAATACAAACAACCCCGTGAAAATCTAAAAACCACTCCGGAGAAAACTACAAAACCTCGGGAAAGAAAACTCCAAGCCCAAGTCAAAATTCTACAAAACACTCCCGCGAAAATCTACAAAGAACCTCCCGAGAAAACTACCAAACACTAAGTGACGCGTCCCTCCCCGCCATTTCTTTTCACTCCCGCGCGAATTCCCTAAAATCATTCAAATCGAATCTGGGTTACCAGTATTCAAACTTAAAATGTCCTAACTAAAATAATCTGATTTGTATAAATAATAACCTAATATTATTCCTGCGATCTCATATAATATTAACTAACTTTACAACTAAATTAAACCTTTTAATTTCACTTCTGAAGTTTTATCCTAGCAATGATAATATTGTGACTGAAACTAGCAATGATAATATTGTGCAATTTCATATGATAATTAACTCCAAAAGGAGAACAAAGTATAAACTAGTAATATATTTGGCTAAACCTATTAAAGTATTCAATATTTCTTTTAATATAACAACAATCCTGACATTTCTAACATCCGATCGAATTACTAATCGATTCCTAATTCCCTAGATCATAGGACTTGTTCTTACGCCTGGCATCCCTGATTCGCAGAGAAAGTATTGATCGAATAAAACAATCCACTTGATATTTATCTATGGTCATTAGTGAATGAAATATAGTCAGTTCAATCAATATTCAAAAGTAAATCAAGATTTTCATAATAACTTAATCTATAATATGTAATCTATAAATGTATTGACATTTTAAAGTTAATAATTTATAATGTTCGTAAAACTATTTTGTTTTTTAACGAATTTATTTTATCTATTTGTTTAAAGAATACAATAACGAAACGCATCCCGTCTGACAATGTCCATCAAACGTCAAATCTATTAAATGTCAACAAGTTCGGTTTGTAAACAAAGTTTTGAAATCTTTTAGTTAGAACATGAACGATTCTCGTTTATGTAATTATTATTGTGGTTTTTTCCTCAGATTAAAGTAATTTATAATTTTATATTTTACCTATCAAGTCCTCACTAACTGTTGCCAAGAACATTGACTATAATGAACATTACATGAAGGAAATTATATATTTTAGAGAGAAACTAAGTGAAAGAAGTTCAAGCATAATTGAATGTTTAATCATATATTTGTGAATGGTGACGGGAAGGTACTCTGGACCGTTACAATTGGCAAAATACCCGCTGAGTTGGGGGTGAGGCCATATTCATATCCATTTTGTTTCATCGCATCTCATTTCGTAAAGAAAGTAGAATAATTATAGATTATTATATGTAACGTTGTGAAATAAAATGACAAGTAGTGTTCCCGACTTCGTACGCGTGGACTTCTGTGTTTTTGGTATCTCGGGGATTCCTTCCATTACCGGGAATATGTTACTCTTGTTTCTAAAGCTATTGCCATGCCAAGATTTGTCCGGTAAATTTTCCTTGACGCGCGAACAAACAGACAATAATGCTAAAAATGATTGATTCTAATTGGAACGAAATAATTTCCTCCTACAATTTTTGTAATGACCAGGTTTCAGTCTTATTAGGGGCCATTTTTATTGTTGACGATGACGACCTTATTTACGCAGTTGGTTTTGACTGGGCTTTCTGTGCCGAGGTGCTCGGGGTACGAACCTTTTCAACAAACATTTCGACAATCTTTGTGGAATGAGCACAAATGTTTATACCCGAGTCATGGATGTTTAATATCCATATAAGTATTATATACTGAATTCACCCTCAGTCCACTGTACGGTATCCATAACAAGCGTTGCTGAGTGTGGGACCGTATAGTAGGTGTGTTTGTCTGGCGATATTTTTTTCGATCACAATTAACGTTTGCTGGTTAACAACTCACATGCAGGTATAGCGATAAACAAACAAACACACTTTTGTGTTCAAAGTAATACGAGCCTACGGATAACTTTAATTAAGGAACGAGTAAAGTAAGTACGATACAGTACGAGTGAACTTAGTTAACTTATACTTGATATTTCACTTACCTCCAAAAGCAACGAAATATTGCACTCGACTATTTTGCTTCATTCTCTTCGATTAATATGAAAACTAATGAACCGTAAAAAATAACACTGATGTTTTAAAAGTTTATAATTATTTTAAAAAATAAAATTATTTTAATATTTTTACGTACCTATCACATATCATATAAGTAAATTCGTGGACTAGCGCAAACCGTAAGTACACTCACTGCGACGAATATATCCCGTTATGCGACGGCCAGTGTAAACTTTCACTGGACATACACGTCCGTCACTTATAAAGCCGCGCCGCGTTCTATCTATCATGATTCATGTATGAAGCAAAGATTTCGATGCTCCGTTCTAAGAGGAGGGACCAAACAAACAGGGCCCGGAACCCGGTAAGCCTATCTATGCACGGTTTTTGAACGACTTAACTACTGTAACTTCGGTCAGATTTGACCCATTCACTTTGCTTGCCTTTGCATGGCTTTCTTATAACACGAGGTAAGTTTCATAAACGAGATATCCGATAAAACATGTCTGAAAGGGTTTCCCATAATATAATATACACATAACGTCTTTTGTCGTCAATATTTGTAAATAATTTTCCAAGCCAAAGATAACTTTGCGAAATCCATGTGTAAGGGAAAGTTACTTTATGACGCCAGTTGTTCAATGGGTAAGTAAAATATTAGGGGATTGCAATGAACGGAACATATATCCGGGCCCTGCGGCAAAGGACAAAATAAAAGCTATCGTAACGAGCTTCCTCAAACAAAAATGTCTGCACGTGATCGATCTCCGCGTTAACCGAGTACGTATTGCGGATAAACATTTAAAAATAAAATAGATAAGTATAATTTTGATAACAGCCCGATAATATTAGGAAGGGAAAATATTTAAGTCACTACCATTTGCGATCTGGCGACGGACAGAAGTGTGTCACTCTCCCACAATATTTGACGATAAATTAAACTGTTATTGTTACTGTTGTATAAATATATATATATATATATATACTATAATCTAGTATCTACTAGCACAAACAGTTATCGTTATCGTATTTTTTACAGCTAACTATATACTAGTTCCTATTCGTTGCGGTGGAATAAGTATGTAGAAAAATGCTTCCCACTATATAATACACACACTGGTATTATTCACGGTATTATAATTACATAACAATCATGTCACTACTATACTTGGCTTTGATTTAGAAACAATACAAAATCTAAATATTGTTGTTCTAGCTACAGCCTTGAGGTTTGTGTCTCGAGCCCACAATAGTGACTACCTGATGCCTCCCAATGTTTTGTACCAGAAGTAAGTTTGATCCTCGCCCCCGTATCTGCCATTTCTAATACATATATGACGACACTTAGAGTAAAAGTACGCGATATGTAACGTGAGCTGTAGAAATAAAGAAAACTCTCCCTTAACCGTTACGCGAAATTCTTGCTAATACATATAGTGAAGTCAGAATTACGATATTGCAACTATATAAATTTTGCGAACAAAAGTCCTAATTGTCCTATTTGTAGGGAGCAACATTAAATTTTACTAGCGATATTTAACGATTTTTTTCTCTTCAAAGCTATCATTCTTTTATCGTGATTATAACTGAAGAATATACTTCGGTCGAGTCGAAATTCCATTTACATACGTCTTCATTTTAACTTAAAATTTAAGGGTAAGAGTCTTGTCGGTGTAGATGATGAAGCTATATCCACTTGTCTCTATCTAGAGCAGCATCTTATGCGACACGACACCGACCATTTCATTCAGCTGACTCATGTTGTTTACTCTTGCTTGGTATTCCCCTTCCACACTTTTCTTCTCTCTACTCACCTTGAACCCTGTTTCATTGTAATCGTCATCAAGAAAACGTATCACAAATACAAACGAGATTTGCGATAAATAAAACATTTTAAAAATGTCGTATCTCGTGTTTTATTAAAAGTATGTCAAGCGTACTCACAATGTTTGATACTACACAAATAGTGTTTTCTCCTATCAACAATGCATGCGACCTTCCACTATTAAATATACTTATGTATTTGTTTGGGTGCTTATTCGGCAGAAAACTGTCCATTTGTATAATATTTCAATGTTACGACTGTTTGTAATTCTAGCTGGTTTCATTGGAACTGCCACTTCTTGGGTGGGGGGAGGATGAATCTAATCATCATTCTATTGGTTTGTTTTGATATCGTTCAATTCTGTGCTTTCATTGATATCATCGCCGTCATTTCCTACTTTACTGATAATGTCATTATCGCCATCGTATAAATTACCCTGTAACTCTATCTGAATCTCTCTGAGACTCTTGCCTTTGGTTTCTGGTACAACGAAATACGAGAATATCCCACCAATGAATGATGGTGCCGCGAAAAACCAGAAAACTCCATACAGTCCTGTTAGGTCTTTAACTTCTTGGTATCCCTTAACTGCTGTGAAGTTTAAACATCCACCTAGAATATTGAGCAGTGTCATAGCTAAAGATTTGACGTTTATGGGAAATATTTCAGCTGGTATTATGTGGATTAATGAATCGAAACCAATGGTAGATAAGATATTTGAAAAGATTATTCCAACGAAGGCTATATGACGGTAGGGGTTTGTCTCCTCGTCTTCAATGCCGATAACCTCTTGAAAGTAGAAGTAGATGCCTACTATGATGAGGGAGAGTGAGGTGCCAAGGTAGGAACACACGAGTAATGGGCGACGTCCAACTCTGTCGACCAGGATTGATGATACGATAGCTGGGGACAATATGGTATTGTATAGAATCATAAAGTTAATACATTACAATCTGGATATTAATTGAAACAGCGACCCAACTCCAGCTCCCAACTCACCAAAGCCAAACCTAGCGGCGCCAAATATTATCAGCGCTGTGGATACTCCTAGACCAGACTTGCTCTCCTGCATAATGCGTCCTAGATATTGCTGTATTGGGACCGACCCTGACATTCCTTGAGTCAATTTAAGACCTGGAAAAATTTAACAACACGTTATAACATTCCTAAATTATAATTATTGGCGATAAATGTGCTTATCAAGTCAATAAACTCACCCACAGCCACGAGGAGAGCTCGCCTGTATTGTTTACCCGTGAACAACTCTTTGGCGGACCCTGGACGACGCATCTCTCTCTTTACATCGGAACGCATCAACGATATTTGTTCTTCTAATATCTGCAATCATTCAATTGTAAGAATTGAACTCTTTACCGGACATTTGATGTATTTCTGATAATGTATGCTTAACTCATACTATCCCCTAAAAACTGTAACTAATGTAAAAAAATCTCAGCAAAATTAGTCTCCTCTATACAGGATGTAACCGGCTTCGTAACGAAAACTGATTCCATGGATTCAACTCACGATCCTGGATCTGGATCGCCGCATTGGAATTTCTCGTTAACCTTTTTATAAATTATACACAATTTTTTTTTAAAAGACTGTCCGACTAGTAACGTTAAACGTGGCTTTAGAAGCGCAGATGACGTTGAATTTACTAGACCCGTTAACAACTAACCTTCTCGTCTTTATAGCCCCGCAGCTGCATAAGATTCTGCCTTGCAGCGTCCACCCTCCCCTCTTTTAAGTAATAATACGGCGTCTCCGGTATCCACCAGCACACTGAGAAGAATATTATAGGAAGCACCAGCAGCATATACGTCAAGGTTTGGTAATAAACGAAGGGGCCGACGGTCATCATCAGGAAACTTCCGAAATTAAACATAAATCTGTTTCCTCCAGACAGTGTGCCTCTGATGTCCTTGTCCGCAATCTCCACTAAATATATGGCCGCCACCTGGATACGAGATAATTAGTTTTACATTCGGATGAATGAAATAAAACAGACACAGTGTCGCGAACATTATATATAAGTATTGATGTCTTATATTTATACAAAACTATTTTTAAGGATATTATTGCGTTTAGTTTTTACGTTCCCGACCAGTAATTAATATAATTAAATGCAAAACCAAACGCACAAATTCAAGACGTCAAGACGCAACTTTCATCAATCAACAACTTTCTGCGTAGATCGGACCGCAAACAACAACTAAATATGAGGGTACCCCAGTTCTAGCTATGACACTAGTACGTCTAACACCTCAGTCCATAGATAAGAATAGTGCCTCAGTCCTCCCGTGGCTATGGTTGCTGTAAAGCAGCCGAAACGTCGGGAACGTAAAACATAAAATAAACGCGATAAAATCTTTAAAATAAGGGCTTAGACTAATTAATAAATTACTTTCATTGTGTAAGTGTAACGTTATTCGCGTGTACTACACACTACACTACACTACAGAAATAATTGTTAGTAGTTATTGTTTTGTGCTTCAATATATTGTTAGCGACACCCACTCCGTGTGTTTAATTATATTCGTCTGGGCTATAAAATGAGGAAACGCGATCGCGATAGTTCAAATTTGCTGATCACGATTCTATAAAGTGTGTTGATATTACGTGTGAAGTCAACGAAAGGCCGCTTAACATTCGGACAACACTGGAATTCTTCATTTATAAAAGTTGTTGGTAATCAATTTACAATCAAATTGAAAACCATTTTATTTGCTCTTGACAAAATTACATTACAACCTCAAAATTTCGGGAATAAAAATTGATACTTTTTAAAACTATTCCATAGTTAATCTGTCACTTTCTTGAATTACCATCCATTTACCATCAATTTACCATCCTTCTGGCGGAGTCCGGTAAAAAATTTAATTCTCGATTCCGATTTTTGATTCCGCCATTTTTATAATGTGTCTAATCTGGTGATTAAGCTTAGCGTGGTGATAAATATACCGGACAAACGACTAAAAAACTATTTATCCCGGGAAATGGATAAGTTCATCCGGGATAATGACAAATCTGAAATACACGCGTACGAAGTTGCAGGCAAAGCCAGCGCTTATAAAGTTCATGTAAGACATATTAATAATAAAAAGGTTCACAGAAACTTACCGTTACAATCACCCCAGTACCGCATCCCCAAAGGAATCTGGTCAAGTACAGCATCCACGCCTCAGTGGCTACTAATAGGATGGCCTGAAACATTGACAAATAATTTCCTACAGTGAAACAAGTGTAAATGAGTGAAATTATGTAATGACGACTAAATCCCTGACAACACAACACACATTACAACACAAAAAAACACAACTAAAGAATAATTACTAGAAAGGGCATTGTAGTAGTCACTCGTAGCCGTATAAATAAGCGGGCTTAAAGCCAAATTGGTATCAACGAAAAGAGTCTTGAGTACCTACACGGTTTTTAGTAGCTACGATAATACAGAGCGACATAATTTACTAAGTAGTAAATACCTAATTAGTATTATAAGAAATATCCTTAGGTTAGACTTCCAATAATACACCACAGAATTAAAGAATATAAAATGTAATTAGATATGTAATTGAATTAGTTTTAGTTTACAATCCACCAGTACAACCACTTTTCGCCTTTGTAATTCCCGCCTCTTTTCTACCACAGACTCCGAACTCCCGATGCGCTGATGTGCTGTTTCTTTTTTTCTTTTTTTTTTGCAAGTGCCAGTTTTAATGTAAGATGCTTACAGTATATTAATTTATGATATTGTTGCGAATTGTGAAACTTATGACAAGAGGCGATTCTATTTTGTGAGGGAATGCCATTCTATTTATTCTACTGTTCTGTGGTTTTAAACGTGTCGTCGTTATCTGGAATTGTTATGTTGTATTTTATTAAATCGAAAATAAAACTTACCGTTCCTATAGTAAAGGGTATAGCACTCCCCAAGATGGACGCCCGTCTCCCGAGCCTGTCGGCAATGAACCGCGTCGCTAAGCTGCCTGCCATGAAGCCAGGGGATGACATCGCCGTCATCCATGATATTTCTTTCTGTTCAATCAGGAATTGATCATTTTCATAGGGCTAGACAGATCAGCCAGGCTTCATGATTGTGCTTTACCTTACTTTATAAGTTTATATAAAAAAAATCTATAGCTCAAGCTGCTGGAGGATAGAATATTTAGCTAAACCAAAAAGCAAAGTCACAATCTTTGGCCACCCGGACAAACATTAAATAGGTGCATCCGATGGAACCACTGAGAAAAACAACTTTGTCCACTCGTCCTTAGGGGTCTTTTCGACGGCATTTTGAAACGCAGCTACTTTACTGCCGTAGAAGGCCGTCCCTCACGCAGATCATCGGTGAGGTTAGTGCGACCACGTTTAAACTCATTAAACCAGTTGTAAATAGTGGCACGAGATGGGGCTTCATCGTGAAAGGCCAATCGAAGTCTATCATAACTTTCTTGTTGACTTAAATGACATCGAAAGTCATAAAAAAATATAGTACGAAAATTTTCTCGCGTTAAATTCATGCTGACGTAACACGTAACTTTCAATTTGCCGCCAAATCGTAAACAAATGACCAATTAATAAAATACATACACAATAGTATTGGCAAAGAGTTCCATTTTTCAAAAGTTGTACTTATTTTTTTATTATATCTTTTACAAGTGGCCAGTTCTAAAAACTTTCAGCGTATTAAACATCCTTGACTTGGGTACAAACATTCGTGCTCATCACACAAAGTTTGTCCCTAACAGTATTCGAACCCGGGACCCTCGGTACAAAAAGCAGGGTCACTTCCAACTGCACTAATCAGGCCGTCAAATCTTATTACAATAAATATCTTTGAAAGTATGGTACTGAGTATGTAATACTCGTTATTGCAACAATTCTAACACGACATTAATTAAAATAATTGGTCCTTATGTTTTAATATAGGTATCTCCTGAACAACGGTACCTACCTAAATCACCATAGCGTGTGCCTTACAATGTCCCCTGCACTACCCAATGTTTAAAGATATTGGCTAGGTACTCGGTCATTAATCTGTTTTTTTTTCAAGCAGTTAGTATAACGAGCTATATTGTTGTGATCTTACATCTGTGATGTGTATGGCAGTCTCATTGTTATGGATCTTCGGTATGACGGGGGCGCTCCAGAATATTGTCACGCCAGCGGTCACGGAAGCCAGTGAAACTGAAACACGTAACTCGGGCATAAGATATTGAGTACCAATTATTAGTAACTAAAACTTTAAAAACATAAAACTAATTTAAATAAAATAACGTTTTAAGGTCGCCAGCGCCGTTGAAACCGCTCTGGATTGTTGGTTGATGAGTTGTGACGTCACACCGTCGTAATCAGTGTGAGGTTTTCCATACGTCAATCCGTTTGGTAATATTTGGGATTTTAGTGTTTTCAGCCATTTTTTTCCCATAAGGGTCACTTGACCCGGAGGCCGCGTTTTCGCGGTATTTTTATTTATTTAAACTTTATCATCGCATTTTATGGAAAATACTGGAATTTCCTGGGATTTCGAATGAACTATAGTGTATAAGTATATAGTATATTAGCATCGTATTAAACTAATAAACAATTTAAGATGGTTTTTCAAACACATTCAAATATAATAATATTTGAATGTGTTTGAAAAACATATAATATAATTTAAAAGTAACTTACCAGCAAAAGTCACGATATATTGCGCTTTCCTGCTATTACTGCTATGCTCCATAATATAAAACACTCTGGTACCACTAGGGAATCCTTATCATAACAGGAATAAACGAACACTGGCCGCGAATTGAAAACAGTAGCAATATTTTGTTACGTCGAAAAATTAGCGTCTCCGCGCAAATACGAAACGACCTTAAGACAAACACGATTTTTATAATACTGGTACTATTTATTAACTACAAGATCGAAAATATGTATATTTAGTTTAAACTATGTTTACTATAATTTCTCTAAAACAGCTGTATCGATAAGTGTTAGTTGCGGCGGTGTATGTTCTATGTCCACGAGAAATAACTGGCCACTTAAAGACGTCTTACTGATTATCTTTGTTTCATTGTGGAAAATCAATATTACCTAAGTATATGTTTTATCGCAAATCAAATCTATTATTTATCTACGAGCCCTTCAATGATATATTTACTTACTGTGAATAGTCTTCAGCTATACCTACACGGTGAAGACTCATATAGAATTATCTACTTGGTCGTCATAACAAACGGATTAGTGTTAAAGAAAAACAGAATTCGAAATGAATTTAGATTTTATTAGAAAATTGTCATTTGAGTACAAAATGTTGAAACTAATTATATACTTAACCCTAATAACACTTAACGCTTATAGCGCTTATTAGCCACATAAGCTTGTAATTTGAATATTTAAAATATACCTTCTTACTTTTTAAGAGTATAATAAGGAACGCGTTTCGGTAGATCGTAGATATTTAATATCCAATTTCCTATACATACGTCTTCCTCGCTACATGCGAACATTGAAGTAAATCATGATAGTCGAGTTGATATTATAATTACTATTCAAAGAATTTTTTTTTTTGGTATGTGAAAATGAAAAACTAAACTTCTTGATTATTTTCTTATGTTATGTCATGATGTACATATCCCCGCAAGCATTCTTTTATACAATCAGCATAGTAAGTAATAACATAATAGGAATATAATAGTAATATAATAGCAATAAGAGCAAGTTAAATTCATTAATTAATACATATCGCATCACTCTGTCCTGACTCACCGACCTGCCGTCTTTGCCTCGCTGTCTGTCATTTGCATTTGGCAGTCATTTGTTATTATTAATAAATTTAATTCGACATTATTGACATTGACACAATCGGGTTGAGCCCGACTTAATGGAAGAGACCGTTAGGGAAAAAAATAACATTGGCTGAAAACCTACCGTGTTGGGTGGGTGAGGCCATTAAAAGAAAGAAAGAATGACGAAGAACTTAGCAAGACTGCGCGTCAAGATCTAGTAGCCCTCAAATTTGAGTTGAGTTTAGATATTCAGCCGTCAGTAAAGGGATATTACATTACCATATATCTATGACATAGATCTAAGCCGTACCGTTCATATGACGATGTTATTTAGGTACTTAATACCATATACTTAATACCATAAGCTGTGAGTCATTCGAGTGCAATGACTTTATTAAATATTACAATTAATTATTCATATAAATAAATACACATGTTGCATTACATATCTATACATATAAATAAAATTGGAGTGTCTGTTTGTAATATTAAAACAACAGGTTTTTACTAATTGCATTTGGATGTATACACGTTACCTATACCGAAACCACATTTTTTAAAAATTTTGTCTTTCTGTCTGTCTGTCTGTTTGTTTGTTCCGGCTAATCTCTGAAATGGCTGGACCGATTTTGACGGGACTTTCACTGGCAGATAGCTGATGTAACAAGGAGTAACTTAGGCTACTTTAATTTAGAAAAAAAAAATAGGATCTCACGAAAAAAAATTAAAACCAATGTTGCAGCGCAGCGCCTGATTAAGTTTGATAGCAATAACCTGCAATGCGTCCCGCGGGCTCAGAATTGGCGAGCAGGCTGTTGTCAACGGTTCTCTTTGTTAAATACCACGCGGACGAAGTCGCGGGCAACAGCTAGTATAATCTATACTAATACTAATACTAATATAATATAATATATAATAATATAATATAATATAATATAATATAATATAATATAATATAATATAATATAATATAATATAATATAATATAATATAATATAATATAATATAATATAATATAATATAATATAATATAATATAATATAATATAATATAATATAATATAATATAATATAATATAATATAATATAATATATAATAATATTATAAATGTGAAAGTTTGGATGGATGTTTGTTACTCTTTCACGCCCGAACGGCTGAACGGATTTGGATGAAATTTGCCACAGAGATAGATTATAGTCTGGAATAACACATAGGCTACTTTTTATCCCGGTAAAATGTATGGTTCCCGTTTAATTTAAATTTATCCCGATTTTGTTAACAACGCGATCTCCTTGGAAGCTGTTTTATATTTTTTCGTAAACTTTTGTTTTGCGCCTTGTCAATTATGTAACTTATGTCCACATGGTGACATTTTCCTTTAATATAAGTTTTTTATTTAACCATCCCCCCTGCCATTTCATTCTCAACCCAGCGTGTGCCGCACCTGCGGCCATCGCTTACAAGTTGTTCTTCGGTCGGATCCAATGATTCGCACACCGCCACGTTCTGCAATGGTGAGAACGCGCATGATGGCATGTATGGAGCATGCACTGATGGAAACAGCGGATTTCAATCCACAACAAGGTACTCAGCAGCCAACTGATGTAAATAAAACGCAGATTGATGTAACAGTACCTGTCTTCGATCGCACAATTGTTATTGCGGGCAGCACTTTCGTTGAGCGTCGAGAGACGTCGCCGCCACCACGTTCCTGTAAGGCATCGAAGATTAGAAGGTCGACCTTGCCATCTATACTGGCGCGGAGGAAACGACTGGAATAGGAAGCTGCACGCAAAATGCACGGATATAAATGAAACTTATTGATAAGAAATCGGAAGCGGACTTGGCGGAATTGGACGAGAAATACAGTTCACGCGGTAACGATGGCACGGACGTGAAGAGGTGGTTAGAGCGCAACCAACAGGAACTACAAAACGTACAGTCAGCCCCCGAGTATGGTAATAAAACGGGCTAGCTGTGCTCGCCAGTGGAGACTGGCCCTGGCACCAATGATGGTACAGTTCAGCCGTTAACGTGCGCACCGAAGGATTTCACCGCCACCTCTGCTGCTAACGACGGAGTGCTAACTTGAGTAGGATATGCACGACACTATTTATGGAGACCTGTTTGAATCTACCCAAGAGTTTAACATCACCCCTAAAGAATTCGCAATCGAGTCCTTGGCCGTGACAGGTATGCCACGCAATAATGATGATGACGAACAATCTGTGGCCGTACTGGAACAAACGTCTATTATCGTCGACAGTAGGTGGCATGTGAACCTGCCATGGATGGAACAGTACTGCGAAATGCCTGTCAGCTACCAGAATGCACTGACACGGTTGAAGGTCATCGAGAGAAAGACGACCGCAAGTGTAGGATTTGCCGGCAAGTACACAAATAGGGCGAGTCATTTACTTGAAAACGATCATGCGAAGAAAGTAGAGAACACACAAGCTGCCGCTCAGACGTGGCATTCACGACACTACAGTGTTGCTAACCCGAATAAAGCAAAGCTACTTCTGGTCTTTGACAGTGCTACAACGACTAAAGGCCTAGAGGACCAGGAATGATTTGAGAATACTAGGGAGAAGAGTTCCAGATAAGCCCGTAAGAGTCCATGTGATGACCTCATTGATTTTACTCATTAAGCATGCGCAGTGGACGTCATTCAGTCAAGACATACTCTTGTCCCTGGTACCGGACAACCGGTGTATAGTCCAGATTGATGGCCACGTAGATTTCCCATCAGATTCGAAGATGTCCAGAATGCAAGACGAACCTGGCGCCCAAATGGCTCATCGCTAGAACCCTTTTCACCCACTGCGGCTTGGACCTATTCGGACCAACGGAGCACAGTTGACGTTTATCGCTCCCGTCAATCCACATTGGGGTGGGGCTCGGGAGAGGCTTATTGGTCAGAATCAACACTGGAACTTTTAAGCGTACGGCGGCTCGCGTCGTTCGAATCCATGTTGGTTTGGAGTGTTGAACCAGCACTAGGGTGGAGACTGTTAGCGACGCGATCTCCTTGGAAGCTATTACATATTTTTTTGTAGACTTTTGTTTTAGGCCTTGTAAATGTTGTCACTTTTATGTCCGCACGGTAACATTTTCTTTTAATATAATGTTCTTATTTAACCATCCCTCCCGTCGTTTTATTCTCACCCCGGCGTGTGGTGGACCTGCGGCCACCGCTTACAGATTTGTTTCAATTTTTCATAGCGCAATGGATCGACATGATTTTTTGCGCGGGTAACACCGCGGGGCGCAGCTAGTATATATATATATACGAGTATATATACTACTTTTACGTAAGTTATTATAAGTTGTGCTACTTTATTTACGTTGTTGAACTTCTATCTAATAACTAAATACTTGTTTGTATTAATAGATAGTGTCATAAATCTAGGATCATATTTATATGATCCTCATGTGGTCAATGCCATAGATAGGTATACGATAATTTAATATGCCCCTAAAGTAAAATATCGAAACTAATTTTAAAGAGTATTTTATAATATACATTTAATAGCACCGAAATAAGCTATGCTATTCTTTTCGGCCACTTTGATAAAAAAAACCATTACTTACAATCTATTTTAGCCTTAAAGTTGCATGCAGACTTTTGTAAATGTTAAAAAAAAATATGATACAAAATAGATTTGTGGTTTCAAAGTAATCCTATAATAGTCAGTCTAAAAGTATCTAATTATATAAGAACCTGTATACACTTACATGTAATACATTAAAGCCAATTCCAAGTCACTAACAATTCCGCTGTGTGTGTACATTTCACAATATACTCGTACATCGCGATTTTTATTGATGTGGACGCGGCTTAAAAATATTATCCGGATTTATAATGTACCGCCGACCTTACATGTCTGAGATCAGTACGTCAAGTGCGGGACTACTCGAAATTAACCGTCTACTTTATTTTTTTAATCCCATACAAAATGTCTAAATACGGTAGACTATAAACTATATAGTTAGCTCGCACTTGACGTGCAGGGGTCACCGCATGCTCTCGATTACACGAATTTGCTGAGACCTGCAGTCAGCGCGTACGTTGCTAATAGAGAATCTTCTATGGTGGATATAACATTACTTTTTATGCCATAGATCGGGATACCATAATTTAAATGAACTTAATATAATCTATGCTACATTTACTTTTATAACAACATGTTTATATATTTTTTCATAGTTTCATATTTCACATAATGTATCTATTAAAGACTTTATATTAAAACAGCCCTGGATCTAGTTTGAGAATATCATTGAAAGCAACAAATGAATATTCACAAATGTACGTACAACAAGTCGCCGTCATTATACGTAATTAAATAATGTAAGTGCCAGAATAGTCTTGTAAGCACTATAATTAGCTCGACATGCACATTATAATCTACAATTTGCTGGGTTCATTCGTCAATTCTTTCAGCTCGGTGTCTGTTGGGTGATCATATTGATCGTCCACTGGTACAGCATCGTACATATTCCCCTGCAATTCTTCCTGAATGTCTCTCAACTGTTTTCCTTGCGTCTCAGTGATAACATAGTAGGTAAACACCGCACCACCGAACCCGAACGCAGCAAAAATCCAGAACACAGCACACGAGCCCATATAGTCTTTAACTTTTTGATAACACAAAGCCACAATGAATCCTAACGCCGCACCGAATATATTCAACGAAGTCATGGCGACAGCTTTGACGTTCAATGGAAATATTTCGCCGGGTATCACATAGATTAATGAATTGAAGCCGATGGTCGAAATTGTTTGGGCCATTATGATCCCTGCGAGAGGTACGAAAGACATCTTTAGTAATGTATCGGGATGGAGGCTGATGACGTCTTTGAGGAAGAAGAACTTCCCGACGAACGCGAGGGAGACGCCCGTGCCGATGAACGAGCCGATGAGTAGCGTACGGCGACGGACCCTGTCCACGAGTATTGAGGACATTAAACCTGTAAATGGAAAATATATAATCAGCTGACCCAGCAGACGTTGTTTCGTCCAAATCCTATAGAAAAAAAGACTAAATTTTTCCTGAATTTACCAATTTTCCGGACTACTTTCTATTTAATTTTTTTTTTGTACAAACCTAATACGAAGTAAACGAACTTATTAAAAATAATAGCGATATTTGTTTAGTTTAGCAGTGATGCGCTTACAAATGTACAGCATTTCATTTTCAGTTGTATTGATACCTATATGATTCATCTGTTAAAATATTTTGGTTATACCTTATATAACTGTTCCGAAAAACTAAATTCCAAAAACATGGGGTAACAACTTCTGTATTGTCACTCAATAATTAAGTCGTTACGATGACCACCAGATTGGCACAGTAGGTATTGACCCGGTGGGTCCTGGGTTTGAATTCCGGTGGGGGCATATCATCCCCAGTCCATTGTATTGTACGGTACCCATAATAAAAGCGTTGCTCAGCTTGGGACCGTATAGTTGGTGTGTTCGTCTGGCGATATTTATCTATACTAAAATGCTTTTCTTACCGACAACGAAGGCGATGGCGGCATAAATGATGAAAGCAACAGATATATCCATGTTTATCTTCGTGTCCTCGACTATCCACGCGAGATACTGCCTTATTATCACACCGCCGGTCAGCATTTGTGCTGTTTTCAGACCTGAAAATAAATTGGGAAGAATTTTGTGTGCCGCTCTACAAAGGCCCTTCCATTTGCAAACCGGGAGACAGTGGGTGTTGTTTTTCCAACTTCAATTTTCTTGAAATAAAAGTAATTTTACTGATTTTATCGCGTACATTTTATGTTTTGTCCTAACGTGATCGTGGTTGCTGTAACGCAGTCAAAACGTCGGGAACGTAAAAACATAAAATGAACGCGATAAAATCCGTAAAATTAGTTTTATTTCAATGTGTAGTATTCCCGGAAATATAAGAAATCAATATCCAATTTCTGTATTTGATTACATATTTTGCTCGCGGGTTTCGAGACTATTAGCTTTCCCGCGGGACTCGTCGAGGATTAAACCTCGAAGTGTTCGTTGGTCACCTCTGTGGATCCTGGCTTGCAGGAGTACCAATCGTGGGAGACGGTGTCGGCGGTAGAAGTGACCAAGAACAAATAGACCTTAAGCCTGATGTACACAGAGAAATAACACATATATTTATCCATAGCTAATGCCCGTATTCGGTGGTATAAATGGGATGCATATATGAAAAAAATGTGCGCCGCTTTGCCATGCGAATAACGACTTACCTGCAGCGATGACAATAGCCTTCCTGTACTGTTTTCCCGTGAACAGCTCCTTCGCTGAGCTCGGAGGGGTCATTTCTTTCCTGACATCACCGTCGAGTACCATCAACTCGTCTTCCAACACCTGCAATAAGATGAATTAAGATACTTGCAATATACAAACTCCATTGACAGCGTTAGTCAATCGTACGCAATAAAAAAAAAGATACTTGCATATTAATTTCCTTTACGCGACTACTACACATTGATATTAAACTAATTTTAAGTATTTTATCGCGTCAATTTTATTATTTTGTTCTCATATTACCTTCTCGTTTTTACATCCACGCAGTTTCCTTAACGACTTCCTGGCTCCGTCCAAGTTCCCTTGCTTCAGATAATAGTAAGGCGTCTCTGGTATCCAAAAACATACAACAACGTAGAACAATGGCAAAGCCACGAGCGAGTAATTCAAGGCTTCGTAAGAGATAAAGGGGCCTATGCACATAGTGAGGAGCATTCCTAACTTAAACGCGACCGCCGTGATGAGAGACAGTCTGCCTCGGATGTCCTTGTCTGCTATCTCAGCGACATAGATCCCAATTACCTGGAAAATGGAGAAATAATGTTACAATGACCGCCGTCTCTTTTCCTCGTTGGGGGATCTAGAGTTCGACAATACTACTCAATGGTATTTCAACGCGTAGTAACGCAGGACGGCACTAGGGTTGTCGACCCTACTGTTACTATAGTATTCTAAAATATGAGTGGCCGACTAAAGTGGCTTCAATTAAAAAATGTTTACTGGCTGATATTTTCAAGTGGGCGTGGATGGCGACATCCGAATCTTAAAGGCTTAGCATACCCTGTCTATATCACCTGTATAGACGTATTCGGTGACCTAATACTATGAAGCTTTTACGAAGACATTGCGGTCATAATGTATGGAAAAACGTGCGGTGCTTTGCTGTGTGAATAATGACAAAGGCAGAAAGAGGAAAATACGGAGGCAGGTATACATTACTCACTGTACTAAGCATGCCTGTCCCACAGTTCCATGTGAACGCGGTGATGTAGAGCAACCACGCCTTCAATGCAGACGCGGCGATCACCTACAAAACGACGAAAATATTTTACGAACAGCTGTGTCTTCTACTTCGCACGCGACTTTTGACCATCCTGGGGAACCATAGCATTTACATGGCTATTTTTTTCTTTGTATTCTTTGACCAGTCCCCCGATTTGCAACCTTAATACAACCTTGATAAAGACTATAATATTTGCATTTAGATAATGTACAGGATCCCTAGTTATCTTCAAGCAAATGAACAACTTGCCATACAATATTTTATGTGGAATGTAGACCCTAGCGACTTGCGACTGGTGACTAGCTCGCTAGCAGGTATCCGCCACTCGCCGATCCTACCACAGCGCACGGCTATATGCAGTTGTTAAACAGTCTGAGCCGCAACGCACTTACAAGAGATAGAATTAACGAAATAAAAAGAGAATCGCATGGTTATATATTTTTTTAAACGGACAAATTGCAGCGGTGTTCGACCTGAAGTACACTTAATTGCATTGTAGCCAGAGTCGCTATTTAAACTTATTTGCGTAGTGAAATATCTGTTCGTAAGAACTATTATCTAATCTGTGTCGCTAGCTGAGGTCGTCAGGTCAGGTCGCTAGGGCTCTAGCATGCGTTCATACGCTTATAAACTCACAGTAGAACTATTACAACACGTTATATAAATTTGCGGGGCCTTACCGAGCCAGCAAGGATAGGTAGTGCACTGCCCAGAATAACGGCCCGCCTCCCAAATTTGTCCGCCACGAATCGTGTGACGAGCGAGCCCGCCGTAAACCCCACCGGGTACATCGACAGCATCACCGAAGTCTCGTTCTGGTTCACGAAAAACGAAGATTAAAAGTAATAAATCCGACTCGCCAGGCCGATCTTGGAACGACTTTTTAATTATTTTCATATTAGCTTGAAAGGAAAGAAACCAACGCAATTTTATTTCAAATCTATCATTCTATTGTGAATGGCAGTGGACATGCACAACTCACTAAACTGACTTGCGTGGTTATATGAATATGGACAAGTTCTAATTTTATTAGTTCGGTACTGATTCGTATAATTTTCTAGAGTAGTATTGTGACAATGGCGTTGCGTACTAACATAGTGATGATGTTCCTGGCAACACATAACAATTATAACCACTTTCCTTTATAACATCAGTGCATTTATAATGTATAAAAAGTTGTCGGCAACTCTACAGGCGATCCATCCTGAAGTGATGAACACCATACCATAGATTAATTTAAATATAAGATTAACAACCTCCATGAATTAAATGCGTAGCTCGATATTTCGACAAATAGCTTTTTAAATCTGGTGGGTGCCACAGAGCAAGCTCTTTATAAATTGCAAACATTTTCCGCGAGGCGCTGGTAGTAGCATACTATCAGACCACACAATAGATGGCGCTGTCTTACAAAATAACCATCAATATTAATATCAGAAAAGCCCAATGTACTGGGCTCCAAGTCTGCTAACACAATCGATTCATAATCGAACAGCAACCGCATAGTAACTGTCACTTTTAACAGATATTGCATGGGATATCTGTTCTATGAGGGGCCCAGATCGTTTGCATATAATTTAATTTACTATAGTATTTTTTTATGTGTAGGTAGCATAGTTTCAAACATAGAGAAAATAACTAAGGTTTATATCATGTGGTGACCTAATATTTATATCAATAAAAGATGTTAACTGTCTGAGGTCTAAACAAAATTATTTATTCTTGCAACTCAATGGTCAGGCTGCTTATTAAGCATGTTTCAGTTTTCTGCTGTTCTATTTATATCACTTGTTATGACTAATTCCTGATAAGCCATTTTGTTTAAGCTTATGCCAGTATGTGGGAGTGTTTACAACTACACTCGTGTCGAGTTTTTCAATTCAATGAATTAATTGTTTGGTTTGGAGATTACTAGGAATCTTATGAATATTATTATTACTTCTGGGGGTCATAAGAAATTGGAGTGCCCATTGCCCAGTGCCCCCACTACTAGTTCTCCCGGCGAACTTCGTACCGCCTCATATGAAGAAATGAATTATCGTTATCATTATTTTTTAATTTTCCCATGTTTTAGCACTTATTCGGGGCAGAGACAAATTCAAAAAATCATAAAGCTCAGCCCACCCGCTCTTGATTTATAAAATCATAAAGCTCAGCCCACCCGCTCTTGATTTATAAATGGTGTAACTAACACGACTTTGTTTTATATATATATATATCAATATTATATTATACCAACCTGGTCGATTATTTTGGGAAGAAACATTTTCGGGCAGAATTTAAAAGCGAAAAGGCATTTATTAATAATCGTAACATGATTTCTATAATGACTATGTCTACATACTTATAAGCACATACAAGCTATATGTGGGATATAGGATATTACTCACTTTGTTTATGTCGACTCTAGTTTCATTGTTCTTGAATTTCGTCAGCACCACCGTGGGCCAAGCGGACGATACTCCAAGCGACAAGAATGCCGTTGATACTGAAAGTCAAATAAGACTGAATATGTTGGTACCTATACCTTCTTCTACTTAATATGCGCCTGGGCAACTTTCGTCTATTTGAAATAAAACTAATTTTGCGGATTTTCTTGCGTTAATTTTACGTTCCCGACGTTATAATGACGACATTACAACGTTATAAACGCGATAAAATCCGTAAAATTAGTTTTATTTCAATGTGTAGTATTCGCTTAAATATAAGAAATGAATTTGGTCTATTTACCAAAATACGAAAGGCGCATAATTAGGTACACAAATTTGTTATGACTGTGGGTACCTTACAATAATGATGGATCTCCACTGCGATGGTAGCGCACACATTATGGTTTTAGTAAGTACCTAGATGCTATAATTATTATCTGACTTACCGGATATTATCACTAAATAAAGAACCAATCTATTGCCTCGCTCTTGCTCCATAATTTCCAGATGGCGCTGCCTACCTGTGAACGAAATTAAAAATAAGTATTATTAGCAATATACATAACTATTTTTTCACAGATTAAAGTCTGGAGAAATTGAAAAATAACTTAGATTACTTTGAAATAAAACCTAGTAGGTATTCCGATTTAATAGGTTAGATTACTTATTAAACATTACATGATAAAGTTAATTGTAGTACCTAACTTAGTGGTATTCTATTTTTATTCGTTAGGTACCACTAATTAAACTATTTTCTTATAATTACCCTAAAATCTCAGACCAATTGACAGGCCATAATAATTTTGGTCTGCGTAGGTACTAAAATATCGAAGTACCTACAAGGGCGTCGCCAATTTGTAATGCCCGCGCGATGCGATCATGGCCCCAAGTCTGCTAACACAATCGATTCATAATCGAACAGCAACCGCATAGTAACTGTCACTTTTGACAGATATCACATACAATATCTGTCAAAAGTGGTGGCAGTTACTATGTGCGGTTGCTGTTCGATTATGCAATGAATCAATTGTGTTAGCAGACTTGGGGCCCTGATATAAAGTAGGCGATCGGGTGTAGTATCATTTTTGACCTTTTCATTATCTTTTATCGCATAATGTGGCTCCTACGTACTACTACTTTAAATAAAGTCGTACGTAAATTTCATATTTTCTTTTCCATATAAATAAATAAAGTTAAATTAAATAAAAAATAACGTAGGACGAGTGCGCTCTACACATTACTCAACTTTATCCGATATTTAGGATCGGACGGGATAGGATCGGAAACTACAGGACAGGAAGTACAGTTTTTTTTGGGTATCATAATCTGTTGAAACAGTAAATATAAAATAAAATTCCTATTAGGTTATGTTTACAGAGAAGTTATAAGTACATACATAAAAATGCTCGTAACTTTTGACTCACTTTTGTTGGCTTGTAATTTTTAGTAACATTTTAATTGTCTTGGAGTACAAGACCTTACACTTAGATTAACAGGTTAGGTTATACCAATTTACTAATAATAACTATGTACATACATATAACTAATGACTGATTCTTAATTACTACATAGATGAACTTACCGATTAAAGTTGTATAGTAGTTTTGTTTATTTGCGGAAACACAAGTCAAAACTCACGTAAACAAAACATTGCACAAATAAACATCATTACTTATAGGAATTTAAAAGTACCTATGAGCAGGTACTTATTACATTTAGTAATATTTATTACTAAATGAGATTATCGTATCGAAAAACACTAAAATTTAATTAAATATTCAGGACTGCGCGTGCAATAATCATCGTCCTTTTCTGTTCCCGAGCCGAGAGCCGACTAGCCGAATGAAATGAATGAAAATTGAACGAACGAACGAAACGTTGTGAATGAAAGTAAAACTACGGAGAAAGAATGGTGCCTGCCGTACAGTGTTACCAGATACACCGTAATTACCGTAGATGCACGGCAATTTTGAGCAAAACACGGTCTACGGTAATGAGCTATTACCGTGTTCATTTCTACGGTATTTTTTAATATTAATTACCGTGTAAATAATACTCAAATTCGTGCTTAAAAACTTGTGTTTTTATGAGTAATACTTAATTAGCAACACTGGTTGTTGCTGTTGAGGAAATCCCTAAGGATTTTATACTTGGCAGATCAAAATATAATCCGCCAAAATGTAAAAATAAATTGGTAGAGGCATTTCAATTCCTTCTCACGTTCATGTTAAACGTTCTGTCATTACCCTACTCTAATGATGCTTGTGAGAGGCTTTTCAGCCTAGTAAATTATATCAAATCTAAAAAAAAATACACTGATTACGAAGACCATAAAGGCAAATATTTTTAGTTCAACAATCCATTCGCCGAAATGAAAACTGTGTTGATTTTATACCATCAAATGATATGGTTAAAAAAATGACTTCGTCGATTTATGACCGAGAAGTAGAACTTTTGGAAGAATAGTTTTATATATAATAAATAAATTTTAAATAAATTAACAATATAAAAGGATTTTTTTTTAAATCGACACCGTAACATACACGGTAATTTTAAAATAAAATTAGGGTAATTATACTTAGAACACGGTAATTTTAGTCTGCAGACACGGTAGTTTAAAATTTTCATCTGGTAACACTGCTGCCGTATATATTTTCATTCATCAACTTGTCGTTGGCAAAATCATCGGTAAACGATGGAGCCATAAAAATCTATTGGAATTGGAATAGGTGCCATATATGTAATACTATTTCACATATAAAGTATATCTATACATATAAATAAAATTAGAGTGTCTGTTTGTAATATTAAAATAACCGCTTTTTACTAAATGCATTTGTATACACGGTACCTATACCAAAACAACCTTTTTTAAAATTTTTGTCTGTCTGTCTGTCTGTCTGTCTGTTATCTCTGAAATGGCTGTGTAATCTCTGAAATGGCTGGACCGATTTTGACGGGACTTTCACTGGCAGATAGCTGATGTAACAAGGAGTAACTTAGGCTACTTTTATTCTAGAAAAAAAATAGGATCTCTCGAAAAAAAATTAAAACCAATGTTGCAGCGCTGCGCCTGATTAAGTTTGATAGCAACAATCTGCAATGCGTCCCGCGGGATCAGAACGAGAGCAGGCTGTTGCCAACGGTTGAGTCTTTGTTAAATACCACACGGACGAAGTCGCGGGCAACAGCTAGTATATAATAAAATGTATGTACCGAGGGGGCTCGATTTGATTAAACGTAAAACAAGCATACCTGTTGGGTTCAGTATGGTTTATAATCACGAATACATTATCACGCCTGTATAGGGTATACAAGGAGGAGGAGGAAGGAGTAGGCAGGGTGCTATTTCGCTAATGATGTTTTAGACCCAATTTAATAACAGGTTCGCCACCTCAATTCCTCAATGCGAGAGGGATTCGGGCAATATTCGAATTTCACATATCTTTTTTTATCCTTGAACAAATAGGTACGTACTCTACTTACTTAAAAAAGGTTTCTTATTCTTTTTCCTCGTGTAAACAATAAAAGCATCTAAAAGTCAGAATCTAGCACCCGACCGCCGATCTGCCGCGATAGCGATAGCCATAAGCGATAGCGATAGCAAGAGACAATGCATTGCTTTCATTTCCGATACAGTAGCCGTCATACCGCCCGCTAGAGGCGCTGTTCAATTCTCCATAAAAAATTACCAAATACGTAGACTATAAAGTATACAGTTAGCTTACGAATAATCTTGCAGTTGACGTGCTTTACTTACTATGTGAAATGTGTCTCAAAACTTGCACATCCACTGTACTGCACTCACGGAGTAAACGACCACAAGTAACAGTTATATAAAACTTGCACGAAATATATACGCTCAAGATCGATAAGGAGCCAATATATTATAGTCGGTTAACTCCCTATAGGTAATGCTGTAAAGTCCCTAATTTTATAATGCAGCTTGATACTACGCGTGGACTTCCGGTTTTTGCCTATCTCGGGGAACCCTTTCATTCTACGGCACATTTTTTTTATCTATTTAAAAGCTGTCGCCATACCCTGTTTCAGTAAAATTGTCGAGGTACCTACTATCTCTATGGTAAATTGCGTCATAGTTATTAGTACCCTTTTTCATTTCAAATAATATTATATACATACAAGAAGCATGATGCTATATGTGTATAAGGATATAGATTGCGCTCATGAATTTTATTAGCGTGTTCTAGTTATGTAAAGATAAAGAAAGATAATTCGTAAAAACCCACCACGCCTGCATTCCCAAATGTGGGTATAGTTCCAGTTCAGTTCCAGTTCCATTTCAACCAAATGATTTATGAACTATCTTTCTCCTAGCTGATTATAAAGGGAATTCTGAATTTTGTCATAAATGAGTTTAATTGAGGTCCAAATACAAAAGTGCCTACGCACCTATTGTCTATAATATATTAAAATTAAATAATGTTCTGTTCGTTGGTAAGTAGTAGTAAGTATAACTTGAGAACAGCTGAACAGATTTAAGTCATTCTACTATAGTGGAGTTAATTAATGTAACTGTATAGGTAATTTTTTATCATTTATACTTATGTATTATATTCTTTTTTAATAAAATTTGGAATGGTTGGTTTGATCTTTATTGTTCTTTTTGTGAATAGAGCAGCTAAAGCGTTCTCTTTCTTGATCTTAAGAGCAGCTCGAGCAGCCAAAGCAAAGAGTATTGTAATATAGATTGAAAGCCAAACGTTAACTTGACCTATAGATAGAAATCTATGGATAGAAACGATCTATGTAAGTAAGTAAAACTGTGGTGAGACTTTACATTCTTTATGGGCAACGATATTTTACGTTGTCTATGATCAAAGCGAAAGTGTCGTGTGGCATTGGTGTATCTTCATGTTGAAAGTACGCTAAATTATATTCTATTATATAAATAGCAATGTCGGAACATGTGTTACCGGCCGAAGAGCCGATAAGATTCATATCTCCTATTATTCAAGATAATCCTACAGGATGGGGCCCGTGCGAAATGCCGGAGCAATTTCGGGACATGCCTTACCAACCTTTCAGCAAAGGCGACCGCTTAGGCAAGATTAGTGACTGGACGGCTGTGCAAGATAAGAAATATCAGAGTAAGTTCATCTTACTTACATAAGCTCCACTTAAAGCGTAATTAAAAAGCCAAACACTGGTTCCATTTGAGGTTATGATGACGTTTCTTCATAAATTAGTTCTTAGGTGTATAATCATATGGTCCAAGACTGTGTGAATATAGTCTATCTGACAACATGGGTCATACGTACCTCTACTTGATCCTAGCTTTCCCCTTTTTACTATTGTATCGGGGGGGTTTCCAGGGTACTCTGTTTGGACTGATTCCTAATATTTACTCGAAGTGATTGCCATTTACCCACGGATACCCAACTAGTGGGACTTCCAGTCACCCAAGGGTAAGGCGTCGTCCTAATTGGCTAACAATCACACAAGCAAACAGGGCCATTTTGTTGTGCGATGAATATTAATACTGTGCTCATGCAATAACTTGCCAGCTTCAGTTAGGACACAAAATAATTTGTGTATTTAATCCCACACACAGACACAGGACGATGCCTTAGACTGTTGACTGACCTGTAGGAATAAACAAAGATGTAAGAATAACACCAGGGGCCACTTAATTTACCTCTCAACCATGGGAGGATAGATTTAATCATGTCAAGGGTCCACCACACCTATGATTGGGCTTTTAAATTAGGCTACTACTTTCTCCTTTTTTTTGTGTGTAACAAACCTCAATGCTGACGGTTGCAACTGATTGATGTACTTATGTACCAAATTAAATTATAATTATTTGTAGACTAAATAGCATGTCTACAAACAAAAATGGATACAGGAATAATCATAACATAAAAGATAGCTGGGTTTTATAATCATATTGTCATAACTAAACTCCCTAAACATATTGAAATAAAACTTATTCTTAGGATTTTATTGCGTTAATTTTCTGGTTTTACATTCCCGACGTTTCGACTGCTTTACAGAAACCATGGTCACGGGAGGACTGAGGTGTTAGACGTCCTAGTGTCAAAGTTTGAACTGGGGGCATTAAAATCCTTAAAATAAGTTTTATTTCAATGTGTAGTATTTGTGTAAATATAAGAAATCAATATCCCTACACATATTTTGAATTAGTTTATTTGTTTTTCTTCAGACAAGTATGCATCCCAGTTTGGCGCGGGTTCATCGTACGCGTACTTCCATGATGAGGACGAGAGTACGTTCCATCTGGTAGACACTACCAGGATACAGAAGCCGCCATATCAGCGCGGGCGTGCGCGTGGCCAGCGTGGTCGTGGTGCCAGGGGGGCTCGCACTCCCGGCGGAATGACTACGTTGAATAAGGTACATATCTGGCACTGGGGTCACCTCACTTCACCAGGTTGTAGCAGGTGATGGTATTTGTCCTAATGTACTATGGGAGGCCTGTTGCCGATATTTTTGGCTTCCTCCCGATGCGACGACGATTCGAGTTATAGTCCAATATTCTGGCCCAGTGTAGGTTGGAGACTTCACAAGTCTTGGAACATGTGCTAGAATCTTTACAATGTTTGCCTGACTTTATTTATTTATTCTAGCATTTTAATTAAAGCAGTATTTGACTAATAACTCGCAGTATTGTTGTAATTTTGTGTGCTCTTTAAATTCTAGCAACGTGACCGCAAGGTTGGCAAGCGGTGGGGCCAGCGTGGCGCACCCATGAAGATCCGTGACGCGTCAGTGACGGTGCGCCCCGCGTGGACCACCATCGAAGACATGGACTTCCCACGCCTTGCTAAACTCTCCTTGCCTGGCATTAAAGACGGTACCTACTAAAACTTGTTCCGGACTGATTTGCTTCCTATAATCAAAGACCTCTGAATCAATGTCACAGTAACTGTGTCTACCATGGGGTATATATATATACAAAGAAGGAGATGTCTTAACCAACTGTGCACTGTGATTCCCAGTAAAGCCCTGAGGTCATTACAGTGGGTGTGGACTCGAACAGGCTAACAACTCTTTGTTCAAGCAATAGCTTGAACACAGATGGCGCCACATTATATACGCGTCCTACACTACTAGTGTAGGACGCACGCTACAGACAACTGATTGCTAAACCACGTCAAACCTCGACATAGACAATGCGTTTAGTTAGTGTTATTCGCCTTTAGATGGAAAATATAGGAGTGGGTGGGGCCCAACCTACTCCTCCACCCGCGCATTGTCACGCATCCAACTCCTACAACAGTCCTACACTCCCCCCAAAATCAGAGAAGCTTTAATCGATCCCGTAAACAGAAAGAAGAAAAAATCATTGTAAAGCCATAAAACACTATTATGTGACTAAAAAATGTTTGTTACCAGGTGAGGACATTGTCTGCTGTGGTACCCTGGAGTACTACGACAAGGCCTACGATCGCGTGAACGTGAAGCATGAGAAAACACTGCAGCGTATAGACCGTATCTTCCATACGGTAATCATTTTATTTTTTAAAACAATATGACACATATCATGTAACTCGGCAAAGGGTTGGTGACATTTGTATCCAATGCGCAGCCGGACCAAGGGCATATCACGTAGCACAAATAGACCCAATGCCCACCCAGCAATGATTGTCAAATCAGATTCACCTGGCACCCGAAGATGGCTTCCGCTCCGTCGTAGCAAACCGAGTCGAAGATCGTGCGATTTGGACATGGTGGTATAGCTGGCGGGGCGGCCGCTATGCCCCAACCATTATTGTCAGGATCTTGCATAGATCTTACGTGCTCCGAAAACTCTCATAGTGCGTTGCAGGATTGTATGAAGAATTTTCAATTGTTCTGAATGTCGTCTACAACGCCATCTGTATAGCTTATGGCGCGGTTGAAGAGGTCACTACAGACGTAAAGAGGACGCCTAAGCCCAGAAGTAAAACATAAAACTTCATATATATATCATATGATAATGTAAGATCCTTTTAAGTATGTATTCATTCCAGGTGACCACAACGGACGACCCTGTGATCCGTCGGCTCAGCAAGAACTTGGGCACAGTGTACGCGACCGACGCCATCTTGGCTACCATCATGTGCTGCACTCGCTCCAACTACTCCTGGGATATTGTGATTGAAAAGATCGGTGAGTCGAGAAATCTTTCTAGCATTGTTTTAATTAGTATACCTACAAGTTTTAATCATGGTAGCGTAAACGGAAAGGGTACACTTAATTCCTATAATAAAATGATGTATAGGTTTAAAATGCTATAATTTTAAACGCGCAATTAAAACAACTTCTTGATAACCGAAGCAAGCAAGTGAAACCACCTGATTTACGAACGTATCCAGTTTGAAGTTATATTGCAGTTCTAAGTCTAAATTAATAATTATTTCTTATTTAAAATCACATTGCGATAGATTTCCATTATAATATCACGCCAAAACCAATTTAAAAATGCTGAAAATCAATGCATATAATAAATGAACATATTGACGGAAAAGGAGGTTCTAGAATTATGACTTAAATTTATGGTATCAGTTTTCGTAAAGAAGCCAGTTACAACCTGTATATTTGGCAAACTGTTTTTGCTCTATAATTTTATTTTATTTGTCTCGCGGTCGGAAGCTGTCGTCTGAGTGTAAATTGACCTCTAGGGTTATTATCTCTTATCTGTATCGTATCCATTAGGGGACAAGCTGTTCTTCGATAAACGTGACAACACGGAGTTCGACCTGCTGACCGTGAACGAGACGTCCGTGGAGCCGCCCACCGACGACGGCAACTCGATCAACTCGCCGCGCAACCTCGCGCTCGAGGCCACCTTCATCAACCATAACTTCAGCCAGCAGGTGCAGTCAGCATTATAACTCTTACTGACTTTTTCATACATTATTTCCAATGAATTTCGTAAAACCTTCCTTATCGCCCAACTAAACGCCATGAAAAAATATGTGCCAATTTACGTTTATCGTCTAACCCTTTTTATAATTGCACTTTTCTTCTGAAAAATGCTTTGTATTTCCATTGTAAATAGATTGAAACTGCTATGAATTTAAAGAAATGTGGTGTATTGAAGATATTTTCGTTAATGGTATTTTATAGTATATATTGATACTTCATTCAATGATGGAATTTAATTAAATAAGGTATTTATGAAGTACTCCATTTGAGTTAATAAGTGAGCACACACATCTCATACGTAGTAAGTTTTAAAAGTCTAAGTATTGAATATTGTTTTGTCAGGTGTTGAAGTCTGGAGCGAACGAGGCAAAATACAAGTTCCCGGAGGCCAACCCGTTCGTGTCCGAGGATGAGGGCGAGGTGGCGTCGGTCGGTTATCGCTACCGCAAGTGGAACCTTAACAATGGTGTCGTAAGTAACATATTACATAACATTCCGTGTGTTAATCAAAACGAATCTAGGATATAGTGGCACAAGGTCTATATTACTTTTCGATTGGCTAACCCTTTCATCACTATGGTTTATAACTAACCAATCAGGTAAATTTATTTCAGCTATCAACAAATAAGTGTTTGAAGTCGAGCTCAGGAGGCACTGCAATCTTTTTCTGCTATAATTTTCTAATCAAGTTTGTGTACCTATTTGCTGTGGTGACGCATGCTGGCAGATATTCGGCAAAAAAATTTTTCACAGCCATTTGTATTTTAAAAAGAAACTTGAAAAAGCATGCCTATGGTTGTTGTTACGTGAAAATCAACCAGAATTTATTTTAAACCTCATTTAAAACGAAGATCAATCAATGGGTTTTTTAAATTCAATTAAACCTTTTTTAGTTTTAAAAATGGCGTTCCTTTCGTTAAAACAAACAGTTTTAAAAATGGCGGACCATATCTCGGGAAATGCTTTATAAGACCTAGACAAGTGTATCAACTAACAATTGTGTCATTAAAGGTGCTGGTCGCTCGTTGCGAACACGACGCGGTGATGCAAGGGCCCCAGAATGAGACCCAGTTCCTGTCCATCAAGGCGCTTAACGAGTGGGACTCGAAGGTCGCCAACGGCGTGGAGTGGCGCCAGAAACTCGACACCCAGCGCGGCGCGGTGCTGGCCAACGAGCTCAGGAACAACTCTTGCAAGCTGGCCAAATGGACCGTTCAGGTATGTCTGCGAGACTATTAAGAAGAAGACTAGGTGATTCAGAAATGGTATACCAAGTCTTGAGCCTGCGTTTCTTTAGCGAGTTTGTAATCATATGCAACATTATAACTAAGACTAGCTGTTCGCCCGCGTGGTATTTAACAAAAAGTTTTTCTAAAATAAAGTAGTCAAGTTACTCCTTGTTACATCAGCTATCTACCAGTGAAAGTCCCGTCAAAATCGGTCCAGCCATTTCAGGCGCAGACTCAGACAGGCAGACAAAAATTGTAAAAAATGTCGTTTTGGTATATGTACCGTGTATCCAAATGCACTTAGTAAAAAGCGGTTATTTTAATATTACAAACAGACACTCCAATTTTATTTATTTGTATAGATGTCAATTTTAACACCATTTTATTATGCGCCCGAGTATACCCCTGTATTGACGTGTGGTGTCGACGTGGTGCGCAGGCGCTGCTGGCCGGCTCGGACCAGATCAAGTTCGGGTACGTGTCGCGCTCGCTGGTGCGCGACAACTCGCGCCACGTGATCCTCGGCACGCAGCAGTTCAAGCCGCACGAGTTCGCCGCGCAGATCAACCTCTCCATGGACAACGCCTGGGGCATCCTGCGGTGCATCATCGACATCTGCATGAAGCAGAAGGACGGTGAGACACTTCGTAACCTAAACTTTTTTATTTTAAAGACTAGCTTTTGTCCGCAGTTCCTTGAAAGTTCCAGTCAAAGTCAAATCGTTTATTTCGTATAGGCCTACGGGGGCACTTACAAATTGTCAATAACTTTTTTCTTTCTTAACTCTACAACCGAATCGGAACCCTACCTCGACTGAGGGATCCGGCGAGAAATTCAGCAGGCTTGTCTGTTTTTTAAATGCCATTATTTTTACAAAAAAAGGTAAGCTCCAGTGTGTTGCCATGCGATGCGCACACACCCTACACTATATATAACCTAGCCTTTTAGCACTCAGGGGTAAAGTATCTTTCAAAATCCGATCAAGTTCCGCAGAATACCCCCATCGAACAAACTCACAAACTCTTCCCCTTAATAATAATAACAAACAGCACTGTTGCTATGCCATGTAGCTTTGAATCGGAGAAATAATTTTCAGAATCAGATAAATCCATCCAATCTCAAAAACTTTACCAAATTACAATATTTACCTCTATATCTATACTAATATTATAAAGAGGTACCACTGAGCATTCCATCCAACTCACACGCAACTAAAAATATTTCAAATGATCACTGTACACGCTGATATTATTTCTTATTCTATATATACAATGCAACTGCATTCGATTTCACATAGTGCTCCCAAATCGATCGTTCACTTTTATTTCCAGGCAAGTATCTGATTATGAAGGACCCCAACAAGCCGCTGATCCGTCTGTACGACATCCCGGACAACACGTTCGAGTCGGACGCGTCGGAGGAGAGCGGGGACGAGCCCGCCGATACCCCATTTGCCCCACTTTACTCGTACGGAAACACCAAGAGGATTTAGACTCACGCCGAACCAGGTTTACAATAATTTATTTGTATTGTAAAGTCGGAATTCTACATTACATTTATATATCTTCCCGTAGTGTGGCGACTTGGGCCGCCATTATAATAAGTTTCCAATTAATCAGTATGTATTTCATATTTTTATTCAGCCGAATACAATTTTATGGACACATTTTGATTTTTATTTTGTATCTTCTATACAGCTATTTGTCTAAAATCCTATCAGCTAATAAAATCTTAGATCAAAATAGAAACAAACTTAAACTTAGGTAAGTATACTTGTCTTTTACTATTTAAAAAAAATACAATTTCAATCTTTGGGTAAAGAATTATGAATAAATGCACAAAGTAGCTATTTCATGAAACATTTGTTTCATTAATTTTATTTTGACTCGACGCCTCTTCCAAGATTTCAGTATTCAACGCTGTTTTCTCCTCCACTCCATCATTATTTATCTCTTGTTTATCCTGAATACTATCAAGAACTTGTTCCAGAGTTTTACCCTTCGTTTCTGGCACGAAAAAGTATATAAATATTAACCCAACATACCCAACTAATGCGAAGGACCAGAATACTGTGTAGTGGCCGAATGTGTCTTTAACTCCTTGATAACACTTTGTTACGAAGAATCCAAGGACACAAGCCAACATGGTCGCCGCACTGGATGCGACTGCTTTAACATTAACTGGAAACAACTCCGCTTGCATCACGTAAGGCAAATTACCCACGCCAAACGCATAGAGTATATTAAAACCTAACAATCCAACTAATGGTAGCCAGGATAACGTTTTCAATGTTTCCACGTCGACTCTAATCGTGTCTTGCAGCAAGAAGAACAGGCCTATTAGTGTCATCGCGATTGAGACACCGAGGCACGATATTAACAAGAGTATTCGTCGCCCGAACCAGCGCGTTAGGAATGTGGCACATATACCTGTAAAGGAAAATGTGATTAGTGTGAAGCTATAAATTGATGTGCTTATGACACTTTCATTGTGTATAATGTATCTACTATTTTTGTTGCTGTGTGGTTGCTACCGCAGTCGTAATGAAAATGGCAAAAAAAAATTATAGTAACCAAAGGGGGCATATTTTTTTTCATGTTTAGGGTAAGGTATGATGAATAAATGAAAATAATGCTGTATTTAAGAAAACAAAATACTTTCTTTACTTTGCCGTAATTATGTCATTACGCACGAATCACGAAGTTGATCCTTATAAGCTTTTTTTTTTTTTCAATTTTATTTAATGATGCAGTGTTACTTTTCATCAAAATCGGTCTCGAGAGTCCTTTAAGCATTTTTCGATATTTCCTACAGTTTCGGATTTGGCCATCCATGCCCACTTAAAAAAATCAAATGTGTAAAGTATTATATACTGAGTCCGCCGTCATCCATTGTACGGTAACCATAATACAAGCGTCGCTTACTGGGGATGGGACTGTATTTGGTGTGTTTGTCTGGCGACATTATTATAAAAAACAAATATTAGACATTTTAATGTGAACTGTCAGATCAGTACAACCGAATTTATAATTTATTTTACTAATTATAATACTTACCGGCTCCTAATTGCACGAATCCGTATACAATACTAGCGATTGGGCCAGATATAAAACCACTTTGTCTAAATATCACTTCTAAATATGACTGTATCACCAATATTCCGGTCATGTATTGAAGGAGTTTTAGCCCTGAAAATAATTGACAGTGATTTATCAAATAAGCAGTGATAGGCAAGTTTGTAGAACACTTGCGTCTGCAAAGAGTAGCAGGTTCAAATCCCGGCTCCGGCACCTCTGGGATTTTTGGATTTCACGTCCGAATCTCATTTTCAACCATAATTATCACATGGAAAACGAGGTAATCCCTCGGTACGACGTGTGAAGTCCACCAACACGCACTGAAACATCGTGTTGGAGTATGGCCTAAGGCCCCTTTCATTGAAAGGAGGCTCGTGCTAAGATCGAGACATTAAAAGTGGCTTATACATAAAAATAAATCAGAGTCGTGTTAGTTACACCATTTATAACTTAGAATGGATGAGCAGATTTTTATTGTTCTATCTTTAATTTGTCTCTGCCCCTAATAGCAGAGTAACTATTAAATTTTTCTCATCCGAAGCGGCATGAAGTTCGCCGGGACAGCTAGTTATTATATTATAGCCAAATAAAAAACTTGAACTTCAGGAAATGTTACATTATCTGTTTTTTTTAGGTGTAGACAGGCTTAGATAAGACTGATAACAGTCAAAACCTTGGTCATCGTCATCCCATCATAAACACATGTAGGTATCAAAAATATAAGCAAAATGTAGCGCGAATGTTCATCATAGTATAGTTTGTTTGTTAGTCTACATTATTGTGTGCATCTCAGATTGCCTCTATTTGCCCAAAACAAGGTTGTGTGAATGATAGTGTACCTACAATAATAGGTACATGATTATACCATTAGATACTTTGTAAATAGTGTAAGCCATATTTACATATACTTTAAAGGCTATAATTTGGTCGTGTCTATAGATTGGATATTTCTGGAAAAACAATTGGTATAAAACATTTTTTTTCGGATTTTATCGCGTTAATTTTATGTTTTACGTTCCCGACGTTTCGGCTGCGATACAGCAACCATGGTCATGGTAGGACTTATACAATCCGAAAAATTAGTCTTATTTCAATGTCTGGTATTCGCGTAAAAATAAGAAATCGATGTATAAAACAATTGGTATTAATTTTTTGGTACTACATAGGTGTGATCCACCATTTTGGAATTCTGTGTCCGTCAGGCCATCCGTGCAATACGGCAAAACTACTGGACAGATTATGGTGAAACTGAATAGCACTTGACGTACGGATATAACTTGTATACGACCTTTATATCCTCAGAACCATTCGATATAGTAAACAAAAATATATTGTCAAATGTAATGTAGGTATTTACCTAAAACTATGTACACTGCCTTCCTATATTTAATGTTGGTCAACAATTCTTTGATCGTCGTCTTATTCTCCATGCTCTCTCTCACGTGCGCTCTTATAACTCCCAATTCTTCGTCAACCCACTGAAATACAGACTTGTATAAGGTATATAGACAGGCAATTAAATTATATCGATATAAAATTAAGTTCGGTAGCGGTATATGCGTGAGCGCAGGCTTTTGCTCACCTCTAGCTTCAAGAAAGATATAAACATGAGTTTATGATAAATCAAAAAAATATTCCAAGCTTTTTTAGGCTCTTACCTATGTATACCTTCGTTGGGGACCGTAAAATTACTACGTTCGTCTGGCGATATTATTATTATAGTGGTGCCTTCAAGTGACTTACAAAATTGAATGTGATGTAAACAAAAAAAATACCTTTTCATCTTTAGTTCCTTTCAAAGTCATAAACTCTTTCCTAGCCGCTTCCACCCTACCGTCTTTCAGATGATAGTACGGCGACTCCGGTATCCAAATACACAATAGCACATATATAATCGGCAAACATAGTATTATGGCATTTAGTCCTGTGTACGAGACGAAGGGACCGATGCTGTATATGGTGAGGCTGCCGAGGTTGTTCATGACTTGTACCGTCATGCCTAATGCGCCTCTGATTTCTTTGTCGCTTATTTCTGTTATATATATCATTGTTACCTAAAAATTTACAATTTTCAGTGCTTGATAACCGCCAAGTCTGCTAACACAATCGATTCATAATCGAACATCAACCGCATAGTAACTGTCACTTTTGACAGATATTGTATCGGATATCTGTCAAAGTGACAGTTACTATGCGGTTGATGTTCGATTATGAATCGATTGTGTTAGCAGACTTGGGGCCCTGGTGGGATGTTTACTATAAGTTGGCGGTAAGGTAAGGTAGGTAAGGAACTTATAGTATACTTATACAAAACATCGTCAAAAAACCTGCATGTCTATGAAAATCTATCAAGAGTCGTGTGTTGTCCGCGAACCCGCACTGAGCCAGCGTGGTGGACTATGGCCTAAACCCTATCAGAGGCAGGAGGCGGGGAGGCACTTGCCCATTAGTGGGGACGCCCTCGCCCATCAGTGGGAACATTAAAAGGGGCTAAAAAAAAAAACTGTGTAACTGCATTGGGTATCAAAACCTGTAATGATTAGTGCAGATTATCAAAGAAACGGAACAATAACGGCGATAGGTATTTTTTTTAAATTAATCAGGTTATCATATACCTACTTGGCTAATACGAGTTGATCTTACCACAGCAATGACACCAGTAGCTAATCCCATCAGAAATCTCGCCACATACATCAGTTCAGGCACCACAGTGAATGTGTTGATGCTCTAAAATTATGAATAACATCATGTGAACACAAAATACTGATTATCTGCGAACGTGCTATCTAACGACACACAATGGTAGGTTTGTCGGATGATTATTTGGAGTTTAATTATCCCTAAGTAAGGATACTATAAAATAGCAAACAGTACATACCTACCTACAGATTGTAGTAATATGGTTACCTACTAGGTACTAAAAACTGAGAATGTATGTATATATATTTTTTTATGTAAATAATAGCAGTACAGAAATATGACAGTTGAACAAATCTAGATGTTTTTTTGCTAGGGGACCCTAGGCCTAGAATGGCCAATGGAATGTAAATGTGGGGCCTGATCATGACAGACGCGGATAAAGAATTTCGTTTCCAGCATTAGGACCATCTTCAATATTTTACAAGATGGTCAAAATAAAGGTGCTTCTTTCGTGAGTGAGGGGAGGGGGGGCAATAGCATCCTCCCCCCCCCCCCCCCCCCCCCCTGTATTCGCGCCTAGATCTCGAAATGTATTTATAGTGTACTCACAGCCCCTATGATAGCTGGTATGGCAGAGCCGAATATCGTCTTGCGACGGCCAGCGCGCTCGTTTAGTACTTGCCCGCAGTAGCAGCCCAGCAACGCGCCCGCCGAGTGCAGCGACACCACCCATGATGTCTGCGTCTTTTAATATTGACATTCACAAATATCTTTAGAAAGAACATTTTTTATATGTCCGCTGCCCCAGATCATTGGTCTAATCAAAATCCATATTATAGGCAATAAGGCAATACCTACCGACTTCCCTTTCGAAAATTTGCAGCTACTAGTGTCTGTTATTGCCAAACTTAGACGAAGAAATAATATAAATATAATCATAATAATAATATCGCCAAACTAGGTCGTCGTCAGGTAATTTATTGTAGTCTGAAATATTAGCTAATATTTGCCGAAATTTAAAATGTAAATGAGATAAAAATTAAGACCAAAAAAAATGTTATTTGTGCCTCCTATTGTTGAAAATACCTACATTTTAAAATTCAATGATGAATAACTATAAAACTTGTTAGCTTCGTACCTACTAATTCTAATATATAAAATCATACTTACATCTGTTATTATCACATTTGCTTCGCCATTATTGAACTTTGGAATCGCTGGAGAAGACCATGCCAGAGTCGCTCCAGTGAACGTGAATGCAAACGCCGCTAAAGGTTAAATTTAAAAAAAACTTTGTAACTCACAACTTTTAAATTTTCCCGCCACTTGGTACGCAAAACTCACCACATATTCCCGCCAAATACTGCACTTTTCTACTCGTTCTTCTGTTCATTATTAGGTTATATATTATTATAGGTAAATATTTTAGAAATATTAACGATAATTATATTTAAAAAATGACAAATTAAAATTTATTTCGAATTGTATTCACTCAAATTGTTATCGGCATTGTTACCATGTTGTGCGCTTGCGATGAATGACATGCATGTTTGTGTGGGTGGATAACAAAAACCCACTATGTGCGCATAGATGATTAAAATTCATACCTACAAAAGTAGATATTTATAGGAGATCGCCATTTTCATTTCTTCATGTCACATCCATTATTTTATTTATAATGTGTATTTATTGAATTTAATATTGCTATTAATTACTTGACACTGGCAAAATACCCGCTAAGTTGCGGGTGAGGCCATATTCATATCCATTTTATTTCATCGCATTTCATTTCGTAAAGAAAGAAGAAGAGATATTTATAGAAATGTGCCTTATCTACCAGTCATGTACAGACAGGCAAAAGTGTGACTGTAACCTAGTCGAGACGTCTTAATAATCATATACATACTCACCTACTTACCATACTGGTACTAGTAGGTACCAGTTTTTGCTATCGTTTTGCAGTGCAACACAAAACCCAATGGTCGTAGCGCAATGAAGTGTAAGCTAGACTTTAACAATAAGCTATCGAATAGTGGATACACCATTCAAATCAGACCGGATTTTTTAGCGTGATCCTCGAACAAATATACTTAGTTTGTTAAACAATTGTTTTTGATTTCGACAATGAAATCCATAAAACACTTACACAATGCTCATAGTATGAGTTTTTATCATAAATTACCTTTAAAATGTTTACATACATTAACCTGTAAACTGTAAAGTAAAGCAGTATTGCTTATCATTTAATCAGTGTTTGATTTTGCTTTAAACCATAGTAAAAGAATGTCTGTATGGTTCACGGTTCCAGCTGTCTAATATTTGCTATCACATATCCTGAAAACTTCTTAAATACTCAATATTACTTATCCTAATGCAAAAACTTAAAACTGTAATTTATTGAGCACATTTAATACCTGTAGGTAACATTAGCACACATGCTGTATAAATCAAAATAATACTGAATTATGTAATTAATGTCAACTTTATTCAACTTGGTATAAAATCCTCTGGCCTTTGCTCCATAATTTTTTTAATTTGCAAGGCGACAATAGGGTTATCTGTACAGACATCAGAAATGTTGTATGGCGGTAACACGGTGACATTGCCTATTACTATTTTATGTCCTGATTCTGTTACTGGCAGTAAATTATTCTTAAACCAAGCAACCAATTTAGTTTTTTTAGTTAAAATGTCTTCTTCTGAAACAATTGTGGCTTGTTTTCTCATCGGTTTAATGTCTGTTAATGATGGTACTTCAGTAATGTTGAGTATTCCATGACCAGGAATGAGTATTGGCTTTAAATTGTCTCCTTCCGATACTAATAATATTAAGCTGAAATAGAAGTGATTATCATTATGATCAATTCTATTGTTTTTTTATAAGACATCATTTTTATAACTTGATTAGCACATCTGGTAGCAATCCTGCTTTTTGTACTGAGGATCCAAGGTTCAAATTCCATACAATAAATAGGTACAATATATAAAATTTTAATTCTTGGCGCTAATAGCTTCACCACCATTAGATATTTTAAAAAGAATTGTGGATTTCTGGTAAAATAAATACGTCTTCATATGTGATTTTCTATAGAAGCAATATAACACACGAAACTAAGTAGTCACCTATGCGTTATAGGATCAAAAGAATGTACAAATCCTGCAAACGAACAATTCTTAATAATTTCAATTTTCACATGTTTGTCCACGAGTTTGAACAGCGATTCAGGGTCTTCTTTCAAAGAGCTGTAGTTTCCATTATCAGGTTCTTGCAATACATTCATTTTTAATCGATAGAATCCAATACTATAATATTTGTTTGTAAAGCTATTACAGCTTTTGTTGCTTTTTTTATTCACAATAATAAATCCTCTTTGATTTGTCTATGGTTTCATGCTAATTTTTTTTTTGTTTTTTTAAGCATTGATATCAATAAGGTATTTTGCCAGAGTAAGGTACAATTATCGACCTTCGCTCCAAGCTCGTAATATACATGAACATGCGTGCTACTCACCAAAACCTAACTAGTGTCTGGATCAATCATGCTTGATGCTACTCTCATATATTGCACTTCGACTGATTGAGGAAACACAAGTTATACAGTAACTGTTATAAATGGTATGTGAGCAGATTACAAAGATGTTTGATTTTAAGTGGAACTTCATGTTTTATTAGTTCATTTTTTTAAAGAATACGTAGGCTTTGGTGGGCTATTTAGGTATGAAGTTGTACACTGTGTTTTATTTTCCAATAAATGTGTTTATTTTACTTTTACCACCCTGTAATTATTATTCTCTCTAGCAACTTTGATGCTTTATTTTCCAGGAATACCCTTCATTTCAAAACATAAATTTGTGGCTCAAGAGAAAATAGTCTTTATGTTGTAGGTATTAAATTGGATAATCGTAAATAATATTATCAAGAAGTTTATCTTGCAAATCGCACGCTTACTAATAGACTGACCTAACTCAAAAAAGCTGATTGTTGGGAAATCGCAAAAACGTTTTGTCATTTACAACTTGTCTGACTTTATTACTTATATCTCAATGAAAATAGCATAATAATAATAAATTAAGAATTCTAAGAATAGTTGATTAAGTAATTATTGATACTAAAATGTAATTTTGAAGAAATTTTATTATTATTTATACTTTTATAGCTTTTAAAATTTTGTCCCTGAGATACGTCTGTTTATTAATAAAATCAATGATATATTTCTGTACTACTGATGACACTTTTTGTTATATGTCTGTATTTTATTAAACATTTCAATAAACCTTTTCTCTTTTATGTTATAAGTCTATACTTGATAAAATAATAACACATTATTTTTATGTTGTAAGTCTTTTACTGTGTATTTTAATTAAAATAAAATGGTCTGTGATACAAATAAGTTCCATAAGCAATTTATAAACTCAATATTAATAGGAACAATAATGAAAAAATGATAAAAAACATAACAAATTATCTAATCAATATTGCCAATAATATTTGGTAATCAATCAATATAGCAAATCTTATTTCGTTTTATATAAAAGTTTAATAGAAAAAGATATCAGAAAGTAAAGCAAGTTTTCAGTAAAATTAAATACAAATTAACTCTATCTATTTATATCACAAACAACAGTTCCTATTGCAATAAAACTGCTGTGAGTGACATAAATAAATATGACTAAAACAGTTATGATAAACACAATATAAAACATACTTATTTAAAAGAAATTTGTTTAGTATAGGAACTATGAAAAATCAGTCTCAACTTAAACTTTATTTAGCTAATTAGTAATCATTATTACCCATAGAGAAAGAAGACAAGTTCAAAAGATTGTTAATCAAAATGTCTAAAACAAAAATATGACTCTAAATATTATAAACTATGTAAGTATAATATAAACCAATCTTATATAATAGTTGTACTTTGAAAAGATAATCATGATCAATTATAAAATAATAATATCAATTGTATTACATAATTGTTTCATAATAATCTTTATAAAAATTTGGGATTAATTTTTTATTAATAAGCTCTTTTAAATCTTTCTTCTTGTTATCGCTGAGTGGTTGTTGGCCAGTGTATGCATTTACAGTGGCCAATTCCGTCAATGGTTTCATTTTTCTTCTTTTATTTCTTATGTTTATTTTTATGAAATCTTTATCGTTATATGATTTTTTTACATAAAATGTGAAGGGCTCACTTTTTTCGACCTTTAGCATTTTTATGTCTTTCCATGACAAAGACTTTTTATCTTCAGTATCCTTAAAATTGTAACCGAAATCTTCTTGGAGTTTTTTCAAATCTATAAAGGCATCGTAAGTAAGTTCGTGGACAAAAAATTTTTGGCCAGTCTTTTTGGCATTTTTAATAATTGCTACATACTGGTGGGGACAGTATATTGGTCCTGATTTTAAGTTCTTTTTTATTTCTTTTTCAATGAGGCTGTGAATATTATCGGCTTCATTTTGAGTGTGTCCCTTGATCAAAAATTTGTGTGTTATTGAGTTTATGTTAAGTTTGGTCACAGCATAGAGATAAAGGGCTACTATATATTTATTTTTATTTTGACCGGCGCAATTATCGGAATAAAGAATTAAATTTAAGCCATCGCCGTCGTTATCCCCCGATTCAATACAGAGTTTTTCAAAACAATCCAGTAAACAAGAGCCTATTTCATTTGCACCTCGTTTTGCATCCGTTTCATTCCAGAAATAGGAGTGTACATCGGTATAGGCGTCTTTGATTTGTCCATCCACTTTCTTATTTAAGAGCGTGACGGTAAAATTAAAACTATTTAATTTGGACTTGTAATAAAATGCTGAAGTATTTCCCCTTGGTGATTGTAATACAGCTTGTAGATCAAAAACCAACACTTTATACTTATCATTTATTTTGCAACGATCATTGTATTTCTCTTGGCGACTAAGTTTTTTTTCTTCTAAATGAGTTTCAAATTTCTCACAAAGTACATTTTTCTGCTCAACGTTTGAATTGGCGTATTGCAGGCAAAGATCGCACTGATCCTTTCGCGGGCCAAAAAATGATATATTATATTCCTTAGTAAAAACTTTATAAAATGTGCAATATTTACCAAAGGACTTATTGCTTTGTTCTTGGCGAGCTTTAAAATCTGTGAAAAGATCAGTTATGGTTTTTCCTCCATCTATATACGCACGAGAGGAAGTCTGCCTTGTGTAATGCGACTCTACTCTTGGTATAGAGTCTATAAATGTTTTTATATCAGAAATGAGAGTTGTATCAGTAATGGGATGACTGTTATGTCTTCCCCTGTGATCTTTTAGTACAATGCCAAGGTGGTCAGTCTTTTGTTTTACTGTACGAATGACGCGATCGGATATATCAAGTGTTCCAATAAAAAATTGTTTACAAACCCTGATTGGTTTGCCATTCAGAATAAAGTGGAAAGCCTTATTGCACTGCCTAGGATGTATGGCGTTAGTGTATTTGTATCTAGGATTGATGTCGGATATACAAGACAGTATAAATGATCGCTGATGATCAATGTCACCAATATTCCAATAAGAGTGAAAAATAGCTTGCCTCTCATCAAACGTGAACTTTTCTGAACATTTCAGCCTGCACCTGTCTGTGCAAGGTTGTTTCACTTCGCGAGCTGGAACTGTTTTTTTTATGGCTGACCTATAAGAATGTCCAGTATTTCTTAGTGTTTTATTTATATTTTGTTTCCATTTTGTAGGATCACTGGTCCGCTTCCTACCCTTTTTCTGGCAAGTCTCTTTTTCTTCCTCAATGTCATAATTTATAATTTGTGGGTCTTCAATTTGGTTTCTGTCTTGTAGGGTAAATGACTCCGTATTAACTGTAGTGGTATTGCAGTCTTTATTGTGAGCAGTGGTAGTATTTTCGGGCGCAGCACCAGAAACGGGAGTGGGAGATGGGGAACTGCTAGAACTAGATGATGAGGAGCTGCTAGAACTAGATGACGAGGAACTACTAGAACTAGATGACGAGGAACTGCTGGAACTTGATGATAATCGTCGCAACAATGCGGGTACAGGTTTCGCTTTTTTGTTTTTATTTCGATGGTCATACGTTGGATCTTGGTCACTTAGATCCACGTCTGATTCATTAGAATGTACGGGTGAGACATTGTAATCAACGTAGTCTCTTTTTCGGCTGACATTATTTTCATGAGCCAATCCTTCAGTCTCAAAAAAGGTGTTAACATTAATATAACGTTGATTTTCTGGTTTATTGGTTATATCAGATAGCAACTGTAACAATAGTTAAATAGAATTAAGATAAATAATATTTTTTTATGTTCCAATAAATAGCAATATAGCATAGCAAGTAAGAGTAATATAACATTTACCACAACATTAACTGGAGCACTTTGAACTGAATCTTGAACTATGTCGATCGTTAATGTGCTATGGTCAGATAGACTTTCGTGCGTTGGAGATTTACTATAATCGGCATGACCATCTTGCAATGAGGATTGACTTTGTTTGAGGAGACAATCTGGAGTCGGAACTTGGTTTTCATGATCATGAGGGTTGGCGACCGGCATTGTTTTATAATTTAACATATCCATTATCTTCTTCGATCGTGAATTCATCCTAAAAATCGTTTAACGAGTTATTGAACTCAATTTTATTTATTATTTTTTAGGATAATATTTATCAAATAGTGACGCAATACTTTATATCAAGAAGACAAATATTCTATCTTCACCTTTATTTTGTTATAGAAAGACTGATATCAAATTATGACCTTGAATATTGAAAACATTTTCATAATAAAATGACCCAACTTCTAATGACAACAAAGCCTACTGAAAATTAGTGTTGTATTTTATCAATAACAGACGCAACTCCTAATTGGTCACACATATTATTACACATTTTTATAAAAAACAGACCTAATCCTTAAAAAAAATATTATAATTTGACACTTTTTGTACTAAACTGCCATAATAAACAATAGGTCATTGATGCATAAATAATTAAAATAAAACTTACCTGAGATTCTTACATAAGATAGACTCAATAATTAATGTGTCACTATTATATAAAATCACTGCATGTTGCCTGTTGCAATCTCAAACGCAATGTGATTTATGTCACTGTCATATTATAAACCTTGTCAAAATGTGTATGAGTAAAAGAGACCAACATAGCAGGTTCTCAGTCTAGGAATAAGATATCGTAAAAATTCTGAGATTGGTAGGTAGGTGGCGTTGGTATAAATCTATCCGTGTGCTTTTCTCACTTTGGGCTTAAACCGTAATTGGTCAGTTTATTATTAAGCGTGCGAAATGGGTTTGGCATGCTGAAGTTAGGTACATAGTATATTAGTTCCGACGCCGCTGCTGGTTGGCGATCCCTGGTTTCTTTAAAATTACTCTTTGTGTAAGTCAGACACGTACAACGAGCAAATTAGAGTTGTGTGTGCATATGTGTGCAGTGCAAGTGAAATTGATTGCATCGGAATCATAAGAATTCTAACCTACATTTCCTTTTTCTCTGCTCTCGTGTGATCATCTATAAGGTAAGTCATTTTTAAATACCAATGTAGCTACCATCGCTATCCATAATAGATAATATTCCGTGGAATGAAAACAAAGGACGTTCCTATGTGATATTTCGTATGTACCTATTCCTGACGACCTCACATTGGAATTCGATCAGGTTACATCCTGTTGATAAGAGCACATAAACCACCATAAACTAGCACCTAAGTAGGTTAGTTTTTAATCAGCTCGAATTTTAATGAATAGATAAAACAAATGAGTTACCTACCTATTAGTTGGATGCATAGCTTAGGATCACTAACAGAAATACCACAGACCAAATAGGTAGGGATGTGTATAGGTAATGCAGGGATGTGTATAGGTAAACCAGCAACATAGTTGGGTTATATTTAGGTAACCTATCAAGAATCTTTAGGCTTATTGCTTTTTCAATTATTTTTGTTCAACTATAGCGCTGCGCCGCGCCGTGGCATTCCCTTTTCCCAATTTTACTGGAGATGGTCTGAAAGATGGGTAGTTAAATATTCCCCATTTAAAAACTCTTTCTTTTTTTCATTTTTAACTGACTCCTAAAAATGAGGCAGTTATTACAGAATGATTATTTGCTTAATTAACTATCGAACTCACATAATAACAGGCGACGCGGGCAATTAGCTAGGGTAATTTAATGCTTTCACAAATGATAATGCCTACATTATGTTCAATTCCAGGTTAACAATGGCTACAGCAAAAGCTAATAAAAAGTAAGTATACCTACGTCTTCTAACTAAACTGAAATCCGAATATCTACGCCGATGCAACGATATGTTGTGGCCTTGTGGCACATATATGTATCCTATATGTATCGGCAACAGTTTGGCTAATCGCCCCGCTGTCAATATTCCTAATATGAAAACAAATATGCCTTAAAAAGTATTCACATATCGTATGTTTACATACATTTTGAGCCAAAAAGGTCAAATCACATTAGATGTTACTCGCCACAAACAACCGCATAGATAATACATAATATAACAACCGTCTGCCTCATTTTGGATAAAACTCAATCATAGAAACTCACGTTTAAAAGTGCTATACAATAATGTATTGTACAAAATGTTGCTCAGACGTTCCCATAACGTTCACATTTCACGTAGGGCGGCGGCAGTGGCTGTGGAACTGCCGGAATGTCCAGTCTGCATGGAGACGATGACCGCGCCGATCTTCCAGTGCCAGTCGGGACACAGCCTGTGCAACACGTGCACGCAAGTCCTGTGCCCGCCGATCTGCCCCATCTGCCGTCAGCCGATGACGCAGATGAGGAACTGGCAACTAGAAGAAATTGTTGCTAAGGTAGGTATCTAAAAATACAGGTAAAAATGTTGGCATTCGGCGCGTCGCGTCGATCTACGTATAAGTTGTATTATTACGGGTATTCCCAATCACGTGGGCACATAAACCGAGAAAATTTCATCTGTGGTAAGTATAGGTACCTACCTAATATACAGTTTTAAAGTTTGTATGTATTGTTATATTTTTGTAATTCTTGATGTCTTTTGATAGACGAACTTTAATGTTATCAAATCCAAGATAATTTGTTTGTTGGAGAGATGAATGATTAGATTACCTACTTATCTTGATGTCGTACTAAATATATTAAAATAAAAGTTGTTACCTCTATTTCCAATTACGGACACAAAGAAACAATCAAGAATATGGAATACTTACTAGGTATATAAGTACTTATATAAACGTTGCTGATATAAACTAGGTCACGATTCGATATTCGCTTGAGTTAGTAGATATGTTACAACAGTAAGTAAAGTAAGTATATACCTACCCTTCTTATCACCGGCAAAGAAAATAAATATTATTTCGGGACTGGGCTAATCATTATATACTTACGCCAGACAAATACCTAATTAAAACAGAATGTGTAGTAAATAGAGACTATTTTCTATTATACTCCAAGTTAATCACCACATTAGGAGATATCTTATCTGCAATAGCTGTTAACGGTCATTAGCGTTGGAGTATCTTTCGTCTAGAGGGTGTATGACAATAAAATAAATTTCATCATATACCTACCTATTTAACTACGTATAAATATGGGAGTCGCAATTCCCGTTTTGGTTATCGATCATTGTCAAAGCTAGAATTTAAATAAAATGTGCGTTAATTACAGGCGAAAGTGCCATGCCCCAACAAATCATCAGGATGCGTGTACACCATGATGTCCTCGGATTTGGATGAACATCTCAAGGAGTGCATCTTTCGGGCGATGGACTGCCCGCTTGGCGTTGTTTTCGGAAAATGTTCATGGAGTGGTAAGTATGAAATCTACGATCTTTCTCTCGAAACCACGGGTTCAGTCTGTACTTAAAACCGTACAAGATAAAAATATGAGAAATATATTACTCTAGCTGACATACCATGTAAGGCATACTTACTTTAAAACCGTTTATGTTAATTATTTTAGTAATTTAATGATTAGTTCGCGTTGATGCGACAGAACGTTATTTGAAATAAATAATTCTGTACCTATCCTAATCCCTCCCTACCTAAGTACTCTAAATTTTTCTTCAAATCTAACGTATCGGGAAATTACCAAAATATTATGTTGCGATGTCTGGTAACTATCGGATAACTTTGTTGCACAAATAATTCCTTAGCTAATAGCGAAGTACGTGTGAGCCATATTATGTATTATGGAATTTTATGTTATTGATTCTAGCTAGACAGAGGATTGGTAAAAACTAAAGGTAGCTAAAAGTATACAAACTGCTTCAGATAATATCTAGATCACGGCAACAAAGTTGATATATCGTCCGTATCGGCCATTAAAAGGGCTATAAACTATTGACAGGATAAAATAAAAATGTACTTACGTCTATGTAGGTATTTTAGCTACAATTGTTATACCTGACTTGACAAAGTATACCTCCTACTAATATATGGATAGGTACCAAGATAGATCATAAACACACTTTATTTACAGGAAAATTGAAAGATATGATGGAACATTTCAAGGAGCGCCATTCCGATCATTGCAACGTCAATACTGATGAGGAAGTGGAGCTGACTAATATTGACATTAAGAACGACGATCGTCACTTCTATTTGATAGCACAGAGCAAGATGCTCTTCATAATCACGATGAAGATTGATACCCTCCAGAAAATGTCGTACTGGACCATTCAGCACATCGGTAGCAAGAAAGTGGCTCAGCAACATGTCTATGAAATACACCTCAGTAGCAAGCAAGATTCTAGAAGGAAAGCTATTTTCATCGAGCACTGCTTTAACGATGCTATCAAAGCTGATGAGGTGTTCCGTCAGGCCAAGTGTGGCATTTTGCCGCTCGACGCTCTGACACATTTCATAAAAGACAAACAACTGTCCTTCAGATTCTTCATAAAGAGGATACCGTTTGTACCCAAAAATAAGGATGACAAGAAAAATGGAAAAAATGAGAATAAACCGGGCAATCAAGGACCCAAAGGGCCTGGTCCCAAAGGTTCAGGACCAAAAGGTCCAGGGCCTAAAGGTCCGGGGCCCAAAGGACAAGGTCCTAAAGGTCCAAAGGCTAATAAAGCTCAATCTTAAATGCTCTCATATTTTGCTACAACAGATCTCCAAAGAGACGTCTTCGCGTCGAACAATATGTTTGACAATTTATGTATAGCACCCGGCCGTAAATATTGCACGTCGACCTTTAGAAAGGGACTAGCGGCTGGAGGCAAGAGTGAAAGAGATGACGCTCTACAAAGCCGTTTTTTTTTATCTTTTGCCGATGTGCAATATTTATGGTCGGATATTGTAAGTACCTAGGATTTCTAGGATGTATGTAGTAACTTGTATCTGGGTTATGGGCATATGCCTTTTTAAATGTCCTATATTGTTGCTGTAATTTAGTACAAGTAAAATTAGGGCTTAAATTTTTACGATTACGAGTATCAAGTTGAACTTTATTAATTTAATATGTTAAGACCCGGATTTTATTGGAATCTATGATGCTACGATATATAAAGCCGATTTGTGGACAAGAAAAGCGTTGAATGCACTCAAACTGGCATGCCCGTAGCATGGGACTTTAATACACTTCGCGCCAAAATCAGTTTAGGCATAGACTAGCATATATTGTAAATCTATGGTTAAGGGACTTTAAAAATCGAGCACTTACTTTATATGAAACTTCTGAACTGGTATTATACTGTTCCCAAGTTTGTTATCCTTTATGATAACAAAGGGGTCACGCAAGGCGCATATGGCAAGCAAAGTTCCATGCCTGGGGTACATAAGTTAGAGGTAGGTACGCTGCCCATCTAATTTATCGAGTTCTTTCTTGATATACTAAAGTAAAAGTTAATGACCCTAATTATAACATGTCACTTACGGCCAATATAGACATATTCTTAACGTGTTTTGACCACTGTGCATTGATCTTTGTGGTATATAATAACCATACATTTATAAGGTTCTATGTATCTCATTTCTAAAATGAAAGTTGTCGATGAATGAAACTGCAGACACCTTTGTTTTGCGAGAATATCGCCTCTATACTAGAACACGTTTTTCGTTTATCAAATGTACTTGCCTTGTATAACTTTAGGTTCCTATCTACATTGATAAATTACTTACCTATATTATTATTTTTATTAGGGTTTAAGCATGTAGGCTCTATGTAACTATCTATATAATTCTTATCCATATCCTAAGGTGTATTATTCATAATTAATTTAATATAAGATGCTGATTAAAAGGAGCGGTTATAAAATATTGATACTATTGAGACAATTCATATAGCTATGCCAGAATATATACTCGGAATTCAGATTTTATTTTGTAGTCGATGACCGACGTAAAAAAAGTAACCAATGAAACTATCGCTACTTGCGTTACGTACTGTCCTCGTATAAACCGAGCATTATGGATAAGAGTCAAAGTGTAGTTCAGTTCATGGCGCAAAAAATTAGTTTCACGCAAGGCATAATTGCGTCGGCAAGGTGATCCTGGACAATGAGAGAATGATATTGAACGACCGCATGGTCATCTATCAGAGTCTGAGCATTGGCATAGCCACTCTGCTTCCTCTCAATAAATCAGGTGAACCTGGTCCCGTGTGGTGGAAATGGAATGTCGTAACAAGACGATCGTCCACTGTGGGTCCTGAAACGCCCGTCCCTATTATCGGCGATGTTCGCCCCAATCCATTGTAAGCGCTGAACGCTCAAGTCTATTGCGAGTGAAGATCCCCACAGTCCATTGCGGATGCTGTTTCGGATCATTATCGCGCTAATAAACTACGGGTAATGATCGGCGTCACCCGTCCAATGTGGGTGCCTTGAAGGAATAAAAAGACTCTCATCATTGGCCATAATACTAGGGATTTTGATTTATTTTTCTCCTATTTGTGGCATATGTATAATTATTTTATCAATCGTCCAAAACTCCTTGTACGCAGTACTATGTATAAGACGTTTTTTAGTTATAGAACGTCTATAAATTCGGGAATAAGTTTATATCTAAGTTACTTTATTAACTAGTTACGGAAACACAAAAATGTAAGAAGGTACAAGGTTTAGAAATTTATATTCTTCGAGTTAAAATTGAGTTTCTCAATTCAAAAACAATCCACATTTATATAAACATCAAACTGTTATTTTTGTTCCAATATTTAAAGGGTACCTATATGAAATTATAAAATGTGACTAAATCAATAACATTCGTCATAATATGGTCACAATTTCTAAGTGTTATACTTTAATCTCATGATCTTAGATGTAAGTCAAAAATAAAATATAAACTGATTTTTTGTTTTTTATTTTTTACAACCTAGGTGTTCATTTCTTAGCCTTGGCTTCACGTGTGGCTTTCCTCTCGGCAGCCCTTTCAATCTGTTTGGCTGTTTTCAGGTTGCCCTTTTTGCAGAACCTCTGGTTCCTCAAGAATTTAGCGTCCATCTGTAAAAAAAATATAGTTAAGTTCATCATGACAGGTGTATGGAATTTTGACCAGACAAACATGTAACTGGAGTTTTATTCCTAGGGTTGCAGTGTTTCAGAAATTTACCACAATACTAGAATGAGCAATATTTTTTTCTCACACTTGTTTGGAAGGTTTTCAATAACACCTCTAAATCAACTTTAATTGTACTTAGTTTCTTCAGTAAATTTGTTAATGGTTTCCTCACTAATTAGAAGAAAGTACCTACTATACAAGTCTTGGGCGAAATAGTGATTAACAGCCTCGTTTACTTAAAGAGGTTTTATAACTTCTTTGGAATTGCTCAGCTTCACCTCATCCTGCCTATATTACTCTGCCGTCAATAGCTGTATCAGAGGCCTGTTCCTGTGTATCATTAATTTTAATACTGGCCAAAGTGGATCAATTTTAAGTGCAGATTGCGCGAATACATGTTAGATTAAAAATTGGTATCCGTAATATATAAGTATTCCCTTTATAGTCTACGTTGAAACTACATGGATCGAGATAGAAATACATGTTTGCTCGAGGAGCCACAGGCTAGAATCTTGATATAAGTACTTTTTTTTGGTAAACTACTAGCTACTTACGCCAAGGGTAGATTCGTGCCTGACATTCGTAGGCTTCTTGATGCCATTCCTGTGGGCTTTGCGGTCTGTAATACGAAAAAAAACCTCGTTAAGCTCAAACCTCGAGAGCCTATGTTCAAAACAAATTCAAGTATGACAGTAATTGGAATAAACTGAGTATATTCTATATACACTGAAAATAATATGCACCGACACGAATCCTGATTCACCACACAACAGGTATATTTAACAAAATCACTTTTATTTACACACTTACTTTGGTTATGATTTGTGTGGTTCTTTGACTTTGCCATTTTATTATATCTCCTATTCTGTAATAATAAAATACAAATGTAATTTAGTTATTCACTACACTACAATAGCAATATTGAAATAAAACTTTTGAATCTCTTTAGGATTTATTAGATATTTTTAGAAATATCACCAACACTAACCTAAAACAACAAGACAGAGAAAAAGAAACGAAACTGAAAAAGAGGAGGGACAATATACCTCGCGTTCCGTTCCAGCCCTACTAAAACATTAAGCATTACCTATTTATATACTTTTCCCTCATATGATGTTTACCATCTATCCATCCTGCTCGCTTTCAGAATCTACGGATACATGAATAGGCCATAAAGCTTCCGTTTTTCCCATTAATCTACTTTTTTATTTTTATTTACAGGCAATCGAACTTGGTACGGGCCCACTACGGACACAATACGATACGGACGGTTTCTAATCTCTATTTCGTCTGTGGAATAAACTTGAACGAAGAAAGCAAAACTAAATGCGATATAATAGAATGGGTATGAATATGGCGTCTCCCACAACTTAGGGTATTTGCCAATGTAAACTGTAAAGTAATTAATAGCAATAACACATCAAGAAATACACATTGTAATATTTTTTTTCATTTGGCCCATTCCTATTGAGACTAGGCCCAATGCGATTCATTCAGCCAATGTGTGACATTTCACTGACAGACTGGACTCAGGGTGAAGGTGGAGGTACCTACAATACATGTCATACACTATTCCATGTGAGGTTCAGCTATGTGAAGCATATTTTTTGTCTTGTTTTTACAAGTGAGAAACTAGGTATCCATTGCAAACACAATTCATAATATAATTTTCATGCTATAAGTACGCACTTGTTTAACGTGTACTGTGAAACGTGTCGTGTTGTCTCGTCGATCGTCGTCTCCCGTCCCATCGCTCACTGTCGTGTATTGGAACCAAAAAAAATCAAGTTATTTACACCTAAAAATAAATACCAACTATAATGGTAGTGTTAGAAGGCGAATCTGGAGATGCCAAGCCAGTATCTACCGAAAAAGCAAATAAAGAAGAAAGAGTACCAAAACTTCTAACATTAGAAAGTATCCTTTATATATTTGAATAATGATAAAATTGTCTATAAAGCTGTATATCTAAGATATAATTATGTATTCCGTATTGTGCTTTAACTAAGGAGTTTCCATATTTCAGAAATAAATAATAATATATGCTATGGAAAACTGTATTGAATGTCGATAGTTGTTTTACAATAAGTCAGCTGTTGTTATCAAGTGGAATGGTTAGGTACTCTACAAAACATATTCCTCGGTCACATGTGTAGGTGGGTACTAACATTTGTGAAATGTACCAACACATGCTAGTATTACATAGTTCTAAACATAAAAAAAACTGATAAGTATTTCAATTTATTATATATAATATTTTTTTTTTTAATTCCAGCCCTTTTTTATGTCCCACTGCTGGGCTGGGCCTCCCCTCAATGTGAGGGGGGATTAGGCCATAGTCCACCACGCTGGCCCAGTGCGGGTTGGCAGACTTCACACATCTTTCGAGGGGTTCTCTCAGACATGCAGGTTTCCTTACGATGTTTTCCTTCACCATTTAGCAAGTGATAATCTTGGTTGAAAATGAGATTCGCACGTGAAAAATCCCAGAGGTGCGAGCCGGTGTTTGAACCTGCAATCCTCGTTACCGAGGCAAGCGTTCTACCAACTTGGCTATCACTGCTTTCTGTAAATATATAATAATAAGGACTAGGAATTATATTGCAAAATAGTACCTTAACATTCTATAAATATGATACGGAATAAAAAAAAATACCAGTAAAATGTGAACAAAAATGTTCCTCAACTAGCATATCAGTATTCCGCATCACCAAGGATGGCCAACAGCAGCACGGGCTCCGGCATGGTGACTACCAACGCTACCGAGGCTACTGCTCTCGTCGGATCAGACGTCTACGGAAAGTACTCAAGATACCACAGGTTTGTGATTTTGAAAAAAACTCCAAACCTGTTTATAATGTGTAAGCAAATGGCTCAGCAAGTACTAAATAACAGTGGTCTGAAATAGATTTCCATACGTTTCAAAGTTGTCTACTTATAACTTTTGCACTGTCATGTAAACCAAGTATTAATTATTATATACAGAATGATTCAGAAAAGCGAAGATACAGGCTTAGTATCCTGTATCTTCGCTTCTCTAGCCCATTTTTTTCTTTATGTGAATTTATAAAAAAGGTGGCAGGCCCACTGTGGCATAGGATAGCTAGTGATAGGGTTATGTGGAACATGCTGGAGGAGGCCTTTATGTCCATGAGGCATAACTGTATTGTAATAAAAAAACAATAAATTTTAATCAACTTAACATAGTGTTTACAAATGCGCTAAAGAAGCCCCGGTTACAGGCCCTCTCTGAATCTTCCCGTATATATTTATATGCTATGAATTCGTCCAGGGTGACCGGCGTCACTACCGTCGTCGCGACGTAACCTCGACCCATCTGACGGGGAGCAATGCTGAGAACCGTCTGCTGTGCGTGGCGTTGCTTCAAGCGGAGCGCGCGTGGGCGCACGCCATGCAGCTGCGCCAGGAGGCGAACACGGAGCCCAGGAAGAAGTTCCATCTGATGTCGCGGTTGAAGAAGGCGTATTCGCACGCTCAACTGCTGTTGCAGCTGTGCGAGGTTAGACTTTTTTTGCAGTTGTAGGTCTGTATGTACATAAAAAAAAGATGCAATAGACATCAATCCAAATAGCGGATTGTTTTGGTACAACTGTTTGATTGAGCACCGCAGAAAAACTATTGGACCAGTTTTAAAGGGGGTTACCACATTGGATTACCAATATATACTTAATTCAAAAGATGGGTTCATATACATAAAATATTACACTGGTGCTTGAAGTACAGAATAAAACGAATAGTTGTGCGTATAGATCTGAGGACAAAAGCTAGAAAATGACCTCAATCAAGTTTAATTTTTTTATTTTTATTTATTTATTTATTGAGATAACAAACAGTCTCGTTACAAGTATGTTAACAGTAATATGTGATACAAGAAGACCTATAGTATCATGAATTAAACATGGGTAATTGTGAATCAAGTGGTGGTACTCGTGCAGCAGAGCGGAGTGTGCGATGCGCGCACGCAGCTGGAGGCGGGCGCGTACGCGGCGTGGCTGGGCGGCGCGCTGCTGCTGGAGCTGCGGCAGTGGCGCGCCGCCGCCGACAGCCTGCAGCGCGCGCAGCTCGTGCTGGACAAGCTGTGCGCCGCCGTGCCGGACGACGAGCGGCTCGTCTACAAGCAGAAGGTACCCCTCACTCGTACATCATCTCCGCACTAATCACATATTACCTACAAAAAAATTCCAGCGGCTCCCCCCCGCGGTACCTCGATAAACCTACCTATAACATATACAAAGTAGCCTATGTGCTATTCCAGACTATAATCTATCTCTGTGCCAAATTTCATCCAGATCCGTTCAGCCGTTCTAGCATGATTGAGTAATAAACATCCATCCATGAGCCCCAGTCTGCTAACACGGTCGATTCATAATCGAACAGTAACTGTCACTTTTCACAGATTGTATGGGATATATATATCAAAAGTGACAGTTACTATGCAGTTGCTGTTCGATTGTGAATCGACTGTGTTAGCAGACTTAGGGTCCACGTAGTTGTCAAAATAAAAAAAATCTCAACATTGTCATTAGGTGGAAGAGCTGAAGCCGAGTCTGCGTTACTGCGCGTACAATATTGGGGACGAGTCGGCGGCTGGGGACCTGGTCGCCATGCGCGGCCAGGGCCTCATCGAGAACTTGGACTCGCTCATGGCACAGGCCAAGTAAGTTCTACCTTATTCTTTTCATATTTCATAGTTTACCAATAATTCCCACCGAACCTGTCATTTGTAAGTCCGGAGTCCATTCACTGTAAATCCCAAATAGAATATAAAAAAGTACTGGAAATAAGCAAGGGTTATAACTAAAGCAAGTGTTATTTATGGAGTGTATGTAATACTAATTAAATTTAATATTGCATCCCACTCACACTAAGGCAAAAGTCTATACACGTGTCTCGCTTATGCAACTGTCATAAACCCGATGTTTTGTACAGTCTTCAAGCAATCAATCCAGCTGATTACTAAGCAAAAGTCATTTCATCTGCTTGTTTTAGGGAGTCTCGCTCCGGCGTAATGCACGAAATAGAATGGCGCGGTCGTCGAGTCACCGTGAAGCCAGAAAAAGTCCGTCTTTTCCTGATCGCTCTCCAAGATTTGGATAAATCCGTCGCCAACGCGGCCACCGCGCAGGCCAAGATCGAAATTCTCGAGAACATCTTAATGGACTGCAAGGACGCCATCTCGGCGATCAAGGATGAGATCAAAAGCGACCCTAAGTTGAAAACGGCTTCCGAGTCCCAGCTATCCGGCATTAACTACTTGCTGTCGTACCTCATGTACTTGCGTCTGATGCGCACCATCGACAGGAACAACTTGCTCGTGCAGCAAGCGGAGGAAGCTCGCAGGAACAACGTGCAAATGGACGGCAAGAAGGTTCGCCCTCAGGACTTGACCAGACTCTACGAGATCATCCTGCAGAACTACACCGAGTTGCAGCAGCTGCCCGGCTTCGAGAGCGACGCGTCCTACCAGCTGGAGATCGAGACGCAGACGAAGGCGTACCGCGCCTTCCGGTGCTACTACATCGCTCAGGTCCTCACCGGCCTGCGACGCTTCAGGGAGGCGCTCGCCATGCTGGAGCGATGCGGCAACTACACTTCCGAATCCCTCGCTAGCAAGCTCGACGATAAACAGCTGATTGAGAAATTGCAGGTCCTGAAGAAGGACATTGAAAGCTGCAAGTTTGAAGTTCACGCCGACTCCGTCCTGGAAGACGATGACGAGCAGGATGAGGACTTGAAGTATACTTCCAGCGGTAAACCGTACAAGGATAAGAAGCCTCTGGTGGACCGTTTAGATGATTACCGAGAGGACACCCAAGTTCTAACGAAGAATCCGAACGTTTACAAGATGCCTCCGACCATGGAGGCTATTCCGTGCAAGCCCCTGTTCTTCGACTTGGCGTGCAATTTCGTGGAGTTCCCGAACTTGGATGACAAGACTGGCGCGGCGGACAGCAAGAAGCAAGGAGCCGGCATCACCGGGCTGGTGAAAGGTTTCCTGGGGTGGGGCAAAAGTGACAAATGAACATTGTTTTTCTTGGTTTTATTTACACCATAATATATTTGTTTTCAAATTGTTCAAAGTATACACAACATCTATAAATTATGTGGTTTGTTATTTTATTAAAGCAGCATTAGCAGGGGCGGATACAGGGAGGAGGGGGGCAATTGCCCCCTGGGTCAGGACTGAAGTACTTTCTTCTTCTTTCTTTACGAAATGAGATGCGATGAAATAAAATGGATATGAATATGGCCTCACCCACAACTTAGTGGGTATTTTGCCAATCTCAAGTAATTAATAGCAATAACACCACCAATTAATACAAATTATAAATAAAATAATGAATGTGACATGATTATATGAAAATGGCGTGTCCCTGAAGTACTTTATTGCGACCAATATTTTTTTTTTTAATTGATAGGTAAAATCACAAATATTTCCCCCTAGTCTCCCCCCTTAACGAAATCCTGGATCCGTAGTCATATCATAGTTCGCTGGCTCGTATTGTGTTCGCCTGTACTTATTCTTGTTTGTAAACAAACGCTGAATTCCGCGGTGCGATTCGAAATTAAATGTTTTGCAAAACACCGCGCTGGGGACATGGCTTTAGCCAAACCATGCTCTGAAAAATAAACACAACTATATAACTGTCGGAGACAGCTTGATGTGCACCGAGGCTACGTATTCGATTCCCGCTGCGCAAATTTAAGAAATGATCTTGCGCTGATAAGGGTTCAACTGGGAACGCCCCGGGTTTTTTTTCACGATAAGTTCGTATTCTTTTTAAAGATAGTCGCCCCGATAGCCCCTGCAACGAACCCAAAGCTTGTGCTGAGTGGGCTCATGTCAATAGTTTAATGGGCAGGGTAAGGATCGAACACAGAACCGCTAGGTTACGAGGAAGGCCGTGAAGTTTGTCTGGCTATATTTATTCATATTTGGCTGCGCCCAAATATATAAAAAAAAACTTTTGTCAAATTACATCCTATATATTGGCATTATGTATTCGCACACACACGCATTTAAAAATAAACATACTATTCACTCACTCACTCTCTAATAATCTTCCATTCCGCAATTCAATCCATTCCCGCGTCGTACCGAAGCGTAGATTGAGAATAGAGCTAAGAAGCAAGCAACACTGTTGAATACTTAAAAAAAAAAAAGTGAAACTCCTAATCGCGCCCCGCAACTAATACAACCAAATAAATCGATGTGTCTTGTGAGATCCTGAGCGTGCGGCAGCCAAGAGATCAACCCAGCCACCTAAGGTAACTCGTTCCCCACCGCAGCGCCTCAAATTTCAATCCCACATCTTATGTATAACCACGGCTGTCTTCATACATTGAGGATATATCACTGCATCAGATTTATTTTAAATTTTCATCACTTTTGAATAACTCAAAAAGGCGACCAATAAAACTCGGCAGTTATAATTTAGCACAGGGTTTACAATAAAACCAATAACATTTCTATTTAACAAAAAAATATTTTACACAAAAACTGAAAAGTTGTTTTGTTGAAAAGTACAAAAATATAATAAATTTTAAACTTTGAAACAATATATTTTACATTGTATAACATTTACATTTTACAAAATCACATATTTAATCTAACAATAATTGCGATACTGCGTGTTCTTGCGCTCTGCACAGTCAAAGGGATTCCTGACGCAACCAAATGTTGTCCACGCACCAATATCAAGTCTATGTTAATGTGTTATTACATCGAACTACACAACATGTAACAGTCATCTACGCATTATCAATGTAATTAAAAAATAAATACAGGGAGCAAGGGCCATGATAACGAAAACTTTGGATAAAAGTCACACTTAATCCTTATAATAAATTACAGAAATAATTTATGTCATTAGTCACGAGTTGCAAATGTTGTAATATTTGACCGCGCAATGTATCGTAAACTAGGCGATCGCAACACGGCTCCGCGCGATACCCGCCGCGTGCAAGTGTCGAGCACGCTCAGGCGTATCTATCGAATTATAATTTACATTGCAGTTTTAGGTCTGAATCTGAGGTTATAATCACGTTGAGTTAGACTTCTATTATGATTTCATGCATTAAAATCTTTTTTCAAAAGAACTGAAAAATATGCCTAAAATTTCGTGAAACAATCGACGGAAAATTTTAGAATCACGAGTTGAATCAATGGTATCAGTTTTCGTTACGAAGCCACTCACACCTGTACATTAAGGTACAGTAAATTCGAAATATTATAAGTATAAAATTCAGCAAATCTATATCTGTCAAATCTCGATCGGCAAGAGTGTGATGCGAAGCTTTCTAAAAATATTTGTATAAATCGCACATCAACAGAGGTATAAGCACCGTCTACCTGATAAATAAACATTAATCACGTTGCAGTCACAAAAGTGTATAATTCTTATTAAACAGTCACCATTCATCTAGTAGTATGTCATCGAACATAATTACAAATAGCGTTTCGAAATGTATGAACACAACATAACTCGAGTGGCAGTATCACAATTACGTGCGGAACGTCTAGCGGGGGGCGAGGGGCGGCCAGTGGGCGGTGTCGTGGGCGACGCGGTCGGCGGCGGCCAGCAGCTGGCCGCACGTGGCGCACACGGCCAGGCCGGGCGCGTCGCGGCCCACGGCCAGCTCCTGCTGCTTGCCGATGTCGGGCAGCAGCGCCAGCAGCTCCGGGAACACGGCGTCCAGCTGCGCGCCCAGCGCCGCGCGGCAGTGCCGGTAGAACTCGCTCGCGTCGATGATGCTGTCGCGGAACGCTCGCGACGCTACCTTGAAGTCGTCGACGGCGGCCGCGTCGCCCAGCGCGGCCGCGAACTTCTTCACGAGGCTGTGGTTGCGGCGCTCGAAGTTCGGCGGCGGGATGTACGTGTGCACGGGCGCCGGGAACGTCTGTCCCGCCGAGTTGGTGAACGTCATCCCGTCGCACGGCGGCCGCGGCTTGAACCCCGGCGGCACGGCGCCGTTGGGGACCCTCTTCGCCGGCAAACTGTTTACGTTCTTCGGGTTCAGGGGCGGGTAGTCCTTCGAGGCCAGATTGAAGTCACCGTTGCCCCCGTTCCTATTCTTCTCCGGCCTGACGCTCGCGGTGGACGGCGACGACTCGACGGTCCTAATCTTTTTATCGATTTCGACGACGTGATCGTCGGTCGAGTCCTCGAACGCGTACGAATCCCTCGGTTTACTGTCGTACTTCGTGCCGTTGAAATTATTGATTTCGGCCACGTTCTCCTTTTTGCTGTTCTGTTTTTTCTTGTCCTTTTTGGTTTGTTTGGTGGTGTCGATCAGGGCGGGCGGCGGGTGGGGCGGTTGCTGGGGCTTCTTGGACTTGGGCTTCGCGTTGTTGACAGGCAGGGTGGGGAAGTCGGCGACGGGGTTGAAGGATGGCGGGCGCGGCTGGGGCGGCGGGTCGGGGCGGTGCGGCCGCGGCTTGTCCTTGCCCTTGGCCACGGTGATCCACTGCGGCGGCGCGGCGGGCGCGGACGAGGCGGACAGCGCGGGGAACGCCTCGGAACTGATCGACACCTTTTTCTTCTGATGATGAGGTTGGCTGTTTTTGAGCGCTTGCATCTCCTGGCTGTTAATTAGGGTGACCTGCAAATCAATTTTAATTTATCATTTCATTATCATCTCACAAGGACTAGGTTACATTTAACTGACGCACACATCCTAGTACTTAACAGCTTCTGATGAAATCGGTAGAAAGTTAATTTAACTGTAGGGTAAGCAGGAACTCTTAACGCAATAGTAACGTCATCGAGACGGCATGCTGTCACTGTCATATTTATTTATGAAATCTGTGGTAAGAGCGTGATAGAAGATGCTTACGTTACCGAAACGCTACGATTAACGATTAAGCTTGAGCAACTGTAACCGAAGTACTGTGGCCTCAAAAAAAAACCTACATCGACACGGTTTATCGATCAGCTGTATAGTGTTGCATTCTAAACCGAATTCAATGTCACCAGTACAATGAATAGTCGTGTCTGGCACGCCGAGAGAAAGATCGCATCACGCGGAAGCCCTCGGAGGTCTCCAGCGCTGATGATGGTGGAGGGCATAAAGGCGGGTGACCTTGGGCGGCTGCAGGGTGCCGGCGCCGATGCTGGGGTGGTCGTCCCAGGGCGCGGCGCCGAGCGAGGGGAAGTCGTCGTCGGAGGGCGGCGGCGGGCGGCGCTGCTGCGCGGGGATGGAGATGCGGTTGCTGCTCGTCTGCAGCCGGAAGTTGCTCGCGCTGGCCGGCTGGCTGTGCAGCTGGATCGACACGCCGGGCTTGGCTGGATTTAAAAAAATATAAAAAAACATAAAAGTGTGTCCACTGTATTAAGCCGCATGTTTTTTTTTCTTCTCTACACAAAAATATCTTAACATATTCCCCCGCGTGGGTAAATATGGTACAATTATCTGTTGTATCGAAATAAAATGTTTGTGTATGTTTTTGTGAAAACCCGCTTCAAGTTGCGGCTATTCATAAAAATTTAAAAACCTATACACAAATAGTTCAATTTAGGGCAGACTGGAAAGGTGCTTCAGGACGGGTATACAGGGCCCCGAGTCTGCTAACAGAATCGATTCATAATCGAACAGCAACCGCATAGTAACTGTCACTTTTTGACTTGACACTTTTGACAGTTACTATGCGGTTGCTGTTTGATTATGAATCGATTGTGTTAGCAGACTTGGGGCCCTGAGCCCTGGACATGCGTTTCTTTAGCGCATGTGTAATGTGAAGTCAGAATTTCGATATGTCAATTTTAACAAAATGACAATCATGATTTTTTGCGAACAATTTACATCGAAATTCTGTCACCAAATAATAATTACAAATGCGCCAAAGAAGGACAGGTTCAAAGATTAGTATACCCCTTCTGAATCACCTTCAACAGAAAGAGGTTGGGAAGGAGACTGGTTCATACAATGAAGTGATGATAACTCGAAATATAATCTTAACATCATGAAGAAAACTGCTGTCACCGTCATTCTCAAACATCATCACCATCATCGTTCTCACAGTCTTCATTTATAAACGCGCGGTGTGAGCGGGACAGAAGATGTTTACGTCACCGTAACGCTAAGTAGAGAGAGTAGTTTGGTAAATATACCATGGGCCCTGGGGTGGAAATTACAGACTTCTTGATATTTATATAAACATAATTTAATTAAATACTCAGAACACTTTTTAGAACAATACAATGTTAAGGAGGCGCCATAGAGAGGAGAGAAAAACCATAGAGAACATTATATAGAGCATTTTTCATAGATTATTGTCCATAGTTAAAGAAATGGTGCGTACTCACAGGTTCTGAATACGGCGGCGGCGGCGACGGGCGGGCGGGACGGGCCGGCGCCGCCCTCCAGCGCCGGGAAGTTCTTGTCGTTGCGCGTCAGCCCCTGCACACCTGCCGCCGTTTGTACCATTACAAACCAATTACATACAGCACGTCAAGTGCGAGCTAACCGTACACTTTATCGTCTACCGTATTTAGATATTTTGTATGGAGAATTGAAAAGCGCCTCTAGCGGAAGGTATTTAAAACATTCAGTCCATACAAAATGTCTAAATACGGTAGACTATAATGTATACGGTTAGCTTACGAATAATCTCGCACTTGACGTACGGATGATATTATCACATTAAAATGCATTCACAAAACATTTTTAAAAGGAAACCCCTTTGTTATATCACTATAGCAAATGGATTTTAATACTCTGAGATCACGGAGTATGAAGGCGTTAAAGAATTTCTTTTTGCCAATTTTTTTTTAAAACGTCAATATCGTCACATTACTAGAAAATTACCAAACTAATTAGTTTTAACAAGGCAGCCAGGTTGGTTAAGTGGGCATGGTTCCCTATAAAGTTGGAGATTATAAAAGAACATGATAGATTTGATTCCTTTGGGTGCTGAGTATGATTTCTCTCTGGTCGTGTGGGATTGCCGTGCCATCGGACTATGAGAGTGAGGGTAGAGAGAGTGCACCTGCGCTTGCGCACACACTTGTGCACTATAAATCTCCTTTGTAAGCTATGTATGCTATGTATGCGCTATGGTTACCTTGGTAGGCGCGCGCGGGCGCCAGCACGAGGCCGTGCGGCGCGGGCTGCGCGGAGAGGCGCGGGAAGTGCGCGTCGCTGCGCGTGTCGATGGCGGGCGGCGGCGGCGGCGCCGGCGCCGGGCTGGCCGCGCGCTCACTCCGCTCACCGCGCTCGCCGCGCTCTCCGCGCTCGCGGTCTCTGCGCAACCACACAACCACATCACTACAGGGCCCCAAGTCTGCTAACACAATCGATTCATAATCGAACAGCATAGTAACTGTCACTTTTAACAGATCCCATGGGATCTGTAACTACTACTACTACTACTACTGTGTGTGTGTGTGTACTATGTGTAAGGGTACCTAGGCGTCCTCTGAGCGACAGGATGAGGGGTGATATTAAACTGCAGCTCGAGCGTCCTCGCTTGCCGGGAAGCGCCGCGCGTCATTCCGCGACCGTGGATCGTCGCCTTGTGACCTGGAATATAAGCCGAGCGAAATAAAGACATATTACGGGAATTCCTTCTAATGTCCGTGCCACACTTGCGCCTGCGCCGTTAATCGACAAAAATACCAACATTTTAATATAGATTAACGGCATTAGGCGCAGGTGCAGCGGGAGCGTTAAAAAAACATAACTATCGATAAAAATAAAATGATTTTCGGTTGCCGTCAGCGGCCGTCAATAGGTGTAAAATAATGGATTTAAAAAAAAAGACAAGCCCGCTGAGTTTCTCGCCGGATCTTCAGTTGAGGTCGCGTTCCGATCCGGTTGCAGAGTTAAGAAAAAAAAATGTAATGACAATTTGTAAATGCCCCCGTAGGCCTATACAAAATAAACGATTTGACTTTGACTTTGACATTGAAAACAGGCTGGACCGATTCGACTATTAAGACTAAATGAAAATAAAGATTGTCACCTTTGAGATCGATTTCGCTTCTGAAGACCGCGGTGAGGTGTTGCCCGGCGCACTCGCCCTCCTCGCACAGGTAGTGGTCGGTGCGGAAGTGGTGCGCGAGCGCGGCGTGCGACGCGTAGTACAGGTTGCGGCCGTCCGCGTCGCACAGGTGGCAGTACAGGTGCTCCTTGCGCAGGTGCCGGTACAGCTCGTCGGCGTCCATGAACCGCTCCTCGCAGAACTCGCACAGCGGATGCCCCCTACCAGTGGCAAGGACCAGGTACAAATGTATATTTATTGTGGGTGCCGGTAAACCTTATAGTGGGCGCCGCGACGCCAAATAGTGGGCGCCAGTACGCCTTATAGTGGGAGCCATGACGCCTTATAATGGGCGCCGGGACGCCTTATATTGGGCGCCGAGACGTCTTATAGTGGGAGCCGTGACGCCTTATATTGGGCGCCGAGACGCCTTATATTCGGCACCGAGACGCCTTATAAAGGGCGCCGCGACGCCTGATAAAACGTCGCGACGTTATATATTGGGCGTCTTGCCGCCTTTTATTGGGCGCAGCGTCGCCTTACATTGGGCGCCCGCAACGTCTGATAGTGAGTGGAATGACGCCTTATATTGGGCATCGCGCCGCCCGCTATGACGTCACAACAAGTGATGATAGTTTTAGGTATATATTACGTAAATAACACCATGATCTGTTATAAATGCAAAAATATTCGCGCTCCCTCTATCATTTACGTGAGCATTGGTAATTATTTAAATAATTTTAGCATCGTAAACGATGACTATTTACAAATAGTTTGAAGTAATTTCTCACAATATGGCCCACTGGCTGACAATCAAATGAAATTATGACACACTTGAACAAATGGTTTGTTGGACCGCCTTTGTATGCATAATTTAAAAAATAAAGCATACCTATGGGATGTATCGTCGAGATCTCCTTTCCGTCGATGGTGAGCTAGTTCTTGTCGTGTGTAGCACTTTCGCTCGCTGGTGAAAATCTAAAAATTATCAGAACTATTATATTATTTATTAAAAATCTGTATGCGAGTGAAATGCGAAGAGATGGATCTAAACCACAATGTTTCAAATGTAAGTTCCAAAACAAGAATCAACTTGTTTTAGAAACAATTGAAGTCACGCTTTCACAAGCGCCGGTGTTTAAACAACCTGCTCATGCACATATCATGGGGGTGGGTCAAGGGTGGGGGATCCCATTTCAAAGGTTACTCCGGGATTGTCGAAGGTATATGTGATCGATATCACGTGTACTTATAGTTATTAATAAAAATATAATACCTACTGGCCCTTCAAATGTCCCACTGCTGGGCACGGGCCTAGCTTCATTGCGAGGGGGAATAAGGCATAGTCCACCACCCTGGCCAAGTGTGAACTTCAAACGTCTTTCTACGAGTTCTCGAAGACATGCAGGTTTCCTCACGATGTTTTGCCTTCACTATTCAGCACATGATAATCATGGTTGAAACTAATATTCGCGCATGAAATCCAAAAATCGCAGATATGCGAGCGACGGTTCGAACCTGCGATCCTCGTTATCGACGCAAGTATTCAACAACTGACCTATCACTGCTTGTTATTATTAATACTAGTTAATTTCATATTAGTTGTTAACAATACTTTATTTTAGCGCTAGTTGTTTATGACGTAACTGAGGTGATTACATTAATTGCTGAATGTAATCTTACTCTGATAACAATTATTCTTCTCGCTAATTAACAATTAATTATATTTATATTATCAACAGGCTAGTTATACTACACGGGGCGGCCCCTTAACCACTGAGCTGTTGCCGGTTGTGAATAATTTTTAAGTTTTCTGTGATGAAATAACAAATGAGTAATTTTGTTTTGCATGAATTAATTTTATTATTTTCGCATTTATAACTGAGTTTATTGAATTAACCTTTTCAAATAATTATGCAAGAAGTTTAGCCTTCAATACTGTCCTGCTTTTCTAGTAATGTATGGCAATCCTAATAATCCTAATAATACAGAATGATTTAGAAAGTGTATACTAACCTTTGAACCCATGCTTCTTCGGTGCATTTGTAATCATTATTTGAATTCAGAATTTCAATGGCAATAAAAAAAAATTGTTCACAAACAACTGCAATTGTCATGTGGTTGTAATTTTTTTTATTGACATATCGATATTCTGATTGCAAATGCGCTAAAGAAAGGTTAAAAGGTTGCTATACCCATTTTGAATCACCCTGTAAGTGGTGTTGTGTGAAATAAATTGACACAGCCATTCTCGATTACTGGGTGAAAATTATCCCATCCAATGGGAAGATCTAGAATTTCACTCCACTACTGTCATTGGTTCAAAGAAATGACATACCAACACAAATGCTCTACAGCAGTATGCTTTACATCCATATGATCAAAGCTGTGGGTGAAGCTTTTTTTGCCATAAATGTTTATAATTTTGATTGAGGATCTGTACAAATTGCACCCATCATTTCATACATACCTTCAAGTGCTTAACACAGAGATCACAGAAATGTCTCTCGTGAACTTTCCTCATGTGGTCACTGAGCATGGAGAATGCACGGAATGGTGGCATCTTTTCACAGAGCTTGCACCGGTTCTCTAGCAGTAGTTCGTAAGCCTGCTTGATTACTTCACTAGAGAACCCGATTTTGTATTGTCTCTCAAAGAGTCTATCGGTAAAAACCTTGTTACGCAGCTCCTTGTATGTTTGGACGGTATCTGTGAATACCACCTGCAAACATATTAAAATTTTGATGGAGATGAACTTCTTTTATTCAGTTATTTAAAAACAAAATTGTATAAAGAGATACAAATGTTGGGTATACTGATTAAAAAACATCAGCAGGCTGATCAAAATATTAGTTCCAAATTAAACAGTTTACAGTATTTGTCCCAACAACTGGGGATAATCCCAGTAACAAACAGACTGAAGAAAATCATACAACTCTGGAAGTATCTCCGTTTTACCATCATTATCATCACCCTATCCAAACTGAACCAGTCAATTGATTAGATAAGATGATGTCATGGGGCTAGAAATGTATTATATTATACATTTCTGGCATGCATGTAATTTGTATACTTCATAAAAGGAAGCTGAAACTGAAATAGATACTTTCCCATACAAATAAGTTGTAACAACATTTGGATGTAATGAATAGCTCAATGAAATTTACTTATGTTCTATATGTCATTGTAAACAATAAATGCAGGTGGTATGCCTTATTTGATAAAGTGATTAAAAAAAAACTATTATACTGGTGGAGGTGGCATTATTGATATAGTGTCAATTGGAACAATAATATTTTCCCCCAGCAATGCATGTTTTTTGTAGCCTATAATTTTGATGATAAATATTTAAAAAAGGGAGTATACACATAGGTACCTCATAATACACAATGTTGCACAATAATAGCATTTGTATCTAAGGATGGATGTTTGAACCATTATTATAATTTGATAGAGAAATGTAACTAACCCTTGACAGGTCCTGACGACATATCGGACACTCATTTTGCAGGCACAGCACCCGCATTCGAGTGGAACACTCAAAACATACGGGATGGTCGCATTCGCCAATCGAATAGTATAAAACGTTTTTGAAACACACAACGCAAGTATTCTCGTTTGCCTGCGAGTCACCCATGGTTACGAACTGAGTTCTGGAAAACAATATAGTATTATGATTTGATTATAGTTCGTGGGGATTATTGTTATAATTTCGGAAATAAATTCTACTTGCACCTACGTAAGATTAAGCGAGAAACGGAAGGAAGGACAAACCACGAAAATTTCGTGCTGCTGAATGACAGCTGGCTGGCTGGAGATGAAGTATGAAGTTACCATCGAAATGCCATTTTTTTTTTTAATCTTGAAAAGACAGATCTACACGATATATCATTAGTGAAAAACCGTAAATCTCATGCAACTAAGACTAATTATTAATCTGTGCCATGTAATAAAGTGAAGGAATGAAGTAAAATGTTTACATATGCTTTCTTCTTCTATTACGAAATGTAATGCGATGAAGTTAAAGTATGAATATGGCCTCACCCACAAATTTGTCGGTATTTTTCCAGTATCAAATAAAAAACGGATATTGACACGAAACGATAATTTAGTTTTTTGGTCATGTCATGTCTATGGCGTATTTGACAACAAACACTACCCAACACTACGCAATGACGTATATATAAAAGCTCTATGGTAGGAAGAACGATCGGAACGGAATCGGTCCGTAAGGTCCGTTGCATTTGAACATTTTGAACTGATTGTTTGAAGTTTGATTTGAATTGAGATTAATTTTTCAATTTGAAATGTTTTGTCTAAAAAATGTTTTAATTTTATGAGTGTGTGATTTATTACTATTACTTATTGGTGAATTGTTATTTATCTTCGGGAACTCCATTATACACAAGTATGTAAGTTTAATTTAGATTGTATTGGAGCATAACAAATTGAACAAATAACGAATTTGTAGAGACGTTATAACTAAACCTCTAAAGAAAATTATGTTCTGGAAAAGAGCTGAACCCATTATTACTACCTAATGCAAGAACCCGTGCTCAAAGACTACCCATGTTAACACCACTTACAATTTTGTGTTGTTGTTTTAGATGAAGAATGAAGATTATCAGCTCATTGTGTGATTGAAAGTATATATGAATAATGTATTTCCAAGTGAGTATAATTATTGGTCATTATTTGAGCACTTAAGTCCCTAAGGATACACAGCAACCGAAAATGTTTTCAAGTATTTTATTTACAAATATTGCATTATCGTACTGATTTTTTTTATACCACAATTAAACATAGCCTATGACCTATAGACACTCAAACATAGTGTAGCTTGCTATGAGAGGAAGAATTTACAAAACCAGATCAGTAGTTCCAGTCACCTATAAAAACAGAACCATAGAAACTTACCTTTTTATTCTTTTTTAGTATAGATTATTGTATTGTAATAGAATGATTACCATATTTACACATAATAAACAAAAAAACCCTCTATAGTGAATTATTACAAGAATGAAGTTCCCAAAAACACTTTCTATTGTATATATCTTTTTGTCAATATTAAGTGAGTGTACTAAATATTGCAGGAATCTCTATAATTCTTAGGCTTATAGAAACAGGGTTCATTATAAAAAACATTTTTTTTTAAGATTGAAAACACTCCAGAGCACATACGAAGGGCTCGAAGGACGAAGCATGTGCCCAAGGAGTCACCGAAAGAGGACTGCCCACGGCTCACCTTGGCACCATTCTCTAGACCCCCACAAGTTGTGTTTGATAATGTCCTGATTGGTTCATGCTGTGAAAGAACTCTAGAAGTTTTCAATCCATTGAAGGAAATTCAACAGGTAATTATTTCATTAGAATAGTTAGTACTCTCTAGTTACTTAATAAAGTCAACAAACAATTTGTGTAAACTACTGTGACTTATTTACTATCAGAAGACGCAATCATTCTGAAATATAGGTTTAACTGAGGTAACTACCATGCAATAATTTTTAAAGAAATTGTAGTCTTATTGTAGTTGTTTAGGATATGTTTTGATTCAGAATTTTCACCATAATAAAGCTAAATTAAGATCATTGTGCAGCATGCTTTATAAAACATTACATGTTCACAATGTATCATTGCATAGCATGAATATAACATAAGAATCAAATATGAGATATAAAAACTAAATAAATGATGCTATAAATTTTACTTTGGCATATTGCAGATAACACTTGGTAAAGCACCTCCACCCGGCCTCGTTATCCAGTTGCCCGGAGAATGGATGGAGATTGAACCTGAGTCTTGTTACATGGTGACACTGTCGTGGACTCCAACTCAGCCGACGGCTATTAGAGAGACTATACGATTTACGAATGAAAATAGAGGCAGATATGATGTGATTGTAGTCCTCAAGTCTGCAATGGTGAGTACTCTATATTTCTCCCTCTTCAACTGAATCATGTATAAGAGAAACTTGGTATGATATCTTGCGATGCCTTTCACTGATGAAAGTATCGAAACGGAGGCCTCTCATGACCTTGGGCTTGTTGTAGCTGCTACTTCTAAGGTACACGCTGTGGCGAGCTAAGCACTTGCCATACATCATTTAGTGAATCGGTACTGGCTGAAGGCATACAACAGAAGTTGAGCTTCAGCAAACTAAAATTACAAAGGTTTTCTTTCTCTCTCTTTCAGAACATCAAGGGGAAAGGTGTTCAGCCTAAGAGTTTCAAGATATCCCCAGGTAAAATAAAGAAAAAGGTAGGAAAAAAATCACCAGTAGCTATTTACAAGAAACAATCTGAGATCATATACAACACTACTCAAATAAAAAAGACCATCAATGTTATTCAGACCCAACAAAAATTATCACATGCGTTTGACAAGGAGAATATGACTATGGATGACTATTCTATTTACTCGCGGCCAGAAAAATGCCCTTTCGATTCACCCAACAGCATTGACTTTAACTTTGACACTTCTGAAGTTTTCTCAAATATGAGAAAACCTGAAATACTGCAAAATACTTATGACAAGTCCTATACCAGTAACAGAAGATCAAATGTACCACAAAACATTCTGAAACCGTCTAACAAACAACACAATGTTTCAGCTACAGAGCTCTTTGACAATCTTACATTCACACCTCTAAAAGCAGTGCCTGCTAAAACTGATAAATTGAATAAAGGACCACAGATCATCCTCAGCTTGAACTCTGAAAGTGACTTTGATGATAGTTTAGACATGAAGAACTCAAATAAAGAGAATCAAACACACTCCATAATCAGTATAACGTCTTCCCAGCCACCAAATAGATGGTTGACTGTAAACCATACCACACAAATTGATAGTCACGCCGAAACGCCTGATATTCAAAAGAAAAAGCATCCAAACACTTCGTCACCTAAAGAATTGAACAGTCCTAATTTCTCTATCAACACAGAATTTTCGCGTATCAGTGATTTATCATTTTTTCCGCAACGATTTTCTACTGAAAGGAAAGGTTTTCCTAAATTGAACAACGATACGCATGAAATACTCGATGATCCTATAAAACTAAGCTCTGATACGTACACAAAAGAGTCTCCCAATACACCAATTGAACCAAACTTTATTCAGATGCATGAAATGCGACCACCTCACTTCTTTCTTAAGGATCAGCCTAAAATGTGCAGGCAAGCTCTTTTTAGAGAATATCAACAGCGGGAAGCTTATGACAGGAATTCTTGGAATTCGAATTCTTACGAACATAACGTCTGGCAGAACGAGTTGCGCGCCGATATACGATCTCCGCCCAGATCCATAACTCCACCTTTACAATCGATCCCTGAAGAAAGTGCCCAGTTATGCGACACCAGACTACTCGATCGAACTGACAATCAAACATCCACATTTACGATCAATCGTACCTTTGATAAGACCAATGTGTCCACTTACAGGCAATCGTGGTCTAAAAAAGCCATCCGGGCGGAACCAGATCTATGGAAAATACCTATATCTCACGTCAAAAAATCCATCAAAAGTAGGAAATCAATGAGAAGTAAAGATTCTATAAGCAGTAAATTATCCAATACGACTTTCGAAGGAAACAAAAGCATCAATCAAAATATAACTGTGAATCAAATCGGAAATGTTTATTCACAATCATTCACTGTTGATCCATTTCTCTCTTCTACGTACTTCTATGACGAAGAAGCCGTGAGTAAATTTGAAAGTGAGTTCAAAAGGTGGCTGAATTGCATATTGACCCCGCCCGCGGATCTTGACAGTAATGTAGAGCATAAAGTGGATGTCGGTAAAGCGTGGATTGAAAACCGAAATAAAGAAATACCGGCTGCACCTACAAAGGAGCAAGTCTCTAGTGTATACCACAACAGTCATCGATTAGAGAGTCTCCGGAGATCGGCGAGAGCGTTACTTATGAGCCCCGAAATAGCTCAAGTCTTCCAAAAACTTAATGCACAGATAGAAAAGAAGCTGATAGCAATAAGAACGGATCGTAATCTTCATTTGGATGTCGGGCTACAAAAAGCCATTATGGAGTTATTGTTGTCCTACAATCCGTTATGGCTACGGATCGGCCTCGAAGCGATATACGGCCTCGTCTTACCATTGAAATCAAACAGTGATATTGAAGGATTAACAACATTCATTATTCATCGGATGTTCAAGAATCCATTTCTCAAAAATAAGCATTCCAAATCGAGTGCGCCGAACATGTTGTTGCCTGCTTATATGGATGCAATTAAAAGGTTCACTTTGAAAAAGTTCTTTATGCTTGTTTTCTTTCTGGATCAAGCGAAACAGCGAAAACTGATATCGCATGACCCGTGTTTATTCTGTAGAAACGGGGTTTGCAAGGAGAGTAGGGAAGTCATAATAAGATTCACGAGAGAATTGATTGCTGGGATTGGCGATATCACGAAACATCTTAGGCCGCTCGGATACGTCGTGAGCCACAAACAATCTTATCTGGATGAATATAAATATGCTGTTCACAATATTGCAGCTGACATAAGAGACGGCGTTAGGTTGACCAAAGTTATGGAGATCATTCTGATGAAAGATGGATTGTTAAATCAGTTACGAACACCCCCCATATCTCGACTGCAAAAAATTCACAACGTCCAAGTCGCTTTGACCGCATTAAAAGATGCGAATTTTGCGATCGTTGGTGAAATCACATCTTCTGATATAGCCGATGGTCACAGAGAGAAGACGCTGTCTCTGCTATGGCAAATTATTCACGAGTTCCGCGCTCCGTTGTTCGAAAAAGCCGCAAACGTAATACAGACATGGTGGAAGAAGAAATACGAGGTGATCGTAGAGAAGAGAAGAGAAGCTGAAAGGGTTCTGCAGAAGAAAAATGATGCAGCAAGCGTTATTCAGACGTGGTGGCGTCGCATCCAATACAACCGTTATGTAGAGATCAAGATGCAACAAATAACGACAGCTACGATCGTAATACAGAAGTATTGTCGCATGTGGCTGAGTCGTACGCGCTTAGTGAAATCCAAGAGGAGCGTTCTGAAGATCGAAGAGTGGTATAGATCCGTCAGAATGATGAGGACAGCTAAAGTGACGTTAGAGAGGTTGCGATCGGAAAAAGAGGTATTAAGACATAATGCAGCTACTCTTATACAGAGCTATGTTCGACGACGGCTGTGTATGAAGCAGTATCTATCAATAATCAAGCAAATTGTGACAATTCAAAGCTTAATCAGACGATTCGTTATCCGAAAGAAGTATAAGCAATTGAAGCAAAATGTAACATTTATTCAACAAAAATACAGAGCCAAGTTGCAAATGAGAATTGAAAAAATGGAATTTTCCAAGAAGCGAGTTAGTGCTATTCTAATACAAAGCTATTATCGCATGATAAAGGAGCGTAGATGTTTCCGGAAATTGAAATGTGCTGTCAAAGTAATTGAGGCAAGGTATATAGCGATACTTAAAATGAGAAATGAGCGCAGAAGCTACCTAGCCCTGAAGAAGTGTGTCATTAGCATACAGGCGTTGTTTAGGCAAAAGAAATGCCAGCAGAAATATTTAAGGGAGCGGGAAATAATAATATCACTGCAGAGAAAAATAAGATCTAATCGGTTAATGAAAAAAGAGAAAGAACAATTTTCAAGAGTCAAGAACGCAGTAAAGGTCCTTCAGACTAACGCGAGGGCTTACCTCATAATGAAAAAAGTGAGACATGATTATATCAAACAGCGCCAATCTGTTATTACAATCCAACGATACTACCGATCCTACTTAATTTCTGTATCGCAAAGACAAGCGTACAATAGACTACGAAATGCGACAATTGTCTTACAAAAGTCTTATAGAAATCTTCTACTAAAGCGTAAACAAAGAATAGCATACTTAGAGTTGAGAAATTCTGCCTTAATTCTTCAAAGGCGGTATAGAGCACAAGTCATGATGAAAAAGTGCCGACGAGATTATAGAGCACTTCGTAAAGCGGCTATTACACTTCAACGTAAATATAGAGCTCTACTGGAAATGCGTAAACAAAGACTCATTTATTTAAAACAAAAATCATCTTGTATTGTCATTCAAAACGCCTACAGAGCATTCGCACTAGGAAAACTGCAAAGAGGAGATTTTTTAAGAAAGAAGCATGCCACAATTTTGATTCAGAAATGGATTAGAAACTCCAGAAAAGGGAAGGAAATTAAACAACAGTACCAACAATCGAAGCAAGCTTGCGTTACCATTCAAAGAATCTATAGAGCTTATATTATTGGTAGGCAACAAAGAAACGAATTTATTAGAATAAGGACAGCCACAATATCCATTCAGAAGTTTTATAGATCTTACATAGAAATGAGAATCGTGAGACAGGAATACATTAAACTGAAGGCTGCTTCAATAACCATTCAGAGACGTTATAAATCCCATTTGGATACAAAGAAACAGAGGACTACGTATTTACAAATGAAAGCCGCCGCTGTGGCTATATCGACTCATTATAAACTGTTAAAAGAAACTCGAATTAGAAGACGTAACTATTTGCTACTTCGAGAAGCTTCGATACATATCCAGAGGAGGTACAGAAGTATTTGCGCAATGAGGGTAGAAAGGGAAAACTTTTTAAAAATTGTGAAGTGTATAACAGTAACACAACAGAAGTACAAAGCCATACTTGCCATGAGAAAACAGAGAGAGGCGTATGTTCGCTTGAAGTCTGCTGCAATCGTTATTCAGGAGAGATACAGGGCGTATACCCTTATGAAACAAGAAAGGACGACATATATCAGAATATTAAGATCATGTAGTATAATTCAGACATATTATAGAGCTTACAAAGAAGGTAAACAACAAAGAGCAACTTACTTGAAACTGAAACAGGCTGCGATTGTTTTACAAAGAAAGTACAAAGCATTAGTGGCTATGAGAGCAAGTAAAAAATCATATTTAGAAACACGAGCGGCTGCTGTAGTCCTTCAGAGACGGTTTAGAGCCCGTTGCCTAATGGTGAAAGATAGAAGCAAATTCGTTAAAATAAATAAAGCTTGTGTCGTAATCCAAAGAAGTTTAAGAGCTCACTTATGCGGTAAGCGACAAAGAGCCGAGTATATCACCTTGAAATCGGCAGTAATTCTAATTCAAAGGCGCTTAAGACTGCTAAGGGAAATGAAGAAAATACGCAATGAATATCGTACGTTAAGAAGCGCTGTTATTTTAGTTCAGCGCACATTCCGCGCGAAGAAAATCGCTAGAACGATCAGGCAAAATGAAGCAGCAAGGAAAATACAAAGCTGGTACATCTCTATACGAAAAAGAGATGTTTGCCGGCAAGAATACATGAAATTCAAAACAAGCGCTGTAATTGTTCAATCCACGTTCCGGATGTACATTATGCGCAAGAGATTTATCACGATCAGATCTTCTACTCTAACTATACAAAGATACTATCGTTCTTATAAATTAGCTACGTCAGAAAGACAGAGATATCTCGAAATAAAGGCTTCTATTAAAACACTTCAGAGTTACATTAGAACCCACATAGTTAGGAGGCGTTATATGAAAATACGATCGGCCGTATTAACAATACAAGCTGCGTATAGATTTAAACGAGAAAGAGACCTATTCAATCAACGCAGAGAAGCAGCCGCTGTGTGCTTACAAAAGAATATCAGACGCTATCTTGTTCAATCACAATATTTGAAACACCGAGAACGAGTTATATTCGTTCAAAAGCTATGGAGAGGCAAACTGCACACAAGATTGATCCGTTGCGGATTTATGCAGAAGAGAAGAATTATAATAAAATTGCAGTCCATTGTAAGAGGGTATCTAGTGAGACGCGATGTGCGTATAAAGATGGCGGATTTACTGAAGTTAAAAGAAGAGCAGAGACGCAATTGGGCTGCTTCGAAAATTCAGGTGAGTTTTTCGGAAACATTAAGTTTTGACTTCGCATGGATGAGAGCGCACTTTGCATGGGTATCGCGTTAACCCGATTACTTATATAATCATTCCAGCCCTTTTTTAATGTCCCACTGCTTGGCACGGGCCTCCTCTCAATGCGAGGAGGATTAGGCCATAGTCCACCACGCTGGTCCAGTGCGGGTTGGCGGACTTCACACATGTTTCGAGGAGTTCTCTCAGACATGCAGGTTTCCTCACGATGTTATCCTCCACCGTTATTTGCCGATTACTTATGCTCGACTTAAAATCCGTAGGCATTAATTGCTGCAATTTAAGATCTAAATAATTTTCAGGCGCTTTTCCGTGGCCATAAAGCGCGCGAAGACGTCGCACACGATAAGCGTGTGGCAGAATTGCGTCGCAGATGGCGAGACGGGGGCTTGAAGTCGACCCAGGAGTCCATGAAAGAACGCAACGAGGAAGCTATGGAAGTCCTCCGCAATATAAGCTGCATTGATACTGTGATTAAAGCATTCAGGTCCCTTGGTTAGTATTTATTTTGTAACAAATAACATCCTTTTCTAAATATCAACCATGGAATTTCTTACTCCAATTTCGGTATTCGGATGGCATTCCGAACGGGCGTTAAAAAGATTATTTGACTATTCATGAGTATTGTAATTGTTTACATAATTAAAAAAAAACTTTTTCAAGAGAAGTGGATGTTCCTTTCGACTGGGAATCGTAGTGTTTTGTTTATTTTTAAACGACTTCAAAAAGGGGTTCTCAATTCGGTTGTGTTTTTTTTATGAAGTTACTGTTGTATACGCATCGAAAATGAGGCTCCTATAAACCCCAATAATTGGGCTGCCTAATTTTAAAGTATTGTACAAACATTTCAAATACTTATGATGCAATGTGTGGCTAAAGTAAAATAACTTTTAACTTTCAGAATTACTAACCGAAGTGTTCCCCATGATGTACAACCACAACGCATCGGCGATTGTGCACCGAGTGTACACGTACATGTCGGTGACGAACAGATCCATATCCAGCATAGAGGTGCTCAAGTCTGCCGCCGCCGTCCTCGTCAATCTCACAAGATATAGGGTTACTGGACCGAAAATATATTTGGTGAGTAATTTGTATATTTCTGCAGGATTTGAAGTAATTCAAGTGTTGAAGGAAAGGATTACTCCGTGCGTATTGCGATATCAACTTAGAGCGAACGTTGCTATTGGCTATCGTTGTTGTTGAAGATGTGTGTCTGGTGCCGCAAGTAGTTGCATCAGGTATGAATAACTTCTAGGCCTAACTTTTAAAGCACAAGAATGAGCATAAAGCCTCGTTTCCATAATCACATACTGAAAATATATTTTACTTTTACAGAGGGAACGTATACCGCCGATATTGAAGTTCATGTGGAGGTTTAGCAACAGCGAAACTCAGCTGTTTTGTATAATGGCAACATATCTGTGGCTGTTTTCAAAATACGAATTCGTTAAAGATGTAAGTATAATAATACATTTTATTATTTCATTGACCTTCTGCCCAGCAGTGGGACATACAGTTTCTCATCATATTACAACAGTCCGAGTAGGTATTTGGACTGTTGTAAAGAATCTGTTTGCTGTTGCTATGACAAACAGCAATGTTGTTTTTGTAGTTGCCAGATATTAATGATGAACCAATGTGGTGCTAGATTTTCAAATTTAAAGCCATTGGTTGACTAGAAATCTTCTTTTTATGGCGATATTAAAACCTATTTATTTGACCAGAATGTTGCCAAATTCATTGCGTTCTGGTTTGCTTGTTACGTAGCAACCAACAGTTAGTAAACATGTACAATTTTCTCATTTTTCAGGATTTAACAGAGCTTCTGAATACTCCGGAAAACCACAGAATGCTTGTTACGATCAAAGGTAACGTCGACCGAACCAAGAGAATGACAAGTAACATTATGAAAAACAAATTCCATACGCCCCAACCATCCAAATTCATCTCACATACGGGCAATCAGTCTTTGAACGCGAGTGTATGCTGTATAAACAATGTTAACATAGTGTTGCCAGCACTGGAACCGGATTATGGTATTGTGAGGATCGACAAGCCGCGATACTTCGAGGACGCCCAACAGGCGATCAATTGTCTGTTCCATACGTATAGGTTATAAACTAGATTAAATTAGATTTACTTTGATTTCAGGACTGTTGTATGTATGACGGGGTAAAGTGAAGCAGACTGCAATGATACAATATGACAATGAAAACTGCTTTATTTGTCTTTGCGGTAAAGTCTACTTGCTTATTTGACTTTGGTAGACTTAAAACACTTAGATTGCATTGTACAGTCTTGCTGCAAGCCAGTTGCAAAACAACTCTGGCTGACTGCACATCCCTGGTGTGAACGGCCCTTATTATATTTAAATTTTGTAAGTTTAATATTTTAAAATAATATATTTTAACCCAAGATTATTGCAAGCTGTAATTTTTAAAAATTCAATTATTGATAAAACCAATCGTAATGAAGTCAAAATGCTTCCCGAATTGATTTTGAATAACATATAATGTTTCATTATAATTTGATAATTCTTACGACTCTGTGTAATTAACATTACTAATAAATTACATTAAGTTACGTAGTTATTATTTAATTTAATACTATTTTGAGTTAATAACTAAAAATACGAATTAGTTTTTGTTTTCCCGTCATATCAACTTGCGGGCATAAACCAATGTTATCTATGTCCATGTTGACGTATCATAGACAATATTTAAATTTGACTGATGATTAGCATGACACTTGTTGTCAAACTAAACTTTTGAGGTTATGCTTACGTTTTGTACCTTATAATACTTGATTATATTTTTGTTCTAAAATACCTCAATGAGAAGATCAAGTAGGAAATTGTTTATCCAAAAGGCGTGGTCATGGATGAGTTTGTGAACTACATACTCTTGTTATTGGTCATACTCCCCGTACTATTATTCTTCAACCTGTGGGCCGGTATCGGCTGGGAGTTGTTTGAAAACAACTAATCATGACTGATGTACAATAACAGATATATGGACTGTTTCAATTTAATTAAGGTATTATTATGTAAAAAATAAAGACATTCTTTCATAAATAGTTTATTCCTTTACACTTAATAAACATAGTAACTTAGTAGATATATTTTATCACAATGATTTCATACAACAATAACAATTTAATATGATGGCTGTCATTTTTTTCTGCCTACATCTACACATTCAGATAAGAAAAATAAGTACTTACAAACCAATAAAAAAAACAGCTTGATCTTATTTTCTACATACTAATAGGTATGCCATGACTGCACTTAGCATTCATTTTCATTCATCATCATTGGGTATTTTCTAAAATCATAAGAGCTATTTGAGTTTTTTTTTCTACTTAAATTTGGCAATTATCAGTGTAACATCTGTGGTTATCTATCTAATACTACTTAAAATAAGAACCCTGATGCTTTTATGAAATTGAATGTCAATAACGGTTGCTGGGTTTAAATTTCACTAGACAATATTAACTCTTCCATTCCCATATGGCCCCGATGTCTCCAGACTCGATACCTTGCTATGTCCTTTCTGGTGACCATGCCAACCACCTATGAAAACAAAATTGAAGATTTAATACAGTAGTATTTCCAACTCTATTCTGTTGTCCCACGAATAATAAATGTGCATATTTTTCCATTTCAAATATTTAAAAGTAGTATGGATATGCTCTTTCTGCCTCTCTGTTTAAAATGGGTGATGAATTCCCCCATATCCATTCTATCGTCGGTCGACAAGGCGCACGGACAAGTGTCATCCCTACACTGTTGACATTCCTTCGGTACGTACTAAGCGTTTTGCTTCTACTTTCATCGTGCGAACTGCCAAGGAATGGAACACGCTACCGGCGTCTTTGTTCCCCGTTGACTATAATCTGGGTGTTTTCAAGTCGAGAGTGAACAGGTACCTTCCAGGCAAGTATGCTCCATAGTAGATCTCATCGTCACTTACCATCAGGTGAGAACGAGTGCAAATACTTGCCTATAATGTAATAAAAAAATGGTGAGTACCTCGTTAACATCGTTGACGATGGGGAGATGTCTCAGGCCGAGTGCTCGGAACAGTCTGAAGAGTCGCGGCAACGAGGCGCGATGCGGCAGCGTGTACGGCGAGGGGTTCATGAACGGTCGGAGATCTATCGTGCATGTTTTCTCCCACTCTGATATTTCGAGCTAGGTAAGAAAATAGTAATATATTAATTACTGAAAAAATAAAAACAGTCTCATCCGAGAGGTTGTTTGGGTTTTTTAAGCCAAGACATTACTAACATAGGGTAGATGACCCATTTTTTTTTATTGAAATTAGTTGTATATAGTGTTTATCAGCACACTGAAAAAAGCCCTAGGATCAAGTAAATAACTGGTCTTAAAGGTCGTTTTTCCATCTCTTCTTTGTTTTTTCTTACGTGTCAAATACGTATGTACATACAATTGAAGACTGTATTCCGTGCCCGCTAAACAAAAAGGTTCGTGAGAATGAAACACATGAACCTTGCCGTAGCAAGCCGTAGCACTATAGCTAAGCATAGCGTAGCAATATTGCCATGAGAAAATGACATTTAAATAGGCAAGGAGTAAGTTCCGCTTAACGTTGCATTATATAAAGTAACTATTATTTACGTCTGCTACTTAGGTTTGTGACTCCTTACCTCATCGATGGATGGATATCGAGGATATTCCTTCCTGAACATGTTCATGTCTACATTGAAATTAGACCACGTCGTGTTGGCGTTCTCGTTGTATATCTTATTTTGCAGTAGAACTATCAGTTGCGACCGCAATATTATTCCTCTTAGACGCTTGTATGTTGTTACTTCCACCTAGACAAGAAAAGAGATTAATTTCAACGTGCATGTAGTTTGATCGCTCCCGGCAGTACCGGATTATCTATATAGGCAATTTGATGCTCTCAAAAGTTACGGTTTGTTTTTTTAAAGGACAAACAATTCAACAAAATCTGGAATACCGAAGTTAGAAGGTATATTTTTATATTACTCATATTCCAGTTATAATTATTAAAATCGAGGGAGATTCTGTTCGTAAATCAGAAACCCATATTAGTAAACCCTAGGGACCTACCTATTACCTAGATACCTACCTATATAAAGGGGAGGGCCCCCAAAGACCTGCATTGGTTATGGACCACTACATGGCTTAATCTGGCCCTGGGTCCACGTTAAAGGCCATAAACCTAACCATATATCCATATACCTTTATGTATATGTGTAAAGAACCATACAGGTTCTTTACACATATACATAAAAGGGCCCTCGTGAAAGACAACTTCGTGATCAACATTATCATTATTATAAGGTATAATTAAAATAACGATCAAGAAATTTTACTCAACACTGGCACAAGAGGCTCAATGTTGTAGGTGATTACCAAATTAAAAAGAAGACTTACGTCATCAGCGAGCGGTGGATCGACGACAGGGAAGCCGTTGTACGTCACAATCTTGAGCAGCTCCACGATGTGGCCGACGTTCTCGACGGTGCGCAGCGTGAACACCGGGTGCGACATCACCTCGGACGCGTAGATGTTGTGCGCCAGCGGCGGCGGCTCCCACGGGAGCAGCGGGACCGCGGCCAGCTGGATGTGGATGTCGTAGATACCCTGACAATCAACAACCAGATATTAGACTATTATAATGATATAACAGATCTGACGGTACATTTAATAATACCAGCCCTTTTAATGTCCCACTGTTAGGCACGAGCCTCCCCTCAATGCGAGGGGGATTAGGCCATAGTCGACCACGCTGGCCCAGTGCGGTTTAGCAGACTTCACATGGTTTTCGAAAGAAAAGAAAATATGCATATTGACCTCTTATATTTACGCGAATACGAATTGAAATCAAACTAATCTGCAAATAAAATACATATGCACACAATTTAGTTCGCAATGCGATGTAGAACAAAAAAGTCTGAAACTACATAAGTATTCGCCAAAAATTTATAGATAAAATTACATTCCTTAACATAGCGTATATAATATCCTACCGGGTCATACCAGGGCCCCAAGTCTGCTAACACAATCGATTCATAATCGAACAGCAACCGCATAGTAACTGTCACTTTTGACAGATATTGTATGGGATATCTGTCAAAAGTGACAGTTACTGTGCGGTTGCTGTTCGATTATGAATCGATTGTGTTAGCAAAATTGGGGCCCAGGTAAATCAATGGAAATCAGTGCTTGTATACTCTTATAACTCACCTCATTAAAGAAATCCCCCGTCCACTTGGCGACGACCAATGTGATGATGATTGGCAACGCGTTGGAGATCTGCCCCGTGGTCTCGATGATGATGACGGTGAGCGAGATGGTCATGCGCACCACGCCGCCCAGCTGCGCCGCCGCACCGATCAGCGCGTACTTTTCCGGGTTGATTGTCTAAATGCGAAATCAGTTGAGCCTTTTGAATAATATGACCAAGTGGAAAATGCACTCAAGGGGTAAACAGGTCTATACTCTTGATATCTTATAAGATTTTGTAGTGTCCGTTTATCCATGGATTGCAGACACAAATTTCAAATAGTGTTTTTCGACTCCAGTTATTATCCCTGCGACTGCATAATTTGTTTTATACCTACACGCATTTGCCCCTTAGACGCTTTTGCCCCGTGGATGCATTACCTCGTGAAAGCTTTTGCCCCGTAGGTGTATTTGCCGCGTCGGTGCATTCCCCGTGTACGTTTCTACACTGTGGTTACATTTACCCGTGCACGCTTTTGCCTCGTGGAGGCACTTGCCCCATGGACGTTTCCACGTAGACGCGCTTGCCCCTATCGATTACAAGTGAAGCCATATACCTACATTGTAAATTAATCAATGTGTTTTTAGAGTCTGAAAGGTCCTAACTCTTAAGTCTTAACAATGACTTCACACACCCAGTTATATGAATGCTACATAATACTCCTCTTCTGTTAGCGACTGTCCAAGTTTAGACTAGACCCGGGCCTCAAGTTGACCTTAAGTCTCTTAAGACTATTAGCATAAACTAGTAGTCTGGAGCGAACTAAACGCACACCATCTCATCCAATGCAGCTTCAAAAGCTATCCACGGCCAACATAAATCCAGAAAACAATCAATGTATAGGTACTCACATTAGAAGGCAGCGCATACTGTATAATTATCGCGAGAAGCCGCCCCCACGCGGCGCCGGTCAGCAAGTTCGGTATGAACAACCCACTCGACACGGACAAGCCGAACGTCCACGTAGACAGCAGGTAATAGCACACAACGAACAATAGTATCGACCACGGCTTGTAGGAGCCCATCGGGTCGTGGAGGAAGGACCGGACTGAGGCCTCCGGCGTTTGGAACCAGATCGCCGCTAGGGAATTGTATTCGCCGTCTGCGCAGTAGAGCTGTTAAAAGAAATACGTTCTTAGTGTTTTGAAGGGTGATCCGGAGACTTTTGTTGGAGGTAGGAGGGAGATGTTTACTTCTAGCTGCTGCTGCTATATGGATGGCTTTGTATAACAATGTATATTTAAAGAGGTATTAACGTTTCCCTTGGTGTAAGATAGACGTTGAGTTAAAGATTCTTATGGACATAATTTACGGTGTAGATAGGAAATTTTATATTTACCATTTATTTAACGAAAATTTCGGATATTAGCGAACTTGATACGTCTCTTTGAAAGAACAGCTTTCCACACAATTTTTAACTTTACTGAAGAGCAGGTAATAATGTATTATTAATAATTAGATAAAAGCTGATTATGGCAGGTGTCCGCAACCCTTCCAATATTCCCATCCCATATCCATCCAATCCTCAATCTATAGTCCCAGTTATCTTTCCATATTCCTGAAATAGTTCCTCCGCCTGCTGAGGTCAATTCGCTGTTTATGCTATCATTTTCAGCAGTTGACCCCAGCAGGTGGCTAACATAACATTAAAATTCTCAAAAAGGGCCTCTACGTGTTGGACCCATGTCCCCGCGCAAGGCTTCCAAAGAGCCGGGTATAGCCCGTGTGGAGAGAGACTTATTAATAATAATTCTAGTCTGGTGGAACTCCTCAGAAGTCAGAACATACCTGTAATGGTACTTTGGTCGGGTCTTCACCGAGTGGTCGACAATCGTTGAGTAGGAACATCATGAGGAAGCCGCACGTGGCGCTTGAGGCCGCCACCAAACACGCTTCAACCACTCGCAGCCACGGCAGTCCTACGTACCTTATGATACAAACGAAGTAATGAAGACCAATATCCTAGATTAGCTTCTGCGCACGGCTCCGCTCGAAATACATCGACGAAACTTAGCCTATAGCACTCAGGGATAATATAGCTTTCTATTAGTGAAATAATTTTCAGAGTCACATCAGCGGTTCCGAAATTTACATCCAAATTAATAACCAAATCCAATAATAGCTACAGAGTTTGAAACAGTTAAAACTCACTTTATCCTGAATACAGCCAATCTGTAGTTAATGTAATTCCAAAGAGCTCCGAGCAGTCCCCCGACGGCACCGAAGAACATGAACACAGGCAGTTCGTAAAATTGAAATGGGAATGGTTCCATTTTCCCCAAGTTTAGAAGACCTACAAAATAACATTATTAAGATAAGATTAATACACCTTCGCGGCTATCAATGCAGTGTTCTATATAGACAATACGACCTTAAATACGACTGAAATAGAATATTGGGCTTAGGAGAGAGCCTTGAGGAATACCTATGTTCAGCAATGAGCGACTATTTTCTACAATAATGATTACCATACACCGTGATACAGGTTCCATTATGCTCTCCCAACAGTGGTCATAGCATCACCGATGCTCGAACAAACAGACACACAGACAATAAATCTAAGAACATTTGTTTCCGATTCCGAGACGTCCAAAACTTTAAATAGGTTATTGTATATTTTGTTATATATCCCCACATTTTTACTATAGTGTAGTAATGATGATTTTCAATCATAGTTAACTTACCTGGGTAACTCAATTCCCCCGCTCGGCCGTGGTACGCCGATAGGGCGCAGTTTAGCGTGAAAGTCGATACCACGGTTCCGAAGAATGTCCGCCACGTCAACGCTTGATTCCAGAAACTAGTGCCTTCCTCCAATGAGAACAATACTCCACCTATAAAATGTTTATATACCTTTCTGAATTGTTAAGGTAACTTCAGTTTATTTCTCGAACAGCAAAGATACCCTCTACATTGGAGGAGAGGTGAAAACGTCAAAGTGAGATTAGTGTCCTTTTTGTGGTAGGAATAAGGTTTATTTTGGAACAGCGAAGATCCCTCTACATTGAAGGTGAGGTGAAAACAGCGGGGGAGGGTAGTATTCTTTCTGTAAGGTAATTTTAGTATTTTTACTAAAAGTATCTTGTTATAATCACCAATAGGAGCTCCGAAGGCAGCGGACACGCCCGCCGCGGCGCCCGCGGACACAAAGTCCCGTTTCTCATGGTCTTCGCGGAAGTACTCGAATATCTTGAAGTCTTTGTTGAACGTGGTACTCTTCCCTTGCGATATTCCGGCCGCCACCACCGCGCCGCTGTGGATCATGGGTCCTTCCTACGATTGGTATTAAAAAAATATTTACCTACTGGATTTAATTAGAGTGAAATCAAACGAGTCATATACAAAATGTCACTTTTGAAACTGTCAAAGGTGACATTTACTATGCATTAGTATATACCTCTGCGGTTTCATTATGTCCCAATTGTGTTAGCAGACTTGAAGCCCTGGTACTTTCAACATTAACCCTTACGACGAAACACTGTTTGAACTCGTATTGTCGCCTTAGAATATCAATAAGCGGAAAAGAAACCCAAGAGATATAAACATGTTACAAGTGCAATAATTTGTTGCCTCGAGTTTAATGTCCATTGCCAATCACCTTGCCGCCAGCCAGGCCGCCGACGACGGCGGTGATAACGCCGATGGTCTTCACTATGAGCGTCTTGATTCGCACCACCCTTGGCACTTTGACTCCGTTTAAGTAACATTTAACTTGTGGTATACCACTGCCGGCGGCTACGGGCTGTAATGTATGACAATTATTAGGCATAGATATATTAGCGTGTACAAAATATCGTGTAAAAATTAAAAAACTAGGTGTCAGGGATACAGCGCCATCTATAAAAAAAATGTTTTGCAACCGAACCTGGGCCCTAAGTCTGCTAACACAATCGATTCATAATCGAACAGCAACCGCATAGTAACTGTCACTTTTGACAGATATCCCATACAATATCTGTCAGAAGTGACAGTTACTATGCGGTTGCTGTTAGATTATGAATCGATTGTGTTAGCAGAAATGGGGCCCTGCGCATTCACTTAGAAGAAGTTCCTAAACTTTATATCGATTATCGTACATAAAGATCAGACGGACTATTGTAATAAGTTACAGGCAGGGGTACAGGGTCGTAATATGGTAAGATCATTATAACTGTCAATCAATAAGCACAAGTTCAACCGCAATTACGCGTAACGAACATCGTAGTATCAAATGACCGTAAATTACAAATAATTATTGCTTATTGATGTCTTATATTTGCGCGAATACTACACATTTAAAATAAAATTAATTTTACCGATTTTATCGCGTTTATTTTATGCTTTTTATGATCCCGAGGTTTCGCGAAAAAAAATGTGATAAAATCCGTATAATTAGTTTTATTTCAAAATTATTATTGTTCTTTAATCCAAATATGAGATTAAAGTAAAATACCGGAAACATAATCTGTACTAACTACTATGTAGTGTGTGTGTTATGTGAAGTTATCTAATTTTGGCAACTGCTTCTTTTATCAGCAAAGTGGGTCAGCAAACAAAGTTTAATAATTGAGTCAACCAATCAATTAAGTAAGGGAGCGTTCAAGTATTACGTAACGTAATTTTTTGGAGATTTTTGACGCCCCCCCTCCCTCCCATGTAATGCACCGTAACGTTTTTCTTTACCCCCCCCTTCCTAGTAAAACGTTAAGTCTACGAGACCGTTCTGAATGGTTAAAACAATGTTAAGTTACGCGTAGTTCCAACCCCCCTCCCGCCCCTGTAATGCATTGTAATGTTTCAGAAGACCCCCCCCCCAAATTCGTTACGTAATACTTGAACACTCCCTAATTAAGTGGGTACAAAGTATATATTCTTACCTCAACATATGCAACAAGCATGGAGCCAATGAACACAATGCCAATGTTGGATAACACCCACAGTAGGTATGGGATGTACAATTTGTCATTTAACACATATTTGTCCACAGCTGTTTTGTTGAATTAAGGATTTTATTAAGAATATTTTAATATAAATATCCATATACTTTGGTTTAGTGTAGAGTGGTATAATAATTATTATTTTATTATAAACAGGCATTACAGGGAAACTACTAAAATTTTTTTAATGAAATTGGACATAACATTACTCTCCAGAGAAATGGTGGCCGCCAAAACACTGTAATTCAAAATCAACTCCAAAAATAATGATTATTGTATAAAAGTATTTCTTTAAAAGGATACATTTTTTAAGTGCCCTGTACTTGATTTTTGAGAATTCTTCAATACACACATCAATGATGAATGCAATGAGCGCCGTTACTATCCCAATCAACAGGATAATGAACCACCTTGCAATATCCTTCCACACAACAAAGGGATATCCTCTCTTGCGTTCCTCATCGAGTAGTAAGTGGTTTTCACATGTATCATAGTCTAAACTCTGCAATACAAATTGAGTAACACTCGAATACATCCCAATATAACTGGCACAGTCCATGTTCTTTTGATAAAAATCTAAGACAGGTGCTATGGGGCACCACGGTATAGCCAAAACACCCAAGTGCCCAGCCTTCACCTATTTCATACTCTAATAATCTGCTGTTGGTGTGCTGGTGTTTTACGTACATACCAAATCCATACAAGATTGCAGAATACTCTTCCATCCAAGCAAGGTTTTATTCCTTAGTACAGAAAGCTTGATTTCCTTACTGTTATTGGTTTGACCCACAGCTCACACATCAGACAAAGAGATTGAATAAGAAATACAATTACTGCTAATACTTACTTCATATTTAGAGGATAATACATTCATTGAGCCGGGCTCAATTTTTTGTGTGGCGTGCCTCCTTCGAACTCCATGACTGCCTTGAAATTCATCATCATCATCATCTGATTGCTGTATAAACAGATACACCAATAGGTACAGTATAAAGTATAGCACTACTTTTCATAAACTCTCATACAAATAATGATTTAAATATATAAAAATACTGATAAAACAAAGGGTTAACAGTCAACGGACAAGAATAGGTGCACTATGGTAACATTCTTGCAAATAATGCTATAACCCAACCCAGTAAAGTTCGATCACCTAACTATATGGACTAAGTTATTTGAAGAAAAAAAGGGTAGCAACTCACCTCAAAACGCACAGACTTGTTAAGTTGTGTGTAATTTGACGAGCTAGCTTCTTCATTGCTTACTAATTGCGCTGTATCCGATGTGGTTTCACTGGGCGTACCATCCACAAGCGATGTTGACGACTGACTCATTTTAGGCAAAAACTTATAGATTAAAACCACACAATGATTGTTTTGTACCTACTAACTAGATTTTCATCATTAATAATATAACTTAGACCAAAATAATTCCAGTAACTCACAGTCACGTTACGATCACTACAAGATGTACCATAAACGTTATTATGATCCCTTTAAATTCGCTTTGTAGTAAATAATAAATAAAATAACATTTACACACGACAGCTGTACACACCGAGAAATTAATACACTGACCTCTATATATGCATAGACGTCAGTGTCATATGTCATACAAAACAATACAAAAATCTTGAATGATTGAAACGCGTATTTATTTAATGTTTTATTGCTATTAATTACTTGACATTGGCAAAGTACCCGCTAAGTTGTGGGTGAGGCCATTTGCATATCCATTTTATTTCATCGCATTTCATTTCGTAAAGAAAGAAGAAACGCATTTATGGGTATGGAATGAGGTACGAATATGATATGAAAGCAAACGTCAACAATATGTCAAACGACAATGAATAAAGTCTGACTGATGAGAAAAGAAAGAGACAACCATAGTATCGCTGTTGCGACGAATGATTGAAATGTCGCTACTTTGTTTATATATATTTTATTATAGAGTTAGGATTTTGCAATTTCCATTTTTTCACGTCAATATCCTTTTTTTTATTTATTATGTGTACGTATTGAATTTGATATCGCTATTAAATACTTAACATTGGCAAAATATCCACTAAGTTGTGTGCAAGGCCATATTTATATCTAATTTATTTCATCGCATTTCATTTCGTAAAGAAATAACAAGAGTGCTCTCTTACTATAAGTTATCTCCTACATAGACATCTGGACGAGCCCCGGCCCAATAGCCCAATGGCTGGCGGGTCGAGGGCCTTCGAGACATAACCGAGCAGCTGTTGCTATCCCTTTTATAACATAACACATGAACCTAGTGGGACGAGTATCGAGGAGAATTTGGTATATTTTTTTGGTTAGAAAGGTTGGATGGTTGTATCCTAAGAGCAAGATTGTATCTATAAGTCACAGACTACTAGGCTACTCTATCTGGGTGTAAATTTAATACGGCTTCTAGGGCTACTACTATCGTTGTAATCCTGTAATCTTCTCTTCTTGATATCCACACCGTTATCGACATATTCTACAAACTTATGCTCGGTAGGGGCATCAATAATGTAACTGAAGCTAAAGTAAAAATGTTTGACCTGTCAAACAAGCAATGTACTGTATTTTTGTATCGTGAACTTTATAAAGTATAAAGCACTTGTCTATTTAAGTTGTAATAAGTATTATTAATTTTGCTATGAATTTATATATATATAAATATTATAGCTTGATTTTTTTTTTAACCGAGACATTTTCTAAGGGGTCACACGGCCAAACAGTTTCAATCGCTAATCTTTTATAATATTTTATTAGAGATTTTCTTATTTAGTATCCATATATCGAATAATTCATATTTACTTATATAATTATAAACAACATGACGATTGATTTTTATAAACAAGATACTAGAAATAATTTTGATAGTGTTATCATTTTTATCAGTGAGTAAACTAATACAAACTTTCGTGGGCGCCGCATACACACATGCATAAATTTAGCGCTTCGTTCATAAACAATAGAGTATATCTATGTGTGTGTAGCTTGTTCGTTCGTTTGGTTGACAATCGCGATGTGATGTATTCTACATCATCGCATGCTGAGTTACAATTTCAACAAAACCTTTTAATTTTAATTAAGTTACTCGATTAATTTCTAAATGTTTTCTTTCGTTGTGACCGCCTTTTTCTGTTTTAATTTCTAAATATGTGTAATTTGCCGCCGAAGTTCCATTCAGTGTGTCGCCTTTGTTTATCATTCTGTGGCGATAATTGCTGTGATGTTAAACTTCCAATTTTCAACCGTGATAAGGATAAATCACGTCTTTCCGAGATGATAATGGCAAATTTGGCGATAATGGTAATTATATTTGTGTTATTCATTTGTATAGTCACCACGGACAAGGAGTTTTCTCGTGTGAAAGTTTAGCGTAAGCGTATGAGATTGTGGATGCTGATAAGCGCCATTAACTTTCTCGCGGGTGTTGGGTATTTTCGCATTGTGATATCATATTACGACCCACGCGTCGATCGCTCGGCCGTATGACTAATGTGATTCGTGGAAGTGATATGCGAAGCGTGTGCCTGGCGCGTCGCGTATCAGTGGCGACGGTGTTGCTGATAACAAAGGAGCGCGGAGACCAGACCGCGTTCGGCTGCGGCCCTGGGCCCCGCCTCCGGGGGGCCTCGCGCCTTCGCCCGCGCCCCTCGCCCACAACCCATACACATATAACACATCCTAATGCTCCTTTGCTATGCTTATTCCACATTTCAGTATCCTGCTATTTTAAGATTTCAATATTATCTAAATTTAGAAATGTATTTAAGGGAATCAATCTGCAGGGGGACTGCATCCTCCCATTTTGGTTGCAGTTGTTATCCTGTATGTTGCAATAAACAACTTGTAGGTTTCTTAATGTGTTTGTTATCAGATTGCCACCAATGACTCATCATCTATGATTACACTTGCGAAAGGTCACTGGCCACATCATCTCTCATAATGACCGTGGTGTTGTGAAACTAACATAGAGGTACATGTTTAATGTTTTGAATTATATTTTTAGGTGTCCCCAGAAGACTTGCTGCCACAAGTAGTGTGTGGGAGCTGTGCACATAAACTTGATGAATTTCACACATTCAGAGAGTTGTCACACAAATCTGAACGGCTATTGGAGCAATTTGTCCAGTATGCTAATTCATTATCTGGTCCAACAGAGGTGAGTTTTTATCTCTACACATTTTATCTTACACCTAAGAAAAAAATAACTTACATTTTAAAAATGTATTATTATCCAAAAAAAATCATACAATACTTAATATACATGAACTTGATGCCTACTATCTATGAAATTATTTTAAATACTCAAAGTTTACTGTACTTTTCTAAATTTAATATATATAACTCTATGCAAAACTTGTGTCCGAGTTGATATTGATGTAACGGATGGGCTGACTTCTGATGCGTTTGTTATATACTGCTTTTATTGCATTAACCAGTAGCCCAAGTATCATTCCAAAACCCGCTATCACTGCTACTCCAAGAATGCTCCAGACAAGATGTCTAGGTTTCAAGTCTGATAAGCCATAGCTCCTTCTGTTGAATGTGGAGTCCAGTGTGGGGCAATAAGTCAATGTGATGTTGGTTATGTATGCTCCACTCATCTTCATAGGCGCTGCACAACTGGAATTAAATCAATTAGTCACAGTATGATCAATGGGTGTAGTAACTATAATTATTTCATTACATTCATTGAGGGTCAACTAAATGATTTATGATCTTGTATATTGTTTCTTTCATAGATAATGAATAGAAAACAAGTGATAGTTGGAAAAAAAACTAAAAGGTTATCACAACTAATTAATTATAATTGAATTAAAAATAAATATTATGAAATTTAGAGAAGAATTAAGGCAACATAGCTTGATAGTTTGGTTCAAGACGAATACTTAAGGTGACTATGCAAGGCTCAAAGTATGATTTTGAATTCATATTCAAATTCAAATCCAGTGATTGAATGTTTCACAAAGTGTGCTGCTATGAAATGTATGGTAAGATTTGATCAGTATAAGATGCTGTCAAAACTATCCCCCAATACTAAAATCCACAACCTGTGATTCAGTCTCTCCTACTAAAAGGGCTTAATATATTATTTTCATTTTATATTTTCGACGTTGACTTACTAAGGAATATCTCCAGACTTAAACTTAGTGCCGGCACCTTGCTTAGTGACAATATCGGCCAGGTCACAGTTGCACAACCAGTTATTGCCAGTCATTCCTATTATTTCTAGCTTGCCCCATGGCATTAAATCAGCAGACAGTTCGCTCAGGTCATTATCATCCAAATACACCTGTGAAATAGGAAAAAAAAACTCAAATACAAGTAGTAACTATTTAGTGGTTTCTGCAATTCCAATAATAAATTTTATTGAGAGACATCCCATAATTGAAATGGGAATATTAAAACGGCTTACAAGCCCTGATAAAGAACCGCAGGTATCAATTTACGATGGATTATGGCCAGAAAAATAAACTTTCCTAAAATCTTGTATTCTATGACCAAATGATAATGAATGATGTATATGACGAGTTATGATTGCACATTTCAAATGGCTTCCGAGAAATCGCAAATTTTCCTAAATGAAGCTATCTGGCATTTTCCAATGTGTCCATTATTAGATTTCTTTATCTCCGTACAGTTATGTAATTGCAATACATTAGCTCTATATCAAAATATAACACTAAATGATTAGTAAGCTGACCCCGTTCTGTGACTGTCGTGTAAGCATTCAAAATCTGGGGCAAATCAGATTGCACACAATCTTTAATGTGATGAATATTATATACTAACCAAATATTTGTGAACATTACAATAAGATCTATTTACATTTGGCTGTCTATGAATCAGTCCAGTCTAGATCCGGAAAGAAATCATTACAACCCATTTGATTGTAGGCCTCTTTCATAGGGTTGCTAGACAGAGACAGAAGAAGAGCGATTACGTTTTGCTTTTCGAGGATTCGGTATCCAATGCTACATTTATCCAACAACTATCAGTATCTTCCAATAGATGGCGAATTCAATTATAACAAAAGAACACACGTAGCATGAACATTAGAATTGGATTTAAAGTTACCATGAGCTATTGATAAAATCTTAGTTAGGCAGATGTCGTCATCCTTTTGTAACGTTAATCTTTTATAAGCCAATAACTAAGATACTAATTGCTTTAAATTAAAACACATTGTAAATACACTTTGATATAAAATATCTATTAAACACCTTTTCCCTTTGTTCATAGAACTTAAATTTGTGATGGTTTTTCCATGTTTACTTATCTATCTGATGTGTGTTAAGAGATGAGTTGCTCACTTCTTTCAAGGTCCATTTGTCTTTCAATCCTCGGAACGCGTTGTGACTTATGTACCTCAGGTTCCTGTTGTGACACAGATGTAGTACCTTCAAGTTCTTGAGCGGCGAGAACGTACTGCGTTTCACTTCATCCAAATAATCATGTTCGCCAACTTCCAACTCGACCAAATTCGTTAAGCCTGGAAAAAACTGTTTCTATTGTTATTGTGTACTTCCGTATTGTGTAATACGTATTAATAGTGCTAATACATTATCATAGATAAAGATCTTAAGATTTTTTTTCAGGGCAACGGGTTTTATTACCTAAGTATTTGCCAGTAAATTCTGATAAAACTACACATATCTTTTATCGCTACCAATCAATGACACATGTAGTTCTTGAAATAGTTTGCTGGTTGTGAAGCTAATGAACTGGCCCAGATTAATATCGTTGCCAAATATTAGGGTCAGTTGATATTTAAAAGGGGAAGATCTCAATCTTGGATATACCCGACTAGCTTTGCCTGCGGCTGCGCCCGCGCAACAATGGATTTATCTCTTCAGTTCGACCCTCAATAGCGAGATGAAATAGCCTGTGACACTCATCGACTGTTCAGATTTCTACCAGTAAAATAATTTTCAAAATCGGATCAGTAGTTGTGGTTATTAGCTCCTACAAACATACAACTTTATCTCTTTATTATATTAGTATAGTTGTATAGATTACTAGAATATTTATCAGTACATTCTTAAATTTTTAAACGTACTAGCTGAAGTAATAGATCGTGCGAAGCTTAGACAAAAGCACTGGTTATGCTCGAGTCAAAATGAAGTCAAAATTGAAGTGCATTCTTGTCGTAATTTTATCGACTCGTTGATTGTTATTATAACAACAACAATTTTATCTGATTGTCACATCTACGTATAATATTTACATAGCCCATATTATCTGCTGTTTTGTCTATACCGTACTTTGAGTAAGTAGGTATTTGCACTAAGATAGCGTGCAAGTCGTGCAACATGTTTATGTACGCGACAATCCTGCTTGGCTCCAAGTCTGCGAACATAGTCAATTGTCAAAAGTGACGATTGCGATGCCATCGCCATTCAATCATGATTTCAAATTTTGAGATCTGTTAGCACGCACGCACAGCACGCAAATGAGTTCGGCTGCTTAAATCCATTATCGTAAACGTTCTACGTCTGTTATTTTGAGCACAGCAAATTCATGGAATCCTTAGCGTACAGACAAATCGAAGAATGTTAGGCTAATAAGGGTCATTTATGATAAGAAAGGGACAATTGGGCCGACATTTTGTCTTGCATCCCGTACTCATTTCATATAGAATGAATAAAACGTAAGGGATGGCTGATGGTTGAAGCATTGCTTATTGACTAGACAAAATTTTATTCTGTCTAGACAATAAGTGATGATTTATGTCATGAGTTTTGCTATGCAACTCTTCCCTGTTGGAAAACCATATCTAGTTCGGCGCCTACCACGTTCTCTTGTAAATGTATTCAAGTACTACAAAATAATGTCTTGAATAGCAAAATTGTCTAGAACTTACCTATGAAGCTATCGTCGTTGAGTTCCACGATAGGGTTGTTGTTGAAGGTGAGGTACCGCAGAGTGCTGCCGACGATACTCAAGCTCTCAGGCACGGTGACGAAACGGTTGTTGGATAAGTCGATTTGTTGCAGCTTCACCAAGCCCCTGAACGCGTCAAGCGGTATGTTGTCGATATCAGTTTTGGCCATGTCTAGGACCTGAAAATTATATTCTTTTGCATTACCCCCTGATAGTTCATTGATTTAATTAATTTACAAATGCCATTGCAAAGCATTTTGCAGAAGACATGAATTTGGAGGTATTGATTTTGTTGTTTGAAAGAAATACTGTTAGTTATATGTAGTTAAATGTAAACATGCAAATATTTAGTGCATTAGCCTAAATCCTTGCTTATCTGACACAGCTACCAATAATATAGTTAATTCGTTTTGCTTCTTCAAGTCATTCATTCAAGGCTCCAAAAAATACAGTATTGATAAATTCTTTCGTTTACTGCGAATGGTCGTTAGTATTAGTTACATCTGCATCCAGTTATCGAATTACTCAAATAACCGACATGAAAGTCAATATACACACGCAGTTATTAGTATTCAAAATTGAGTTAATTGTCGTGATTCAATGCGAGGTTTTATTTCACACCCGAACAAACGTATACATTTGAAATTCAATAAATTTCTTAATCACGATTCGCTATTTTCTTTTGCTTTCATTAATTCGTTATTCTTTTGTTAATTGATTCATTTATTTGACGAACAGCGAAATTATCAATAACGCCAATTTATTGTCTACGTGCTTGGCTTTGGTCATAACAATTATGATTACGGCCGGCTTATTTTTAACTAGATAGTCGAGTCATTTTAGTCAGGCTTCAGTAGATATGGCCACAAAATAAATAACTTCAGTGTTGCAGTTTTCACATCTAATAAAACGCAGTATTGGCTAAACATAATTACGTTTTAAGTAGGAATATGTTACCACACCGGTATATTTTGTAGAAGTGAAAATTACCAGGATCTATTTATCACTTTGAGCTAAAATAAAATTGATTTCAAACTAAATCTTCCCCCGAATACTCGAAACATAATTCCTTAGCTGTTTTAGACGTCATCATCTTGAAATTTTCGTATGACGTGTTACCGTCAATTTGAGTAGCGTAAGAGCGCGTTTGGTAAGAAATTATTTTACTAAGCGTCAGTAATTTTTGCGATTTTTAGTATAACCAAGTAGTACGGGCCATAATCGTGCCTTAAAAGAGGTCTTAAGAAAAGACTTACTTACCTCCAAATTTGTAGCACTTGACAAAGCCAATATAGTTACATGGTCCAGAATCTCAATAGGATTGTTGTTCAAATAAAGTCTGGTCAGATTAGGCGTATATTGGAACAAGTATCTGTCCAGGGAATGAATCTCGTTGTAGCCAAGGTTTAAGGTTTCCAAGCCTATACTTCTGTATACTCCGTCGTTGTACGGACCTTGAAATATTTCGCTTCGAAGCACTTCGCCTAGAAGGAAAATTCCATGATTAGATAGATATACGATGTCAAATGTCAAACACCTTGTTGACAAGGTGGCCTAAATCTTGAACTCCTGCCGTCTTGAGAGGTGTCCAATGAAACATTATGAGGCTAATATGAATATCGTAAATATCATTGCTAAATCTTAATAACTATACAGTTTCCGTTATGAGGTAAGTAAGTAGTCTTATTTAGTTTTTTTTCTTAATGCCAAACATGTCCTTCCGCTTAGGTTGTTTGTGATTATTCCTGTCTGTTAAGATTGACAACTAAGTATGTAGGAGAAACCTCATCGCAGGGCAATCAATAATTCAATCCTGTTAACTCAATTTCATTAACTTAAGTGATCATCATCTCTTGCACCATGATTCATTAGAAGTTACATAAAACTGATTGAAATTCTATGAAGCTTTCTAAATTATTAAAATTGATTGAATATTTCCAGATATTAGCGTCACATACACTTAGCTAATGTTAAGTATGTGTGATGATCAGTTATGAATATTGTATATGTACCTTTACACTTGTTATATCTACTTGTAGATAAAGGTGATAGTGATACGCTATCTATCGTTTATATCTCGTGTCTTGTATGACTATGTATACCTCGTCGCACTTGAGATATTTTTGTTATCAGAAACTCGTTTGTGGTCTACCTACCGAGATGTATTTTTATTATATTTGTTGGTTTCGTTAAGTGATTCCAAATTTAGAAAATTTTCTCACACAACTATGATTATAATAACGGATCATTGAACTTGAGGTCTTTAATTTCAATCTACACATTTGTGCTCCACATACACAGACAAAAACTGACTAAGTCATTTTCTTTTAGCTTCGGTTCAATTTAAACTAATGCCTAAATACGTACCTACCTGCTTATAAGTAATTTCTGCTTTATTTCGCTGAAATGGTTAAAATACGGGTCGAAAATATTATACTTATAGAGAAAGTTGTTTTTCTCCATTAGAAGATACCTTTCAGGGAACTAAATCATTACAATCATGGCGCAATTTATTTATCATCCGATTGTGACAATTTTGAGTTGTTTAAACGCCCATATGTGACTAATTTCTTAGCGACACAGTGCGAGATATTCTTACACTGTGTCACGAAGAAATTGCTATGACAATAGCATTTATTAGTTGTTGCATTTTCACCTTCATTACTAATTAATACTATCCCTACTTATCTGTATCTATTGTGAGACATTCCGTTAACGGACATTTTTGTGAATCAAATGAAAGTGTTGCAAGCGTTTTATAGCGCGGTTCGCAGAATCCATATAAATATACCACTGACTATGACTAATATAATGAAAGGCGTTGAGTATACGAGCAGTATACATTCTAGGTAAGATAATAAATTAGATATTAACTGAGTAAGCGAAAACATTATCGCGCTGAATGCTTTCACATATAGCTACGACAATTTATTATTTTACATTCAGCAACAACTCACAAAACCAAATGAATGCGAAATCATCTTATTTCATAGGTATATTTGAATTCGATCACCTTCGGAATAGCATTTATTTTGGTCACCACAGAATTGTTATCTACATAGATGTGATACAAGTTGAAAATACATTATAATATGGGGATTTACCTACTCGGTGAGTTTTATTTTGGCAATACAGATAATCAGCTTAATGTGTCTTATAAATAAATGTAAGTATTATAATATTGATATACGTATATATACAGGTGAATTTTTCAAGTGGGGTATGGTTGGCTAAATCCGAAACTATAGGGAGAAAATATATTTCCTAGCAGGGAATCGAACCTTTTAGTTGAAAAAACAACTTATAAAAATGACTTATATATTTAATATCTGTGTATAGAAATACAGGAAAATTTACTTCAAAAATAATCACACAAGTATCCGGTAGAGTTATTGAACTTACGATGGTCGTAAAAAATGTATCATACCTCTTATTTATGTAAGCTAATGTTTAAGCCGTTCGTAAAAACGGGAGGAACAAACTATGTCGAAGTGTTTTCGCTGTTCTCTCATTATCTACAAACACCAGCAGGGTTATTTTAAACCATTCGGAAACGGAATCGAAAACTTCCGAGCTGGATTACTGCAATCGCTATTAATAATTCCGAATTCGAATTTCGAATTCGAATCCGAATTAAAATTTCCGAATTCGATTATCTTCGATGTATCTGGATGACAATACTAAATCGTTTTTTCAAAAAGTTTCCGTCGCAAAGCTCGCCGGGAGCGACATCAACATCGGAAAGTTTCAAATCCTATCCGTTTCTGATGTCGATTCCGAATGATTTAAAATAACCCTGCAGCATATCCTCAATTAGAATGTTTGTATGACGTATATTGCATTGCTAGTGCAAGCAGATTGTGAAATGGTAAAAACCTTAGCTAGCTAAATTATCCACAACGATACAAAGTCTAGATAACTAATCAGCTTCCTACAATTCATATTAACTTCTATTTTTAACTTCGATTTATGGATACAGTTACGAGATATGATATTGTTGTATGATATCAATTTTCCGATGAATAAGGCCTACGTACTCCACTAGTTCACGACCTTTTAAAAGACTTAATGAGTATAGATGAGGGATATATATTAAGTTTAATTGTATAGAATATTACTAAAAGCGCGGTTCGACTACTTTAAGCCTCAACTTGTTTATGGCTTACACAATTTTATTTTGATACTCCGAAAGACCGCTAATTGTAATACTATATTGACTTTTATCGCACATCTTAATATAACAACACAGCATTTGATCCATAAAAAATATACATTTTTTATTCTTATGACTTAATACGGATTTTTTTAGCGGGGAATTGAACAGTGATTTTGTCAATTTTGTTTTATTTCCAAACATGAGTTTCTTTATTAGTGGTATATTAACCTTTGTGTGTTCGAAGGGAATCGAAATGAAGTAGTATAACTTGTCTTTTCATGTTTTCCCAGGATGGCCGGTAAATTTTTAGTAAAGTATCCATAGCTTTACTGATAGGAGTAGGGGTTTCATTACATCATCGCCGTCGAAATCATTATCAACATCAGGGGTACTTATAATTTTATAATAATGATCAAAAAATATTTGACACTGGCAAAAATGGCTCTATTTTGTAGCCAATTGCCAATCTAAAAAAGAAGAAGACTTAATACGCTGAATACTTTACGGAGCTTGAGGATAAACAAGTACTTTAAGGGCAGCTTATTTTTGCTGCGTCATGTAATAAGAAGTAAAACATTTAAGTGGGACTCAAACACATGAGTATCGTTTGAGTACCTGGCGCGTATGTATATGTGTGAATAATGTAAGCGGAGCATAATACGTACCCGATATGTAATTGTTGCTCAAATCCAAGTACACCAAGCGTTCGATGTTCCTGAACGCGTCATCCTCTATTTCCACTATCTCGTTTGATTTCAAGCTGATCGCGACCCTGTTGCCGGGCACGGCCGCCAGTTGCGACACGATCGTTAAGCTATTGTTGAACAACGTTATCAACACGTTCCCATCTGTGAACAAAATATCCCATCCATGGTGGTTCATCATTACATTCACACTTCATTAGGCGCTCGCAACGCAATATTGCGTAGCGCCGATAGGTAGGGGACCGTAGTATGAGTTTTGAACGCATTCAATTAGCGGTTGAATGTTTCCATTCCACAGCGGCTCCACGGTATGTGACAGCAGAGCTGCTGTGAAATGTAAGCAAAGATTCGGTCACTCGGTATCGGTGGATAGTAATAGTTAAAGATATATTTTCGTTATCACGTTAACGTTTATAAGTTTAAATACTTAATATGTTGTGTGATGTATTACAACATATAATAAATGATATTTTTATTATACTACTAGCTGACTCGGCAAACGTTGTTTTGCCATATAAAATAAATTGAGATTTAAACTATCCTATCTCTCAAGTTGGATCGAACTGCACATGGTGTGCGAATTTTATTATAATCGGTTAAGTGGTTTAGGAGTCCATTGAGGACAAACATTGTGACACGAGATTTATATATATTAAGATTACCTAATACCACCGGTCTACCTTCGACAAACATTAACTAATGTAAAGCTACTAATGTAATTACATTGTACTTTTAATAGCCTATAAATTCCCACACCTGGACATAGGCATCCACCTATATTCACCATTGATCTCGGCCTCAGCCTGTTACTGGCTCAATGATGTATATATTTTAAAAAGTTGTTAAAAATCACTGATGACTCAGTAGGATATTAAACAGTGAATGTAAATTATTCCGATCATACAACTCGATAGAATTACAGTCTATTTTGTTTTGTTTACGTCATTCTTTTGCGTGATAGCGTAGGATGATAAATGAGCATGTATTCGGACGGCCGCGGCGGCGGCGGCGGCGGCGGCGGCGGCGTTACCTTTGTCTATATTATTCATTCGTTCCGGCCAATTACTGGGTATCACGTCGATGCCTCGGCGCGAACAATTCAAAGTTAGATTGTTCGAATCTTGCACGGATATATCACATGGAGCCTTTTCCGCGGCGGCCTCTCGAGCGCGGCTCGGCGAAACTAGGACGCATAATATCATTAACACCTACAACAAAGAAACGCCATTACTTATATAATTTCAAAGGTATACACACAACCGCCTCTGTTTTATATCGCGGTCACTCACTTTGCATATCACTGGGAAGCACATTTTCCTCCTCGAAATTGGAAAAGACACTACGAGGAACACCTTCGAATCTCAATATATTTTTATCTTATCTACTATGAGTCTAGTGATATCACGAGTGACATGAAATGAGCGAACACCTTATTGGTCGATGTTTATTTGTTTTATCGTGCAACTAATACGGTGCGATGTTTCTTGTTCAAACATTGTCTTTTATTTTTAAGGAAATTTTGAACATAACGGCAGCAAAGTTGGAGGAAATAATCAAGCCACTGAGCGACAGCGACTTCGAGCACGACACGAAACACAAATATGCCGAGATCGGCTCCCCGGACTCCACTGAGGAGATGAAGAACTTGGAGAGCCGGCAGGCGGCGGTCACACTACTACAGATAAAGAATTACGATCCAAGTAAATACGCGGTAAAACCGGAAGACGAGCCTCATATAATGTTTAACAGTGTGCCGAGTTTACCGCCCTCCGACAGAGCGAGAGAGGTGATGCACTGCAATACCGTCATCGATATTATAAGCAAGGCTGTGGCGGTCGCGCAGCGCGAGAACGAGGAATCCCAGAAGTTCCCCTCGAACTACGTTACAGTCATAGACAGGACGCACGCTGCCGCCGGCGGCGAGTACCCGCACGATTACCCCGACGACCAGTACACGGTGTACAACGCGTCGCAGAGCGCGGCCAGCCCGTGCAGCAACGAAGACCATGACAACAAGGAGATGGATCTGTCGCTGTACAGCTCCGTTAAAAACGAACCGGCGGAACAGAGCGAGCCGCAGGAGCACACCAACACATACTTCCACAAAGCACTCCCACACAACAAGGCCACGAACTTCGTGGACGAGTACAAGCTGCATGTGTTCGGTCGGTCCGCCAATAAGATGAAGACGTCGAAAGAGAACTCGTACGAGGATTGCAGCCAGAGCAGTAGCGGATCGGACCCGGATAGGCTACAGATGGATATATCTCAAATGTCGCAGGTGAGAACCGCTTTTTTTATACATTATTATGTAGCACTCAAGCTTCCTTTTTCTGTAATATTAATTTGGTAGACATGATTATAATAATAATCTTTTATTTACTAATGTGTGTGTTCAATGAATTTCCAGACTCTTGCGCTTGTAAAGACTCTTTCAGGAAACTTAGTATCCGCCTTATAAATAGGTTGATTGCAAAAATAAGATCACTTATTATATTTATACCGCGTAAAAAGTTGATGAATGATAACAATAAAAATATTTTAAAAATAAATAAGTAGTTGTGTGTGTGTGTGTTGAGTGGTTTTATGTGTGCGGTTGGCGTGTGTATGAGGGTATGTGCACGTGTGTAATGTGGGTGTGTGTATGTTAAGTAATGAAGGGACATAAAGGAGTCGTTTATGAAAAAATGCTCAGCTTGCTATAAACATATCCTTATATGATAATGCGATGGTAGAATACGGGTAATGAATAAGCCTGTCAAGATGTGACAGTGATATATAACAATGCTTTAGTGAATCCATTTTTTCATTGAAATTCCGCTCTTGCTCGATGTCAATTATTATGTGGCAGACGCTGCGCGTTTAAGGACATTCGTCAAAAGTGAACGCATGAATTTATTTATGACAATTTTCCGTCTGAATAATACGAGCGAGAGTTTTAACATAACATAAATCTTCATTTTGGTTATAGGTCGATGATCCAAATCTATTCAACTGATTTGAATACTTCTAACTACTCCTATAGGGAATAAATTCGATACGATTATATATTACAGGACGACCCTGAGGAGACGCAGTCGGCCCGCTCGGCCCAGTCATCGCCGCAGCGGCCACAAGAACACGAACAAGATAAAGAATCCCTGTGGCAAGCACTTCACAGACAAAACGGTATGAAACAAACAAACATTTCAATTTCGTTAGTAGCTGAATAGTTGAATTTCAATTATCTGTGGGATGCGAGGGTGGCGTCGGCCGGTGGCTCCGGTGGTTGGCGGAGGCCAGCAACGGATTACTCTTGGTCTAATTATTCCTCTGTGGTGTGTTCCTCTTGGTGGTACCAAGATTCGATATGTATTGAAATGTGTTTGCGGAGTGCTCCCTGTGTACCTGATCTTGTAAGTATTGTGTGTTATTGTACAGGGCGCAGCGGCGAGGCGACGCAGTTGCTGCGGCGGCTGATCAACAGCAAACAGCTCGGTATGACCGTGTCGCCGCTGCGGGCGCCCGCGTCGCCGCTGTCCACCACCGCGGCACAGCAACCGGTCAATGGCGACGTATCACCGGTAATTATACATATTTTTTATACATCGTGAATTTATCGGTTCTTTTTTTTAAATGGGATACAACTTCATAGGGGATTTTATTTTATTATTTATGGATGACCTAGTAGACCTATATTTAATTCTGACTATATAATGATTACAAATGCTCTAAAGAAAGGCAGGTTTGAAGGTAGTATACGCTTTCTGAATTACCTTGTATATGGTCATAAACAAAAGTATTTATGAGACTTTGATCTTAGATCTGTAAAAAAAATTATGATTGGAGGATAGTATCTTAGTATCAGTTAATGGGGAACAACACGCCATTCCTTCGTGGTACCACTACGGTAGAGATTGACTCACGCGCACACTATCGTAAAACCTGTTAGGTATGTTTTCGGACAACTACATAAAATATAATGACGATTACGGAAAAGAAAAAAAAACCAGTAGTCTGTTGATATTGTATCAAGATGCTATGTAGATACAGTCAACATGAAAATCTACGAATTAAAATCGTTCAAATACCTTAGAAAGAACCACCTGTATGGAACCCTGAGATCACACAGTTGTTTGTCTAATTTTAGTTTACACACACATTTACACAAGGGAATATTCGCTTTAAAAAATACGTTCACAAATAATACTAACAGTTTGCATCGTGTCTATTTATACTGCACAAACTTAATTACCAACATAAGAATAAACAAAATATTAGATGTCACACCATCTGTTCGTTTCCATCAAACAGACACCGAATGGGGCTATTTTAAATCATTCAAAATCGATTTTGGAAACGGATCCAAAAAAAATCTGATATCGGCGTCGCTTCCGTCAAGCGGTCAAAAGGCTATTTTAAATAGCGATCAGATGACAGATGAGCGCGAAAAATTTCGATCGCTGAAAGATGGTGTGCGATTTCGGAAATCCGACTCGGATGTTTCCGATTCCGTTTCCGATAACGATTTAGAATAAACCCGCAAATCTAGTGCTCCAGTAGCGTTAGTGTCACATCTAAGACATTGTTAGATCTTACATAACTATTTCTGTATACACAACACTTGTTCAATGTGGTCGAGAACGTACTGAAAATAAAACCATTAGCAAACAATAATATAGGACGCCATGACGGCATAAATTTGTCTCTTTATTGTACACCTGAATGTTATGTTAATATTTTCCTCGTAGTTGAAGGAATAATGTATGCAATGCAGTATATATTAGTGATGTAGCTATGCGAATATTCGCACGGTTTTCAATGTTCGCATTATATATGTATTGCGAATATTGTTAGCAACATTATTATACAATTAAAACAGACATTTATTGGTGAAATGCAAGGCCAATCGCGAACGAAAATACGTTAAATATGAACTCCATTTTAAATACAAAACTCCTCTATTAAGGTACTTAGAAAGAAAAGCTTGCATTATGTTCAAAAAGTGCGGCGATACCCTTATCGCGCGCCTGAGTCACACTTTAGTGGGTTTTTTTTTATTAACTAGATCAAATATTCGCATTTGTCTGTTGAAAAATGTACATTCGTTACATCACTAGTGAGTGTAAAGTAGGTTTTATCAATATTTCTTTGGTATGAGTGGTATTAATAATGTATGTATGTGTTTCGGTGTCGATCAATTAAATCTATGTAAATTTCATGTAATTTTTCCCTTTACATATTATAACATGTAAGCAACACCAAAATATGTAGTGTAAATTTTTTTAGAAGAATAACAAGTAGGTTATACCTATTAAGTTTATATATAACTTGTATATGTAAACCGTCTTAGTATTTTTTTTAACAATGAAGATCATACGATTAAGAAGTCTTATGGTTAGTCTTAAGGTGCTTGTCTCTCGATTTATGCTGTTTTGCGTTCAATAAAATCTTTCAGCTACTTTCTACTTAAAGATCAATCTAATTTGTACTGATTTTTGGTTCATTGATCAACAAAAACAATCCACTGTGGCGATCGACAAAAATACCATATCGATCGTCTATTGCCTACACAATTTATTATATTTTTGACGATCAACACGTCCGATCAAACTAAATCGAGTGATTGTATAGGCACTATTATATTCAATAATCTGAGACACACACAGGTAAACAAATTGTTGTGTTACCATCAGAACGGCGAATGGCACGGTTCGAGCCGCGGCTCGGGCGTGGCGGGCACGGCGCGCAGGAAACAGAGCTTTCCGGCGCGCGCGCAGCCCGTCGCGCCGCCCGACCCGCCCGCCGCCAGCGCGCACTGGACGCAGCCCGCCTCGGAAAACGTAAGTGTCTACACCTTATGCTTCTATTTCTATCTATTCAGCAGCTGTAAGACTGCCGCTAGACTATAGATAATCACAGATCAACCGCCATGGTAATTGTTTGTGTGTGTGTGTTTTAACTAAATTTTGTGAGCTGCTTAGTTTCATCGCACCATTGAAATAAAGTGCATAATTACGACGATTATATATCTAAACTAATAATATAAAGAGTTAAAGTTTGTGAGTTTGGTTGTAAGGGGTAATCTTCGGATCCATTGATCCGATTCTGAATACTTTTCACTAATAGGAAGCTATATTAACCTTGAGTGCTATCGGCTATGTTTCATCGAGGGCCGAGGGCGAAGCCGCGTGTAGAGCTAGTAGTATAGAGGTTATGATCCACGACTCGAATACAAGCATTACTGCTCATCACATAAAATCTTCCGTCTACCGGGAGTCTAAACGCCAAGTCACTAGCAACTGGGCCGTCGAGCACAATACACAACGAGGGCGCTTCCCTTTCAGATGGAGCCGCTGGACGGCGCGGTAGGCGGCGCGCCGGGCGGGGCGGTGGGCGGCGGCGGCGCGGGGCGGGCGGCGCCGCGCGTGGAGCTGGCGTGCAGCAACTGCGGCACGCACACCACCACCATCTGGCGGCGCGACGCGCGCGGCGAGATGGTGTGCAACGCGTGCGGCCTCTACTACAAGCTGCACGGCGTGGCGCGCCCCACCGCCATGCGCCGCGACACCATCCACACGCGCCGCCGCCGCCCCCGACACGACGCCAAGCACGCCAAGAACAGTGAGTACCACACCCCCCCCCCCCCCCCTCTCACACATACAGGGTTACACTAAACCCTCAACTTAACCTGCGCTTATTTAACGTATTTGTAATCAGGTGATGGCACAATTTCGATAATCGATTTTGAAAATGTAATTTTTTTGGAAAAGATTTTTTAATATATCGTACGACGATATTCTGACTTCACATTATGAATACAATTGCGCTAAGAAAGTGCAGGTTCATGGGTTAGTGTATACCCTTTCGGTCTGAATCATCCAGTATAAAAATACCGAGTCAGATCGTCGTTCAGGGCAGGGCAGGCAGGGTAATTCTAATTTTTTTTCCCCAAATTTTATTCACAGAGTCGCGTCGGAGCGCTGGTGGTGGAGGCGGCGGTGGCGGGGGCGGAGGCGCAGAGCCGGTGGAGAGCGGCGGCGGGGGCGGTGGGGGAGGTGGGGGCGGCGGCGAGGGCGCGGAGGAGGCCGTGCTGGCGGCGCTGCGGCGCCAGCTGCAGCCGCACCTGCTGGCCGCGCTGCACGCGCACAACACGCGCGCGCACCGCCACCCGCGCCCGCAGGTCACTCGCCTCCACACACTATATCACTAACACAATCTTACACTGTGCTTTGCGCACTCGCGAACATTCATTCAGGACCCATTTAAGGTTGAATATCGTACAGCAAATGTATATCTTAAGAGCTATTTTAGCACATAAGTTGGTGATGTTGGTATCGACAACTACTACACAACACAACAACTACAACACTACAGGCAATTACTCTCTAATATGCTATGCTGAGAGCTACTAGTACAGACTCAAATATTGTTACCATGCATTACGATTCTTGGCTAACAGGGACATATTACAATATACGGTAAACTCCTTACAAAAATCCTGTCTATATGACAATGTAATGTAGACATCTGATTCTATATATGATCTTAGTGTCATATATATTATCCTAGATCTTTGTCAAAGATATATAATCATGGTATATACCTCAAAATACTAATCGACCAGTACGAGATATGTTGAGTAGTCAGTAGAGCGTTGCTTAGTGTGGGGCCGTATAGTAGGTGTGTTCGTCTGTCGATGTTTCTTGTAATGAATAAGTTTTATCTCGCGCAGGTGGGTCTCAGCGCTCCCGAGTACGACGAGGCGCCGCTGAACCTCGTGGCGAGCCACGTGGCCGCCGCCGAGGAGACGCACTGACTGCCGCACTGTGATACCCACGCCCACGCCCACGCCCCGCCCCCGGCACAGGTACCGCCCACGCACCCACAGTAACCAACATAGACTTTACACCGTTGAGTTTAAAGTTCAAACTCCATTGCGCGTACCTACTAGCTTCCTTTCCAACTTAGGAAAACGGGATATCGCTCTGAGCGTTTTATTAAAATATTATTATGAACTTTTTTAAAACGAACGCAGCGATATCTCTCTCGTAACTAAAATTCAAAGATTTTATTCATAGTATTAAAAAAACGAGCAATAATAAAAAAACTCTTGATGTAACATAGTAAATATGTAGTGATAGTTGAGGCCAGTTTATAATGACAATAGTGGAAAATATTCTATTCAAAAAAAATTCTTCATTCCTTTCATGCTCTCGCACGAAAGTTACTATTTTTATATAAAGAGAACCTTAAAAATTTGCAAACAATTAAATCCGTTTTCACTGTATATTTACATTCTCCGCTGTTTTGATAAAATCGACCGGTTGAATAAGAGAATTACATTGCAATTTGATCTTACTTAAATAAGGTATAAAGACGAAACGATGTTAATAATACTTGTACAGTTCAAGTCGATTATGGCTTGAACTTATTTGAAGTAACACTTCACTTAATTATTCATCATCGATCGTATAATATTTAACAGTTATTCTGGAAAACCGAGCCGAGCATTGAATACAAAAAGCAGGGCATTATGCATAACTTTAAAACTAGGGCGCGGGAAACATGAGTTAATTGTCTTAGTGCCTATTAATAATAGGAGCGATAATTGTACCGCAGTGGATGGTATGATGTGAAAGGGCACTTGCCGTGTGTACATATTTTCCTAACATGTGATATGTATGATTACTGGTCATGCATGTGTAAGAATTGTGCAATCAGCAGTGTTGCCAGATTGGGTATTTTTTTCGCAATTATGGGTAAAAATTTTGGCTCTGGAGAAATTAAATTCTTGGAGAAAAATTTGGAGAGAAAAATACCCATGCAGTGGGGATGCGTAGCGTAAAAAAAAATAAAAGGTCATTCTACTGCTTCAGTTTGGAAATTAGAACAGTATTTCAAGGAAAAAATAAGAAAAAGGCAAAAAGCTAAGCCGATATTATTAACTTTTTGCCTTTGGGTAATACCCAAGCAAATTGTATCATTTTGGAGAAAAATAATTTCAAATTTGGGTATAAATAGAAAATCACATCTGGCAACACTGGCAATCAGTAATGTGTTGCACTTCGCGGTTGTTTGAAGCAGCCATACGATTATTTCGAGTTGATTCGATTTTTTACTTTACACACTCGAATTATGATCTGTAATAATAAATCTCATAAAAGATAATGATACTATGATATCGGGTCTTATTATTATTATAAGCCTTGCCTTAAAATGCTCTCTTGATATTTGTGAAATTATATATACGGTTACCTAATGCAGGACGCAAGTATTCATTTAGTTGTAGGTCATATTGTAAATTTTATTTTTTACTTAAGTAGGTAGTAGTTTTAGTTTTGTGGTAAATTCGTTAAATTATAAGTGTCTAATTTATTTCCCATTTCGGTCAGTATTTACAATGTAAGTATTTTATTTTTATTTCTGTGTAGTATTTTTCTTAGATAAGGTAACAAGATGTAAAGAAGCAATAATGAGGAGTAAATGATTTTCGTCGGTTAAATCTCGTGGCGTTAGAAATATTTATGTATTTTAAATCCAACTACTTGATTTCAAAATATCCGGTCGAAGAAACTTATGAATGTAAACAATTCACAATTAGTCTCAAAAATGTATACTTTGTGATTAATATTATTATATTTACACGTTGCCTTTACATATACATACATAATATACTAATACAATCCTGTAACTTTTGGCATTATTATAATAGATATACTTAACATGATAGATGAAAGAATATTTTAGTAATTAATATTTTGAACCGTATCACCGGGCATTTTTGGTCGTCATTCGAACAAAATGTGTTACAGCATTGTGTTGCAAGTCAAGTTTCACCAGATTCACCTCATAACGGTCAGTGTTACGTGTATTATTGTAGCAGAACGCATTTACGTCGTCTGTACGTTGAGCCGACCCGTATTGTATTGTTATTGCTTCCGTTCGACTTATGTTTGCTGTGAACTCTGTCACCGTCCTTTACTTGACGTCTCTACTTAATTTAGTGTTAGTTATCGTTTTATTGTCGAAACCCCACGGGCCAGTAAAATACAGCAGTCTATGAGACATTGTGATAATACTTAGCTAGACAAAACTCAGCGGCGGCGACGCTGAGACCTCTGAGATTGTGTGATTCTATTGCAGCTAACCACTCAACGTTTACGTCAAGCTTGTCGTATTTAAAAAGCTTTAAAATTGAGATTATTTATTCATTATTGGGATCACTGTATAGTTGTCTGTGTGTTGTTTAGCATTGCTCGGGTATTTTTTGTACTTGTACCTTGACAATAATGTTTCATAAGTTTTTTTTTTATATAATGAAACTCAATACTTTATAAAGAACGTAAATTATATAATGTTTCGCTCTCTACCAGACCGCGGCTCTCTTTGTGATGATATTAAAATTTGGAATTAATTGATCTGTCCTTAGATTTACTAACGATATTGGTTAAGACGTGTTTATTTATCTAAGAGTTTCCAATTCAAATTTATTTAAATTTTGATTCTATACTTAAGTGGTCCGAAAATAAATGTATTATTCATGCAGTGAATTACGAAATACTTAATTATTTTATTAGTATCGGTTAAGTTATACTTATTTAGTTCTTTTTTAAATATATTACTGTTAACTAAAATCAATTATTGAATAAATTTCGCAAGAACACGCTTTTATAACTTAAACAAATTATGATGCTTTGGTGCTTGCGAATTTATTCATACACTCATGCAGTTAGTTAATGGTAATATTCCTTATACTTTGACCCAATGAACAGTTCTCAATCTCCACTAATATTGCTGCTCGCAGTAGTGATACAGTATTATTTTATTAAATTCTACCCTGTACATTTGTCTTAGTTTTATTATTTTTATAGTTTTTATGTAATTTGACGTCCGAATTTCTTATTATATTTAGTAACCTATCAATGATTAATTTGTTGGGTGTTTAGCTAAATATGGCTATGTTCGCCTCGTAGTGCAAAACCTACGCGCTACACCCCTCTCCCTGTCTATCGTAATTTAAAAATAGCTCTGATATTCGATCTTCCAATTTGATTATTTATTACTTTTTAGGTTAATTTATGGATATAGAGGTATTAAGAGTTGATGAACAATGTATATCTTCATTTAGTTACTAACCAACCGGTTGTGTTGTGTGCGCTTACGCCTAACAAGCATGTGTTTGTGATTTTCTTATTATTATCACGTCTGCCCGACGGACGCGACGCGCAGTGCCGGTAACTACTGGGTATTATTATAATTTATGCTGGAATATGGACTTCGTAATCATATCCTAGAAATTCCATTCGACGTTATTCGTAACTTCAATTTTCGAGTACTAAAGACTGACGAGAGCTCTTATGACGTCTTCTGTTTTGTTTTTGTACCTAATAAATCTGTCACCGTATATTTCACTCGAATAAACATTCGACAAATAATAAATGTAAAAGTATTTTAATTCCATTGTGATATATTTTGTTTGAGAATGTAGTTGTGTGTTTCCGAAAAGCAATAACTTTGTGATAAGTGGTGATGAACATTGACTGTATGTAACTCAAAACAATTTTCTGAATTTTATAGAATGAATATTGTCAATTATGATATTTATGTGTTGTACAGTTGAACTCACGATCGATATAGCTATTGCCATCTTAAACACAAACGTGAGGAACGAAAAGTATTGATTGAAACCAGTAATATGATAAAGAAATTTAAACATTTGTACCTTAACACTTGTAGTTCGACCGTGCAATACTTCGATACAGATAAGCTCGACTCTAAAAGTCAAATTTCAACCGAACCCTGTTCAACATTAGGCAGATGTTACCTTAATCGTCTGTAGTAATAAAGTTCTAACGAAACACGTATTCGGAGTATGATGTATATAAAGCAATAATTTCCAATATAGAAAGCTTAATGGACCATTCGTTGTTGTTGTCGTATTACTTAACTGTAGGTGACGTATATCATGTAAGTTTCAGCATAAATTATCCGTTTGAGATTGTTAAGTATGACGTGTGGCCGGAATACTCATTGTGAAACATTAGTTATTGTTGTATAGATGATAAATAATGTGACTTACGCAGGGATGGATACTTAAATTATTAAAGTTTTAACTGATATATTGGCTATGTAGTGAGTAGAATATTTTTTTACAAATAAATTATAGCTGCTATTTGTTGTTGTTTTATTGTTGGTACCGGGTATATATATAATAAATTATAGCGGTTATAGATCATTGGCCTCGCTGTCAGACTCATAAGACTGCACGGTAGGTCTGTACATGGCCATTGACACGAGTCCACTCCTACACATGCATTTAATCATAAAGGCAAATGGATATCATTAAAAAAAACATTGCTTTCGAAATGGAATAAGACGAAATATGGCATCACCCACAAATTACTGGGCATGTTGCTAGTGTCAAGTATTACAGTGATAAACAATACAATAAACACGTTATAATGAAACTAATGTTACGGATTTTATCGCGTTTATTTTATGTTTTTACGTTCCCGACGTTTGTGCTGCTTTACAGCAGCCAATTTCACGGGAGGACTGACGCCGGGAACGTAAAAACAATAATTAAACGCGATAAAATCCTTAAAAAATAGTTTTATTTCAATGTGTAGTATTCGCGTAAATATAAGAAATCAAGACATGAAAACCAATTAGATCATTTTATTGAGCTAAGTGACAGTGACAATGGGTCGCTTGAGTGCTTGCCGCGTGCGCCGGCGCTTGTCGCGCGAGCGGCGCGCGGCGCCCGCCTCGCGGAACAGCTGCTCGCTGTCCGCCGCCTCGGCCTCGCGCCGCAGCCAGTGCAGCGCGTGCACGTTGTAGCCTACCATGTCCTGGAAGTGGTAAGTCACTATGACCATCGACAAAAGCCTTGGAGATGGTTAATCCAGACTATGTTAAATGGCTAGAACTACAAATATAGTGTTATATGAATCACATTGATGTAAAAAATAATTTTGAAATTGATGTTTGATTTTTTTTTAAACAAGGTAATCCAGTAAGCGTTGGTTAAACGCTTACTGGATCGCCTTGTTTTTCCCTTCGTAACCTGTCGCGGACTTGATCAGTCATATCTCACTTTTCATTGAAAGTGATACATATATTATATAAATAAAAATTAAACGCTATTCATTGGTAAGCGCAGCGGTTACTAGACAAAATAAAATTTTAAAAAGTTGTCCGCAAAAATAGAAAAATCAGGAAAACCTGGGAATGCTTTTTCTGTGGGACTTGGACAAGACAACGTCTGTCGAGTAGGCTAATTTTATAACGGACTCACTCTCATCTCAGTAAGTCTCATGGTCGCCTTCGCTTGTATCTGGATCATGTGTTTGAGCAACGCCTGGTTGGCGACGAGCGGCGCGTGGTGCACCTTCAGCAGGAATATGGCGAGCCGGCAGAACAGCTCCGTGCTGTCGCCGCGGTCCAGCAGCCGGGGCAGCATCCTGACCACGTCACAGGCAACGCTAAACGGAATTAGCAGGAGGGCTTCTTCCAGGTCACTGAAATTAAAACAAGCTATCGTATAAAGAAAACTGCGTTGAAATTGGTACCATTGTTTGGGTGCTACGATGCCACGGACAGACACACAGCCAGACAGACAGGTATTAAACTTATAAACACCCGTGACGCGTGGGTACGGGTTTGAAAAGGAAAAGGATACTCCAATTAAAAACAAACAAATATACGATATAAAAATATCGCATGCCTTGGATCAAGTGTTGGCCCAATATTTGTGATGCACTCGGTGTTGTAGCGAACAAACATTTCAATAAATACACGTGTCCAATTAAATAAATAATATCGCTAGACGAACACACCAACTACATAGTCCCAAACTAAGCAAAGCTTGTATTGTGGGTACCGTACAATGGACAGGGCGAACTCAGTATATAATACTTATATAGAACGAAAATTGTTATGCTAAGCGCTCCTAGTGAATTCACTCGACGTGTGAAGTGATATGATCTAATAAATATACAATAAGTTATAATAAATATGCCGGTTATTTATTATAACTTGATTTATTTTTATAATTTAAACTTTCGAATATTTTAGCTAAAGAAACGGTTTGATATTTTTTTTAATTTGCATACTGTAACGCGAATGCAATCAAGTATTCAAACAACCATGACTATAACCTACCCATATTAGCAAATAAAATAATAATAATATCAGTGCAAAAACGAAAATAAAGTTTAAAAAAAAATGATCGAACGCACTAAAATCTTTTGCTCTTACCTGGAGCGTATCTTCTTAACGGTCTCTACTAAGAAGTCTTCTGGCGTGGTGCAGTTATAAGCGGCCATCAATAAGGGCGGTTGCACAAACTGCCCGCGCGCCTCCGACAATTCCCGCTTATATTCCGCGCCCACCGACAAGCACTCCATTATTGAATCTGCCTGTAATTAAATGATTTTTCAATACCGAATTCTATTGCCTGCATATTGAATTTAATTTGTATTATACTTACAGCTTTTTCTGCACCGATGGTCTTCCTTGTGGGCATGTTAAGGCCGGGCAAACCGGGTACTGGAGCCTGTAAAACATACGAAATATAAATTATTTGCGTCAATTGTTTTTTTCTCAGTCTATTTTCGGAAATGCGAGTGTTTACTGTATGCCGATTGGCTAGAAATTTAGATAACACTATTTTATTATAGGTTGTTTAATTTCTAAACTAGCTGTTCTTCTTCTTTTTTAGGTTAGCATTCGGCTACAAAATTGGGCAAATTTTGCCAGTGTCGAGTAAGACATGTTTACCGACCAATATTACACATATATCAACGAAACCATTGGAGACAGATTTTTTGGATAGTAAACCAAAATTGACAACTCCACCGTTCAACTTCCCGCCAAAAACCCTACACTAGCTAAGAATAAACTTAGTAATTTGTCTATGATTGATGGTAACTAACGTGTTGTTCGCCGGTGGCCAGTCCCTCGTCCTGTTCGTCCGCGTCGCCCAGCACGAGCGGCTCGTCCGTGCGCGAGTACAGGCGCAGCGCGCGGTCCGCGCCGCACGACACCGCGTGCAGCCCGCCCGCGCCCACCGACACTCCCCAACATTCGCCCGCGTGCCCCTGACAATTGTGACACACCGACAATTGTTATAAATACTTAAACCTTATAATAATTACAGGATGATATCATCCAATTAGAGATATATTAATAGGCACCTTTTTATTGGAACAGGCTTCAAAATATAAATTGATTAAAATTACTTTATTATTACTTTCATATTTAGGCGTAGTAAACTAAACCCTAAACTTTTATTTAGACTCTAAATAATAATTCACTGTCCTGTTGCCTAAAGGACGCCCACCTTTATCTAAAACAATATACGACTAAGCATATAGACTGGAAAAGAAATACTGTCAGAATATTGAGGATTTTCACTTGTAAGCAGAAAAACTAAAGTCTACGGTAGGAATTCTTTATAATTAAACTAGCTGGCGCGGTACCACGATGATACATTACCTTTAAGGCAGAGATATATCTTTATCAGGGATATATCAGAGAAATAACCCTCTAACTCCTATTACAACCCCTACATTCAAACTCACAAACATTATTTTCTACAATATTAATAGTATGAATACGATAAGAAAAATACTCACATTCAAAGTAATAATATTATCGTATGTGTCCGCATCCCACTGTTTCACTTTGCCGTCCTTGGAGCCGGTGAAGAAGTAGTGTGTGCTCGGCACGAACTGCAGTGACGTCACGGAGTCGTTGTGCGCGAATATCGACTTGTGGCAGTCGCCGAAGTCCATGCCCCAGATCTTGACGTTGCGGTCCGACGAGCCGGTCGCGATGATGTTCGAGTCGTAGCTGATGTCCAGGCAGAGCACCGGCAGCTTGTGCCCGTATAATGACAGGTAGAACTGAAAATATAATAATAATAATAATACCAGCCCTTTTAATGTCTGTTGGGCACGGGCCTCCCGTCAAAGCGAGGGGAATTGAAAATATATTAATTGTGGAATATAATATAATATATATTATTATATCGTGGAACTATTGAATTAATTATTTATCTATACAAAAATAATACCAAACTAAACTAAATAAAATAACTTACTTTATTTGGAATCATTTTGTGAAGTGAGCATTTTGAAATGTTGATTTTAAAAAATATTTTTTGTTCCCTTCAAAATGGCAATTGTGATTTATTTGTAAGTTATTTTTCATATAGAAATTCTATGACTACACATAATAATTATAATTGCGCTAAGGAAGTTCAGGTTCACATAGTAGTATGCCCTTCCTTATAATGGTAAAGTGCAGCGTGTTTGCGCCTCGCATGGCAACACACTGGAGCTTACTTTTTTATTTTTTGTAAAAATAATGGATTTAAAAAAAAAGACAAGGCCGCTGAGATTCTCGCCGGATCTTCTCAGTTGAGGTCGCGTTCCGATCCGGTTGTAGAATTAAGAAAAAAACAATGTAATGACAATTTGTAAGTGCCCCCGTAGGGTTATACGCAATAAACGATTTGACTTTGACTTTCCTAAATCACGCTGTATATGATTCAGATGCCTTACGTTTTGGAGACAGAGACGGGCGGATGCTGATGTGTCCCTCTTTTATACAACAGTGTGTGCTTAGATCTTATAAAATAATAGGAATTTCAAAACTCAATATTTACCTTAAAAGTGTCCAAGAAAAATATCTTCACAGTGGAATCCATCAATGCGACCGCGATAAACTTATTGTTTGGACTAATTTTGACAGCGAGCACTGACTCTTCCAGTTCCAGTGTCCTTGTATGCAGAACTGATAATACCTAAAAGCACACAAGTGTGTTATGTGATGTGTAAAACAATTTTTTTTTTTTTCGTGTACTGTTAATTTTACTAAGTAGCTACCTTAGATTTGGATTCCCCTGATTGATCTTCAATTAGTTCAAATTGCCATAATTTCACTGTTTTGTCCGCACCGCCAGAGAAACATCCTCGCTGAAACAAAACATAGCAACATTACCTTAGAATTGTGACCAAAGTACATACAACCTATATGTTTTCTTGATCAATGTATTTTAAACAGCTCTTAGTGGCCTAACTGAATTTTTTTGGCCTACATAAATAAAAAAGAAATGATTCTCTTTTTAAATACTCACCATGTCAGAAGTGAGTCCTAACTTAGTGGCCTTGCTGAAATGTTTTGACCTACATGAATAAAAAAAATATATTTGATTCTATTTTTAAATACTCACCATGTCAGAAGTGAGTCCTAACTTAGTGGCCTTGCTGAATTTTTTTGACCTACATGAATAAAAAAAAATTCTTCTATTTTTTAAATTTAAATAGTCACCATGTCAGGAGTGAGTCCGACGGTGGAGCAGTCGGCGGAGTGCGCCGGCACCTGCTCCAGCACCCGGCCGGCCGCCACGTCCAGCACCAGCAGCGCGCCGCCCGCGCAGCCCGCCAGCGCGTGCCGGTCGCCGGCCGCGAAGCACACGCTCGTCGGCCGACCGCACGACACGGGGATGGTGCGAAGACACGATTGGGTCGTCCTTAAAAAAAAACAAAATTAAATACCGCCAGACAAAAGCACTTGTCCTAAAATTTGAACGATGAAATTGACTTCAATCTGGGTGTTTTCAAGTCGAGAGTGAACAGGTACCTTCTAGGCAAGTATGCTCCATCGTAGATCTCATCGTCACTTACCATCAGGTGAGATCGAGATCAAATACTTGCCTATAATGTAATAAAAATTAAAAAATAGGACTCAATGAACTAGGCCGTCTCAGTAACACCCAGAGACGAAAAATCATTTCTGAAATTTGTTCCCACAAAAATCGAACCCGCAAGCACCCGGTGCAGTAAGTAGAACGGCCTAAAGCTACAATTCAGACTATACCGTCAATAAGATGAAAGAATTTAATAAAGGGGCCTGTAAACTTCGCGTGAAAATTATTTGCGTGAAACCGTTCGACCGTGTATGGGAATCTTAGCAACTTTCCATTGAAAATTGAACTTTAACAACAGTTACAGTTTGCGTTAAAACGATACAATGGCAGAAGATATTGCGTATTTCAATTCATTTATATCTCACCTACTCCATAGTTTTATGGAATCAGCGGCTGCGGACAACACAGCCAAGTTGTCGGAACTGATCGCCACACAACGCGGGTCCCTTTGATGACCCGCCTGACTTATTTGTTTCAGACATTTCACTGCAAATTCACAATATTAAATATTTGATTATTATCGAATTTAGATTAATAGGCCTCAAAGTCCTCATAAACCCTATTCACAATTTAATTGACAGAATTTGTGTGAACAATCTGTCAAATAAATTGTGGATAGGGTTTACAAGCACTTCCCAATCTATAATATAATATCACCAGACGAACACACCAACTATTATAGTCCCACACTAAGAAAAGCTTGTATTATGGGTACCGTGCAATAGACTGAGGGCGAACTCAGTATACAAAACTTATAAAGATATTAAACATCCATGACTCGAGTACAAACATTCATGCTCATCACACAAAGATTGTGTCTACCAGGATTCGAATCCAACTGCGCTAATCAGGGCCACAAGTCTGCCAACACAATCGATTCATAATCGAACAGCATCCGCATAGTAACTGTCTCTTTTGACGGATATTGTATGGGATGGGATATATGTCAAAAGTGACAGTTACCATGCGGTTGATGTTCGATTGTGTTAGCAGACTTGGGGCCATGATACCTTATGTACCTTCATTCCCTTCGCCAATCTTCAAGCTGTGTAGCTCCACAGTGTTGTTGGCCAGTGTAACGCCAACGCGGAGTTCCCCAGTGGTTCCCAGCAGGAGTGTACTGGATTTGATCTTAGCGTCCAACTTTATTGACGTCATTCGCCTGACTTCATCGGTCAATGTGAGTAGTTCTGGCACTTCTGTGGTCTCTGTGTCCGCTTCGCCGCTTTCCTTTTGTTTTCTGAATTAAAATTATTTATTACTTCTCTTTTATTTAGCTAATCACTATAATATAATAATAATGTTTCGTAAAAGCAATTTATTTCATAATTTAGCGGAAAAGGGATGATCTTCCAGCCAGGCGGGTGGTATGCCTGGTGGGGCGGCTGCTATGCCCCAACTGTTATTGTCGGGATCTTTATATATGTTACGTGCTCCGAAAACTCTCATAGCGCGCTTCAGGATTGTATGAAGATTTGTCAATTGTTCTGAATGCGTCTGCAGCGCCATCTGTGTAGCTTGTGGTGAGATTGAAGAGGTCGGTACAATAACTTCAAACATAATCAAGATATTAGGGAGAGAGTTCGGTCGTTACGTAACATTTTAGCGTTGCGTTACAGGGGCGGGAGGGGGGTTTGAAATAGTTCAAACCCCCCTCCCGCCCCTGTAACGCTCGTAACGTTTCAGAGCATCATAATAAAGTCGCTTACGCCAGTTTCTTTCTCTGCTTCTTAATCCGTTTGTCCATCCTTATCTTGGCTTCTTCGTCGGAACAGAAGGAGAACAGCTCCAGCAAGGAGTCAGTTCCGTGACACGCGAGCACAGTCTGCCCCAGGTCCGTCGACAGAGCGACGACGCGGCCCCTACCGCCTCGCACTAGTGTGCCTACTTGATGACATTGAAGAACCTGAAACAACATTAGAATAAGTTATTTTTCTTCTCAATGTACTGACAGACTTAAATTACGTACTCATTAGACTATTATTTTTGCTATATGATACATTTTCAGTTCCAGGATTGTTTTGTTTATGGTTGAAGTGATTTTACCTTGTTTTAAACACCTGTCAAATACACCTTAAAAAATAAAATAAAATACGGTTAAACGCGCACAAAAGCCTTCAAATAACATCGAATACTTACCGAAGAGTCATCCATATTGTCTGTCTCCTCTAGTTTGACTATTTCCAGTTGTCGCGTCAGCTTTTCCTCGTCTTTGACATCAGCTGTCCAGTTCAGCTTCCATACTCTTAACTCTTGATCCATGCTGCCAGTCACTAAATACCTCTCCTCTTTTAAAAGCACCGCTGACCATACCTTAATTTTTATGTTTTATTATGAAAGAGAAAATAAAATTTTAATTTAAATATGGCATAAAATAATATGGAAAGGATAAATTGACACCGCAGTTAAGATCTACGAATTTAAATATTTAAAAAATTAAGCAGTGTCTTTGAGTGTTGGAAAGTGGGGCTTCAATGGTAGAAATGGCCAGTGAGTGGTAGATTTTGTGGAATGATTTCCACAAAATCTACCTGCAACAGATAAAAAAAATAGTGCAGTAAGTTTAGATGAAATGTAAACTAACTTCCATTTGATGCCCTCCTAAAGTTTTGAAACAGTGCTTCGTCTCAATGTCCCAAAATTTGACAAATGTGTCTTTGGAGGAGCTGATGATGCAGTTCTTGCCATTAACAAACATGACACTAGTTATCACTCCCTTATGCCCACTAAATCGGGCTTTACCTGTTTCAGCCACTATGTCCCAGAGGATCACCTCTGTGTCCTGTAAATAAATTAACATTATTGCTAGTGGTTCATTTTTTTTTTCATTCTTTTAAATATTTTTTTATCTTGATATAGTGGCAATCACATCTGTATATCATTTTTTTCTTTGGCCTATAGACATGCTAGGAAAGGATCTTCAAAAATCAATTACCTATAGGTGCAATAATGTTGGTGGAATATTGTAAGTATAGGATTCAACACCCATGGAGTCATAGGTAAAAAATAGTTTACTTGTTCCATTTACAAATTATTTAACAACCTAAGTCAACATTTTAAATTACAATTGAAAATATTTAAAATATTTTTTTATGGTTGCTATAATAGTTGAAAGAGTACCGACCTTACCACCAGAAACTAAGTGATGTCCCTGCTCATCGTACTGTAAGCATGAGACGGCAGACTTGTGTCCCGCAAATACACACACCACATCATTGTTAGTCAGCTCAAACACAGTTATGTTGCCGTCCACATATCCCACAGCAATATTATTACCATTTGGACTAGCAGCTATTTGTGATACAACTACATTTTCGCCGGGCAGAACTTGAGCCTGAAAATATGTTATACTTAAATAATAACTCGGTGTTACCAATTAAATTATAGTCTTTACTGGTAGTTTAAAACTGGACATATCGCTTAGGTGGGCTTTACATACATGTCTTGAATGCCGGTTAGGTTTTCACAATTAATATTTATTAGATTAATATTGGACGGACGGTCTGCAAGAGCAGAGGGCTTGATCAACAGTGGACTAGTAAAATAAACAATTTGAGAAGTTTACTAACATTTTTGGATGTAAGTTTTAGTTTAGTTAAACATAGATTAAATCATTATATATTAAGTTATTTATTAATGAGTGCCGAACTAAAAAATATTGTCACATACCTTTTCACCAAGTCTCATGTCCCAAACCACAACATGCTCACATGTACCGACAGCCACATATCGACCACTTATCCCATTCAACGACACGTGAGCGCAATTACAGTCAGCGCTAGCGATAACGTTGAATGTACCGCTCGCCGCGTAACGTAAGTATTGCTTTGTGAGACCCATTACGCTGATTTTTGGAGGTTTCTATATTTTAACTAACATAACCTTATCCTGAAAAACAATCCACACTTTGTTTTGACATAAATGTAGCAAAGGCAACCTAACAAAATACAACAATCTAGTGAAGTCCAATACTCATGTTACCGTATTATCGATATCGATTTCATGGCTACCATGAATACCAATGCTACCAATATAAACTATTGTGGCTGAGTTAACGTGAATGTATAGTTATAACACAGATAAAATGAAGCAGTTTTTCAATCATTCAAATAACTTCACCTCGTATGAACGAACAATTGTATTTAATATTTATTCATTTGTAATCTGTGGCAGTTTTTATCAGCGGCGGTTCCTGTAATTAATTTATTCGTTTTTCGCCGCATTTATCATACAAATAATGATGTTCTAAAGTGCTTTCCAGGAGAGAGATTAGTGTATATTTTAGTTTTGAAGTTATAACTTTTCATTCTGCTGTAAATTATACAAGACTGCCATCAGGTTATTATGTTACTCAACAAAACCAGGTTTATTGTTTTTCTTGTTGATCCAACGTGACGTCCCTTTTCCTAAAATCAATTTATTTACATGTAGTGTCTATTTGTTAGGAAACTGATCGAATTTGTGTGATTATTTTGCAGTCTGGTGGGGTTCACAAATAGATCCCGCAATTCAAGCAATATGGAGGGTAACTCCACGTCGGACATTGTGATCATAAGCGGGAACTCACACCCCGAGTTAGCCGATCTAATCGCCAAGTGAGTTTCTCATATTTTATAATCGCAATTATTGTCCTATTGGGAAGTCGTATAAGTGATTAGATTTTGACATTTGAAGAGGTTAAGTAGTTTGACCTCAATCCAATTCATACAAATGGTAAGTTGATTTGAATATACCTTGTCTGTTAGCTCTGATAACAACATTTAATGTATGCTGTATGTTATAGCCGCCTGGGTGTCAGGAAAGGAGGATGTTCAGTTTACCACAAAACCAATCGGGAGACAATGGTAGATATCACTGGCTCTATTCGTGGAAAGAACATTTATATTGTTCAAACTGGCACAAAGTAAGTATCATTAATAACATAATCTATTTGTGTGCTGTGTGGTGGATATCAACAGGTTGATCCTTCTAATAAACTCAAGACCAAGAGCATTCAACAATCAGAATAAAATTATTAAAGGTTACACGCTAAACAGTGGCTTCCAGTAATTGAAATGCAAATTGCTATTGTTACTTGTTTTTCAGAGGATTGCTTGTAAATAAGTTCTGATTACATGCAATGAAACTTATTACTACTTTGTCAACTCAGACAATGGTATGCTTATTAGGCTGTAAAAAATAGTGTACAAACTTGTTATGGAATACCTACATTATATGAGAGTTTCATATGAACTATTATGATATGATATCATTTAAATTGAACCACATGTAAACCATTCACATCCAAATTTAGTACAATGTTAGCTTGTAATAAGATCACTATCTTATATATATTTTTTGTGCCAGAAATAGAAGGAATAGTGGAAAAAGTATATTAAAATGTATTAGATGGATATTGGTATTGTGATAGCTTACATCATCAATGCGAAGCAGTTGAATGTTGCACAGTCCTGCTAGGCATTGTGACACCTATCAGCATTTCCGATTTTTCTGCACAATGAGGCATTCTTTTACAGAGATGTTAACAACAATATAATGGAGCTGTTGATAATGGCCTATGCTTGTAAGACTTCTTCGGCGAGGTCTGTTGTAGGGGTGATTCCGTACTTGCCATACAGCAAACAGTGCAAGATGAGGAAGCGTGGGTGTATTGTCACCAAACTGCTTGCCAAAATGATGTGCAAATCTGGCTTAACACACATTATCACCATGGACCTGCACCAGAAAGAGATACAGGGCTTCTATGAGTGCCCGGTTGATAATCTGAGGGCATCTCCTTTCTTGTTGCAGTATATTCAGGAGAGTGTGAGTTACTTGACTTTTTTGTTATTTTATAACATCAGAAAGATGAATTAATATCACTGGGCACTATACTCGTGGTCTGATAAATACTTGTATTATGGTTACCATACAATGGAATGGCGGCGTTATTAGTAACATTCAGACCAGTTTTTCAGTTCAATTCAGATTTATGACAAAATGATTTCTGTTATGCCCCATAGGAATAATGTCCTATGCTAATTTCAACAATTAATTACATGCTCTCTAAAGTATGAGGAAATAAAACCAATAATAAATCTTGTTACTAATTAAAATAGAAAATAAATTGCAAAGACACATTAGAATTGTTCCACAGAATTCCACCTTTTAATTCTTGGCTGATGTCCAAACTCACCTTAAATTTGTATAGTTATGACTACAAGAGCAACATTTATATCGTATTGAGCTAATAATAAAGTTATATTAGGTAACTGTTACTAACGGACCACAGTTCTTAAAATAAATTTACTTTTTGGTCCAAAAATCAACAGTAATTCTGTTTTGTGCGTTCAGTAACAATATCGACCATAGTGACCATGTTATTGACAAAATTAATGTCTTAGTGTCCATTCCACATGTGAAACGCCATCAAAACAGCTCAAAAGCCTTGAAATAATGCAATACACTAGAAAATGCCCTAATGTACAATGATCATTTGCCGTTCTTATCATCTTATGTCATGTCAAGCTGCTGGGAGGTTTCCTGGTCAATCTTGGATGGCTCCAGCAACCAATCACCCTCACACACAAAACAGCTGCACTAGACGATAATACGTGAGCGCAGCCCACAAAAGACACAATCTGTAAACATATTTCACATTGTAATAATAAATAAATAAGATAATATCAATGTAGATTCCAGATTACCGCAACTCGGTGATCGTGGCGCGCAACCCTGGATCTGCCAAGAAGGCCACGTCGTACGCTGAGCGTCTGCGACTCGCCATCGCCGTGATACATGGCGAGCAGAAGGAGGCAGAGAGCGACGAGGTCGACGGCCGCTATTCGCCGCCCTGTCTGCCGAAGTAAGCATTATACGCACACCACAATGAATTTTCACTGTGACTTGCCCACTATGTTTTATACAGTGCCCTCGCGTCTGACGATGGCTAAAGCTGAGGAATATATCTACCGTAGTGTTACCCAAAGGTCTTGCGAAAATGCAACATCAAGTCCAAGACTATCGGCAATATTAATCAGCCGTAACCGCCAGATATATGTAGAATAAGGGGGAGGGGGGGGGGTCAGTTTACTTTCTACCTTCAGCAGTAGTCTTACAAGAAATGGTACAAACAGCAAAAGTTTTACTGTATTCTCGACCTTCCCCAGTAGGTCGCGCACCATGGATGTGTCAGTCGGTGTTCCGGTACACCCCGCTAAGGAGAAACCACCAATCAACGTGGTTGGTGACGTCGGCGGCAGAATAGCTATCATGGTTGTAAGTAGTTACACAATTTTATTCTTTATTCTGTCACTGTATTTAATATCCACATGTGATTTTAATGTAATGTCTGCTAATCTACACTGGACCAGCGTGGTGGAATGTTGCCCAAATCTACCTAGCACAAAAGACCCCACGTCCCCACGTATTTTAATATTTTAATTGTTCTTACAGGATGACATGATTGACGATGTACAATCATTCGTCGCTGCAGCTGAAGTGCTAAAAGAATGTGGCGCATACAAAATATACGTTCTTGCGACGCACGGACTGCTGTCATCGGACGCGCCGCGCCTTATTGAAGACTCTCCCATCGACGAAGTGGTGGTCACCAACACAGTCCCGCACGAACTGCAGAAGATGCAGTGCAACAAAATTAAGACCATCGATATTTCCGTGCTGCTCAGTGAGGCCATCAGGCGCATTCACAACAAGGAGTCCATGTCTTATCTCTTCAAAAACGTCACCCTCGAAGATTAGTTACCTGCTATTTGCTTTCCATGTTTTTAATTTAAGTAAATAAGTATTACACTCCTATCTGACTTTTATAATCAACTAGCAGTTTTAGAATTCATATAAATATAAATAAGATTTTTTTACCAATAATTATTACCATTGTCATTATACAAATTAATTAAAAAAAAAATAAAAAAAAAAAAAAATACAACCGAATTGAGAACCTCCTCCTTTTTTTTGAAGTCGGTTAAAAATGTATATCCACTGCAGCATTGTATAAAATTTCATTAAAATTTTAAATCAAGTGGTTGTAAAAGTCGTAGGAATCTTTATATAATTCCGTGTACTGTATTGTTACTCCTTATATTAAGTTGCTGATAATTTTGTTTCACCTGATATCCTATGTTTGCTTCAGTAAGCACAGAAAAACTAATAGTATGGTGTAGCATAGTACATATACATAAATTTGTCTGTTTAAAATTGTGCAAGTTCATTACGGTTTATTTTACTAGATATTAGTCTATGTATAGTATTTTAATTTCCCTACATCTTCAAATTCCGTTTTTTTCTTTGTTCGTTATATTTATTAAAAAAAATCTCTAACAAAGATAGTTTTGGTATATTCTTGTTTATTCAAAGAAAAAGGATCATTTGTTCGTTCAAAGAAAATGTTATGAATAATTAAATAGATCTTTGTTTATAGACAATCGTCAATGTGTCGAAACCGTGTTATAGGTATTAATAATAGCAAAAAGCGTTCCTGGCGTGTTATACTGGAAGAATGTATTATGAATATATATCTTTCTGATCGTGTTTGTTGATAAATATCCAAAGCTTTTGTGAATTGGAAATAAGAAATCGATGTTTTACTTATTACAAAAGCATACTTAGTTAAAACACGCTTATTTACATTTTCAAATAATGGATAGTCAGTTTGTCGCATCCTTATAGTTTGCCCATCCAAGAACTGTTACATACCTTTTTTATTTTATTGCACTTTTTTTTTCATAATACAATGTTTATTTAAATACTTGATGAAATAAGTAACTGGGTTAGTTTATGTATCCAATGTTAAATTCATAGTGATACCAACTAATTGTATAGTTTAGCGAAGCACCGTTAAATGTGTATTACTAAATAGTAGGTGTAGTCACCATATAAATAAATATAATTTTGCGGCATATTTTTTTTTTTTTATACTTATTCATTCAACTTCAGTTTGTTCTTATTGAACATCTCTGAGATTGCGCTGGCCTTTCGTCTCTGCCAGAGCGTGTGTAAGTCTGCAATCCTTTCCAAACTGCGCGTAAATATGTTTTAAGTTTTTTAAAAGCGTGGCTATCCACAGTAAGAAGGCTTTGCTCAGAATCAGTTTCTCAGTATGCCAAGAAAGGAAACGCGAGACGAACCCATGTGTAAAAAGAAAATCTAAATATTTGAAGCATTTTAAATTAGGTGTCCAGCATGATCACTGTTTTTCAGTTTTGCATAAGACATCACAGAAAAAAATCATGAGGACAGAGCCATAAATATTAAAAAAAAATAGTATGATTGCATTCTCTTTGGATTTGACTGACAGTGAAGTAATTTTGTTCTGTGGAATTCGGTTTTCGGCGAAAATTTGATTGCCAAATAATATTATTATGGGACTATTTATTATGTAATATTAAATTATAGCTAATGTACCGGCTATGTTAATGTTTATATTGGAAAAACACTACGTACCATTCTCCCTAGTGCTCTTTGTGTTTGAGGTTACGTTAAATACAGAAAAAAATGAAATTAATAATGCGATTATTGCGTGCTCCCAAGCTTTATTGGGCGCATATATACAAACGCAATTACGCTAGCAGAAATACACTAAAGCTTAGTGAAAGAGGAATGTACCAAGATTTATTTCCTAACACTGCAGCGTAAGTTTTTATTACAAATGATCACGCCTGTTTCTCTAACACATGAACAGGGAACTGTGCACACCGTTAAATTGATTTGTAAAAACCCAATGTAATAAGGGGTCAGCCTTATGCCACTTATACGGCCGACTTGCAGGCTGGGTTGATTCAGATTATCACAGAAATACAAAAAAAAAATGCAGGAATCACACTTATGAAGTGTGTGATGAGCAGGCCTACTTTATTTTGTTATGTAGTGCTAACGAAGGAAATAAAACTTGCCTTTCTTATTATTTTTCAGAACAGAAATATTGAACTTATTGAATAAGGCACCGCAGTGTGTGTACGCTGGGTTCGATCCAACTGCAAATAGTCTTCATGTGGGCAATCTCCTTGTTATCATTAATCTATTACATTGGCAAAGAGGAGGACATGATGTTATTGCACTGGTAAAGTATTATGATGTTTTAAATGATATTTTGTGACCCAAGGAGTTCACTAACATTATTATGTATTTTGTCTTAATACATATTTCATCACACAGACACAGTATGGATTGATACTTATGTTTAAAACATGAGGGAAAAAACACAATCATTTAAGGTGCTTCCTGGTTCACCTAGCCTAGCAAATAGTATCTATTAGGAAGCCATAGTCCGAAAAAATACATGATGAGGTAGATCTATATGAAAACTGAGTTGCTAATATTCTAAATAATTTTCCAGTTAGGTGGAGCCACTGGATTTATAGGTGATCCAAGTGGGAGAAGCACCGACCGTGTTGCACTACAGACTGATGTCCTACAAGAGAACATTAGCTGCATAAAAAATAACATTGAAACAGTGTTTGAAAATCATAAGAAGTATATTTGGACAGAAGATGAGAACAAACTTAAGCCAGTCAAGTAATAATGTATTGATAATAGCCCCAAAGTTAATTGAAAGCCTTAAAGAATTTATAATAGCGTTAGAAATAACTTTTACTGCTTGCATATACATGGTGCCTACAGCAGTTAGGCTGGGCAGACAACATAACTGTTGAAGCAGTTGCCTGCCAAGTGAGAGGTTTCAAATTCAATTCCCATCACCAACTGTTACCGTTACCACTGTTGTCTCATACCTAACAGACTTATTTAGGATTACTACATTGTGTAAACATCACAGAGGGTATTTCTCGCATGATTTTGGGCGAAAATGTGCATGTGAACAGCAATCAAAGGCGATATGATCAGATGATTATCACATTAACCTTTAATTTTTTTTCAGAATAGTCAACAATGAAACATGGTACAGAAATGTAGATGCCATACAGTTTGTAAGTGAAATTGGTAGAAATTTCCGAATGGGAACAATGCTGTTGAAGCAGAGTGTACAAACGAGGATCAATTCTGAAGTCGGAATGAGTTTCACGGAATTTGCATACCAGATATTCCAGTCTTATGACTGGCTGCATTTGCTTAAGGAGTATAACTGTAGATTTCAGGTAATAAATGGATTAGTAATGTATTGTTTATGTTTTCACAAATCAGTTTTACGATTATAAGCTCTGGATTCAGGGGTACAAATTACAGATAGCTTGCATAGATACCAAGATCTGATTGATTAACCAATGTCACCACAGGCAGCCTTTTAAATTACCACAGGTGGCCTCTTAACAATTTTACTCTTGTTTTAGATTGGTGGAAGTGATCAGATGGGTAATATAAGTGCTGGACACGAGTTGATCAGCAGAACTGTTAAGCAGAATGTTTATGGTATGTATGTACGGTCAGCCAAGAATATGCTATACCAGTTTTGACCAAAAATCCTAGTTAATAAAATTTCTACTTAGGTTCATATTTGATACATTCTAAGATCAAATAAATAGCTAAAGACAATAATAGGCCTTGCGATTCTACGATGTGCAAATGATATTCAACCTTAAGGTGATAAAGCAGTTTCTTGGCCGACTTAAAAAAAAAAACATATTGGCTCACTCGTCTTCAAAAAGATATGCTCAATCTTTTTTCCTTTCCTCAGGTTTAACTCTACCAATAGTAACTACCGAGGAGGGCGATAAGTTCGGCAAGTCGGCAGGCAACGCCGTTTGGTTGGATCAACAGAAAACAAGCCCATACAGTCTGTACCAATACTTCATTAGAACTAAAGATTCTGAAGTGGAGAAACTATTGAAATTGTTTTCGTTCTACAGTTTAGGGGAGATAAAAGATATAATGTTCAAACACAAGGAGCATCCTGAACAGAGATATCCACAGACATGTCTGGCGGAGCAGATCACGACTCTAGTCCATGGAAGTAAGTGCTTTCATCAAATGTTATCTTCATAACCCGCTGATGAACTTCTTAAAGATTTTTTGTATAAATAAGCCACTCAATATTCACTACCCGCCTAACATTTGTGATCTGTACCATGTGATATAAACTCCCAGTAGATAGTACTTGTCTCAGTCTATAATTTTGACTGACAGTGTTTGGAAACAAGATACTTTTTTTAATATGATAAATATATATGATAGAGTTAAAATACAAATTGCCAGCCAATTCAATATCCCACCCAAGAGTTCGAATTACGCCCTCTGAGCGAATATCTGGCGGAGTTTGGAAGTAGCCAGCCAGTCTACCTTCACCCACGAAACGGACCCAGTAGTTGTATAGTTGAAGAAACAGTCTCAATACTGTTATTTTTCTAGAGGAAGGGCTGGAGCGCGCGTTGAAGGCCACCGAGGCGATATACAGCAAGGATGTGAAGTCGCTCGTGTCGCTCAGCAGCGCGGAGCTGGAGCAGGTGTTCGCGGGCGCGGCCGTGGTGCCGCTGCTGCTGGCGCCCGGCCTCACCGTGCTAGACCTCGGCATCCAGGCTAAATGCTTCCCCACAGAAAGTAAGCACTATACTAGTTGTCAGGACCGTAGCACGTCACTATCATTTTGCTAGTCTCATAAGTGTGAGCGAGAGCGCGATATCGGTGTTTAATTATCAGCACGTCTGGCACGAGTTTCGGAATTTACTTGTTATGAAATTTCTGAGTTTGTATTGATGAAAAATCTCAAATGCTGTAGAATATTTTTTCATAGATAGTTACTGTCCCAAACTAAGCGAGAATTATGGGTGCCGAGCAAAGGACTAGGGGCGATCCCAGTATATAATACTTATACAAATATTTGACATCCATGACTCGGGTACAAACATTCGTGCTCATTACGATTCGAACCCAGAAGTCTCAGTAGTCTTGCTAATCAGGTCGTCAAAGTTAAAAGTTAATTTTCTTGTTGCCAGATGACGCCATCAGAATAATACAAGCCGGTGGGTTTTATATAAACCACCAGAAAATCAAGAAGATCGACGAAGTGATAACAGAGTCCGCGCACATCCTGCCCAATCTTATTTCATTATTGAGAGTCGGCAAACGTAATTATTATATTGTGAAATGGCAAACATAAAATAAAATGTTGTTTATTTAACTAGACAATTTCTATTTAGGCTGTAACATGTATAACACCTGTTAATTTATTGTTGTTTATAGACATGAAAACTCAGTAGTACTGTATAATTGTATGGACTATTTTATTTAGATAATACTTACAACAGAAGCTGTATACTTGCAGTATATAATAATAAAATGCATATCACATAAATGATTGTAAATACTACATAACATACTTACAGGCTACATTAATAGTCAATGAAATAACGTCACATCGATTGTAACTATGCATTGATAAGTTATAAATATCGTAAAAATATGGCTGTTACAACAAACATTTGTGCGTCCTCCCGACACCGGCCGGGAGCGGTGATTAGCCTTTCCTAGTATCACAACGATCAATCGCAAACGTTCACTCATCGCACAAACATATTTACAACATTATCCATGTAATCATAGGTTGCATATAAAAGCTACACAGACAGTCCGACCGATAATGTCTTTTGGGAATACATTCCGGGGTCCACGGTCACGGTCGGCCGTCGCACGTACGTATCATTCGCAAAGCGGGATGCACAGTGTTGAATGGAGTTATCCAATGACCTAGTTAATCTTATCGATAGTGCTACACTTTAAAAAAATAAATACATAATACTCGTTTTGATGCAAAGAAAAAATAATTCTCGAATACTCATACTCCGCACTCGCGGAGGCCGCCCCGACGCAGCGGAGCGAACTCGTCAGTCTCGTTTCGACCTCGGGAATCACGATCGGGTCGCGGGGACCACGCAACGCGAAGCGTCTTAGACTAGCGCCGTCTCTTTCTCGGCACGGGCACGGGCGGCTAAAGATTCGTGCTCTCGTGGTTCGGTTGGGCGGGCGTGGCCTCGGGCTGCTGGGCGGGCGCCGCTGCGGGCCCGGGCGGCGGCGGCGCCGGCACCAGCGGGCGCGGCGGGCGCGAGCAGGACTGCGGGCGCGGCGCCGGCGCCTCCGCGATGTCGCCCTCCGAGTGCGACAGCTGCCGGCTGGCGCCGCACAGCGCGCGCGGCGAGCCCGGCTCGGCGTCGCGCCCGCCCGAGCTGTGCGTGCGCTGCACCGTGGCACGAGGCGCGTCCTCCGCCTCGCCCTCCGGTGCGGGCGCGGGCGCGGCCGCGGCGCCGCCCACCTGGATGACAGTGGGGTGGTGCTTGTCCACGGTGTACATGTGCGTGCGCTCGAGCACGGTGGGCGCGGCGTCGGCGTCGGGCAGCGAGGCGCGCGGGCCGCGGAAGCTGTGCGGGCGCAGCGCGGGCGGGCGCTCGGGCACGGCGGGCTTGTGGCGCAGCTGCACGTCGGCGTCGGGCGCGGGCAGCAGCGTGCGCGGCGCCGCCACGGGGCGCGGCGGCGGCTGCTGGCGCGGCGCGTCGCCCAGCACACGCATGCGGCCCACCACGCCGCTGTGCGCGGTCACGTTGCGCACGACGAGCGTGGCGTCGGGCGGGCGCGGCACGTCGAACTTGTCCTTGTCCAGCTCGAGGCTCTGGCGGCGCGCGTCGGCGACGAGCTCGCGGCTGCCGCGCGCCGCCTCCTCCTTCAGGGCCTTGCTCTGTCTGTACGTGGAGCGGTTGATGGTCTGCACGCCGGTGATCACTTTGCCGGTGTCGGATATGACCGGCCGGGGGGGTTTCGCCGGCTTGTCGTTTTCCGCTTTTGTGCCGGCCGCGTCCGGTTGGTCTTTCGAGGCGACCGGCTGATCAGTCGGGGCGGCCGGTTGGTCCTTCGCGGGGGCTGGGGGCTCTTTCGAGGGGTTCGACGGCGGCGGCGAGGGTTGCGGGTCCGCTTTCTTGTTTTTGTCGGGCGTGAAGTTCGGCGGCACCGGGGCCAGAGGCTTGTTCTTTCGCCTCATGATCGGCTTGGGGCTGCCGTGCGGGGGACTAGATTGGTCGGAGAGCGAGCTGTTCGACTGGGCCTTTTTCATGTCGTTCTCCAGCAGAATGAGGCTGGTGTCGTGGCTGTTGCTCCGCGAGTGGCGGCCCGCGCCCTCCGCGCTGACCCTCTGATGGTTGTAGTCGAACATGGACTTGGCCATGCCGCTGTAGTCGCCGTTCGCCGGCTCCTGGCTGAGCGCGGCCGTTTGGTTTAAGCCGTGCATGAAGTTAGATGAGAATCCGTACTCCCCGTAATGATCCGGAAGCAGGTCCTCCTTGGTGAACGAAATGAAGAAACTGATGTCCTCCTTGAAGAACCAGTCGGCGTGCTTGATGAGTAACTCGACCACGCAGTTGACGGCGGTGGTGATGTTCATATCGAAGGTGCTCTCGTCGACCGCCCACAGGAGGTTCGGAGCGATTACGATGGCTAGATTGGAAGGAGTCATTTTGTTCGTACTTTGGTTTTGCGTCAAAGCAGACAAAAACTTGATCAGGTACCTAAGATTTTGGTAGTTAGCTTCGGGTAGTTGATGAATGGCTTCCCACAGCGAGGTGAGGCGAGCTTGCTCGTTAGGTTGTCGGGACGCGACCATAAAGTTTTCGTAGAGACGATACGTCAACAGGGGCTCGGGCAGCTCTCTCAAATAACACTTGAGCACTGAAGCGACCACGTGCATGTCCTTGTAGGCCCCCTGCAGCGGCACGGTGAAGAGCCCCGCGTTTAAAGATAGCTTCATTCTGCGAACTTTGGAACTGGCTGAAACAATAACACGTAACGAACGTAGGCGTGAATATCGCCGCTGTTGCGAACATAACTGATATGGAACAGTTAAATGTGAATTAAACATGTGTGACGGTTACGTGTTAGGAATGAATGGGTCAATTTTATTATCGCATTAAAAGATCAATGAATACCGTAATTACTTTCGTCACGCACTGTGAGAACGTGCAATATCGTTACGGTGGAAATTCAAATGTGATTTAGGTACTCTGTACTGGGAAATATTATGCACTTCCTCTTATATTATCAAATCCCGGCTCGCACTTTTAGGATTTGATTTTCACTTGCTGAGAATAAGCTCGGGAGGAAACCGGCACATCTTTTGAAAACCATGTGAAGTTCTACAACCCGTACTGAGGCAGAATGGTAGCGTATATCCCGAATTCCTCTCGCATTTAACAGGAGTGTGCCACGTTTATCTTTTGCACTCTACTACAATATTTGGGAACAAATATCGTCGACTGAATGCAGTGTACTTCTGCGTACCTCTTTGGGGATTTGTGATTAAATAGTTCAAAATGAACACGCTGCTCCTTCATCTGAGTAAATTTTGTACCTTCACTAACTAAATGGTGGGTGGTAAAGTAAAGTAATGGGTGGTAAAGCAGTAGCATAATATTTTTGTAACTTGACGATTCATAAGTACTGTACAATAATGGTCTACGTGAATAAAAAATATTCTGATTCTGAACTATAATAGAAAAATCTTGACTTGGTTCACTTATGCAATTAATTCTTTTTTGCATTACTATAATAATGCAGAAACTAATTATTGAAGGATTTTCCCAGCGACATATATAATGCCTTTATCTTGCAATAACATTTTCATATGAAACATTTTCTTCGGATAAAGAACAAAGCTTTCCGATAACTATCTCGCGAATTACAGATCGCAGCTTAAACCGTCAAAGTTAAACATTGTAATAGTAGTGTATAGTGGGCGAACCATACAAAATGTATCTATACTAATATTATAAATGTGAAAGTTTGGATGGATGGATGTTTGTTACTCTTTCACGCCAGAACGGCTGAACGGATCTGGATGAAATTTGGCACAGAGATAGATTATAGTCTGGAATAGCATATAGGCTACTTTTTATCCCGGTAAAATTTATGTTTCCCGTGGGATAGATTTGTTAAAATTTTCATAGAATACCAATAAATTCATTTTCTCATACATTTGATTCTGAGGCGGTACGACGTTCGCCGGGACAGCCAGTAATTACATAAATATCATAATCTTTATACGCCACAGAGTACAGGAAAAGCGGACAGTTCAACACGTACATAGGTGTGCGCAGACGCATAGGCGGTGGGTTTTCCTGATACGTACCGCCGGCGATTCTGAACAATCCCTCCTCGTTGAGTGCCAGCTCGTGGAGTATGCACACGCACAGCTCTATGGGGAACGCGATCGTGCGCCCCGTCACCCGCAGGTGCTCCGGCAGAGGATACCCGAACACCGGCTTCAATGAGCTATCGTCTGTAACAATATTTGTAAACACGTGAATTGGACAACTCGTTATGGTGTGAGATTATAGCTACTACACAGGTCAGTATAAACTACATATATTATTTTATTATCTGTGTGGGTTTCGCGGTCCTATAAAAGGCTTGCGTGGGAACATGGACCGTTATGGAAGCTTCTTGTTAGAATTTTAATACGTAACTTAGATCGAATCGTAATCTAAAACATAGTTCTTTAAACCTTTGAGTCCTATTGCGTAACAAGTAACCACTTTTGAAGTGTTTCCCTGCCATTATAAAAAAAGTTCTGAAATAAAAAAACACTAGCCCGCCGAGTATCTTGATGATACCTATTCGCTGATCCGAATCATTTCAGTTGTGGTTGCGTCTCGACCTGATTTTAGAGTCAAGAGAAGAAAAGTGCCCACATAGGCCTGTACTAAATCAATGCTTTGGCTTCGACATTTCATTACATTTTTAACCGACTTCAAAACAAGGAGGTTCTCAATTCGATTGTTTTTTTTAATAAACTTACAAAAACATAATTTTATATATACTACTATGATATTATTAACCTTTCTAGAGCTACAAATATCTCGATGCTTTACAAGGTTCTTAGATGAGATAAAAATAAAACAGTTGATAACATTATTTCCTTACTCTGCAGGTGCAGGCACAATGGCTCCATTGTAGAGACTATAGGACTTCAGGAACAAAACGATTACTCAAAACATAAATGAGGGTCATTTTGAACTATTAGCTCCATGGAATTGAAGATAGCAAGACAAGAATGACTAATCCAATATTATATCTCTGTATATATTTTTTTCTTATGGCTCATTTTATAATATGCTTATAAACCCTATCCACAATTTATTTGATAGAATGTGTATGCACCACCTTATCCTTTACTTTACCGTTCACGTGAGCCGTGGATAGGGTTTATAAGCGTATTGTAAAAAAACGCCTTTATTTTTTATATTCATAAATAAAGCTACGAGATTGCGAGCCATTATAGATAAGTAGGTAACTGCATAATGATTAAGCAATCTTAAATGTTTTAAGCACAAAGAACTAAGCCGATTAGTGTGGTACATGCGAATTGCGTTCTTACGAATACGCAATATGCGTGCTACACAAATCGGCTTGGTTGTTTGTGCTTCAACATGTTGTTAGCGACACTCCGTCTATATTATTTCTTCGTCTGATGTTTTACGTCAAAAAATGTATAAGCAGTGATAACAAGAAAATAAATGTCTACCTACTAGATACATAAACCATTTTATAGGAAGTAATCGCACTATTAGCTAGTGTGGGACCCTATAGTTCGGTTGTTCTTCTGGAGATATTATTATTACTTATTTAAAATTAATAAATGATTAACATATTTAATCAATATTATAATAGTGTATTAACATCATGTATTCTATATTAAAATAATATTTTAAACATATTTTACAAGAACAATTATTACTACCATGTATTTTCTAATAATTACAAATCGTTTATCCTGTTCCAGTCTATAAATAATATAATCATGCCGCTATCAGACCGGTACACTTACTGCAACTACAATATAGACAGGATAAATTATATTTTGTTTTTTTTATTCAATAATCAGTTAACGTACTAATGTCGAACTCATTGTATGTTAATACAAAATAATGCATCTTTGATAATGAATGTCGACGCTTGAAAGGCAAAAATTACTAAGCGACATTGAATAATCTTTACAGGAGAGTGATTTTAAGTTTAAATTTTTAGAAAAAAAAAACAAAAATGTATCTAATTGTCGGATTTGTAGTTACTAATGGACACACTTATTGTTTTAAGATATTATTGTTACACCTTATATAACCACAGAGTAGAGAAATAGGTAATTGTGGATGGATTGTCAACGTTACGGCGCAAAATGTGTCACAAACGAGCATCGCTCGGGGTATTTCACCCCACCGTAGTTATCTCCGGCGTAAAAGCGTTAGTTAACAACGGCCATTATTCATGACTGTCTTTTCAATATACAACGTGATTCAGAAAAGGTACACCAACCTTTTTGTCTCATTGTGTAAAGTCAGTATTTTGATATGTAAATTTAAAAAAAATATTTTTTGCCGCTAAAATGACAATTGTTTCTGGGCATCTTTAAAAAAAAGACATCGAAATTATGATATCACATAATGATTACAAGTGCGCTAAATAAGCGTAGGTTTAACGGTTAGTATATCCCCTCTGAATCAGTCTGTATACAGTACCAGGAAGTATATATCACATATCGGCTTTTGTAGTGTTGTCTCTGTCATCTGACCGATAGTCTTTTTCTAAAGCCGACGCTTAATGTTACAGCCAGCTACTTTTAAATAAGTAATAAGTTAACTGTGCTCATTTCTTAACTACATGTGTATTGTTGGTAGGAATGAATGCTAATTATTTGTTAGTTCAACTGACAAGAAATAATCCAATTTTATTAATATGTGCATTAGTAGTTATTTTACCATTACAAACTTAACTAGTAAACACTATTATCTGTGTAAACAACCATAATTAAACCTATTAAGTTTTTTTATTTATCTACTTATACCTACATATAATACTAAGACTGCGACTGGGTTGCAGTTGAACATAGAATATTTTTTTGTAAAAAAAGATGCGCAGGAAACATTATTTCCGATAAAGACGCCGAATCCGCCATTTTTCGTTGTATATTTGTCACGAATCACGGGTAAACTAAGAGCATTTTAATAATACTTGGTACCTATGGTGAATGAATGGCGGAAATAGATGGGTTCCCGCAGGATACCCAAATACTCTCAAATCTACTGGGTGTATTTTACTGAAAGTAGGCTAATAACAAAAAAAAACATATCCCGGAAAATTAGGGGGTCACTCGGGAATACTAGTTTGAAGTTGCGGGAACTACTGGTTATGTAATAAAAAACTAAGTTTATTATTAACCATAAAAAAAATCACTGGTGAAACGATATCCTCTATGATCATCCCTTCAAGCTTAGGAATTAGATCCTTTAAAGTAGTAAGAATAATACTAATCTAAATGGCGAAGGTACCCGCGATACAACTTATCGTCAAGCTAACCACAGCATATTAAGCAACCGCATAATTACCACACATTACATTGCTGCTGTCAGCCTGGTCTCATCACAAGTGTGTATGGGCACTTATACCTACAGTAAAGTTTCACATTATTTGAAAGACTTCAACACAAGATCATACTTACTAATAAATCTTTCCAACTCCGGCACTGTGTCGGATAAGGAATGTAGTGCGGACTCATGGTATGCTCTCTGTAGCTTAATGTACTGCAGTAGTGTGTGCGCCATCTGAGCCTCTTTGGCGACGAGTGCGAACATGTCTGCGGCAAGAGCATCCTGCGCCGCCTCCACACGTGTGGACACATCCTCCAGTTCCTCCCTGGCTGTGTTCAACTTTGTTGGATTCTCTTCTTTCTGACGCTCTAAATGCTGTAAAATTTTTATCACATATAAATTTGTAAACAGCACTTAGTATTAAAATAAACTATGTAGGTGATAATTTGTGCTGTAATATAAAAATCTGTGAAGTAAATTTAATTGTGCTCCTAAACTTTTAAATTGAATTGAAAAAAAAAAAATACAACCGAATTGAGAACCTCCTCCTTTTTCAAGTCGGTTAATAAAAATCTAGATTACATTCTAAATTTTCATTTCCATTATTTATGTAACCTCAAGCCTTTATAAATAAGATATTATTGGTGACACAATAGCCAGATGTGATCTTAAATTCAATGTTTTGGAAGATAAAAATATAGATAAGATAGTCCAACATTATGATAAGGTCACTCACACTATATCGACTTGCTGCTGACTCCTTTTCACTCATGAGCCTATTCAGCTGTTTCTTAGCTTTCATTATAGCCGGGAGGTCCGTTTCACTGATCAATGTCAATGGTGAACACACTAACTGTTCCACCTTCAACTCATGTTCAGCAATTTCATTAGCAAGGAATTTTTCAGTTTTACCTTAACAATAACAAAATTGTATTAAAATGATTGAACAAAAGTTTCCTTAACAAATATTATGGTATTTTTGTAGCACTCACCACATTCATATAAAATGTACTTTAAAATGCTATCATCATCATCGAAATTGCTTGCTTCACACATGGACAGTCCAAGTATGTACTCGGGCAGCTTCTTGAGTCTTTTTTCTCTTGCAGCTGGATCCTGGCCCTGTGTGCTGCCAGCCCCTGTTGAAAGCCTCTTGCTGACCAGTTGTAAGGCATTGCGAAAGTTTTCCACTTTCCTATCAGCTAATTGTAACTCGTCTGATAGGCCTTCGGGTTTTCCTGACCTGATAAACAAAAATAAAATGAATACCTTACACCTCAGTTATTTTATAAAACAAATATAATTATTTATTACATTGTAATTTATTTTATTGTTACATCGATACTACGGTAACTGATACTCGCAAATAGATTGTAACTAAGAGGCAAATCCGTAAAGAGTTGAAAATCTTATCTGATAGTAAGATAGTACTTAAAATACCTTGAAAATGTTTGGTCGGCGAGTTGCTTAACCCTATAGAATTGTTTCTTCATTTTTACTAATCAATTTCTATGAAATTATTTATAAGCTACAAGGTCATTGGACCCACTAGTAAAATAATAAAACAACCAAGATTTCGCTAAAACGAACTAATGTCAGAACGTCAATGAGATCATCCTCATCAAGGAATGATACAGTGGTTTTAGAAAAAATTGTTACAGACAAATCCAATAAGGCACTACATTTCCAGTATTTCGTGATAGCACTTTAGTCACTATTATATTAGTATTTTTCGTCTAAAGACTTAGCAATAAAATAAACTCCATGAATCAGAAAAATAATAAAATATGCACAGATATATATAAAAGATGTTATTTTTTTATTCTCTGTGTACGACTTTTTGGCCCCGTTTACACTATCAGTACTTTTACCTTTTATTTATCTCAGACGAATAGCAAAAAAAAGTAACATTTCTACACAACTGTTTTTTTATATGTTTAAACTGTTAAATCAATGTATAAAATAAAAAGTTACTTTCAGTACAATAGTAGTCATTCCGTCTTATATTACCAGTAGTAATATCCAGTTTTGATGAAATAATCTATGATGTTATTAAAAGCTTGAAAATGTAAAATATTGGTAATTTACAATACAAAGGTGTTATATTAAAAAGAACTATCAAGTAAAGGTTACTTTAAATGCACAGACATTATAGACAACTATAATGATAGGAAAAATATACATATATAAAAATATCTCCACATCGTAGACAAATAGAGATCGTCGTCGATACCAAAAGTGCCCGTCAGGCTGGCCGCATTTAATTTCATTCTTTTTCCACACGGAATAGTGAGACTCTTTCGTATTATTTTATTTATGATCTAATTTCTCTAATTTTGTAGGTGTCGTATTTCGTTGTAATCACGATTCATATCACAGCTGATCCAGATTGACAATGTGAACAGTGCCTCTCTCATTGTTCTTGACACTGGCTTATGCATGAAACCATAGATAATTGTCATTTTGATTTGACAGATTAATTCGTCGTTTGACAGAAGTCGACGTCATAAAACCAGTTCGTGGCTTGTATTTATTTACATAATAATGTAAGAATACAAAATAATTGCTTTGCTTTTATTGCTCGCGCTCGCTGAGGTTTTGTCGGTGGAGGGAGCTCAGAAAGTTGAATGTATTTACATTGCAAAAGAACGTAAACACTGCAGTTCTCTATTAGATGTTCGACGCTTAAGTGGTGTATCATTTTACCAATAACAGTTTGTTTTTTTGCATATTAGTTTCCATAATTAAAATTAAAAATGAATCGAAAATTCTTAAACGTTATTTTACTCGGATTTGGCTTTATGTTTGTTTTCACTGCATTTCAAACTATGGGAAATATAGAGGTAAGTCCCTAAACTATACCTACTTTTCAAACGTCACATACTAATTGGCAGGTGCCAGAGAAACTAAGGAGTGCAATGCTTTCATCATGCTATTAAAAATTTGGGAACTTTATTATATTTCAAATTTTTTGCGTGTGGTTTTAAGGTGAATACATGAAGACATGAAGACAAAGTGTGAATCATCTATAAACTTTTGTTTTTTAAACTAATTTGTAAAAATATACTCAGTTCAGGGTATTTTTTATGCACATAATATTTTACCTACATACATATCTATATAGGTGTTTATTAATGTTGTTAACATTTATTTTAATAAATGATTTACATCAATGATAATACTTAATATTTTTTCAACTAAACTTTTGAGTTCAATATGAGCTGTAACATGAAGGTAAACAATTAAAGGGAATAGATTATCACTGAAATTTACATTAATTGTGATAAATTTAGAAAGGTCCACATTCCACATGTGGCCACAAAAATGTCACACTGTGACCTCGAGTTCACTGTTTCAATGCCTTATTGCCTTGTTGGTGTCAAATTTAATAATCAGTATCACTTGAGATTATGTAGTAAATAAGTACCCAGCTAAACGTTTGTACAACATAAATAAATCACTACAATTATAATATAAATTCCCTGAACATGTTAACATGTTAAATAGTCTTCAATAATGCACACAAAGAGTGCAAAAAATTAATATATTGAGCACTACAGGGATGAATTGATCCTAGTTTCTGCCTATATGTTTGAAAAAGGATAACTTAATTGTTGAATTCATCAAAATAAACTCTATCTCTGTGTAATAAATACCCTTAACCAGTTTACCATTTTTATGTAGTACCATTCTATACACCATACATCCTTGATTACAAGAGACTGCAAGAATGGAAAAATCCTTAGACAGACCCTTCCATACAGGAACTCAATTATTTAAATGCAAAAACAATATGGGTTGCAAATTAGTAATTTCATACATCACTATATTGTATATAGTCAAGAATCATGTATGATTCTCATTAATTCTTTTGGTACACCCACATTTCACAAAAGCCCATTAGGTCCCGACCAACAACCTAATGTAATTCTCATAGCAGGTCATTTCCAGAACAGGCTTGTTCTTTAGAATTTCATTTATACAACATATACCTACACTAGTCCTATGAAGGTAGTTAGAGACTACTGATTTATGTTTTTTCGCTTAATCCTCACTCAAGCACCTTTTCATGCAATTCCATCATTTGAGGTTTCTATGAACTTGACCTTTCTCCAAGAGACCATTAATCTGGTTGTTGGAGATTCTTCTTGGGCGCCCCCTTCCAACACTTCCACGCACGGACTCTGTATATTACTCAACTCACGTCGGACGTCGTTCATCAATCCTCTTCACCTAGCCAAAATAGCATGCTTTAAACATTCTAGTCCCCTCATAATCCTTCAACATCCATCCGTCTTTTATTACACCGTTCCTCACCCGGTCGGTCAGCAAGTTTGACCCCACTCGTACTTCGTAGGGTACGTGAATCGAACGTACACATTTCAATGAATCCTTTTATGTATCCAAAATTCGCTCCCGCTCCCGAATCAACACAGCATTGAGAATCGCTAGATATGCCTTTTGAATTTCATAACACAGAATCCAAATACTATGCACGACTCGAGAAACAAGTTCGTGATACTACACGCTGCAATTTCCGCTACACATTTTGCCAATCGTTTACTTATCTAGGGGACTGTTTTGTAATGTACTGATAAATTCTAAAAGCTGATTAACTTACTTGACAAAAATTGTATGGGTCATAAATTAGTTATGGACAGTGTTTATCAGCACATTGCTAAACAGACTTAGTCAAGCGAGTATTCGATAGATAGCTATATATTGAAATAAAACTATGTTTTTCGGATTTTATCGCGTTTATTAGCTATATAGTTCTATATCCAAATGTTTTGTTCAACGCATCTCCATATTGTACTGGAATAAGTATCTCATTGAGAGCCGCATTCCATGAGTTTATTCGTCTATCGGACACGCTCCAATCGCGGTCATGAAAGCAGATACGATAATTTGGGTTGCAACTCGTGTAATGAAAGCTTATTACAAAACAGTATTAATATTACGGCAAAATGTTTCAAATCTCGCAAATAGGAGTGTTTTATCATTTAATAGTCTTTAAATAGGTGCGTGAGAAATGGTAGTTGATCTAATTATACTTATAAAGCCCGCATTGCATTACGACATCAACGAATAGGTATCTATATCTCAATCGCTGGTTTAATTCTGATTCGCGGTTTTGGAAAATCGCGAATTGTAACCAAATATGCCTTTCATCCTTTGTCTGTTTAGTTTGAAACAATGCGATTTTATAGTATGCAATCACATGTATGGATCAATAGCACAAGCTTGCTGTTAACGTAAAAGTACGAACAAAAGAATAGGTATGACAAGTCGACAACGGATTCTGAATACCGATGTACGTATTGAGCTCGCTGTGGGCGGTGGCAGGCGTTACGTGAAGATCACTCACCCCTGATCTTTATGTTATAGAAGCCACAATATGATGGTGATCGATGTCATTTGATGAACAATGCGTTTAAGAGCCGTTAAATGTAAATTGCTTTGGGATGTTATTGTGGTTTGGATTAAATGCCGAGTAGGTAAAATCGCACTGTCGATTTTCCATCTCAATTTAATAGGGGCGAGCCTATTGGTATTATATAGGGCATACTCACCCTCAAGGCTCTATTGATCATGATGATGATGAAATTAATCTCCTACCCTTATCTGTAAAGGAGTGGATGCTTTACTAAAACCGGACATCTTGGAAGAACTTGAATAGTCAAGTTATACTATTTTATTGCAATTTCTTTTACCCATGCCCGTGCATGAACATACAACGGTTAATATCCCACGAATATTACACATTATATATGAAATAAAACACATTTTTTGGGAAATAAAACAAACTTGACAACTTCACGGTTCAACTTCCCTCCAAAAGGCCTTATTGCAGTTATCAAGTAGGTGAGTAGAATTTTAACCAAGGATAAATAAACTACAACATACATCGCGGCATCGCAATAAATAATCTTGACGCTGTAAATTAATTAAGTAGGAGATTATTAATTTTCAACCACATTATATTAGTAAGGCCCGGTGGTCATTAGCTAGACGGCACGGCAAGGAATACTTCGACATTCTAGGCTGTCAGCGTATACTGACGGCAACTATATTGCGGTTTCCATAGGACGCATCCTGAGTGCTGCTGACACGGCATTCAAAAGCATGCTTGTAGCTACGACCATTGTCTTTTGAAATGTCAACTATACTGTCATAATATTATGTTATATTATAATTCGACGCCTAAAAAGAAGACCCGACTGAGACGCCATTTTCATATCATCATGTCACATCCATTATTTTATTTATAATGTCTATTTATTGAATGTGTTATTGCTATTAATTACTTGACATTGGCAAAATACCCGCTGAGTTGTGGGTGAGGCCATATTCATATCCATTTAATTTCATCGCATCTCATTTCGTAAAGAAAGAAGAGAAGACGCCTAAAAATTCCTTGCCGTGCCGTCCTGCCAGTGGGCGCCTGGCCTTAATCGTACATGATTTACAGAGTACCTACTGGCACACAAGGAGATGCGTCCAAGTCGCATTACCTTATTTATTCTTTGTTATTACATAAGAAACGGTGTCATTGATAAAAGAAATACATTATTTTATTGTATTTACGATTCACTGTCCCTGATAGGGCGCAATTTATTGATATTTTTGGTGTCGATAGCACTTTGCCATTTAGTTTATGACCGCAAGATACCTTGTAGGCATGTCTTCATTACGTAATCGAGATTCGAGATCGTTGTCCGAGATTCGCAATGGTCAGCTATTGTGTAATCGTACGTCGTTTAACGACGAGTCCCCTTTTATTATATTATAATACCTATATACTGATTAACGCTATAGTAACGTAAAGTTGATAACGCACCAAAAATACAGTAATCGTTTATGGTACGTATTTAATGTTCTCATTCTGTAACATTCGTTTCACGTCAGCGTCTCGTACAAAACAATGATTTGCGGCCTATACTTATGAAGTTATGCAACTCAAAGTACGGCGTGTGTTTTTTTCTTTGGTACAGCAGCGTCTTACGTAAACTAAACAGTTTGTTACGGATATTGCACAGCCAGTGAGCGTCACGTTATTTTCTAACATTGATATAAGTATACCAAACTCGTTGGTAGGTAGTAGGTACCATAATTAAATCAACGATAATCAGTGATAAAGAACTCGTTTTGAGTGTAATATTGACCTACATTATATTGTTATATTAATAATTATCGCTGAATGAATTAGTTATTGCCGCTCCAGTTTTTGCTCTTACTCCATACTTACTTGATAGGTTGTGTACCTATGAAGCTGCATTGAAGAACTACTGTTCGGTTCTTGTAATAGGATAATCGATTTTCCAGAAGATACTTACTCAAAAATGTCTGTAATGGGTTTATTATGTTGACAACCTTTAAAAAAAAGCTGACCGTCCCGCGCTACTTGAATAGCCGCCAGCAAAGTTGTATAGAGTTTCATTGCTGATGAGTTTTAGCCACCAGGAATTTCCTTCGAAAATCCATTATTGTCGAGTTTTGTTTTCAAAATAGTTAGGTGCACAAATATATTATTCATTGCCTGATTGAAAAAAGTGCGGGAAAGATAATATAGTATTTATTTGTTTATATAGTAAAGCTGGTTTTATTTATATTACTCGTATTGTTTGAGTAAAGCAAGCCTTGGTCCGCACTGACTGCGTTGCTGGCAGGGCTGATGATGGCCTGTTAGCTTAGCTACGCTCTCGGCCTACACTCTTGATCATCATCAGCGCAGCAAGCAGTCATTACAGACCGCGGCAGTTATGTCCTATTACGAGTTTATCTTTGTATCCATAACCAAATGTCACACATAAGATGACTTAAAAAGTACCGTTGATTGCTAGAAAGTCAATACCGATTTCGCACAAACTTCAGAACACGCATTAATAGAATTACGTCTTAACTTTATTCAATAGATGAAAAATAAACCAATGCCTCCTAATGTTACTGGTTTAACTAAAGCGATATTTCTTTTATAAAACAAATGACGTAACAGAATTATAGCAATAAAAATAGGCGCGTACCCAACTGGCGAGAGACATAACAAATTTGTACTGCATCCGTCCATTAGCTGATTGCGGTCTAATCTGCTAAGGTTATCCGTCACCACTACGACGGAACCAACCAGAGCCTAGTGTACATTATTTTGTCGCGTTATTCGCACTTACTGCATGAATCTTGAGTGGATATTTATCATTGTTTGTCTATATTCGATAAATTCAAGGATTTGTTAGTATTCAATTTAGGTCAAACAGATCCACTGGAGAGATATTTATTTATCAAGGATTTGTTCAATGACGTCGCTTTTCATACTGATGAGGTTACACAGATGTGAGATTATGATAGAGAGATAAACCTTAAATGTGTTCGCGGAAATGTTGGCATGTGTTGAAGGCTTATTCTTTAGCACCTCGTAATGTGCGAATTTATCGCGTTTACCTATAGTCAGGTGTAAATCGTTTATAGAAAGCCTAACATTACCTACATGTTTACGCCGTTGTAATGCCTAGGAAAGGCGTAAAACCAGGGGCCGCTTTACGCAATAGTAGGTACCTAATATTAGCAACTCCATTGAAATAAACCGCTCAGTGGTAAAGAAAAGCGCCGTGTAGAACCCCACCCACAGAGAAATTACAATCGTGTTGGGTGAAATTCAATACAGGCAGTAACAAGCTCCGTTTTAAGAAATGTACTTGTACTTGTTATTAAGCTCACTTTAAAATGCACAGACTTGCATCTCTTTTATGCTGATGACGAGGTTTTTGTAGCCATAATTTTGGGAACAGTGTGTAAACCTGTCTCGGTACCAATATCACTTAACGGAGCATCAGAAATTTACGGGTTTCGACTTCGGAGTTGTTAACGTTTTTTGATACATAAAGTGGCCGCCGATGCTAAATCTGTTGATATTTATGAAAAATATCTATAGCCGTACTACTAATAGCTTAATAATTTGACCTATGACGTCTGAAGTCATCATAAAAAGTATGAAATACGATTAATAAAAAGCAATTCTGAAGTCTCCTTGTTTCTCACATGTTTTTGGTTGGTGGGTTATTTTAAACCATTCGAAATCGATATCGGATACGGATTTGAAACTTTCCGATGTTGGTTTCGCTCCCGACGAGCTTTACGACGGAAAGTTTTTGAAAAAACGATTTGGTATTGCAATCTAGAAACATCAAAGATAATCAAATTCGGAAATTGTAATAGCCATTCCGGTATTCCAGTTTTCGATTCCGTTTCCGATATCGATTTCGAAAGTTTAAAATCCCGCCGTTCATAAACCTTTCTGAGACAGCCCTGCGAATTTCATACAAACTGTAAGCAGACCATGTGCGTCAACTTAATGCGAAGATGCAAAACGCAGGTGTAATCATGTTCGCACTGTCCTTTGTGAAATAAATCTGTCCCCATTCACTCCATATATAGCAACGTTTTGGCAATATAACCAATACCCTTGTACATCCAAATCCATATGTTTATTGGATTTATGATTTCGTACTAAAAATCCTAATTTCGTAATCGATTTATTATGACATTCGGTAACATTATTGAATGAATATTGAATCCTTCTTATATTTTTGGATTTAAAATCTATAGGTACCTACTGTTTAAGGGGACATCCCACGTTCATTGATTTCGAAATCTGAGAGTTGCATTTTTGCGTCCAGCAAGGCTATAAAATTGCCGATATGTTATGTGTGGCGTTCGAATTTTAAACTGGAGAAATCTTTTTTTATTTTTATTCTTTTAAAAGATGAATAATTTTAATGAACATAAAGATATATAATCGACTTGGCTCTAATCGCGTAATGCCTTTACAAGTTTTGTAAAACTCTGGCGTTAATTAGACTTATCTCTACATACATATAGCTTACAATGTCAAGAACTTCGCTCGTCCGTTCTTGATACTTTGATTATGCGAATCTGTTCCAAGGTCCTTTTTAAATTTATGTCAAACGTTTATTTAGAAATGTCAATACGTTATGCTAATTAGTTGTGAATCTCGTATTGATATTACAAAGTATTATAAATTAATATCTCTAAATCAACTGGATACGTCTTCGTCAAGTCTATTTTCAAAAAGATTATCTTTACACGTTCAACACCTTATGGAAAATATATTATCATAGAAAAGAATAGTATTAGGCAAGTACCCCTAGGAAGAACTTAATATAATTGACTTTTGTAAACCCAAATACAAAATCTTAGGCTTATTATGTACAGCTTGTATCAATCAACGTAATGAGATCATTACCTACCTTTGACTGATTATTTTTTATCGTAATAACCCTTTAACTCTTCGTTCTATTATCATCTGCCCTCATTACATGTTCGCAGAAAACAGTTATAGACAGTATAACACAAGATGATCCAGCGTTCACGGGCGATGGCTACACATCTCTGGCCATCATCTACGCCACCCTGGCGTTGTGCAACTGGATGGCGCCCTCCATCATCACCATCACGGGTCCTAGAGGCGCCATGCTTATTGGAGGGGTTACGTATCTGTGAGTAAATTAAGACTTTTTTCGCTTGGCTTTTTGATGGCTACATTTTCATAGCTCTTAGCTGTTGGTTCCAAATATTTTAGACTAAGGACGATAACGCCGGCGTCATTTGCTGTTGCAATAATAACTGTAAACAGTAGTGATACAATGTTGTTATTGCATCGTCTTTACGTTTGCACATAGTAGTCAAGCTTAGGGTCTTGCTAAGATCATTTTTGCAAGTTCTGATAAAGATTAGTGTAAGTATCAAAATCTTAGTATAGTGTGCTCAAAAGCACGTGTAGTAGGTTATCAACCTTCAACGGTATTTGCGTGTTTAGTATCATCTATCCAATTTCGTCGACGGCGACTTCTTATTGTTGATAAAGCTTTGTTGGCTAGCTCTATCACGTGGCAGCAGTAGCCAAACTTATTAATAAAGATGCGTGCAGATAGACTGTAAGTAAGGGCACCGTTTACAAAATTACAGTCTATAGCTGCTGGCTAGCTCGTTTAGTATTAAGCTCTGCTTTACTTATGATCTTCGAAGGAACTTTATTGTTAGGTTACAAACATGTCCCGTAAATGGTTATCACCGATGTAACTCTGCTGGCATTGTGAAGGACGAAAGCGTAGTGATTCCCGCGCATGCGTATGAGAAAGTTGTTTAGAAAAGAAAACTAAGAATGAAGTAACAAATTACTGTGTACCATTTCTTTCGACAGCTGCATGTTTTTCTGTATAATGATTATGCTTTTTCTTGAAAGCAGGACTGGACATTTTCGAAGTCACAAAATTGTTGCCAGCTACAAAAATATCTACAGTTATGTAAATAACAAGTGTAGGTCAGCCGGTGTGCTCATACAAGGTATACGTGTTGCAGAAAAGAAAAATGATGATAAATAATCATTGCAAAAATGTCTTGTTGCCTGTTGAAGATGTATTGGAGATTTAAGACTTTTGTAATTGTAGAATTATATCAGAATGCATGTGGCGCGTGTAGTATAAATGATTCGTCTTTTAAATTGACATTTATCTTGAGTTTCGCGCTATGGGACTGTGACTACACGCGGACATTAAGCATATTATGGTTTTATATTACGTGGTTATTATTGCTTTCATAAGTATCATAATTAATTCAGACGTAGACGAATTTTTACGAGTGTATTTCGCATAAAATGTCAAAAACCTATAAAATACTTTCACGTCCATCTATTGGAGACGAGCGGCTAGGCATCTAACACCCATTATTATCGCATCACTGCGAATGTCTGGTTTTCACACATGATTATAGATAAAATACACTTCAGACGGTGTATATAGTAGGTAGCCGATTTCTAACCGTTTCATATACTTTGCGGTAAAATAACTCCCCACATCTTTAATTGGATCATTAGCTAGGTGTTAACGCAATTTTAATGATGCTAAACTGCAACTCCAAAGTTGTTCTCACTATTCTGTATTCTATAATTTTAACAAATCTATCCCACGGGACCCATACATTTTACCGGGATAAAAAGTAGCCTCTATGCTATTCCAGACTATAATCTATCTCTGTGCCAAATTTCATTTAGATCCGTTCAGCCGTTCTGGCGTGAAAGAGTAACAAACATCCATCCATCCAAACTTTCACATTTATAATATTAGTTAGACTATAATCTGTCTCTGTGCCAAATTTCATCCAGATCCGTTCAGCCGTTCTGGCGTGAAAGAGTAACAAACATCCATCCATCCAAACTTTCACATTTATAATATTAGTTATTAGTATAGATGAAAAAATATTACGTAAAGTGGTATGCGTATCTTAATTTATCATATTACGTGAAAAATGTAAATAGGCGCACTACAATTGATTTCTTTATACGGCATTCTAAGGATTTATATTATTTAATGTTTATTCATATTGCCTTACTATCGTATCGTAGGTACGATCACATTACTGCTCATAGAATACGTCGCATGCGGGAGCCGTTATATCGAAGCCATGCCTCGCATTTTAACTAACTTTACAACTTTGCACTATTATTTTTGTTTGTCGCTCGCCTACTAACAACTTTTTTTACGGAAACTCTTGCCCAGTCGTTAACTTAAAATGCACCCGCGACAGTCAGTTTCTTAGCCGTTTTACTCATACTCAGTTTAGGGGTCATAATTAAGAAAGCCTACGTAATGAGAACTTGGATGATTTTTTTACCTGTGGAGCTAGGTTGCGTATACGCGAAAGGAAATGAACAAAATATATTTACGGATGAAAACATAGCCATTTTTTTTTAAAACTCAAAAAAACTTTTAAAACTCGTTTTAGACACGTTTTAGACGACCTCTCTTATATAACATTCAGAGTCGTAAGCGAGAGTCCAGTCATTTGTGGAAAACAATCTAAACTGGATACTTAAACTTACTTAATGCATCCCACTCGCTCTAACGCAAATTTCTATGCACGTGTCTTGTGTTACTCGGCTGTCATAATGTCGATGTTCTCTCCAGTCTATACTTCAAGAATGAAAATGATGTTAATATTTTTACTGAAGTAGGTATTTACCAATTTAATTGACTACTAATGATTTTTGATTTTTTTAAATGACGCGACTACTACACATTGAAATAAAACAAATTTTAATTTAGTTTTATTTTATCGCGTTTACAACAACTAAATATGAGGGTACCCCAGTTCTAACTATGGGACTAAGACGTTTAACAACTCGGTCCTCCCGTGACCATGGTTGCTGTAAAGTAGCCGAAACGTCGGGAACGTAAACATTTGGTTTATTTCAATACTTCTTAAGGAGCTGCTAAAACAACTTACGTGTTAATGCAGTGGGTGTGTTAGCCGGTTGTACAACTACGAGCACACCGCACCGCGCGCCCGCATTCGTACGTCAGCGTGTTGTATTGTAATATGTATTTTCATTCCGAACCTTCACCAGGCTAGATCACGCCAGTTTCAAGGCTGTCCGTCGAATTTGTGCATAGTTTCGTTTTGCCTTTCATTTTGTTAATAACAATTGAAAAAAAAAAGCTAGTATCGAAGACTATTTTGTTGGCATTTTAAAGTCATATTATGTATGCGGTATAATTTGAATAGGTATAACATGCGCCCCTTCATTCATTGAACCTAATATTATTAGCGAAATCTGGGTGCATAATAGTGCACCTTTGCCTACGCCTACAAGGAATACATGCGTGCTGGTCGGTGCTGCTCCTATAACTATTTTATGATTCTTTACTACATTTGGATATACTAGAGCGGTCATTCAACCTTGTAACGCGAAATAACTTGCGTATTAACTAATAAACTTACCTGAAACATAAAAATATTCATTGCGTGTCGTTTGAATGGAGATCGATAGGTTTCCGGTATTGCACCTCAATTGTCATTTCCCGACAGTTAATCTTAATGAATAGAGTGCCAAGATGTAGTTAGTAATATTTTTCCTGTTGCAATGGTATTGCAATTGAATTTAATGAATATATAACTTAATATAGGTACCGTATTAATAGTTTCATATATATATAGGTTAATTATTTACTTAAATCTGACCGATCAAATAGATTATTTTGATTACATCTACACTGCGTACGCCATGAAAAGCTGCACATGAAATCGTCCATAATTTTCCAGTCCAACATAAACGTAGCTTGTTTTCAATCTTTGATAGTAAAGATTTTTTTCTGTTTAATAGGCATTTCAATGATTGTATTGATTACAGTGGATTGGCAATGGGTGGAAAGACACTCGAGTGGAGTTCATTGAACATAGTTTTATCTTGTTGGCGTGACCCATAATGGCGTAGCCGTAGGTGCTCCCCCGATGTAACCTATAGATAACTTAATTGATTACGCAAATAAACTATTGAGAGGTATTGCCAATTACTTAACAACTCGTTTAATACACTTAGGGCCTGTTTCGCAATGTCCTCATAAACCCTATCCACATCTTAAATGAAAGATGGCCTATACAAATTCCGTCAATTAAGTTGTAAACAGAGTTTATCAGCACATTGCGACATCAGTAGTGCTATTCTGTAACGACAATCTCATATCTCACGCGTGAGTCCAAAAGCGAATTGTAAAATTTCAATACAAATTTTACATTTTACCCCAGGATTCACCCGTGAAATATGAGATTAAATGACCAACTCTCATCACACGCGTAAATCATCGGGTAAAATTTAAAATTTGAATTCAAAAATTGGATTTTTTAAAATTGTACAATTTACTTTTGGACTCACGCGTGAGATATGAGATTGTTGTTACAGAATAGCACTTCTGCCCGTAAGTTAGCTTAACAACTTCATGAGATAGGTACTTAGTAGGGAGAGTAATTTTTCCTTTGTTAAGTGTTATTAAGAAACTTATTAATATTCGGTTCTACCAGCGACGGGTAATCTGCTTGTGTAATTTGGCGTGATATTGCACTTTCTATGATGCATGCACGCGTAACCGAAATCTCAGTGCCTTTATTATAATAGTCCATCGTATAACCTGATTTGTCTAGATGTTTTTGTTAAAGTAAAGTCATTCAGTGTGTTACATAACTCAATACCTGTTGCAAACGAGATTGGCTATTGGTTAAAATCATAATGTTGTAATTTGTGAATACTAATTATGTAATCTCATTGCATGTTTATATGTTAGTGGCCCATTCAGTAGCATAACCTCGTTGCTATACATATAACGAGACGTGTCACTTAGAAGTATATTTTTAGATGATGTTACAAGAGCATTGTTGGGAATAGGTTAGGGTAGTTCGATAGATGAGCTATATTACCCTACGCTCCTATGGCTCGTATGGTCCGGACACTAGCAAATATTCTAGACATAAAAAAAATACAACGGAATTGAGAACCTCCTCCTTTTTGAAGTCGGTTAAAAATACACAACGCGGTAGAGATAGCACAACACCACTTCGTTAACTTTCGATCAGACTCGTCGGTCTATCTGCTTGGTTCATTATTTCGCAATCGTCGTGAAATGTGGATTAGTTAAGCTCACGTCTGCATATAGTGTATAACGAACAAGAGAGATCAACCCGATCTCTCCAGCCAATTTAGACACGAAGAATTGTTTTAAATAATATCGCTTTTACCAAATCTTTATGTGGTAAAATTAAGCTGAGTTAAGTACGTGTATCATTAGTTAAACGGTTATAGATTCGTGTTTTTTTTGTCTCCAACATTGGTTTCAGACTTTTACACTAGGTGCAATATGAAATCGAGCAATTTTTTAATTTACCTTTTAATAACAACACTCGTTCTTACACCAGCATAACTAGTAGCAGTTATTCACGCTTGTTGTTTTTTCCCCTATATATATGATATTACAAAGATTTCATAGACAATTTGATAACCTGAATAGCGCAGTTGGTAGAGACCCTGCTTTCTGTGCCTAGGCTTCCGGATTCAAATCCTGGTAGGGACAATGATTGTGTGATGAGTATGAATGTTTGTACCCGAGTTATAGATGTTTAATATCTTTATAAGTATTGTATACTGCGTTCGCCTTCAGTCCATTGTACGTGCCCATAATATGAGCGTTGCTTAGTGTGGGACCGTATAGTTGGTCTGTTTGTCTGGCGATATAATTATTTTAAAAATATGAACTTCTGTCTAGTAAAATGAAAGTTTATCAATCGTGTGATCCCACGCTATACTCTTAAGATATCAAGACTAGACCCAATATCTAGATAACCATAATTGTTGCAGGTTCTTCATAATAACTTTCCTGTTTCCCCGCACGTGGCTGCTGTACGTGGCCAGCGTCATGATCGGCGCGGGCGCCGCCGCGATATGGACCGGCCAAGGCAATTACTTAACGCTCAACAGCGACGCCGACACTATATCCAGGAATTCCGGTGTCTTCTGGGCCATGCTGCAGTGCAGGTGACGCATAACCACTTCCTTGTGCTGTTTAGAATGAACCTTGATGTGATAGACATAGAGTTTTGTTTAGATATTTTCCGCCACCTTGTTTAAAAATTATGTTGTTTGATCGACTCAATTAGACATTACATGTCCTTCGGCTACTCGTGTGTGTGTGAGGCAGTTTAAGGAATTACGTCATATTTTTTATTTTATTTTTATTTGAAAATATTAACAATATCTATAAATTTACGCTTAAACTGGAGCAGCAATGTTCATGCTTATTTAACTACATAATTGATTCGTTATATACGAGGTTCTCTTAATTATCAATTACCGATTTAAAAGTGGTTAGGTACTTATTTATGTAATGATTATAGTACTTACATTATATTAGTTAAAATAATTGTAAAATATCGAAAACTGTATAGTCTTTGCCGTGCCTTCAGAATATGTACGTTTGAGCGGTACTGGCAAGGGGCGGTAGCCAACCGTGGCGCTAGGACTAAACATTGCTATGCGAAAATGATCTCAAGGTCCTTTATTCATGAATTATAACATCTGACAAAAGGCCGTTGAAACAAGGTCGATTTGACTTTGGTCGCTAAGAAATAATTGAGGAATTTCTTTTCTTTGCAGTATGTTCTTCGGTAACCTGTTTGTATTTATAAAGTTCCAAGGAAAGACCCACATTGACCTCGAGACCCGTAATGTCGTGTTCGGAGCCCTGACAGGCATATGCGTTCTCGGCATGGTGTTCCTTCTCTTGCTACGGCCCACAAAACGCACGCCTTCACTCGAAGATGCCAAGGTAAACTGCACCCTGTCGCCTATTGCATAATATGGGTTTTATCGTGACATCATGGTCGGTGAGGCTATAAAGTCAAATTGCAATTTATATTGTTGATTTCTTGATATTAAATTCGTTTTAAGGATATTTTGAATCGGCAGGTGCCTATTTACATAAAGTATTGCGATACTCTTGCAATTTTGCTTACGAGGTCGTTTACATTAAGATATAACATATACATAAGTTATAATCATTCGATAATGTTGTTTAGTTTTTAAGGAAAATGTAGGCACCGAGACATACATAGTGAGAATCTGTTTAAAAATATGATATACTGTCGGCCACATATGAGATGGCATTAAGTAACCTAGAAAACTGGTTTCCATTTTGTCAAGCGAAGCCCGTCCAAGGATTCCTAAGAACAGCTATCAAAGGGCATCTTAAGTGACGGTAGTGAACTCAGTTTAAGTAGTCGCGGGAACAACTGGTCCTCGTTATTTATAATAATAATAATAATACCAGACCTTTTAATGTCCCACTGCTGGGCACGGGCCATCCTTCAATGCGAAGGGGATTAGGCCATAGTCCACCACGCTGGCCCAGTGCGGGTTGGCGGACTACACACGTCTTTCGAGGGGTTCTCTCAGACATGCAGGTTTCCTCGCGATGTTTTCCTTCACCGTTTAGCAAGTGATAATCGTGGTTGATAATGAGATTCGCACATGACATCCAGAAATCCCAGAGGTGCGAGTCGGGGGGTTTGAACCTGCGATCCTCGTTACCCAGGCAAGCGCTCTACCAACTTGGCTATCACTGCTATTTCACGTTATTTATAGTAGCATTTATATTTTCAGGTGGAAATAGTCAATCATGAGGTGGCCGAAGGTCCGATGGAAGCCTTCAAGGGCGCTTTGAAGTTGTTCGGCACCCGCGATATGTTGTTGCTTAGCGTCACCTTCATCTACACCGGTGAGTTACAAATATGTATCCTAAGAACGCATATTCACCTTTCTGTAGACATTAGGGTCTTTAACATACATTTTTAAGTTATCAAAATACCGATCGAGTGACTATTTAGGAAGCGTTCAAGTATTACGTAACGAAATTTTTGGAGATTTTTGACCCCCCTCCCCCGTAACGTTTTTCTTAAACCCTATACCAAGTAGTAAGAGACCCAGAAAAAAAATGGGGGCGTTGTGTAGAGGCTTACAATAATTAATTTAATTTGAAGTTATAGTGGTTTTTAAGTAGGTGAAAAAATGGGGGCACTAAAAAATAATTCATTCTCAAAGTGGGCAGTAGACAAAATAAGTTTGGGAACCCCTGCCTTAGGTCTATGGTGGGTACAGCCCTGCATGGAATTGCATCATTGCCATGTTTCAGGCGTGGAGCTGTCGTTCTTCAGCGGCGTGTACAGCTCCAGCATCGGGTTCACGCTGGCTATGGGCGACAACGCCAAGCAGCTCGTCGGCCTCTCGGGCGTCTTCATCGGTGTGGGGGAAGTGCTCGGTGAGTGAACTAATACGTACAGTTTTGTATGGAGTCACGTGGCCATTCCGTTGGTAAAATACTCCTTACGATCCTGCTACACCTGCGCTAATGCGCGCAAATTAACGCGTTAACTGACGTAACATTTTGATGTTTTATGACGATTAAGGCGCAGGTGTGGCAGTGAAGTTTTTTGACGACATAATAGGCACAGTTGATAGTAACCCAACTTAAGATTAACTTCTACTTATCTTGTAAATTGTATCATTTTGAAAATACAAGTTTATGGGGTTTTGTGCAAGAGATAAGTACTGCTTCGTGAAAATGTCATTCATAATGCGCAGGATTCTAAATGAATCTGTACGTATCGATTATTTACAAAAAAGATTTATTTAATAGTTTGATTGTTTCAAATAACGTTTTATTAGCCTCCTGACTGCGGCCGGTTTTAACCAATTAATAAAGCGAATGCTCTATAAAATATTGACATTGAAGTGCATCAAGTGACTAATCGGAATCTCATGACGAAGGCATTGTTTATCAGTAATGTTGAAATCATAATGCATTAGTTTACAAATCACTTTTATATTGTGATAAGTTATGACAACGTTGTTTACTTTGGATTAATTACCTGCAACAGTTTGTTGGGCAATAAAGTGGAATCAATGTCAAATAAATAGATAACATACAAGGCCGCTTGAGTTGTAGGTGTATGTTACTTGCACACACACACACACACATAGAATAGGTAATTGTACTACTTACACACAAGCTAATAACACTTGAGCGTGTTACATACCACAGTGACATAGATTAAATTCATATGTGCAATCGATTTTGTACCTTGTGAAAAATACTTGTTTTGAATCAGATTTTTTGAAATACTATTAATTAGCCTTTAATTGTACAGTTCATAATTAGTTGATTTCTTATATTTACGCGAATGCTACACATTGTAATAAAACAATTTTTACCATGGTTGCTGTAAAGCAGCCGAAACTTCGGGAACGTAAAAACATAAAATAAACGCGATAAAATCCGTAAAACGAGTTTTATTTCTATTAATAATTAAGTTATAAATTGGTAAAGGGTTTCGATCAAACGTTCCTAGTCCTGTAAGCTAGGCCCTAAAGTGGTCTTAAATACACCGAGCTAGTTTTGACCATCGGGCGAGGCCCGGAGAAAAGCTAAATTTAATTGTCTATGTTGGTCCAATATTCTCCATTACATATTACCGTTAATGTTTGTACCCGAGTCATGGATGTTTAATATCTATATAAGTATTATATACTGAGTTCGCCCTCGTTGTTTAGTGTGGGACCGTATATACTGGTGTGATCATCTGGCGATATTTATTATTATTATTACATTACAGGCGGTGCTCTGTTCGGTATCCTCGGCAACAAAACGACTCGCTGGGGCCGGGACCCTATCGTGATCATGGGCTACTTCATCCACCTGGGCAGCTTCTTCCTCATCTTCATCAACCTGCCCTCGGTCGCGCCCTTCGGCGACACCACCGAAGTGTCTTACATGACGCCCTCGCCCTACCTGGCCATGTTCTGCAGCTTCCTCCTCGGCTTCGGAGACGCGTGCTATAACACTCAGATTTACGCGATATTGGGCAGCAGCTATGCTGACAACAGCACGTCCGCGTTCGCCCTGTTCAAGTTTACGCAGGTGAGTTTCTTTGCGAATATTTGTATAATCGACGTCGATTGCGTGGACATTGTTTTTTTTTTTAATTTCCCTCTTCGTTTAATTTTATATAGATAGATATCTCTTTGTTTTTCCACCACATAAAAAGTATAAGGTACATAAGTTACACACAATTTTCACGGAGTGTCACAATGGGCAGCCTTTTGACTAGTCTATATACATATAATAACAAATAAAAAATACAACCGAATTGAGGACCTCCTCCTTTTTGAAGTCGGTTAAAAATGTATCTGATCACTGTCTGTACATCAAAGATATGTGAGAAAAGCTATTATTGGGGACCTTTATCAACCGCAATAGAACCCAAAACAATGATTGTTAGAATTTTTGTTATCTGTTTGTCTGTGTACACGGCCCCCATTGCACCTTACGTACAGATGTCGTCGTTGCTGCTACAGAAAAAAAATAATCTAATTTGCTACTCTATTTTCAAATCTATATCCAAGCCATAAATATGTTTTGTCGCTTCCAGTCGATGGCGGCGGCGGCGTGCTTCTTCTACTCGTCCAAGGCGCTGCTGTCGGTGCAGCTGGTGGTGCTGGCGGTGCTGGCGTCGCTGGGCACGGCCGCGTTCTGCCGCGTGGAGTGGGCGGCCCGCGCGCGCGCCCGCGCCGCCGCCGACGTCAGCGAGGACAAGAACTCGCCCGCCACGCACGCGCTCGCCGACAACACACTGCACTACGACTGAGAGCTACATCATTGTTTTGGAAGTGAAGTGCTTTGTATGGGCATAAGACCACCTGAAGCCGGGAACTGAATGCGGCTGTAAAATTACGGCATATATTATTATAAGACCGCGTACGCACTGCGGCCGATCCGAATCCGAGAAAATGCGTTTGTCATTACGTCTCAGGACTTGATCCCTATTAGCGACATTATTGGATGGTGGAATAATACAGTATCTTGTTTTTTTTTCGACATCAACAAGTTAAATTCTTGGCTAGGGAAATTATTAAAAAAAATGCAGTTTTATTTTTCATCAAAATCGGTCTCGAAAGTCCTTTTTCGCTTTTCCCTATAATTTCGGATTTGGCCATCCACGCACACTTGAAAGAAATATCTTGTGTATTGGTTAGTGTTTTTAAATGACACTGATAAATCTATCCGTAGATTCGAATTCTCAAATCAGAATGTTTTCAATTCTGAGCATAATATTTGCTAACCGAAGTAATAAGAGATATGCGAATTCGGTTTTCTAGATCCATATTCCCTGCGATTCGAATCGAATGCCCTGCGTAAGCTTACTTACGCGATAGCCGCAGCGTAACCGTTCCCTTTGATACCCTTATTTAATCCGTTTCATTTCGGTATCGTAAAATTGGCGCAAATTTGACAGAAAGAATGCCTGGGCTTGACTAAAATATCGTGAAGTAGGTAGATAACTACTTCTGAGAATTAAATTGAGCAAGATATTATGAATGTTCAGGTCTACATGTTCTATGACTGCCAATGTTGACATATCTTTCCTCCATTGTTGAGTTTACTGTATGGCTTGATCATCATTTGCAATTGCTACGATACAGGGATTAGTGCAAACACTGACATATCATTTGGATTCAGTATAACTTGGAAAAGTTGTTACTGCTGCTGTAATAAGGGTCAGAATGTCATAGGCAAATTATTATTATTATTATATAATTGGTTTATATAAATTACTCGAATCGGTGCGAATGAGGTGTGTTTAGCCAAACTAATGAATTAATTGCATATGAGGACCTATCAACATGATGATTGAGAATAATTGATAAACATTTCATGTTATCAAAAAATATGTAACAATACTTAAATTTGAAAATGTATCATGTAGAAATAAGCATTATGACTTTGTAATGTGTAAGTTAGTTTAAGTTTTATAATTTATTTGGTAAGAGATAAAAGACGAAATCTTCTGCTCTTCCACAATAGGAGAGCGGGTTTGTGAATATGTGCGAACACATTCCAATGAACCACAAACGCTTCAAGGCATCTCAAAGACCCCGCGAAAATAAGAATGGACGCTATACTTTGTTGACAAACATTATCTTCTATCAATATCTACTCACACGGATACTAATATAAGGAGTAGTTACGTACGAGAATTATTATGATGTTACATTTTTGTATTTAATATTTATAACATTCCTTCCATGTATATCATTAGTAACCCTGTGGAGCACCATATTTGCAGGATCTAGATGCGCCATAGCCTGGAGTCTGGATCTAGTTATTTGATCTTAAATGTTTACATATCATTGTTTTAATGGTGAGTATGGCACTCTATTAGGGAAATGAGATGGGTATCTAAAATAAATATATATTTTTATATAATAGTTACATAATATAGTCAATAACCTAGTTTTGAGAATAGCTTCTAGTCACAACACTTGAGGTTCATAAATTAAATGATATTACTTTTTTCTGAACATTCCTTTCTTGTATATTATTTTTTATAATTGCCATTTAAAATTATTGTGTATAAGTTTTAACGACAATACTTTATAATTATAGAATTTCCTAGATTTTGTTACAATACATTTAGCATTTTCTGTAAACTAATCATTAAGATTAACTACTAAATTTGTAGAACCTTTATCAATCTACAATGGCATTAAAAGCATTTTTCAGAAGGAATGTGCATTGAATTGCCACTGTAAATGGTCTGTAAATGGTTGAAGTCTATAAATTTGATGGTTAATGTTTAGTTTCTCTGCTCAAAATAACTTGTTTAATTTTGTTGCTAACTATGATTTAATATGAAATATAAGGTGTTACAAAATAATACATATTTTAAACATATTTTGACATTTTTATTCAGGCCAAACCTTTTTAGTTGTTTACAGATTGTTAGAGGATTAACTTAAAATAAATAAAAGAGTTATACATAAAAATGAACATTTTAATATAACACAAATAAACTGTAATAAATAAACAAAATAACCTAACCTTAAACTATTTAGTGTTACTATCACTGTTCTGGTCACCAAATTTGAAGTCCATAGGTTTATCATACCCCATCATCTTAGCGTAATGCATAGGGTCTCTGAAGTGTCTCGCCTCAACAAATAGAGGCTTGCCCTTGGCTATCAATGTTGTGAACATGCCAGGTACTTCAGGAACAACTACATCATCTGCTTTGAAGTCAAGCTGGAAGTAATGGAATTATATATTTTTATATGACTTACAAAATCATTAAGCCATTATGAAAGTTTATGAAACTTTATTTGGTGCAATGCACCCTTAATGTGAAGTAAAATTCTAACCCATTACTATCCTACAATATTTTTTTTATATTAGAAGACAATGAAATTGAAAAAATCTGGAATTAACAGCAGTGCCTCTAAGATCATACTAATGCAGTTTATATAACAATGTGGTAATGTGTTATACATAAGTATATATTTTTATTGTTTATTTCTTAATTATTTTATTATTATTCAATGTAAATATATATTTTTAACACAAAAAAACTGATTACAATAATGTAAAGAGGATTTTCTATAAACTACTGGAGGAGTATAAACAATCATACCTGTTTTCTAGCCAGAAAGAAATTATAAGTTGTAGCTCTGTATGTTGATGTGTCTGGATCATAATGTATTTCTGTCACATACTTTCTAGTTATAATGTGTAATAGAATAGGCGTCACGAATGTGAAGAATCCAACCACCGAGCACAGAGCTACCAGAAGCGATGTACTGCCTATTACCGCTGCTTCTTTTATTATTATAGGTTGTGCAACCAGACCGGCTATACTCGAACTAAGGGAGAATACCTTCACCCCTTTTATTTGTGGCGTCAGGGGCCCATAGTATATGTTTTCCAGCTTACTATCTTCATCTTTTAGTTTAATTGCATAATTTCTGGAGAAAACATTATGGAGATTCTGAATATATTTCAATTTGGAGGTTATTTCTTTGTGTGGTAGATGTTGGAATAATAACTTTCCGTTTGAGAGAGTACTTGGCGCACAGAGACGTATCATTTTACTTGGTATCTTTAGTTTATTGATTAAAATTCTAGGGATTATGTACTATTAACCCATCCAACCTGAACGAACTTAAACTTTTTTGACAAATGCGAATAAAATGACATATAATTGACACTGATAGACAGTATAATACTGGCTGTCACTTTACAGACGTTATAGATTTTGTTCAGAAATGTACAAATTACTAAAAACGGCATCGACAAGCTTATTACAAGTACGTTTTATTTCATCGCATTTCATTACGTAAAGAAAGAAGAACCAAAAAATCACCTTACGAATTTGGATTTATTAAAACTATATAATAAAAAAATGTTGACAATCAATATATTTTATGTTTAGTTGGGCAATTGTCCGCATCGTAGCAATAGCCAGTATCAGTGTCTAGCACTTTGGGCTCGGGGCAGTCACACCTAGAAAATCCACAAACAGTTCCTACTAGCATTTGCTCTGGATGTTCGCAAGTTTTTTGTGCCACCCAGTACGATTGTGTACAGTCGCTTTTCTTAGCTACCATGCCTTCTGGACAAAATTCAACACCTGAAAAAAAATCATGGATAAGTTATTTTGACGAACTGAGCATGTTCTTGTAAGTACACTGACGTCGATGGACCACAACGGCTTAAAACCGTATCTTTATGGTTAAAATAACCGTGTTTTATAGTACCTACCAAAGGGAACCACGATGAAACAGCAATAGATAGTACTGTACCTACATACCACGTACGTACATAGCCATGATAACGGAATTAACTTGCAACCACTAATTGCTAAACCCACCCTGAAAACCAGCCACGGCAACGGTTACAGAAAGTATAATTACTATTAGTCTCTCATAAATATAATTTTCGTTCCTTTCTTTAAAGTGTTAGGTAAGTATTTGAACCAAAATGTTTCCAATTTCCTGCCAAAAGAACTATTCGATGACATTTAATGATATTTGCAATGACTACAAAAATAGTTCAAGCGAGTGTCGATTGTTATCGGTTATTGCATTACTTAATTTAACGTTACTATTATAGACCTTCACTGCTCGTAATATGATTATGAAGCAAGCGCACCACAACGCGATGACCGGTCAAAATTTAAAAATGCTTACACAAAAATATTCTAATGATCGTCAAATGCTAATCGTTCGTCGAAGCATTTATCTGGCGGACAAGTACAAATACGGCGCTTAATGAAAGTACCTACCAACCGTCGCAGCTTAGATCGTTAAGCTCTATGGCAGCAATTAAAATTATATATTTATCAATACGTAGGTTCTTACTTATTCCTTATTTTATAATATCCAACAGTTTCCACTCTCACTCTTCCACATACATAGGTAATTAAGGATCATAAGTGTTTAGGACTTATGGGGAAGCTTCAATGTGATGCGGCACAGCCATACCCAGTGAAGCCAGTTGCTCTCTAACCAAATAATGTTAAACACCAATACTTACAAACATTAGGAAAGAATCTAGGAATATGTAGCTAAGTATAATAAGTACTCACAAGCATCATTGTGCCACAAACAAGTCGTCACAGAAGACCTTCCATAAGCAAAGACTGCTCCCACCCAAAAAGAGAAATATATTAACTCGTGCATTTTGACTCCACACGGTCGACTAAACGGAATATCGCATTTTCAACTTTATATAGTACTATATTTCTAAATTAAATGGCGAATGTTTATGAACTCAGAATATGGAACAATGATGCTCTGAGCCAATATGTATCCATTATGACAATGCTTTGTCTATTTAAACTTTTAAACAATGGATAAAGCACTTATTTTAAAATACAATACAATGGGATGTAGGTACAGACACAGAGATGGTAAGTGACTACTATTACCACCATTTTATCGTTTCACTGTTAGGCATACGAGTCTCTTTCAATACAGGCAGGTAGGAGCGGATCCAGGATTTAGTAAAGGGGGAGGGTTCGGCAATTTTTGTGTTTTTACCCATCTGTTAGAAAAAAAACAAATTGGTTGCTTAAGTACTTTAATTGTGACTGGAAAATGCATCTATTGCCCCCCCCCCCTCCCCCCTTTATTAAGGTTAGCCTGCACAGTCCACCACGCTATCCCAGTGCGGGTGGCTAGACTTTACACACGTCTTTGTGTAGCTGTAGCTTACCTCTCGTTGTTCTGGACCGTTACAATGTGTCGCTTCATAATGTGCACAAACGACAATGTAAAAGTAGGCAATTATTTTTCAACAGAAAAAAAACGGCATAACTATCCCGGCAATATTATATAAGTCGTGCGTTTGACTAACATCGTAACACTGCCTTATACCTATAGCACTAAAACCTTACCTATCTCTAGTCAGAGTGTACGAATGAATGTATGCTATGAATACATAAAAAACTAGCTAAAACGAGGATAAGTCTCGCTTTATAATACCTTAATTAAGTTTGTCACAGAGAAAATTAATCTTCTTTTCAACGTTTGATATAAAAATCGTTATTTTTTACGATTTCATTATAAGTAAACCTAATATTTTTCCTTAGGTATGTCAGAATGTCAGAACGGCATTAAAACTGATCGATAATTGCCGCGTCTAAGATAAGGGAATGAATCAGCCTAAACAAGCACGAGTCAATGGCGACAATGCGGCTATCTATAGGCCAGTCAAACACCGCCTATTGATTTAGTTTATCTGTCTGCAAACATCGAACGCACGCGCAAGCACGGACGACGTGTTGTGAACCCAATTCCGTAAAAGAGCCCCAATGATAAATCTCTACCATTTCTAGAAAGTCATATTCGTCTCCTATCTGCCGGCGAAACTTTCGCAAAAAGTGTGATGCTCCGTGTTGATAACATCTTGTTACATTTTTTCCTTTACCTCAGACTCGAAAAAAAAAACGAAGCTCTCTTCACGAATCGCTAGTTCTTCTTCTTTTTTTAGGATGGCAATCAGCTACAAAATAGTGCCATTTTTGCCAGTGTCTAGTAGTTCTTGATAATTATTATTGAATTATATGTACCCCTGATAGTAATGAAAATGTTGATGACGATGATGACAATGAAATGAATCCCCTTACCCCTATCAGTAAAGCTGTGGATACTATACTCAAAATTTACCGGACTTGAGAGAACTTGAAAAGTCAAGTTATACCATTTAATTCAATTTCCTTCACTCGTGCACGTTTATGAACAGACTGGTTAATATCCCTCTAATATTATATTTATCAAAGAAACACATTTTTTGGAAACAAAATTGACAACTTCACCGTTCAACTTCCCGCCAAAAAGTCCGAAGTTTTTTTTAATAAGGGGTGTTTGGACCATAGTCCACCACGCTGACTATTAGTTTGCAGATATTTTTTGCCAGTCACGTCGGTATAGAAAATAAAGGGCAGGCACGGGTTACCTACCTAATTATTACCTTAAATATAAAATGCATTTTACCTCAATCCCAGTGATTGTATCGTTAAGTAATGGAATTGGAAACTACCTGTGAAGATTAATGATTAGGGTTGTTGTACCTTATTACCTACCTAGGTATTTCCTTGTACACGTATGTTTCGTAAACAATCAGCTTATTTACTTGGATGGACCAACATCGGTAACATAGACACAGGTAAGTACGAATATACCTTCTTACATATATTTCTTTATTTTATGTTAGCAAGCCATTTCATGACCTTTAAGGGTAGATACCTACTTATACATATATTTTATATGCCTCCTTAGAACAGCAGATAGGTAATTAATTTTCTACCCACCTAACTAAAAACCACCAATACCAATTATTATTTTATCTTCTCTACCCTACATACGTTTTTCATGTTAAAAGAAATCATTGTTTTTACCATCACATTTTAAACACCAAACAAACTTGGCGACCGTAAACCGTAAATTAAAATTCAAAAGCTATGAAAAAACGTCCTCGTAGACGAACAAAACCTTTCCCGCCAATTTAAAAAGCGAGCTTTAGAGCTTTAGGCAGTGTGCAACAATAAAATTTACCTTAACAGCTCGTGATAAAGTACGTTTTTGAATATTAAGGTAAATATTTTTAAACAGATAAAAAGATACGTTTGTTTCATTCCATCCTAGTGTTATTATATTCATCTCTTTTACTCCACTCAGCAAATTATCGCCACAGAATGTCTTATCTCACTCGCACTCAGTGTAGTAAAATACAACACGGCGTTTAGTCGTGTTTCTGGGCTTACGTAGGTTGGCCGCTCGTTGCAATCGGAGCGCAAGTTTGTTTACTTTTGTAACTAAAGTTACCGACCATGGAACTAACATAAAGGATTATTTTTATAGTGATGTGATAAATGAGTAGTGATACTATAATCATTTTTGTGACTGTTTGGAAGCGAATATGAAAATGGCGCGAGTATTATGGACTTTTGTTTTGGGACTGATCTGGAGTGCGGAGGCGGGAATGATGGGTGACCAGTGCGACTGGACTGGCAGGTTTGTTGTTTTTAAAATCACATTTTATTGACATAAATAAGTTCTTTTTTCTAAATACCCACGGATGTGAAAGTAGACAATATAGAAAAAAGGTATTCTTATTTTTTTTTGGGTAAGGTACAATATACCTATGTCATATCGTGGATTTAGATATAGGTACCAATTCGACATACTTGCATAAATTGTAGCAATAATTTCCTTCAAACGCATAGGTAACTACAAGATCAGCAAATTAATTTCAAACTGTTTATGTAAGCAAAATTTGTTAAGTATTACAGTAAAAAGATACTAGATAGGTAGTAAGTAGGTATTATTGTATAATTACCTACATATTAAAATATTGTGCTGTGCTTGCTATACTGCCATCATATACTTACCTACCAGTAAACAATTACTTGATCTGTGCCAGTGGCGAGTGCACGCGATACATGTCTTGTGTCTTATCCTTTCCGATGACTCAAATCAAAGCAGTAAATAAAAAAAGATATTCCAATAAGCACAAATTCGCGTGGATTTTGGGCGGAATCTATCACAATCCCGAGATCCTGACCCGAGGCGAAGCCATCAGGCGACCGAGGCAATTTGCTGATAAACCCGATACCTATATTACCATAACTTCTGCCATTGCGTGTAGAAAATGACTGTAGGCATTGGGTTAGTGTTATTAACATTTTTGGTTAGAATACCCTATTTACCAAAATATGTTAATGCTATACTTACTTGTTTATTACCCTCTTCTTAAGATTAAGTATTCCGATACCTACTTTGAATACAGGTATATATAACTTGACTTGCCTTGAAGGTAAACAGTCCAACTGCCCGAGTCTCCTTGACATTAAGCAGTAACATATCCCTTCATTAGAAACCTCATTGAGATCGTAAATTAAGAGACTTCAAGGCTCTGCGACTACCAATCAGCTGCTCATTTCTCTTTTCTGTAATAGGTACTTACAACACAACAAAACTATCCCCTGATTCCCCTGTCTTGGAACTTACTTAACACCGTATAATCATAAGCCACGTTCCTTAATCGATGTTTTCGTCTGTCAACAACTAATTACAGCTAAAACAAAATAATGTTTAATGCACGCGGCCCGGAAACAACATTAAATGGGGGCTCGATTACGGAACAAAAATTAACAAGTGGGGTTTCCTATTGACCGGGGGTTGCGTGGGAAACCGATGTGGAAACTGTTCACGTCATCCCCCGCGTGTGACCCTTCCGGCTAATGGGAGCTTCACCCCTGCGTGTTCATTGTTGATTTATACGTGTACAATATTGATAAAGGCTTAGGGTGTCTGAAATACTGTCTATCCATCAACAGTTATGGAAAATTCTAGAAGCAAAGTTTTTAATAGTAAAAGTAATACATTATCGTAGTCTACTTTAGAATATACGATCAAATGGCAAGGTTGCGATCGTATTCCGGATCACGGTAATGCCCATTTGATGAACACAGATCAGTTCTCACTTATAGTGTAAAAGGATTCTTGCTCGATAATCCACGGGCTTCCTGGAAAATTATAACCCACATTCAAGGTTTGAATATGTAATTTTGTTTTGCTAAAACAATGCATCAATTATGTATCAGCAGTAAGAGGCAAATTGAGTATGAATGTACCAGCATTACTGCGCATTGTGGTGCATTCAAGTTCATACATTAATATTTATTAGGGAGGGAGGAGTGAACGCGAGGGGACCGGGATCTGTTTATTATAATATCCTCCTATTATAAAGCGTTCGCACGACGAGCTCAATCCAGTTGATTGGTAAATGCTCAACGCTGATTGATGTTTTGAACCCTTAATATCAAACACCGTGTCAACGGGCCATACTAAATCAAATAAGCTGCTGTTATTCTTTGGCAAGTATACTATCGCATCTACTAAAAGGCGGCAATAAAAAAGATAAATCATTTTCAATTAATTTGAAAAGATGCATCAGTAAAGTACGCTAATTATCGGTGGTCGAGATCTGTCTATAGAAATGTGTTAGTTATATAATTTCCGAGGAAATAAATCCGTTCATTTCATTTAAACTTCACGTTAACTAGATGTAAACGGATTAATCTCTATTGCGGTGACGTTGAAATGTGCAGCAAATTAAATTGTCTAATCAAATTGCCCCACGCAAGCGCATCTTAGCAACGGATGTGCGTAATGATTGTGAATGTCGCACCAAAAACGATATAACAAAACCGCTACGCATTTGAGGCACCAACCAATACGAAAGGATCAAAGATAAGTCAAGTAGCTGCAGCCCAAGAGGCATTTGTCAACTGACAAGGCATAAACGGCTCAAAAATTGTTGGCTAAATATTTTACAATGCAATATCTTGAAAGCAACCTGCCAGTGATAAGAGCTAAATGCCCTTTAAAGTAGTTTTTTGTTCGACTGGCGCCTTGTTGACAAAAGGTTTGACTCGGTTCTCCACACAATAGAAATTGCCACTAAATAGATAAGGGGCCCCAGAAAAAAAGTCTTGCATAGAGTTGCGTTTATGCGCATGCCCAAGCATTTTTATACACATCACTTTGAAAGGAGATTAAAAATAATTTAACTCAGATTTAATCCAAGTCTTAGACACTAATATACGAACTATAGACGTACTATGATAGATACCGTGGTTAAATCTTTCTTGGTGTGGCTAATACCAGTCACAAGCGGGAGTTGACCCACTACATAGATATAATGATTATGAATTTCAGTTTATGTATGTGCTTCTCCAATGTAAATAACTAATTGAATTAAGGTTTCCAAACTCAATATTCCTAGGTACTGTCCGGTTCTACTGCTACGAATATAAATGTACCTACCTAATAGATAATAACTGCTGTGACGATATCAGCATTCATATTGTTCATTGTTATTTTATGGGAAAATATGTTTGCGGTTTTACTTCCTGAATTTGACCTATATTGGGCTTGGCTTGCAAATGCGGATGTCGCTATCTCAATATTTGTAATGGTCAGCCACGATAAAGCATCAGACGGTGGATTGCGCGGCCCCGGGCTCTCACGCTCCCCATATGTTGAGCCAGCGCCGGAACGGAACGCGCTGGGCTGTTTTACGATTCCGTCTTTTCGTGGAAGGAGTTCCCGTTCTATATTCCACTGGCAAGGTTCATTATTATTAACGATTCAGTGTTGCGATTCCGGCGCCGTATGGGATCGCCCGACCAGGACATTTCACATGGGATGTAAGTCTGTGGGAACACTACACTTCGTTACGCTGAAAGAAAACAAGCATCACATGTTGCTGGATGAAATCACGGTTATTTTTAAGCGACGATTGTTTTTATTCGCTCGCCAATTGGGGGCAATCAACGACACGTGTTTCGTTTGAGACGTTCGCCTTAGGCATCTATTGAGCTCGTTGATACTGCCGTGTAGGCAAATAAAAGACTTAGTTGGCTCGTCGTAATGTGGTCTAGATCATCAAAATTAATTGGCAGCCGGATGATGTCACCGTGGAATCATTTCATAGAATCTCCAACTCGAGTTTTGGACGTACTTATGTCTAAACGTGTACATGTAGTTTGAGTTCGATCTGTGTTCCCAAGATACTTGAGTACACCATTACTATTAGTTATCATCTTTCGATTCATAACTGCATGTAACTTTAGAGAGAATTTTTATTATGCTCTCAAGTTCAAATCACAGAGATAACGTGCGTGTACGCCGGGTTCGTTGGTAGAGTGTAATCGAATCCAGTCATGTGCCATGTGCATCTATGTACTTATTATTTTTGTTGTCTACTGCTAGAAGACTCGTACCTCACTCTTCATGCATTTTTTGGTGTTGATTGTTGTAATGATTATGACCTACTTCGAAACGATCGTAGTCATAACCACGCCGAGCTGTATTGAATTTGATACAGCTCTACATTTCTGTTTCGGCGGTTCTATGTTTTCTATTGATGTTATTCATAACACTGTAATTCCCCGGCAATATGAGGGCTAATTGTTTCCTATTCAAAGAACTCGTGAATGGTATAAGTAATTAACGGCGAATTGTAGGTCGGCCGGCATTGTGTGGACGGGTCAGGTGAAGGCTCTCTTTGTGTTTTGCCTGTTTGTTTTTTCAATTCGTTCTCGGAGCCGTTGTTCTTCCCTTGCGCTAATTATAAAGGTGATAACTGTAATGCAAGCAGGGCCGATCGCGGCAACGTTTAATCAACGACTATTTTTATGACTCTAAGGTACTAATAGACAGTTTCGTATGAGGCTGAAGACGGTAAGACCCCATATGAATGCATATGGTAAATCCTACGCCGAATCGCCGCTGCCACCGCTACATTTGCTAGACAAAATAATGGTCAGATTTGATATGTCATGATAAAGACACGTCGAAAGATTGTTTTAATGGCATACATAACAATTTTACAGTATTTTTTGTCTCATATCGTGCCTTCGAAGAAGCTATTAACGCTGACACATTATTTGCCGAAAAGAAGTATAAGAATTTGGGATCCGCAGGACCCAGGACCTGTTGAATAATGCATTAGAAGCGAATGGTCCATTATTAGTGATGGTGCGCGGGCGCAGCGCGGGCCGGGCGTGGCTTGGTGCGCCGCACGAGCTGCATACTAATACCCTTCGCCTTCGTCGACACGCTGTCAAATTATAATATTTCATTTGCATGTATTTCCGAAAGAGATTTAAATGATTTGTTTCCTTGTCACATAAAAATCACGGTTAGAATAAATTATACTTACTGAACGGAGACAACTTATTCTAGCTATTATGTGTTTAGTTCTGAAAGTACTTTTTGATCGTCAGTATCTTACGCTTTTTTGGTATGAAGTCTCTACCCGTTTAAATTATAATAACGGCAGGGTATTCTAAAACATAAAAGAACTCAAAAAAAAAATTTTTTTTGAGTATAACCGGTTTTTGACACGGCACGGGCTGTTGCGTCGTAACTTGGATCTGGTTGCACCGCTCGATGCCGCTGGTCCACTCCGGACGCGGCGGCTGGCTGCATGTCATGTGTCCATCTCTCGTGCATGAGTACCTACACGGTAGTAGGAACCACCCACAGGAAGTAAGCCAACACTAAGTATTCCGCTCCAATAAACATAAGTAGGTACGCAAATTTTTGACAAAATGACAAAGCTAACATGAATTCTTTTGAACCGCAACGAATGCCCTTCTGAAGTACAATTCGCTGATATGATATTAATATGTATTATGCATATTTGCATCCACAGCCATTTAGGTGCATCATCAGATCTGAGAAGCAAAAAAAGCAGGACCGACTGATTATAATGTAAAAAGAGGTTCGCGGTCGTTCCATAACCGATTGCAAATGGCAACTGCCGCGGGCTTCACAGCGCCATTTATAGCTTCGCAATCTCGACTGCTAAAAAACACCGCAATAATTTTCTTCGTTGGATCGCTCACTATCTATCGTTTGGTTCTACCTTATAATGAAATGAGATAATGCCACGAGACAATGAAATTTTGTGACACAAAAAATATTGGACTGTCGTCAGTTGCGGCTCGTCTTCAAAATGCCTCCGCGTAACATGCGATCGCTGCTTCGTTTTTACTGTTCCTTCAGAAGAGCTCCTTAAGTGACATCGAATTACGTTAGAAGGTTGTTAGTATAATGGTAAGAAAGCTTTAAATTGTAGCCGGCATTTCATAAATTAAGCTTGGACTCTCGTATAATAACTCGTTTACACAACGGCATCAGGCTCTTAGCCATGGCGGGCGACACAACAATGGCTGCCCAAGGGTTTAGTCCGACGTTCGTTAAAAGATTTTGTTCGATAAAGGGCTATAAATTGGCTTCAGTTCGCTTAACAAGATATTAACTGTATACCGGTGACGATAGTATTTCATGTTTAACGTTAAACGTTGTATAAATCGTGCTGTTAAGAGTAACAAATATAAATAAATAAATATCGCTAGACGAACACACAAACTATACGGTCCCTTGTACACTAAGCAACGCTTGTATTATTAGTACCGTCCAATGGACTGAGGGCGAACTTAGTATAGAATACTTATATTTATAGATAATAAACAACCATGACTCGGGTACACACATTTATGCCCATCACACAAAGATTGTCCCTACCAGGATTCGAGTCCGGGACCCGCAGCACAGAAATCAGGGTCACTACCTACCGAACTAATCAGGTAATATTTATATCATGTTGTCAAATGTCACTAACCACCTACTAACCCTTGTCAAACAAGATACTTTTATTATGCACTCGTAAATAACTTGCTAATTACACATGATTTTGAAAGATCAACTAATTCTCAGTATGAGCATTTACCTATACCTACACTTCCTTTACGTTGTAAATTACTTAATTCCGCTCGAATACGCTAGGGCCACGCTTGAAAAGTGCGTGTAACACAATACGAGACCAAGCAAAACGACACACGATACGAGCGGGGAGGCGACCCGTTTTGACACGTTTAGCTCAAACGTGATGGAAACTGTGAAGTGATTTTTAATATTTCTACTGAAGCATGAGTTTGTTTGGTTCAACTATGCGCGTAACCGAATCCGCGGCACCTACATAGCTTGTTACATGTATTTTTACAAAATACTTGTAATCATTATGTGATTATTTTCAAAATATATATTCACTTTTTAGCTCGGAGCTATATTCGGACGTCAGCCCAACTCTGACTTCTCATCGTACGTACCTTACATTCTATACCGCATAGAAATTTGTGCTTTTAACATTAACTTATATAAATAAATAAATATCGCCAGACGAACACACCAACTATACGGTCACACACTAAGCAACGCTTGTATTATGGGTACCGTACAATGGCCTAGGGGTGAACCCAGTATATATTACTTTTATACATACATATTAAACATTCATGACTTGGGTACAAACATTCGTGCTCATCACACCAAGTTTGTCCCTACCAGGATTCGAACCCGGGACCCTCGGCACAGAAAGCAGGGTCACTCACTACCAACTGCGCTAATCAAGCCGTCAAATCAAATAACAAAAGCAAGAGTCAAATTTAACTGCCTTTTTTAATAATTTCAACAAATAACCAACTCGGTAATATCTGTCGATAGTTTGTTTATATAATGCATTCTTTATTTTCCATAGTACAGTTAACTACACATAAAACTTAGTTTCAAATTACATTGTGTTGTATCAACGCAACGACAATCGGCTTATCAGCTTATCAAAGCGAGCACACCATCATGAACTGGTGTATACACGGGTTCGGGTGCGACGGTATGGCGGGGACAAGCTTGGATTTATGGGACTGGTCCGGTAAGCGGCTTATAGCTGCTACCACAATAAGAATGCCACGGGTACCGGGCCTTTTCACACCTCCATGTTTGGGCCTCGCGTTAGCGTTCACGCCTTCAGTATATCTACCCCTAAAGTTCGCGCCTCATCTGTACATATCACATATTCATTATATACAAGTATTTTTCAAGTCCATTTGAGGTGGTCGCCGCGATGCCTCTTTTAAAATTTAACACCCTGCACAAAAACGACTTGGTGGTACTCCGTGAACTTTTCTAGGTGCATTTCAAATATGTTTAAGTATTTGAAAACGTAAGAGAGTGTAATCTTAAAGTGTAGTCAATTAACTTCGAAGAGACTTGCGATGATATGACTGTGTGAGTGTTGCGTGGCAATTATGTTGGAAAGCATCAGTCAGGTGAGAGCGACCTTTTGGCGAGACATCAATCAGTTGGCGATGTATCACTGAGGCTGTGTCCTGCGTGCCTAGGGTTGTCTATCTATCTATGGAGGGTGCCTGTTGATAACAAGCACCCCTCCTGATTTCTGTCTGCGGCCTGGAAACCAAACCAGGCCGGCCGCCGGGGCGCCACAGTAGTATGCCATGTGCGATCCTGTGGCGCCCCACTCAAAGGCGGTGAAGGCGGACCATGGGGTTTTAGCCGGTAAGAGTCCGGCCACATCGTCCACATAACCACATCGTCACCCCCGTGGCGGTGTGGTATCCATGAGGATTTCCCCACGAAAAAAAAAAAAAAAAAGGGTTGTCTATCTATGGGTACACACAATTGGGCTGCAACTGGGTCATGGTGTTTGTACATTCAATATTGGCATGGTGCTAGCTTCTAGAAGGGCCAATTTCTTCTACTTATATTTTTTTTATAAAATTGTAGTTTTTCGGAATAGTAGTAAGAAAAAAAAATCTTCTGATTTTACTGAAAACTGGCGTCATATACGATACTTTTTATCTCAAGAAATAGAACGCTTCCTCTGAGAAGGTCGCGTGTGTGAAGGAGGTAGTCTGAACTAAAAGATAAAGAAAGTATATATATTTTGTATTTTGTTAGCTAGCTATACTGATACTCATCGCTCTGTCAACCCTAAGCTGGTACCTACGACTGGAGTTCATAGTTAATCGTGAGTCGGCCACCATTGTCAGAGTGAAAGTTTCCGTTACGAGCCTCTAGCGTGTTACGGAAAAACCATTATGGTGAGTGACAATCATGGTCACCCAGCCAATCATTCGGAATTCAACATCTACATCTACTATCAGTTTATATACTATACACACAGTTATACATAGTATATACAGTTTATATATTAGTCTGGTGTCTAACATACTTCCATAACTTCTATTCCAATTTTTCGTACGATTTTTCCAGTTATACCATCACCATATTAAAACTTAATACTTAAACTTATGCTAAGCAGGCACGATTTAATGAACCTATTCTTAAAAATATTAAGCATGTTAATCGTACGTATATTTCCATACCACCACGTACATATCGGCTAATGATCCTTGTCTTGCCTCAATAATGTTCTTTATAATATCAATGGTTAATCATGTCTCCATTATAGCCGATGCAATGGCGAGGAATCGTTGTGCAGAAGTTAATCAAAATTGCATTACGTGTCGCTTCGTCACGGGCTCTCGGTGCGACCGGCGATGGAGAAAAAGTTGCATTCATTTCACATAGCAATTCGTCGTATCACTTGTAGCACTCCTCATGATTGATGGGACAATTTATTGGGAAGAGTCGATTATGAGACTTATGACTTTTTACGTCTTATTCGTTCCGCTTTCGTCTTCGCATTTCGTATCTTGATTGGTCATTGGTACGAGGTATTATAAGGGTCGGTTCCGCAATGCCCTGAGAGTATCTAGTAAATTACATTGATTCCTACCTGAATGATTAATATAATATTGCCTCAGTTCGAATCTTTATCTAGGGTAATTTGTACACTGTACCTACTTGCATTATTACTACCATATAAAGGCGTTACGAGACGATTCGAGCGTCGATATGACGATAATGATCTATGTACGAGATGCAGGCGAGTGCACCTGCGTGACGATACAATGGCGCATTATTGAGTGTTTACAGTTAATATTTAGATACCCAATGGCGGCGCTGAAGGCGTAGGCGTCGCAGCCACAGCTCTAACGACTAACGAGTTATGTAAACACCGCTCCGAGTGCCGGCCACTGCCGCCGCTCGGCACAAGCCTTCCTAGTAGCCAGTAATGTACACCAGTGAGGTGTCATTTCTTCAATATTTAGAAAGCTCATTACACTTATGTACCGGAGAGTATACGAGTATGTATCGGTAAAACTATATCCTGTTCAACAGTGGTAATGTCCACAAAATGCTGTCGTAAATCATGATGCTACTTTGAGCGTTTAGCACATGGTAAAATTTGAATTACCGGTCACAAATAAGACAATTTCATTATCGTCCCGATACGCAAGAACATTTTCAAATTAAAAAAATAAATGAATTGAATGTAATGAAGAGATAATTGGAGGCAAAGATGTGATATCAATACATTTTGAGATATCCAAGTATAATCCTATCGCGTATGATTATAATGTCGCCTTTAAATAAGAAAATAAAACAGTAAACGTTTGTATAGGACAGGCACGTCGTCGTGGGCGCGCGGTCAAAATATTTTATTTGCGCGAGCAACCCTGGACAATGGCTGTGTGCCATTGCCTGCTTGTGGTTGACCATTGTGTTCGGGGTTTAGTGGTTTCTAAACAAGTGCAAGAACGTGCCGCCACACTGAAAGTAATAATAATATAGACAGAATAAATATGCGGCCTATAAACAAAATATTATACAAAACTTAAACCAATATTTTATACGAAATGGTAAGCTTTTAAATCTGACTCTAACTAAAACAGCTTTCTTTCAGTTTGGACTTAACATTTTATAACACAGATAATTAATGTTTTGCATGTTCCTTAAAATATTGCAATATCTTGTTTTTTATCCTTTTCAATACACACCCACTGATATTTTCTATTAGCGGAGTTTACTTACTTCAGCGGCTGGTCCATTGTTGAGTCAAGACAATATGAAATGAGATATTGTTTGCTGAACACTCATCGCGACCGCCGCCGCGTCTCTCGCCACTGCCGGCATTACGTCCAAACCATAATATTTTCCTTTCCAAACCGTATACAATAAAAGGAACCACTTGAATAGAACTGACACATGCCTCGAAATCAGTGCAATTTAACAATAATGAAATCAGCTCTTATGTAAATATAAATTACAATCTTAATATTTAATTTAAAGAATCGGAACGTCAATAAAATCAATATACCCAACGGTACGACAATGGAATCAAAATGACCGCAGTCGCTAATAAAATACCAGCTACAGAAACATGTTTTTCCACATAATAGTTCGGTTTTATATCAATATCGCTGACAATATTATTTATTCAGCGCATAGATAACAATTAATGAGACATGTGAACTGGCCACTCAAGAATTTTTCATAGCTTAATTCAATGAACTTGGACGTTGACGTTGTGGCACTAATTGGGACCTTAGTATAGTTAGTTTAAATCGACTGTAATCCAACAGCTCATTTGCATACTTGCGGATATACCTACATCACTTAAAATAGAGAATCTAACGAACAACGTTATTTTTATAAATTAATTTAAAAAACAGCCGAAGTTTTAAATTCCTCGGAATGTTCGCGAACGAGTATTGGTTACTTTAGACTTTACACCATCAACGTTTTATGTCTTTATAGCTGTTTAATGTTACCTGCGCTTTCGGTTTATTGGACGTATATTTTTACCTCCGTTTTGAAATAAAAATGATTTCAACCTGATAAATGAATATGTTCAGATGGATATCTTCATTCAAATTATCTACTTATTTATAGTTTACGATTAATACTGAATAGGTATAAATTATACAATAAAGTTCGCAAGGGGCGCCAGCTGTCTAATACTGTATCGTCACATTTAAAAGATATGACGATACAGTAGCACAGTAGCCGACTGCTACTGCAACTGTATCGTCATATTTTGCGACTGCTACTGTATCGTCATACAGTAGCAGAATATAGCCGTCGAAATTCAAAGTTGAGGCCAAAATGCGTATACCTTCATATTCCATAACTATCTAGTCGCAACATACAGTGTACCTAGTTAAAATAAACGCTCACTGGTCTATTCAGGTTACAACATTGTTCCTTTCCAATCTCCTTGTATACCTAAACATAAGATCGATTTTATCTCGTGTTCGTGTCACTGCAACTCCTACTTAGGTAAATGCATTTAGAAATGTGGATGTATTTTAATAAGGTCGGTAAATCAAATGGAATAACACGAGCGGCGATGCCGGCGCGTGCCGCAAGGCCGGTCGGCCGTAGGAGTCAGATATCCTGGGTGGGTTGTTCTCGCTCGCACAGCGCTGCGGTCCGCCTTGCTCTATAAGGTCCGTTGAGTAGTATGATTATGCTTTAATGGAGATCTGACCCGCTTGGCAGGCACGACGCGCTCGTCATTGCGTCGCCATCTTTACACCATATCGAAGCACGTGCCTTTGTATGGCATCGCGTACGACACCGGACACCGCTATGACTTTATTCAAATTGACCATCAGATAAAAAATAAACCCACCAAATATAGTTAGCTGCGGTGCAATTTGAATGACGTATTTGGCGAGACGCAGAATTTGGTGCTCATTTACATGCTTGCGGGATGTCCATGTTATTTCGGCCAATTAAAGAGACGCAAGACGTTATATCAATATATCCGATGATAGATTTAGCGATGGAAACCTTATTCAACGGTTGGTTATTTTCCTACCATAATTGTTCGGGTGTTTTAATGTGGTTTATCCAACGATGGCGCGTCGGTAAAATAGGACGTATCACTCATAAAATAATGCATACACGTTTAGCAGGACCGCGTTGGCAATAGCCGGGGGCGGTGGCTGTCCAGCGCTGCGAGCTGCACCGTTAAATAATAACAAGTATGGACCACTCCATGGCTCCAGTGAGCTATAAATTGTTCGCTGCCGGCGGCCACGAGACACGCAATCTCAATGCGGAAAATATGGCGGAGCCGGGTTCACGAGTATAGCTAGAGCGGGTTGCGCGGCCGGCGGCGATGTGAAGCCCACTATTGTTGCGTTGCTCTGTAGTTGTCATGCCACTCCGCCTCGAAACGAACATTGGTGGCGGGTAAGATACGATAAAACTGAATTACTAGCTGACGGTTTCACATTGTTACGAGTACATTGCTGTTTTATTTTTACTACCGTAGCGTAGGGCCAAAGCGAATTGAACGCTGAACAGTTAAATTTAATATGCATAGGCAGCATTCAAATGTCTATTAAAGCTGAAAGAATTTCAGCTTAAAAACAAATTTATCAAAATTGTATCTTCTGTTTCTGTAGAGTTATACTATATGTAGAAAGGTAAGTGCCTATAGGGTTTCCATAAAAACTGTTCAGTTTGACTCGTAGTAAAGAAGCCATGGTGGAGTCTGGAGTTGCCCGCTTCAGGGCGGTCGGGCATTCCGTTGCGGCGCATTCCGGCCCATTGTCGCGACCACGCAGCGGCCACGCTCCTACCACGCTGATGTTAAATTATTTATTGATTCCGTAACACTTTAGCCACGGGCTACTGTTTTTTATAACGGAACTAACAGTGGAAAATATCAGTGATCTATGAGCCTTGAAGCACCTTTTATCAGTAATCAGCTAGCGGTGTATCGTTTTTTTATTTCTTATGACAGAGATGTATCTGTGGAAGCTGCACGCTTATCTTTATTGCTTAGCTACTTTGTGGCCGTAAATTGTATTTAATTACTTACGTATTATATTAATTGAGGTTATTAACGAAACGTAATGTTACACAATGAGCCGTCCAATTAGATTTTGTGACGATGTCATACCTATTAGGTATTGGGCAATAATGTTGCGTGACTATATTATCGAAGTGTCTACAAAATTCTCATGCGAAATTGGTACCTACTTCTTCGACAAGTTTCTAAGAAAAACATTTATATGCCGTTGATGTCTTTTGTAGCGGACTAGCGAAAACGTTAAAATTTGTCATTTTACTTGGTTAATTAGGTAAGTAATACTTATCTACAACTAGTTAAACCTATGTAAGAACGCTAGCAGATATATAAGGACGTTTGTAGAAGCTATAAAATAAATCAGTACGACTATAAAAAAAAGACAAATTACGTAATCCCGCAGTGACACGTAGAGAAGTGTCTCTTTCAATTACCTATTGAGCGCATAATACATAGAAAGGGCAACTAACAAAAATAGGGCAATGAAAATGTAAGTGAGAGTGTATGTTAGTATTCAGTTTGCAAACCGCACGAGTGTTTCTCACGGCTTCTTGCGTATTCCACCGGCGTCCGCGCGTGAGAATGCTGGCCCAAAATATGCGGGCTGTTGGCTCTATTGAAAAGCTATTGCCGTTTTAATGGCCCATGGTTAATTAGATTTCATTTCCCATAGAACTGTCTGTTGGTTTTATAACTCATGAAGACTTTGTGTGAGGACTCATTAGGAAGATATGTTTAGGTGTCTAATTGATGATAGATGTAGATCTCGTCTCTGCAGCCTATATACGAACGCGTACATGACGATAAAGGAAAAGTAACCGCATTCAGCATCCACTCTCACCTTTGAGGAATAGTGCCGTCAATAAGAACTCTATGGATCCAGGAAGCCTTATACAGGATGGCGTACATTACGTAGCTCTACATTAACATAACATTTACATAAGAGCATTGCTCAGTACGTTAGGTACTAGTTATGTTTCATAACAATTTTATCAACGGATATTTTACTCGTTACGTCACACATTATGTTTTATAGCCCCAATAGATATATTTAATAGCTATCGAAAGTTGTTTCAAACAAGCATGCTCGTTTAACTGCGTTGAAATTATTATAATAGCGTATAACAAGACATTACGGATATTTGCAATCCGGTGTCATTTTCAATCTGGCCGGATCCGGTCGGATTTCCATCGATCCGGCCGGACCCGGACTTACCAAAAATTGCATAATCGGATCCAGTATATTGGTACCGGATCCGTTAAGCGTTTAGTTTTTACGCATGGGGGATCTGTTTAGAACAAAATCAAGTAGTATGTTTCGAAAAATATTTGAGTGAAATCTCGGTAAGTGGTTAAGGGTGAAATGTATCTACTCGTTTGTCGAAAAATTTGTTCGAACAACGAGCTTATTGTCGTATTATAGGTATATATATGTTCATTGTGGATTTAATTAGTAATTCTTAATTTCGCTAAACATATCTAAGCGATATCAGTGAGGGCTTCTTCAAACTAATTACCCCGTCTATTTTTTGTCGGCATGTACAAGACTTTTTTAAATAATCATAATTGTAAATTATTACTTCCACCAAGGATAATTCTTTGTTTTACGTACGAGACAAACACATGGAGAACAGCCCTGCTTAAAAAAGTCTTATTGTACCTTTTTGGTCTTGTATCCCAATAAATCTCGGGCACTTAAAATTGTAAGATCGTCCTAAGTGACAATTTTATTATACAAATAAAATGTCAAAATGTATCCCGTGCATGTTTGTCCAGAGGGCTCATACCTATTCCGTCTCCGGTCGTGATTTATGTCGTCTAATAACTGACAGTGACATGTTGACTGACCGCTCCAAATGTCACGGTGACAACTGTCAAACTTATCAGATAAAAGCGTGTGAACTTTACTTATCTGCGCGCGACTGATCGAGAGGCAGCCTGAGAATTGCCTATAATATCTTTGATACCTACTATTATTATTTATTATCCTGTCTTGCCCGCGTGGACGATACCGATTGCCGTGTTAACGTACCTACGCATCTGTGAAGATTGATGAACACATTACAATTCATTTAACTCCAGTTATATGTGGGTGTAGTCAATTCTGGAAATAAAATTGACAACTTAAAGTTAAGATAGATACAGCACCCTCCTCGGTGGAGTTATTTTATATTTTTTCGTAAAGTTTTGTAAAAAGATTACAAGACGTAAAGTCTTGTAATTGTTTTATTGCGTGTGTATTAATTTATGCTTAATTTAATTTTCTTTGCAATGTTATTCCTCCTGTATTTTTATTGTCACCCCGACGTGCAGACCTTGGGCCACCGCTTAGAAGTTAGACCTTTAGAAAAATACGAAGATGAGGGCTTTGTAATGCCAATAAACGAACATTTTCTATTAATTTGATATTTAGAGCTATATCCGACACATCCAAATATTTATTGACATGAAAAGGTAACAAACTCTTATCAGAAATGTGGTGACAGGTATTTACAGCGCGGGAAAGGGATACAAATAATATAGATCACTGCTTCATCGGCGATCATTTCCCACGATTTGCACGTTCCCGTGAAAGTATTCCGATATCGTGATCCGTATCTTTATCCATATGTTTTCCCATGCCACCATTCTCTTCAACATTTTTACGGGTATTTGCGTAAGATTATCTGAGATCGATTTATCTTATGGGTTTAATAATATATGTAAACAATTTTGAGCATGATAAGTCCTGATATGCTTCATGTTAGGGTTCAATGAATATTTATATCTGTCTATTGATTGCTCAATTATGTAATTGTGTTTGCTAAAAAATCGGCCTGTCCAGACACTGTGCTATCTCACAAATTCGAATGTAGAGCTGGGGACTCGACTCGGTGCTGTATCTTAAACCTAACACCAAGACCCTCTCTAGGAGTGTATGCTCATGATGACACGCACAGAAAATGAGAAATGTCCGTCCCTAAGGCCATCTTATAATTGCGTGCTTTTAGAATAACCTAATTGGAGCTGAGTTTAAGTGCATCTTGTTTTTCTTATATTTTACTTAGAATTATCTTTTCATATTTACAACGTAGTAACATTTTTAATGTTTAATAATAGAATGGCATAGATAGAAAACTGTTTAGAAAAAAAAAATATGGTGACATTAGGATGTGAGAGTGTATGACAGAGATAAGTAGTAAAGTAGCAGTCCGAGTACCTACCTAAGTAGACTGGCAGATATTTTAAGTACCTACATTCATGAATGGCTGATCTATTTATATTAAAGCAAAGGTCAGCAGTATGATTGTTTTGAATAAAACTGATTATTTACAAGGTTCGTCAGCACGGCCACATGTGCTGCTGACGTGGGTGCGCCCGCGCCCGCGCCGGCGCCGCATCGCCGGCCGCACATGCGCACTCAGCCCAACCAAAACCCAGACCAGTATTATCGACAAAAAATGTTTCAACGTTGTAGGTACCAGACGATTTAGTGGCGACACTGAAGTAGTTCTTAATTTGAAACGGATGCGACATATTATTTATTGATCGGGTGAACGTAAAAGGTAGAGTGACTAGAATTAAAATACAGCTTTGCATAAAGATGTACCTAAAGCTGCATTTTGCTACATGCACTGCATAAATCATTCCTTTTTATGCTGTTTAAATTTTTAAGTAACATTAAAATATTACAAAAATTACCGTTTTCTTCAATGTTTTATGAAATCTGATATTCTTTGTTAAACCAACATACAGAAAACTACCATAATCGGTCTTTTTAATCCTTGTTCATAGCAAAAATGGACAAAGACTTCTATTCTGTGGGCGTGATGTTTCACTATTTCTCACTTTAAACTTAATTTGCTCATTGTAACGAACCCATAAACACAGTACGGATTGCATAAACAGCTATACCGGCTATGTTACATTCATTCTGAATTTCCCTATTTAAATAGGACAGCATTGTAAAGTAACCGAAAAGGAAGTCCTTAGAGTTAATGACTATCATGGATCCCATATACGTAAGATACTTACTGTTATTTCCATTTGCTTCACACACAATTGCTCGTTGTTATATATGAATATAAAACAGTCTAGATAAATCCGATTCAATTTTGTTTATAGCCTTCAATTGATTTACGAGGTGTTGAATGGAGATTACCTACGTATTTCTTCGGAGTTGACAGAGGGTCGCCCACGCGCGATCCCGCACATTATACAATCAGAACGAATCAGCACATGGGTTATTGCGATGTGTCCCAGACTACTGAGGTCAATACTGCTGCGCGCGATCCAAGGCTAGCTCCATGCACGGTTAATGATGCAATTTTAGAAGTCAACCGACAAACTAGAGCGTACATAACGATATAACGTTGGTGGGTATGTATTCGTGTTGTTAGATCTGTGGTGCGTTGTAGTCAATTTCCTAGGGCTACCTACGCCAATTAGGCTGATTTACACTAGACTGAGGTCCGACGCGTTATTACTGTGATTGTTTCCTGCAGATCTGGTTGGAGGTTATTTAAAACTTAAGCCTATACAATTTCTTGTTAATGATATATTATTAACATATACATGCAGTCAGAACTTCACTTGTTTATTGTATAGACACTTCGAATGATTTATCCAAATCAAAGTAGCAGGATCGATCGGCTCTACGTATATATCTTTAAGTTAAGTTTAATCCTTATTTTTTTCGTTTTATTTCTACCTTCTTATTTTAATCATGCGCAGCCAAAAGACAGAGAAACTCGATGATCAATAGACTCGATCGCGAGCGAGCACTGGCCGCGGCTATGCGTCGAGTATCCACATATGAATACAATGGGGAACGCACGTGCGCCTCGCTCGCGGCGTCCGCCCCGACCATTGTCCAGTCGCCCATTGTCTCTCGAATTCCTCCATTATCTACATGCTTTGACACTCGCAGTAATATCCTATTATGATAGTTTGTCACCCGAATGCTTTCTTAAAAGGTAAACGAGGAGAAGTGAGCCGGGGACCAGCTTGATAAGCGTGATGGAAGAGGTTTTTTTATATTTTCAAGTACTGTGGATTTAACGAAATACTGATAGAGTTAGTTGCATATTTATCAGTCAGCTATTAACAAAATAAATTGAATTAAAATTATCTTGGTACATCTTAGTACTGCAAAAGATATTATGTTTGTTAACAATTCTAGAGTATCAATAGCGTAGAGACCAGCTCTAAATAAATGTTAGTAAACGAATAAACGTTATCTATACATCTATACATATAAATAAAATTGGAGTGTCTGTTTGTAATATTAAAATAACCGCTTTTTACTAAGTCCATTTGGATGTATACACGTTACCTATACCGAAACAACATTTTTTACAATTTTTGTCTGTCTGTCTGTCTGTCTGTCTGTCCGTCTGTCTGTCTGTCTGTCTGTCTGTCTGTCTGTCTGTCTGTCTGTCTGTTTGTTCCGGGTAATCTCTGAAATGGCTGGACCGATTTTGACGGGACTTTCACTGGCAGATAGCTGATGTAACAAGGAGTAACTTAGGCTACTTTTATTTTAGAAAAAAAAATAGCATCTCACGAAAAAAAATTAAAACCAATGTTGCAGCGCAGCGCCAGATTAAGTTTGATAGCAACAACCTGCAATGCGTCCCGCGGGCTCAGAATGGGCGAGCAGGCTGTTGTCAACGGTTCTTTGTTAAATACCACGCGGACGAAGTCGCGGGCAACAGCTAGTCCGCAATAATTTTCATTGATCGGTTAATTTATGTTAATCATATACACCGTCGCGATTTCCTTTCTCTATCATAGATACCAACTGCTAGCAATTAGGTACTTACTATATAACGCAGTAATGGTCCTAAATAGCGAACAATCCTGCCTATTATTGAACGGGCAATTTAAAACATGGTCAAACAAAATTAGATCACGGAACAGCTATGCTTAGTTAGCTGTTCACTACAATCGGTTCGACTCTGACCTAGAAACGAAAAAACCGACCGAGCGCCGGCTTTTGTGCGCTCGCGCACATTCAATTCTTATAAGATCAGTTGCGGTGTGTGCGTGAGCTTGAAAGCTTATAAATCTTGTTGCTTGTGTGCGTGCAACAGACTTAACAAGAGCAACTCGATAGCGACACAATAGCTGAACAGAATTACCATACCGCGTACCGGCCGCCGATAAAACATGTTTCTTATAAGACCATATAATAATTATTCGTATGAATGACTATCGACCGTTCTAAAAGATAAAACGAGGCCATTGTCCAACATAGGACCTAGGTATTTCATTTTTGTTTTCAAGTTTCCTTCTTTACTACAACCTAAACTTACAAAGCAGTAACATGAATACCGCAATCTTTAAGGAGGGCTACTTTCCATTAATATGATTTAAGGAATGTGATTTTAAACAAGGTAATATAATGTTGTTAGTAACGTTGTAGTAAATAAATCGTATCGGTAGAAGGAAATGACAATGCACGGCGGCCGGCGCGTGGGCAGGGCAGGCTGCGCGGGCGCGGCTCGCGTGTCTCCGGCCCAGGGTTGCTAGCCGCTTTTCATATTGAAATACTAGGTACTTAAATACATATAGTTAGTAGCTGTAAAATAATGAGACAGTTTTCTAGCAGGAAATAGACGCGGCTGGTGTTGCAACATTTTATTTCTATTTTAGTTGTCACATTTTAAACTAAGATGTTTAACTATTAACTACTCAGTGTCTACTATGAAAACCTGAATTACATACATTACTATATACTCGTGAGTATTTGCAAAAAAAAAATATTCTACTACCAGTATAAAGTACTTACACGCGTATTTAGATAAAGTTTAGCATTCACATTTTTTGTCCTGTGTGTGTTGTGTGTCAATGTGGCAGAAAACGTCACGGTCATTTAATGTGTAGTACTCGTAAAAAAAATACACTGAGGTGAGACTTCCATTAACACACCACAGATTTTAAGAATGTACAATGTAATTAGATAGGTAATTGAATTAAGTTTTTACAACCACTTTTCCTTCTTTTTGGAAATTCCCGCCATTTCTTCTTCCACAGACTCCGAACTCGCGACGCGCTGTGCTATTTTTTTTAGGCAACTCCCGTTTTTGTGTAAGATGCTTACAGTAGGTAAGTACCCATGGAAATTGTTTGTGGATCTAATATAAAGCTGTTGCTCGGAATTCTAAAGCCGGCAGCTAGAGCGACCTTTATGATAGCGAAATATTTTATTCTTGACCTGGTTGTCTCCTGCTTTGTTTTTCATCTGTTGATATAGAATGTTGTCCATCAATCTATACTAATATTATAAATGTGAAAGTTTGGATGGATGGATGGATGGATGGATGTTTGTTCCTCTTTCACGCCCGAACGGCTGAACGGATCTTGATGAAATTTGGCACAGAGATAGATTATAGTCTGGAATAACACATAGGCTACTTTTTATCCCGGTAAAATGTATGGTTCCCGTGGGATAGATGTTTTAATTTTTCATACTTTTTATCGCGGGTAACACCGCCGGGCGCATCTAGTGTTTCATAAATGGTACATATATACACAGCAGCCCTACGGATGACGGAGGTTGAGTGAGGTTGAACGCACGCGACATTGTTATCTCGGGCCTGCTTTTGGGCGAGAATAAATAAAAGTCTTCGTAGAAAAACACACATTTATTTTATTATTCAGTCGGGACTGTTGTAATGTCGCGATAACGCTTTATGGGACCTGTTATCGCAATAACGAACTTTCTACACGTTGCTTAGGACTTTGTCATGAGTTTTGGTGTTCGTGAAGCGAGGATACAAAATGGTCGTTTGTCTTGAGTCTCTTGTAACTCACGAGATTGTATTGGAGAATGTTAAGAATCTGGAATAAGTTAATTTATGAGTTCCCTGAAAAGGCAGATTACTCTTTTTGGTGACTGGGAAATGCCCGCTAGACAATTTATAATATCGTGAAAGTTAAAGTATGTTCCAAGCACTCGTATATTTTTTTAGCCCCTCAACTTGAATCTGCGAAATCTATCTGCAAATTATTATTACACAAAATAAATTTTGTAGACAATTTAAAATACCTAGTCATAAACTTTCGATTTGCATAACCTGTCAGACTTTAATAAAGATCCTAATTGAATGCTAACGTATTTTGGTTGATTTGGCATATTAACACGAATTCGTTAAAAATATTTATAACATGGTAATAATCTTTTATGTAAAATAATAAATAAAATTGTTTTTTTTTATGATTTAATTTAACAGCAGTTTTTTGTAAGTTATAAACGTTATTGTTAATAAGAAGAAGAAATAATAGACGGAACGCCTATACGAGGTCCGATTTAACATAAGATTAAGTATGGCATTTTAGTACTCATCTAAGATTTAAAAAAACAACCAAGGACCTTTTTGAGTGATCCACAATTAAAACATAGATAATTAGCTTTTAAATGTCAACTTTTTTATTTGTAACTTGTCCACAGAATAAAAAAAAAAGGAATTGGATCGCGCGCGTGTCTCCATTTTAGCGGTAAATTCTTTAGGCTTTTATGAGAAAGAGACAATAATATTGACAAAACTGGTTGTGTGATAAGGAGATGAGACATGTCGAAGGGTGACGTTGGTAGTTGGTGGCGAAGGTATAAGCTTGGTATCATCGTCCGCGTCATTTGTCGTGTAATGGTCTGGGGTATGGGATTGCCTCAATTTAAATCTCCGGTGACTTTTTGTGCACTTAGCTCCTTAATGGATCGTTACTGTAGTCTTGTTTTTATTTTAAACCTTCCTTTTATGCTTATAAAAGTGGTACTAAAATATTATTATAATCTTTTGGCATTATAAAGAAATAATTTTAAACACGAATACAGCCACAGAAAGTCGGACAGCTTGTATTGTTTATCAAAACAGTTTCAAAGCGTTTTTAAACCATAAACAATTCGAGCAGGTATGTAGGGATATATAGCTGCAGTTTTCAGAGTGTTAGTACAATTCGATAGAAATTACAGAGCTAGTTAGAGCCATGCTGAAATAAAGCTATAATTTATTCCGCAACATTAAAGATTCTAATTAACTTATGACCCGCCTTTATTACTGACCTGTTAATTGAAGTGATTAGTAAGCTAACCCAGAAAGCGAAACGCAGAACGCATCGTTACATTTAACACCCCTCGTCGCCAACGCACCGATTTTTTGTTTGGAAACAAGAAAAATATTCTATGCGGTTTTATGTGGATGTTTTTTTCTATGTTTGTCTTAGCGCGAGCCGATAAAGGCGGCCAGGGTTGCTCAACTGCGTGCTTATTGTGAACCAAGCTTTAAACAAACTAAATATTTTTAACTTTTGTAATTTCTATGTTGGATTAGATTGTACAGTCAATGTTTCCTTTAAACCCATATCTTCTGAGCAATGAACCACCCACGCAAACCAAATTCATTTATCTTTTCAATATATGATGTCAAAATTACTGTTAATACGACCCATTGAGATGTATATTTTTGAAGAATTGATATCTTTATGCCCATCCAAACCCACAACTTTCCAATTAGTATTCTATCCATAATTACACATGACCATTTAAGAAACTATTTATACAAACGGCTAGCAACGTAAACGACTATCAATCAAGATGAGGCAATCGTTTGGAGTCAACAGCTCAAGATACAGGTAGTAAACCTTTTTATGCTTAATGAAAGGTTGTTAACCCTGGAGACAGGGGTGGCGATAGTCTTCCACGTGCACCGCCGCGCCGCCGGGGCGAGGGGTGCGGGCGCAACGGGGGTTCCATATGAGTCCCACTTGCTGCTATTAGTTCATAATTTACAACGCATATTTCAACGTTCACCCATTAGAGGGGATTAAGGAATTCTCCCGACGACGTAAAAGTAGGGGGACGTGACGCGACAGAATTCCTCGACGTAATGAATAAAAGAAAATGAAAGATCGACGGGGCTGTCCAAGACGACTAATGTAACTAACGCTATAGTCTCAGTCAGCTAGTCTTATTGTTTATGAATCAGATTCAAAATGATCGAAAACCAACGAAATGCGAAATGCTACGACAAAAGCAACCTTGAAGAAGAGCGCTTCCTCATAATGAGCAAGCTTACAAGCAGGTTTTTGTCATCACCGTCGCTGATAATGTCAGATGGACAAGTCCTATTTGCTCTATACCAAGAAATTGTCCCCTTCGGGTAGTCACTAAAGCCGACGTGAACATCAAACAAGGCATCAGAACCGGGCCACACAGACATTGCGCTTGACGACGGTCGCGTTGCTTTTATTGCCGGCGTCAAGCCATGTAAGATCTCTACGTGGCAATCGTGGCATCGCTTTATATTGTGATGTGTCGTATATTTTAGCTTTACGGCGTGTGCCTGTGGGCCGGGCGTGGGCGCTACTCCAGAATCGTTGCCCACGTGCCGTTGATCGCAGATACTATCGTCCGCAGCCGGCTTGTTTATGGAGCACTGTCCGAGATATCGTAAAGAAATGACACTTCGATCGCGTGCTTAATCTACCGCACCCTCCAATCCCGCGCAGCGCACTTTCGCTCCACATTAAATGGTGAATTGATTTGGTAGAAACTTTCTCAATTGATATACCTAATAGAATGTGAGTGACATAAACACAGATATAAACAATGTCCAGTAAACTGTTTCGCTAATAATAATATATATGCCATTATAAAGTCTTAGAATTAATTCAGTTGTTAAATATCCCTTGTTATGATGAAACAATAAAGGATAGCAGTTGGTGGTTTCATATAACACGTTGACCGTCGTCTGTAGCAATTTTACTTTTATTTATAATATTTTTTATTGGCTGGAAGCTGCGTTTATCAATATGAGTATAAACGGAGCCAGTTGCCAGTGTCGTCGCATCGAACACGGAATACGTAATGAGCGGTTCTGTGTTTAAATTAATGACTTCGGTAGCCGCCGGTGTCCCAATCAAATCGACTAAATATGCTCCATAAAATATATACATACGAACACAGTTGACATAATTAATTATGTTACGATCGCTGTAGGATAGAACAATATTTTCAATACGTACCTTCGTATTAAAGTTCGATTTATGGACACGAATTGTTTGACTAGTAAAACAATCAGTTTTCTAACTAGACATTGCTTTGATTTATTCACATACTTAAACATAACATCGCACATCGCGAATACCACAATCAAAGAATTTAGATTGTGATTTTGAATCAAAGAACTAACTACTTCTCTATTTGTTACAGTGGCCTAACAACAACAACAGAGCGGGGGGTAACGCCGGTATATCTTCGATGTAGGGAAGGCAGCATCTCTTGGGTGTACCCCCGGGGGGCTCTGAGGCTCTTGTTCAAGCCTCCCCTGCCAACGGACGAACGCGACTTCAAGGTCTGCGTGAGAGTGATACGCCGCCCGGATCCCCCTGATCTGTTTCATACGTTGCGCGTCAATGATACTGGTAGGACCATTGACAATTCCTAGTATAAATGTGGACTTGCTTTATAAATATGGATTTGGTTTATAAATCTCGAGTTGGTTAGTGTCTGCACAATGGTAGACCTTGGAGGTGTGGTTACTAGCGATCTACCCTGGTTTTGCTCGGTACACGTTATACCAGCTCAAGGAATTTATCTATATTTGGTACCTGTATATGAAATCCGAAGCAAAAGGTGTTTAGCCATTTTGATTTAATGCATAATTGTATTATTGAACCATACATTTCCTTTACAGAAACCGCAGAGCGTTTTCCAGCTCGCCTCTTCGTGGAAGGCCCACATCGCCTTGTCCCGCTCTACGCGCCCAACGACGGTGACCCTCGGGAGCTGCGGTGCTTCGGCAGCCGACGGGGCAGGGCCGCGCTCTACGTTGAAGCCGAACCAGAGGAAGGCCCTAAACGAAGAATGGCCACCTTCAAGTACGAGGCCAAGCCTCTCGTCAGGCGGCATTACGACCCAGCTACAGCCGACTGCAGACCTTGCACGGAGTCCGAACTAGAACTCGCCTTCTGCACCAGTGATCTTGGTAAGATACCACAGTTAATATATTGCGCTCCTATTAACAGCTACCTCGCAAAACCAGAAGTTGTCATGTTGACTCCTGACGTCGGAGTACTGAATGTTAATAAGTCTGCGCAGACGCCGACCGCACAGTAATTTGTCGCCATAATCGAGATTCCTTCTGAAATTAAATTCAACGTTGTTATAGTTAAAAATGCTACTCGCGTAATTACCATAAAGTATTTGCAAAGTTACTCCACGAATGGGTGCACTCGTTATTTTTAAGAATTTCGAACAAAAAAATAAACACGTCTGCATTGTTGTGTTAAGCTTTTGTACCACCGCTAAGTGGAGTTCAGATGAGTCTGCGAAGATTAGATTGCATTGCAGACCAGTTATGGCTCACGGAAGCTTTTAGCATATGCGGCGAGGCGGGATGACTGGCTGCTTAGATTCAATTTGAGTCGGTAATAACTGCATTTGACAAGAGAATACCGGATAGACGAGTATGGCGTTGGCGGCACGCGACGCCGCGGGGAGTTGATCGTTTTTTCTCGCTTGATATATTATAATAGTCGAGGAGTTATGTCACTGCAGCGCTGCAGCGCCCCGTGGCGACACTGCCCCGCACCCACGCTATTACCCGCCCACAAACACGTATCATCATTGTATTTTTTTTTGTCTGAATTGTCACGCATAAAAAATAACGATATTTTTTCGGGCAAAGGGAACTTGTATCGATATTTTATGTCCAATAACAGGTACATTATTAAAAGTTTAAAAAGAAACGGTTATTCCATTGTTTATGTCGATGTATTGTTTAAATGTGTGATTTATAACCCCATTCCGAATGTTGTGTCTATGTATTAAAATAAAAATAGCTAATAGGCTCCATTAGGTAGATACCTACATAGCTTTGGTAACTTTCGAATTTTACTCTTTGAAGACTGGTTATACAACTATTGTTGTCGGCGATAAATAAATAAATAACGTCCATTTTTCGTTGGTAACACTCAAGTTACAATTAAATTAACAGTTCTTGATAGAAGCAACACTCAGACGTGATAGCTCGTTAGTAAGCCTTCTATGTAATTATCTGTTGTCGGTGCGACGGGTGGATGACCGTTCACCCAACGCCATGGCTATTCACTTATCTATCTCAAACAAAAGCTGACCGAACAAAAACTTACGGCGTATATTTTTCGCTTAGTCACCGGTCGAACAAAAAACCTATTGCGCCGAGGACAATGGTGACATAGTGATTAATATCTATACCTACAATAAATCCGTGAAGTCGTGAGGTAACTGGTGTTAGGGCTAGTTTATATAAGAGCGGTGGACCGACTTTAAGTATGATATTATGGCCAGATTAAGATATAAGTTACAATTGCTACATATAATATATATGTTTTGATTAATAAGTGAATCGTACGTTGGACGATTTTATTCATTGTAAACCAAAACGGTATATATTTTCGACAAGACGTTAGTGTCGTACTCTTACGAATGCGTTTTTATAACGGTCACAAAAATTTATATATCTAGAGACAACTATTTTACCACAGCCGTTCCTATACAAAACTACGACAAAACTCTAATAAGTGTGAGTTAAACTTTATAGTATAGTAAAAACGACTCGTAGCTATGACTCAATTGTGTTCCCAAAACACGCTTTCCAGATAGCCGAGTGATTAAAGTTTATAACTTCTAATTTGTTTGCGCTGTAAGCAATTACCATGATTAAGAAAAAACCTTTGGGTCATAAAACGTAATGTCGGCGCCGCGACGGAATGACGTTTACATCTTCATCTTATTATTTAAATTATTTAATAATTGCCAGATAATGGAATCCGCAAATTGAATTGGTAGATTGATCAAGATATTTATTTTTATTTGTGTAGTAAAATAATTGATTGCGTGCGCGCAGCACATCTTGTAAGATAATAACTTAGGAACGAAGTACGTACCTACGTGGTCTTCGCGAAAAGCCATTGGCTATAGTTATACTGAACCTAGAAGAAGGTAGATGAGAAACAAATTATTATTAACATAGGAGTTTCTACATTGTACGTATATACACTTTACGTAACTTCGAAAGTAAAAATATGAGTAGGTAGATAGTTTGTCGATAGATTGAATGAGCGTGGGTCAATCTCTAATTCTCTACCACGGCGGTTCTATGCAGGAATAGGGTACCTCGTGGTCACACTAGTTTGATGACCATAGATGATTTTGTGATGACCAGTGTGACCACCAAGGAATGCATGCGTCGTAATATCTACCTTTAAGTTAAGTAGGGGACTTTTTGGGGGGAAACTGAAAAGTCATGGCGTTAGTTATGATTTAATTTCTAAAACTAGTGTTCCTGCGAGTTATAGTGAGTGATATAAGTGGAATATTAACCATTATAGGTTCGGTAAAGTGCACGAGTGTAGGTAACTGAAACAGAGTGACTATCCATCACTTTACTGATTGAGGGATGGGGGGGGGGGGGGGGGGGGTATTTTACTTGAGCCTAGCCTTTGGGCCTGTGCAAATGCTCGAAAACTGAAATAATTTATACTACTTGACACTGGCAAAATACCTATGGTGATGCCACATTTATAATGCAATATAACGTTTATTAATAGTTATTTTTGTTGATCAGTATCCCGCGGCGTGATAGTGGGCAGCGAGCAGCGCGAGGACCTGGACACGACTCAGCTGACGCTGCGGCTGACGAAGCTCATCCGCGCCACCGCGGGTGACGCGGACGCCGGGGACAAGCCGGACTTGACCGATAATGACGATTATTATAGGTAAGTCTTGTGTAACCCTACCTATTATTAATGAACAACTAAAGTCTGATTAGCCGTTCCTACATTGTTCTCACATACCTATAAAAATGTTTTGCTCAAAAATTTAAAAGTACTTTAAAAAAATAAAGCATCCATGGAGTTGCTTGCCCGTTCTTCTCCACAGGAACGGCGCTTTCCGAACGGGTGGTAAAGTAGTAGCATAGTATATTGTAACTTTGACGATTCATAAGTACTGTAAGTACGTAATGGTCTAGGTGAATAAAATATATTCTGATTCTGATTATGAACTGTCATGTTCACTTCACTTTTTAAATCGTGGTCGCTAAACGACTATCTTGGGTGTGACCAACCCGTTTTGAAAATGTAATACCTATCCTCTATGGTTGGTCCTAGTCTATGCATCGTGATCTATATAGGTACTTTTTGATTTAATTCTAGTAATGTGCGATAATAGTCCTGAAAGCAGTCCAAATTAAGCAATACTTGTCTTGTCACAGGAGTGGGCTCAAATCAATCGTTTAATGGCCAGTGTTCGGATCGAAACTAGAACTCCTAGTTTCAAGGCGGCCCCTCTAAGCACTAGGCTATTGACGCTACAAACCTTTTGGGTGATTGCCGAGCAAAGACTTCGAAATTCTTAATACTAATCAGGTCGCAGGCGGTAACATATTTTGGCTTTTCTTGTTGGATCGCAATGAACTTAATACGAAGTAAAAGAATTTTCTAAAATGTATGCGGATCATTTATGATATTCGAAATTACAAAGTTGTGCGAAGTCAGTCGATAAAGCAAACTATAGGTACTTAGATCATTTATTTGCATATTTGAAAACATACATGTATGTATTGTAAAGCATATTGTAGAAGTCAACACAAATGCTTATCAATATGATTTATCGAATACTCACATATAAAAGTCCGATCACAATAGCTGGGTATTGGATAAAACGTATAATGACGTCAGCTAACTGTGGTCATTTATCGTCTACCTACTTCCATTGTCATATGTATATGGTAGAGACGTCACATATATTCTTAACTCTATTATACTAACAATCGACGGCGTAACATGTATCGATTTTTAAGAAATACATATTTTGATGTAGGCAGTAAAGTACTTAGAGCAGTTGGTATACTGTCTTCCTCGGTTTGAACGGTCCTGTCTTTCTGCTCATAATATCGTTATAATAAGCGTCGATCGAAAAGATAAACTACCAGTTTGTCCACCCCGCGGGCTCGTATTTATCAGGCATCAGAGTTCTCGAGAAAACGAACTAACAATTTGATAAAATCTAGATGCTGGTGTCCGAACGTAGGTACAGACCGTCGAGCGCGGTAATAAGTTGTCAAGTTAATCTATGTTGCATCTCCCGGATGCTTGCCGGGTAACGACAGGCCGTGTTACATGTCCATCAAAATCACGAGGGTCGTAGGTACGATAAGGGTATCCCCAATTTACAAGTCTCTGAGACTTTGTCAGTATCAATTTTAATGTGATGAAGGAGATGATAGCCTTTTTGGTAATAACGCTAGTTAGATCAGTGCGTGACTCGGTGGTGCCTTGGATGCGTGAGCGACTAGGCTGCAATATTTCTTTTTCGTATCCCACTAATATTATAAATGTGAAAGTTTGGATGGATGGATCTTTGTTACTCAATCACGTCAGAACGGCTGAACGCATTTGGATAAAATTTGGCACAAAGATAGATTATAGTCTGGAATAGCACATAGGCTACTTTTTATCCCGGTAAAATGTATGGTTCCCGTGGAATAGATTTGTTTAAATGTTTCATAGAGTACCAATAAATTCATTTTCTCATACATTTGATTCTTAGGCGGTACAAAGTTCGCCGGGACAGCTAGTTACTAATATGTATTTGTTCTCATAGATACGAGACGGACAACACATTGGAGCGCACCACGCACCGCAACCACCGGCGGCGGAAAGGGCGCAGCCTCCACGCGCACGTGCACGTGTCGTCCGTGTGCGGCGCCTCGGCCGGCGCCGGGGAGTTCCTCGTGATGGCGCGGCGGAGGCTCGGCCGGTACTCGCTGGTGTGCGCGCCGAGGATAGAGGACTGGGTGCACTTGGTCGAGAGACGCAACGAGGATGGCACTGCGCATTGCTTGTTGCAGCATTAGCAAGCGCAACTTCAGTAGGTCTTCTTATAGGGGCATTGGAATTTGGTACTACCGAGTATACCTTGCACGGTTATAACTGGACACAATGTGATCAATATCGATGTTGAACCATTCAAGAAGGAGAGCAAGTCGTCGCGCTGACTTGCTAGGGCCACTGAACAGATAAAGAATTGCTCCAACTGCGATATAAGAAATGGTCCAGGAATGCCACTGCTGAATGTCTTCTATTGTACAAGTATTTGATTCCTGAACTCTGTTTTACAGTCGGCACGGAAGATTGCTTAGTGCTAGGTGACATAATACTAAAGACGAAGAATCTTCTATAAACGAGTTAATTACTCCCCCCCCCCCCCATCGAGTTGTTCCAAGCAATGAACAAGAGGAGACCTTTGTTGAATGATTATCTTTGAGTAGATCTCGTAAAGTGATATTTTAATAAACACTATGTGACTTATGAATATTCAAAACATTCAAGAATATTCAGTATTTGTGTGGTTCTAATTACTAAGTACTTTTTACCCGACTGCGCCACACGGAGGGCAATGTTTTTTGATTCAACAAGTGAAACATTGTTGCTTCGGATATTTGAAGAGAATTTATATGTAGATTATTATATGTTTGCTTGCCGTACAATCAGGTTGCGTTATAATGCAATATTGTACAAAAGTTCTTTATTAATGTATCAAATGTTTATACATACCTACATACTATATATATTTACTGTAAATGTTATATACTAGTTTGTAAAGAAAGAATGTGGTCCAGAGTGCCAAAATATATAAGATCTTCATCAGTTAGACGTAAGGTTGATCTCAACTTGTACATATTATCATTATAAGGGAGAAATATTTGAAAGCCATATTAATTAAGCACTACTATAAGAAATAGCTTCCAAGTTATCTTCCTATAAACTGTTGCCTATAGCAACGAAATATATAACGTGTTAACAATAATAGTGTAAAATACTTTAACAGGGCCAACAGTAGGCTATAAAGATAATGTTCTCAAAGAAATAAATCTTAGTTATTAGACATTTTAAAAATGGTACCGGATTTGGATTCGCCATATTTAAAAAATCAAACATTTTGTACATTTTTGTTTATACGTCAACGTGATCCATAGAACTTACTAAATCATTTGTTAATATATTTTACGCTATTTTTGTTCACTATACTGAACATTGTGAAATTTGTAACTATAATTAATCTATATGTATTAAACAAACTCGTGTTAACACCATTTATAATTCAAGAACGGGTGGGCCGATTTGTATGATCTTTGAATTTGTCTCCGCCCCGAATAGCAGAATAACTATATAAAACATGGGAAAATTTACAAAACATTTTTTTTCTCATAAATTTGATTCTATGGCGGTACGAAGTTCGCTGGAAACAAAATATCAAAATTAACTGCCAAACCCGTCACTATTATAGCAATCGTAATGGTGCTAACCTCGCTAATATGACTTCTTAAGTGCTTCCACGTTCATATTGCAATATTGAACATATTAAATCCTTTTAATAAATATATTAATAGATACTATTTACCACAGACCCACAGCCTATCATTGTGAATACTAAGTAATATATTGTGTAGAAAATTATTATAGTTACTTATCGATATGTGATATAGTTTACAACGAGTGTTGAAGTGCCTATTGTATATACAAATATATATAGTTTAATATAAGGTATATAAATGTACACATACTATGTATAAAGAACAAAACTGTTGAATTAAATAGTTTAAACATATATTGTAGACCTTTCTTTTTCATATAACCAAACTTACAAATTACCTACCTATCCATTTTGGTAAATATAAGGTAGGGCCGCGGGAATAGAATGAAAAGCAGTCGAAATATATAGCATTTCGTTTATTGAAAAAATCACAACTGATACCACATAGAAAAACTACTCGGCACGGTTTAACTCTTAACTATATATAATATCACATAAACACTTTATAATTTGATAGACTATATACATAGACAATTATTAGTATTTGGTACACTTTGTGAAAACACCAACCACTTCGTGGTCGCAGATATAAATAAACAGAACATAACATAAAATCCTTTCACATCGTGCAGTTAAATTAAAATCTATAATATATTATACTTTCAACGAAATGTAAAACGAATAAAAAATAAATCTCTGGATCGGGCCACGAGAATGTGGCGTACCTAGTAGTAATTATAAGAAAAAATATGTACATTGGTTGAGTCGTAGAACATACAAGTAATGCTTATGCTCATATCGTAGACGAAAAAAAATATAAGCATAGTATACGTGAGTAACATTACCGTCGTTCACACTCCAGTAGGTCGCATCGCGTAGAATGTCAAAAATGCCGGTTCTGCGCATGCCAACTTCATACAAATAAGCTTGCGCAGAGCATTGATCATTTTACGTAATTCAACCTATACTGTCCATCGCTATACTGAAGTGAGAAGGTCGATAATGTTGCTCTCAGGAAAGCGATATCTCAGATAAGATGTCCATTATCTACAGTCACGCTATCTTTTGCAATGATAATAAATTAACATTTCCCTTATTTTTATCATCCAACTCGTATTCAGTGAATCATATGAACACACGGGTTTATTGCTTTAGTTGGAAACAATTCTCTAGTATATTGTTTATACGGTCTTAGAAATGATTTAAAAATTACCATGAGACATTTCAACTCTGAAATAAGGTCGATTACTTACTACAAAATTGCTATATAACTTAAGTTCTGAATACAAGCAGTTGTTTAGTGACTGGTTGTAAGTAACAGAAACACAGTAGAACAGGTACGTAGGTAATAATTGTGATATGTAATTAGTTTCTCCAAAATATAGTTACCGCGTCGATGTCAAATTTAACTGTGAAATTACAACTGTAGTAAATTATTATAATCTAACCAATGATTTGTATAAGCTCATATGATGAGCCTACATCTGTTTTTTAGCTGTCTATGAAAAAAATGGCCGAAGGTTCATAAGATTTTTATTAATTTTATTATAAAACATGCAAAAGAATTGTTATAAACAACGAGTGTGTCTATTAGGATACATTTTTGGCATTATATATGTGCATAAAATCTTATAAAAATTAAGCAATATAAAAATGAATTCATTCAAAAGCACGAGACATTTAAATTACAGAATAATAAAGAGCTTTTTGTTAAAATTTCATATATTTACGCGAATACTACACATTGAAATAAAACTAATCTTAAGGATTTTATCGCGGTTTATTTTTTATTCTACGTTCCACTCCACGTCGGGAACGTAGAATAAAAAATAAACCGCGATAAAATCCTTAAGATTAGTTTTATTTCAATTTCATATAAATTTTAATTATTCTGTATTTCAAACAAGTTTAATCACAGCAAACAAACAAATCTTTAATATATATACACGAACAGATGGCTAACGGGCCGCCCTTAGCAATTTTCAATTTATGAGCAAGTTGCAGTCAGCCTTCACAGTTCCATTCCAGCACAACGTTCACCAAAACTACAGTCGCAAACGATTCATCAAAGATATAATATAATAAGAAAATGTTTAATAGTAAAAGTGAAAATACCATTTAATAGCCCATAGTTAATTTCATAGACTACATAATGCACCGATAGCCAAGCCAATTATGAATAATTTAGATGTCTATGTTTGGTGATTTAGTCACAAAAACCCATAAAGATTAAAAGAGATTATGATAATGTTCCGAGATAGACGAATATAAACCCATTAAAGATGCAGCTACTCGACAAATGTCCACGACAGTAACACAATACAGATAAGTTTTTAATATTATTAAAAATATTATTTTCATTTCATAGATATACTTATTTTATTATGTAATTTTATAGTTCCCGATTCTTTTAGTTATATAAAATGTGATACTACAATCACGAATAAAAGGTTTCAACAGAATTATTGTCGAAAATATTAATTTGTTACGTGAGGAAGCTCGTTCGTAATGTTTTAAGCGATTATAAACCTAATTGTTCCTCAAAGGCTGCGAAAAATTTAAAGAATATCTTCAAGTAAGTAGGGCGTTATCAGAAACCAACATTTATAATAATATATTAATTGAATTTATACTAAGTAAATAATAACATGTCGATGATTTATTTAACAAATAGGCATTTCCACACGACAACTTTTTCACACACAGTCGACTCGCGTCAACGGCGCTGCAAACAGCCTTTTTAGGCTACATCATAGCGACTGAATAGCGTTTTCAGCACGTTTTAGTCGCGTCTAAAGAGCTGTATTCGTCGCCGTGTATTAAAGCCCTAGCGATATTATTCTGTGTGATAACAATATCAATACTACCTACGGTCATAAATTGTGCTATTACAAGTTCATTAGCTCTAGACACCAGATGGGCGATATTCCAGCGACAATAAATGACTCGAACTAAACCGTTGCGATGCGAAATAAATTATAGCAAATACAAAATGATATGAAGTTTTCTAAAATACAGGATGGTGACGTCATAAAGTCATTAATTTTAAACTCATGTTTGGTACGACATTGTTAATCATTACAAGTAAATTGTATAGATACAGCGTTAATGTTTCGAACAAGTTGCATTGCCGACTATAGTGCTCCGTGCTAGGAAAAATCTAAACTAAACATTTGCATGTATAAATTTATTTCTGACATTTGGAAAAATGGTACTAAACATGCGTTTAAAATTAATGCATTTATAACGTCACTAATCTGCAGAAAATTGGGAAAACAGGTCGTAGTCAACCGATCAATATCTCATACATCGAAAGGAATATAATCCAAAGTACTGGCAAGTGGCAATTTTTTTCAAGTATAACAATACAAATGGAAAATCTTCTCGATCTTTGAAACAATAATAATATAATATTTTTTATACATTACATATAATCTAAATTATAAATGCTAACACTAATTTCATTCCTTTTACCCCTTATACAATAGTTGTGATTATCTTATAAAGTTCTCAGTATTCGTTATGAAATAAATATATTTATTTGCATCTTTAATAATTTCAACAAATTTATATGTGCTATATTTTTCTGTACTACGACACTGTATGTGTGTACAGGACCAAATTCCTCTGTAGTCTGAACACTCTAGGATTCCACATATTTTTCCCACGGACCACGCAATATGAGTGCCATAGGAGTAATTTATTTATACTTACATATTATTTGAGTTTAAATTATAAGGTGTTTTCCAAATATTTAATAATAATAATAGCAGCCCTTTTAATGTACCACTGTTGGGCACGGGCCTCCCATCAATATCCCTCTTAATTGGCAATAATTTTTCATCTCTTTATATGGTAATATATGCTAATAGCAAGGTCTGTATCTAATAAATCGCATTATTGAGGTGGCAACTATATGCAAGAAAAAAGCGAATTACTATATATATATATTTTCTATCGTATTTGTATAATATATTAAATATTTTTCGTAAGCTTGAAAGGATTTTTAAATATGAATATATTTAAATAAACTTTATCGAGAATACTTCTCCAAAGAATAGGATGCAAATACAATTCAAATTTAAAAATTAACCAATAAAAAAAAATATTAAGAAATACTTCAGCGAATATAATATACTGACTTAATGACATTCCAAACCGCAATGGACTTAGCACGACATACATTCACAACGCCATAATATGGTAATAATATTGAGCTTCGAGTGCTTATCGTCATGCATTGACAATTTACATTCTTGCCCATCAAATATGCTTAATGTTCAAGCGGTAATGGACAATTACGAATCAGAGTTTGCGCAGTTTTACCGCCATATTTACAGGGCATGAATGCGAAGTCAGTTGGCTAGAATGTCATTGGAGTGTTACCAGTATACTGAAAATTCTCCCAAATGCTAACACAACCTCGGAATAAGGCGTATTTAATTTCCATCTCAATCTTCGTAGGCTACATCTAATTGTAAAGTAGTTATGCAAATTGTTTCAAGTTATAATAATAATACTAAATAAATAATAACTTTTGTTCAAACCCGTATGAAAAAATAAAAACAAAATCGTCGTTCATTATATTGGAGCACAACTCGCATAGCCAGAGACACGGAGCTTGCTTCCGATCTCGAAACCGATTCACGTATCAACGATTATAACTCACCCTGTATTTATTATGACTTAATCGAATAATTCAATACGTACCAGTGCTATATACGTGCCTATATGAAACAGGGCATTATCTATGTACAGAGCTAATCAGGTAGTCTAATTAATTAATTCATTCAGTAGTATATTTCTGCGGCCATATTGTTCCAGAAATGGGCCTAAACACTTTATTATTTAGTGTTTTAAAACACGAAATATTAATACGTATCTGAATTCTGACAATATACAGGTACATACGACTTTCATTCGTATCACCAAGCCATAATGTTGAAATTTATTCTCCGATTTCTCAATAAGCTCCTTTTAACTACAGGATTAGGTAGGTATGTACATTCACTCGAAGTTGACGGGCGTGGGGGTCATCACGTCAACGATGAAGTCCTCCATGTTGGGTAGGACGAGTACCTTCTCAAACTCCTTGCTCAGCTTCTGCTCGATCCAGTTGGAGATGTGCGCGAAGCGGAGTGTCCGCGCGCCGACGGCGGGCCGCGCTTTCAACACCAGTTGGGGGTTCGTGCGAAAACTGGGTTAACAAACAAATAAATGAACGTTAAAATATTATACTATACATGGCCCCAAGTCTGCTAACACAATGGATTCATAATCGAACAGCAACTGCATAGTAACTGTCACTTTTGACAGATGTTTCATACAATATCTGTCAAAAGTGACAGTTACTATGCGGTTGCTGTTCGGTTATGAATCGATTGTGTTAGCAGACTTGGGGCCCAGGTCTTAATATTATACAGGTCTTATTGTAACGCCTAACTTTTAAAAGCTACCGCTTGCTCGCTCGCATTACCTGTGACTCCGAGTGAATGCTTAGGTAGCAAAATCACAGCTCGAAGCACTAGACCGCTAGACACTGACACTAAAGCGTATTATCAATGTTGCAATTCTGTTATTCATCGATTGCAAATATTAAAGGACAATGCTCACGGAACTATGGATCCCATGCCACGTTGAATAAATCTTATTCCATAAGTGATTGTTTGTTAAACAAATTCCGGGGCACGGTTTTATAAAATAAAATAAAAACTATTTTTTAGCCTCGCTCCTTTGTTGTTTTATGTTGTATTCTCTAATTTTTAATTGTTTTTATGTTGATAACCGACATTCGTGGCATAAGTGGTGTAGACTTTATTCCAACGAAGTCTTGTACTCTTTATAGAATAAATTAAAATTCCTAGCTGATCCTTGTAGGGTACAAGGATCAGCTAGGAAGTTTAATTTATTGTTCATCTAACAATCCTTTTACGATTTAAATGCCCAAATGTAAAAAAAGAAATAAAAAACCTATATATTTTGAAATTGAAGCTGACTTTTATTGGTTCCTTGTTTGGGCACTGTCCTTTCGATGGTCGTATCACTGTTAACACCCCGGTATTTTGATAATAAAAATATACATACCACATCGTGAAATAAAATCAAATTCTAAAGTTATGGATTTTAAAACGTGCATCGTTCACAAAGTCAAAGTAAACAATCATATAATGATAAGGTTATGCTTAGCTAACTCACCCAACCCACACTCGGTCGTGGGGCGGCGGCGGCAGGTTGAACGCCAGCCGCCCCTCCAGGCCGTGGACCTCGAGATGCAGCTTGATATCCGTGTTGGAGAGGCCTTCCATTGCTCGCTTCACGTACTTGTAGTCGGTCACCTGATACACATAAGGACTAAGCAAATGGTACTTTCATCTATACATGTTAAAGCGAAAGCCACTGACTGACTGACTCACTCACTTATCACGAAGTCTCCAAAATCACGAGACCTAGGGACTTGAAATTTACCACGAAAGGATTTTTGATAATTCGACCCCTAAGGGCTAAGAGTTGGGGGGGGGGGGGGGGAGGGGAGAATTTGTATTGATAATGTTATGTTCTAATTTTCTACGCAGACGTAGTCCCGGGCCACAGCTAGTAACTTATATACCTTAAACTAAACATCGCTTTTACTATGGGTATGAGCCAATGAACTAGGGGTAATTCTTGCGCTGATAGATAGCAACATTATTACTAAGTATAGTTCATTGAGGTACCGCGGGCGGAGATGCGGGCAGTAGCTAGTACCTTATAGATATTAATTCTGTCTTGGGTTGCCCACTTCACTATTCCATTTTCCGCCTCAATGTTCGGAACACTGGATAGAGTAACACTCACCTGCTGGAAGTACTTGTTGGTCGCGATCTTATCGACCATTCGTAGAAACTTTTTCTTAGATGATGTGCCTTCTGCTGTTGATGATCTGTGTTCTGATCTGTGTGTGCAATAACACGAGTATTGGAAATGACGAATAACAGACCCAAATTAAGAATTTATTATTACGTACCTATTAAACCAAGAATTATCTAACATGTCATAAGGGTTACAGAGAACTAACCAGAAACATGTAAGAAACAAGACGATTCAGTTTTTTGTTTTCTATACAGATTTTTTCTTTCACTCTAATCAGATTTAAGGTTATGAATTCAAGTTTGATGGGCACAAATATAAAATTCTCAGCTCGCACAGTTACCAAGATGTGATCGATAAACATCACTGAAATTGGCGTAGGCGGCCTCTTAAGTGTACTCACGGCGCCTCTGAAACGGGTATAGTGTCTGTGCTGTCGACGGGCTGCACGGGCGGACTCTCGTCGTCGCTACTGGACTCCGCGGAATCCTCTACATCCGAGTCGTATATCGCCGGCTTTCGCCTCTACAAACATTTGAACACATTATTTTGCGAACATCGTAAAGTTCGCCAACTCGCACTGGGCCCCGCCCGAATCGCTCTCGCTATGAGGACGAGTTTGTTTTGAAAGGGGTGACTTTACTAATCAAAACCACTGACGTCTCAAATAGCTGATTATATATTTTTATAATCGAAATTCTTGGTATCAGCACGTCAAGTGCGAGCTAACTTTATAGTTTACCGTATGTAGACCTTTTGTACAAAATATCTACATACGGTAGACTATACAGTAAACGCTTACGAATAATCTCACACTTGACGTACAGGTCTCGCCTTAGCTGGTTAACGATCGTACGAGTAAAATATGCCTTATCGTCGCGCGATGACTTGCGAACTTCAATTAGGATACTCTAAAGATATATATTTTTTTATGGTTTGTTCCCCGTTGACTTTAATCTGGGTGTTTTCAAGTCGAGAGTGAACAGGTACCTTTTAGGCAAGTATGCTACATCGTAGATCTCATCGTTACTTACCATCCGGTGAGATCGAGATCAAATACTTGCCTATATTGTAATAAAAAAAAAAAAAAAAAGAAATATATATATATATATGTCGGGTGAAGAGTGTTATTATCATCAGCCGAGTCCATAATTACTTTCTTTAACAGTAGGCGTCTTTGGGTATGTTGGAGCAACGAAACAAAGTAGTTCACTTGATCAAATTATAATGTCTAATGAATTTACAAAATAAATATCACACAACACACACGACACAACTATAGCCACTTATATAGGAACGCGCGATGGTTTCAATATCAACCGCTCTGGGCGACTGCCGCACAAAAAGTGAGAGCGCCGCGCACGATCGGCTAATCGTTGACTCCATCGAACGCCGACAGATGGCGCTTGCGTTCTGTGTTGCCAGTTGATTCCGACACGGCTATCCTGCTGGCACACGTCCTCGTGTGATAGTTTTTTTAACCTATAACAAAAAGGAAACTTCCACGAGAGCATCTGTTTAACTCGGTCATTCCTGACTACGTTTTATGGGCACAGTAAAAAGACAACAGTTTACAATTTTAAACTGTTTTAATCACATGAAACCAAAAATAGGGGATACATAATTCACTCTGTTTCAGCCATAGCCACATACCACAGTCGCACGTTACTATAAATTTACCCAGCAGAACTATACACAGCTTACAGAACATCACACAAATCACACAAAATTCCCGAGTAAGACATCTAACGCCACGGCTCTCCAGCCGAACAGCAATCACATTGCTCACACACATCCAGCGCATGGATCAGATCTGTACGCATATCCATCGAGTGGATCGCCCGTGTGTCCCCGCGACCACACGATACGGTCTCTACAGACCACGACCTCTGCCAGAGCTAAACGCGCACCGCGCACCCACGGACTACCTGAGTTGCCTCAGGAGACACCGATTTCTACCGGGCTACGACTACGTAATAGCTACTGGTACTGTCGAGTAGAATACGGCCGATAGAGTCCCCTTACTCGAGTACCACAATTTAAGCTTGCACTTCATCATCATCATTAACATCAACCTCGACTGGTATGTGACCTTCTGGCATCTTTCTTAATCTATCGTGAGCGTATTTGTAAGTACGTTTTGAATTTAAAGCTTTCAATGTGTAACGGTCACCCTCCAATACGTCAACTACTTTAAACGGCCCTTTAAACTTCGGATCTAGTTTTGTCTGATTACGCTCCTCGCTCGCTAACAACACAAAGTCACCAACCGAAAAATTGATAATTTTTGCTTTTGTTTTGTCGAAACGAGACTTATCATAAGCCGCACACGTTTTAATGTTTTCAGACGCGCATTCGCGAATCTCTTCAATGTCATCGACATTAATATCTACGTCACTGCACATCATTGACAAAGGCCTTGCCACTTTACCTATCAAAAGCTCCAGAGGAGATGCTTTTGTCACGCGATTCATAGTACAATTTATCGCTAGTTGAACTTCTCCTAATGAGTCTTGCCACGATTTACTATCACTAGTCTCGACTGCGGTTAACATTGACTTTAAGACGGACATAACACGCTCTACCTGCCCGTTAGCGCGAGACGAACCTGTCGCTACGAGATGCAAGTTTATGTTCTTACTCACACAAAAATCCTGGAATTCCTTACTAGCAAAGCAACGACCTTGGTCAGCTATTATCCGGGTAGGGGCCCCAAAAAGAGCTACGCTTTGAGTTACTGCGTGAATGCTACTTTTGGAGTCAATATTCATCGTATGAAATAAAAGGACATATTTTGTAAACGCGTCAATGAGGGCGAAAACGTATTCCTTCTTATCATTTTTCCCGCTAAGCTTACCCGTCGCGTCTATATGCACTGTGTGCCACGGAGTCGTTACCTTTGGTATAGGATGCAATTCGGCTTGAACCTTTCCTGAGTGAGATTTCGCTACTTTACAAGTGACGCAGGTATCTACGAACTTCTTTACGTATTGCGACATTCCCGGGAACCAGTAAAAATCAAATAGCTTTTCAGTTGTCTTTTCAGCTCCAAGATGAACGATGGAGTCGTGAAAATTATTCACTACTGACCATCTGATAGCGTGTGGTAAATAAGGTAAGCATTTAGACCTGCCATTACGCTGAATTTTACGATGCAGAATACCCGATCGAAGTACGTAGGTTTTAGCTAAATTTTCGTCTAATTTATCTTCCCCTATGTCAGTCATAATTTTAGAGATCTCTACATCGCGTTGTTGTTCCGCTTGAAGCCAGTTGGGAGAAAGCTCAGTAACGTCAATACGTTTGGACTCTACACGCGACTCTACTCGTTTTGAAGCTGACGGTACTGGGTTCCGTGAAAAGAAATCTACATGCGACATACGCCTACCCTCTTTGTAAACAATGTCGAAGTCAAATGACTGTAGAAAAGCCCACCATCTATGCGCTCGGGGAGTTAGCTCTTTCTTTGTTTGTGACGATTTTAACGAGTTACAATCTGTAACCGCCGTAAATTTCCTACCATGGAGATATTGTCGAAAGTGTTTGATAGAGTTCACCAATGCAAGGGTCTCCAACTCGTAAGAGTGGTATTTGCTCTCTGCCGGGGATGTTCTCTTACTAAAGTAGGCTACCACACTTCGCTTCCTCTCAGCCGTGACATGGAACAAAATTGCCCCATAACCTAAACTACTTGCATCAGTGTGGAGCTCTACCGCGAGCTCTGGGTCATAGATCGTCAACACAGGATCATTCGTCAAAGTCGAGATGATTCTCTGACGAATGTCTTCGTGTTCAGGTTTCCAATTTAAATCGCCTTTCAACGAGGTTAGTCGATACAAAGGTGCCATTACTCTAGAAAAGTCGCGCACGAATTGTCGGAAATACGAGGCCAGTCCAATAAATTGCCTTAATTGAGTCACAGATTCAGGAGGTGGTAGAGACGTGAGAGCCTCTATTTTTCTCTGGTTTGGTCTGATCTGACCGCACTCTACCTCGAACCCCAAGAACTCTACCTTCGTCTTAAGGAAGGAGCATTTCTTCAGGTTCAAAGAGAAACCAGCTTTTGTGAGAGCTTTCAACACATTTTTAAGTCGCTCTAGGCCTGACTCTACATCGGGAGAGATGATCAAAATGTCATCAACGTATACTATTACGTAATCATGGGCAAGATCCCCTAGTGCGTTCATGATAGCTCGTTGAAATACTGAAATTGCATTCCTTAAACCAAATGGCATTGTCAGAAATTCGTATTGACCCTCGTTTGTTATGAAAGCAGTCCTCTCTATGGACTCCTCACTAACAGGTATCAAATGAAATCCACTTGCGCAGTCTAATTGCGTGAAATAATTAGCACAGTGAAGCCGTGAGATTTGATCGACGATCAAAGGAAGTGGGTAACGGTCAGGGACAGTGTTACTGTTGAGTTCGCGATAATCAATACACATACGGTCAGAACCATCGTGCTTCTTAACAAGTAAAGCTGGGCTCGCAAAGGGGGAGCAGCTAGGTCTGATAATGTTCGCATCTAAAAGTTCCTTTACGCGGTCCCGAGTAACACTACGTTCGTCAGCGGACATCCTATACGGTCGCCGCTGTACCGTGCGATTTTGATCGATCAACCTAATATTAAGCTCGCCTGTATTTACACGAGTCGTGGGCATACCTGTGATAAAAAAATCTGAGAACTGATCTAACGTTTGCAAAAGTCTCGACTTTTCATTACCTACTACGTCCGTCGCAATAGCGGTTAAATCTGGTTTACGCGCGTTATCGGTGATCGAATTCACACAAATAACCTTTGATAAACAAAGCTCATTCGCTGTCATGTTCACTGCAAAACCCCGATTTAAAATCTCTCGACCTATCATGACGTCACTCTGTAGGCAATCATCGGGCAAAACGTGTAACAAAACTTCGAGATGGTGATCATTAATCATTATACGAGACAAAATCTGTTCTGTACTGAATACTCGCACCTGACCAATACCAGTCATAGCAATAACATTATTAAAACGCCTGCCACTAAATTTGGCTGCAAAACTTTCTTTAACTAGCGAGCATTCAGCACCAGAATCATAAATAAAGCGAATCAATGCACCTTCATGTTGTAACGTGCCCGACGGTGGTTGCACGACGCAGACATCAACACGTCGCTCGCCTCGTGACGCGCCAGCGCCGCCGTCGCTCACCCCGCCGCCGCCGCTGCTGCCGCCGCCGCTGGTACACCGGACGGCGATGTGGCCCGGTTTGCCACATTTGTAACACACTAAAGGCCTTGGTGTAAGCTGCTGCATCACTTGAATTCAATCCATGTCATTCCTTCGTATGCAATCTGAGATAACCACGTCGATGCTTCACCTTTGAGCGCCTTGCTGACGGCTAGTACAAGTTGACCGCCACTTGGTGGATTTTCAGAAAAACACAAATCAGCTGTTGCACACCACGATCTTGCGTCCGTATCTTGCTTGTCCGGGTCGAATGTAGGTAAATTATCACGGTAGACCGGTTTCGGTACTTGCAGGGCTTCTATTAGTGCTCGCATGTTCTGGTTTTGTTGTTCGAACATGGCACGCCAAATATCCGCTTCATTGGTCTTCTCGTTTTGCACCAACAATGATCCCACATCTGATGTCGGGTGAAGAGTGTTATTATCATCAGCCGAGTCCATAATTACTTTCTTTAACAGTAGGCGTCTTTGGGTATGTTGGAGCAACGAAACAAAGTAGTTCACTTGATCAAATTATAATGTCTAATGAATTTACAAAATAAATATCACACAACACACACGACACAACTATAGCCACTTATATAGGAACGCGCGATGGTTTCAATATCAACCGCTCTGGGCGACTGCCGCACAAAAAGTGAGAGCGCCGCGCACGATCGGCTAATCGTTGACTCCATCGAACGCCGACAGATGGCGCTTGCGTTCTGTGTTGCCAGTTGATTCCGACATATATATATATATATATATATATATATATATATATATATATATGCTCATACGATCGGTAGCTAATTACGACGACGCTCAGTCACGCAAACTCGTACAAACGCACCCAAGCACATACACACATTGTGTTTTCAATCAATTATACAGATATTATACAGAACAGACTTTATTATTTGAGCAGTAAACACCCCGTTTTCAGGATGAAACTCAATTGTTTATTTACGCGAAAAGCCTTTGTTAGGTTAGGTTATTTTATATTAGTCTAGATCAGGGGTCCCAAACTTGTTTTGTGTACTGCCCACTTTGAGAATGAATTAATTTTTATCGCCCCTATTTTTTCACCTACTTAAAAACCACTAAAACATCAAATTAAATTAACTATTGTAAGCCTTTACACACCGCCCACATTTTTTTCTAGGTCTCTTACCCTTTAGGCCCCCCTTTAGGCGTGTAGCGCCCACAAGCACATCGCCCACTTTGGGAAAGGCTTGTCTAGATTATGATACAATTCTTGAGTGCTGGTATTTACCCTCATCTGTTCGGTGAATATGCACCCACTCGATGCGTCCAGTTCGGCCTCGACCACGTGCGCGGACAGCAGCTGCTCCTCCAACGTGATATCTGTGAGCAATCACAAATGTTTGTAATTGCTGGTCTTGTATATGTATACAAGACCAGCTGCGCCCCGCAGTGTTACCCGCGATTAAAAATTACGTCCATTTTACAGGGATAAAATGTAGCCTATGTGCTATGCCAGACAATAATCTATCTCTGTGCCAAATTTCATACAGATCCGTTCAGCTGTTCTTATTGCAGAAATCATATACTGGAAGTTTTCAATCCCTTTATTGATATCGATTTCAAATGCAAATTGAAATAATCCCGCAGGTCAGTACAGTGGTCGAGTACAGTGGTCAAGTACAGTGGTCGAGTACAGCGGTGTACTCACTCTTCTCCTTGAGCTTCATGAGGTTGATCTGGGTCTGCAGCGCGATGTAGGCGCCGCCGTCGTAGCGCAGGTCGGCGTCCAGCCACACGCCGCGCGCGTCGCACGCCGGCGCCAGCACGCGCTGCACCAGCGGGCACGCGCCCGCCAGCGACAGCTCCGTCACCACCAGCGGGGACATGAACGACGGCAACTGACCACACACACTCAACGTCACTCAGTTCGTACTAGCTCACCCGACGGACGTTGTCCTGGCCAAATCCCATGGAAAAAAGCATGGAATCCTATTCGGGATATTACGAACATTGTGAAAAAAAACCCAATAGGTTAAGCCATTTACAAGTGATAATTTTTATTGATATAGCTAAGGCCTACTATGGGCACTTACAAATTGAATATTTAAATGTATTCCTCAACTACACGACTGGATCGGAACGCGACTGACTGAGGGCTTGACGTTTTTCCAAAACTTTTATCAGACTGCTAGAATGTAATAAATTCTGTGAATTATGTTTGACACATTAAAACTACTTACTCATAAATAAATAATTGTCAGCAGTTGACCTCAGCAGATGGGTAATACAACATTAACGTTCTCAAAAGGGTTTCTACGTGATGGACCCATATCCCCGCGCAAGCCTTCCAAAGGTCCGGCCCGTGTGGAGAAACACATAATCATAACAATATTATCTCGCTCTTTATAAATATCCCACTGTTGCATACGTGCCTCCCAATACGAGGGGGAACAAAACCACTAACATAATAAAAATCTAATATTTTCTGTCCTTTTTTTTATTTGCCTGGGGAAATCCTCATGGATACCCGCAAGCCCCGAGGGAGGCAAGCGGGTTATGCCGGACTTCTACCGATTAAAACCCCACGGTGGTCCTTCTCCCGCCTTCTTGGGGGGGGGGGGGGGGGGGTGTCACGGGAACGCTCTCGCACACATCCGTGACAATATTTTTCTATCCTAACCTAGCATTCCGTCACGCGTTACCTTAAGCGTGTTGAGTTTCCTCTGTATCTTGTTCTGCACGCGCTTGATCATGACGGGGTCTCGCATCACGTCGTATATGATCCGCGCCAGCATCGTGTTCACCCACGTCACCTCCGCCGGCAGCAGCCGACACTCGCACTCGTGCGATGAACTATTGCTCTAACAAGACAGTCAATACGAAATCAAATGATGCAAATTAAAAAGTTATTGGTGGTAATTGATAGAACTAAGCGATACTTGGTGGAAATACATTGCTATCAATTTGAGGAAGGCGACCCACCACTAACACCGTCTTTAACGGGTGTCGGGATTAACTAATATACAATTCTCCGCGAAACGAAGGGAATCTAAAAAGGATTCCACACGTGTTTCGCCTCAAAACGAAGCATCCTCAGGACAGCTGGGCTACGAATGAGATATTGGCGTTGCTCATAGTATTCTAGCTCAACCAAACTTCGCTTTGTCCCACAGCTAAGGAGAAAGTTTCCTCTATGAGTATGTCATCTGGCTATCTCTGGCTAATTCTATTGGAGTGCATCTAGGTCGTCACGCCAACGTTTCCTAGTGCTGGCTCGACGACTCCCATCTTCAGGCATCCATTGCGTGACGACTCGTGCCTATCCCTCCAGGATCATCTGATCAAACTTTGGAGCAGCTAGAATACTATATTCCTTTAAGACTTCTGAAGTGTTTGGTTTTGAAATATGGTCACTATGGGATGGACAAAGTTTTTTTTTGGACAAAAATCCTTTTATAGGAAAAAAAAATATTTCGCTACCGACTATAAAAGCATGAGGTGGTAACCACTTTATGCATATATACGTAATTTATTGAACGTTTAATGAATTTACAATGGCATTACAGAACGTTCTTCAGACGAAAAGTACTTTATGTAAATGGACGAAACCTTTCTATAAATTTGTGTGCAAATGTAGATATATTCTAGTAAACTACTGTACACAAATATCCATATTAGGTACTGAATAATATTAGTCATACGTGTATTAAGTCGCTATGTGAACTAAATAATGAATACTGAAAAGCGACCAACATCTTTCCGCTTCTTTTTGCTCTTAGACCGTTCCCGCGGCGAAGGTTCGATCTGGCACATAACGGCGGCCTCCGCTGTTTGTTTCACTGTCACCTTGTGAGTCTAACGGGGACAAGTCTCTTTGTTTCACGGTAAATTATAAAGAAAAAAATACAAATTAAGCTCTGATAAGTAAGTGACGTAACCGTTGGCCGTTGGGGCAGAAGGGTTCTAGAATGGCGACCACGAGAGCTGGGCCCCAAGTCTGCTAACAAAATCGATTCATAATCGAACAGCAACCGCAGTAACTATGCGGTGCTGTTCTGTATTAGCAGACCTGGGGCCCTGGAAGACGTAGTGTGGGACGGCCTCTACAAGGTGGACCGACTATATAACACTGAAACTGGTGGATGCGAGTTGCTGGGAACCGTGGTGTATGGAAGTTGGAGGGGTGGGGGGGGGGGGGGGGGCTATACCCAGCGGTGGACGTCTTGCGGCAGATGGATGGGAATCATGAGTAGGAAAAACAGTTTAATAACAACAGTAAGTAAAAAATAATTAACAACTGCTCACCTGTATGATTTTCAGCAGAAACGGCCAGAAGTTCTTCTCGCTCAAGTCCATTTCGGGCGACAGCGGTTGCGACAGAGACGTGATCGTCACTCCGCCGCCATTGTCCGATACCGAGTCTAGCGTTTTACTCTGCGAACAATTCGCGAAATGGCTAAGCTCATGAATTGACAGTAAATATTTCACGACAAACTAATGGTGGTGTGGTGACCCTGCATTCTGTACCGAGGGTCCCGAGTGCGTACTTTGGCAGGAGTCACACTTTGTGTGATGACATCGAATTGTTCAACTTCTAAACTCTTGATGATACTTGGCATCGGTTACTGACGACCGTCTTTATCGTTCATCGATACTCTGATGTCATAAGAATTCAAATTTAGTTTGTACATGAACCTCCTTTCATTCGGTGTTCTGAGACAATTTAGCGTCAAATTAAATCCTATTATATTTGAGACCACTGAACACATGTAACATTTTATTATTGATAAAGTATTTTTCTGTATTATTTCCTAGTATTTCTGTATTGTTTATGTCATGTCGAATAACTATTTCTTTTCTTTTTCTTTCTAATCTATGACTTGCCAAAGAAAATAAATCTACCAATAGTGTTGTACCTTAGCAAAAGAGACGATGTCTTTCTCGGACATCTTGTAGATAGCCAACTCGATGCCGTCCTTGCCCTCTGCGGCGGGGTCGCTGTTGGTCTTGTCGTCCGCGGCCGACGAGTCCGGCGACGCGGCGTTCGCTTCCGATATCGCGATCGTCAGACGACGAAACCTGGACGAAAACTAGGCTACATTTTGTTATGTAACTCTGTTTCAATGACTACGTATATTTCTATCGACTAATTTATCAATAGAAATACAAGAAATTATTGAAACCGGCTTGCAACAGTATTGTAATTTGTTTGCAAACCTGTTTCAATCAATTTCGTATTTATATCTACAAATTAGTAGATAGATATACACAAAATTATTGCAACAGAGTTAATAGGCCTGATGAACAATTTTGTTTTGCAAGGATATAAACAGTCTTAGGGGTCATGATGGGTGGGCGGTGGTAGGTTTCTTTTCAGGTCATCTGCATCAATATTATTATCTATAGGAAAAAGGGTTAAAGGAGGACCCTGAATTTATTAACAAGGTGTCGAACAATTTTGGACAACGAACCATTTTTTTCTCTCCTTCATGGGAGAAGTGCAAGAATGCGTAAATGACCTTTGTACATGGATTTCGACAATTTTTAGGCCGTCAAATATACTACACTACGCACCCATTGAAATAAGCGCGTGCGTTCATTAAAGTCTGACCGTAAAATAGATAATCTACGAAATAAGCATTTATTTTCAAAGAGTTTGCGTGAAATGACAAGTCCCTGGCTCACGCTTGGAGGTGTGTGCCGGCGGCATCGATATTTATTTCTTAGGCAGCGTGACACTAGGCGCACTAGGCACGGTATACATGTGCAAGTACTTGACAATCAAAGCAAAATAAAAAAAAAAATTTAGTTTCTTTTGCAGTCTCGAATTTTAGTTATGTGTAATGTGCTTAGAGGCATTGCTACAGGGTTGTGTTACCACTCGTGTTTGTCTCGTCCAGTGCGCGCGAACAGGTACAAGAAGGAGTGTTTGTCTATGGAATGCTTCACGTGGACGCTCCACTCGCCTTCCACCGCGCCATCGGCGTTTTGTTCCAAATCCTTTTAACCAGAGACAAATGTTATCATCATCAGCACTACATTAATATGATATAATGATTTCAAATGCACTAAATTAGTGCAGGTCCAAGACTTAGTATACCCTTTATGAACCACCCAGTAAAGGTAGTATAGGATATGTTATTTATGATTCTTATTTTTTATATCGTGTTATATTCAATGTGGGCACTGGTTTTGAAATATTGACAGTGTGTGCTGGTTCTTATGAGTAACGTGAGCGAATGATCAATTCGCACGCGCAGGTCTTACTAGCATTTTATGGACTCAGTTGTAGTGCTTGCTTGTATCAGCTTCGGGATACTTTTAAAAGGTAAATGTCATCACAATACCAGAATAAGAATTAAAAAAAAAATCGCTGTTATTTTGTCCTAAAGCCGCGACTCCTGCACGATTAGTCCTATACACTGCACACGTTTATTTTGCCCCTCCCCACATTACGCATGCGGGGGGAAATGTATATGTCCTTTGAAATAAAACTAATTTTACGAATTTTATCGCATTTTTATTATGTTTTTTACGTTCCCGACGTTCCGGCTGCTTTACAGCAACCATGGTCGCGATAAAATTCGTAAAATTAGTTTTATTTCAATGTGTAGTATTCGCGTAAATATAAGAAATCCATGTATGCCTATTGTTGAATGTTTTGAAAATATTTAAGCAGGATAATGAATGGGTACACAGAAAAATTATTCACAGATACATCCACCAGTGTAAGTCACCACCACCGCGACGATCACAATTTCGTTGAACAATTGGTAAACTACTTCTTACTTTGCCGCCTCTGCAACGTACCGCTTCCTCCAAGAAGTCTTTGATCCTCAACAGTTCCGTGTCGTCTATCTCCTCGTCGATGTTGACGGCGGACTTGGATGTGAGGTCGAGGTCGCTCTCGTTGTACTCGTCCAGTGACTTCTCAGTTTGCACATGACTTTGACTCTGTGTCTCGATCGGTTCTGTGCATGTGGACACGCTGTCTGTCTTCTTATCTGTCAGCCAATAAAGCACAGAATGCTGTAATTTATAATATTAAACGGCGGTAACTTGGCAGTACCTGTAAATTTAATATATTGATGGGGACATTATATTTTAGTATAGTATTTTGGCATCCTCTATCCGAGGCGACCTGCAAAGTCGTTTGGGCCAGTTTCGGGCAGATACTCTTAATATAATTTCAATAGTTAAATTATTATTAATTACCTCTGTGCATTTTTCTAACAAGTCTGTGTCTAAGACCTTCTTTTCCAGTTTCTCCATCGGAATGTGAAATACTAAAAAAAGGAAAAAGGGGTTTTTCAGTTTTCATTAAATCGAAGCATTTTAAATTCATTCACCCAAACTCTGTTGGTAAGACCAAGTATGAGGCCGTAACGTAAGCTATGTCTAATGGAAGTTAGTGAGCTTAGTTGCCATACAAGAAAATATTTATGGTATGTCAACTAAGTACAAATCTGAATCTACTTTTTTAAAATCATTGTATATAACTGTGATGGCTACATTTTGGTTCAGGGTTTATACAAAATTGCCTCTATGTAACTTTAGTTTAGTCGTATTTTATAAAGTTAATACCTCTTCTCCCGTCTCCTCCACACAAACTTCTTCTTCTTCTCCGGGCTCGCGTTAGTCTCTGTCTCCATCTCGTGCTGCAACTGTTCCTTCTTCTTCTCCGACGGACTCTCGGAGAATCTCCTCTCGCCCGCCACGTTTTCCTTTTCTAGCACTTGAATCTTCTCTTTCTCGCTTAAGACTATGCATATGGGATATTTTTTGCTCCATTGTCTAAAAGAATTATACTTACACCATGAGATAAATGAATTTAAGTGCATTCCTTGGAGACTCAAGACTTGCCAGCAAGCTATATAACGAAGTATTATATGACTAACTTGCCTGCTGTGTAAGGTCAGCAGGCAAGTATTAGCATTCTGCGCTCCTTAAAGCAAGTTGTCGACGAAGGCCAAAAAGATGCTTAAATTGGACTGGGCTGGCCATATCTTCCGCATACTTAACCTAATAGGCGAAAACCTGCTAATATGTAGTTCAAAAGAACATAGTTCACCCCTCAGGCCTAGGCCGTGTCGAAGGAACAAATTGAACACGATTACGAAGGTCCTGGTCTTCTATAGGCCACAACAGAAAGGAGTGATAGGTCTGTGCCCGTCAAAGAGACCAAACAGGCCAAAAATAAAATGAAAGAGCATTTTATAACTCCGATAACAATATTTTAGAGGACGCAAATAATCGTTATTGTTACATGATGTAATAATAGTTATAACATATTCAGAGTAAGATAAAAAACGTCCGTACGGAAACGTTACTACATTATTACATTTTATTTTTGGAAGCTGTTAAATTTAGACAGCATTATTATCCTTTATGTCTGTATACATATTATATATATGATATATATATATATATACGAACATTCATATATTTTTTTAAATACTTTTGCGCAGAAGAATAGAGTAAGCATTGCATTGAAAGCCCTTAAAATCCTCTACAGTCCGCCTACTTCAATCGGTCATTGACCCAATTGTTCACGGTCGGCTGCACCGGCGCGTGCGCATCGTTTTTAGTAAGTGGATTACAATGCATCTTATCACTCGCTTTGTTAGTGACCTTTATTATAAGCGTACGATTCATGTACGCGCCACATAAAACGAGTGTTCGTTATACAGAGAGAAATTCCAAAGTGGGCGTGCATGGCCAATTCCGAAACTATATGAAATAGAGAAAAATGATAAAAGCGAGATTAAAAATTTTTTTTTTTTATTTTTGTCTGTCTGTCCGTCTGTCTGTCTGTTTATTCCGGGTAATCTCTGAAATGGCAGGACCGATTTTGACGGGACTTTCACTGGCAGATAGCTGATGTAACAAGGAGTAACTTAGGCTACTTTTATTTTAGAAAAAAAACATAGGATCTCACGAAAAAATTAAAACCAATGTTGCAGCGTTGCGCCTGATTAAGTTTGATAGCAACAACCTGAAATGCGTCCCAACGGTTGTGTCTTTGTTAAATACCACGCGAACGAAGTCGCGGGTAACAGCTAGTTATGAATATTTATGAAAAAGGAACATGACGTCATACTATACTTTCTCTTCAACATTTATTTATACGCAAAGGCCTATTCATTCATTCATATATATATTTATATTTACCTCCGTTTCACCAATCCTTTAGGCAGTAATATAATGCGCGCTCCATTCAAATTGTACAGTCTGTGTTGGTAAAATGAAATGTTTTCTATTTTCTCGTCCCACAGCGCTCGCTTTGATATTTTCGTTGATGTGTACGATATCCTTAAATTACAACCTACGAAGAAAAAGGGGTATTCAAAACAATGTATCGGTTAATGACATGTGCCGATAAGGAGAACACAACAATTAGTGACGGATTACAAGATAAGATTACGATCGCGTTATCAAACAGACAGGTTTGTTAGTTACGCTGTAAGTAGCTAATAGTAGTGGATTTTGATAAGGATAAGTAGTGCAAAAACATAAGGGACGGGAGATCTTTCTGTGTTCCGCGTTTGTTGTAGCGGTTACATAGCGCCCGCGCAAACTGCAACCGGCACGTTTAAAAGAACGCGGAACATAGAACGCAATGCTCTCCGTCTGTTAGGGCAGTATTCAATTAAGACTGATACCGAAAGTTTTTTCGTCTCGTCTGAAGCGCTCGTAAACGGGCTGGGTTCCTGTCAATTTCTAGTTGCTACAGCGGTATAGCTGTCCGAAAACTGGACTTATCAATAATATTGGAGCAAGAGAGTATTACTGGGCTATAGTGCCGAGCATGATCTCTAGCATGGTGCAATTTTATAGCATCTTTACTGCCCTTTTGGTATATTTAAGTGGACGTAAACCAAGACTAAGGAATAAAGATTCAACAACTCACCTTCGAGTTTCATAAATGCAGTCGTCGTTTTATTAATGTGATACGTGTTTGGATCGTAATCAGGGAACCTGTAGTGGTTAATCCAACCCTGGAAATAATTTAACGTGGACTATTATATCAGTAGAAGCAAATAAACTGCTTGTTTCTGTATGCCACACGCTGACCCGGCGAACTTCGTACCGCCTCAGAATCAAATGTATGAGAAAATGAATTATCTTTATTATTTTTCTCATATTGTAATAGTTATTCTTTTACTCGGGGCAGAGACAAATTCATAAAATTATGATCATAAAAATCGGCCCACCCGTTATTGAGTTATAACTGGTGTAACTAACACGACTTTGTGTTTGTATATATATATATATATAGAAGATAAATAGATTAAAGCTTTAATAATAAATGTTTATTAATGACTAAAAACCTGTTTCAAGATAATATCTACTGAATCAGAATCAAATTGAAACTAGATCTGTTAACAGACGCTCGTTAAAACTTTCGCATTTAAAAATCGAATAGATTATTACTAACTTTGGCTACGTGTCTATGTTACTAAGGGGGCGTACGAATAAAGCTTATCACTTGTAGTTTGACTTACAAGAATAAAATAATAGGTACTTCTTACTACAAACAACAATATAGTTTGATAAAGTACTGTACTGATTAAGCCTACACAAATAGGTATTTGCATTGAAACAATTCGTGTTATCAAAACAATTTAGATAGGTACTACGTAGTACGTACAGGTGTATTTATGAAACGAGATTTAAAAAAAACGGAAATTGGAATGTCCAAATGTATATTAGCCCCAAAACTTAAAGCTTTCGTCAATTTATTAATTTAAGCATTATTCAGAAGACAAGTGTTTTTTTAATGCCATTGTAATTTGATAACCAATCCTACAAATACATATAAACAGAAGGTTCAATCGAAGGTCAGCAAACATTTACTTACCTCATATTTCTTCATAGGTTTGTGTTCTTTGACAGACGGTATGGTGTACGAAGCGGGGAGGGCCGAGCTCCGTTTCACAGTAAAGAAGCTGCCGTTCATCGGTTCACTGTCACTGAAATAATTATCCAACAACCAATGTTTCACGTTGCTCGCGAAATAGAACGCCCAAAGGCCCAACAGGAACCCATTCCATATATTCGAATTAGGAAACAGAATATAATTAAGGAGAACAAGGAATGTTAGGAAGTAGAATGAAAAGTTGAAGAAGTGTTTCTTGGGCTTGTCGTCCTTTGGTGGTTTTTCCAAGTTGGTTTTACTAGGTGGGAGGCCGAAGTTGGCGGGTGTCGGCGATGTTGGTATGGGATTCGTTTCTGAAGGTATTTTTTCGTTTTGGCATTGCGTGTTTATGTCGCTGATGTCACCGAAGCCGTCCAGCGTGTCTTCTAGCGCTTCAATACCGGATTCAACTTCCATATTGTTGCCTTCGTTCATAAATTGTTTCGTCAATTCTATGGATTCGCTAAAAATTGCTAGAACAAACTTTTATGATTACAATTTGCAATACTAAAAAATAATTTTATGCGACCCCGCGTATATAATCATTCTGGTCTCAATTTTACATAGGCATGGCGAGGCATATCTGCCGCCTACTATAAGTCGCAATCAAGCTAGGCACGCACCTACATTATGATTGATGGGACTTGAGATTGTAAACTTTAAATTCAAAGCAATAAAGTACAATTTACGAGACAATACATATAAATTGTCGCTTACCAAAATTCTTATGTGTGTCGTCACTAGACTCCGAATTGTTCTTGTTATCGACAGGAAGTCCCGACTCTCGTTCCGTGGCCTTTGCGGTTAGGGGTTGCGTCATCTCAGATAAGTTCTGCATACTGCTTTCGAGTGAGGATACCTGCGCAATGTATTTTTTTATTTATTCAATTATTTAAATAATTATAACTCCAAACAATAATATTAACTGTAGATATGGGCTCATATGAAGCAACACTTGTATTATGGGAACCTTACACAGGATAAGGGGAGATTCCAACACAAATTACAAAAACAATATTTCCGGTATTATTAGCACAAGCGGGAATCGAACCCACTATCGCCTGGTACGTCCAAACCACTACTATATTATCGTCAAAATAAAGTATTTGCATACAGATTAAGTGCTAAAAATAATTAGCACTTAATCTTATCCTAATTAGGCATCCTTTCAAGTTCAGTTATTGTTAGTCTCTGGACTAAAGTACCTAGCTAACTTTTTAAAAACAATAATACGTTAATAGTTATCTTTTCAAATTAGTAGGTTAAACCAATGAAGTAACAGTTTAACAGCATCCATTAATCTTCAATTAAATGACGCGATGAATGGGTACGACTGGTGACGTCAATATTTCACAACAATAACAGATAATGTTTATGAGACATAGCTTTGCATCTGTAGATAGTTATTGGTATGCTTGAACAAAACACAATTGAACTAGAATTACCTACAATCGGTATATACCCTCAGAAACATTTCCACAGTTGAAACGTAATTCACAATAGCATACAATAATCACATTAGCCTCTATAGCATTAGCAAGCATAAACCAACTTTATTTTTAGTTGCATAGAAGGCATTTTTTTATTGCTAGATTTATGGGTTGGGTGGGTCAATGATTACACAAAAACCGTAACAAGACATAAATATGGTAATTAGTTCAACAGTATTATTGTATGTAGGTAGATAAATGTATTTAACGTGCATTTAAATTATAAAATAAATATAAATTTAAATACCACAAGATTACAACATTCTTTGACAAATCAAATCAGCTGATATATTACGATATATAGGCACTCAAGGTCTGTAAGGTGTAAACGAATTAGCTTAAGCCTCTGTCAATATACATAACTGGCTGTTATGCAGATTAAAATAAATAAAATGTCCAAGGTCTAATGTAAGCAAGCCAGTAAGGGATATATCCTTATAATATAGTATGATTATGTAGTGAAAAAAATTAAACTGAAGTATAATATATATAGACACCAATGCCAATGCTTTGTTTACAAATATAGACTAAACCACAAGATCATCATTTAAAAAAATCGGTATCAGGTAATATCGTAACTGCCAAAAAACATAGAAATTGTGTCAATGGGTTTGAAAAAAAAAATGGATTATTTTATTTCAATGGTGGTATTGATAAAAAAATTAAAAAATGTCTTTGGTTGGTTTAAGAGAGTTCAGAATACCATTTTAAATTTCTTATTTGCCTCATCAAAATACATCTTATACATACAATCATAAGAATCATAGTGTATGAGAAGACGGCATTTTTTTGTGCCATGTAACCATACTTTAGTTTAGTTTGTGTATCAAGCAACAGAATGATTACTAAATGCATTAATTTGTGTTCTGGCATCATTCCAACAAACATTTACTACTTACACAGCCCGGATCGGGATCAGGATCCATAGTTGTGTGCTATAGTAATATTATGAACACAATTATCTGTCAGCCAGTGTACCCTGACTTTAAAACAAAATGGAATGTAGTTATTGTAATAATGATATCATTTATGTCAGATAAATTCTAAAGGTCTTTGCCCACTAGACCACATTTTTTTCTTTTAATCCTAACATTTTATGAACCCTAAATATACACAAAAAAAATGTTGGCATGTCAAGGTTCAGTTACATTTGGCATCACAGTTAGCATGGTACGGTGTGGTGGGCAAAGATTTGTAATTGGATTATACTAAACCAGTTGCTAGGTATATTTTTTTTTATCAAAACTGGATTAAGTAGTATAAACTTCCTCCTGTTGGTGTAAGCTTATACTAATTTATTTACTACAATATTTGTCCTATAATAAAAAAAAACTAGTGGCTGTTTTTTTTTACTCAGATATTATATAGTCTAAAGGTGGTGTTATAAATTTAACTTTCTTAGAATAATAGTTGAGACTGATTCACTGACTCACTTGATTATCTGTGTCACCCAGACTTTGCTGATCGGAGTCTTTCATAGCTGAGTTTTCCTCGGAGTCTGACATTGAATTTTCTCTCGGTACTGACTTTTCTTTTTCCTTTGTTTCTATTATAATTAAAGAAAATAATTAAATATTTATAACATTGTAATGTTTAGCATTTGTAAGAATTATCTTTGGTATTAATATATTTTTGTAGGTTTTAATTGACATACCATCTACAGATCTCGTTTTCATATCTTCAACAGCCTGTGCTATTTTGTACTTGAAGTCATGGAAAATCTTCCATGTCTCATTGCTGCCCTCCTTCACCTCAGGAGTCACTTCTGGTGTGCTCCTCTTACCTAAGCGGTTCAAATACTCTTTCATAGGAGATGAAGTTACTTCCTTAGGCAAAGGTGTACTTCGTGACTCTTCCACTGGTTTAGGCTCCACAGGTTTCACATCTTCAGGTTTATCTACGAGTTTCTCAGAACGAATAGATTTAAAATACTTGTCTATGATTGATGGTGTCCGATCTCCTTTCTTAGGACTGGCATTCTCACTAGGTGCAGAAGGAGGCGGGTCACATTGTGGAGTAGGGGGATCATCCTCACAACCTTGATACAATTCCTCTAATTCTTCATTATTAGCATTATATCTGAAGGAGAGTGTTGTGTTTGGTGATTTACCTGTAAAAAAAACACACACTACACCATGGTATTTGCAATACACAACAATAATAACTTTCAAATAACCCATTTTTTGACTCAGAATAATATCTATAAATAGTTGGCACTAAAACAACGCAAAAAGTCTACAACTACTTCGAAATAATGAACCGAGCGGCAATGTGGAGTGGCTGTGAATTCGTGACTTGTTTGTTATCGTCTTTGTTGTCAAAGATACAATAAGCAACACGAAAGTTGTAACTAGTCCTAGCTGAAAAATAAGCGGTCCCCGCCCGGAATATATGTTTATTTAAATGAACTGGTTTCTGCGAACGTTTCTGCTACTTTAAACCATATGTTTAGATAGTTTTGAAATAAATGTTGGCATAAAATTAATTCTATACATACCTACTCCAGAGATCTCCATTTTATAAAATTAAAATAAAACTTTATTTATCCGTAGAATACCATAACATGTGTCAGTGAATTCCTATGCAAATAATGTTTGGACAGGATTCTCTTTTGTGTTTGACAGAAAAATCGTAACAAGATAAAAATTACGATTTGATAATTTTTTTGGCGTTTGTTTTGTCCACAGATTAGATTCTGGGTTTGTCATTTGAAGAACAAAAGTCAGTTGTCATACCGGACCATAGATTTTTTTTCCCTTAGAACCATAGAGTAGTACCTTCTTCTTCTTTAACGAAATGAGATGCGATGAAATAAAATGGATATGAATATGGCCTCACCTACAACTTAGCGGATATTTTGCACAATGTCAAGTAATTAATAGCAATAACACAATCTTCTTAATAAATACACATTATAAATAAAATAATGGATGTGACATGATGATATGAAAATATGAAATGTGATGAAATAAAATGAATATGGAAATGCCAAATGCTTATAATCAGCTTGTGACTACTCTTAGAAAAAAATAAAAAACTAAAGAATTTACAAGATTTGGATTGTCATAAATGATTTTACACGAATGAAATTGATTGTTATATTATTACATTTATGAAAACAAACTACGTAAGACGAGGCGGTTTGGTCATAATGACTTTAGCCTGCTCGAAGGAGCGAAATTAACAAAAAAAATTGCGCTGTCAATATTTTTGCGTCGCGTCTGTCACACACATCTGTCATTATTCATTCCTGATATAAATAATACGCGTCGGTTCTTTGGTACTGCTGTTTTGGTTTATTGCGTTTATTTTATTACATGAAAAATAATGGATATTACGTACAAGTATAAGTACGAAGTGAATTAACAGTATACGCGTCAAATATGAAGTTCTTATTTGTGTTATTGTTCTTGTTTGGGTCGTACGGCCTCGGCTCAGTTGCGGACAAAGACAGAAAGGTGAGCAATGTGAGATTTGCACCTATTGCAATACATTGATTATCCGACGCTGACCAACATAAATATTAGGAGAATTTGTTAAGTTTATATTTGCATTATTGTTGTTCTAGGAGAGTACGGAGTTGTCACGGGCTTTTGATGACCGGCCGCTGCTATTTGCCACGTTAGGGGGCGGCATGGTCGCAGTTGAGCCTTTGGCGGGCAACATTATTTGGAAGCTGAAAGATGGTAGGTAAATAATGAGTATGTAAGTCCTTGACCAACTCTGTCAATAAAAAAAACTTTCTGTATCTAGGAATGTGATACCATTTTATAAAATACTTGCTGTCTTGATGAACTATGTACCGCCTTAGAATCAAAATATATATGAGATAATAAATTATCTTTATTATTATTTTTTCCCATATCTTTTTTTAGTTATTCTGCTATTTGTGGTAGAGACTAATTAAAAAAAAACTAAGATCATAAAAAATGGCCCACCCATTCTTGAGTTATAAATGGTGTAACTAACTCTACTTTGTATCATATTCAGGTGTTTTCAAGTATGCATGGATGATCAAATCTGAAACTATAGGGAATATTGAAAAATATTTAAAGGACTCTTCAGACCGATATTCATTTAAACTTAAACTGCATCAATAGATTTTTGAAAAATAATAATTCACTAGCCAGCATTTGAACATGTTTATTTTGAAAAAAAAAACAAACTTATTGCACCAACCAATAATGTTGCTAATAAGGATCAAGCTCTGGGTAGTTGTATATCCAAGTATATTCATACTGAAATCATGCAAAAAAACTGCTGATTGGATAGATACATAGGACACAGCATATTCTGGTGCCCCAGTAGTGTCAATGTATATCTTAGTGTTATTTTAGACTGTAGTTGGCTGCACTATTCATATATTTTATCCTTGTTTAAGTCTTGGGTAAAAAGTTATTATAATGTGATCTATTTTTATTTTAAAAAATAACTTGTTTATTTAATTATTTTCGAATTAATATTGCCATACTAAAATTGGTAATTGCCAAATACTTCACACAAAATACAATACATAATATTTTGACCAAAAAAACTATAAGTTCATAATCTCCATTGAACTAATACCTAGCCTTCAATTGTTAAACTTCACATAATCAGATAAAAGGATATAGATATGAATTGAACAAAATAACTATGTCACATTGGAAGTTCCGAATTTATGTGATCCATTATTATTAATTAATTTTACATCCTTCGATTGATATGAAATTTAATTTTATTGACACCAAAATATAGATTTGACAGAGTTGGATTAAACAGATATGACATAAACTACAGACAATTGATACCTATATTTGTTGATATGACTATCTTATCAGTATCTCTTGATATTCTTCTTATAGGTACCAAAGTACTTAAAAACGAATTAAATTGATTATACCCTAAATTAAGGGACCTAACATGTCTTAAGAACCTTCATAAGGTATACACATGTGGTTATATGGATTTTTCCATATGTATTAATTTTATACTGGACAAGCGTTTTATTAATTAATGTCACACCTGGGCAAAGATATCCTTACATTAAAACTAAATACTAGCTAATTAACATTACAATTAATATTACAGTAATGAAACTTTATCTATAATGTGTATGTAAATGCTTCGCTAAACACAGCTGCGAGATTGATACGGTGCCCAAAGAATGGATTGACGAAGAAAAAAATAATTGAGGTCAATAATTCTGACTTTAATAAAATAATAAAAAATAGGGGGGGGGGGGCACGGGCAGGTCAACGATTCGTTAGGTGGACTGTTTCCGTCCAATCGTAGCCAAAAATACACGCATTAACGAAAGCGTGCGAAATATGCCGACTTTCGGCCGAAACATTCGGCTCAGTCCTATGTCGGCATAATCCATCGTCGGTCTACCCCTAGTGAAAATAATAATCAGTGGTAAATCTTTCCTGTCATGTAAACCTAATATTATATAATGGAATCATAGTTTCATTCCGTGGGTCTCTCTACTATCCCGTTTAGCGGAGTGGGCCATGAAGATACGTGGTTTACATAAATCTTGGTGATTACCTAATTCAATACGTAGATAAAAAAATGGAATTTACTTTATTATTAGGTTGTTGATAAGAACTTGTATCGCCATGTGTGAGCCAGACACCCGTACTCGTCGCATCGCATTACAGCTATTATCAACGCACATAAAGTGAAATGTATTATCTCACTAGTGGAAAGATAATCCCGTCGAACTATCTATAGTTAAAAATTAAAAATATAACTTTGTTTTTTTTTTCGATGTTATTCAAGAGATACCTATAACCTGCGGTGACCTTTTCGTGAGTTGTTAATGTTATTCGTGTTTTTGGGTGCCATTTTCTATGATTTATATTAAAGGTCAAATTAGTTCAATGTTTTTTATGTTTGAACTTACGCGTAGGAAACAGTGATAGGTAAGTTGTTCGATGGCCAGCAACAAGATGGGTGGACAATGTATGGAAATAATCGCGACACAGATCTACATGAGATCAGCATTAGATAAAGGTGGTTGAGCGCTGAATAATAGAAACATACTTTTTTTATAATTACATACCATAATTCGCCAACACGCATTGGGCCAAATTAGTGGACTAGGGCCGCAACTCCCCTCGCATTGAGGCTCGCCCTCTATTACATTGGGTTGGGACCAGATACCAAAAGGAAATGTAGGCGCACTGCAGTGTACTTCTTCACCTGTGAGGGTCTCGGGCGTATTTGTGATTACATTATTTTATCTTTCTAGAACCTGCAGTGAAAGTCCCCAACCAGCATACGGACTTCATGCACCAGTTTCTACCGGACCCGCGCCATGGGTTCCTCTACACATATGGCCCAAGGGGCGGCCAGCAGATGCTTAAAAAGCTCCCCTTCACCATACCTGAACTGGTGGCTAATGCCCCTTGTCGGTCTACTGACGGTATACTGTACACTGGGAAGAAGAGTGACACGTGGTTCATGATAGATCCTTTGACAGGGTCTAGGGAACATGTTTCAGGTAAACCATAAATCATAATAGTCGTCTGTCACAAAGTGATTTTAAATAAAACAAAAACTTAATTACTAATTTAGAACTTTCGGCATAAACATCAATGATACGCCACTGAGCTTGGTTCAGGGGAGCGTGATGGAATTGAACGAAACCTCGTTTGAACGTGTTACATTTTTTTACTGACTCCTAATGTTTGCTTGTCTTTGTCTTCCCGTTTTCCCGAATACAATGTCGAGTTCTTTAATTAATAATCTCCGTTTCATTTAAGTACAGATATGTAGCTAATTACTCGCATTCAAGCAGAAAGTCTAATGCCTCTTACACCTTATATAGATTGCGTTATCCGCGCGTTGGGTAGCGGTATTGTAAGTCACGGGAATAAGGAAGGAAGTAAACGAAGATAAAGTGTCCATAGAGTTGCATTTACACCGTACGCCTTCCTCCTTGCTCCATTACGCCCTGTCACACACATTTATGGGGTCAAGTCACCTTCGTCCGTAGGAGAATTAAGTACCCTCGAGATACCCTACACGTGACCCTGGGTGGTGCCAACTAGGTGACAACTCTACTGGTGGTAGGCTTCGGCATTGGTTAGTCACCACCCACTGAACAAAGCCATGTCGCCAAGCGGCCTAGCCGTGTTCCGGCGCATGATGTTCGGTGTTGCCATTCATGGATGGCGGGTCAGATCAGTTGCGCTGCATGTGCCTAGTGAATGTAGCGTCTCGATCTACTGCCGCCTTCCTACCTAGGCAAGTATGCTCCATCGTAGATCTCATCGTCACTTACCATCAGGTGAGATCGAGATCAAATACTTGCCTATAAATGTTTAAAAAAAAAAAGCGCGAAACTTCGTTCGCGTAGCAGTGATTCGCGATTGTTGTATTTTTCATTTACACCTAGTCTGTAGCATAGGTACTCATTTATCGTCGTATAACGCTAAAAAATATCAACATTATCGAGTTATGCCTATGGGTACTCCAATGAATGTAATTTCGCGCCTGCTTATCGATCTTCGTGAATCGCTACTATGCGATGCATATGTGTTACCTTGTGCCAGTTTTGCGGTGTAGTTATGTTATTATTTCTGTTACTACTGTTTAGTTTGATGCGCAATGACAGTTATTTTTTGCTTTCTTCTGTTGTTTCGTCGGCCAAACAGGTGTTCCTGGTTCACTTGAAAATATAAAGAAATATATATCGCCAGACGAACACACCAACTATACGGTCCCACACTAAGCAACGCTTGTATTATGAGTACAGTACAATGGACTGGGGCGATCCCAGTATATATTACTTATATAGATATTAAACATCCATGACTTTGGTACAAACATTTGTGCTCAACACAGAAACATTGTGTCTATCAGGATTCGAACCCTCGGCACAGAAAGCAGGGTCACTACCAACTGCGCTAATCAGGCCGTCAAACTAAACAGATTTACCTCAGGATAAAAATATTATTCTAATTAAAAGTGCTATGCAGACTTTAATATAAAATATTTCGCCTGTGCAGAAGCATTTTTCCCCAAATGTATAGATCTAATCTTCCTCTTGTTATTTAAAGTAGTAGCCTTGTCGTAGTAGCTGATCAAGCCAATGTTTCATCAGTTATACCTATTGGAGAAGTTACCCCCTTGCTGTCTGCCTGCACCGATTTAATCAGCTAACAACAATAATATTTGCATTGTAAATATTTTTTTAGAAGAAGTTCTATGAATGCCATTGTATACAGACGAAATTATTCTATAAATATGGGGGTAAGACTTTAAAGTCAGTCATGAATATTTCCCATATAATTAAAATAACTATAATTTTGTGCAAACTCGGGCCTGGTTGTTATCAGAGCCCATTGCATATAAGTAATTTTTATTTTCCTGTTTGACTTTAGGTTTCGACAAATCAAAGATTTTCAAGAACTCTGACGATCACACGTGTGTACCTGACAAGAAGAGAGGAATTTTCGTCGCGCGCACTGAATACAACATTCTGATGCACGATTCCAAGAACGTCAATCACAAGTGGAACGTCACATTCTTCGACTACACGTCGCACGCGATGGGCAAAGAGATGTTGAACGATTACGGTATGAATAACAACATTGTATCAAACCTTACAATACTTACCGTCGTCGATTTTATAGTTCCCTACGTGTTGAGGTTTTGCGAGGTAGCTCTATTTCTCGCAGTGATTTTAATGTGATAATTAATAATGATTTCTAATGTAACCACAAACCATGGTGTGTCCTACGATTGCACCGAAAAAATTTGGTTATGTCTCACGTTGGTTTACAACTGGACTTAACCTGTGACAATCGTATACCACTACAATAATAAAGATACTCCCTTCGATCCATCCATCCCTCCAACTGCCGAATTATATCCCTACCTATATAAAGATAGATAGATAGATAACGGCGACGCGTGTGACATCATCGGTCGACGCACCTAGTGGGATGACCCCCCCATCCCATACTAAGTCTTTCGTCTCACGGTCACCATTCCAGAACCTTTCTGCCCCAACAACCATTCTCAGGGCTATATCGGTAATTCATCGACGAATTTCCTTATTTGTGATTCTATCCTGTAGCGAAACCCCTACCATTCGACCTTTTTTATGCCTGCCTTCGAGCTTTTTTATGCCTGCTTTATTACTTACTATTATTATATTCAGGCATCATCCACTTCACATCAACATCAAACGGTAGGGTGATGTCCTTCGACCGTAAAACGGGTGATTTGGTGTGGTCGCATAATTTCGAGACGCCAGTCGTCGCCGCATACCTACTTGACAGGGAGGGCCTGATCTCAGTGCCCTTCAACTCAATTGGAGATGATACCCTGGACCATATCATGGAGGACGCCACGACATTGACCAATGGGCAAGGGATTAAGAATTCTAATATTGAATTGTAGTGAGTACCTATCTATTACTTCTTGTTAAGACGATTTTTGTGTACTGGCAATGTGAGGCTGTTAGGTTACCAACTAAGCTATTTTTTTGCTATTGGGCTAGGAGTGCGCTTAATTGAATAGTGTAATGTTTGGGGCAGACATACTCATTGAGCCTTGTGCTATTGGCCACTCTGCAGCTTTGTTTGGTGGTTATAAAAAAATATGACAAATAGCGTACAAATATTTGGTTTATTATTGCAAACATCCTACTTAAGTACTAGCATTTGTTACTATTGGAAATTACAATTTCTATTCCATGCCATTATTCCGAAGGTTCTAACCCTCGCACATTTCGATAGTGCTTAGTGTCATGTGATAAGGGTCATTTTATTTCCAGCCCAACGTTATACGTTGGTGAGCACAACCACGGTCTCTACGCTCTGTCATCACTAGTCGACAAAAACACTATAACAATATCGACGGGGCACGCACAACCCTTACTCCTAGAGGGGCCTTCCACAGACGAAGCTAAATCCGAGAGCCAGCAATACGAGCCGTTCAAAAACGTACACTACAAACTGAATGACTTAAACCTACATGTGTCCGCACCATACTTGCTCCTGGGACACTACAAAGTTCCCGAACTGATCACATCATGGATGCCACAACTACCGAACACGAACTTTTTAAACGTTCAGGAATCACAGAACAATGCGATTAAGTTAATAAACGGACAAGTCCACTCGGATACCTCGAAGGACGTGGAAAATGAGACTAATTTGAAATCCAACTTAATTTCCGTGTCGGTGCAGACTGAAGATCTGTTCGAAGGTTTCAACTTTAGACCGGATTTGTGGTACAAGCGAGCGTATATTTGGTTTCACCAACAAGAGAATCAAGTGCTTAAAGTCGCTCTCATAATACTTGTGGGGCTGGTGATCACCATGTCCTGGTATCTGCGGTATCAGGTATGTGATTATATACTAAGAACTTACCTAGTATTAAGTACGAAATGACCACATCAACGCACAATCTTAACTAATATCATAATGAGGTGTTTGTGATTCTGAAAATTCTTTCACTAATAGGAGCCTACATTATCCCTAAGTGCTATAGGCTATGTTCCATCAAGGTACCACGGACAGAACCTCTGGCAGAAGCGTGTAAATTACAAATGTCTAATATACAAATATATGACAAGACTCTGGTATTTATCTTCTTAATAGATCCAGTGCGGAACGAAAGATATCACATACAATATATGTCCATAATAACATCCACAACCCGCATTACTTAAATTAAATTTTAAATGGCGACATTGGTAATTAATGTTCCATTTTTGAAACGGACATCTATATATCACTGTGTGCATAAGTGTGTGTAACATACGAATGCATTTAAGCTTGTGTGCGTAGGTCATTATATTATTATATAATATTCATAAGGAACACTGAGCGTCTTTATTATAAATAAATATTGAGTCACGTGGCTGGGGAAGTGCTGAAAACACGCCAGTTTCAACGTGATCAATTTCATTATCAGTATGCTTTCTTGCTCTTATCGTACGTGAGTGTAATGTGCGATTCGGTTTATTAATATCCAATTGCAAGGAATAACCGATGAAATCTATCTATTTCGGTCGTTATATTATATGTACTATAAATAAATATCACTGAATGAGCGGTCCAGATGGGCATAATACAAGCGTTGCCCCAGTCTATCGCCAGTAGTACCTACTAACTATGGATGCCCAAAATATCGTCTATGAGCATGGCATTGCAATTACTTTTTTCAAAGTAAGTGCTTTGTAATGCCATCGTAAATTAATGGTGTCGTTTTATAAATTTAGGATTACATTTAGTGTTATCGCAGACTTTGTTTGTTTCTACGCGATCGTTGTTTAATAATCGCGCTACTGGGTTTGCGCGAAATATACAAATTTCCTCCGTTTGTTTGGGCAGATGGGATGCGCATGGTTTGTAGGTAAGCAGGGCAACGGTGCATAATTTATGTACTATTATTAGTTTATTATTTCCATTCATTATCAAGTATTTAATTATAATTGTATATACCTACTTACTTGATCGAACCTTGTCCAGTTTCGTTAAAATCTATCCACTTATTATAATTAGGTTCCTCTTTTACTTCCACTCCGGCTAAACCCGGCCCTTTGGAAGGCTTGTGTGGGGGACACAGGTTTAACATGTGGAGGCCCTTTGAGAGAATTTTAATGTTATGAGGGGCTCCTAAAGGGGTTTATGCTGCTGATAATAATAATTATTATCTAACGACATCCGTGTCATGCCGTACATAGACTAAAAAAGAAAAAAATATACGTTTTAAAGTGCAATAAGTATCTACGTTTTCGAAGCTTTTATTCGTTCATTTTTTATTATAATCAATATTGCGTCAAATTGATTGCGCATGAATGTTTGATTGAAAACACTCGCTTCATGAATAGGATTCGTGACCGTGGGAACGTTATCGGAGATCTGCCTCTAGCGTGCCATAATAATTATGCCATGCATGTTTTTTATGACCATGACGACAAATAATGTACTTATGTCCGCAAATACATGTGCGTAAAACTATTTAAATAAATTGTCCAATTATTTGTCATAGGTGACCATCTAAATCTATATCAGGGATTCCAAAAATGGTCGATATCGACCCCTTGGGGTCGACCCCTTAGGGTCAATATCGGTTTCACTGGTGTCGACATGAACGAAAACTGGTTTCGGGGCTCGACGAGGTCTAAAAATCGACCCCTATTAATTAACATAAGTTGATAGCATGCCGAACTCTGTTTTTTCTGAGTTATAGTACAAGCCTAAGCGCTCACCATAGTCATCGAGAGAAGCTCTTAATTTTTTAATCCGTTTCAGGCTCGCGAATTCCAACAATTATCGCAAGGCGGTTCGCGAAGTTCCAACACATCGACCTCTTCAAACGGCGAAGTTACCGGACAATTAGTCGATGTTGGCAATGGTGAAGTCCGTATTGGAAGGATTAGTTTTAATACCGAACAGGTGCTAGGCAAAGGGTGCGAGGGCACTTTTGTGTACAGGTGAATATTTAACCTTATTAGTTTAGAAATAAGGAGAATATCTACTTGCATGTTGATAGAAAAAATGAGAGGCGGAGTTCAAATATGATTGCTTACTATAATACGTTAAGGTTTAAAATGCAATAGATTCATATTCAGGTCAACAAGATATTGATAGCAAAGTTAATTCGTATTGACAACATAATCTATGATTGATATCCTTAATGTACTGCAACATGATAATTAGCGAGTTTAATAGTACGGAGGCAATTGCCTTTTCAGGGGAACCTTTGATAAGAGAGCCGTGGCTGTGAAGCGCTTGTTACCGGAATGTTTTACGTTCGCGGATCGCGAGGTGGCGCTGCTGCGCGAGTCCGATGCGCACGCGCACGTGGTACGCTATTACTGCACCGAGAGGGACAAACAATTTAGGTAAGTAATTTTTATCATGTTTTCGTACTGATTTATATCATGAAGTACAACTTGACAAGGTCTCAAATTCTTCTCAAAGTCGTGACGCTCTTGTCAGAGCGGTCGTGGTCTTCATGTATTTGTTCTGGGATTGATATTGCCCGCCTCACGATGTCTCGCCATCTCTCCCTATTGGATGTCATCCTGGTGCACTCATGCAAGGGGCCGCCAATGGCAGACATAATCTGGTCGGTCCATCGCATGGGCGACCTTCCACGTGGTCTGGTGCCCTCCACTCTGCCTTGCACAACTAACCGCTCTATGGAGTCATTTTCTCGCCTTGAGACGTGTCCAAAGAACTTAAGGATGCGAGTCTGCACAAGCGTGGATAAACGCTGTCTGATGCCGAGTTCTTGGAGCACAGATGTGTTAGTGCGAATTTCAGTCCAGGATATTCCAAGTCAAAGTCAAAGGTCTCAAATAGTCTGGGCCAAATTACGAAAGTTTCCAAAATTTTCCCAATCAGGAATCAAACTCACAACCTCCTAGTAGAGTGAGCCGAGCGGCCTACGCTTAATCCACTATACCATGCTTTCGTCAACAATACACAATAACTTTATGAAATTTTTGAAGGTTTCATAAGTAATATGCTGATGCAATAAGATATGTTGTTTGTATCCAGGTATATAGCGTTGGAGCTGTGCTCGGCCACGTTGCAGGACTACGTCGAGAAGAAGTTGAGCTTCGCCTGCTCGATCGATGCGGTCGAAGTGCTGAGGCAGGCCACCATGGGTCTCGCTCATCTACACTCCATGGATATCGGTAAGTCACTATGAACTAATTTTCTTTGAACACTGTACTTCTTCTTTCTTTATGCCTTGAAATAAAATTAGATATGGCCTCACCCACAATTATTGTGTATTTCGCCAGCGTCAAGTATTTTAATAGCGATAACAAATTCAATAAATACACTTTATAAATAAAACATGGATGGCTACATGCAAATAAGAAAATGGCGTCCTTGGCCCTATGTTTGCTAACACAATTGACTCTCAATCAAACGACAATGACAACTCTTATCAAATTTTTGTAATATAATAACACCCGAATTTATAGACGCTCTATAATTTTATCAAACTCTTGTGCGCATTACTATATGACGTTCACAGCAAAGTAACTGTCACTTTTGACAGATATTGTATGAGATATCCGTCAAAAGTGACAGTTACTATGCGGTTGCTGTTAGATTATGAATCAACTAGATGCGCCCGGCGGTGTTACCCGCGATAAAAAGTATGAAAAATTAAAACATCTATCCCACGGGAACCATACATTTTACCGGGATAAAAAGTAGCCTATGTGCTATTCCAGACTATTATCTATCTCTGTGCCAAATTTCATCCAGATCCGTTCAGCCGTTCGGGCGTGAAAGAGTAACAAACATCCATCCATCTATCCATCCATCCAAACTTTCACATTTATAATATTAGTATAGATTGTGTTTGCAGACTTGGGGCCCAGTTGGTATGACCGTCTGACGTCATTATTATATTGTTATTACAGTTCACAGAGATATAAAACCCCATAACGTGCTACTGTCGATGCCGACCGGGTCGGGCGAGGTGCGGGCGATGATATCCGACTTCGGTTTATCCAAGAAGCTGAACATCGGCCGAGTGAGCTTCTCCCGGCGCTCCGGAGTCACCGGCACTGACGGCTGGATCGCGCCCGAGATGATCAATGGAGAGAGAACGGTATTTTTACTATTAGTAGTATAGTGGTGGTTCTGTAAAAAGGGAATATCAATTTTATTTGCAGTGAAAAAAAATTCCAAATAACTCAAAAAAATTTAAAAATGCAGATGTTTTATATTTCGATCAGAACAATAACAAAAACATATATTGCAGTAAAGTGACGTCACTTACAGTGCTCAGTGACAGCCCTGCCATAAGTAAGCCTCCCTTCCTCTTCACTATTTGATATTTAACAAACTTTTTTTCAAAAATTCTTCATAAATGATTCATTCATGAATGTGAAGAATTTCCCAAGCATTAGTTTAACAGATCTAGTCACTAGCCCTAGATAGTTTTAAAATATGTTAGTTAAATATAGAACAAATCTTACAAGTAAATTGTTAACTACTCAATGAAGCAAACATTTGGAGAGATAAATATCAAGTATATTAAATTTATGAATAAGAGAGATTAAGCACTCAAATATTAGTTATAGCTTATCTTAATTCTTACGTAAAATGTATTTATTTCAGACTACATCAGTCGATATATTTTCCTTGGGTTGTGTTTTCTACTACGTTTTATCACGAGGTCTACATCCATTCGGTGATGTGTTGCGGAGGCAAGGCAATATACTTACTGGGGACTACAATTTGGACCAGTTAGAGTAAGCATAAACAAACAGTTACATATTTATAAAAGTCTTTTCACCCATCAACTTAATAATTAACCTAGACATCAATAATGATTATGATAATCATTCAATCGTTAGTTGAAAGGTGATGGCAAATCTCGGGAAGGAACCTGTTTTTTTTTTTTTTGCATGCTGTGTAAAGTTCGCTAACCCGCACTCAAGCCACGAGGTTACTCACATTGTGGGGAATTGTGTCCGGTTTAAGACACATAGGCTTACACCTGTGTGAAATAACTTATTCATAAATATTTTCTACGAATTGATAAGTTGGCTTTCGTATTATATTAGTGTGTTTTTCCAGCAAACTATTACCAGTGGAGGAGGTGTTGGTGACTAAAATATTGATACGTGCCATGATATCGGCGCGTCCCAGTGCTCGCCCGCCGTGCGAGACGGTGCTCAAGTACCCCATGTTCTGGGGCAAGCAGAGTATACTTAACTTTTTACAGGTAAGTGAATTATTTATGTATACGTAAGAATATTACATAAATATCAGCAGTGAAAGCGATGTTGTTAGAATGTTTGTCTCGGAGTGTCGCAGTTTCCAAGTCCGATTCCCACATCTGGGATGTTTGGATTTTATGTGCGAATCTCATATTCAACCATGATTATCACTTGCTCGCGAGTACATAAAGCGGTCCTGCGCCTGAGATCTTTTCGATCGTGTCGGATTGCCGTTCCATCCGACTATGAGAGTGAGGGTAGAGAGAGTGCACCTGCGCTTGCGCACATTATTGTGCACTATCATATCTCCTGCGCAGTTGCCTTGGTTTTGTATAGATTGGGTACCGGCGCTGAAGTTCTCTAAGGAGGACTATTATATATTACATAGCGAATAGGATTATTTGAAATGCTGGGCGTATTATCGTGATCGGTCTTGCACCGACACGTATGTATGTATGTATGTGGATGTTGTCAGGATGTGAGCGACCACGCGGAGGGCGCGGACGGGTCGGGCGGGTCGTGCGGGTCGGGCGACGCGGACGCGCTGGAGCGCGGCGCGCGGCGCGTGGTGCGCGGCGACTGGCGCGCGCGCGTGTGCGGCCGCGTGGCCGCCGACCTGCGCGCGCGCCGCACCTACCGCGGCGACCGCGCCGCGCATCTGCTCAGGGCCATACGGAATAAGGTAAGGTGTACTATTATTCACTTTGATTATTATTATTTTTTGAAAAAGAAATATAAATACTATTTTTAATATTTTTAAATGAAAAGTAGCAAAAATATATTGACGTTTGAGGCCAACTATGAAAAGCTGAACTTTACACATATTATTCGATTGAAGTACACTGGGCCGTAAAAAAATCCAAAACCTAACTAACTACCCGTTTAATGTGAATTATGTATCTGAAATTAAATAAAAACTTAAAATAATAGTGTAGTACCCAATTATTAGAAAAATGACACAATGTTATTTCTTTGACAGAAACATCACTACCGGGAACTAGAAGCGGATATCCGCGAGAGTCTCGGCAAGCTGCCGGACGGGTTCGTCACGTACTGGCTCCGGCGCTTCCCCCTGCTGCTGCCCCACGTGTGGCTCCAAATGCAACAATACCGACACGAGGACATCCTCCAAGGGTACTATACACATTCATTCACCTTCAGTCGAGATGAGGTCATTGAACTGAACGATGACAACGATTACGAAGACGATTTATCCACAAACGTGGGCGACCCTGAAAGGAATGAACTATTTACTAAAAGTAGAGTATTCTATGATGAAAACAACCAAGAGACACAATATAGGTACTATAAAAAACCTGAGGGATCACCTCGCAAAATAACCGATTGGAGGAGCGAGATGCAAGTATTGAGGCAGGATGACGTCAGATTGAGAGATAGACATCATTACAAGAAGAAGGAGAAAAAGAGAGAGGAGATACCAGTGTGGACATTGCCGCCGCAGTGATAAGTGTAAGCACAGTTTATTGCTATACAATAACCCTCCAATTTTAGACGTTTTATAACTTTTGTCAAGATGCTTATATTGCTTTGTGCAGAACTATATGACGTTTGATAAAGTTATACGTTATACGTCTATAATTTCCGGGGCAATAATATATTTTTATACTTGTAACACAGTTTGTTGACCGTTTTGATTTATTGGCTTATACTATATTTTTTTTACAAAATTCAAAAGAACACATTTTTTTCAATGTGGTGTCCATTAGTCTTGTCTTTAACTCTTCAATTAAAGCAAGTATAATATTCGTATAGCACACAATTGTCGATTTTGTGACATTATTAATGTAATTAAATTATTAAATTTAATTGAATTTATTAATAAGATTAACTAATATATTGAAAAGCGGTGCAGTGCCCGGTAGTAAATAACATAAACTAATATAAAACAATGTGCTAGGTATACATACTATCAGGCACTATACAAAGTGGGATCTCTAAAGAATTACTTATAGTATAGTTGAAATAAAACTAATCTTATGGATTTTATCGCGTTTATTTTATGTTTTTACGTTCCCGAGGTTTCGGCTGCTTTACAGCAACCATGGTCACGGGAGGACTGAGGTGTTTGACGTCCTAGTGTCAAAGTTTGAACGGGGTACCCTCATATTTAGTTGTTGTTTGCGGTCCGATATATACAGAAAGTGCTCACAGTGTGAAAACATAAAATAAACGCGATAAAATCCGTAAGATCAGTTTTATTTCAATGTGTAGTAGGTATTCGCGTAAATATAAGAAATCATTATAGTATAGTTGTCACCTAGTGTATGTTCTTTATAATGACGAATGATGCACAGGGTTTGGGACCAATCGTACAAAATAATTTCCAAAATGGTTTCAATGAGGCTCTCGTGTTTATCTAAGAAACGAACGTTCTAATCTGGAATCCAAAAAGAGTATAGCTAAAGATGATATGGTTCTAGATTTAAAGCCGCAAAATTTAAAAAAAATGGACGCTTGCGTTTTGCGTTCCGATTTAAGGTGTCTGCCCACTATACCGTACCATACCATGACCGTCCTATGAACGTGTCAGGATCGGAAAGCAACACGATAGGCTATACCATGCCCACAAGAGCGTATCAATTATGTCTCATACCCGTGCAAAACGGTTTTAAAATATTATTGACGCTCCGTGCATGGCACGCGACGGTGCTGCAGTGTGATTTTGAAACCTCGGAACTCGGAATCGGATTCGGAACGGTAGTTTGCGTTTACGAAGTTATTTTAATAATGGTAGGAAATAGTAGAAAAAATATTGATCGCGAAATTTTAACTAATACGGGCTTTTTATGATAAAAAGCTTCAAACTTATAACCATACACATGAAACATTAACTCAGACACTTGTTATTTTTGATATTCACGTTTCTAGGCCTATATGTTTTTATTATTATTTTTGCTGTACCGAACTTTGTAAACAAATACTGCTATTTTGATTTCCGAATTCGAAGATTGTTGACGTTTCTCGACGGAAAATCATTCCGATCCGACGATAACTTTCCGATGAGATTTATGTGTAGGAAGTCTTTCCGATGGCATTTAGTCTTTTGATATTAATTTCAATCAATTTGATATTATACGAATTATTGGATATTGTACTGGCTTTAATAGCAGAATTAAAGCCGTATTTTTGGATGAAACAATAAATACAACGCAATCCCAGTGGAGCTAAATGTATTTAGGTACCAACCTACTTATTTATTTAATTTAATACAATTTGTTCATTATACATTTAAAAATTATTTCATTCGCATCATTAATAAGACAGGGACAGGGGTGAATACGCAGGTTCGGTTGCCAAACATTTTTAATAGATGGCGCTGTATCCTTGCAACCTAGTTTTTTATTTTTACACGAACAGGGAGCATCTATGTGACATGATGTTACAAATTATATAGGTAATCAACGTTCATTTTAGTTATTTTGTAATTTTATCATCACAACAATAAACAAACCTCAGATATAGATAAAACAAACTTTTTTTTCATTGGATTTGTCAGTTTACAAAGATTGGTACAAAAAATAATAAACTAACACGTAGGCTTAGAAACGTGAATATCAAAAATAACAAGTGTTCAACTTAATGTTTGATTTATGTGGTTATAAGTATGAAGCTTTTTATTACAAGAAACTGTAATAGTTTAGATTTTGCGTTCAATATTTTTTCTACTATTTCCTACCATTATTAAAATAACTTCGTAAACGCAAACTACGGTTCCGAATCCGATTCCGATTTCCGAGGTTTCAAAATCACACTGCTGATCGGTGACGGAACGGTCTAGTCTCATAATTTTCAATACAAAGAATATTTCTTTGCCTAGCACGCTCCTATTGCGGTCATAGTATGATACGTTGTAGTGGGCAGACCCCTTTAGGATCTAGAAACAGGTCCCGTTCTTAATTGAGTTGTTAGTCAAAACTGGATAAATATGAAATCGGAATAGAGTGATTCAAACAAAAGTTTAGTCAATGTTGATTTGTTATAAAAATTTAATATATTACAATCTATTTTTATTATTAATTATTTAATTTATAGGAAGAAAATTATTAATACGAATTTGAAACCATAATAAAGTCGGATTATTCATATCTTAGATATTAATGTTTGATTAGCTATCATTGATTGATCGATTCTAATGCATGACATAATATAGTTTTGTTTAGTATATCGTTTTGATTGGCTTCTGTGATGTGGAGCTAAAACACATTATCTGTTGCGTTATAAGCAATTAACATTTAAATTACAGATGGAATAGATTCAACATTTATAATATTGTGGAATTAAAATGTTACTCGTTTTAATTACGTCATCACTATAGTTTCGAGGTGGGGCGCGAGCGTATTAGGACTATCGCAATAGAGCGACGAAATTGGAAATAGATCGCATTACATTTAAAACATTAAAGCATATAAACGGTCCTACAAAAATCAAAGTAAATATGACCAACTCTCACCGACCCGATCCGATTTTTGTCGGAGAGAAGGATAGAACATAGGAGTGAACACGCGCTAAACACTTTCGGTGGGTATAGGAAGTGTGCCGTAAGGCCTCAGCCTCGAATTTAGCGGGCAGCGGGGCGGCGGCGGCGGTGGCGCGGGAGCGGGGCTCGTTGGCCGCCCCGCGCCGCTGTTTTCGAGAACCGGTCCATTTGATTTTACGCATAAGATCCTGCCGCCCCCGCGCCGCCACCGCCCCGCTGCCCGCTAAATTCGTGGCTGAGGCCTAACATCGGACACGGCCAGTCGCTGTCTACAGACGGCTGCTCTCGATAAAAAATTGGTCACACAAAAAGCAGCCGTCTGGTTTTAGCCTTAAGTTTTTGGATTTCTCAAATGCTAATGCTGCACGGGAATGAAAAGTAAAGGCGCATACATATTATTTCGGTTATTGATAAAACAAATGCCTACCTAGCTCCTAGCGCTATGGAATACCTATATATTACGCAATCGCAGTTCAAAACAGTGCCCCTCTGCTTGTATTGGATCTAGGTTCAAGGCTGCTATCCTTCTCCACCGGTCGTATGGATTTGAAAAAATAAACGTGACAAATTTTAACATAAGAATATTTTTATCGTACGTTGTAGCGACGTTGTTTTGTTGGTGCTATGATTGTTGTTATTGTACATAGGGCGTGTATGAGATGTGTTAATTTAAGATACCAAGTAAATCACACAAATATGAACTATATTGCTAATAGGTATAAATATCGTGACTGATTCATTACATGGTGGCAAAATGTCGATATGATATTGAGGAAACCGTTTTTATTGAGTTTATTGACTTCATAAATAGTATTGGTTTTACCGATTCCAATATAAGTAAGTATATAAATGATTGTTACGGACATGCCTTGTGTAAAGTTTGGAAAATAATGTTTAGTTTTTTTTTTAACTTTCATTCTATCACTGGAGGTTAAAACTAAATAATTTGCGATTCAATAGGAAAAATATATACTCATTTGTGACTATCTAAGGTGGTGTAAAATTTTACACGAGAATGTCAGATAACCGGTCCAATACCTACGTATGCTTATGTCAAGGCCATGCCTGGTGGGAAACCGGTTGTAGAACTAAATTTATAATTAATAATATTAGTTATATAACTTTGTATCAAAGCTATTGGCCTCTTTCACCGTATTTTTTGGAACACTCAACATTTGGTATTTTTTTAGTTTGTTATTTCTGCACCTAGCTCGACATTTAGCGAATTGATGGGATGAATCCTAATAGAAACAAAGCTATTAACTATGCACACCTAGGTATTTCTATTTAAATTCTACCAGTGCCTTGTTTTATTAATACTTCGGCCAATGTAAATCAATGCGACCCCAGGCTAATAAAACAATCGTACATTTTTGTGTCACAATTACTTAAATCACAGAGGTACTAACATCCTCCATGCAGTCGATTGAACTTTGTCCTTGCAAATGATATGACTTCTATACTTACTTGATACAGGATTTTAAAACACAAATGACTCAGCCACACTAACTGTAGGAAAATTATGTTCCTGTAAATATTAAGTTGTTTACTAATTTACAATATTGTCGTTTTTAGTATGTAATTATATTATACGTAATAAGTAAGTAATGACTTACCCTCTAATGACATAGCGCGGTGTTAATGTAGTACTAGAATGAATTTAACGAAGTGATATTTTAATGATTATTATAAGTTAAATAGGTATTACACAATCAATCATGTAATTATGGAATATGAATGTCTACATTTACTGTACCTTCTACTAACAAACGCTCAAACTGTTTGTATATTTATAAATTAATATACTTATTTGAGAAATATCTATGTTTCATTTCGAAATGAAAGTTAATTAATTGCAAAAACCGTTTAATTGTCAGTCAGAACTTAAAAATAAACCAACATTGATGTTTCATAAACTTAAAAATACAATTAATAAATCAGTCTTAAAAAAATATAATAATATTTTAACTTAAAGGATTATAGTATCTACTTGTAATGGCACAGCAAGTTGAGACCTTAAATAATTTGTGAAAATAATGCAAAGCCTATTTAGTCCAAAAACAGGTATGCTGGTGTTTCCATTTTCTATATAAATATGAGTACATGTCAGAAACTACTTTTCACGTATGGGATAGTTTATCCCCACATAGCCGGCACAGGATGCGAGCAAACCTCAGATGAAGAAATAATACAGATGGATTGTCACAAATAACATATTCAAACATGACCAATCCTTGGTTGGTTTGACCAAGGCTTAGTTTTTGTACTTCAACATGTTCGCGACACTATCTATATAATTACTTCATCTGAGTAGGAAAAAAATATGTTGTAAAAATAATACATTTAAAATTATACAAAAAATCTAATCATTGTGGCATAAGAATCATTGGAATGTAAGCATACAAATAACATATTTATAACAAGAAAATATACTTAGATTAATTACAATTAGTACAAAATTAAAGCTATATTTTACTTACCTCATTCCAATATATAACATGATGTTAACATTTCGTTTTTAATTACACTTCTCTATCAAGTCAATTATGGTTAAATGAACTTTTTCCTTAGCTACAGTTAAAGCAGTTTTTTCTGCACCATTGACCATGGATACATCAGGGTTGTAGGCGATTAATACTTTAGCAGCCCCAATATTACCCATTTCACAGACATCATGCATAGGTGTGTTCCCAGCTATATCTATCGCATTAATATTGGCACCATTATTCAGTAACAGATGAATAACATGAGTTTTGTTATTCAAAGCAGCTAAATGAAGCGGCGTTTGCCCTTTCTTATTAGTACAATTAACATTAGCTTTGTTGAGTATCAATATATTGCATAACTCATCTAAACCATACCTAGCAGCGTAATGTAGTGCAGTCACACCATTTGAATCTGAAAAATTTACATCATAATCGGATGTACATGTTGTGTTCTTTCTGCATACTTGACATTCACATAGAGGATGGCAATTTGATCCATTAGGCTTGGTATTTGAGCCCACATAAGCTGAATAGTTTATGTTCATATAAAAACAAGCAAGCTTCACATCACCATAAGATATTGCTTTCAATATTCTCTCAAGCAATTTTAAGTTTTCAACTGTTTTTGAAGCACTGTTTCCAGTCTTTGTTAATTTAATTCCCAATGAGTTATCTGTTTTACTGTTTAGAGTTGTGACATCGGAATTTGTTATATGGATGTATTCATACAAACTAGGAGTGCATGATTTTAGGACGTGTAATATCTTCAAATTGTGTGCATAGTCATATGCAGTTTTGTGGCTACGATTTTGTATAGAGGGTTCAGCTCCGTTTTCAATCAGCAATCTGGCAATACCTTCATATCCCCATTTAGAGGCCAGATGCAGTGGTGTATTCCCACTCTCATTGGTACAATTTATTTTAATCCTCCTTCTGCTGTGTTCAGCAAAGTAAATAAGTGCTTTGACACAATTCATGTGGCCATTGTTGACAGCCATATGTAGTGGTGTATTCTTATCTATATTCGCTTGATTGATATTGGCACCAGAATGTAGTAATAGTAGTAATGCATTCTGGTGTCCTCTAGAAGATGCATAGTGTAAAGGAGTGCATTCATTGAGATCAGTTGTATTGACTTTTGCGTTCATGTCAAGAATGGATTCCACAATGTTAGCTTTGCCATGGATACATGCCACATGCAATGCTGTGAGACCGTGGCTATCTCTGGATATCACTGTAGGGGAAGTTTTCAAGAGATTTTTAGATATTTTACAACAACATTTCTTACAATTACAAAGAGGATGACAAAGTTTCTGATATATTTCTGTGTCACTATCATCATCATCATTTGATGAACCATCATCTAGAGGTATGGCTGCATTTTTTTCCGTTTCTTGAATACTATCTAGGTGTTTCTGATTCTTCTGCAAAATAGTTTGGACTTGTTCGCAGTGATTTGCCTTTATGAGTTCAAAAATGTGCTCTAAAGTTTCCTCTTTCCCATTGGTGTCAGATGTTGAGACAGATTCTGTCAAGCTATTCCTTCTTTGTCTACAACTTAGATTATCTTCTGTGAGGTTGCTTTCATAGTAATAGGCCTCAGGGTCAGGTGGTCCTGCTAGTGCACCAGACTGTATGTGTTCAATTACTGCTTCTAAAGTAGTTATCAGAAAGGAGCTTTCATCACCATCTCCTTTACCAATACCACTGAACCTAAACTCTTTCATGTAAGTAAGCTGACTGTACCAATTTGGTAGGCCTGATTTGATGACAAGGAAAACAAAAACAGGTAACATGTCATCAGCAGTTAAGAGGACAATATTATTGCTGTCATCTATTTTATTTATAGCATTCAGTGCTTGTTTCACACATAAAACCTTTTCCAAGACTGTATTATAAGTGTCTATTTTGGAAAGAATTTGTTTAGCTTTAGGTACAGCATGATAGAGCTCCTTTTTGATGTCCAGATCCCTCAGTTGTATGTCGCCCATGTTCCTAATCTTTTTATTGAGATGTGAATCCTCATATGCACAGCAAGTACATATTGGTTTGAACAATGTGTCAAAAAGTAAGTGCTGCATATAGCATTCAACAGCAATTTTAATGTTCTCCAAAATCTGTTTGCAAGACTTAGACTTGTCTCTCAGTCTTCTGTTTTGTAGTGCAATTTGGAGGCATTGTGTGTACAGTTCACTTACTGTGTCCCTTAGAGGTGCTACGGCTACTGGCAGTGTTTCATTATTCTTCACAAATGTATGGACACTATGTTCAATTTGATCCAGGACTTGCCGGCCAGCAGTTTGCGTCCAGAGCAAATCTATACAGTCATTGATGGACAAAAGATATTCTTTGGACATTGCATTATCACTAAATGTGGCAGTGGGTTCGAGAGGAGTTTCTATGCACCACACTTTGTATTTAATAAAGTCTTCTGTGTAGAATGTCTCCTCAAAGAGAATATGACTTTGTAATGGTAGTCCTTTAGTTACCTCTAGTGTTATTACTTTATTGGTCACCGTTACTTGTTTCTCTGTGAGGGTGCTGTAGTGCGTCTCCGGTAATTCTTCGCTCGGTACCAGCAGATGTGCGCAGCAGTCCTCGACGGTGAAGACTCGGGTCGTCAAACTCCCGATCCGCGGCACACATATTACCCATGAATGTGATATACAATGTTGAAATAAATTAGCATATTCGGTTTTCAATTCTACAAAGAATGGGTTATCGGAGATGATTTCGTCGTAAGTACCATCCATTGCTAAGAGTATTACCGGGTACCGGGATTCAGTTTCGAGTAATTTTGTTGGTCACTACAATATGTTTTTATTTAATTAATGAAGCACGTGTTTCAGGCCGTTTTCTTCGCCATACCGACTTTATTTGATGTAAAATAAATAATAAGTCGCTCCGCACTCAGATGACCTTGCATGACTGACCACAGAACAAAATCACTCGAAGACTTCGAAGTGACTGACTGACACAAACAAACAACACTGACTGACATAAAATAATTGGCAGAATGCTTTTGATGTCATTTTTCATTTCACAACATGACAGAAAAGACTTCTTAGCGGGTAATTTAAATTTATTTAAGGGACGCCATGATTTCAAAAGATCCTTTTGCATATCATTATGTCACATCAATTATTTTATTTATAATGTGTTGTTGCTATTAATTACTTGATATTGGCAAAATACCCCCTAAGTTGTGGGTGAGGCCATATTCATATGGTTTAGTAGTAGTTTAGTTTAATTCGTAAAAAAAGAACAATGCGATTGGAACGGTGTGCTGAACATGGCTTATTACAGTTTATTTCTTAGTAGGTAGTTCGTATTAATCTCCCACTAAAGTATCGTATCTATCACCACTATGGTGAGGAATTTGCAGGGCTGACAAATTTAAACAATAAGAAGTCAGTATTTTTTTATTAAAAACTTTAAAAAAAATCTTATATATATATATATATATATGTATATATCTATGAATCCTTACATTACTTAAGAACCTATATTATTTACAATAGCTGATAGAACTGCTTTTAGGTATACGATCACTAGGTACTACAGCTTGATTTTCAAAACTCGGTAGGTACCTAAGTACCTACTTAAAAATATTATTTTTTATGCTCTATATTTTTTCTAGTACCTACTATTAGGCAGTGGGATTACTGTGAATATTGCCATCAAGTATTATATTCTTATCAACTTCAAAAGTTTTATATTTCGAGGGTGGTATCATTTGACAAAATAAAGGGTCTACTAAAACTATCCCCTTCCACCACGCCCACCGCCAAATCCGCCAAATCCTCTTCCGCCAAACCCTCGACCGCCAAAACCTCTGCCGCCGAAACCTCTACCGCCAAAACCGCCTCCGAATCCAAAACCGCCACCACCAATAAATATAGGTAGCGGCTGGGGGTAATAGTATGGTCCTGTAATTATTTTAATTCGATTTAAATTTAAGCCTTTTTGAAGACCCATTGTTGGGCAATGCTTTTAATTGGATTAAGACGGCATTATTTACCGTCGATTGGCGGACTTTACACGCCTTTAGAAAACTGAAGTTCTCAGACATGCAGGTTCTACCAGGGTTTTCTAGATGTTTTATTTTACTGTTCTGTTAAAAATCAAAGTTAAAAGTCTAATCTCATATTGGTGATCCAGAATCCAAGCCGTATTCCGTTGTTTCTATGGCAAGCTTTCAATTAACTTATGTGTAGATATCACAAATATATGCCCTAAACAGGTTTTTTTAGGTAGATACCCTTTTCTGTGCCTTTTAGACCTAGGTAGTTCAAACATTTGTAGGTAACTTACTCCGATGGCGATAATCCGGGTCATAATAGAACTGCCTTTTCACCCTGGACAGAGTGTTCTTTGTCTGTTCTCCACTGCGGTTGACAACTCCAATTTCATTTTGGTTCAGTATTAGATTCGCTAATGGATTCGATTTTTCGTCCGGCCTTGTAGTTGTTTGTTGAACGTCCTTCGTGGAATTAATATCTTGTATTGACATTAAGAATACCAAGAAAATTGTAAATCCGAGCTTCTGGAAAAATAAATAGGCAGTAATAAATAATTAAAGCCATATTCATTGTATTGTTTTTCCTAATGGATTACCTACATATTATGTATCTGTAGGGGCATTTAACGGAAGTTATCGATAAAATACCTAGGTCTCCATGGGTCAAAATCTATCACTCTAGTGTAGGTAAAGAATATGAGGCCAGTTAAACAACAAATGTGACCAAAATATTAGAACTCCTACTCCAAATCTAAAATCATTGACTGCAGTCTGCGACCATTGAGTTCTGGTTTTTTAGCTAGTACACTGCTTGATACATCGATACACTTGCACTTTGCTTTAAAATACACGAGGGCAAAATCGTTCTAATTCAATAAAACTTACATAGATTTCCATCTTAGTTACTTCGTTTTTCATCTGCTACTGAGAGAAAATTATTTGTCTCCTTATTATTATACTAGTATTGGGCAAATCACTGTGACATGCTAATTCGTCGGCACAAGTGATTCAACGATATACACTATTTATTTTAGTTAACAAACATGGTGTGTCACCCGGATTTTCCTTTGTTTTGATACTTACATCATGCTAAATGGGTGAACCACCTATGATGGATGAATTTCCATAATGTTCAAAGGTCAAGTTTAACCTAATATGAAATAAACCAACACCGTGTGTGAGTACTTGAGTTTGGCAAATGAAAATCTACAGACAGGTTTTCCGTCATCAAAAAAAATACTATAAGTACCTACGTAGATTTATTTTTGCGAAAGGCTGGGTTTTTTCACTATGCTCCTATGCAGCTACTCAGACCCGTGATGAGTAGATTAATTTACATATGCAGCTGCAGTGCCCAGAGGCAGCCAACGAAGGGATTGATTGGGAATTATAAAAAAAATCGTTTTAGTTACACCACCTATAGTAAGTTATGAGTTAACTCAACAACGGGTGACGGATTTTTTTTAATTTGGCTCCACCCCGATTTGCAGAATAACTATTAAAACATGGGAAAAAAATCGCAAAAAAATAATAATAAAGATAATCAACTTTCCCATACATTATATTCTGAGGCGGTACAAGTTCACCGGGATATGTAGATGCTGATAAAAAAATCTTGGTTCCACATACGAACATGCAACTTTCTTGGGGTATTTTCTGTCAAAATGGGAATTTGTTTTTGTTGAATTTCTTTGTGTTATTCTTTTGCCGGACCCATTGCCACATTACTCGTTTATAGGTACGGCTTTATAATATCTCATTTCTTACAGACGAATGCGTGAACCGAAGTCGTGACTTCGTGCTATCTCTATATTACTACTTATCTTCAAAGTGACCTTACCGACGCGGCGCGGCGCTGATGTGGGTATTTACTTACTAATTTCAGAATATCTAAACCCAATATTAAAATTTTACTCGTCTTACATCAAGGAACTGGCCATCGCATCGTAATATAAAATATTGAATTTTTTTTTTTTTTTTAATTGGAAGTTTTTAATTAATTAGCAATGTTATTATGTTGTTAGATAGAAAATAACTGAAATATTTACAAACTAATATAACTTAAAAAGAGTATAGAAAAGCTACAAAAAGTGTAAAAAATTTGGCCCATGCGGTAGCGTGCCCAAGATGCTGGCCGCATTTCCTCGCTGGATAGCCAAAGCTACTCGCTGAGCGAGGAAATACCCAGCCTTTGGGTCGCCGGTTGCGTCGACCAATCTTCTAGAAAGATTTTCTACAAAATTAATGGTGTTTGGACCCCATGGACCCAGGGTCTCGACTCCAAACGGGACAAATATGTATTCGGAGCCGATAACCGAATACTTGCGCCGTTTTAAGTTTTCGGCCCCCTCTGCCGCCGCGCCCGCTCTCCGACATGTTACCTGGAGGTGGGAAGGAGCCAAAGTGTCGACGCAGGTAGCGTCCCACACCAGAGCCCGCCCCATGCTCCAGGGAATGAGTGACATACCGTCTGGTCTCTTGCCATCGTCACGCACGATACCTTGCGGCTCTAAAATGGCCGGTACGTTGGCGGTGGCAAGAGAACGACGGATGATGTCATTCAGAGCAGCATGGCGAGAGAAGCGGCCGGCACTCTTGACGCAAGAAAGTCCATGGTGCCCAAGACTGTCGACAACAACCCCGCATGGGCATGTGTGCGGAGTGCAAACCTCAGCTCCGAGACGCAAGCCTAGAGCTACACGAAGTGTGTTTGGGTCGAGGTAGTTTCCCGTGTTTGCACATGGATATGCGTGAATATTAAAATTCATGACTAAGCCAATGTTTTAAACTGTTCAGCGGGTGCTGTAGCGGGCTCGTTTCCCATCTGGGCGTATTTTAGAAATAGTCCGTTCGTATTTTGCCCGGATCTAGGTGTTACTGCGATCTCTCCGGATCCATGTTATGGATACAATACTGGCGTTGCTTAGATGGGACCATTCAATTGGTGTGTTCGTCTGGCAGAAACTACTTATGGTAGTTACATAGCTTTTTAAAAATCTCTGATTAGAAAACCAAACAGCAACTGCATTTTTAATTGTATAGTTTTGCTATATTTTCATCTTGAGAATTGATGCTCTTCACTGACCTATATACTACCTACTACATGCTCGTATCTTCCCCTTTATTATCTAAGAGGTAAAGTTTGTTAGTTTGTCAGTTTGGATATAGGGGGTGATATTCGGAACTACTGATCCGATTGTGCAATACGCTATGTGTCATCGTGGTACCGCGGGCGGAGGCGAAGGCACAAGCTGGTTAGCTACAAACCCAAACAGACATTCATTTTTTTGGCGCATCCATGAGACACACCTGAGTAAGCCACTGTATCTGACACACTATTGTTTAAGTTAATAATGATTAGCATGTTATAGTTATAAGTTTGTTTATGTAATCACGTATTTTGTGTTGTAGCTAAAGAAATGTTTTTTCTTTCTTTCTTCTTTCATTTTGTTTAATTAGCTATAGTCAGACAATGGGTTGATATTTTATAATATTCGGTCGAGTTTGCGGCGCGCTGGTATAAATATTTCAGTGCACACAGCCAGGGTACGGTATGAAGTGGTTAATTCAAATTCTGGCTGCGAGCAGCGCACGACGCCACGGTACACACTTTTTATTCTGAATTTTTCGTTCACCATTACGCTTCCTATCTGAATGCAAGTGGATGGACTTTTTATTGGGGTATGAGGGGGGTGAAAGGGGAAAGGTTACCTTTTCCAGTTATGGTAGAGAGGGTATTGACGTTTCGAGTTTATCCTTATATTACTTTTTCTACGTTTTGGTACTTTGTTTATTAAATTGGGTGGAATCATCAAATTGTTGAACATGCCCAGATTAAGTATAATAATTTTATTCAGTACCACTATGTATCCTATTCAGTTAATGATACCTATTTCTGAGGGAAATATGTCGGTACATCCGCCCATTTTCATCTAAAACCAGGCTTGAAAGTGTATAAAATGAAATGGAGTTGCAAAGGTTCTCAGGGCGTGTAGTAAAAAGGGCTCGCTTACTTTTATGTTCCCATGAGAGCCTCGTCGAGTGGTGGCTGGAAATATTCAAGAATTCCGCGGTTTTTAAGTATCTAAAAGTATTATACAAATAAGAACGTAGGTATTGTGTTTGAGGAATTTCCATGGAACCATCGTGAAATACAGGAAGGAAAAAAAAATAGAATGATGGTATGTTGAAATACAGTATGATATAAATAGGACGTCCCACGATTTATGATATATATAAATGATGCCCTTAAGTAAGTACATACTTAATATTTTTACTTAAAAGTTAGTTTTATGTACGGTAACTGAGATCGACCAATTTTTACCATAACCTACTCAGGTAGGCGTCCTTCCAATGCAATGAAATCAATTAGCGCTAATTTAAAAGGTTCAAAGTGAACTAATCACTGGCACATAGGAAATAAGATCGCTAATTCACCTTCAAACACTATTTTCAGAACTACGTATAATCTCTATATCTACCCATCGTATATATCCGCTGTTGAGTGGTTCTTTCAGCGTGAGCCTTAGCGAGCGATCGCGCCCTCTGTCGTTGACAATACGCCGCTCCTGCCAAGTGTCACTTGTCGTGCGGTGAATAGCGGCCATTAGGCAGCTGCTAGTATAAACATGGCAGGCGTTTAGGGAAATATCTTCAAAAATATATATTGTACAGATTGTCCAATTCACGCATGTTCAAGACACGCGCCACACTTTGTTTAAATCACTACAGTGCAATGTTGTGTTATTTTATATGATACACACTATTATATTTGATACATACATATTGAGATGCGTGATGTATCTCTATATATAAAAAAAACGTGGGGGGGGGGGGGGGGGCGCGTCTTTGTGAACCAAGCATAGCTATAATCATAATAAATGATAACAGTGATAAGTTAAGCACAATTTTCCTTATTGGTAAAATATATTTTATTAAAATGTTTTTCAAGATAAAATTAATTAAGATATTTAGCTACTTCACTTTAACACAGGCACTCAAGAAGCGCGTACGATTGAGTTCTTACGTCTTTCACAGTGTAGCTTTTCTGCTTATTGAGCGGTGACTTGCAGCCATTGCTTTCTGCCGTAATGAGCAACACAATTTGGGTATAAATTTGTCTAGAATAACATTCTTCTTCTTGCTTTACGAATTGAGATGCGATGAAATAACATGGATATGAAAATGGCCTCAGCCACAACTTAGCGGGTATTTTGCCAATCTCAAGTAATTAATAGCAATAAAACATTCAATAAATACACATTATAAATAAAATAATGGACGTGACATGATGATATGAAAATGGCATAATAAGAATAACATTACATAATTGGTTTCCTAGATATTAAAAGAATAGCCTTGTTGCTTTTTGACAGTGCCTTACAAATCCCCAAAAAGTAAATGGCAAGTTTAAAGAAACTCGGGCCGCAACACAATACCACCGGCTGACAGGAAATGACCGTTGAAACGGTGACGGGCACAAAGCGCCCGCTCTGAACGGGCGCCTGAAGAATTGCACTTGCTTCAGAAAATGCTCGTACGAGGCGTATCGCGCCCCTTTGTTCTTTGTAGATTTCACACCGCTGCTGGCTGCTCAATCTGCGTGAGAAACTTAGGTAGATTTTGTTGTTTGTAGACAAGTTAAAAATAAATAAGGTTCAAAGGATCTATTTCTGTTTATAAAATTTGTTGTTACAGGTAAATACGTAGGGACGCGTGCCGATGTGAGATATGTTCTTTATTATATAAATAAAACATATATTCGGTTCATTGGTGCTTACCAATCATCATTCGACGAGAACGCCTAGTTAGAATTTGCAACTTCTTTTTGTGAATAAGTAATATTCCAAATAAGGTTTTTAAGGGAGGAAAAATTGAAAAAGTTGGCGGACAATTGAAAAATTCGGAAGGAACTTGAAGTGCTTTTTCTCATGGGTTATAATGTTTATGTAACATGTATACATTATAATTACGAATATAATAAGATTGTTAGGATAATTATAAAGACAAACCTGGCCTTTTGCGTTCGGGTTCTGGGTTCGAACCCTGGTAGGCGACAAACTTTGAGTGATGAGCACGAATGTGTGTACCTGAATCATGAATGTTTAGTGTCTATATAAGTATTATATAATTGCTGATTAGAGTGGCACCGTATAGTTGGTGGGCTCGTCTGGCAATATTAATATTGCCAGACGAGCCCGTTTTTTTTTAGATTCTAGAACTACCTATTCGTTTCTAATTAATTACATTTAAGTCTCGTTGTTTTAGGTACCTGTATCACTTGGTGAACAATGGATTGGTTTTTCAATATTTCAAGAAGGGATATTTTTTTTCCTGAAAATTGCCTTCAAATTATATGCGCCTTTGTTCTTTATTCAGAGCGTAGTTCGAACGCTGTAAATATTTATTGGACGTTAAAATTGCGTAAATATGGAGCAGCAAGGGTGTTTCAGTTAATTGTAAATATGTTTTTACAGTTTTGTTACTTGCTCTGGTATCTGGACGTATTACAATTGAACTTGAATTGTAACAAGTAGTCTTTAAGGTGGAAGCTCAGGGTCAGGGCGCGAAATTCAAAATGTCAATGGTTTTTATTTTTTTACGAAAAATTTGGACATCTTTACGATGTAATTTAGTGTTTTGCGATATTAGCATTCTGCATTGGATGTCTCGATGTATTAAGTTTGCTTAAAAAAGAACCTAATCCGATACAATACCATAAGGTTTGTAAAAACCGCTACTTTTACTAACTTTATATGAATTTCGCGCCCTGACCCTGAGCTTCCCCCTTAAAGAGTTTTTTTTATGATTTGTAGTGGTCATTAGAGCATTCAAACAATATTAAATAGTGTCCCAAAAATGTACATCGAGGTTTCTAGATATAAATGATACATCGCGCTGATATATGTTATTCCAATCACAACCACCTATATGAAATCGATAAAAAACTTTTAACCGCCTTCTAAATTGCGTATAGCGACATCTAGTTCTGTATGAAGAACTAAAGTTTGAATACAAACCGCGAACAATCAGACTATTAATCAGTTAATGGTGTAAGCTACTAAATAATGCATTAGGTACTTAATTCTGGTATCAAATATCTACCTACAGTCCAGGTGCATCCATCTATTGCATCATGATAATTGTTCGATGAACCGCAAATCGATGCGCTCGCAATCATCAGATTAATTTGAAATATCAATTAACGATGATCATTACATTTACACTCGCAGAACTGGGAATTGTACAGGTCATAGCTTAGTTGACTCAAGGCTTGGGAATATAATACGGTCAATAGCCTTGCAGTTAACAGATCCACCCTTGTCACCGAGAGGTTTAAGCCCCCCGATTTGGTCGTGAAGAATGGCTCTGAAAGGTCGTCGTCGATACGTGAAAATTTCTATTCGAATCGATTCGGATACTTGTCGAAACGTAGTGAATAGATCCGCAGGTTCGATTTCCACGCTGGGCATTACATTTTTTGCGTGAGCATATTCCTAGAAACAAGAAAAGTAATAAGTAATGAGTTTGTATCGCACATTGCTATCTACCTACCTACCTACCTACTTCAAAAAATATGTTTACTTGTCCAAGTAAACCACATTGTTAAAATATTCAAACAACACGCAGCGTGCGCTACAAGTGAAGCCTAAAAAAACTCTGGTCTAGCATGTAAACACGCACAAATATAAAAAAAAAACTAGATCCAGTACTTATTAGTCTATGCCGTACCATTTACTAGGCACAAAAGTTTTGTATGTGGTAACACTTACCACTACAAATGCATTGAAAAAGTGGCCTAACTTTGCTAGTGGCCACGTTACGTCTGAACTTCTAAACAACTCTGTGAAGTAAACAAAGATTTTCATTATTTGCTTTATTTACTAACATAAATTATATCTACAAAACGTTATTTACAAGAGACAGTATATATTAACATGGTGCAGATAACAGTCGGAAGTGCAGGAAGGTGTCGCTCGCGAGCCGGAAGCCTCGCGATCGGGCGGGTTATCGGCACATCCGGGACGTGTGGGGAGGCGGCGGACTTGCTGCGAGCTGGAATAGATATTAAGGACATTTATTGCCATATCAAAAGGTACCAACACAATTAAAATGTTGGCCAGCACTAATTATTTTATTTAATTATAATGTTTCACGAACTCAAATTTTCAGGCGGGAAGTACTGCCTACCAACTCAATAATAAATACTTATCCTACTAAAAAAGAAAAAAAATACAACCGAATTGAGAATTTCCTCCTTTTTTAATAAGATACTTTTTCCTAACGTTAACGGCTACTCCCACAAGGTGGACCCACAAGGCGGCATGATGTGTGGAAATCATTGGGGGAGGCCTATGTCCAGCAGTGGACATCTTTCGGCTGATATATAGATAGATAACGGTCAAAATTACTACACACTGAGAGACAAAGTACAATCTAGGTACAATCTAGCGGGAACTTATATTGTTAAGACAAGTTTAAGGCCGGGAAGTGAACTGCCTGGAAAAAGAGGTCATATTACGCCTCTTGATAGTATTTAGATTTACGAAAGTAAACAGTTGGTCGAGAAAGCATATTATATCTGTTCATCCATATCCATCCATCCACATCCACGTGTGCTTTAATCATGAAGCCCATTATTTCTGCTCTGTCAAAAATGTATATTAATATTATTATTTAAAAACTTAATATTGGAGGCAATTATTTGTGGTGCACCAATCGTGGTTATGTCGGAGGTGTGAATACGTTCGTGTTTTGCATGCGTCACGTGTGTCAGCTAATTGGTCGCTGGAGCATCCTCATTGAAATATGTAGCGCTGTGATAAGCGAATATCAACGAGGGTACCTTTTGCACTAAAAAACTTACTTGTTACGTTAGGCCGCCGAGAAAACGCATCCCAAACTGTAATTAAATGTAGGTCGCCTAAATAGTTTCTTGTAAGTAGACATAATAATATAATTTGAATTAAATTTTGTGTCCGTTGTGCATATAAATAAAGTAAATGATCTAAATACTACAATATCATAATCGTACGAATGAAATACGATAAAACACGACCTGTCAGAAACGTACTCTTTCGGCGGCCGAACTAGATTGTAAAAACACCACTTACACGCCCGTTCTAAAGGTATAGCTTCGATGCAGTCGAATACTACACATTGAAATTGAAACTAATCTTACGGATTTTATCGCGATTATTTTATGACTTCAAACACCTCAGTCCTCCCGTAACCATGGTTGCTGTAAAGCAGCCGAAACGTGGGAAAACTAAAAAAAACGCTATAAATCCATAAAATTAGTTTCATTTCAATATTCCTTTCATATATCATTTCGTAGCCGGTGCACATTCACTGCATTTTCACACCAGAATTATTGAGGTTCATTAAAATTTACGCTTTGCTTAATATTCAGTTCTGTTTCCGGTTTATATTCACTCATATTTCGACACTAATTACAGGTTAATGTGGTTTCCTGACTGCAAATACAATAACTTCTACGCGTGGTGAAATTCAATTGTTTATTTATGCGCTTGGTAGAATACCTATACTGGGTGTATGTGGTTTCGTCACGAAAACTGGTACCATGGATTCAACTCATGATTGACTAACTCTGGACCATCCAGAGTTGGAATTTTCCGTCAATCTTTTCAGGAATTATACGCATTTTTTCAGTAATAAATTGATTATAGTAGGAAATCATTGTAGAAGTCTATCTCAACGTGATTTTAAATAAAAATCCATAATTGCTAATTTAGGGCTAAAACTGCAATGATAATTAAAACTCGACAAGCTCGAGCACGCTTATTCCTCGCACGAGTCGCGTATCGCGCAGCGGGTTGTGTTGTGATTGTGTGGTTTACGATACATTGCGCGCTCAAAAATTACAAAATTTGCGGCATGAATGATTTCTATAAAATTATTTTAGTCAGTAAAAGTAGCGGTTTTTACAAACCTTATGGTATTGTATCGGATTAAGTTCTTTTTTAAGCAAACTTAATACATCGAGACATCCAATGCAGAATGCTAATATCGCAAAACACTAAATTACATCGTAAAGATGTCCAAATTTTTCGTAAAAAAATAAAAACCATTGTCATTTTGAATTTCGCGCCCTGACCCTGAGCTTCCACCTTAAGAACACTTTTCAAAACAAACGACGTCAAGGAAGCGCCATAGAGAAGCGAAAGAAAACCATAGGGAACATTATGTATAGATAATTTTTGATAGACTACCTATTGTCCAATAGTTTTGTAAGAATACATTGTAATAAGGGCTCCTTTACAGCCCCACAGTGGCTTACCTGGTTTGGCGTCCCAATAACCCTTACAAATATTTACTTAAGTACAATAAGATGATTAAAACACCGCAATTATGTTCATAATACTCTGAAATATGCTATAAATGAAGCGTACGTTCGCTGTGAAGAGCGACTCCAGTTTATTTACTAGTGTATATGAGAGGTTTCGGTCTGTGGAAGATTTGAGGAGTTTGATGCCGATAGGGCACGGAATGTTGCATCCATAGGTACGGGTATAGTGGTTTGAAAACTGCAATCTGTTGAGTTTTCCTACCCATTGGCGGCTTCCTTGAGCCCTTTTCGCATGTCATCGCTAATTGGGGTCAGTCAGACTTCAGTCTAAGTACCTATTTGAATAGGATGTATTTATGAGATGTTTTTTTTTAATTTACACCCATTATTAATACCAATAATAGTAGCCAATTTGTGATGTTATAAACAAATAAGAATAAAAAAATATGTTAAGTAATTTCGTGTGGTAAGGGTCTAACCCCCAAATTCATAGATGTATTATAACTTTATCAAACGTCATATAGTACTGCGAAAAACAAAAATTTTGTGCGCAGTACTATATTTTTGACTACTGGAAAATAATCTATGAAAAATGCTCTATATAATGTTCTCTATGGTTTTCTCTCTCTTATCTATGGCGTCTCCTCGACATCGTTTGTTTTAAAAAGTGTTCTGAGTATTTAATTAAATTATAATTATATAAACCTCAAGAAGTCTATAATTTCCACCCCAGGGCCCATGGTATATTTACCAACTACACTATCCAATGCGCCCACCGAGTCACCCGCGCACCACTCACACTGCGACGATGCGCGATTTCGATACAGATTAAGATTGTAATTTCATAAAAAAACAACAGTTTATTGTAGAACACGATGATCTTATCATTAAGTACTGTTTCATTTATCTCGAGCTATCTAGGAAAAATACAGAGACAATGGTAAATCATGCTGTCAATTAGGTATCTTCTGCATGATTAGGTATGTCCTAAGATCTCGACACATGTTTTTGACAATAAATATCTCTTATCTCTCCTATCTTTATAGTTATGTAAACACATTGCTACTGACGCTACTTGTACAAGAATAATAACATGTTCGGATGAGGTGAGCGATTGTCGAAGAGAATAGATACATTGCGCGACAAGTACCGCGACTATATTGGGCCTTTGTATCCGCCTGTGTTCTTGTAACAATGCAGCCAGACATTGTTTTATACTATTCATAGTTGTTTGGATTGATTCGAGTGCGGTGCTGCAGATTCATGAAATATTGCGACATAAATTGGATTGGTTTTGTTTCAAATAATTATTTTGAGTGAGCGACTGTTTTGTACCTCGTTTTAATTTACCTTTATTTTGTCGGATATTTGATGAAAATATGCGAGTAACGACTTAGTTCTTATGGGGAGATTCTTTTGCGAAAATATTTTTTCCAAATCGCGTGTATTTTTTTACATCTCCGTAAAATTTGCTTAATTTAAATGCGTGTCTCTTTGACTAAATTATATTTTTAGAACAACTATTATTAAATTTTTTTACGTTTTTTTTATTACCAAGATATTTATTTCTTAGGAAAACCTAAATACGCTTTGATTGTAGGTTAATCAAAGCGTACCTACTCGTACCAGATGTACCGTACCTGATAAGAAAACCACCAGAGCGTGCTGATGATCCGACACGCACCTGGCCAAACTTCATCGTTTTTATATAATTTCTAAATCACGTGGTATATACAGCTCTAAAGTATCTTATGTATGCATCGCATGTACTATATTTTTAACCACTTATTTCCTTTCCCGTCTAATTCACATAACATTTTCCCTGTGAACTTTAGTCAAACTTCCCCAGCACTGTTTAGTTAAACTCCAAGCTTTGCGTTCAAAGTGAATCTCCTATATTTCTATTCCCACCGCATCACGGCTGCACGCTGCACTATCAGCGCTAAAAGCGTATTCATGTCTATCGGCTAAGTTTTTTTGGAACAGCGAAGTGCAGGCAAGCTGCCTGGGTGGGCGGCGCGCGGCGTTGCGCTGCATTTTGGGTCAAACTTGATGCTAAGCGCTTTATAGTTAGATGCGGACAAAAATTGTGGCTGGCATGTTAGAAATTTCACATACTCGTAGTATAGATATCTATAGGGATATCTATGGGTATGTCAGTTTGCAGAGTCCGTAAGTTTAAAAAAGGAAAACAAATGCGGGTTTTAATTAAAACATGGCATTTGTTTTTTTTTTTTATAAAGATTCTCTAAAGGTACCATAAAATGCCTACGTTTTTAATGAGGTATTCGGTTCGAATACCTAACAGGAATATTATTACGATTTGGGTCATTGCACACTGTGATTTTATGCGGTTCAATCAAATCAGTATAATTGCTCAGGGCATGGTTAAAATCGATACCATTTCAATTATTAATTTCTGTGTTTATTTAATATGTTGTCGCTATCGTGGCGCGCATGGCATTTCAGAAACAAAACAACTTATAGAGCATATTATACATTATTGTGTATATAAAGCTTCGGGGCCAACGGTTTCTATATAAAGTAGGTTCCAGAAAAGTCCCGTATAATGTAAAGTCAGCCTAAAATTATCTAGTTATACAAGTTTGCATACAATATAATTGGGCCTGTAATATACATTTATTGTGTAAATTTCACACCAAAAATTGTTTCGCCACTCGCGAACAATGAATCCTCGGAGTGTAGCGGTAACAACTGATAGTGGAGCGACCGGAAGTGCTCGCGTGGATAACGTCCCGGAACGTGTCCGATTCCGGCGCAAGTGCCGCGCGCTCGCTTCCCGTTCCGCTACAGCGAGAGTTGTTTAATAAGCTATTCGATAATAGCCGCTATTTATAAGAGTTTAAAACATTTATATACCGACATAAGCTTTTGGGTCTATTTTTAAAGGCATTATACACAAAACAGTATATGGTTCGTAGATTTATAGGTCCTCGACATTTGTTCTGTGAGCCAAACACTCATTCAATAAGCCCAAACACGATACATCTGCTGTAAGTTCTCCAGGAGTTGGGTAGTCTGCAGACTGTTCTGATTAGCAGCGTCAGGTCGAGGTTTTCACATTGTAACAGTGGTATCTAATTTATAGAGTGTGCCAAATTTCAGGTCGATCGGGTGAGTAAAAGTAGAATTTACCCATTGTATGAGAAATACGAAACATAGTTAAGAACCATGCGGATTAAACCAGAGTTCGAATAAAAAAACTACGTTGAAATCGGTCTACGCCTTTGGGTGCTACGATGTCACGGACAGACACACAGTCAGACAGACAGACGTAGACCTCAAACTTATACCACCGCGACGCGTGCGTAAGGGGTTAAAAAGTGTAGGTTCCTTTTTAAATTATACTTGTAGTTTCCAAATAAAACACTAACTACTGCGCACAAGAGATTTGCTTTGCGCAGTACTATATGAAGTTTGATAAAGTTATAAAACGTCTATAAATTCGGGGGTATCAATACCATACATTGTTATGAATTATTTAACAAGTGATAGAATAAGAAAAAAGAAAAAGCAAGTTATGATATTGATTTCTTATATTTACGCGAATACTACACATTTAAATAAAACTAATTTTACGGATTTTATCGCGCTATCGATTTTAAACGCGATGAAATCCGTAAAATTAGTTTTAATTAAAAGCAAGTTATAATTATTAAATAGTACCGTGTTTATTATATTTTAAAAATGGAGTGACAAACAGCTCATTGTCAACATACCAAGTTTCCTGTGAACACGTAAACAAAGGTACAAAAAGCCGTTTAAATAATCGTTGCAGTCTCCCTCATTTTAGCTGATTGCAGTGCGGTGCGACCCGCCTTTTATTCCGGCGGCCTTTGTGCTGACGCCTTCGCGTTAGCGCCCTTATGTGTACGTACAGACTCCAACTTATAACACATACTAGTGAAAATAATTAATGCTGCCCTGACTTATTTTTATGTAGGTACCTATTTATATTTCAGATAGTTGATTTAATTATGACATCGAATGCAAGTATATAATCTATATAAAACAAAGTCGTGTTACTTACACCTTACATAAGGATTTTTTTTATTTTTGTTATTTTGATTTGTAATTGTTGTCTCTGCACCAATGGAACATGGAAAATTTCACAAAAAAATAATTTATTGAGGCGAAGATCGCCATAACAGTTAGTTTTATATAAGGATAGATACACAGAGTGTACGGCAAAATTAAAATATTTTTACTTTTTAAGTTCAGTACGACAACGCGAGATTATTCATAAGCTAACCGTATACTTTATAGTTCTCGAGAATTGAAAAACGCCTCTAGCAGACGGTATTTAAAACTTTCAGTTCTCCATACAAAATGTCTATATACGGTAGACTATAAAGTATACGGTTAGCTTACGAATAACCTTGCACTTGACGTACTGAGCGAGGTTTTTGTAAAACGATTATTACAGATATGAATGTAGTTGCAGATAAAAAATCATAAACATAAGATGTCAGCATATTATGAAGGTGTCAAAATGGTGTCAGAGTACAATTTGCAGAATCGATCGCCTCCCGTGAGTGGCCATTAGTAAGGCGGTTCGAGGACCCTCGCGGTCTCACATCTCGAGCGCCCTCTACACGAGTGGCCTGTCCCTACATGTCACAATAACCTCTTATATACGTATTAGATTCTGTTTAGACTCGCCCTTGCGTGTTGGGCGACAATAGACTTCTAGTGATGGGGGCGACGGCGGTGTTATAATGATTTTTGTATAGCTCTAAGTTCGCCCGCTTGAATGAATCTTAAATGTGTAAGCAGGTATTATATTATAAGTACAGGCATATTGCAAACAAACCGCACGGTTTTTGATTAGTTTATGGGTAAGTAAAGCATAAAAATATTAATTATGTATATCATTGCTTACTTTTTTCTATCTACCTAGCACCTAGGTATTGATTTAATTACGATAACAGACCAAATAAAGCATTAGGAACGTTACCTAACAAAATTATAATTTTACCATGTATTTTCATTTTATTACTGAACCACACATACAAACTACTTATTTACCTACAAAAATAAAAAAAACAGATTATCCTATTTTTACTCGACTACGGCAAAACCAAAAGGAAGGGCTATTATTTAATCGCTGTATTATAATAGCTCACAATTATTTGCATTGCATTTGATTGAATCGAGTTATAGGTAAGTAATTCAAGCGTGCAATTTTCAGCAAATTATTTCAATGAAGTCAGCCTTAAATGTTCTTATATTCTTTGAACCCCCGAAGCGTGTAACTTGATGCACATAAATTAGTATACAAGTGTACTTACCCGCGAAAGTATGCAAAATTACGCGTCCCAGCGCCGCGGCCCCATGTGCGGCTGTTAGTGGAAGTGGAAATTGTAATAAGGGCTCTCTTTGCTCATTTTATATAAGGTTGCTACATGCTACATGCTGAGTTGCTCACTCGTACGCTTAAAAGTCATGAGCAACTCACTTTATCCGAGTCACTCGGTGTTTTATAATGTTATAACCACTCGGTTAATGCGGTATACATACATACCCCCTCCTACATCATGTTTGGATATATCAAACACAAATATTAGTTATTTTATATTCATGTAAACCATTAAGTACTTATGAATCGTCAAAAAAGTTACAAAATGCTAAGCTACAGCTGTACCACGCGTTCGGAATGCCGTTCCTATGGAGAAGAATGGGCAAGAAACTACATGCTCTCTCTCTACATGCTCTCTCTCTAGCTCTTTTGAAAAAGATCCGTTACATTTGTGAGCAGTACATTGTTATGGGTATTTGAGAATCATGTAGGAACAGCTAGGCAGACTTTAGCAGCTGGTCAAAAAAAAATACTAACTTTAAAAAAGTATATAATTCCAAGTTATTTTTTTTTTTTTTTTTTTTTATTACATTATAGGCAAGTATTTGATCTCGATCTCACCTGATGGTAAGTGACGATGAGATCTACGATGGAGCATACTTGCCTAGGTAGGAAGGCGGCAGTAGATCGAGACGCTACATTCACTAGGCACATGCAGCGCAACTGATCTGACCCGCCATCCATGAATGGCAACACCGAACATCATGCCGGAACACGGCTAGGCCGCTTGGCGACATGGCTTTGTTCAGTGGGTGGTGACTAACCACGGCCGAAGCCTACCACCAGTAGAGTTGTCACCTAGTTGGCACCACCCAGGGTCACGTGTAGGGTATCTCGAGGGTATTTAATTCTCCTACGGACGAAGGTGACTCGACCCCAAAACAAAGCAACAAAAGTTAATGGCTACATGGTTCCCACATTTACAAATTACTTTTGTAACTGAAATGAAAAATCGTTTTCTAAAAACCTATCTTGAGCCCCAAGCAAATTACACACTATCTAGTATATATGTACTAGCCATAGGTATTAGCCATAGGTGTCTACATAATAAAATGAGCTTTGATTAGGGGTAAAATTGTTTTTTGTTATATTACCTACTGATTTAGTTAGGTCCATTGATATTATTTACCAGTTGCTGAACGATAATGTTTAAAGGGAATGCGCGTTATTTAGGAGTGCCTACTGTCTATAGATACTCAATATTGCGATCCAAATTGTATACAGCGCAGCTGAAGTCATTGTGAAGCGTACTCTGAGCGATTGCAGGGATTTTGTGTTCGTATGTAACAACGCAATTCGACGTTGTTTTTAACAATTGATGGCTCCAACTCGAGCCGAGCGCGATTCATTCAATTTGTAAGTGTCGAGTCATTTGTAGATAAGATTTCTGTTTCTAGAAAATTAATTAAGTGATTTATCTGTTACATAAATTATATTCCTCAAAAGATGTTGCAAGCGTCAATTAGCTTCCTACTACACACACACACACACACTACAGCTTTCATTAAACTTCCTACTGAAATCTATATTAAGGGTCCGAATTAAATAAAATCGTTTGAGAATTCAGGTTACATATAAATTATGGTAATGTCTATACTGCCATCTTGTATCTATAGAATTCCTAAAGATTTGTCGTATTTTTTTCTGTTCTTGAATGCCACTGAGTATGCCATCGAGGTCCTTTACGCAGGTAATTAGAACGTTTAAAGATAAGTGAAAAATGAGTCTCTCAAGAAAGCCCTCTGCAGCGCACCTGAGAATGTAGAAAATGGCGGTGCGCATATTAGGGTTGCTAAAAGGTAACATTTACAGATTGCTTATTTACAAACGTTTCAGTGGAGTGTCGATTGAATGATTTTAGAAATATCATAGTCTACTAGCTTTGTAAGACCAGCGGTTTTCCACTGACCAGCCATTCAACTGCCATAGAACTGTTTCGTATTCTGCACTGCAGTCGTGTATCAATATAATGTAGGTAAGTAATGGTATCTACTCGTTATGTGACGTTTCTAGCAGTCGACACACAACCATTGACACTGAAATGAGACTCCATCTAGACGACATTAAAGTTTTAGCAGAATTGATAATCTATCACCACAGATATCACAGTCATAATGGAACTTCAATAGTGTGTCAATGGAATGGGAATTGTATGTAATTTTATTTAAATTAGTAGAATTGGGCCCCTGCTTGGGTATAACGTCACAATGCATTTCCCTACGATTTATGTACGTGGCGTAATCCGTATATTAATGACCAGTACTGGCTATCGGGGATAACAGGTTATTTACTATGTACCTACCCAGTGTAGCTTGAAGTGTTGTAAAAGTAAGATATAATAAGTATATTACACTGTACTAACACCTAGTACTTTTCTGTACGATATCTTTGTGTAATAAAAATACTTTTTAATAGGGCAACAATAAATAAAATGCTGACACAGATTATACATATTAATTCCCTTTATTTATGCCAATACTACACATTGCAGTAAAACTAATTTTACGGATTTTATCGGGTTTATTTTATGTTTTTTTACGTTCCCGAGGTTTCGGCTGCTTTACAGCAACCATGGTCACGAGAGGGCTGAGGTGTTAGACGTCCTAGTGTCATAGTTAGAACTGGGGTATGCTCATATTTAGTTGTTGTTTGTGGTCCGATCTACGCAAAAAGTGCTCACAGTGCCTTGAGGCCATGCAATGGTGAACGTAAAAACATGAAATAAACGCGATAAAATCCGTTAAATTCGTAAATATAGTTTCATTTCAACTGATTATAAAAAAACATATTTTTTTCGCTACCGAATGTACGGCACTAGCAATATATATATATATCGACATTCATCCTAGCGATGCATTCGAATTATTCAGACGATTGAATCGATTAATCCGAAGCGTTGCTCGCCAACAGCGTGCTTGGGTGCACCGTCGCGATACAAGCACGCATGGTCACCTCGGATAGAGCTTTGTCTCTTCCAGCAGGCTGATTCTAAATCATTCGCAATCGGTATCACATACAGATTTGAGAACGTTCCAATCCTGACGAGCTGTCAAAAGGCTATTTTAAATAACGGTCGTATGACAGTTCAAAACATTCGATCGTAGTAAGATGGTGTGCATTTACGAAGAATTTATATTGCGATTGCATTAATCCATCTCGGGAATTTTTCGATTCAAAGGATGATCCAGAATCACTCCGCTGTTTTTTATTATTTGCCACTAATTTACTTACAGCAGGCGTTTGCTCGAAGTAAAGTAACAATGGTGGCTAAGTTATATTTCATACTATTTTAGCCCATACATATAGATATATATATAAAACAAAGTCGTGTTAGTTACATCATTATTAATTATAAGTCAAGAACGGATGGGCCGATTATTATCACCTTAAATATTTTTATTTGTCCCCGCCCCGAATAGCAGAAGTACTATAAAAACATGGGAAAAAATCAAAGCAAAGAGAATAATAACGATAATTAATTTGTCATACATATGATTTTGAGGCGGTACGAAGTACGCCGGAACAGCCAATTTTTAATGTAAGCAAGTACTTACTCTTATACCAACACTTCGTATCTGACACGCTTATATTCATTGAAGCCGTTTAATCAAGAAATCTCACATCATATTCAAAGCTTAATCGTTATATGTAATCCGGGTAGCGAAGTCGTAAGCGGCGACAGTTAATTTACAAGGAATGCTCGAATAGCTGAGCGAGTGACTCCAGCAGCGCGCTGTTGGCTCGAGAGGTTCATTTGAAATTCATACCGACGAGACACCGCGGACCCAGAGACCCTGAATGGTGCAAAAACGTTTGTGATTGAGCGTAGTAGCTATTTTATTTATTCGATGTTTTCATTAATCTATACAAATAAATAAAATTGGAGTGTCTGTTTGTAATATTAAAATAACCGCTTTTTACTGCATTTGGATGTATACACGGTACATATACCAAAACAACATTTTTAAATTTTTTTGTCTGTCTGTTTGTTCCGGCTAATCTCTGAAATGGCTGGACCGATTTTGACGGTACTTTCACTAGCAGATAGCTGATGTAACACGGAGTAACTTAAGCTACTTTTATTTTAAACTAGCTGTTACCCACGACTTCGTCCGCTATACCATGCGGACGAAGTCGCGGGTAACAGCTAGTAATGTATAAGAATAATAGTGACAGCGTTCTGTGCAGATAATTGCAATATAAAATGTGTATGTAAATCGATGACACAGGCGCCAAAGTTATAACACCTAAGCCCGCGCTAAAATACGGATAAAATGTTGCCACTTCTATTGAAGTTTAATGCCACACCGCCCATAGCGACTTAGCTCAATTATTCTCCGGCCATACTGACGTGAAACCGTTGCCAGAGGTACATACTTTTTCAAACTAACAGCTTGTGATAAATAATGAAAGCACACACTTTGTATTACAACGGAAATGTTTTAATAAGCTGTAGAACCAGTGAAGTGTTTCAGATTTTAAACCATTCTTTTTTTTTTTTTTTTTTTAATGTTATTATTAGGCAACTTCTGTCAGTGTCGAGTAAAATTTACTTGCTCGTTTTTAGAGTATAATTATGATGACGATAATGAAAGGAAATTACGCATTAAGAAATAAGAAAATTCTTATGGTAATTTATAAAAAAATCTGCCATCTTGGGAGAAACGGAAAAGTCAACTTTTATCATTTTATTTAAATTTCCTACACTTATACACGTTTGTGAGTGCATCATTATTAATATGTTACCCAATCTGTTTATTCAAATAAAATACTTTTTAAAAATAGAACCAATCTTAAAATTTCGCGCCAAAAAGTCCCTTTACACGTGTTTACCTTGGTATAACAGTAACATCTTTTTTAAATTTAAATATTAAAGCTTTTATGAAAAAAAGCAATGTTAACTTATAAATTAATTTATTTATTATTGTAAAAAAACTCTGAATATATTCATGATGATGATTATGTATCACAATTAACCAGTGGTAGATTATTTATTCACCATTATCTTTCAACCAGAGAATTGCTTTATATTTATTTATCCACCAAGTAAACATGAGTATACTTTCCTCGCTACGTTCGCTCAATTCCACTAAATACCTAATAATTTGTAATACCTTTGAAACTTTGATTAGATTTGAAAACCAATCATAAATATAATATTGGACAGGGATTCCGATTGTTTATTTAGGATTGATTTGAAAACGTGTGTGATTTATTTTTATATTAGAATGTTGATACTGGCTTGAATTTGCGACCTTGTCTGCAAAAATAAAAAAAAACGTTTTTTTTATTAAACTTCTGTTTTTTTATGAGGCCTCTTTCTTTTTGTAAAAAGAAAATGGATTTTATTTTTTGAAAAAACTCAGAAAAATAAAAATCTTTAACATTCTATGAGAAAACATTAAACTCCATTAGCTTTTTGGTGGGAAGTTGAACAGTAAGGTTTTCTAATACGTTTTATTTTCCAAAAAAAGTGTTTCTTTGATGTATAATTTGAAATATTAATTGTGTTCATAAATGCGCACAAGTGAAGGAAATTAAAATGAAATAATTCAACATTTCAAGTTAATTTAAGATGAGCTTTACTTACTGATAGGCATAGGGGATTTTTTTCATTATCATCATCTTCATTGCCATCATCATTATTATCAGTGGACTTATATATAATTTTATAACAAATATCAACACATACTTGACACTGGCAAAATGGATCTATTTTGCAGCCGATTGCTAACCTAAAAAAAGAAGAAGAATTATTTGTTGTTTTTTAAATGGACGCAATAGTCCGAATAAGGTTCATAGGGAAAGAAAAATGAAAACGATATCCGGAATATTGGAAAGTTCGGGAATAACTGAAATTGCTTTTCCTATATGAGTTTTGATTAATTTTAATGCATTTTCTCACTAACTATAATGCATTTTCTCATTTGAACAGCTATCTATATAAATATCTCTGATGATACTCAATGGAGATTATACTTACCTACTTTTATTTTCAAGTTTATTTTCCGCACATCACACATGACTAGCGCGTACATAAAGACTGCAAATTATACGGGTATTCGAATGTTTTGATCGCAGAATCCATCCCCAAGCCGGTATAAATCTCGATGGGAGCTCGGCCGGCATTCCAGCCAACTTACCGAACAACAGTAATGAAGGTTTAATCCGCTAAATTCCTGCATAATCCGCTGGGATCCATCCGAGTCTCGGATTTGCTCTCTGCGTACAGCTATAGCTTTGTACGGTTATGTATAAGCACGAGAGTCTGCCAAAGTTGGTGGTATACCACAAGGTATAGTAAGGGCCGTTTCATTTCTGTACTGTGCATTTGGGGTTACATTTATGACATTCGACATTTTAAAAGCTCAATTTACCTGCTTGCTGCAGCTACATGAATCTGCATAGTTATGCCTGGTTTACACGAGGAGAGTTCTTTAAAGCTAGGTGGCGGCCTATCCTGACTTACCATCCCGGCTTGGTACAAGCTAGAGCGGTTTGAAGATGCTAATAAATTGAAAGTTAGTTTTCTTACAGTGTCTGATGAACAGCTGTATGTACTTGCCTCGTCGTCACACGAAGCTAGTACACAAAGCTAGGATAGTTAAGTCAGTGATATGACTAGGAAGCGCTTATTTAAAAGTAGAACACCATGAAATATTTTAAGCTGGAATTAATTAAAAATATTTTACACGGAGCTAGCTAGCTTTTATCTATCCTGTTAGCTTCCCAACATGTTAATATATATAATGTTGTAGGTAAGAATATCTTAGATCGTTGTATCTCATTAACTGGTCGTTTCCTCAAATTTAGTTAGATATTGTAATAAATTTTAATACATTTCGCGTTGGCTATTACAATTTGTTGAAACGACGAGCATTACAGGAGGTGGCTAAAAGCACATTTTAAAGGGCCCGTGAATAATTCCGCCCCGGGCTAGCAGGGGGGTGGGGCAATGGGTAATTATGACACTGTGCTAAAACACTCAACATCATTTTAGAGAACGACTTGAAAATATAGCATCGCTTTGCCTAACGGATTTAAAAAAAGATCAATTTTCAAATGTTTTATTCTTTTTTTTCCTAATGGCCGTTTCTTATTGAATCAGGTTTTACGAGATTCTGGCAGTTTTTTTTAGCCAGTGCGCTATCTCTTGTGATTGACGAACGATTATTATTAAAAAATATTAGGGAATAGACAACCTCCTAAGATCGTTAAGTTTCTTCGTGATGTACCCCAACGTAACAATAGTTGTTATAGTTTTATATCTACATCTAACTGGGGGGCACAGTGCGCCTTAAAGTTGGGTTATTAAAGGCTTACAATACTCTATGCTAACACCTTTGTCCCGGAAGGCCTGCATTTAGATAATTGCTGACTAGTGGTTGTACTGGGTACTGTCGGTCGACGCTTTTGTAGTGCTCTGCGGAACCATAGTTTTCGCTTTGAGATGAACTAAACGTGCGATTATTTTACATTTACTCGCTCGCCTGCGGTTCCCCGATTAATATTTGTATAGCAGATTATTATGTAGCAATATTTGTACTATTGTTGTAAATTACAATCTAAATTTTTGATGGGTTTGTACTTACACTTAACTGTACGTAATACGTATAAGGCATTGTGTTAGTGGCAATTGCTCGCACAGACATGCGACGCGAATTAATCGCGCGATTAAAATACTAATCGCGAGAACGTCATGCTTATCTATATGCAGTGTCCTAATGGACATTGCATGTAGATGAGAGATAGCATAAGCATGTTTGAACGCGATTTCGTACGATAAATACGATGCGATCATTGGATGTGCCTACAAGCGATTGGCAAGAACAGCGGCTCAGACTTTTCCGAAATATCAAAATACATAATCAAATGATGATTCATGTGTTACTAATAATTCGTGCTATAAAATGCAGGTTTAAATTACTTGAGATAGATATAATCGATTACCCGAACTACGCATATCGATAGCACTGACTCGCGCGGTTTTCTGCAGAAGTTGCCCGCGTGCGCCCGCTCTTTGAAGAGGTACTCTGTGTTCGCGTCACATTGTTCGATGACAACCGTTGACGTGTGCTGCGGTCGATGCCGAAGGCCTCGTTTGTACGCGCGTTCATTAAAATAATGAAGCGGTTATGTACGCGGCTGTACATGTGTAATGTTATTACCGAGTGTGCCGGTATGCGTTGTGCGCGCGAATGTACTCATCACGTAGTGATGTTACTTTGTGACATGCGATAATGTTCCTTTTGAGTATGATTCCAATTCATGAGCAGTTTAAAGTACTTTGGAAATTTATATGAGGAGATGAAATATAAATTCACAGATTAGCTAGGTACTAGGTAAAGATAATATATACTTAATATATGTATGGTACTAGGTATATGCAGATATTAATTGAGCCATTAAACCTTTACTTCGACAATCTCTTGACAGAGTTGACGAGATATCTTTAGCGTAAACTTTACGGCTTCAGATAGCTATAAACTGTAAATGGCTCATAAACTATCGAAGCCAGTAAAAAGTTTCATCTGTATTAAAAAAAAACACTTTAGAATGTACGAGTATAACAGGACATAGGTATTATTTTTTTATCGACGTATATCGAAATTCTGACATCAAATAATGATTTCAAATACGCTTTGAAGCGCAGGCTTAGAATACCTTTTTTGAATGGCCTGTATTAAACATAAACAAAGATAAGCGATGAACCATGTAATTTGTAAATAGAACAATATGGCGGATTCCGAGCGAGCGGGCGCGCTCTGCGCTCGCCGGGCACCGAACAGATTTCCCGCCCATTGCACACGCTCGTTTCGCGATCCATATATTCACACAAATAAAATGCACTATTGCAATCGTTATTAATGTATGTGTGATTCAGTTCAGTGTATCAATTCGAAGTTCTAGATAATTAGTAAGCTAGCTAGATTTTTGAGTTCTTAGTTTCCGAACTACAGCGCTTTAAATATTTGTGTGTGATTGTGTGTGAAAAAAATATACTTATAAGTATATTTTTTTATAAATATTTTGTTAAATTGTTTTCTGGGAGTCTTGAACATAATCTTTTATTATATACAATAATTAGAAAGAAAATAACTTATATTTACAAACTAATATAAATTAAAAAGAGTATAGAAAAGCTACGAAAAGTTTAAAAAATTTGGCCCATGCGGTAGTGTACCCAAGATGCTGGCCGCATTTCCTAACTAATTCAAGCAAAGCTTGTATCTCAAGAATCTAGAATACGGGTTTTACACTACTGATGGACCTCTTAAAATATTTTACACTATTATTGTTACACCTTTGATAGTATGTAGGTATTTTTGGAACATTCTCTAAATAGTGTATAAGATGGTACCATGCCTTTCATGGTTACTGTATATATATTTTATACAGTATTTACCTACCTACCTTTTTTTATTAAAGGGTGTCCCATTAGTTTATTAAATAAGGCTGGATGTTCTTAACCATCAATCCATCTTATACCACGATACTAATAATATAGGATCCCTAACTTATACCTGGATTGTACAGACAATTGGATATCCAATATATGCGTGCCCGGCTGGGGTGCTCGGGTCGTTTGTATAATAATAATTGGAAATCGGATTAAGTCGCGCGCGCGCCGGAATGTTTGCTTTCATCAACGGCTGCTCCCGGACAACTCGGTTAACGTAACAATCCGTTTTTAATTATACATAATACTGTAAAATATAATAATAATAATAAAATAATACTAGCCCTCTTTAATGGTCCATTATTGGGCAAGCGCCTCCGTTCAATGCGAGGGACATTAGGCCATAGTCGCGTTGGTGGATTTCACAGGTCTATTGAGGGGAAAAAATCGCTATTCAATTCCTTTAATATTGGTCCGCTTCATCAGCCGACCCAGTTCGGTATGAACAAATGATTGATTTCGTTTTAAAACTATTGTGGACAAAACTAGGAAAGTATATTGGTGTATTTGTGAAGACAATTTACTTTGAAAATATACATTCATATTATATGAATAACTTTATCCAGGGTTCCGCCCGATTTGACATTGAGGACATGGTTTTATTACACGCAACCAACCAATTAACCACAACCCGTAGATCCAGGACACCGCCGCCTACGCGACAACCAATATTAATTAACAAAAAAATTTAAATTTATCAAATTTATTTGGTGTACCTACATAGTTCCGAAATAAAGCCTAGCCCATTCGTAAGTCCAGAAATAACCAAACTTTATACCATATTTCATTCAAATAATAAGTATTTTGCTTTTCAATCTATGTTATAAATTAATTATTATATTTTTTTAAATTTAAATCAAGTGACTAGATAATACACTGCCAAGGGGGCGAGGCAGAAGAGGGGCACCGGTGCGTTGCGTTAGGAGATCCCGGAGCCCCTCCGACATGTGTCCAAGGCGGCCACCGGGGGGGTTTTAGTGGGTAAGAATCCCACATAACCCGGCCCTCTCCCACACAGAGGCCGGGTATCTTACGAAGATTTCCCCCCCGTCAACAAAAAAAAAAGATAATAAACTGCCAATCATGAGACGGTAAAAATCACACCCCCTACCCACGGATTATTTAATTAACCGCTCCACAGCTCCCATTGACGTTAAAGCTTTGGTATGATTACAATAACAACGCTTTAGTATGGGCGCGTCTGCTTTGCAAGTTAATAACCTATTTGCCGACGATGCCATGGCTACATATTCACAATGGTGTGCGCTGGGCATCCGTGAGGAATCGGATTTGAGGAGCGGGTCACGCGCAATGGACGTCGATAATGGAAAACGGATTACGAGGCCAACTCTATTACTATAAAGCTCACGTGATGGAAGAGTTGCAAAAGCATAATCATTCTTTGATAGAGATGTTATTGTGGGTATCCAAGTATGTAGAGTTCGCTGCTATTATTTGGCATAAGTAGCATCATTATCTCTATTGTGATAATCTTATCGCCTGCTTCAAAAGATTATACGGATTTTTGAAGTGGACTGAAATGTATGTGGTCTACATGAAAGTGATACCGCCTATGATTGGTACTCTATATTAACCTTTATTATATAATCTATACTCTTGAGCGTAGCCAGGTTTTGGTTCAGGCTAGGGTAAAGCAAGGAAACTCGATTGAGCCATTATCTTTTCTTCGTCAAGAAAATCTGACACCAACAGAAAATCGTTCTTTCCCTGAAGTCAATGCTCTCATTTGCCAAGATACACAGATACAGGCACATAATTTCTTGTTGTTAGTAGTGATAATCTCTTGCATTTTTCGCTTGACTCCATGACTTAGGGGGGGGGGGTTGCCTCCCTCTGCCCCATTGTGGCTACGCCCCTGTCTTTACCTTAAATTCTTACATATTTATATGATGTTATATACGACTGTAGATCTCTGCAATTTTAGATCCCTAAATTACACACTACGTTCAGAACCGTGATAACAAGGTTACATGTATTCTAAAATCAAAATACTATTTTGCCTACTTTCTTGAAGCAAAACTAATTACCAATCGTTTATCCATATGTACACACATTCGTTCGCCAATAGGAACATCGCATTAGCACCGCACATAATACCTACCTACAATAAACAAATAAGTAACATACAAAGCGGCTTAACATCGGCAACCACTTATCAGCGTTTACATCAATTACGCGTTGAAAGCTGTGTTATTGTTTAACTGTTATATTTGCCCGAGTATTAAATTAAGCAGATACCGGCAAATTTATTCGTTATTTTCTACATAAGTGTTTATTGTTTCGACTGTAATACGATATAGGGAAGAAAATATTTTCACCCCATATTTATAAAATGATTCTATCTATTTACAGTAGCGTTACAAAGCAGTTATTTGCCACTTGCCATTATAGAGTGATTGAGATTTCTAAAAATTTGGTGGATTACAAAATAGTGCCGTTTTTGCCAGTGTCAAGTAATATGTTTGATTGTTATATGTATTTTTACAGACATCTTGGAAGTACTCGAAAAGTCAAGCTATACTGTTTTATTATAGTATCATTCTCTCGTGCACGTGTATACACATACAATGGTTAATAACGCACGAATATTACAAAGAAACACAAGTTTACGTTTCTGACCTTTCGGCTGCTTTACAGCAACCATGGTCACGGGAGAACTGATAGTGCTTGTGAGGTGTCGAGAACGTAAAAACATAAAATAAACGCGATAAAATCTGTAAAATAAGTTTTATTTCAATGATAACTTCACTGTTCAACTTACCGCCAAAAAGGCCAGATAAGTCGTTATTGATTATTTACTCAGGGGGGCCCTTTGGGTGTTATACGAAACGCGTAATGTGCAAAGAATAATCAGTTCGCTGATAGTGCACACCACCACCAGTTCAGTATCAGAATATTATTATCATATAAAGAATATACGAATAGTCGTACTTTCATCACACGCTAAATATCTTTATTCAACAATATACCTTCATGTAGAGTTACAAGGTTGAATATATGTTTAATTTAAGGCAGAATTCGTATATTTTTATGCAGTGCGGAGGACTAGATATCTTGAGTGGCTTTGCTAAGCCACATTGTTTTAATTAGTACGAATTGCGACGGCGGCGCGGCGTTAGAGCTGCTACGCTGGGTCCAATTCTTAGAGGAATTGTGGTATATTTAAACTTTATTAAAGTATACTTATGTGAAGTTATATATAGTAGAGACTGATTTCAAAACGCAGACAACAAATCCCAACCACTATCGGCCGGGAGGGTGCCCAAAACGCTGGCAGCATTGCCACGTTGAATGGCAATGCTGATGTTGTGGCCAAAATATGTGCCAGCGTTCGTCTCCACCAGACGTTTTGAGAGCTTCCTGTAGATCCGATGACCACTCGGTTCCAACGGCCCCAATGACTCCAATGTAGAGACTAATTGTAAATATATGGCAGGTGTATTGCCGAGTCCATAGAGCCCATATTTCATTTTATCAAATACATTTGATTGAATCTCAAAGTATTTAAGTCACAACAGCCATCAAAAGTATGGCTACAAGGAGATAAATCTTCTTCTTATCTTGTCAATGGTAAATCCGAACATATTTAAGTCTCAAAAAAATAGAATGCCGAGTAGATAATTCTACTTATCGTGTCAATAGCAAATATATTTTTGCTATCGTAGTAAAAAAGTTAATGCTAAATGTTTGTTTAGCCGGTGTATCTCGGGGGAGGCTTCTTTAATGCCCCCAATAATACCCATACCAACTACTATTACTAGTAGCAGTTAATAAATACATGCAGAGCAAGTTTAATTAACACCCTATTATTATCTAGGTCCATTCTCGTGCAAGTAAATAAATTGTATCGGTAATGGTCGGCAAAAAACAACTTGCGGAATAATTTACACGTAAAGTGCTGTAATGGGCTTCGGGGTTGCACCATATAAACAATAAAACGGTGTAAAAGTTCGCTGGGAAAGTGATTCGGAGAATTTTACGTAACGATAATAGCTAATGAGCTTTATTTGCAGGATGATAAGGATGTAATAGGTACTAAATAATATCAAAATCGATTTTTTGGATTCCAATTCAGTCTAAGCCTAATACAAAAAAATTATTACCTACTGATGGCCCTATGAAAATATTTTATACTATTATTTACATCTTATATACATAATTAGAACGGATCGAGATATAAACATACCTGAAATTACTAAAAGCGGCATTTTAAAAATGTTTGCTTAGTTACGCCTGACACCCAACTAGAGTCCAAACTTATTTTAGATTTTTTATGAAGTTATAATAAAGAGCATGATAAACAGTATGGTAACAGCTGACACCTGGTGTTTTCGGATGTGTCAACACGATCATGTTATTATATTATCAAGTCCAGTAGTTGAATATATTTTCGTGAATGCCTATCGTAGGGAGGTTGACGTCAATCCTGATAAAGAAAATTCTAATCTTCGCAGCGGTGATCTTGAGAGCTAAAAATAAAAAATCCCCGTCGTTTACCGAAGATGAAGGGTTCTGTAGAAATATTCCGGTATGAAGTGCCTACACAAAAGTTGGCTTTGTGTGTTTGCAGTGAAATGTTGGCGCCCTCCTAGCGGATTATGAGGATTTACCGTTCTGTCGGCGGAAAGTATTGCGATTGTAGGTACAATGTGGGATATATTTTTTCACAAAAAGTCTGTGAGAATTTATGTTGGAGCAGGCAAATTTGATACTTTAGTGTTATTAGAAATGGAATAGAGACGAAAGTGGAATTTGGGCTTAACCCTTATTAGCCTAGAGTTTCAATTTTGATACCAATCTTTTAAACCGAATGTTCACATTACTATTAGTTTTTTTTTATAGGTTGGCTGTACGTATTTTACTGTTGTGTCATGTCATTATTATTAAACACAGTAACATTAAACACAGTAATATTAAAAATAAATCACTTTCGTAAATCAGGCTACTAAGGGTTAAGTATATACATGTCAAAAATATTAAAGTTATTTTATTTTTTTGTGTAACATAAATGGTAATCACAATATTAACAAACCCACAAATATTTAACTACGTAATGTGTGTCTGAGAACTAGCGTGTTTTTTTATATAGACCAGCTCATGCACATATTTAGAGCCTGATACAGGCCGGATACAGGGGGGAGGCAATGTGTGCTGTTGCACCCCCCTGACTCGTGACTGAAGTACTTTATTTTGACCAATTTTTGTTTTTAAATATTGCTAAAATCACAATAAAATTGCCGTCCAAATGGCCGTCCTCTGAACAAAATTCTGTATCCGCGCCTGGTCTTATTAGGTAATCTATGCCCGAATACGTGGTGACTTTTCACATGCACACGGTCGCGCGCCGCGCCTGTAAAGTAGTAAGATCGCCGTGCCATGAGAAATATGATATTATAGCTCATAAATGACTTCCTTACACGCATTGATCAATGTTTACACGGAATAACGACCTTTTGCATGTGTAAGGGCACTTAGGAGCGTTCCGTGAACGATGGCATGTGTAGGTTTCATAGCAAACGCGCAAACAGTGACTGTTCATTTATTATGTAAGACATTTATTTGCCACTTGTTGACCTCCCACCTTCCCCCCTTCCGATAGGTAAGAGAAAATAAAACTTGGCTGTATCAAGTAGGTTAAAATATAAGATTTGTTCAGGCCCCCTCCCCCCCTTAAACGTCTTATGTAATAAATGGATAGCCCCTCAAGCTGTTGGCACTGCATATATTTAACAGAATTAAGGAATGTTGAAACCCCGGCTCCCACCCCTGAGAATTTAAAATTTTCATGTGCCAATCTCATTTTCAATAATGATTATTGCTTGATGCACGGTGAAGGCAAACATCGTGGAGAAAACTACACGTCTGTCGAAAGTTGAGTGAAGTTCACCAAACTACATATTCAAAAGGAGGCGGCCCCTATTACATTGGGACCAAATCACCCATCGGTGAATTGTGGGTGCCCTGCAGTCCACCTCTGCCTACCCCTTAACGGATTACAGGTATAATGGTAGAAGGTTTGAAGAACACGGAACGTAGAACGTGGAACGCGAACGCTCTGTCTTCTAGAGTTGTAAGCACACACGCCCATCCTTTATACCACAGAACCTAAGCGGGGTCACATTTCGGTTTACGATAATTCTGGTCGATATTAGGATACGCACCCCTTAGGAAGAACCTATTTTGGGATTCAAAGTAAAGTTATATTTTTTTTTTAATATCTCACGAACTCTATAACAACTGCAGAACCCTTTATACGAGCAGTTTATCTAAGCGCAGGCCAGCGAGCGCAAACATTTTGAGATTTAAACGTCACTAGCTGCGCCCGCGACTTCGTACGAGCGGTATAGTTGTTTTAAACGTCACTAGCTGCGCCCGCGACTTCGTACGAGCGGTATAGTTGTTTTAAACGTCACTAGCTGCGCCCGCGACTTCGTACGAGCGGTATAGTTGTTTTACTATATTTGATGTACCTTTTATTTTTCGGGATAAAAAAGCCACCGTGTACATTGTCTAGGTGTACAATTTTGGGTGGTTGTATAATTTTGAGATTAGCATTTGTAAATAGTGAAATTCGTCCAGTTGTTTTCCCGTGATGTATGTATATACATACAGACGGACAAAAAAAAACTCAAAATAGCGCAATCTGCTTCTGTGTCAAAAATACATAATACATTTAGATTAGTTATCTATCTCCCCAGCGAAGCATTTCTGACAACGTAATATCTTTTGACTTTCGATAAGAAATACATTTGAAGTGTTTGTTTGCATAACTAGTATAAATATTACAGTATTCCTTCGAACAAGTATACTGTATCTAGCTTGCCTATTGGAATCAGTACTATTCTGAATAACAATGTCTCGTTATTCAATTCCCTTGTAAGTTTAAAGTATTATATTTAAAAAAGAAAAAATAAATAAAAAATAATAGCTTATAAATAGTCATATTTTTGAAAAGTGAGAAGGTGTTTTACTAATTACGTAACCATATTTATATTTTCAGTTTTTTAATCATTTGCGTTGCTTTGTGTGGAAGCAACAAAATCAACAGGCAAGATGTGAGAAAATTTCCTGATGGATTCATGTTGGGAACGGCCACCGCGGCTTATCAAGTGGAAGGTGCCTGGAACGAAGATGGTACGTAACATTTTTTTTTAAACATATACCCACTACGCCAATAATGAAAATTCTGAACCTCTACCTTTTTTTATACACAGTCTAGCCTGTTATCCTCGAAGGGATATGTAGAGGTACACTGCGGTGCAGTGTACCGTGGTATTTGGTCCCAATGAAATAGGGGGCGGGCCTATAGCCATTAAAACCGGGCACGCACCTCCTCAACATGAGGATGATTAAGACAATAATCTTCCATGTTGCCCAGTGTTGTTAGGTGAACGCCACACGACTATTTGACAGACCTCCAGGCTTCCTCACTTTTTTTTACTTCAACGCACAAGTGATAATCATTATTCAAAATGAGATACGTACAAGAAAATCTTTCTCAAAAAATTTGGCCTAGTGGCCTGTCTTAGGTATTCAGAGTATAATTGCTTGCTTAATTATTTAATAAATTACAAAATTGTTTACAGGTAAAACCCCGAATATTTGGGACCACCTAACACATACAAACCCGTGCGTTGTTAAAGATTGTTCCAATGGTGACATCGCGGACAATTCCTATCACAACTACAAGCGTGATGTCGAAATGATGCGAGAGTTAGGTATCGACTACTACCGATTCTCTCTCTCGTGGGCGCGTATTCTACCAACAAGTTTTCCGGACGTAATCAATGAAGCTGGCGTCCAATATTACAATAATCTAATCGATGAAATGCTCAAATATAATATCGAGCCGATGATTACATTATATCACTGGGATCTGCCGCAAAAGCTTCAAGAGCTAGGTGGTTGGACCAACCCTCACATTGTTGACTGGTTTGCCGACTACGCTCGTGTAGTATACCGCCTTTTTGGTGACCGAGTTAAATATTGGATCACCATAAACGAACCTTACCAAGTTTGCTACGAAGGATACGGAGACAAGACGAAGGCTCCCAGGGTAAACATCAAAGGAATTGCCGATTACATGTGCGCCAAATATCTGCTATTAGCTCACGCCAAAGCGTATCACATATACGATGAAGAGTTCAGACCTTCACAAGGTGGTGTGGTCTTCATAGCCTACAGTGCTCAATGGTATGAAGCGGACACTGAAAATGATATTGTTGCTGCTGACGAGTGCAACCAATTTATGGTAAGTGTATACACCGTTATGACGTCATTAGTAGAGAACATTGAACATTTTAAGTCCTCATGAATGCATCTTGAAAACGGCGGAACCAATTTTCATAAAACATTATATCGCTAGTATATTGCTTTCATATTTAGAAAAGCTGAAGCGCTTCAGACGCTGAAAACGCGATACAGTCCATATGCTACTGCTCCATGAACCGCTTACAGCACTGTTGACGTGTTTCCATAACATTGGCTGCAAAGACCCTTGAAGAAGTTATCTTAAGGTCTAAATTCAGGGCCGTACGCAATAAGCAGTAGGCCTCAACAATACCACACAAGCATTACGTTAACGTGGGAAGGCAGGAAAGCTCCCAATAAGTTCTAGCTGAACCTCCTCAATAATTTCAAGTATGAAAAAAACAAACGTCGTAATTAATTTAGCCGTATTAAAGGAACGAAGCCACAGACAAGCTAACACAAGCGTAAAAAATTTTAGGTCAGTCAGCAATTTCAATTCTCTCTTTGTTTTAGTGGCAACTGTATGTACATCCCATCCACTCAGCGTCTGGTGACTATCCTCCTGCTGTCAAAGAAAGAGTCGCAGCTAAGAGCGCACAGCAAGGCTTCCCTAGATCTCGCCTACTCGAGTTCACACCTGAAGAAGTGGATTACGTTCGAGGGACCTCAGACATTTTTGGTCTGAACCACTATACGACGAACCTAGTATATAGAAACGAGTCTGTGGAGGGATATTACGATTCGCCATCCTTCTATGACGATATGGGTGTACTAATGTACCAAAAGCCCGAATGGAAAATTGGGGCATCGGAATTTGTTAAGGTATGTGGAACAGATAATATATTTTAACTTACAGCGTGATTAGCGCTGTTGGTAGTGACCCTGCTTCCTGTGCCGAGGGTCCCGGGTTCGAATCCTGGTAGGGACAAACTATGTTTGATGAGCAGGAATATTTGTATCTGAGTCTTTAGATCCTTGATGTTAGATATATATTTAAGTATTATATACTGAGTTCGCCGTCAGTCCATTGTACGGTACCGATAATATAAGCGTTGCTTTGTGTGGGACCGTATAGTTGGTGTGTGCCTGGAGATATTATTATTATTATGACTGCTGACTGAACTGTATTGTAACGTTTGTGTTACAGTCCGTACCGAGAGGTTTCTACAGTCTTTTGAAACAAATCCGAGAAGTGTACAACAATCCCCCGATCTTCATCACTGAGAATGGATTCGCCACATATGGTGGTATAAATGACGATGACCGCGTACAGAACTATAGAACATATATCTCCGCAATGTTGGACGCTATAGAAGAAGGATCTGACATCCGAGGTTACACTGCGTGGAGTCTTTTGGACAACTTCGAATGGTTGCAAGGATATGTGTAAGTTACATTAATTATATTGCTTTGCTATGCTATCAGCCGAAAGACGTCCACTGCTGGACATTGGCCTGCCCCAATGACTTCCACACATCACGGTCCTCCGCCACTCGCATCCACCGGTTTCCTGCTACGTGTACTAGCGCTGCTACTAATGTAATAAACTTACTAACTTTTTGATGAAATAAAAAAAAAAACATTAATTATTATTAAAAAGAAGCAATCAAATGGCCAGTGTTTACACACCTAATTACTTAAAATTGATCTCTATTACATACTATAAGGAATTCTAATTTTGATTTACACAAAAAAATAGCAATTATCTACTTTTGAGTAGGCAGATAGATTAGTAAATGAAATGGAAGTAGCGAAGTGGGGCTATTAACTTATTTTGGGATTTAGTGAATATGTACATACTGAGGTACTTAATTAGTTGCGTTTCTCTTTTCCAGTGAACGGTTTGGACTGTACCAGGTGGATTATAACAGCCCGGAGCGCACGCGCACCCCGCGCAAGTCCGCTTTCGTGTTCAAGGAGATGGCGCGCTCTCGCACCTTGGACTTCAGCTTTGAACCAGACACGACGCTCATGACTATCGATGAAGGCCACTAACGTATTTATAGAGTTAAATAATTGGATATAATAAAATGGACTGAATTAATAATGATTTTGTTGTATTAATTTATCAAACCCAGGGTTGCACCTGACAGGGATCTTTTGGGGATTTTTTTTCTTATACTCGGATCTCACTCAGCATCTCACAGCAATAGGTATATAACAATATCATATATCATAGTATATTAATATGATAAATCAAGGTCAATACATGTCAGTGAACATCCCTTTGAGTAAAAAAGTTATCAAAGTATGTTAATCCAAACATGATATCCAAAGGGTTCCTTTGGGGAATCTAAAGGGCTTATGAAAATCCATTCATCACGGGATAATTAAGTGCCTTTCTTAATAAGTGCTACATACGATCGGTAGAGTTGGTAGTAACCCTGCTTTCAGTACCGCAGGACCAGGATTCGAATTCCGGAATTCCGGTTTAATATCCCGGCGAACTTGGTACCGCCTCAGACTCAAACGTATGAGAAAATGAATTGTATTAATTTTTATATTGATTTCTTATATTTACGCGAATACTACACATTGAAATAAAACTAATTTTAAGAATTTTATCGCGGTTTATTTTTTGATTTTACGTTCCCGACGTTTCGGCTGCTTTACAGCAACCATGGCATTAAAATCAAAAAATAAACCGCAATAAAATTCTTAAAATTAGTTTTATTTCAATTAATTATTATGTTTCTGTGATTTTTTTCAATTTTTAATAGTTATTCTGTTATTCGGGGCGGAGACAAATTCAAACCATCTGAAACCAAACAAATCGGCCCACCCGTTCTTGAGTTATAACACGACTTTGTTTATTATTACGACTATTAATATATTATATATATATTATTCTAATACTGTCCGCTCGAGGCGCTTTTCTATTGTCCATACAAAATGTCTTAATACGGTAGATTATAAAGTATACAGTAAGCTCGCACTTGACGTGCATAATGTTCGGTCTATGTTACTCTACTCTCACTCACTATTTACTATACAAGGTGTATAAACTGTCCGCGATTAAGCGCTTAACTGAACGTTTAATTCACGGCATTGACGTCGCTAATACCCGTCCTCTGTCTCACTAAATCTATCGGCTTTAGTGAAACAAAGAGCCGGCGGGTATTTCGTTGAAAGGCGACCCTCTTGTTTGTTATAGGTACAACAATTCAATGCAATATTCTATAAAATAATCACAAGGAAAAGCTTCTTGTATAGTTTCAGTTCTTAGAAATCTAATCATTGTTCCCGAATGTAGATACATATACAGGGTCATTCAGAAAGAGTATACTAAGCATTGAACCTGCGCTTATTTGTAATCATTATTTGAAGTCAGAATATCGACACGTCGATTGTTAAAAATAAATTAATAGTAAGTATACGGTTAGTTTTATTTTTTAATAACAAATATTTACAAACAGGAAAAAAAAACATAAAAATAGTATGACAACAAACTATGTATCAAAAAGACCTTGTCCGTGTGGAATGGTGGCAAGAATAAAAATAAATATATAATATAAATTAAATAATACCCTTAAATATAATAATACCCTTACTGAATCATTCAGGCTATCAATCGAGATCATTCATCGAGGTCGATGTAAAAAATAACATGAATATTTTTTTATTACCTGTGAGCCTTATCGTGTACAAAGTCACAGCATTAATAATATATAAAGTTGTACAGTGCTTTCAAAAAGTCCTACATTCCGCGAACAGTTTAAATATCCAGATTACACGGTCGACCGCGGACGCTCAATGGCTCTCACCACGCGGCTCTAGGATCGCAAGTGTCGCCTCCGGAACCGTCTGTTTACATCGCGTGAACCGGCGCCAAGCATCCCAGGAAATCTCGCACAAAAGGCGTCGCACAATGGGCGAAACGTGAAAGCGTATCGCAGATGACAGAGGATGTCCTGTGTACAGATCAAGCGAACTCGTTGAACAAAACGACAGCTTGGTATTCCCGGTGCATATACATTTAAAGATTCTACATATCTTTGTACATTTTATTCCTTATCCAGTTGGACTTATGGACTGCAATTATTTGTTTTAAAGCTGTCCCAATTTTGGGAATTAACTATTTTGGGCGGCTATAATGGCTGAGTAATTACCACAGCGTTGCTTATCGGGTTAGATGGAACAATAATAATACATATCACCGGACTAACATAGCAACTGTACCTAAGTCCCAAACGAAGTAATAAAGTAAAGTAAAGGGCAACCCTAGTATAAAATAATTCATATAGATACATATACTACGTCCATGCCTTGGGTACATGCATTCGTACTCATAACATAATAAGCTTACCCATACCAGGATTGGTCCGTCGGTACAAAAAGCAGGGTACACTAGTAACCGTGCCATCGGGCTGGTTCGAGATGCTTTTAACCAAAATGAAACAATTATCCCATCATTAGTGTTCTCCCACTTACACACAAGTCTGTACGCAGAATTATAGAGCTGTGTTTCGAGTCAGCGTCCGGACCCGGGACCGGCCGGGAAATAGCGTCGTCCTGCAGACAACCCTAATTTCCGGCGCGGTCCTTTCGCGAAACCCTTGCAGAGATGTTAATGTACTTTTTCCTGTCATTATTGCGTAGTGCTTTTGCGACAATTAGAGTTCAGATTGCAATGTTTATGTACGATAAACGAAATATCAGGATCCAATCCCAATATTACTTTTATTGAACAGATAGCTGTGCCCCACGATGTTACCCGCGATTAAAAATCTATCCCACGGGAACCATACATTTTACGGGGATAAAAAGAAGCCTTGTGTGCTATTCCAAACTATAATCTATCTCTGTGCCAAATTTCATCCAGATCCGTTCAGCCGTTTTGGCGTGATTGAGTAACAAACATCCATCCATCCAAACTTTCACATTTATAATACTAGTGGGATTAGTTTTCGCAAAACAATGCCGATGCATCAATGTTGAAACTACAGCATCGCGCTAACGCGACATCCACCTGTAAATGAGTGCTATTACGATGTTTGCTATTTCATATACTCATATTTTATTGTTCTAAGCGCAACAATGAAGTAGCAGGATCACAGTGTCGCTGACACGTGCTGCGCTCGAATGAACAGTGCAACAATGCTTGTCACGGGGGACGGACGCTTTGAAATATTTATCGGTAAAGGGAGTTTTATTCTTAATTTCGATAGGGAATAGAGGTGATTTTAAATTTAATTTCGAGTAAGTATACTTTTGGATATATCCTTCCGAAAGAGTAGTGTATTTTAGATGATAACAAGGTAGTTATTTTAGTACTAGGTACCACATATCAACATATACAACAATGTGTATATATGATATCGTGGTTTTTGAACGACATGATCAGTATATTGAAATAAAACTTATTTTAAGGTTTTTATCGCGTTTATTTTCTGTTACGTTCCCGACGTTTCGGTTGCTTTACAGCAACCATGGTCACGGGAGGACTGATGTGTCTGACGTTCTAGTGTCAAAGTTTGAACGGGGTACTACGGGATATTTAGTTGTTGTTTGCTTAAAATAAGTTTTATTGCAATGTGTAGTATTCGCGTAAATATAATAAATCAATATGATTAGTATGTATAGTTCTAAATAATCCTAATACATTGGATATTTCGCAAGAAAAAGCTTTATAAACAGCAGCTGTGAGACATCTACCCAATTTTTCGGGATAAAGGAAGCGTTAGAGCTTACACCTTTTTCTAAATCAATATTTACGGTCGGATGGTAATTTTGCTACTAGTGATGCCCGAATTATAAATTTCAGTTTACTCGATAATGTCGTATTGAGCGAGAGCGTGTAAGACTCGATAATATGGGGTACCACATTAAGTACCAATATTGTAAAACAAAAATTAATTCAATACTCGTGAGGTAGTTGATTTGTTTATATTATGGAAATAAAACAATACTGGGTATTTGTACCGTTATACCGTTTTCGAAAATTAGATGTAATTTACGAATTAATCATTGAATTATTTAAAACAGTCATTTAGGATTTTAAACTCCGTATCACTAAATATATATTTATAATTTCAATTGTTTTTTCTCAGTTTCGATAAATTTGTTTGATTAGTAAGTATAGTATTTGAATCGATAATATACTAGTCGATTGAGTAAGCGAATACTAGACTAGATGTCTAGTATTCGCTTACTCAATCGACTAGTATAGTCCTCGAACATCACTATCTTTCACCGAAACCGCTACTCACCTTTGTAGCCTTTAGGTATACTAAAAGGTAACATTCAGGTCAACTTTAAAATAAAGACGATGGTGGCGATTCTGTGCCTAAATTATCTTAATCTAAGTTGCACTAAATGATAGATAAATGTGTCAAACACATTTTCGTATTCTCATGCGCTACCTTGTATCTAAATTTCACATTTTATATATATATAATTTACAAACATTAAATTCTCCACACAAAATGTCTAAATACGGTAGACTTATAAAGTACACGGTTAACTTACGAATAATCTCGGTCTTGACGTACAGAATTAGTTTCACCTTTTGTACTTTTCCTACGGTGTAGAGGCGCGGTATGAATATAAATGATGAGCTATTTTCCAGGTGTACCGGTCCAGGTGGACACCGCTAAAAGCTGTACCGTGTCGCGCGCGGCGCCGGCGACGCGTGCCGCACATACATCACGCGGATTACACGCGGCATACATTACCCCAGGCAACTACCTTTTTGTTTCCGCACCTACATGGTGACGCTGCAAATGTCTCTATCACTCCCTATCAGCTCAGTCACTTAACATTCTATAATAAGAGCGATAGCTGAGTTGGTAGAACGCTCGCTATGGGAACGACAGTCGCAGGTATAAACTCCGATTCACACCTCTCGGCTGTCTAAATTTTGTGTGCGAATCTCGTATTCAACCATGATTATCGCTGCTTGTACCTCGGAGAGCACGATTAGCCGGCCGTGTCGGATTGCCGTCCAATCGGAATATGTGAGTAAGGGAATAGAAAGTACACCTGTGCTGGCGCACACACTTGTGCACTATAATAACTCATGTGTGTAGTTGGCCAGTCTTCGTTGAGATTGGCTGCCGTGACCGAAATTTTGTCAAGAGAACTATTATTACTATTGTATCATCTATCTTTATTTGTTCTTTCCCACTCTACGGGACGTTTAGAAATATACAAATAAGTTCTGAAATGAAACAACACAATAATGTATTCAATATCTCGACGACAATAACATTTCAAGTACGGTTTCAATTTCATAAAGCGAGTAGTCACGCGAGCAATGGCGAAGAAACCTTACTGATACATAGCTACAACAATAATGCCTTTATTTTTTACGTAGAGTACGTAACATAGCGTGCTCCATCCTGCTCATATCAGAGATTTCATAAACACTAATGACAGTGACAGCATGCTTTCTCAATCATCCTACGAGTACGTTAGGAGGTTACGCACACATCAACATCTATATTAGTCCAATTGCTAAAATCTGTTCAAAATAGCTAGAAATAAATAACTCATCAGGACATTTTAGTCCGACGATATAAACTTTATGTCAATGTTATCAGACCGAAGCATGTTCAACAACAGGGACACGTACCTCTTTAACCTACCCTCGTAGCTGAATAGCTACGCCGTAGCAGATATCTACGGCGTAGTCTCGTAGCACGCGTGTTTAGCCCTGTCGTTTCAGATAAGAGTAAATTCAAAATTCCGCTGCAAAGATAAGCTAATGAGAATAATTTTTAGACCGCCTCACTAGCATACTAAGCGGACTGTACAGGATGGTGTTTATTCTTATATAGGTGACTATAGTGTTTAGTTTTGTGAACTTTAAAGCTAAAACAAGAAAAACTTAATTAGGGCCTGAAAAGTAAATTGGCGATCGGTAAATTGAAGTTATTTGTATCATTCAGCTATGTACAATAACTTCAGTTCAGTTATATTGTGTTCGTGTATTTGTGTGTGTGTGTTCTAAGTCTGGAGATTTGGCGCCAAATATGAATGACGCAAAACTCGACGAAGTACGAAACATAACTATTATTCTAAAATTAATATAAGTTAGGTACAAGTAGGTATATAACATTACCTTGGTTTAAAATAGCGACTCGCTTCAAACTTAGACTGTAGATAATGCCGTAGTAATTTATTCTAATTACAACATAATGTGACGTAGCCAAGCCACAGATATCAACCACACTACATAAATGTTTTGAGATAACAAATTTCAACTTTTACCCTTCACTATAAGGTTTATATTTCATCGTAAGCACGTTTTATGTGCCTAATAGTGAGCTAAAAATCTCGCAGAGTATAAGAAAATAAATTAAAATGATCACACTTGATTGTGAACTTGAATTTGTCAGTAGAGATCCTCCACATTGCTATATGGACTATGGCCTAATCCCCTCGCATTGAGGGGAGGCCTGTGCCCAACAGTGGGACATTAAAAAGGCTGGTATTATTATTATATTACAAATTAAATGAGAATAGAAAAGCTACATCATATTTACAAAAAGTGTAAAAAAATTGGCCTATGCGGTAGCGTGCCCAAGATGCTGGCCGCATTTCCTCGCTGAATAGCCAAAGCTACTCGCTGAGCGAGGAAATGGCGAGCCCTTGGGTCGCCGGTTGCGTCGACTGATCTTCTTGAAAGATTTATATAATACTAGCTGCGCCGCGCGGTGTTACCCGCGATTAAAAAGTTAAGTTTAAAAACCACGGTTCATGTATGCTATCCCATAGGAACCGGGCATTTTCCAGGATAAAAAGTAGCCGATGTGCTATTCCAGACTATAATCTATCTGTGTGCCAAATTTCATCCAGATCCGTTCAGCCGTTCTGGCGTGAAAGAGTAACAAACATCCATCCATCCATCCAAAGTTTCACATTTATAATATTAGTATAGATTATAATAAACAACATTAACATAAAGGTATAAAGTGGCAACTTGCCAACTACTTGACAGCGCGTCGTGCATTACAAAGTCCCAAAAGTGGAACATGTGAAACACGGCGCATGATTGTGTCGTAACTTGGTAAACTGCTTTCGCGTCGGAAGAACTTTGCTTTAACTAACTTGCTGCAACATATACTTGAATCATGAAATATACCATGTCTATGAAGCTATATTCACCTGCTTCTAGGTTATATCAAGCAGACTTTAATCATTTATATCCATAGGAATAAAGCTAGTTATGACTGGCCGCTCATCAAATCTGCGCTCCTAAAAGTTCACAATTAAGATATTTATGTGAGATTATTCACTAAAGTATTCACAGCTTTACTGATAGGTTAAAGGATTAATTTACTTTTAAGATGATTTTGTACAGTATTTAATCCAATGCTCATTAAAAATCTTCGCAAATGGGGCATCATCATGGAAACGATACTAAAAAAAAAAACTAAAAATAATATAAAACTAAAAATTTGATACTGGCCAAAGTGGCTCTATTGTGTAGTCAATTGCCAACAAAAAAATGGAAGTTCTTTGCGACATGCTATCACGTTCACTTGGATATTATCTGTGCTACGCAGCACTTTTGCACACCGCTGCCCTTTTAAACGAGCCCTTTAACGTTCAACTCCATGTGACATTTTTATTATTAAGTTTTCTTTTGTAGGGGCTGTACTATTCATTGATGTTTTTGTAGTAGTAGGCTTTTTATAGATGATTCATTCAATCCAATGCTTGCTTATATTTCTAAATAAACTTACCCACTTTTTTAAAATATGTATATCAATTTACTTAAGTAAAAAAGCGACATCACGACACGACAAAATTTCATGGTTGCAAAAAAGTATTTACCGTATAAGTTAAGAAATAAATTAGAAGAACCGATGCAAAAACTGAATAGGTGATATTGATTAATTCTTATAAGTTCTTCTACCTCTCTCGATATCATATCGTATGGGTATTGGGTAACGTACTTAGAGCCGCTGATGTAGAGCGCACAGCACTCCCGCGGCCGTCGCTAAGCGATAAAAGCCTCTTTGTGCGACGCTCTATGCGCGGCAGAAGACTGGAGGGCTACTCTTTCATTCGTAGCCCAGCGGTCCTGAGGATGCCTCGTTTAGAGGCGAAACACGTGTCGAATACTTTTTTAGATTCGCTTCGTTTCGCGGAGAATTGCATTTTATTTGGGGGTCCCGTCACTCGTGAGAGATAGTTTCTCGGCCAATATCTTAGAGGACTTCAATGTTGCTGGCTTCTTTAACTATCGATCAAACTTGTTTGGTTTATAATTGGAAAAGTTGACAAGGCGTGGGTCAGTGGTGGGTTCCTCTTTCCCCCTTTTGTTTAACAATGGATTTCCGCCAAGTCTCACCTAGTTCTATCAATTATACTCTTTTATTGGTAGATAATCTAATCTATCATCGAGCAAATAATCTAATCTCATATGAAAATAGGTGTTAAATTAACCTATTAGAAGGTAATAAATAAAGATTTCAATAAAAATAACAAAAGCCAATTGTAAAAGCTGAAGAGAAAGCAAATTACAGGATTAATGCCAATCGACAAGTACTGATTAACATCAAGATCTAGGGACGCAGAGCAAAAGATCAGCACAGGAAATCAGGGTTGCCTGCTGGGCGGTGCCATATCCGGTCGCGGCCTAGACCGCTGTGGCATTTTGTGTCTACTCATTGTATTTTACGCCTTGCCATATTATGCCACGCGACAAATAATAATGTCAGACGTTTTCACGCGATACAAAAGATTATTTCGTTTCATTTTAAAATTGCATAATTATGAAATTACCGAATACTTATACAAAAAAGATTGAATAATTTATTTTATTTAAATTTCGGACGGGTGGCGTTCGTAACGAAAATGTATAATGTTGCATGATTTTTCTTAAAGTTGCTATCACGATGGAACTCATATTCGAACAAATATAGCAATTAAGTAACAAATATATATATATATATATATATATTAAAATATATATATATATATATATATATATATATATATATATATATATATATATATATATATATATATATATATATATATATATATATATATATATATATATATATATATATATATATAGAGAGAGAGAACCTCCTTTTTTGCCGTCGGTTAAAAATAATGACTCGTATTTTAACACGTCGCGTCGTAAAAACGATTTAAATGCAATAAAAATAAAATACTCATAACAAATAAGTGAGCGAATTTGAAAATAGAACCTAATTTATTAGAAAATAATTTATTTGAAATTAGAACCTCTCAGCGAAACCATAGATTTAAAACAGCCAGTACCAAAAAACGGAATCTTAGGTCTTGCATTTTTTTTTAAAAGTCAAATTACTATTTTATGTCCCAAACCCAAAATGTAATCTAATTTTAAAGTAAAAAGTTCATTTTGAAAGCTTTATCTAGATTTAAAAATGCAAATAGCCTACTGGTAAACGCATAAGCGTATTCTTATAATAACAAAACGATATTGATTCAACAAAATTATGCTGGGAACCGTTTCACAAAACGAGTGGGCGTCGATCACTAAGATGTCCGATGTCTCTCTTTGTTCTACTAAAGCCGATAGATTTAGTGAGACGAAGGGTCGGCATTAGCGGCATTAACGTTGAAGAAAACATCCAGAACCTTGATCGGGAACAATTTAATGGATTCTGTAAAGTAAATGCTTCGCAAATTTCGTCTTAATAAACTTCGCCTGTCTTGATACCCATTGGCACCGTTAACACTATCAGTATTATTACTAATGTTACACAAATTACGACCCTATATCAGGGCAGTATCGACGGTATCGCACTAATCACGAGTCCACCTTTGGATCGAGATTCTGTGTTCCAGATCGCGATTCCAAAAGGGTTATACGCAATGACGGTGTGAACGGCGCCATTAACTACCAGATTGTTTGAACTAACTTCCTGAGAAGCAAAACAAAAACAAGGAATTTTGGACTTAAAAAAATATTAAATTTGCCCTATCGGTAATCGAACCCGCAATCAACCGATGCAGCGAGCCGATCGACCGGCGCTTAAACCTAGACCAAGCTGTGGACGTAACAAATATCGCCCATTTAGCAATCGGCAGTATTGCATTGGAGTGAAGCCAATTATCGGCGGGAGCTTAGTGGTCTCCATCGGTGAACTGCGGAGAACAGTATTAAAGGCGATTCAATGATAATTTACAATATTCCGTTGGCACTGTGTACATACTAATTGTTCCAAGTGGATTTCTTGAATAGGGACGACTTTGGTATAGCACATTTGGTTATCTGGAACTACTGTATGCGGTTTTAACGATGATCTAAGAAAGTGGGCTTAGAGGCGCAACCAGGAGATACGAGCTTACAGGAGTATGTTGGAGTTAAAAATATATGGACGCTATACTTCAGTCTAAGGAACGGAAGGTCTTCTACCCTGACATAACTGGCCGCTATGCTCTAACAGTAATTACCGGGGTCTGTATATATCTTACGTTCTCCGAAAACTCTCATAGTGCGTTTCAGAAAGGTATGGAGAATCGTAATTTGTTTTGAACGTCGTATACAGCGCCATCTGTCACAAACCAACAAACTTTACCTCTTAAGATAATCTTAGTACATACATATAGATATTCTCCATCAGTAGTATTTGGATTTTTAATATTATGAGTAGGTACTTAAAGAGTATTTTAGAGTAAGTACACCGTGTAAAAAAATCGTGTCCCCTAAACACTTAACCGCTGGCAGCTGTTTACTTAATAAAAGTACTCAAGTTCCGTCGGCAACTTACCTTAGCCCGGACGACACAAGTTCACTGTTAAATAATAAACTTAAATGGAGTTTTGGTTGCTTTTTTAAACGGAGAGTGAAAACTTTTTATAAACTTTTAAGTAGAATCATATTTTTTAAGGGAAGTTGTTGTTCGAAGTTCATGAAAATTAGATGTGTAATGTTTCAGGGAAAATGTCTTGTAAAAACAGTACTTTACCTTAGTTTAATGTTTACCCAAGCGATTAAAAGGGAGAGTTATAATACTCTCCATCATTCTACAATTTGATCAACATAAAATAATTATTTTAGGTTTTGTGTAAACTAACAATAATTATTTTACAATAAAGCAGGTCAAAGTTAAATCATGTTTTTTGTACGGGGGCACTTAGAAATTACTGGATCGGAACGCGATCTTTGAGTAGATCGAGCAAGAATCTCAGTGGGTTTATCTTTTTTACAGTATATAATTTAATTAAATACCTACCCTGCGCGGTAGTATCACTATTTGGATTGGGAAGAGCATACAACATGCATTCTATGCAAACATAGAAAATAAGCCTAAAATAATTTATTAGTGACTCTATTTTATTTACTGAACGGTCCCCAACGGCAATAATGTTCAATAATCATTTGAAAACGAATAGACAGATATTATTGTTGACTTTTTATCCGTTTGTTTTTTTGTAGGACCCAACAAACCCATTTAAATTCAGATTTTTGTTGCTATAAACTATCACACCTCTAACGCAAACACCCTCCACGCTGCGTCAACGCGTCGTTAGTAGAAAGAGTGATGGATTTATTCCGCCCATTCCCGCTACCTGGATCTATCGCGCCCGCATTGAAAGCGATACGTTGGATATTTTCAGGTAGCTGAATCATCACGAAGACGAAGACGAAATGCTTGAAATGTCTTCGTAGAAAACACGATCGAAACTCAAATAAAAATGTAGCAAGCAGAGTGGGTTATCTGTACCCGTGTCTATACATATTATGATATAGATCTAGGACCATATAAATGTGACGTTGCCAATATATATAACTGAAAACATTAATTTATTTAGGTACTTCAAACGTGAAACATAATACATGCACGAGATTGTTTTAGCTTAATTTACTGTTGATTCAGCTTGGTTTGAATATTTGCAACTAAAATTTAACCTAAAAACGTACGCTCCAATAACAAATGTTTTCAATAAAAACGTAATATAAATGTGAAATGAGAATTTCTCGCAACGCTCCCGCCATTATAACAGGTGGAATGTTATCTCCGGGAATACGGCGGCACGGGGAATGCATTAGCAGAATTAATGTTCCGCTTTTCAACTTTGTCCGCTCCCTGAAGCAAATCAGGCCGTTCCCGATGTATTGAATAAGGAATCGATAATCTTGAGATCCAATACCTACCTACTTATTAGATGAAATGGGTACGTACAGAGTGATTGATTTATTATCAGGGGTTCCCAAACTTATTTTGTCTACTGTCCACTTTGAGAATGAATTATTTTTTAGCGCCCCGATTTTGTACCTGCTTAAAAACAACGATAACTTCAAATTAAATTAATTATTATAAACCTCTACACAACGATCCCATATTTTTCTGGGTCTCTGCATTGCTTGCATACTGGTCACCAAATGTCTCCACCAGACGTTTTGAGAGCTCCATTGTATATATATAGCGATAGATATCACGTGTGTTATGTATTCCAGTATAATTAGCTACAGAAAAAAATTCATACACACAAATCACCAAAAAAAAATCGTTGCTGTTTCTAATGAGCGTTTCGGCGTATTCACAATTACGAACCGATTGCAACTCCAAAAGCGGTTCAGTCCGGTTATTAACCGGTACGAGGTGATTTCAATGCAACTATCCTCGGCCCTCGTTTGCAATTAAATGCTTCCATTTCAATGGCGCTCTGAAATATAAGACAAACCTTTGAAATGGCTTTGGCAGTGGTCCGTGGAAATCCTTTATGTTTCTCTAGACGATGGTCGGCTGCAATTTGTGGCAATTAAATGAAACACAAGGTTGTATTTTCGAACTAGAATCATAATATTTATTCATGTAAACCATTACAGTACTTATGAATCGACGACGATCTAAGACTTAACCACCCGTTTGAGATGCCGTTTCTATGGAGAAGAACGAGCAAGGAACTCCGTGGCTGGTCTTTTTAAAAGGATGTTATACAATTTTGTGTAGTAGTATCTATTTATATGGATACCATAAAGCTTTTACAGAAAACTATTATATGACACCGTTTGTTCTTTCATGAATACATTCTCGGAGGTAGAATACTAAGTTAAGTACATAAAACTTATAAAAAGAAAAACACAAAACATCTTTACCGAAGCACTCTACTAAAGAGTTTAAAAATCGAATCTTGAAGAATTCCACTATTCTAAATTTGAATACATATATTACCTACCAGAAATGACCACAAGCATACCCTTGCACATAAAATGAGACTAAGTCGCTATTAAGCTGAGGAAATGGCGGCCTATCAAGGGGTGTTACGGCGAACCACGCGCCCTCGCCCAGTGAGGAGCCCGCCCAGTTAACTCGCGAAAGCCGTTCAGAACGAACGTGCAAAACTCCTCGCGGTTTTGGAGGGAAAACTTCTAACGAAATTCGTCGAGAAAAATGTTTTTAGTTTAAGTAAAATAAGATTGGAACTGCAGTGAGTTTTCGACATGTGAACTTCGATTGTGATTCGAAATGAGTTTTATGGATTTTTTGCGTGTGTAGCGATCATAATGAAAGGTTTGTCCTGAAACAGTAATTTAAAATAAGTTAAGTAATTAAGTATAAACTTAATTATAAAACGGAAGTTATTTAATAAATGTTAAACTGGACAATCGATTTTAGTATCTCGTTCTTGTGTACAGTATAAATCATCGTAAAATTAATTTACGACATATTATAAATGAACTTACGAATACATTGCAAGTCCATTGTTTGAAGTAATCAGCTTGGTAGTGCATAGACTAAGCACCTACTCAAAATAAAAATATCAACATCCAAACGCAAATATTTCAACGATTGATAACTATAGCGTTGAGATTTTAATTTAATTAAAATCTCAAAAGTTCAAAGGCTTCAAGTTTTTATGCAAAGAAAATTTAGCTACAAGCATGCAACACTGAGCATAATAAATAGGTACTGGTCGATGGTTGCCATTTGTTGCAGCTGACGTTATAATTCAGAGCCATTAATGAAAATATTTGGTAAGTAGGTAACTGACAGGCTTTCTGCTGCTGAACTACTGGGTACTACAATTTAGTACTCGCATAACAGAAAAAGAAAAATAGAATGGCGGAGAAAGTGATGGGAGGATGATTACCCAAAGAATTGGCGGAGAATATGTTACAACCGTATCCAATGGCACAATATGGAGAAGGCCTTTGTCAAGGGACAACCTGACCTGATTCCCCAACATGTTTAATAAATAATTTAGTAATAGTAATTAGCTCATGAGTATCATATTTATTACGTTCGTGAATTCACGTTGCATAAAATGTAGGTCAGTCAATAAAGGCTCTTTTTATTTTATTTTATTAGGTAACTGAATAGTATTTAGGATTGTGTGTGCTTAAAAGATTTACATTTTTTTTTTATTTTTATCTCGTGTCCTTTAATCCGTCCTTAAGTCCTTAAAATATGACAATACCTAGTAGGTTGTTTAGTAGCGATATTTAAAATAAGGATATTATTCTAGAAACAATATTATTCAGGCAAATGCTTTCACAAGTTAGCAGTCAAGTTGTGACTGGAGCTCCTACATACACTCGACAGTCATGAAAACATCTTCTGGGACGATAGACGTTTATATTTTGACGCACTAATACCTGTAAATAATAAGGAAAATACGAGAGGTTAGCGTTTTCAGACTGAATCTTGAATAGATAAATTCAAAACAAAGTTTATGACGACATGTAGATTTTGAAATCGTTGATCGACATATATTAAAACTTTAATTTAATTTACTTACACTAAGTTATACGTTAAGGGTATGTACTAGTTAGGGACTGATTAAAAGAATCTCGCAACGAACCCTAAAAAAATATATTTAAAAGTTGTCTAAAATAATAACAGAAGTATTTATTCAAAAATTGTTTGACGTTTTCTTTTGTTGCAGACTACACATGGCCTTACCTCCTCTTCTCCCTCGCTATGGCGAAGGTAGCGAGTGCAAGCGACAAGCGGCCGCACTTCGTGACAGAACCACCCCCGCGCGTGCTGTGGCCCGCCACGCGCGGCGCACACGCACTGTGCAGAGCGACCGGCCATCCCAGCCCCGATGTGCATTGGGTAACATCCGAGGGGCAGCTGTTGACTACGATTCCTGGGTTGAGGTAGGTGATCAAAAAGAGATACCATAATGCCTGTATACTAAAATAACATCGCCAGACTAACACCAACTAACGGTGAAGGAAAACATCGTGAGGAAACCTGCGTGTCTGAGAGAACCCCTCGAAAGATGTATGTAGTCAGCCAACCCGCACTGGGCCAGCGTGGTGGACTGTGGCATTGAGGAGAGGCCCGTGCCCAGCAGTGAGACATTAAAAAGGGCTGATATTATATAAACACCAACTGTACGGTCCCAAAAGCAATGGTTATATTGCGGGTACCGTACAATGGAGTGTAGTATATAATAATTATATAGATATTAAACTTGGGTACATGGTTGATTGGTTGGAGACTTGGGTAGAAACGTTCGTACTCATCACCTAAAGTCGGTCCTACCAGGATTCGAACCCGGGACCCTTGGTACAGAAACCAGGTTCATTACCAACAGTGCTAATCAGATCGTCATGGGTATCCCTTGTATATAGATATAAGTACGCTGTTGTATACGTACCTACATTTGGCTCATTGATTAGGTTCCATTATAATAGGATGTTGTGTTAGCCTATGCCATTAATTAAGTACCGTTCCAAACTAAATGTCTGAACACAAAATCCTATTTATATTTGAGTAACGAGAATTAAATTAATTACAATCATGATTGGCGCAGACATTGTGTCTATTTAATTAAAAGGACTTCAAATTAACAAGATGTCGTTAAGAGAAATCTCAAATGATACGTAAGCAAATACTTTATGTTGTCATAAACAGTGTTAGTTTTATGGTAAACTTTGTTTGTTTGTTCGAATCATCCATTCGATTCAGTTACGGCTTAGTAGTCAATAGACCACAAAAGTTGTGTTACGACACACTCTAGATTTCCTAATGTGCTATACAGTTAGCTTACCGCTATCCCTGATTTTACTGATCATACACAGCTACTGCCATATGTCCTTGGAGACCTAACTAGTAGGACTTCTAGCTAGGTCCGTTCTGGGTAGGCTAAAGGTTAAATTAGAATTGATTGAACTAACCTGAATTCATAGGAAACGAAACAAATTTATTTATAATATAAAAATATAATATAAAAATGAATAGCCTGTTTATGCAATTTTCAATTAATTACATTACATTTAGTGTCAGAAATGACAACCGCAGACTGTAGCGTAAGAAATACGCAACATATAAAAAGATATTCAACAAAAAATATGTACAATATTTGAACTTGACTGTGTCCTCTGCACTAAGCACAAGCTTGTATCGCAGAGAATAAGTGAGTAACATGGATAACATATCCAATAATATTACCAACTTGAAGCAATATGATCTCTTCTTCTATCTTTACGAAATGAAATGCGATGAAATAAAATGGGATAACATGAAGTATGGGCTCACCCACAAATTAGTGGGTATTTTGCCAGTGGCAAGTATTTAAGAGCGATATTTTAAAATCAACAAAAACACATTATAAATAAAAAATGGATGATGACATTAAAATATGAAAATGGCGAATCAGTAATATGATAACTTTGTATAATATATCCTGACTAACTCGATTTGTCAATTAGACTCAGTGTAAAGACGTAAAAAATATTATTTATGTTTAGTTTGTAAGTCAGCGATAAATGTCGCTGACATGGTTTTGGGACACGCCATTTTCATATGGTCATGTCACATCCATTATTTTATTTATAATGTGTATGTATTGAATGTGTTATGGCTATTAATTACTTGACATTGGCAAAATACCCACTAAGTTGTGGGTGAGGCCATATTCATATCCATTTTATTTCATCGCATTTCATTTCGTAAAGAAAGAAGAAGAAGAAGACATGGTTTTGAACGAGGCATTGTTATATTTTTGGTTTTTATATATACACTACACTATAATTTCCGTATTATATATCCTCGTCCTGTACCGCGTGTTTTTATTCACTCCAGCCATTAATATCTGGTTAGACTGCGCGACCTTGAGCTTGTTCACTCAGTTTAAATGTCGTCTATTGAATAAGTAGCTTTAAATTGCTCCACTATTGGGTGTTAGGTCCATTAAATAAGCTCAGTTCACGTGCATTTTCCAAGAAAGCGATACGAGAGCGAGCAAGTTAATATTTACTGGCAACACCCGAGGCGAATTCCTTCGGCACGTTGCCGCCGGTTCAAATGTTTCCTGTGAAACTTCTTAGAAATTAATTTGAATTGTAGTTTAAGTTAGATATTCTATTAGCACCTTTGACGAACCGGCTGGCTCGATTACGCTGCTCGATCTGTGCCGAGGGGCCTGAGGTTCGAATCCCGGTTATAATGAGCTATCCATGTAAACAATGCCTTAGTATAGGTATCCCTTTTCCTTTTAGCAATAAGTGGATACATTATTAGTACTAGTTTTTACCCAGATTTCCGAGTATCTATTGAAGTTACGTACGCCATAGTACAATAAGTAATAATGTATTAACACGTTGACTGCGTTAAGAGGTCTAAAAGATCTCTAACGTGACTTTCAGCTGGTGCGGCGCCGAAAATCGTGTTCTCCACCTCTGTGCGGGAGGTCGTAACTTCTTTATTTCTATGTGTTTGACAGAGACAAATATACATACCTACTTCCCGCTGCGAGTTTGATTGAATAATGTAATAAAAAAAATAGGAGATGGATGAGGTCTCTAACGCACTGAGTTGTAATAGTATACATCTGTTGCGTGAGGAGATCTTTCGGACCTCCTAAAACACAGGCGTCGTAGACACAAGGAGCGGAGCGCGGGCGGCGCGGGCGCCGTTAGCTCGCGCTCAGTGTTGTTCAAATGTCGATAATGTGTACCTGCGCACTCCATTTAAAAAAAATACGCTCTTATATTTTGTCAGCGTGGTAGCAAAAAAAGTCGTTGCACAGGCTGTTACAGTAAATTACAGCTCACATTTAGTAGCACAGATGCATCCAAAAAAACCAAACGAATAAATACACTATGTGTGCAATGCGAACAACAAATGTGGTTACCATGCTTCAATGAGGAACATTTATCTTAAATATTTTTTTAGTCACTATGTTTATTGAAATAAAACTAATTTTATGGATTATCATAATTCATCATTCACGGAAGGACAGTCACCATGGTCAGTCCTCCCGTGACCATGGTTGCTGTAAAACAGCCGAAACGACGGGAACGTAAAAAATAAATAATAAACACGATAAAATCCGTAAGATTAGTTTTATTTAAATGTCTAGTATTCGCGTAAATATAAGAAATCAATATTACTATGTTTAAATGATTACTTCATAAAAAGTTAAGCTATCGATAACTGGGGTTTTATTTTAATCCCATCACTAGTCACAACCCAAACTGATCTATCTTTAGTTGCGATGCGAGATTCAATGGATACCTAATTTTTTTATCGTTATATCTCATAACCCACTTTTCACATCCCCATGCGTAGCAAACTTGAGATAGAACAGTTAATTCTCTATTATTTACAGAAAGAACATAGATTGTATCTTATTTTTTGATAAAGATATGAGTTTTTTTAAAATACCTTATTTTACGAGATGGATTAGGTCTCATACGCACTAGAGTGAAGCTCGGTTAAGAGGTCGAATAGGTCTCTAACGCACTGGCTGAAAGTCCTCTGAAAATGGCACCGCACTCAACGTGTTAAAAGAGTTATTTAAAACCGTCTATTTTGCTAAAAATAATTCTAATAAAGGTTTTCCAAAACTTAAATATCCATCCGCGAGCAGGACTAACTGTGTCGATCAATCTGAAACGATTTTTTTAAAGAAAATGTATCCAGAATAACGATCGACGACTAGTCCGAAGTTTTCGTCCCCGTAATGACTAACGGCGGTCCAAGTTTAGAGTTTTTAATGATGCCTTTGCAAGTGTCCCATTTCCTTAACTCTGCTGAAGGTATTTACGAATTTATAGTGAAACATTTTTGTTTTTTAGCTAGAGTTGCCAGTATCTTAGTAGGTAAATGAGCAGTAAGTTAGGAACTATAATAAACTGCTCCAAATAAAGTTAGTGGTTTGGGCCCCGTTGAAAGAGAGGCACAGATAACAAAGCCGTAAAACAGCGTAATATTAAAAATATAATTATTTGAATATATTTTGTAATTATAACACAAATTAAATGGTTATGATAAAAATGTAACTCTTTAAAAAATCACAAAATATTAAGGTAGCTGCGGTTATAAGCACAATAACCAAAGAAGAATTATGAAAACAGTAGACAATTAATATAATAATTTTATATTTTGTGGCAACAATTGAACTATAAATTACAACATATCGAAACTTACATCGACGCTTTTATTTGAACCGAATCGACTCTACCTCGCTCACAAAATGATGTGTGAAGTAACTAATTCGAGTTACCTCAGGGGAGTTGCTAATAAATTGGCAGAGTTTCCGATCGGGGTCCGTTAGAGATAAGTTGCCTGGCGGGAACGTGTCGGGGTGCCTACGTGCGGAGTTGCCAACTTCAACGATCCCGACACACTTGGAGGGTGGAATTACTGAAGCCTTCAGTGTTCCCTAACTCAATGTTGCTACGAATTCCTCTATATATCGGTTCTCAAGTGACTTGAAAAACTTATATATACGACAAGATTGTAAGTTATTTATTTGATTTGAATGGATGTGCTCTACTATCCAATTGTAGAGTTAAGAAAAAAAATGACAATTTGTAAGTGGTCCCGTAGGCCTATACAAAATGAATGATTTAAATGAAATGCATATACACATAGAAGTGAGCAATGAGCCGACTGATGTCTCATTTAATAAATTATATACAATAGTTATGTACATGGAAAAACAAAAAAAAATATACACATTGGTTCACACCAATTTTTTTTTTATTCGACATATCGAAATTCTGTCTTCACTAAGCTTAATATACCATTTCTGAATCAACCAGTATACCAATCGCCATGCTTTATTGTGATTAAAAAAAAATCTTAGCTATAACCGCTCTATGGTTTTTCTTAGTCTGTGTATAGCAGGTATAACTTTTACCGATAGAAAAACATACATTAGTACCAAGGTCCCGACAGCTGTAAGCCGTGTGATATGGGAAATGGCGATAGGATTCCGATACGATTGCTTTAAGTTACACAAACTTTGCCCTCGTAAGTGGAAAGTAATATGGTATCGTACTACGTTGAATATAGCTACTTTTAAAGAGTAATGTAGTAATAACAAAGAACAGAGAAAACATCTATGTTTTCTCTGTTCTTATAAAACCTAATGTATACTTTTAACTAGCTGACCGGCGAACTTTGTACCGCCTCAGAATCAAATTATTTTTCTTAAAGAGCATTGATAGCCAAGTTGGTAGAACGCTTGCCTCGGCATTGAGAATCCCATGTGCAAACCCCGGGTCGCACCTCTGGGATGGTTTCTGGTTTCTGGCTGGTAGGGACAAACTTTTGTGTGATGAGCACGAATGTGTTTGTACCCGAATGGTGGATGTTTAATATCTATATATAAGTATTCCATACTGGGATCACCCCAGTCCATTGTACGGTACCCATGATACAAGCGTGGCTTAGTGTGGGATCGTATAGTTGGTGTGTTCATCAGGGCCCCAAGTCTGCTAACACAATCGATTCATAATCGAACAGCAACCGCATAGTAACTGTCACTTTTGACAGATATCTCATACAATATCTGTCAAAAGTCTACAGTTACTATTCGGTTGCTGTTCGATTATGAATCCAATGTGTTAGCAGACTTGGGGCGCAGGCGATATTATATTATTATACTCAGAGTGAGGTAAGTGAGGGTAAAACCAGCGATTAAAGCGACAGTTAACTTATAGCTCGGAAACACTGATAAATGGGCGGCCGCAAAATCGTGCGGGACATGACGTCTCTACATTTTTCAGTAGATTTTATTCAAATGTATTATATTTATAAAGCAGAATACTTATATCTGGCTTACGCACAAACCAGAATAGGAGCTTCCGCAAAGAGTCGATTTTCATAGGTATAACTATCAGCGCATTCCCTTACATTGATTTTTGAAAATATTAATAAGTAAAAGAACATAAACTGTTTTATTTTATGTTAAAGCCATAATTTAAAAAAAAGAAATAGATGAGACATATAGTTATGCAGCAAAAAACACACATACCACTAGGTATTAGTTATATATAGATTATGACTATAAATTGTCTCCACGAAGCAGGTATCGGGTTAACCATTAATGGAATCTATTGTTCCTCTGATACTGGGAAGACAAGGAGATGGGATTCCCGTTTAATACGATTCGACATTTCATTATCGTGGTGATTGTACTTAGTACCTTCATATCTACAGGGGCATTACGTTTTGTTTTATACAGGGTGTAAGCGGCATGGTAACGAAAACTTTGCGTAAAGGTTGCACTTAATGCTTATAGAAATCATTTTCAAGTTTCAAATGTTGTAATGTTTGAGCACGCAATGTATCGTAAGTAATGCGATCACAACACAACCCTCCGCGCGATACCCGACGCGTTTGATTGACGAGCGCGTATGAGCGTATCGAGATACATTGCATTTATTATCCAAATTAATAATTAATTTTTTAATGTCCTATTAATAAGTATTTTTTTGTTTTTTTTTTTTTGTTTTTCCAAGTACATAACTATTGTATATAATTTATTAAATGTTTCATTAAATTAATAATTATGTCTTTTTTTTTATTTAAAATTACGTTGAAATAGACTGCTATAATGATTTCATGCTGAAATCAATTTAAAAATACCAAAAAAAAATGCGCATTCATAAAAAGATCGAAGGACAAATCCAACTCTGGGGGGGTCCAGAATCATGAGTTGAATCCATGGGACACTCTGTTCAATCAGTTTTCAAAGCATTTTCTAATCTCTATTTAATAAAATTCTAACACTGACAGATTGGAAATTTGGAGTGTATCCGTTAGCTATCGTAGAGTAGCACTACGGAGGGATTTTTAGAAATTCGACCCCTAAGGGGTTCAAATGGCGGGTTGAAGATTGTATAAAGATTTTTTTTTAATGTGATGATAAGTGATGATAGTGTGGTTCTTATAAACTTTTCTGAAAAATAGTGTCACTAGTACGGGACAAGGAACAAATTTAATTTTGGTGGTAATGATGATGTATACTGATGATACACACATCACACACATCAATATATTGAATAGTAATAAGTAATATTGAAATGAAACTAATTTTACGGATTTTGTCGTGTTTATTTTATGTTTTTTACGTTACGTTAAACATAAAATAAACGCGATAAAATCCGTAAAATTAGTTTCATTTCAATGTGTAGTATTCGCGTAAATATAATAAATCAATAAATAAGTAATATTATGAGATATAACGAATCTTGCTATCAATATAATGTGAAAATTCAATTGGATCAAGTTCTTACTTAAAAGGAAATAAAGGCGTAAATTGCTTAACTTTTATTCCTCATGAGACCACGACGCGGTCCAAGTTTTCACATACGGAAAAGGAAAAGCAAGTTGTCACAAACTAGGTTAAACTGAGGCGTATTTTGTACCTCTTTTAGGGGGCGCAAGTAGCGCCGTAGCGCAGTAGTTTCTCTATATTATTATTCTGTGAGACGAAATGAACGAAGTTTAGGTTGATTATTTTCTCGATAACTTAATAACTATATTTACGACAAAGTCGTTAAACCCTTGTGTGTTTAAGAATATCAGCTAGCAACCACCTTGCTGATACAAACGACTTAAAAAAATACGCTGTAATCGGTTTTAGAGCTACTTAACTATAGTCAGAGACCTGCTTCTTCAGAGCATTTGCAATCATTATGTGAAGTTAGAATTTCGAAATTAAAAATCCCAATATGTTTAAAAATTTACATATTGAAATTCTGACTTCCATTATGTGAAGTCAGAATTTAAATGTCAATTTATAGAAATTCGCAAAAGAAAAACAGGTTCAAGGCGTAGTATAAACTCTTTCTGAATCACACTGTACAGTTGTCCTGCTCAAAATCAGCCACACTTATGTATGACGCGCAATTTTACTTCCACCTAACACGTATGTGCCAGTACCATTATCTTGTTGTTTCACAAGTAACTCACGTCCACCTCGTGTCAGCAGTGCGGTGTAACATCGCGTTGTTTACTCGCGCTAACTTGGAAACATTCAACACCTCACACGACAAGTTTGAGGTTCATCGTTCCACGAATGGTGGCTTATTTAAATAACTGTAAATATAGTTATGTCATACAACATTAAGGTGTAGTTGGTTGCGTATTTTTTTTTATATATTTACCTTTAGGTACACTACGGGTATTCAAGATTTACTTTGAGAGCACCCTGATAGTTTAAAACTTATTTTTTTATATTGATTTCTTATATTTACGCGAATACTACACATTGAAATAAAACTAATCTTAAGGATTTTATCGCGGTTTATTTTTTATTTTACGTTCCCGACGTTTCGGCTGCTTTACAGCCCCCATGGTCACGGGAGGTCTGAGGTGTTTGGCGTCCTAGTGTCAAAGTTTGAACTGGGGTACCCTCATATTTAGTTGTTGTTTGCGGTCCGATCTATGCAAAAAGTGCTCACAGTGTCTTGAGGTCTTGTTTTATTTTTTAGATACTGATTTCACCTTTTTTCCCAGATCTCGACAACTTATACACATTTGGTATTTCGGTACATTGAAGCAGAAAATTAGATTTCCATGCAAATATGCGCAGAAAAAACTTCAATAGAATGTTTATGTCAGCGGGAAATTGGCAATGATCGAATATCGGCGGAATCTGTAGATAACCTGTCAGCGGAGGAATGATGAGGAAGACATATTGAATAATGGCAAGCCTGCGTAGCAGTGAACATGTGTGTTGCATACCGAGTTTTTCCCATGGTTTGCATTATTATTAGGTACGTGATAAATAATTCTAGTTGTAACCTAAATAAAGTAGGTACCTATTGAAGCTCTGATGACTGGACTAGCAAGCCAACCTCGTTATCGTCGGGGTATTGTATATGTGTTCCGTTCTCTGAAAAGTCTCATAGCGCGATTTATTATTCTATGGAGAATCGTCAGCGCCATCTGTTTACCTTGTATTGAAGTTAAAGAGGTCGCTACAAGTCTCCCATCTTTAACGCCATTCGTTCTGATACTGTGTCAATTTAGTCCGTGGCTCTTGAAACATTGCGGAATATTGACTTGAATACGTCATCAAGTTTCCCAAAAGCCATCCTAGCTGGCTTCTTCCTGAGATCTTTTGCGCTCGCGGATCTCCGCCAAATGTGAAACAATGTCCAAGATATGTTTATGCCTCATTATCATCAATTATACAGAATAAGCGAACCAGTCTGATGACGTGTACGCTATTTTTGTAAAAAAAGTTACATTTGTAACACTACTTGCAAAAGAAGAAGATGGCTATTACCATAGAGTAATAGTTATGTAGAGTAATAGACATATCCTACTATATACTAGAGATACTATAAAGAGACACAGTGGTACTAGTTTATAAACTCCCTAATTGTACATCATTTTAAATGGAACACACTTTGCCGTTACTAACTTTATTATCATGCAGAAAATTGTGTACGTAATTAAGGCGAAATCAAAATTAATGTTCACGTCTAAGAACACCGAAACAGTGCTATTGAACAGCATATATACTTCTAATTGGTATACTAGTCAACGATGTATATCACAGTAGTCACAATTTAAATTAACGAACTAATTATCAGGATTGACTCGTCAAAACTGAGTAGGTACTCCACGAAAGTAATTCGTTCCCCACGTTAGCTTCAGTTTTACGAGCTATCGTTATGGCGAGTCGCAAATTAACTTAATATGAAGTTGCCAACTTTGTTAAAACGTAATTATGAGTGTATATACACTTTAAGGGTGTATTCACAGCTATTTAATATCGGTGAATTGTTTGATGTTTAGCACAGATATATGAGAGATGTTTAGTGTTAGATGATATTCATTAAGTATTGTTGATATGTTTCGTTTATTGAAGCAAAATTAAGTCGTGAAGCTACTAGGTGAAGACACCAAATGCTGCAAATCGTTGACATTACGTTTCAGGGTTATACCTCCTTATTAATGGGTCATAAGAAAATAAGTGAAGACCTTAACATTTTGCCAATAGATTGGTGACAACAAAACATTCAAGTATCGTTAATTTTATAACATAAATTAAGTACTATTAAGGCTAAAACTTCGTGCACTTATAGTGCTGCTAATCGCGTTGTACGTCATAGTCCCCTTTTATACGAGCGGCTGTTCTCGTACTAGGGGCTCTCTCAGACATGCAGTGATAATCATGGTTGAATATTAGATTTGCACAAGAAGTTCAGAAATCACAGAGGTGCGAGCTGGGGTTTTAATCTTCAATACCAACCACCAACCTTCTGACAACCTGACTATCACTGCTTTATTGTTTTATGTATACACACAAACACACAAATAAAAATAAGCATAATATTGAAATAAAACTAATCTTACGGATTTTATCGCGTTTTTTATACGTTTTTTACGTTCCCGACGTTTCGGCTGCTTTACAACAACCATGGTCACGGGAGGACTGAGGTGGTTGACGTCCTAGTGTCATAGTATGACCGGGGTATCCTCATATTTAGTTGTTGCTTGCAGTTTCCGATCAGTTTCCGATCTACGCAGAAAGTGCTCACAGTATCTTGAGGTCCTGCAATGGTGCGCTTGGTTTTGGATTTAATAATATTAATTATTGGATCCAAAGTCAGTGGTAGCACCCATCGATCTTCCCTATTGAAATTGGGATGATTTTTAATTTCAATGGCCTCGCGTATCATCCTTGGTCGGAATCGGTGTTCTTTTGTGAGGATCTGTGGCTTATCAAATCTGATATAATGGCGGGTGCGATCTTGTACATGTCCATAGATTGCAGACTTCGTGGAGCGCCGGTGTTTCACATCAGCGATGTGTTCTTTTACCCGGGTTTTGTTAAATTAAGCATATTTTTTTTTATATCAGACACGTGCTTGGCGACGGAAGACTAGTGGTGGGTGCTCGAAGGTCGTTAATTGATGCAGGCAGCGGAGGAGGCGCGGTGCTGCGGTGTAAAGCCTCGAACCGAGCTGGCACTGTGCTGTCCAGGCCCGTCATGCTGCAACCAGGTACGTCACTCAACTTATTTAAGAGTATTTCATTATAGAGTAACCTGGCATTGATTCCTGATTCAAAAGGGTATAAATTGAACCTGGAATACATATGTGGTTTGAGATAGGTATAGCAATTGTTTTATTTGTATCATTATAGCTGAGTACAGACAGCAAGTATATTGGTTATCATTTTGCCCCCGGCACATTATGCAATAAACGTAAATCCATTTTATTGTGATTTTTTTGGTTTGTCATCTATTCTTATTCTTCGTCATCTGTCTATTTTACATTTTCAAGTTCACATTAATACAAATATTTTATTAAATTAATACATTTGTCTTTTACATGGTTCTTTAGCGTATTTATAGTGGTTATGTAATGAAAATCACAATCGTCATTTTATTGGGAACAAATATTTTTTTTTAAATCGACACACTGCAATTCCGACTTGTTATAGTCTTTACAAATGCGCTTAAGAAGCACCGGTTCCTGGTTTAGTATACCCTTTCTGAATCACTATGTATTTAGAACCTGTTTCACAATATGACACAAAGAATACTAAATATCCACGCATTGTGCAACAGCCCCTTAGACAACTAAATCCAGTACACTTCCAATGTTATTTTGTTGTTTATTACAGAACACAAAATAAACTTATAATAACGGTTATCCTGTAAAACAAAGAGCTTTGTTTAAGTTTAAAATATTAATCATCTGATCCGTATCTACAGAATTCATAATGAATAAATAATCCTGAGGATTAAGAATATATTGTGATCGCCCTCTGTACATACGTACAAGGCCCCAAGTCTGCTAACACAATCGATTCATAATCGAACAGCAACCGCAAAGTAACTGTCACTTTTGACAGATATCCCATACAATATCTGTCAAAAGTGACGGTTACTATGCGGTTGCTGTTCGAATCGATTGTGTTAGCAGACTTGGAGCCCAGGATAATTTCATCCCGATTACAAGCGAGTTGTAATGGAAATTATAAAAGTACTGTAAATAACGGTATTATAATAAACAGATGTACAGAAAGAGGGTAAAACAAATTACAACTTGCGAGTCGAGTTGGACCAATTAACTTTCCGTTACAGCGGGGAAATATGAAATAAAATGAAAAACAGCCGCCGGCCGCTCGAGTTTTTTTACACGGATAAACTTTTAATTAAGGGATTAAAAATGGCATTAGAGTGAATTCGCAACAACGTAACTTACTTTTTGTTGAAACTCGAACTAGAGTACAATTTCGATTACGTGAATAGATAAGCGCTGAATTGAGACCTTCTCGTCTATTATGGCTTACCTCGGCGCACCCTTGGAGACTGCAAAGTACAGTTTAGGGACATTCATTTAAGAAAACAAAGTCTTGTTAAGTCTGTGTTACTTTGAACTTCTGGGAGACATTACAAGTGAAATTGACTGTGTAATGTGATTATCTGACGAGTTATATTGGACCTTATTGACAAGACCCGCCCTGGGCTACTGTGATGGTCTATAGCCTGTTTCGGTCCCCGTAGTAATGAGAAGAGGCCATTGCCCAGTAGTAGGCTATTTAAAGTAATATAATAGATATTGATTTCTTATATTTACGCGAATACTACACGCGATAAATAATAAATAAACGCGATAAAATCCTTAAAAACAGTTTTATTTAAATATAATAGATAATGATATCGCCAGACGAACACACCAACTATACAGTCCCATACTAAGCAACGCTTGTATTATGAGTACCGTACAATGGACTGAGGGCGAACTCAGTATATAATACTTATATATAGATACTAAACATCAATGACTCGTGTACAGACATTCGTGCTCATCACACAAAGTGTGCGTCCCTACCGGGATTAGAACTCAGGACCGTCAGCGCAGAAGGCAGGGTCACTACCCACTGGGCTAATCAGGTCGTCGGTAAAAAGGTGTAATTATTATCATTTTTATATATTTTTTTATGAGCCCTTCAGGCGATTCTATTAATCGAGCCTTAAATCGAATAACCAAAAGATAATTTTATATATCCTTTCAACTTCAATATAAATATTTTGTATCTCCACAGCTACTTACAAACTTCAATAATAAGGTGGGTTGGTATTTGAAAAGATGTATATTTTCTGTTCCAATTATTTTACTTTTTCCGCCCGGAGGGTTGAGAAACTTTTAATTAAAGATTGAGTGACATTATTTCCGTCTGAAAAAAATAACCTCAATATCGCGAGGCCAACATTACTTTATGGAGAATTATTTTGTTTCTGAACAGTCTTTCTTCAACTTTGTGTTATAATATGGCCGTTTGTGTTATACGAGTAATATCCGACGGCCTGATTAGCGCAGTGGTAGGTGACTCTGCTTTCTACGCCGAGGGTCCCTCGTTCGAATCCTGGTAGGGAAACAAGCTTTGTGTGATGAGCACGAGTGTTTGTACCCGAGTCACGATGTTTAATATGTATATAAGTATTATATACTGAGTTCGCCCTCAGTCCATTGTACGGTACCCATAACACAAGCGTTAAGCTTAAAGTGGGACCGTATAGTTGGTGTGTTCGTATGGCGATATTTATTTATTTATCTAATATATGTTTTATTGTCATTTCACCTCGATTTTTAATAGTCGGGCACGATATTTATATTCAAGAGCAGAGAGCTTTTTAAGTACATTTATCGTAAAACGGTTCCTTGCAGCTTTCTCATCTTCATTTTGATCGATTTGCGGCTCTCCAAGGTATAATAAACAATGTTGAACTTGTTCATTTTGTTTCGCGTCATATTGAAAGGAACATTTATCAATCGTGTCTGTCAGCGGTAACAAGTCTGCAAACAAATAGTATACGGACTCGCTTGCCGGAAATTAAGTTCGTCTTGTTACCAATATAATTTTAGGAGGCCAGAAAATAATATTCTTTGGACCATCTAAGGACTGCATGTTTCCAACGATGGGCTCACCGTCTGTCGCGTATGCGGTTCTCGTATAAGGCGGTACTTTTGGTATAAATGACATTCCTTATCTGTACGTCAAGTGCGAGATTATTCGTAAACGAATAAATATCAAATAATATCGCCAGACAAACACACCGACTATACGGTCCCACACTAAGCAACGCTTCTATTATGGGTACCGTATAATCGACTGAGGGCGAACTCAGTATATAATACATATGTAGATATTACACATCTATGACTCGGGTACAAACATTCGTGCTCATCATAGAAAGACTGTCCCTGACAGGATTTGAACCCGGAACCCACAGCGCAGAAATCAGGGTCACTACCAAATGCGCTAATCAGATCGTCACCGTAACCGTATACCTTATAGTCTACGTATTTAGACATTTTGTATTAAGAATTAAACAGCGCCTCTTGAGGGCGGTATTTAAAACACTCCATTCTCCATACAAACTGTCTAAATACGTAAACTGTAAAGTATACAGTTAGCTCATGAATAATCTCGCACTCGCTCAGCAGGCCAATTCGAAACCTCACGTATCGCATAAGATTTCGTTTGATATCGTACGATTTAACAATACTTTTAGTCCAGAATAGTCTTATCACGAAGGTCAAGTTACGCGTGAGTGTTGTTATTGAAACCGACATCAAGTCAAAACATACTATTTATTGATAAACACGCGTTAGCAACCGGTAACTGCAAATACACCTTTTAAAACGAAACTATGGAATCGATCAACGACAAGAGCAATGTAGCCTAACAAATCGACACGGATCCTCAACTAAATGTTTTGCGTCAGAGGACTGTTAAACTTTCCAGAATGTCCTTGACTAGGCACTCCTTTTAAGGACAACAGTCGTTATTTTTGTATCAAATTTTAAAAATATGAATTCCATTGCATAATCTAATGAGTTCCTGAATCGGGGATGGCAGAACATCCCTTTCCAAACTAGCGCTCAAGTTACAGATTTTACTTAACATATTTTAATATTTTCCCGTACAATGAAGCCGACTACAAAGGGCAAATTGAAAGGCAACAAATGGAGGCGCAGTAGGAGCTTATTCTCATTCAAATGAGTTATCAAAGTGTTCGACACTTTGATGTTGAAATATTTATTTATATACATCGCTCGTTGTATTATGCTGATTGTTTTGAAAACGGAAGTCAATGTGCAATGTGTATGATATTTATAAATAAAAGCTGTACTCTAACGTTTTAGATTGCAGCTTTGATTTTCAAGCTTTGCAAGGTTCAATAAATTGTCATTGAATCTTGCAATGAAAGATAATCAATTAATTGTTTCTCAGATTAATCAGTATTTTTGACCTAGAAAAGGTTAAAAGATAAGTATATGCATAATTTTGTTTTCTTGTAGCTACATAGTTATATCTTTTTTTGTACATCAACAATCAACCTCTTCCATTGTTTTTTTCAATCAGTATTTATATTGCTAATTACGCAATACTCAATTGTGCTTCACAGAATCATAATAATATTTGCACAAAAGGTTGGATTCAAAATATTGCTCGCAATTGAAGAAGCCTAAGATGGCTTCACAAACAAAGCTACGTCGGACGCAATTATTCTTTTATTTATTATTCCATCTCATTTTTGTTTCGTTATTTCTTTTAGCCAGTTATAAAAGTTTCGAGTTACGCTTTATTAAAATGAACGTGGTCTTTGTAATGTGTTTTAGACGAATTTAATGTCTTATAGATGACGCCTTTAACCAGCAACTTCAAACGATATGAACGAAACTGTTAAATATAAGTGATTAATTAATATTCCGGAATTAATTAATAATATTTTAAAATACAATCTGGTGATACTTACCTACTTATACCATGAACGTATTTAGTCATGTATTTACCTTGAAAACGTTCCCGTAAGATTTAACAGATCAATTATTGAGGAAGCCAAGATGTGACATTAATATCACACTTATATTATAAATGTGAAAGTTTGGATGGATGGATGTTTGTTACTCAATCACGCCAGAGCGGCTGGACGGATCTGGATGAAATTTGGCACAGAGATAGATTATAGTCTGGAATAGCACATAGGCTACTTTTTATTGAAATATAAATATGGACTCAATTCCAATCATGGAGATAATTTTATTGTCCCATTGGTAGAGTAAGTTATTATATTCTGCTAGGGGAAGTTAAGAGTTAACCCTAGTTATATATGGTTGCTTTTATATAAAAAAATATAACAAATATACCCATGTTAACGTATTTTTTATATGCCATGTGAGAGCACAAGTAGTATTTATTTAACTCTACAACTCTACTACTTTCCAACTGCATAGTAAAATAATGTAACAATACGAGTGAGCTCTAGTTGACATTGCTTTAATTTGTTAGTGGAGGATAATGTCCTCTCGCACTCGGCTCGCCAGCTGACCCCAGCGAAGGTAGGTGGCGCTGCAGTGCTGCGCTGCGAGGTGTCCCCACAAGTGGGCATAGTGGACATTACATGGCTACAGGATGGATTGCCTTTGTCATCGGGATATTTGAGTGGGGGTATGTAATTATGCAACTTTTATTACTCGAGCATTTACAAATTAGGTGTAACAATAAAAGTGTAGAATATTTATCACGGCCAACAGCAGGTTATAAAAATAACATTCTCAAAGAAATATATCAGTTTATATATTCGAAATTTAAAAAATAATACCCCGTACTGAGCGCCTGGCAAAACGCTACTGGATCGCCTTGTTTAAAAAAATACACATTATTTAAACAATTATTTTATATATCAACGTGTTCCATATAAATTACTGATTCATCTTTTAAAATATTAAACACAATTTTTGGTACACCTTATATATACTAAGTTGCTTTATTATAAGTAGTATAATATGTTAACCTACTTTGTGACGAAACTCACACAACTGCTACAAATAACAAATAGTTTCCCACAAGAAATTTATAACGTACCACGGGAATATAAAAGAAAATGCCTAATTTCAATGCCTATTATCGGGCGAGCTCCTAGTCTATAGATAACATAGAATATTTCCATGCAATCTCTATTCAAAAATTTCTGCAGATTCTCGCTGGATAACAGGCGCTGGAGGTCTGTTGCTCGGCTCGGACCTCACTCAGGCAGACATCCAGGCGGAATATTCATGTATTGCGTTGGATACGCCGAGTCCGCCTTTGAAGCTCACGACGGACGGTCAGTTCTAGATTTATGCATAATAATAATAATAGTTCCAATAGTGCTTTCTACAACAGGCGTCATACCTAAACAACTACATCAGTCTATTAACACCCTAAGCCTGCCCCCCAATATATATTTTCTCCTTCAAAAAGCGACAATCCTGAACACATGCCGTACAGTCAGAAAATTCCTCCAAACTGAACAGGATAACATACACACTGCTACCCAGCAAACAACATCCACACACTCACACACATCACCTGACGTACTTCAAATCCCTATCTGATGTACACTTGGCTTAGGCCCGTGCACACCAGAAAACCGGTTAAAACCGAGAAAAAAAATATCCAAAAACAATAATAATAGATTTACCGTGGGAAACCTAATAAATACAGAATTGAATAGTCAGTGGGAAAGCAATTCTTCATAGTCAAATTTATTATACAACTAGCTGTTACCCGCGACTTCGTCCGCAAAAAAGATTTTCTAAAATAAAAGCTACTCCTTGTTACATCAGCTATCTGCCAGTGAAAGTCCTGTCAAAATCGGTCCAGCCATTTCAGAGATTAGCCGAAACAAACAGACAGACAGACAAAAATTGAAAAAAATTTTGCGTTTGGTATATGTACCGTGTATACATCCAAATGCACTTAGTAAAAAGCAGTTATTTTAATATTACAAACAGACACTCCAATTTTATTTATTGGTATAGATATGGAATTAATTCACGGTTCAAGCTAAAAAAAATTGGTGCATGATCACAATCTGAAAGCCGAGCTCAGTCAGGCTGAGCCGCCTCGCCTAATCAGGGCTGTAATCCGTTGCCACTCAAAATAATATGTAATGTTTATTTATTCTATAGACAGCAGTTGGTTAGAAAACATAGAGTTGAATTCTGTGGAGGCTCGGACTGGAGACAGTGTTGTGCTGCCATGCATTGTGCGACATACCAATGGGCATACCGTTACGTAAGTGTCTTTTAATTATGAATTATTCTGATTTTATAAATCTTAATATTTTCCTTCTAAATCATGTACATTATCAAGTGGCTCAAGTTCCCAAACTTATTTTGTCTAGTGCCCACTTTAAGAATGAATTATTTTTTAGCGCCCCAATTTTTTCACCTACTTAAAAACCACTATAATTTCAAATTAAATTAATTATTGTAAGCCTCTACACAACGCCTCCATTTTTTTTCTGGGTCTCTTACCGCCCTAGGCCAGGCCTTTAGGCCTGCAGCGCCCACAAGGGGGCGTTATCGCCCACATTGGGAATGGCTGCTTTAAGGCGTTAAATAATTAACTCGACTTCTAAATATTATTTTTCAGTAGATAGTCCTATTCACTTTTCATAACTTTAAATACAATTTCAATAGGTACTTACTAAGTTAATAATCTTTTCGCTTATTTTGACGTTTTCCACCGATAGTTGGCAGAAGCAAGAAGCTAGTGGCTCTTGGATACCTGTCTCCTCAGAAGGCACAGTCCGTGGTGGGGCACTAGTTATCATCAATGTGAGAGTCCACCATGCTGCTAGATACGCCTGCTCATCGAACCCGGAGTCCACAGCGAGGGTGCTCATAAAACTCGTCATTTTTGAATCTCTGACCGTCACAGTATCCCCGAATCCATTAGTAAGTTCTTAGATTGTAATTAGGGTGCTTATTGCTGGTAATGCTTACAAGAGTAGTCTTTGTAGACACTCAGTTCAGGCTATACTATAATATATTCCCATTAGTAACTTAGCTCAAATAGACTTTCTTTTTTGTCACAAACTCAGGGTTTCGCGCTATGTGATTGCTATATTTGTAGTTGTCATAAGCGTTGCTTATTGTAGATGATAGGTACAGGCGGCACAGGGCAATTCAACTGCTCGGTGCATGGAGGTCGCAGTGGTGGGATCACCTTGAGCTGGCAGCATGAAGGGAGGCCGCTGCACGCACCGCAGTCAATCCTCTCACTAGGTCCAGTGCGACCACATCATTCAGGCCTTTACCAATGCACTGCGCACGATCATACAGACTCGGCTGTGTCAGGCGCTGAGCTAATCATTGCTGGTAATAACAGTACATTTCTTAAAACTTTGTATATTTTAATTATTTATATACGATCATCAAACCCTCGAACTCGGTTTCAGATAGGCCGCCAAGATTGGTGTCAACATTCAGTGAAGCGGTCACTAGGATAGGACAGAGTATAACACTGAAATGTGCAGCGAATGGTGTTCCATCTCCTCGGATACTGTGGACTTTGGATGACAGGCCATTGCCTGCTGCACCAGACAAGTAAATATTTGATAACATTGTTGAAGTACTTAAAATGTCTTAAAATGCGTGAACTTTTTTTGGTGTTTGTAGGTATAGTGTAAATACTAGAGCAGAATCAGTGCCTGGTAATGAAGAAGGTACTATAATATCTACGCTTAGCGTAACTATTAGGACAGCAGACGACGGCGGTAGATATGGGTGCAACGCCACTAATTCTCGGGGATCGCACGCGCATCAAGCAAGACTGAATGTTTACGGTAACTTGTATTATGAAATCTGCTTCAATTGCCAATATGAACAGATTGTTATTAAAGTTTATTTTGCAGGTCCGCCAAACATTAGATATATACCAGCGATACACGTAAAAACTGAAACAGATGTAACAATATATTGCCCATATTCCGGTTACCCTATTAAGTAAGTACAATGTCATAAATTCGATATCAAATCAAACCTTATGACGAATATGTTAATGTCCAAATTGGTACAGCCAACAGCAACGAACTTGTTTTAGTAAACGAAGCTACAAAATTCTTTTAGGGAAGTGGTATGGCGCCGTGAAGACGGTTCCCTGGTAGAGAGCGGAATAGAATCCGCTGATGAACGAGGAGTTTTAAGACTGAATTCTGTCCGAAATACTATAGCTGGTAGCTATACTTGCGAAGTTCGCGCTGAGAGCGGCGAACTTGCACGCAGAACTGTTCGCCTTGAAGTTCACAGTAAGTTAATACGATGGTGTCTATTGAACAGCCTACTTCTGGCATTAAGTGCATATTAAATTGATTATCAACAGAGCCACCGAAGATAGCGACATTCCAGTTTCCAGAAGAATTGGAAGTTGGTGGCAGTACACAGGCGACTTGCAGCTTGATATCTGGGGATAAACCCATACAATTTACTTGGCATAAGGATAATTTACCCATACCTGCAATGCTAAAGGTATGTTATATAAAGTAAATAAATTACCATTAAAGTAAATTATTGCAATACTTCTAAAAATATTTTTATCCCTAGGTGGAACATAAGAATATGGACTTCTTCACCATATTGATAATACAAGATCTAACTTCAGCTCATACCGGAGAGTATACTTGCAGGGCAACTAATGACTTCGGTGTGGTCAGTCATAGTGCATCATTAATTGTCAAAGGTATTTTATTGTTTGACTGAATTCATTTATTTACAATATATCAAATGTGTGTTTAATTATTTCAACTGGTCCTTAAAGTCTTGCTGCGATCGTTAGCTTTATCCATAGTTCTTGAAACAGAACTCTTAGTCTCTATTTACAAAATAAGTACTATGTGCCTGAACTTATAACCGAGCAGCGTAACATATAAAACAGTTTCTCCGCACAGAGTCACCGACTTGGGTATGGAGGGCGCAAAACACTTCAGTGTCCGCCGGTGCAGCACTCCTGTTGCCATGCTCAGCGAAAGGACAGCCCACACCGAGGATATCTTGGGAGTATTCTGCAGGTACTTAAGTATATTATATAATCTTCAAACGTTTACTTGGTTCACAAGAGCTAAAGTTATCTTTAAGCCTCAGTGCCACAACTGACACATCTAAAAGAAATTGGACGAATTAGAAATCAGTAATTATTTATGGCAGAAGCCCATAGGCAATCTAACGATCAATCAAAGTAGTTGCACAAGAATAATAAATTTCTATCAATCCAGATAACAACAACTGGCGTCACGTGTTATGGGGTCAGTCGGAGGCAACAGATGCGAGTAGTGGCTCAGTACTGTCCGATGGCACGATATGGCTAAGAGCAACCACTCCGGAGCACGAGGGCTGGTATCGATGTACCGCCCGGGTTCAGCATTCTTTCTTGCATCATTCTTTTTATTTGGATGTTAGAGGTAAGTGATGGTGATGACGTCAGTGTATTTATATCACTGATATCTCCAAAAGTTAAGTGGCAACGAAGATTTATTAACGTGGACTTAACGCACAGATGTTTGCATAATTGACTGTTCCTTTAATCTTTGTGGAGTATTTCGACTTCTTTTAGCAATTATTTTTTTGAGTATCTTCTAAGATCTGTTAAATTTTCAATACAGATTTACTTATCGTCTTCGACGTCATAATTATACTTGAAACTACTGCTTATTAAGAAATTTGACTTGACACTGACAAAATTGGCTCTATTTTGTAGCCGATTACCAACGCAAAAAAAGAGGAAGAAATCTCTGAAATTACTGTTCCAAGAATTTTTGTTATTAACATCATATTCCACAGAACCGCCAAGACTAAGTAGGAGTGGGAGTGGAGAAACTCGTTGGGTGGTGCGAGGATCCACGGCTCGGCTCTCTTGCACTGTAAGAGGAGAACCAGAGATACACGTCCACTGGACACATGACTCGCGGCCTTTGGCGTTACAGTAAGTGCAAGAAATACATAATTAGTTTTATTTCAATGTGTAGTATTCGCGTAAATATAAGAAAACAAATGAGTATTTTATCGCGTTTATTTTTTGTTTTTACGTTTCCGACGTTTCGGCTGCCTTACAGCAACCATAGTCACGGGAGGACACCCTTAAAATAAGTTTATTTCAATACTCCTTTGTGTCAAAGTGCCAAACTAGACGTAAACCTTTATATTGGGATCGCGATGAAATGTCACCATCCATCCGGCGTTACAGGATCTGTGTGCACTATCGGACGGGAGGGACATACTTGCACATTGAAAGTGCGGATTGGGGAAGGGCGTCTAGCTGGGCAGTGTTGCATTGCGTAACGTTAGGAAGTTGCTCAACAAAGGCAAAGGGTCCTGGGAACTATAAATTTTCCAACACACCAGCACGTTAAACGCACCAATCGAAACAATGTATACTCATACGTCTCGCGCGATCACGCGCTCGCTATATTCATGTTGAAAAGTACAAAATCACAACTGGCTTACCTGGTTGGATGAAATAAGTATGTTGTCCTAGTGGTTCTGGTGGCGTGGAAACCAGAGAGACGAGCAGCGGAGTGATGACGTCAGAGGTGACCATAACACAGGCTGGGCCCGAACACGCGGGTGAATACAGGTGCCAAGCTAGGAACCTTTACGGCACCGATGAGCTGATATACAGGCTTTTTGTTAAAGGTAAGGTATTTTATGTAAGTAGATGTACCTAACGCTAGTTGTATGGGACCTTGTTGGCTGACTATATAAACCTTTTTAGCTATTTTATTTTCTCGTTTTTGACTTACGCAAGGAATCTTCATGCATATTCACTACGCAGACTATAAAGGATAATTTGTGACTGCTAACCTTCCATATGGACCTCATTATGTAGCCCATTTAAAAACACCCTCCGTCTCTAAGTTTGGGAAATTTACATTTTATTTACATTGTATAGTTAAAATCTCAAAATTAGACCATTTATTTAGCCACCGATTAATGAGAGCAAAATAATGGAGGAATAAAAGTTTAAATATTGCAAATAAATAATAAAATAGATAATAAAAATCCCGTTTAGAAAAATAAAGTATTTACTGTAATGTTTATTGTGTTGGTGGCTTTTAATAATATAATAAGTTTTTATATATCTGCAGTTTTATTACTTTCTTCTTAATTAATTACAAGTACTTCTTATCTCTACTATGGCGTGATGTGTTGTGGGGAGAGCGTGCCCCTCCCACCTGCTCTTAGTGATGTGGCGCTATGTTATGCTATGTTATGCTATTTAAATATATTTTTTATTACCATCGCATCGCGAAGTGGACAATGCTCTTTGCATTTTGATTCTCAGCGGTCATGCAGTTATGCTCGCTGCGGGGCCATAAAGGGTAATATGTTACGACGTAATGCGAATACCCTACTACATCGCGCGTTTCCGACATTACACACAATATTCATGACACATTACTACTCTTACTTACCCGGCACGGCACATGGAATGGTAATAAGACTGAGTCGGTAGTTGGAAAATGTGAGGGAAATTATTTGGAAATGATTTTACTGCGTGGTAAAATGTGACCGGTGTTAGTGAATAAAAAAATCGATACCTAATTTAAATTAATAAAATTTCATTCACCTACCTAGTCTTTACTAATTTTTCATACTTAGAGCTCGATTTTTTTTTAATATTGTGTAAGAAGAGATTGCGAACATTTTCAAAATTTTGCCTGGTCCTGCCTGGTCTATGCGCTTGACTCCTTACACCGTGTGGTTGCGGATTCGATTCTGAAATGTGAAAATTGCAAAAATTGTATTTTTATAATTACACTAGGTTTCATTTTGTGCGCCCTCAGTCTATTGTATGGTACACATAATTTAAGCGTTGCTTATTTTAGGCCCATACAGTTTGTGTGTTTGTATGGCGATATTTAATCATTTGTAATGAAACTCCTACCTTAAAGAACGCCCCAGTGTACCAGAAGAGGTCCGTGTGTCAGAAGTATGGTCTAGAAAAGCGCGCGTGACATGGCGCGTCGCGCGAGGAGCGCTAGTGTCGCACTACTCGCTCCAATACCGGGCGCTGACGCGGGAGCTGTCGCACGCGCCGCTCGACGCTCCGCTACCCGCTCTGCTCGACGCGTGGGACACACAGGACGTTCTCAACTTAACGTTAGCCAATTCGGATTTGCTTCACATCGCGTAAGTTTTGAATTTTTTAATATATATATATATATATATATATACTAGCTGTTACCCGCGACTTCGTCCGCGTGGTATTAAACAAATTATTAAATTTTTCATTGGTTTAATTTTTTTTCGTGAGATCCTATTTGTTTTTTCTAAAATATAAGTAGCCTAAGTTATGCACTTAGTAAAAAGCGATTATTTTAATATTACAAACAGACACTCCAATTTTATTTATTTGTATAGATTATATGACCGCCTCACATCGGGAGGTAATAGAATATCTGTGCATAGTCAAAGATTGACTATGTTGCCACTTGGTACAGGGAACTATAGTTCCCTCTCTCGGTTCGGTCGTTATTGTTCTTTGGTTGAAAAAAAATATTAAAATAATATCAGTCTTTTTTAATAAGTAAGTATGCAAATATTATATTTAATAAAGTATTTCATAAAAGTTACCCTGAATACAGAGTTGAGATATAACAATTGAGTATAATTGAAAGTAAGTACTGACTGCGAAACAGTGCCTTGAATTTTAAAGTCAGACAGCTTTTTTAGGTCAGGGGAAGCGCTGAATTTTTTAATGCAAAGGCATTAAGTATAAAATTTCAGTGCTATATAACCAACTCTTTGCGAAAATCTAGACTGACCCAATTACTTTTTCATTTAATAACGCTCAAGTTAATCTTTTATTAACGTCCAACTACGAAATGTTTTTGTTTTTTTTTACGTTTTTTTTATTGAATCTGTGAAAGCTGGGTTATGTTACAACTTTAAAGTGCAATTTTTTGTCAACTTGGTCTAATTTGTAAATTTTTAGGTTTTTATCTATCTCTATATATGGATCACGGTAAAACGACTTACTAAACGGATAACAGATAGGTTTCAGTGGAATAGCAGAAAATATGTACACTTGGTTTTTACTGGAATGCGGCATTGTGTATAATATACGGTGTTAATGTAATTATATGATACTTTTCATCCCAGGTAATTAAAGTGGTTCTCTCGGGATTTTAAAAAGACGAAAGTCCACGCGTACTGAATTGCGGGCATAGCTACTAATGGAATTAACTGCTAAATTTCCTCGTATTGTGTCTCCTCAATCCAAAAATTGCCTCAGTTTGGTTAAATTGATGTTCACAGTTTGTAGGTAAAAAATCCAAAATAAAAGTTGTGTTAAAGCAACGTAGCTGGAAGTCAGTGAGCGCGCAGTCATTTCCAGTATAAAGTGGCTCTACCAACTTGCAAAGCGGCTATGAACTCCTCGTTAACTTTACTTTCAAAGTGGAGAATTTTGTGGTTGTATGTACCTACTTACCTATATTGTGGAAATTGCCTTTTGCGAATTGCGGACACGGAAAATGACCTAAAAACAGCCTTTTGAGATAGTAGCTCTCATTTCAGTTGAATTTGACTTTGCTGCATTACCTTATGTATATATACCTATACATTATCAAGTGAAAATGACTAGTGGTAACACTCCATATAACAAAAAGGGTATGAGTTTTGCGTCTTTATCTATTTATTAAATGTTAATTATGACGGCCCAGTCGCACTAACTATAATAAAATCGACCAGTTGATTGTTGAGTGATTGGCGTCTATAACACTGTCAATATTACCGTGACATGGGTGGAAGTAGTACTTATCCATTGAGCTATATCTTTCTGTAGCTTGTAGGTAATCGTTGCTACAAATGGATAAACCCACTGTGTTTTTATAGCTAGTGGGATGTTTATCCGCAATGATTTAGGAATAATGGTCCTGCCGTTTTCAAGTAAAATATGCTTTGGGATTTTGTTGAACAGGTCGGAAGGCCCGGGGCGCGCTGGGGCCTCTATCGCCGGCTTATCGCCTGATACACGATATGCGCTCAGAATGGCAGCCTTCAATGATGTAGGCGCCTCCGCTTACACCACACCCTTGCACTTCACTACCAGGGAAGAAGGTAGGATACCACACGACTAGTCATGCGCAATATTTAATTTTAATATCGTAGTAGACACTACTAGATAAATATTTATGGCACGAATAATATTTACGCTCACCGTTATGGCGATAATTTTTTACTTGAGCTCTTCCTTCATTTGTTTTGTAGAATGAATTCTAATCAGCAAATGTCGAATGTTACATGTTCAGTCTGGCGTCAGTCTGGTCCATCAGTCACTGGTTACCAGGTTACCGAAATTTTTAAAACATTTAAAAATCCATCAGTGTGGGGTGTTAGACCATCAGTCTTTGTTGGCTAGGCGATCAGTTTGGTGACAGTTTACCTAGACCGATGCCAGACTAAGCGTGTAACACCCAACTCAAATAATAAAAAAGATAGAAGCAAGCAACCAACAACTACATATGAGGGTACCCCGGTTCAAACTATGACACTAGGACGTCAACCAACTCAGTCCTCCCGTGACCATGGTTGCTGTAAAGCAGCCGAAACGTCGGGAACGTAAATAACATTAAATAAACGCGGTAAAATCCGTAAAATTCGTTTTATTTCAATGTGTAGTATTCGCGTAAATATAAGAAATCAATATATTAAAACAGATGTAATAATAAATATGATATGTTAAAAGTAATTCCATATCTACCCAATATAACCTCGTTTTTGTATTCAGAGCGCGTCATCTGCACAGGAAGTTGTTGACGCGTATAGGCATACTATACGTCGATATTCTCGTAACGCCTAAGATGTTGTGAATAAGTTACACCCACGCACATAATGGGCTTACGAGATATCAAAATAACATTCTGACATTCGGAGGCCTACTAAGTATTCTTAAGCGTTTATACTTTAAATTAATGTGTACACAATTTTATTTATTTATATAGTTACTTTACATGCAAATATTGTTTTTAAAATGAAGGGTAATATAATGTTATTTTTATTAAATAACAGTGAATCTTAGAATGGGTCCGAACTGGTTCTGAAATGTGTTTCTTTCATACTTTCAATCAGATATTGGCGCTAATTTTGTTGGTGCACAGCATTAAGACAGCTAATTGGCATTGGCAGGTACAATATAAAAAACTTACTCGAAAATTTAATCATATTCATGTGGAACGAACGTATACCTCCGTAAACCATTAGCGTGCATTTTGCGAATTTTGCCTTCGAAAGTACAGCGACTCTGTCACGCCATCCATTAAAAAGTAGATGCAAAATACTCAGGAAGCCTCGCAAATGCGCGTAAATGTTACAGAATGTTCGTATAGTTTGCTTAGCGGATAAAACAGCACGTTGCGATTCTATACAAGTTTAAACTGTATATCGTAGAGTTAAGGTTTCTTGTTGTGTGTGGGTGTGCTAGGTTTCTAAGGATCATAAAGGTGTATTTTTTTATTAGCGCCCGGAGGAGCGCCTCGCGATATAACCGTGCGGGCGCTGAGGGCGCGCGAGCTACATGTCACGTGGCAGGTTAGTCGGTTTATTATTGAATACAGTACTTGAATATGATTTCTGTATACTTGAATTATTTTACTAGGCTATTTTGTGGTCGGGTTTGTGGGTGTTGAACAAAAAATAAATTTGGTCACACCTGAAATAGTCTCGAAGACCGTCTCTTTTGATCATATATTTATCGCTAATATAATATAATTATCCTATATTGATGTATCATAGTACGAGTAATATTTATTTAGTTGAACATGAGCTAGTATGTGTGTAGTATTATGCTTAGAACTAATGAGATCAATGAGTTTTTTTTAATAATACAAAATATAGGTATTATTATATATTATGAAAACGGTTACCTAGAGTACATACATGTACGTAACTTAGCTTTGGCTCATTTGCATTGGTGTAAAGATCGATGATAAACTAGACGAATAAAGCCATTACAAAAATGCAACTGACCTATAACCAGGTGACCCACTATTTCAAATCATCTCTACAGCCTCCCCCCAGAGAGACCTGGCACGGTACACTCCTAGGCTACACAATCCGCTGGTGGGTGGTATCTGAAGAGGGCAAGGGATCACTAAGCGATAGCCCTGGCTCCGAGAGCGGGGCTAGTGCTGACGCTACCAGTACCACGTTGAGGGGCCTGAAGGCGGCCACGAGGTACGGAGTGACAGTGAGGGTCTATAATGCAGCCGGCTCCGGGCCCTTGTCACCTCCACATTATCGCCATACCTTGGAGTCACGTAAGTTTTTACTGGACTATTTTTCTTCATATCAGAATATTTTTTTATTCATGTTAACTATTAAGTATAGTTAACTATTTTATTAATCGTTAACATTTTTACAAAATGCTAAGTTACAACTTTATCACCCGTTCGGAATGCCGTTCCTATGGAGAACAGCGGGCAAGATACTCCATAGTTGCTCTTTTTAAAACCCTTTTACTTCCTGGGATACAAAATGTATCATATACTTTGCCCTATTATGTCAGCTACGACGTGTGTGTGAGAACAATATGGTTTTATATTAAAATATACAGCTTTTTCTGTATAAACACTTCTACTAAATTGTGACACAAAATCATCCTACAGTTTTTGCTAATTAAGCAACCACAAACTTTTCAACTGTCATCTTGAAAAGCGACACAAATACGTATAACTTTGAAGTTTGAATGGATCGAATGGTCTTGTAGAAAGTCCATTGAAACTATCCCGGCGCCGGCTAGTCCTAGTGGCGTAAATAACTCAGCACAGGTCATCGAAGTGAAGCGACCGTCGTAAATTCTCCCATCAAAATGCAAAATGGCTTAATTGGACTGTGGCCTTCCGGGATCTAGGTCAAACGATTCAGTACAAATTGATGGCGCTTTTGTATTTCGTGCTTTTTTTCATTTTTATCACTTCATGCGAAAAATGTTCGTAACAATGTAACTGTAAGGTAGGAAATTGCATACGACGTGGACCCTGCGAGAAGTGGAGAAAAAGAAGATAGACGCTCTAGAAATGTGGTGCTGGAGAAGGTTACTTGGAATATCCTGGACTGAGTTTCGCACCAATATATCTGTGCTCCAAGAACTCGGCATCAGACAGCGTTTATCCACGCTTGTACAGACTCGCATCCTTAATTTCTTTGGACACGTCTCAAGGCGAGAAAATGACTCCATAGAGCGGTTAGTTATACAAGGCAGAGTGGAAGGCACCAGACCACGTGGAAGGTCGCCCATGCGATGGACCGACCAGATTAAGTCTGCCATTGGTGGCCCCCTGCATAAATACACCAGGATGGCATCCAATAGGGAGAGATGGCGAGACTTCGTGAGGCAAGCAACACCAGTCCCAAAACCAAAACATGACGACCACGACCGCTCTGACAAGAGCGTCACGACTTAGAAGAGGATCCACGGCTACAGTAGACTAGAGTAATATCTAAGAAGGCTGCAGAGGTTGAAAAATATTATCTAGAGGCATAAATTGCAATGCAAAAGATAAACAGCTTTTTAAGAACAGTAATTAAAGAATTAAATAGGTATTAAAGTATTATAACTACAGATATTTCAACAGTAAAAATATAGAATTTGAATTTATATGATGTTCAATATTTCTACTATACCAGCTCCAACTGGAAGTCCCGAAGCCGTAGCGTGTATATCAAGCAGCTCGACTTCCCTGCGAGTGTCTTGGCGCCCACCCGCCGTGGACATGAGGGGGGGTCTCATAACGCACTACACACTGCAATACACGAGGCAGGATGCTGATCCTTTGCAACCTTCTCAGGACGCGCATCTTCGGGCACAGGTTAGTGGATTATTTTTGAGTTCATAATTCATTTGTTTACGTACCTTGGTTGAGTACGTATAAAAACTTTATAGGATGTAAATTGTCTGGTGGTTTTGGTTAATATTTTGGTTTGTCGTTAAAATATTTACGATCTTATAAAACATGTATCAAGCGCATTGATTGTCACTTTGTATGACGATAGTTGCATTCAGGTGTTAGAATATGTTTTACAAACATAATTTGTTATGTTACAATGTTTTTGTGATGCTATTTTCGTATTCCACTCATGAGCGATTGTTTCTCCATTAGTGCCATAATATTAAAGTTATTTATTTTATTTCTTCTCCTTCGTTTTAGCCTTTTAGTACAATATTCCCTACATAAGTGTTCAGTGCTAACAGTGCCTCTGAGCACTGAACACTTACTACATACTTTTACAGTACTAATTCCTTTTTGTTAAATAAATTCGATACCCACTTTACAAGATCCATTAAGTATTGAAATTAGATAATGTAAAACGTCGCTCAATTCGGGCACGTTTGCGATTAATGTAACTAGATCATTTCGGCTCTTGTAACTGTCGTGTTCTTCGTTTACATGATGACCTAATTAGCGCAGTGGGTAGATAACCTGCTTTCTGCGCCGAAAGTGCCGGATTTGAATTCTGATAGGGATAAACTTTGTGGTATGAGCACGAATCTTTGTACCCGAGTCATGAATGTTTAGTATCTATATAAGTATTATATACTGAGTTCGCCCTCAGGCCATTGTACGGTACTCATAATACAAGCGTTGCTTAGTGAGGAACCGTATAGTTGGTGTGTTCGTCTAGCGATATTATTATATTATTACATGGTACTTGCTGCTAGGGTGAAGAAGTGACAGTGCTTCGGCTGCCTTCGTACGCTGAGTACGAGATACGTGTACGGGCACACAATGCGGCTGGTGATGGACCACTATCGGCGCCGCAAATTTGCAGGACGGACGAGGATGGTTAGTTAAGAAATAATGATATGCTATCACCATTCTGGCAATACCGCACCGTCATTAGGAATTCATTTAAGCTTCTCTATTGTCGATTCATTTTAAGCAAGTACAGTTTATATGTTATTAATATTATAATATGCTTTGAATATCACCAAAGCATAATTCCAAACATCATTCGAAAAATATTCCTGACTGATGTTCCACCGACTGTATAGACGGATGATACAACTAGCAGAATCTTGCCATAATTTCCCGTTTACCCGTTGTATAATGTGTTATTGATATTCGTAGTGCCAAGCGCCCCGGGCGGCATGAAACTGATAGCTCTAGGCGAAAGGTCGCTAAGGGCGTCATGGCTGCCGCCGCTGGAACCCAACGGCAAATTGATATACTACTTACTTTATGTCAAGGATCTGTCGGGGTAAGATTATATTTGTTCGTAGCCGTTAAATTATTTTATCTTTGTCACTGAAGAAAGTTATCCTGAAATATTACCATTCATATCGTATTTAATAAGACTAATTAATTTAATGTTCAACATAAAACTTAGGCAAGTGCTTAAAGACTTTAGCCAATTAAGTAGTTTCATGATAAAGGCAAGTTAATAGTTTAAAACACTTGCTATCTGTCTGACGGGAAATAAGCAAAGTTGCACGGTAATTAAACTTTAATACTCGCTTCAATTCAGATGTTCCTCACCGCTTTGTTCCATTTTGTACTATGATACTGCCCATGTTTTGAAAAAATCACAATTATGAGTACTTTAAAATATTTTACGTATAAGAAATTGTTCATGTATTTTCTTTTCTCTTTGACTATTTTTTGTTTGGCCATATGTTCCAGAGTTAGTGACAATTATAGGTTCATCTTTTACTGAATTGGGTCAATGATCCTAATGCCTACTGATCATAGTCATCACTATATTGTTGTTCAGCGTTAGAATTTAACATCTAATAGAAGCAACCTCAGCAGATCTCAAGAACCAAACGTAACACGTGTGAACGCCTGCGCCGAAGGTGAAAGTGGTTCAGTAGAGTGCATGAGACCTTTGCGTGGTCTACGAGCAGGAAGAACTTATGAAGCCTGGGTGCGGGCGGCTACGATGGCTGGTGAAGGACCTCCATCTTCTACAGTGGCTTGTCAGACAAGTGCTACAGGTATTATGGCCGTATAAATCGCTATAGGAGTCTTGGATCTGAAAGGTTCTGGTATGTTTAATGTAAATATTTTTTTAACGTTTTTAGAAGCCTTATCAGCTGATCCATTTTTGAAATGTAGGTATCTTTTACCGCTATGCGCATAATCTGATGAAACAAAAAAAAACAATCAGAAATGGGCTAGTAGCAGAATTAGGGTAGTAAATCTTGAAATCGATTTAAGTCTGCTTCAGAAATACTCTTACACTATCGAACTTTCATTCATACAGCACCAGCTCGAATCTCGTCTTTCGGTGGAGTAGCAGTAGGCGCTGCTGGAGGTTCTATGTCTCTACGTTGCGTGGTAGGAGGAGCTCCACCTCCATCTAAGCGGTGGTTACGAGGCGGGAATCCCTTGCATCCAAGACCGCCGTTCCATTTTGATGGAGACGCTTTGTTGATCAGAGGTAAGAATAAATAAACACTAGAAATTCACCAATATTTTACCGGAGCAATATTATACCGGAATTTTTGGCTTTTATATATGCACGTAAATTATTTTAAGAAAGCCTGGGTTACCTACTCACAAATAACCCTTTTATGATTAAAAGCATTTTATATTGTTGCATCAGGTTTAGAACTCTCCCACGCTGACAACTACACCTGCGTGACAGAAAACCCTCACGGCTCGGACTCAGCAACGTGGCGGATTGTAGTCCTCCGACCACCTCCTCCACCAGGCCTAGCCTTATTAGAAGCTCGCTTCAGGGAACTGGAGTTAGAACTAAGACCAGCCCTGAGAGCACCTGGACATGCTATATCTAAGGCTTATAGCATACATTGGAGGCTTGCTTTACCGGAGGTAGGAATTATTTAAAAATGTTAATTAAAGTTAAATGTTAATTGAAAATAAACTATTCTTATTCTTATTTGTTATCAACTCAAGCTAGGTATTTTTTCTTGCCATCCTTCTATTGCTGCTCAATCAAAGGTACTTACTTTTATTTTGGATGGGAATTTTATGTTTGCTGGTCCTATCACCAGAGCTTGTCCTATTTCTTGCGAGACCAATTAAGATTATTTTATGATATTTCCCGTGGTTCTTCCTTAGGGTGAATGGCGAGTACAATCAGTCACTCCTGGTCCAGTCATCTTGACAGGGCTCCGATGTGGCTCCGCCTACCGAGCATACGGCTCAGCGGGTGGTGCCTCAGGTTCCGAACTGGCCGTCCGTACGTCTGGTGGTCCCCCCGCTGCTCCATCCGATGCCAGATGGATCAGGACCAATGCTACGCACGGCAGGTTTGATACGAGCGCATGGAGTGATGGAGGATGTGGACCGGTGGCTTTGAAACTAGAATGGTTGGGGTCAGGGGTTGCTGGTGTCAGGGATGTGGCTGTTGGTGGTGAAGTTATTTTAAGTGGTAAGTGTTTATGATAAGTTCTATAAGTGGAAGAACAAAGTTCTGCAGCAAATTTGCTGATTGCAAAATAAGAAGAAGACAGAAATAGCGGTTTTCTTTCAGGTCTTTTACCCGGATCTCGGTACCGCGTCGCAGCTCGAGCTTCCAATGAAGCGGGTTGGACTCGCGAAGTATATGAGTTCACTACAGCTCTGGCTGAAGGTGGGCTGGCTGAAGAAGTAGATGCACCATTCCCAGCTACTGCTGGAGAACTAGCATTGCTGCTAGCTTTATGCGCAGCACTGTCACTTGCTGCATTGACAATATTGGCGATATTGCTGAGAAGGAAAAGGTAAAAAATTTGAATTTCAGATGATGTTAGTAATAATGATTACCTTCAACTATTTATAATTCAAGAGAATATACAAGCCATTTTTTTCCATATTCTGAAACCTCCAACGTATCATAGCAAGAACATTATTCTGTACGTTATAGCTATCCGCGAATTTAAGGTCTAGTGAATTGTAGATTTAGTACGCAGCATGTTTATTAAATTAAACCAAGTTTATCAGCGAAGCCTCAATTCACCCACCAAATAACATTACAAGACCAGATTACAGTTTGACAATTTGCCTAGTGTCGTGTCCCAATTCATTAGAGATACAATGTTTGTTCCATTGTTTATTAAAATGATTCAGATTTTATATAAACTAGAACCAGTATTCTGTTTATATTTTGCAAAATTGTAATTAACCTGTACGTCAATAAATCAAATTTTAGGATAAAGTTGACTCAAGAGTTATTAAATTATTCCATCAAACTCCATAAAGCCCAAAATCCCGTAAAAATCGGACGTCGCACATGAGTGTTCATGCCTACATCATTAAGCTGAACGGGGAAAAAACGTAAGTTGAAATAAAGCCGGATTGTTAGCAATCGCGATCTGTGCGCGACAAGGCGCTGACACAAGGGCCCTCGCCGACAACGCGCGCCATCGACCCTTCTCACTCATCACCTCGAGTTGCCAGCGTCAACGATAATATGTCGAGAACCGGTGGTACCTACAAAGTTACAAATATATTTGTGTCTGAGCATTCAAATTAAAAGTCTAGTGGTCGCAAGCGTGACGAGGCCGCGAGGGCTCACGGAAAGCAAACTTTAAAAACCACCATACGACTGAATCATACTAGATTTGCTCCGATAAAATAACAATTAATTTTGTTAGTTGTTTCGACCAAAAACGCTATTTTTAAAATTACTATTTAAAATCTATGAGAGACTAGTTATTTTATTTATGAATAAGTTACCCAAAAATATCAAGCTTATGAACAATATCTGTAGAACTTAGACGGGAGCCCATGCAATAATCTGGTGGACCGTTAGCGAGTCAACAGGCACACCTTTAAACGCGTTTTACGATCGACTTGCAATAAATAAGAATTTATTGCAGTCTTACATTGTACGAATAAGCACTGGGTACGGGTAGCTACCTATATGTAGCAATATTTATATAAGTATTTTAACTATCGCCACCCAGATAACATAGAATACTGAGAGTACTTGATAACGTCGGAATGTTCGGAACATTTTGTAATTGCAGCATCAGGGAAATACGCTTCGCTACGCAGATTCGGATAATGAATGACTCGAATTTTTTGAAACACAAATGAAAAGGCTGTATTGAAGCGAGGTGCACGATGTTCTCGTGCAGATAGCGAGAGTATATTACAATTGGATATATTCATTCATTTTTGCCAAATATTGGCGGATTTCTGAATCTGAGTAGATAGTTATTTGCATTGGTAATTTTAGTCGTAAGAAGTCTCATCAATTCTAACAACTGTGGTTCAAGCGTAATTTTTTCTAAAGTAGCATTTCGGTAAGCACCTTCTGTCCCGCCCACACCACCGATTTCGTAAAAAAGTATAACAGTGAAAGCATGCTTTCTCGATGACGTAATAGTTTCGGCTTACCCTACTGGTCTGAAACTGCAACACTTATTTGGTCACAGTGGGCAGGCGGTTATCGGTCCATGTAAATATCGGTATTGGCCAAATCAGGGTAGACTGGACGCCGATCTTAAACAGAGAAATGTTTTGAAAATATTTTTATTCGACAGCAAAATGGATTTAAATTCCGAATTCGACAGCCTATCACCAACCTAATCGCCTACCTTCTTCTCTATGCCTTTATCTTTACCTATTAGGACTGACGGTGCCGTAGCCCGAGTTTCGACGAGTGCTCAGAAACCATCATGTGGGACTTACAGGGCACCTCCGCAACAAGCGAACAAATTACCACCGGACCCACCGGGTAAGACCCGCTCGAGGTATTTCCATTTTTGAAACTCATTATTAATGTCATCCTTTTTTTTTACCGCCGAAAAAAAATTGAGAGAGAAACCATGTCAATAGACACGATTAAAAAGATTATGAATAAGTGATTGTCTACGTGGCCAGTCGTTTCACACTCTCGGATTTTTTAAATAAATGATTTCAATAGAAGGCTTTTTTAATTAAGGTAAAATATAGGTATATTAGTATAACGCTTTATCCATAGCCAAGTGGAAATTAATTATGAACACTATCTAGAATTTTCTTCGAGAACATTTTACTGACTTTCGTGGCACTTAAGGGACTCAGTGTTTAATGTTTAAGTTCGTAAAACTTAGCTTTAACAAATTGGAGAAACGAGCTAAATGTCTAGACCTCTAGGGTCCCTAAGGATTTATATTACCAAATTGTGGTTGTTTTAAGAAAAAAAAAATTTCAACTTTTTCTTTTGTATCAGTCTTTGATGGTCTTATGATGGTGCTAGAACAATGGTGTCTATCGACATATCGAAATTTTGACTTAAAATATTGATCATAAATGCGCAGGGTTAGTATACCTTTTCTGAATCACCTGTATAGTTTCCAAGGGAAATTCTAGGTTCTTCTCCGAGTGGTTAAATACGGCATAAAATATATTACTGAATCCCTAATCCTATGCTTTTCCTATTAGTCATTGGATGGAGGTAGATATAATTTACATCTGAACACATCAATCAGCATATAACGAATACTATGTTGTTTTTTTCTAAATGCCATTATATTATATTATTGCTAACATGTACCTCGGCAAAGGATCTTCTTTCACGCCACCGGCCATATATCCTCACCGTCATCTAAATCCAAGTTTATGACACTAGCATCACGGACACTGGCAGAATTGTGGCAATTACAAGAATAACATGTACCTCCTTTGTCCCTTAAAAATCGAGCCTCAATTTTACCAGATGTGTACGAGATAAGTCCATACGCAACATTCGCGGGCGGGCCGGGGCTCGCTAGTAGCGGCAGCGCGCGCGCATACACGCTGCAGCTGCGCGCGCTTGCGCGACACGACGACGACGCCGCGCCCCCTGCGCACCCGCCTTGCTGCGATGGTAAGATAAACTGTGGCGAAACATCAATTAAACCAACTGAAGATTGCAATGTGTGCATTCAAAAGAATGCACACATTGCAATCTTGTAAAACTTTAAACTTTTAAATATTTTAAACTAGGCGCGCCCCGCGGTGTTACCCGCCATTAAAAAGTATGTCCTTTTTCTCTATGTCATTTTCTGTAAATCATGTCGCTCCTTTGCTCTATGAAAAGTTAAATTTATCCCACGGGAACCATACATTTTACCGGGATAAAAAGTAGCCTATGTGCTATTCCAGACTATAATCTGTGCCAAATTTCATCCAGATCCGTTCAGTCGTTCTGGCGTAATTGAGTAGCAAACATCCATCCATCCATCCAAACTTTCACATTTATAATAGTAGTGGGATAGCAATAAATAAATACGGTCCTTTTTAAAGTATCTCATATTTTAAGGTAGTGCAACAGAGTTCTCTTAATTTAGACCGAAACACCACAGCTTTAGGCTCATTATAGACTGCACTGTATTCATACATTAATTTGTTTTTTTTTTATACAGAAGAAACATGCGTGGATGCATGCGATGAACAGCGGCGCAGGAGACGCCGACGACATTACTGCCCGGACCACGGTGATATACCTTTTCTTGCTTCTATATCCGAATTTTTTTTTAAGCAAAACCTAGTGTTTTCGTTCTATCTCACTCTGATTAATGACATCCCCCTTGTTCACAGGTTGCTCACAGGATTCAGGGAGTTGAGAAACGAAACCGCCAAATCTAGTGAAAGATATCCAGTCAGTGTAATTAATTTAGTTAATTCGGTTATACATATAAATATGTATACAAGAAATTGATACAATAATATTGTCTATTTATATTATGAAGTTTTTCTTTCCTTCAACTATTTCTAAACTTTTCAATAAACGAAGTAGAATTGTTATATACTTTTTCTCTCGATGTGGGGTAAAAGGATCGGTCGTCGGGATGATAGTGGAATACCTAAGTATAAGATTTTGCATACGAGTTCTCTCAATAGCTATAAAGATGCTGCCCCCTAAGTAGTATCGAGACCCTCTTATCTATATTATGTAGCAAAATTGAAACATTCTAAATATTACGTGAGAGATGTACTTAATAATATCGCCAAGCGAACGCACCAAACTGTACGGTCCCACACTAAGCAACGCTTGTTTTATGGGTACCGTACAATGGACTGAGGGCGAACTCAGTATAATATACTTATATACATATTAAACATCCATGAGTCGGATAGAAACATTCATGCTCATCACACAAAGCTTGTCACTTCAAGGAGGATTCGATCCCAGGACCCTCGGCGCAGAAAGCAGGGTCACTGCCAACTGCGCTAATTAGGTCGTCGACTTATATTATATATATTATATAATGTTTATTTTTTATAAGACAACGATCTGGTTCCGGGTTCGATTCCCGCAGTGGCCATTATAGTATTGACTTAAGCCTACTGATAGGTACTAAGCTTTTATAGCTCGTACTAATGTCGCAAGACAGCAATTAGCGCAAAAAAATCATCGCGACATAGGTCAGTTACTGATGTGCTTTTACCGGACTCACCTTTAAAGAAAAAATAGTAGTCCATAAATACCTGAGTCAATTTATGATCGTTTGAGAGATGATTAGGAATAGAACAATTGACCCGGGATCACAGACTTACTCTCGAACAGAACCGTTGGGAATCAACTATAGCCGTTAATCGCCTTAAAGAGTAAGTGACATTTATCCTTACTATGCCATTCAACGTTACTCTGATCTATTATTGTATGAACGCGAATTCTATCCAAGATTCAAAGTAGCCCGTATAGCTTTTAACTCAATCTACTTTATCATACAAATAACCCAAGACTCTATAAAAATCCTATTGATATAGTACATTTTTCACAACAGTTTTAAACATACAAATGGGTAGTTAAATCTAGGATTTATTCGAGAGGAAAACACTTGCCAGAAATGTTCTGGTATAGGCAACACACGGAGCAAACAAAATTAACATGACCATGGTTGCTGTAAAGCAGCCGAAACGACGTGAATGTAAAAACATAAAATAAACGCGATAAAATCCGAAAAAATAGTTTTATTTCGAAACAAAATTAATTCTGAAAAATGTTGTTACCTCAATTATTCCGCCACAACGCGCATTTCGGTACCGCAAAAGGGTTCAGGTACCAATTAAATCGCCGCAACGTGCTCAACATATGGTCGGACTACATAGAATACCAAATGTAGGTACACTACAGGGCATGGAAGGAGTAGCACAACTCAGGACTAGTACGAAAGGTAACTAGCCTACCTACGTTTCCTTTCGTGATGAGGAAACCTTGTACTAACTCTTATTGCTTATTGATTTTTTATATTTACGGGAATACTACACATTTAAGTACAAAAAAAATCGGTTTTTATCGCGTTTATTTTATGTTTTTACATTCGTCTTATTGCTTGTTAGAATTAAACAATATCGGTTGTCATGGTTACAGCAAAGTACCTTCGATTCCTTTTATATACGACTACAGCAAAGCCAAATGGCCATTCTATTTGGCTTTGCCGTAGTCGGATTATGAATTTAGCAGTCTGTTTTATGTATAACAATGAAAAAAATATATTTTGTAATCTAACCTGTAGGTTTGTATAATTATATTCTACAATAAGGATATAGGGTACATAAACTCAAATATCGTAGAATTACTTATACGTAAATAACATTTTAACCTTGCTAATTAGGTATTTAAATTGTATCTAAATAGTATTGAGTTTCAGCATAGACAAAACATATTTTATTTTTTATTATTGAAATTTCAGTAACAAAAACCAAAAAAAAAATGCAAACATTTTTTTTGTTATTATTCCAACCAGTAACATCTCGGGATTCAAATGTAGTTTCGAAACGAGTTTCAGTATATAACACGTTTGTATGCAAATTTTATTCCCGAAATCCGCCTTGATGGAAAACGGTCCCCTGAAGTAGGTATTATCAGCGGGCAGGGCAGGCCCAGCCGAACTTTTGGGTCGATTTGATAACATATTACTATACACCCCGCCTGTCCATAACCTTATCACGCGGACGGAATAATTCCAATTCGGGCATTTACAGAAATATTGTAGGTATTACATTACTAGATGTTATTATTGCTGATCATTTGACAAATATTTAGGGCTAGGGAGGAGTTTAGGTATGAATTTTGAACAAAGCGAAGTATAGGTGATTTTTTTAAATTCATAACTTATCAAGCTGTGTTATCAAATTACCTACCTCTGGTTCAGAATCAGTTCTTTTATTCAAATCGATAAACGCATATATAAAAACTTACCAACACTTATAAATCATCGAAGAGGTATATATAATAATAGGCCTCCTGACCGAATTTCGGTCACGCAGCTAATTTCAACGGAGACTAGTCTTCTGCGCAAGAGATATATCAGTGCATAAGTGTGTGCGCAAGCACAGGTGCGCTCTCTCTTTCCTCACTCTCATAGTCCGATGGGACAGCAATCCAACAGGACTGGAGAGAGATCAGGCGCAGCACTGACGGCTTTACGTGTTCTCCGAGAGACCGAGCCAGGTAAATGTATTATGAGAACGATTCAACGACTAGGTGTGAACCCAGAACACCCAGACGGCATAGTGGCAAATTACATAGGGATCATTTCCAAACTCTCCCAGACGGTAAGCGAAGCCACCCGGTGCGAAGACCCTTGCTCCAACCATAAGACCAGGCTGTCGTCTAATTGTCAAATTCACAACGTTCCAATAACCCCTATCCACGACTTAATTATCTGGGCTATCCGCCAAATAAGTCGTGCATATGGTTCACGATCACGAGTATCAGCACATTTTTAAGAAGGCTATTTAGACATTATGTTCAAAACAACTCAGTTTCGCAAGTAAGTAGTGCCTAACAGATTATCTCAACGTCCTATTAATCACAGATTTGGTTACTAACACCGTCCCGAGGGTTCCAACGCGCCTTGAGATACGGCCGCTACACCAGTCTAAAGTTGAGTAATTAATGCGACCCATCTTATATCGCTTGGTAAGGTAATAGTAATAGGCTCTTGTAATTATGCCACTTGTCGTGTTAGTAATTGGATAAATAAACCGTTATTAGGCCGTCACGAATAGTTTCAGCTCGATGATTGTCTGAATGAGATACGTCTGCCCAATATGTACACTGTGTTTATTCAAAAATGTTGTAATGGTTGGTATGTAATAAAAAATATCGATATATTTATATGTATAAACTAGCTGTCCGCAATTTAACAAAAAGTGGACGAAGTCGCGGGTAACAGCTAGTCTAAAATAAAAGTAGCCTGAGTTACGCCTTGTTACATCAGCTATCTGCCAGTGAAAGTCCCGTCAAAATCAGTCCAGCCATTTCAGAGATTAGCCGGAACAAACAGACAGACAAAAATTTTAAAAAAAATGTTTTGGTATAGGTACCGTGTATACATCCAAACGCACTTAGTAAAAAGCGGTTATTTTAATATTACAAACAGACACTCCAATTTTATATATTTGTATAAATGTATAAAAATTTTCGGCATCGAGTTTTAAATAACGTTTCATTTTCTCGTTAAGTATACATAGCTACCTCCCTAACATTAAAAAGAAAATCAAAGTCTGATTTGAAAGCCAAGGTTGACGTGATATTGTACAAGCGATACAGACTGCCTATAATGAGAATTTAATAAATTAACATATTTGAAGCAATCAATCTTCGTCTTTGTCGCTAAATCAATATAGGTCAAAATTCTGTAATATTCTAAACCATTTGTCTTACTTAAGACAAGCTCTGCTGGAAATTACTTGGAATTTGTGTAACTAATGTGTTCTTATTTTATTTACATAATTAATGAAGATCATTATACTCGACTTTGTGTAATACCTATTAGTCTTGTGTTCAAACAGACTGGCTACATCATATGTTATATATGCCTAAACCAGTATTAAATAAATTAATAACATCGATTATTTCAGATCAAGTCCATAGATATAGTCATTACGGTACGGCCACATTGGGTGCAAACCCTTCGAAGTTTGTATCACAAACATTTTAGGAATATGTTGTGAAATAATTTTTCGTTCATTTATTTTAAATTATAATATATCATATCAAATGTTATCAATTTATTTTCACAAATGTTACGATGCAAAAAATAATAATCTGGTACATACATTTTTGCCAGACGGCCTCTTCCTCTGGCGGCGAGGAGATTAATTACAGAATCGACAGTTTTAATTAGTTTTGTAATTAACAGCCGCATGGCACGCCTTCCAGGCGAACTAAAATAAATTAACTTTTAATACAATCACCTAACGAATTAAATCATTCATTAAGTTCCGACGCTCAATTACGTATTTTAGCATAATAAATAAATATCGCCAGACGAACACAGCAACTATATGGCTCCACAATAAGCAACTCTTGAATTATGGGTAACGTATAATGGACTGGTATAAATTACTTAGGTATATAGATATTAAACATCTATGAGTTGAATACAAACATTCGTGCTCATAACACAAAGTTTGTCCCTACCAGGATTCGAACCCGGGACCCTCGGCACAGAAAGCAGGGCACTACCATAAGCGCAGCAGCAGCGCAGGGCGCTAATCAGGCCGCCGAAAATTAATATCTTCAATTTAAACAGTTGTAGCAAATACACTAATAAGTTCAAGTTAGTACTTACAAAAAACTTAAAAAAACGAGATGTAGGTACATACAAAAATCTTTTTAACAAAAAAAAACCGTCTTCAAAAAACTAAAAAGCGAAAAATAATCTAATCTTTAAAACTACCTTTTCTAACTGAATCAAATATTTAACGAATGTGAAGTCGATAAGAAACATAAAAAAGTACAACCGAATTGAGAACCTCCTCCTTTTAGAAGTCGGTTAAAAAGTAGGTATAGTATATCTTCTGACAATACGAGTATGTTTATCGACCTATAAATTTTGATCTTAACAATAAATGTAATTTATAGTATAAATGTAATGACAAAATATATTTTAAATTGGTTTTTTTTTATACATTACAGGCAAGTATTTGATCTCGATCTCACCTGATGGTAAGTGACGATGAGATCTACGATGGAGCATACTTGCCTAGGTAGGAAGGCGGCAGTAGATCGAGACGCTACATTCACTAGGCACATGCAACGCAACTGATCTGACCCGCCATCCATGAATGGCAACACCGAACATCATGCCGGAACACGGCTAGGCCGCTTGGCGACATGGCTTTGTTCAGTGGGTGGTGACTAACCACGGCCGAAGCCTACCACCAGTAACACATCAATAAATGTAATTTATTGTTGAGATCATCATCATCAAAATCCTTGTAACAATAAATGTATATTTATATATAAGGTACAATATTAGTGTAAACTATTTATTAGATTAATAAGTATGTTATAAAGATTACGTTTATTGATTTTTGTTATAAAGATTACGTTTATTGATATTTACCCCTTTTCAAAAATATTGTGTCCTGTAATTTAGAACCATTTGAATAGAGTTTGCATTTACTATGGGGACGTTTTAAGGTGATATTCATGTGGATACTAGCAGCGCACTAAGCTTGCGGTAAGTGAGATTAAGTTACCTACTTGAAATAGATACCTACCTACTTAGTTGTGGTTAGACGGTCCGAGCTAAATCGAGATATGTTTATATTATGCGACCATATGAGGGAGTTATGTAACTGATCGCTGTCTATACATGGAAGATATATGAGAAACACAATTACTGGGGGCTCTATCAACGCAATGGAATCCAAAACAATGATTATTCGTTTTTTTGTCTGTTTGTCATCGTACATCCTGGAATCGCAAGGCCTATATTTGCCATTTGTTATTTATTTGAAATTAGAACGTATCAAATATGAACCTTAGAAGGTTTTTATTAACTAGGAGTTTTTGTCAAAACTGATAAACCACTTTTGTGGGCGACCTTACCTGCCTCATTAGAGAGATGAATGTTTACCTCTATGAATTGTTATCAGAAATCAAAGACTATTTAATGTTTAATTATACCTGGCAGATATCAAAGGGCGTTCGTTTGATGGCATCCCCAATACTCGTGAAAATCTATTTAATTAAAAAAGAAATAAAAAAATAAAATGGACTACGCCACATTGTACGAGACGTAATTCGTCACAATCGGAATTGTGACAATTCCCCGGGGAGAGCTTTGAGAAAAATTGTCGCTAACGAGCTGGGAGCCCTCCCCCGGACCACCCCACGCTCCCCCCTCTCCCCGCCACTTTTAATCCGCAACACCCCCTCTATCCATGGCACTTTAAAACCCTTTTGCGATTTTCCGCATCAAGGAATTATCAAGGAAAGGGAACATTTTTTCATTGTCAACCGTTTTTTTAAATTATTCGGTATTAATCTAGCATTATACTGTATCATTACATTAATAGCTGAGTCTGTAGAGCTTACCGCTAATTATAATTAGAGGAGAGCCAATTTATCTACTATGTGTTGAGGTTACTAAGTTCTTCAGTAAACAAAATATTTGATCTATTCCTAGATCGGGTGTAGTCTTTCAGCACCCGGCTATACCTAGTACGAAGGAAAAAGTAGCACCTTACTCGAAAAGATAGAATATTCAATTTCATATTTCAGTTCGGAAACCTATATATAAAGTCGAAATATATTTATGAAACTTTATTATTTATTTATCTTTAGGCACTAAAACCTATGTAAATTAAAATTACAAGGACAACCTACAATGTGCACTTCAGAGTACAGTCGCTGTTAAAATCTTAATCTGAGAACAAGGTAATAAATTAAAAGAAAAAAAATATTGGAACGGACTCGGAATAGGCAAATTTACTCTGAGTGTGTCCTCTTTGAGTAGCGTTCAGCCTCATTAGCGATTTTCCATCCGAACGAATCGTGAAAAGACGTCAATTTTTATTCTCATAACAAACTACTGGAAATACAGGCTTTGCTTGGAAACGTTAAAGAATATTGAAAAAGCGGGTTCGGTTTCGAAGAAGAAATAGGAAAGTTGATGCGTTATATAAAGACATCGGCAATTTTACTAAATTATTAATTATATATGTTATTGAGTAATTATATTTTATTTCGATATATCTGAAATCCTGGATTGCTTTCTTATATTTACGCGAATACTTACACATTGAAATAAAACAGCGCTTATCGCGTTTATTTTGTTCCCGACGTTTCGGCTGCTTTACAGCAACCATGGTCATGGGAGGACTTAGATATTAGACTTCCTAATTTCATAGTTAAAACTTCCTTAAAATTAGTTTTATTTCAAATCCTGGATCTATGAACCTGATATGTAGAAACTAAAACCTCCCCAATATGATATTAGTGCTACTATTTTTAGTGCTGAAATTGTGTTAAGTCACAGTAGCATCCCTGATCTATTTAGACGAGGAAAAAATAAAACTCGTTTCAAATTACTGGACTCTAAGTAGGTAGGTATACCCATACGCATTTGCGAGTTATCGTGCAGTTGATAGCCAGCGATCAAATTTATTTTCAACACGTACCAATGATTCTTTTTCGCTGTAGTCAAATCAGTGTAGCATGTTAAAATCTACGGGAGTTGTGGAATTGTGATTTGTTGAGCTGGAAAATGAGTGCCGTCTCTTTGTGAGTGCCAACTTACTACGGCGCCCGCTCCTTCAAATTACAGCTGATGGTTTCAGATGAACAGGTTATATGTACGTATTCAAAGAATCCGCCTTTTTTCAAATAGCTATCACCTTTTGTACACTTCAAGTACCCTCTGTTATTTCCATTGTTTTCTTTTTACCGAATAAATTCATATAGGTAGGTACACATTCTCTGGCCCCTCTTTTCAATTTGCTATTCTGGATAAGTGCCCAGAGTTTCAATCTGTAGGGCTCCCTAGTACCTGCCAGATTACCAACTGATGACCGATATTAGGAAATCGGTAGAATCCAAAGATCATTAACAAGAAAGTGGCCAGGGCCTCAAATAGATTCTCCTCAAAATTGATTATTGAGACTAATCCCACAATGCCGAGAAATCCTCTTTATACACATATCTCGGGTAAGCCTTGAGCAAGGACTACATACAATTGATTTGTCAATTATTTATTTTATCGCTTCGGAGTATCAATATTGCCAGGCCTCCCAGCTTGCTAGTACCTCGGCTTCCGTTAAGTATAAATAAAGACATCGTAACTTATTTTAACGTGCGATCTCGTAAATTCCATATTGCGCGTTTTATGCATAAGTTTGGGAGCGACGCACTAAAACGTCGGTTTAAACACGCTCTGACCTCCCACTTGATATCATAACCGCTAAACTTTCCGCTCGGTAAGTCGTAATAATCGAGCACTTTCGTTCCATTAGAGGGGAAGGCTAACGGCCGGCAGTTTGGGGCAACACAATTTTCTTGGAAAGATTCTGAATGAATATCTTGCGCCATTATTCATTGTACAATGTTGAACAAAGCAAACGTAACCCGTTGATACAAGAACTCATTGAGTTGCTCGGGACGTCGACTATTTTCATGCTTTTTAAAATAACTTCTACCTTTTTATATGAAGCCCACATACTTTCCCACTGGTGCTCCCGTAAGCTGAGATTTACAGCAATGCTCACCAAAGCCGCTGAGGTAAGCTCCGTGGAAAAGTCGATTGTCTTGAACCCGCAACGAATTTATGCAAAAGAAAAAAAAGTAGGACCAAAATATCCCCATTGAAAAGTGGTAGACAAAAAGGAACTATCTTAGTAGGCTGATTGCCACAGAAAAAAGACTCAGCTGAACGAAGTTGTAAAGGTACTTAAGAATTCACGACGACACTTGACAGTAGACACCAGAGAACGATTGTAAGAGGGTGTACCACGCGCCGACACCGAGTTGCAGTACTCGTTTGATTGTTGCTGAGTGTCTGTCGACATTAGTATCGGATGACACTATCCCCATGACTACTAATCTTTATAAAATATTTACTTTATGCTACCTTTTCAATCCCAATATTTTTCTTTTCTGCGTAGTATGATAGTTCTACGAATTTTTAAAAGGGCTTAGGGCCCATGAGATAAGAAATACCCTAAAAGCTCAACTTTCCACTCGACGGGTCGTAATTGTAATCGAGCACTTTCCCTCCATTAGTGAGGATGGGCAACCACTTTGGCCAAGTCACGGACCAAGGCCGGCTCTGTCAATATTGTACTAATGTCGGGAACGCTTAACGGGTTATCTAATCTTGGCAATTTATGTATTGCAAAGTATATACTTGGTCTTAACGGAATGTCTATATCTGGTATACTATTGGAGAAGAAAAATAGTACACTCTCATTAAAGATGAAGAAATAACCTTGTAACCTTGTTCTTTTTATGTTATCACATACACACGCACCTTTGATAAACAAAAATAATTATAGAAAGACTTTATAATATGTTGTAGCGACCTCTTTAACTGCACACAGATCGCGCTGCAGACGCATTCAGAACAATTGACAATTCTCAATACAATCCTGAAACGCGCTATGAGAGTTTTAGGAGCACGTAACTTATATACAAGATCCTGACAATAACTGTTGGGGGATAGCGGCAGCCCCGACAGGCACCACCCGCCTGGCTGGAAGATCTTCCCTTTTCCGCTAAAATATTATCTATACAAATAAATGAAACCGGAGTGTCTGTTTGTAATATTAAACTTACTGCTTTTTACTAAGCGCATTTGGATGTATACACGGTACATATACCAAAACAACATTTGTTACAATTTTTGTCTGTCTGTTTATTTCGGCTAATCTCTGAAATGGCTGGACCCATTTTGACGGGACTTTAACTGGCAGATAGCTGATGTAACAAGGAGTAACATAGGCTACTTTTATTTTAGAAATACTTGTTTGTTAAATACCACGCGGACGAAGTCGCGGGTAACAGCTAGTTATTTATAAAGTTATACTTTGTTATCTAGAGGCATGTCGTTACTTTAGCTGCGAAGTTTCTGTCTGTGTGTAACTATCTCTTTTGATGCTTGTCATCATTTAGCGTGTGGGTAATGCGTCCTGGTCATAAAGCGCACGCGCGCCGCCGCCGCCACCACCGCCGCCGCCGCCGCCACCGCCGCCGCCGCCGCCGCCGCCGCCGCGCCGCCGCGGTCGTTTCCCTGCCCTCGTGTGTAATTGCGCTAATGCCCAGCACTCAACCCTGAGATGGTGCCTTACGTCACGACACTGTGGGGATTATCCTTTATTATATACCCGAAAAATACTATAGCAATAATGTTGTTACCATGAACAATAATAAATCCTAGAGATTTAAAGGGAAATATAGAAAGTAGGGTTAGGTAGGGGGTATTGTTTTGGAGATTTCATAATGATTAAAAAAACACCCAGCCAGCGGAGTTGCCTACGGCCTAATAGCCCTTGCATTGTGGGGAGACCCTAGAATGATATATGTATTTATTCAATTGAAATAAAATCTATTTATAAATCTATGCTACATTTTAATTTTTGTCCAAGCAATCAGTGCATTGCAAGTCTGTCGAAAGTCGTGATAAGTATACCAAAACACAACGCACTGGGCTAGCGTGGCGGACCTATGGCCTAAATCCTGCTCGTATTACAGAGGAAAGTGCCCGGTATAATGGTGGGAGGTAGCGAAGCAGCCTGGCGAGTCTGCACGGTCGCCCCAACCTCGCCTGCGCCGTTTAGAATACGCTTCTTGAAATTCAAATTTCGAATGACCTTCTAAACCCGTTATGTATTTTCATTTATTCAAATGAAAATCAAACGCCATCAGTTAGGGCAGGCACCGATCGCCGTATTTTCTCATAGGCAACAAAAACTCATCCGCGTGGCGCACTTCAATATCCATTACCGCGTGACAGTGAGCTGCAGTGCTGCGCAAACACAGACCGAAGCGCAGCGTCAGCGCACCGATGCGGTGCCAACAACGAGCTGTTGAGTGTTGACTGCAATCTTGATAACGTGGTAGCTTGTTAAATAAAAAAAATACATAAGCACTCGCAAGATGAGCGCGTCGAATTAATAATTCGAATTAAGAACAGCGCGCAGAATAATATTGTATGATCATACGTTTACTTTTAAAATTATTGTACCAAATAAATTATTTTTTTATGTTCCCGCCATTTTTAAATAATTTGACAAAAAATATTTTTAAATAATCTCAAAAAGTTAATTTAAAAAGTTAGACACTTTTATGTTCTATTCCTAACAATGCATGAAATACAAGGTTTTTTTAGCCTATTTTATGTCCCACTGCTAGGCAAAGGCCTGTCCATTACTACTCCATTTATTCCTGTCTATTATAGATTGATAGATAGATAGATAGATAACTCTTTATTGTTCCACCACATAAAATTAATACAAAATTACACAAACCTACTTAACTTATACAGCGAGTGTCACAATGTATATATAAAACCGAAAGCATTATTACATCGACAGTAAAGTAATTCCTTATACATCAGCTCCTATAATAATTGTAAAGAACAGTCCACCGTATAAATAAACTACTTTATAATTTTAAATTAATTGATTATTTGCTGTTGCTTGTTCTTTGTACCACACCCCACTAGCTGATGAGCTCCCCGACCGCGCTCAGCTAAAATAATTAACAATGTCTCCATTATTGCGGTTTTATCGCGGCAAGTATTTTTAATGACAGTTACTATGTAGACAGTAGGGTAGGAAACGTATTCCTAGGGTATTTATTTTAAAACCATGTGAATTTACTAGTACCTATGTAACGGATTCAAGACGTAAATCGTTATCAAAACAAATAAATAACACATTTATTAGGAACTAGCTGTCCAAAAAAACTTTGTACCGCCTCAGATGTATGAGAAAACAAGAAAAAATCTCTTGTTTATTATCCCAGTTATTTTGCTATTCGGGGTGTAGACAAATTTAAAAAAATTAAGTTCATGATAATCGGACTACTCATTCTTGAGTTATAAATGGTGTAACTATCACGATTTTCTTTTACATATAGATATTTAGATATGATATAAGATGTTCAATATGTATAGATATCAAAAGTTAAGAATTAAAAACGGTTATATAATAATTATCACAGGATGAGGACATACCATATATCCTTCTTAAATTTCCAAGCAAATATACTTGTACTTGATTAACTAACTTTTAAAAATGGTTATACTTAAGTACCTATTACTAATTCATTACCACTAATAGTAAGTACTTCAAGAAGAACCTTGCAAGTATATACTTTAACGTATCACTTGTTATAACATAAAAAAACACCAGTCAACTAAATGTGTTTTTCCGCGTGAATAATTTATGCGATTTCAATTTAATTAATGATAAGCAGATTAAAAGCAAACTCCGCATATACAGTCGGTAGTTCAGTCATTAACAACATAGTGTTCTCGTCGAAGTCCGAACAATTTGACGGGACATGAATATCACTCCTTTAAAATACATACTGTTTATGGAAAACCTGATTTCTGTTTTCAGAAATTACACTTCGTTTAAAAGACGCGGACGAAAACTAATAATCATTTGGATATTACTTGAAATAGTTAATTTAACTTTTAATATGGTTACGTTTGCTCAGTATAAACTCTTATACCCAATAACGACCGTGACCATTTATATGATTTCAGTGATCGGTTTTTCTTTCGGACTGCTATTGTCTGCTATTTATCAAGCCAGAAGATTCCATCGACTCCTTTCAAATTTCGATAATTATTATAGTGTTCTTCAGGACTCCTTGTACTCTACTAATCTAAGAAGATTACAAAAGACTTGGTCCATTGTTAGTGCTTTATTCTTCTGCATCAAAATGTTCGTACATTTTCCGATTCGAATTACAGTCGACGTCAAACTTAGCGAAAAGGGTCTTATTATTATGATGTTCAACCAGATCATGTGTTCTGTGAGCGATGTTCGATATGTACTTGAGTTCTGTCTCTTGTATTGCATATTGTACGTTATCTCGGAGCAACTGGATGCTATCTCCCGCTCGATTGATAGAGAGATAGCTAATATGAATGTAGATATGCAATCTGTAGAAGCAGAAGAGGTCATAGCAGTGTACCGCGATCAAGATAAGTGCTTTGATAAGTGGATGCAAGCTTACAGAAATATTAAGTCTAGTTCGGATCTATGCAACAAAATATTTAGAGTTCAGGTTAGATCAAACTTATTATAATTTTAATACATTTTTTTGACAAATATACTGGCTCATCACGTTAATTTATTTTTCAGTTATCCATAATGCTGTTGATGGTGACAACATACTACATAATACTGTTATATTCAATTACTAGAAATAGTATAGCGGTGAGTACAAAAAACCTTACCAGATCTCAGAAGAACTATGACAGTTGGGGCAGAAAGGTTCTAGAATGGCAACCACAAGGCAGGAGACGTAGTGTAAGACAGCCGCCACAACGTGGACCTATGATAATCACAACCGTCTAAGAAAGCCGGTGGATGTGAGTTGCTGAGGACCGTGATGTGTGGAACTCATTCGGGGATGCATATTGCCTATATCCAGCAGTCGACGTCTTTAAGCTGATGGATGGAAGAACAAAAAAACAAGTATAAAATTTTACAAATTATTTTGGGAACTGCCTACTGCCCCAAGTAATATATTCTGGAATGGTCATTGAGTTCATCCATGTCGTTTGGACATATATTATATTGAGTCTGACCCTACATAATAACATAAAACATTATTATTTATGTCACAAAATCCTTATCAGAAAATACCACCAATAATACACACATCGCAAAAAGTGCGAGATCCTTTATTGAGTATTTATTGCATTTTATCTAAAACATTCCAAGTTATTTGAGTGAAGGGACCGATTCTTTTTTTGTGATTTTTAACTACTTTTTAAACCTTCAGGGTCTCTTAACACCGGTGAAGATAGCTTCAAACACATTCGCCATGGTAGTGTTTCTGTATGCCCTATTCCTTATATCGAAAGCCGGTCAGAAAGTGCAAAACAGTTCAGCTGCTCTGAGACTCAAGCTGTGTCAGCTTTATGTCCATGCGCTGGAAAGTAAGTGATGCTATGTTAGGATCAAACAAATTGGATGTGGATGTTGCACTATTTAGCTTATAAAAGCGAGATGCAGCAGCTACAATCAGGACCACTAAAGCTATCGTACTTACCTACTTTTGCTCAGATATCCAAGCTCTGGACCAGAGAATAAGCAACAATAATCCATAAACTAAAATATTTTAGAACGTGCCTACGTATAAAACGTTGTTTTAGCTATGGCATTTCCATTTTGGATTGAAGTATCTAAACCTCCCCCCCCCCCCCCATGCGTATAGCCCTGGTTAGGTACCTAACTAGTTAGCTCATTTGGTACCCAAGATTATCGGTACTGTTTCTGTACTGTATGGCTAAAACCACTGGTTGGGCAAGCAAATGTCCAGCTCAGCTCTGGAATGACGTGGATTGTTTAATTTTCTTAGTAATACGTTTTCTAGTACCAAGCTTTATCTCAATCACAACTTTATTTCAGATCAAGATTTTTCAAAGCCCGTCAAAGATCTTCTGCGGTTCACTTCGACCCGTCCAATCCGTATCAGCGTGTTCGGCTCCTTAGCCGTCAACATGTCCCTCGTGCCGTCGTGTGTGGGGTTCTTCACTTCTTACACTGTTATAGCATTGCAAATGAACAATGTCCTATAAATCATTGATTGCTTGTGCATGTTTTATTTAATTAATAAATATCGCCAGACGAACACACCAAAAATGTGCAAAAAAACAAAACAGCGATACTGTCTACGTCAGACTAACAGCAAAAATTATATCTGTGTGACTTCAAAGAAATTCCAAATTTCTCATTAGGGATATTACAAAATGAGATACTTAAGAGTGGTGCAAAAGAACTGTAAATAGTAGCCGACGCGGCGAGGGGGGGAGGGGGGGCGATAAAATGAAAATGAGAGGGGGAGGCTCGTTAGCGAGCATCTACTCACTGCGCTTCGCGATTGTCACCACCTCAACATTTATCATCAACCAACCGACGAAACGAACCTTAACATCATCCGAATAAAGTCCAAAATCCTTATCCACACAGCTCTTTTAAAAATGCCATTGGAACAAAGAACGCATAAAATTCTGCAATACAAAGGATTTTCAGAAATGTAACAGAAGTAATGTCTAATTAGATGATCCGTTCCTTGTTTTTGTGAGTGACTGCGAAATATTAAAGCGCACAAAGTAATGTAAAAGGATATACTTACGAAAATTATATTGCTCCGGCGTTGAAACGGCCAGGTACAAAAACAACAGCCGTGTCTTTGATTAATGTAGTTTTTAGCGAAATTAAAACCGCTTTCGAAATGGTATTACAAATTCTTGTTAAGTAATCGGAAACATTGTTGTGTTTCCGATTCATAATAATAAAATATATATTTTATATATATAAAAAAAATCATAATAATAAAAAATATATACATAATCGGAAACATTGTTGTGTTTCCGATTACTAAACAAGTGTATGAGTTAAATTTATCACTTGACAATGTGTAGAACTAAAGATTGACGATACGTTTTTATTATCAACGATCTGTACGTCTAGTGTGAATCATTCGTAAGCTATTCGTATACTTTATAGTCTGTGTATTTCGTTCTAATTACTGTTTATTTTTTCAGTAATCTATATTTATTTATAGATTACTGAAAAAATAAACAGTCCATGCAATTGTATTGAAAACAATACGTCACCTCTTTCAAATATTCAAACCGCCTGCGTTTATTCGCAGTGCGTGCTAATCCTAACGACTACCGCGGAGAAACTTGTCCACCTACAGCATTTCGTATCACAACGAGAGTGCAATTCAATCAGAGCTCTCAAAAGGCCGCTATCTGTATGCCATCTGTAGTGAATGCGCGACGAACGAGCGCAAACAAGTGGCACCGTCTTTAGCCAGGTGTTGTCGCTAGCACACCACCGGTAGGCATGTCGCTACACCTACCATGAAGCTACGAATAGAGCAAACAACTGTACCATCCATCTGTCCACTAAGGGAGTGCCACACATCCAATTTAAAATCGTGTATGTCATACTAAATATAGAGTTCCTTAAAAGATATTAAGAAATAAATATAAAAGCTAACAAAAAAAAACAATAAATATTTTTGTGCAAGGCATAGAACTACATTTTAAAAAAGAAAAAGTTAGCAATGTTAGCAAGACTTACCACATCCATTCTTGGTACACGTGAGGTTTCATACTTCACAGTAAAACATACACAGACAGCGTGATGAAAGAGCTCTCATGGGACAAACGTCGGACCTTTTAATGGTAACTGCTCGCTCCACGGCTTTGAATAGGAAATAACTAACACACAACTGCGAACATCCGACAATGTGCTACGATCTTAAATACGCAATAAAGTAAAGACGTAACTTTTTAAAGCTCTATTAAGAAAATAAAGAACAGGGTAGGTTAGTTTTATTGCTATTAACATCTGTCACTTTTTAAGAACCATGATATAATACTAGCTGTGCGTGTGACTTTGTACGCATAGGCTTTCGTTTTTTGAAGAGATTTTGGTAATAAGCGTTGCATCTCGTTCACCATAATATAAGGTTTAACAAAAATAGTTTATGCGATGAATCAGTAAGTTATTGATTTACAAAATAATTGTGTAAATTAGTATCGTTTGGCAGTGCGCTCAGTACAGGATGTTCTTTTTTTAAATGTCTAATAATTAGATTTAATTATTTTGGATAGTTATCTTTATAACCTACTGTTAGCGCTGTTAAAATATTAAATGCTATTATTGTTACACTTATATAGCTGACGAACTTAAAAGGATAAGCGAACATTTTATTAAACATGTCGTTAAAGTTATTTTTAGTCATGTGTAATAAACACATTACTAATTGTCTCGTTAGCACTTTTTTTTTTTTTTTTTTTTTTTTATTACATTATAGGCAAGTATTTGATCTCGATCTCACCTGATGGTAAGTGACGATGAGATCTACGATGGAGCATACTTGCCTAGGTAGGAAGGCGGCAGTAGATCGAGACGCTACATTCACTAGGCACATGCAGCGCAACTGATCTGACCCGCCATCCATGAATGGCAACACCGAACATCATGCCGGAACACGGCTAGGCCGCTTGGCGACATGGCTTTGTTCAGTGGGTGGTGACTAACCACGGCCGAAGCCTACCACCAGTAGAGTTGTCACCTAGTTGGCACCACCCAGGGTCACGTGTAGGGTATCTCGAGGGTATTTAATTCTCCTACGGACGAAGGTGACTCGACCCCAACTAAGCCATGTGTATGTGTTATTGTTAGGTGTGGGCTTACGTAAATATTTTAATGGATGGGTGGGAATCGAACCGGCAATACATCGGTTACACCTTTTCATCACTATGCTATTTAATTAAAAATACGCTTTTTAAATATTCAAGATATCTGAAAATAACATTTCCCAGTAATATCCGGAGTGTCTTGGTTAACAGGAAACCATGAATCCTTTCATGAATAGATTACTTAGAAGACAGTCTCATTTCCTTGAAGCAAGATAAAGAGAGTCATAGGTATCCGATTGGCAATGAAGCATTGGTTTTCTAAATATCTGGTTGTAAAAGTTCACTATTACTTTCTTTCACACAAAAAAATGCACATGCAAATCCATTTTAAATTGAGTAAAACTTTTATAAAGATTTTTTAAATTTTATTTTTTAATTTATACAAGGTTATGGTGGTCAAATACCTTTTAAACAACCATCGAACCGATTCGCGATTCCCTAACTAGAGTAGCGTGCGTAAATCGCGTTCAACCGAAAAAAATCAATCATTTTCCGCTCCATAATTGACAAAAATACTCATATTTTGACATACTTTTATCCGCTCGCTTTAGCCCGTCAGCTCAAATCAGGTTATCTGACGATGCCCCGTGTGAACGAGTTATGCAAATCAAGTTATCTGTTTTCCAGCGTCCAGTTAATACAGTTCTTTCTCGACGCGCAGGCGGGTAGCGGGGTGCGGGGTGCAGGGAGCGGGGTGCGGGAAATTGTGCTGTTTTGCATTTTGATGAAATATTTCGTCCACTCGCAACGCAAATAATGTTGCTTTTCCGAGCGCGCGCTCCTTCACTATTTTATAAAATTAATGGAAAAGCATATCCTTGATTTGGTTTATACTATAGAAATGATTGTACTTTTCATATTATCAGAATCAGAATCACAATATTTTTTATTCATGTAAACCATTAAGTACAGTACTTATGAATCGTCAAAATAGTTACAAAATGCTAAGCTACAAATATACCACCGTTCCTATGGAGAAGAACGGGCAAGAAACTCCAAGGTTGCTCTTGTTAAAAAGGTCCGTTACATTTTTGAGCAGTATTCATATAAAACAAGGTCAATACTACAATATTCTGCTAAGTACATATTATTACCTCATTTGAAAACATTTCTGTGTTCCCTTGTTTGTTGGTCCTATCCTATCTCTACCTACCACGAATCGTAAACAAATACCTATGATTATTTTTCAAGCAATAACTCTCCACCTTCTTAATTTAATTAACTAGCCAATAATATCAAGAGCTTCACTGAAAAATTACGTAGTTTAGTAACGAGGGTCACATAGGGTCATAAAGGGTGGTCGTAAACGGGCCGCGGGCTGGCGCGGCCATTCCGTCCACAGATGTTATCACAACATAAAACGCCGAAATTAAAACCTATAAAATATCGAGACGCAACATGATTTATTCCACGCGCCCGTGTTACACCCCCGACAAATTTCTCGTGCGTTATAGCGAGTCGTAAAAGGGATTTCGATTTTATCCCGCGAAATTATACCAATACGTTCGGATTTATTGGTTTTTAGTGAAATATTGTGGTCATTAAATTTGATTATTTATAGCATTGATAGGTATGTATGTATGACATCAAACAAAGCTTGTAAGTATCAATTTTAACTTGAGTCGGTGTCGTGAACGCGTCGATTGTCAATTTGTAGTAAGTTCAAAACGGTTGGCACATTTATTACCTTATGCTATATTTACAGGCCAATTTTATTAAAATAATCGAGGAAACGAAAATCGAAACTCTGTGTATATGCCTACATATAGTATAGGACTTGTCGTCGTATCTGTACATAGAATATTTTTGAAATAAAAAATGCTACCATTATTTTTCACACATTTTCGATACGGAGGCCGGATCTGACACTTTTTGAATATTTTTTTACCGTCTGTTGGCGTGTTATGGGCAATGTACTACCTACACGTATTTAATGAAACTATAGTAATGTGGTACCTTGATCAACAAATATAGGATACTTTTTATTGCTGAAAATAGACGGGTTTCCCTGGTGTAGCAAAAGAAACTGTATTTCAAAATTCATAAGGCAGATTTTAATGAAAATAGGCATAATGATAATTTATAACAAAATCAACATCTCAGCTATTATCTACCAGAAATATTCCTCGAAGTTCACCCCAAAAGTGGGTGACGACGAGTCATAATCCCTTTCTGACACAAATCCCCAGCTATTACGTAAATAAGCGGTTTGCACGGCAACCGTTAATTTCAGTAAGTGATACCAAAGCCGGTAAGCTCGGCTTTACCGAGCCGTGGATATGAAACCCCCAAACTTTCCAATTCGGTTTTTTTATTCATGAATCGGAATCCCGCGCTCTTAAAACTTTAACCAAACTAAACGGTTACTTGTGCTTACAGAAAAAGATGAGGGTTAGGAAACTAAGACGTCGCGGAAATATTTATTTGAATTTAGTCCATTTTCTGGTAACATAATAATTTATATAGGTATTATATAGGTGATATATAATTAATATTATGGCACTATATTTATATAGTGCATCATCACTTATGAACCATTTTACAGTTTTTTTTTTAATATTTTAATTTTATAAGTATTCTAAAAGCCTTATAGTAAACTAAGCCTTACACCTGGGCTTATTTAGCGCATTTGTAAGCACTATGTGAAATCAGAATATGAATATGTCAATTTAAAAAAAAACCTGTATAAAAATATTTTTTTAATCAATCATGTCATATCATAATTCTGATTAGACCACAATTGTGTAGAACAATTATGCTTCATACATCAGCCAAACACACCTGTATCAAGTAAAAAATATTTAAGAGTGACTTAAGTAATAAATTAGATAAAGCACTTCTCCGCCGCGCCGTGCAGTGGCGGCGCGACTGTTGAATAATATATGGGCACGGAACGACTGCAAACAACATTTTCATAAACGCTCACACGAGTACTGTCAAGCCACTTGCCAAGCGGCAGTCACCGCATCAAATATGAAAATTTACACAAAATTACAGTTGTGCTCATCGAGTCTTACCCTCAGGATTCGAACCTGGGACTGATTAGCTGTTCCCGGGAAATGCTTAGCTGATTAGCGCAGTTGGCATTGACCAATTGCGCTAATCAGGTAACATGCTATAAACTATAGTCGACTTACAGTACGTCGAGTGCGATGATTCGTAAGCTAACTGTATAGTTTATAGTTTACGTAATTACGTAGACTATGAAGTATGTGGTTAGTTTACTAGAAATTAGAAGTTCCTGCACCCTACTGGAATGATAAATAATGAATTGTATAGAGCTGCAAAGTTCCCAAAAAATCCATCAAGGGAAGTATGAGATATAGCTTTTCGACTAACCTAATGACATAATGATTATTTGGGACAAAAACTAGCCCGAAATAAGCTATCTCCATGCCCAGTTTAAAAAAAAACGGTCCAACAAATTTTTGATGATGCGCGGATTCGCTTTCTGAATCAAAAATAGTTGTGGCTTCCCAAACATATTCTAGGTACAGATACCAACAACAGAAGACTGTTGATCGTATCTGTACCTAGAATATAATGTGAAAAACTATGTGTCCGTATACGTGAGCATGTGTGCGAAGACATGAAGATGTGTGAGTGTATCGATGCAGATATTAGTAAAAAGCACGTTCGGAACACAGCGCGTGTTTGATTCAAGTTGAGCTTATTTCTCTAACATTATTTTATTCAAAGTTTATACTTACTAGCTACTGAAGTTTTTTGTATTTTATATACTCCAGGTAGTACAATCGGGATTCGTTATTGGGAACATTTGAGCGCGACTAGATTTTTAATGGGTCCCGAATGTTGAAGTCACAAACTGACTTGTTTTTTTGATCTTCAGTTTTAATTTAAAGTTATTTTTTTAGGCAGTCTTATTATACACTTTCTGTTTATTATTTTTCACGTTAATAAGATTAACTATTGAAAATTTAAGTGAGAGGTTGCTAACTTAAAACCGTTATATGTCCTAAATTTTCATTTGAAATTAAAAATGATAAGATAAACCTATAGATGATTATCAAATACCTACTCAATTATACTTCTCATGACATAGTTCGTTGACTTTATTTTTTTTACTTTTCACAATAAGGCGCGTGGTTGACGCCATATTTAATGTTGATTACTACCATGTATTTGATGACACTTGCAAGATTAAGACGAATCGATAGACGTAAGAATCATCAAAATCGGCGCACGTGTTTGGTCTCTAGACCATCACACAGGAACAAACATACACACATACATAAGCTCATAAACACGTTACCACCTTCTACTACCTTCTTACTTACTACCACCTTCTTTGCGCGGTAAAAAGTCTTAAATCTATAATTCATTTCACAATATTTTAGAGGAAAAATGTGCAACGCAATTTCTCCGCCTGGCAAATGTAATGGCTAACGGCTCCTCCAGCCACTTGAATGAGCGTTGATTTAATTTGAGCAGAGAACGGCGTCGCCGAGCTTGATATAATACTCAACTAAATAACGCGGACATCTACACTCTACACCCCCACAGTGGGGGGGGGGGGGGGGGGCTGCTAGGCTCTCCCGCACTCACCGCATCTCCCCCGAAGGCCCGGCTGCCCCGACCGCTCCCAGATTAATCTTTCACATACCTCAATGTCATCTGCCGTTGCAAATGACGCAAAAAATAATTATAAACATCGCAAAATGTGAAATTCTTCGCATTAAAAATATACCATTACCATTACCGATACCATTGTTAGGTTATGTTGGTAGCTGTAGGTTATGTTGGTAGGTGGACTATCGGGGCTCGTGAATGTCACGAACGGACCTGTTACTATAGCAGTAGAACACGTTGATCAACCGTTTATCTAACGATTGTGAGGATTATCTCTCCATTTGTGGAGGATGACCGCCCATTATAAAACCAATTACTAGGTATATCTATCTCATTTATGAAAACAATATTTATGTTGGTCCAATAAAGTTTTTACCGTATAATACAATTGTATCTACCTACCTAGGTATAATTTAATATTTAGTGATGCAATATTCTATTTATTATACATAAATAAAAAGTAAAGAGTAAAAGGGTGAAATTAATTTAATAATATACTTTTTAATTTACTTACGATTTTATTCAGTCTACTCGTGTATCAATTAATATAGCACATTAACTAATTTGATGAACATCTTGAAAACGAGGATTTTACAAAGCAAGCACAATCAAGCGGTTATTCAAAACTCGGTAATTAAAACAATGCTTTCAATTCAACAATGGGCTAGTTGCTACACGAAACTGAGCTATTTATTACGTTCCGCGAATTAAACCTGCCGATTTACTTCCGTCCGCTCAGCGTTCGCACCGATTTGAATCAACGCCAGACCAATATTCAGCGAAGCGACAAATCAGCACTTCGATATTGCCTCCATTTGGGCACCCACCGCAATATATGAAAATCTGATTTTTCATTGCGCCTGCGAAGCGGTCCGATCCACGGAAATTCACACGTCTCATAAAAGCATAAATATGTGAGAATAAGATATATGTGAGAATTTAATCTATATAGCTATAAATGAAATTGGAGTGTCTGTATTTAATACTAAAATAACTGAGTGCATTTGGATGTATACACGGTACATATACCAAAACATTTTTTTTTACAGGTCTTGTCTGTCTGTCCGTTTGCTTCGGCTAATCTCTGAAATGGCTGGACCGATTTTGACGAGACTTTCACTGCCCGATAGCTGATGTAACAAGGAGTAACTTAGTAACTAACTTTTATTTTAGAAAAACGAATAAGTTTTTTGTTAAATACCACGCGGACGAAGTCGCGGGTAACAGCTAGTTTTAAATAAATTAGTAAATAGTATTTCATCACTAAACATTGTGCAATACGTTTCAAATGACCAAACTGGGACTAAACATGCTACAAGACATCGATACACGAGACAAAACTAAATTAAGCAATTAGCCAAAAATAATTGAGGAATTGATGATGCCTTAAAAACATATAATGCACCACACATACGATATATGGGTTTTATTATGGACGTTGTTTGATTTTAGTTATGCTCAGAATTATCACGTTGGATCTGGTAATTTAAGCTTTATTGCCATAGTTATAGAGGCACAAAACTGCATGCACAAGATGGATTTATGCAACGCACACACAAAGGCCATCGAAAAAGTTTGCTATCGAGGCCCGTACAGCAATCAATATTTACATAACTCCACGTTTGGGTCATAAAATTTCAGGCGGTCCCAATTAAAAATACAAATTCCAAGTTTTTAATAGGCAATATTATCGAGTTACCGGCTTGTGCTCCGATTTCATATATTAAAAGTCTCGCCTCCGCTTCCAAACTGCTAAACATTATTCAGAAGAACTAATTAAATACAAATGGGGGATTGTTCAAAGTTACAATAATTATGAAACATTAGCTATAGCAAGTCCAGCGTTTGTTATGACTAACATTACTTACAAGAATTTTATCCTTTAACTGCTGTAATATTGATTTCTTTTATTTATGCGAATACTACACATTGAAATAAAACATGTTTTTTCAGTTGACACTAGGACGTCAACCAACTCAGTCCTCCAGTGACCATGGTTGCTGTAAAGCAGCCGAAACGTCGGGAACGTAAAATAAACGCGATAACATCCGAAAAATAGTTTTATTCAGAATCAGAATACTTTTTATTCACGTAGACCATTGAGTACAGTACTTATGAATCGTCAAAAGTCACAAAATATTATACTACTACTTTACCACCCTACCTATTTCAATTGCTATAATACTTTAAAGTCTTCACTCAGAAGAAGCTGAACTAGTATTGTCATCTACTCTTTGGACATTAGATTAACAAAATCCATGTCAGAAACTCGGCTTGGAGCAGAATTTTTTTTACTTTCATACCAATTTTACCATAGAATTCGTTATAATTTACTGTACGAGTTTTTTACATAGGTCTTGCTATATTGGTGTGAAATAAACACTGACTCTCGAATTATTCAGCAGAGAGTATCTTAACGCGTCCTTTCGCGCTCATAAGAGTTAGTTCAACTTTAATAATATTATGGCTCCGTGGTGAATTATATAGATTCAATTATTTACAGGAGAAAACATAAGTGATAAAAGTCTGTATACGTTACAATATACCTACATACCGATCGTATAATAATTACCTGGCTTAAGTTCTGAATCCTGATGAGGTAGAATAGAGTACCTGTAAATTTTATGATGATTGTAGATTTTATGGATACTGCTTGCAGTGTTATCATTCGCATGCAACGAAATTGCAAACCGATTTTGTTTAACAATGCATCCCATAAATCCTTTGCTCAATCCAATTTCGGTCCAACTCGACCAATTGAAAGCAAAATGTAGTCCTCATACGAGTCGTATCATTGAGCTAACGTTGGAGCCCTATTTGCAAGCCACCTGCCCGCCTTAGTCTTGTCGCCTGTGATTACACCATACTGTTAAGACGGTATTAATTTCACGCGTCACACATCCACGCTACAATAGTCTTCGTGAGTTAAAACATTTTGAATACACTGGTTTTTAGAAGCGGCTTTAGTGATTAAGAACTTAAAGTTATTAATGTTTTTTCCGCGTGTTGTAGGTTGCTTTTGGTTGATCTTCAGACAGTTCTACGAGGTGGTAGAATAGAAACCAACTTGTCGACCCATGGTGGTAAAATTGGTTTAGCAATGTTTCCCAGAAAGGCTTTAAAATAATAAATAAACATGAAATGACAAAAAAATGGTGTTACTACACTTAATATGGTAATTTTCGAAACTGACTAATAATATTAATAGATAATTGAACGTGGTACGTTCCAGACCACGGTCCGCTCCGAGCTGAATCTGTTCATCTAAAAAGTAGTCTGCCGACAATACAGTACCGACGGGTGGGTACGGACCGTATCTGTGGTCTGGCTGTGACAAGTTCAGTCGGATATTATTATTATTATTATATATTATTATTTTACGACATTTATGTTGCCGCCTGTACACATTCAATTCAATTGGCCTCTTATCATTCCGAGAGCACGAATATCGAAACTGTCATAAGCGGCTTAAAGTGGTCCCCAATCTAGAATGAAGTGCTCTTGACGTGAGTATGTGTGAGTTTCCAATAAATCATACACGACTTCGTAATATGCAGGATTTATATTAGAATTAGTGAGGCCTTTCTCGAGGGAATTAACATTGGAATAGAACCGACTATTTAAATAACTTCGAATAGGTATAGGATTTGAATAATTTTGTTCTTTCTAAGGAACATAATATTTGATTAAGGTCTACTTATAAGAACATGAAACTATTTAATTTTTCTCAACGATTGTAGTGTGTTCTTTCGATTTTAATTATATGGCTCCATCACTCATTCTCAATTTACACGAGGACAGTACGCATGTAACAAGTTGCGAAGTAACAATGAGACAACTTGGAAATGTAGGAAAAATAATTCTGGACACTTGTCACTTCATACTTGGCGAGCTGTTTATACAAGATCATTTGTAATTGTTACTTGTATTCTGTCTTCGTGTAAACCGCGCATCACCGATAATTTTGTTCATGACATGTTTTAAGAATAGAACAATATTATAAAAAAAACAAGAAGTTTTTTAAAAGTAATTAATATTTATCACATTCATTAGGTATAGCTTGCATATATAACACTATGGGAGTGGCAATAATCTATAAAAACACAATTTATTCTTCAATACGATATATTATTTTTCTAAATCTACGTTTTTATAGAAATAATAGCAACTAAATCAGGGTAAACAGTACTTCAGATTTTTCGATTATGATTTTCCTCGCTTCCGGGAAAAACGGTAAGATGTTGATCCAAGAATCCAAACTCAGAGTCAGGATACTCACCTGTGAGTAAACATTTTACCATAATATATGAATACAAATGACACGGAAAATAATCTAAGCATCCAAGAAATATATTTTCAAAACATAATATACATGAAAAATGTAGAGTGTATGTACGTGTTTCGTTCAAAGTTCATTCACCTTAGATATACCAAGGCTTTTGTAAACACATAAATCGAATAAGCCATAACACAAATTATGGAGTATCCTGGCACCTAAATAAAAAATGGCGTCTGATTTCTGTAACTTACTGAAAACCAAATAACTTACACTAAGATAATAATAATATCGCCAGGCGAACGCACCAACTGTACTGTCCCACACTAAGCTACGCTTGTATTATGGGTACCGTACAATCGACTGAGGGCGAACTCAGTATATAATACTTATATAGATATTAAACATCCATGACTCGGATACAAACATACATACATCACACAAAGCTTGTCCGTACCAGGATCGAACCGGGACCCTCGGCGCAGAAAGCAAAGTCACTACTAACGGCACTAATTAGGGTCGTCAAGAAAGTAAAAGAACAAAACACTTTATTCTGTTTAAATCAAAAAAAGAAATCGAGAAATATATACCTTTGTCTCAGCTCTATACGAAAAACAGTGCGAGATGCCTTTATTCATTCCCTGCAGTATACCGAACACGTCGCCAGAGTTGAGCAGCTCGTGTGTGACCTCAGTGAGGTCAGGACGGACGGACACTACCGAGACCGTCCCAGATGCGACCCAGTACATGCGAGCTTCGCTATCTCCAGCCACCACTATATAGTTGCCTGGAAATTCGATTATCAGTATAGAAGACTTATAAATAATATATAATAATACCAGCCCTTCTTTAATGTCTCACTTCTGGGCACGGCCTCCCTTCAATGCTAGGGGGATTAGGCCATAGTCCACCACGCTGGCCAAGTGAGGGTTGGCGGACTTCACACATCTTTCGAGGGGTTCTCTCAGACATGCAGGTTTCCTCAAGATGTTTTCCTTCACCGTTTAGCAAGTAATAATCGTGGTTGAAAATGAGATTCGTACATGACATCCAAAAATCCCAGAGGTGTGAGCCGGGGTTTGAACCTGTGATCCTCGTTACCGAGGCAAGCGTTCTACCCACTTGGCTATCACTCCTATTATAGAAGACTTAATGATGCTAAAAATGTTGGCTGATTTATAAATAACGAAAGCAGCGTAAATATTAAGGTACCTTTGATTCAGATATCTCATCAACGTGTTATCTTTATCCTCCTGCTTCTACATATCTGACCTTAGAAGTAGCCTACGTATCAATATTATTATCTAGTCTATTGTTGTTGGGAGTAGAAGAGGGGAATGAAAATTGCCCGCTGGCTGACTGGCTCTGATGATTTCAAGCGTTTTGCCACCCGCCCATGTTAATCATTAGTGCAGCATCTAAAAGGGAGATCACAAAATCTACGTAATAATCCTGAAATACACGAACCGGGGAAGAATATGGTATAGTCCAACGCAACAGTCAGGTGTCGAATGAATGATTCGCCTGTTTCGGCGAAAATGTAGCAGTTCCTCAGGTGATGACTGAACATCGCCGTCATCAGGTCGCAGCGCCGTACGTAAGGCGTTTGAGACAGGAGTACGGGAAGCTGTAAATTTAAGAACTCACTCAGCTGATTGTGACTAAAGATGTACACTACGAACAACGAGTCGTGAACCCGCGGTAGTTAGCGCAAAGTGGCTGCGCAGAACATAATTTACGAACCAAATGGCATCATTGGCGCTCTGCGCAGCCACTTGGCGCTAACTTCCGCGGGTTCACGACTCGTTGTTTGTAGTGTACACAAAGTCAGCGTCTTTAGATGAGCATTTAATGTAGATTTGGATGATTGGTGGATCAAGGAATTTAATTATTTATTTTTAAGGAATTTGATTATGTTACGCATATTATTGATTATGTTTAATAAATCTGCTGTTACAAATGATCTAAGTGACGCTATTGAATCTGAAAGACATTCTTAGAAACACTTCGAAATTCATAGAACCTCTCGAAAAAATGTGATCGATAAACCAATTAATATACACGTGCCTGTCTTCCACGCTCCGTGACCCAAAGTTCCTGAATATATTTCCAAAACTTCTTTAGTTGGTAATCTATAACAATTAATGGTTCGACAAATATATCTACTAAAGACTCGACCTGAATAAAAAAGATTGGGGGTAATCGACACGGTTTCTTCACTCAATTAATCAATGTTAACTTTATTTTTACAGACTGTTTACCTGAGCGGATTTATTTATTAGAAGTGAAAGAAAACTTCAAAAAATCATAAGTACCTTAGGTATAATTTAAATGCAAAATACTTGAGAAGCAAGTATATCTTAATAAACTCCGCCCTTTAGTAACTTTCTCGTATGTAGTCAACGCGTATTTCGTAGAATACGCGACTTGTATTGATGTGGCAACTACTAGAGACGCCAACATTTTGCCATGATTAAAGTTTATAGTTATGTTCAATTTAGGTACGATTTTATTCAAAAATGCGCAACTACTTGAAAAGCATGTATATCTTAATAAACCAGTGGATATATACTAACTAGACAACCCCTGATTCTTCAGCATATCAATAAGCTCTTTAGTAACTTTCTCGTATGTAGTCAACGCGTATTTCGTAGAATACGCGACTTGTATTGAAGTGGCAACTACTAGAGACGCCAACATTTTGCCACACACCAGGACAACAGCCAGGATCACCATGGGCACGGTTTCATCTACTACGTATTCGTCACCACCAGTAGTTGTCAGTTGAGATACCACTATATAAAATGATGTTACGTAGTCCCAACGGCGTTGCGGTTTTTCTCTGAAAATATTCACAAAGTTACTGTTTATAGTTGCCTTCAAGTATTAATTAAATGAGGCAACAAGTAATGTCTCTCTCCGTCTAAGTAAACGGATACTTTACTAGGTAGTAGGCTATATAATAGGGTATTTGACTATCAGTGAGTTTTGTATATATTTAATCATGAGTACTTATACATCATTATAATGTAAAGCATAAATTGTGTAATTATGAAATGAAGAAAATGTAGTCCAATACTCTATTATATATGGTCACTTTGACCAAAAAGATAAAAATGTAATAGTCACTCATCGATGAGGTGTAACTTAAGCGTCCGTATCAAGCTGACCGGTGACGTTGCCATCATAGAGAGGAGCCAAATACAAGCGAATGTGTGAATCAAAAGGACTACGATGATAATAGTCATGACCGCCTGAAAACAAAATAATAAAACGTACTGTTGTTAGAGATATATATTTTTTTGTTAATTGTGTTAACAGTCTTTTACCACAATTGACTTATAAATACAAAAAAAAAATAACCGTGAAGTTGTCAATTTTGTTTTATATCATAAAAAAATGCGTAATATTAGTGTGATATTAACCATTATGTGTTGATATAATTATGTGCACAAGCGAAATAAATAAGTTCACCCTAAATTTAAAAAAAACAGCTTTACTGATAGGGGTGGGGGATTAATTTCATCTTCAACATAATCATTGGCATCATCATTATCGTCAGGGGTGCTTATTATTTTATAACAATTACCAAGAACTACTTGATATTTGCAATAATGGCTCAATTTAGTAGCCGTTTGCCAACCTTAAAAAAAAAAAAGTAGACGTAGATCTATACGAAATAAATGATTCGTCTTTGACGTTGACTAATAATGAAACTAGGTATGATAATATGTTACTTACCTGTAATGTAGTAAGATTATTAGTGAGCTCAGAGGCAGTGTTGCGATAAAACTCGATCAAATACTTCAGTCTGAACAGTTTGTTCGCTCGCATGTAGTGTATAGCTTTTACGGGTTGGCTGAAATTAATCGCAGTACTGTACGTCAAGGGCGATATTATTCGTAAGCCAACTGTATACTTTATAGTCTACCGTATTCAGACATTTTGTATGCAGAATTGGAAGTTTCAAATACCGTCCGCTAGAGGCACTTTTCAATTCGCCATACAAAATGTCTAAATACGGTACACTATAAAGTATACAGTTAGCTCGTACTTGACGTGCTGATACAACGTATGTAGTTCGACGGTACTAAATTATGAGGCGCTACTTTCATATGTGATTGTCCCTACAACACTGAGGACTTCGTTCAACGAAGCAAGGGCTGATGTAATTATCAACTACTACTTTAGGATACGGTACGGCACACCTAGGAGTCTAACCCCCAAATTTATAGGCGTTTTATAACTTTATCAAACGTCATATAATAATGCACACATGATTTTTGCTTTGAGCAGTACTATGTGACGTTTCATAATGATATAAAACGTCTATAAATTCGGGGGTAATAATATTATTAGCGATTTTTTCTGTAAAGTCCGTTTTATATGTATAATCGTAATCCGTATTTGAGCAGGCGGTCTTAACATCAAATGAAATTGAAAGCAACAAATTTTGCGAACAATATACTAAGTTATTTATACTTTTTGCTGTAGTCACATGTTTTTATAATAATAAAAATAGGCCCTTTTTTTAATTTCCCACTGTTGGCCACCTTCAGTGCGAGTTGGCGGACATCACACGCCTTTCAAAGGGTTTCCTCACGATGTTTTCCTTCATCACTCAGCAAATGATAATCATTGTTAAAAATGAGACTCTCACATGCAAACCCGAAATCCCAGAGGTGCGAGCCGGGGTTCGAACCTGCGACCCTTGATACTAAGGTGAGCCTTCTACCAACTTGGATATCACTGCTATGTTTATAACATTGTACAAAAAATCTAACTCACGGGAAACAAAAGCCGATGAATTCAAATGGTAAGTTTACGAAGACGTCCGACCACAGCCACATTTTATGTTTGTAATACCTCTGGCGACATTTCGGGCCGTCTATAATAAGCTCGCCGTGCTTGCTCACGTATCCCTGTCGATAACGACCTTGCATGAAAATTAGATTTTTTTATTTATCTTTTAATATAAATATCGCCCGACCCCAGCATACATTACATTACATACATTACATAGCAGTTTAAGTTCTAAATTAGTATTTTTAACAAAAAAACAGGTGTTAGACTTCTATTATGATTTCAAGCTAAAATCAATTCAAACATAAAAAAAAAACCTTATAGTTCATAAAAATATCGACGGAAATTCAGACTGAAGGGTTTAAAATTATATGTTGAATAGTGTCAGTTTTCGTTACGAAGCCACTTGCACCCTTTATAACATACGTATCTCACCTCATGTATATTAAGATAAATCTTGATGTAAAAGAAGGTGTCGCAAACGGATTCCAACCAGAATAAGATGTGGCAATCGTTGAGGGTAACAAGGCCATATAGCGACAGCACGTAGTTGAACGTCACCATAGCACAGGTAATGTAACCAAAACCCTATTAACACATATAAGTATATTTCAAAGATACAGGCATCACACTTGCACTACGAATATGTATATATAAAAACCAACTTTTAGTGCGATCTATAAGAATTTTACCGAAATATAAACCGGTTTTTCTTTATTTAGCGAGCAACCCCAATATTTATAGAAGTTTTGATTGATTTAAAATGGCCTCACAAACATTTTTTTCAGAGGAAAAGTACTTTGGAGTGCCGATGTTGTAAAGTGAGTAAAAAAGACGAAACATTCTATAATGAGGTCATCATTATAAAGCTATTACAACGCACTTTTTCATCTGAAATTTTTGTTATAATGCCATTATAATCCATTATAACTGTCTATAAATTTAGGGGTAAGAGTATAATAACACTGCTCACTATTTTATATGGAATTTAATTTAAAACGGGCGGGATGTTTATAGTTACATTATCATTATTATCTACAATATACAAAACTCAGAACACATATAACTTAACAAGAGACAATAACTTACTTGGATATGAATAAATATAATAAACAGAACTCATAAACGTGTTTTGTTTTTCGTTATGCAACCAAACATATGGTACTAAATTATTATATCCATGTCAGGCACATCTGATTGAACTTTGTAGTTTTATAGATAGGTCTATGAGGGGGAACCTATCGTTGAAGTTCTGTCAGTGACATTTCTATTGACTATGTTACGAGCAGTTAGTCGATGAAGAAAAATAAAAGGGTTATCAAACGGAAATTATCTCAAGTATATATTGGTTTGGAATATATTGGTTAGAAAAACATTACATACATTTATGTAGAGCTGTCAACTATAATTATCTATCGAGCATTTATATCCTCATCAAAAATATAATTTAGGCATAGTTTCATAACAAAATACAATATATTGATTTCTTATATTTACGCGAATACTACATTGAAATTGAAATTAAACTTATTTTACAGATTTTATCGCGTTCATTTGCAAGACCATTGAAATAAAAAAAATCCTAATTTCAATAGGGAATATTGCTGGGTGCTACCACGGACTTGGGATCCAGTAATTAATATAATTAAATCCAAAACTAAGCGCCTCATTGCAAGACCTCAAGACACAGTGAGCACTTTCTGCGTTGATCGGTCCGGCAAGCAACAATTCAATATGAGGGTACCCCAGTTCAAACTATGACACTAGGACGTCAAACACCTCAGTCCTCCGTGACCATGGTTGCTGTAAAGCAGCCGAAACGTCGAGAACGTAAAAACATAAAATAAACGCGATAAAATCTGTAAAATAAGTTTTATTTCAGAATAAAACATTGAGATTTCAGATCGTTTTTCACCTACTCTTGTTTGGCTACATACATCTGTATTGAATTACATTATCCCCATTGCCAACCATAAAGCAACTACAGAAGGTCCAATTAGAAGGTCTCTATTGGCTCAGTGCAAGGTTACCTGGAACATGAGGCTGCCCGGCCTGAGAAGATTAGAAACGTGCGTATAACTGTGGTACGTCATTACGCTGGCCGAGGATTTCGCCTGGCTCATGTTCGAATGGGAACTACGCAGGGACAACTGACCTGTAACGCAATACGACAGTTTGATCACATAGGTCTTTGTGTGAGAGAGAGATCAGATTGGGATCTATCAATATGCAAGGTGAAACGGATTGTATAATATGATTGTCCACGCATATACACAATACTAATAATGTATTATATAATAAATCTAGGTTTCATATTTATGACGTCACTACACGCCATATGTCGCCTAACCCAGTCTGTATGCCTATTGTTTTGGATTATTATCACTCTAAAGCTGATTACGATGAAGTTTACGTTTCGGCGCCACGATAGAGAGCCAATGAAATTTCTAAAAGAAATACTAATCTAAAATAGCAAATTAAAAAATCATGATTGATGATGATTTAAGTTTTGTCAGACAATAAATGTCGATAGCTGTCCATCAAAAGCATTGCCGATAGTGAATATGCCTTTCATTAACGATTAATCTCTGCGTTTTGTCGTCATTAGTCTAAAGTATATGCTGTTTAATTATAAGATGGGTAATGAAACAATGCAAATGTATACACATGTATAAAATCAAGTATGCAAATGTATAACACCAAGTTTAGCTTTAACTTGAGGAACAAACATTTTGCGCGTCTATTTTGATATCATTCTCTGTATTACAATAATTGGCTGTTATGCCAGAAAATGTTTACTGACCGGTCATTTCATATCTGCTGGAGCCACTTCTTGAATCAGCAGCTGATTCTAACGACGTGAGTTCAACTTCTGAATCATCTGTCAAAATAATTCATTGCATGCAATGCATATTGCATTTAATTACCAGAGGACTTTGTACAGTCGTGAACTTTTCTTTGTACCCATTTAAGGTTGAACATCGTACAGCAAACGTAAGCCTTAAAAGCTACTATTTAGACTGACGTTACTAAGGGCAAATGCTCTCAGATATGACGACGAACATAGATACGACCTTATTGTATTATAACTGTCATTAAAATATTAAGGAAATCGTTATCATCATTTATTTTGTAACTTTAACAAAGAGTCAATCAAAAACATAGCCATCCTAGAACTTGGAAAGAGGCTAATGGCATACCGACTTCGGTGATGTATGAACTAAATAAAGTTGCAAAAAAATATTTGTTTTCTACCTTTTTGATAAATCTGTGAAGTTAAATAGTATATAGTTAATGATACCTTTCCAACCTATCTATAATATCTCCACTATTTTTACCTGAAGAATCATCATCAGTGCCCTCCATAGTGATAGGCAAAATGTAATCCCTAGACATTTCGAACGCCTTGCTCAGCGGTTCCTGTATTTTAGGATAGTACTTGACGAGGTTAAAAAACGTCACACTCGGTATAACGAGTAAATCCAAGCTTCGGCTTGCATAGATCGTCACCTCAGAGCATGATATAGGTTGCTGTAAAATTATACACAATTTGAGTACGTATTATATGATCTAGTATTTAAATAAAACTAATCTTACGGATTTTATCACGTTTATTATTCGTTTTTTTTTACGTTCCCGACGATTCGGCTGCTTTACAGCAACCATGGTCACGGGAGGACTGAGGTGGTTGACGTCCTAGTGTCATAGTTTGAACCGAGGTACTATCATATTTAGTTGTTGCTTGCGTTCCGATCTAATCCGAAACGTCGGGAACGTAAAAAACTAATAATAAACGCGATAAATTCCGTAAGATTAGTTTTATTTCGATGCGTAGTATTCGCGTAAATATAAAAAATAATGCATAATGCCTGTCCAAATTATGTTGACTTACACCTGTGAAGTTCCCGAACATTCCACCGGGCCCCATGCATGTTACCATCTCATTATACGAAGATAAAACATCGACCTATAACAAAGTCATCGTCTGATTGTGATTCATTAATATACACTTTACCGCAAGCACGTTAAGTTGAATTTAGATTAGACTGTTCGTTATTGTACTATTATAAAACAATTTTTTCTTTCACATGTATATAAAAGTAAGTTTCTCGACTCAGTTTTCTTACAAGGGTCCTATTGTGAATACCGCCATGTCATGTTTATAAAACGAAGTAGCGGAATAATGTAATAATCCAATAAGACAATTCCCATTGTTTCTGTTCAGTGATTTGGTACTGTCCCGGGGATCCAGAATATAAGGTACAAGTTCGTTCACCCCGAGCGATATTTGACTCAAGATCGACTGTGGACGCGGAGTTATATGTAAAATAGGGAACACACCTATGAATATAAATAAAGTTGTTGTGTTGGATGGTTGTTGTGGTAACTGATGTATGTGTTTTGTGGCGTGATGTAAGTACCTATAGAAGGTATATGTATTATATTCTTGATACTTTTTAGCATTCCGTACCAAGTTGGTAATAAGGGAACTCTTATGGTGGCGACTATGTCCGCCTGTCCGTCTGTCTATCTTGAAGAGAAACACTGCTAAAATATGAGTTTTAATGATTGAGTTGTGTTATGACGTCATATGCCTGTAGCTTTGTATTGTTTTAGTTTTGCTAGATCAGAAACTTTAAAAATCTGTATTTTGTGTAACTTCTAAAATTATGTGAGAATCGTGAAACTTACATAAATAATAGATAAATGATATCAATTATTATAGTATTCTAAATAAGTATCCTCACCTTCCCACGATAAATGATATAGATGTAGGGCTGTATATCTCGGCACTGTATAACAGTGTCCCCCTTCAGCATATACATTTCGTGCAAATGCTGCGTGATGACCCTAATAAAAGATCGCTCAACCTTGCCAAAGAGCGGGACCTCCCGGAGAGCGCGCTCGTACATGAACACTAGGGTGTCTTCCATTAGCGCGGAGTTCAGACGGCGGCAGATTTTCTGGATAGGAATTACTTCGTCAGATAGGTATAATTATGATAGAAATAAGATCTAAAATGTCATGCGCCACCTCGCCCGAGATTATCTGTCATTTTCCTCGCTATCAGCCCGCGCGTGTCTATTAGCCTCACTGGACACGACCATTTTAAAGCAATAGTTTTCTTAAAATCACTTATGTCCTGGGAATTTTAGGTGGGTGACAACCACAGATATATGAGAGGTGACAACCCTACCCAAAACTTTAGTTTTTATAAACTAACTTGAGGATTACTCCCATTAGTCCTCTTCCACACATATTCAAAATATTTCAACGTTTTCGTCGTGAGTTTGGGATCCACGTTCTGTTGGTACAGAAAGTTCGCGAGATCCTTTGTTTTTTCCTGTGAAACAAACTAGAGGTGAGCTCGTTAAAACTAATATAATTACGGTGAAGTCGTAATATTTTTAATGGCAAAACTTCGGCCGTATTCCGTACCTACATTAACGTTAGTCTATTTCACTTGCTAATTAGATACCGTCCAATGTTTGGTACTTTTAATTATTTTTCCGAGAAACCTACGTAGGTACTTAACGTACGCGAAGTAATACCGACCCGGTTTAATATCCGGTCTCGCAACAAACAAAGGAAATTACCTTGTTTATGTTCTAATAATACAAAAGAAATGCTATGACGTATTGATTTTTCCTTGTAAGTACATCGCTTTATTATCTTTTACGTTGATGACTTTGTTTGAAGATAAGAAGCGCAGGATCAAATGATGGTATACCCTTTTTGAATGACGCTGTATATTTCGGTGGTCTTCGTCTTGCATATTCGCAATCCCAAGACTGATTTTGGGCAACACTAATTCGTACAAATGTTATAAGTTACAAACATTATGTTCTAGCAGCGCGTGCGCAGCGGCCGACCTCGTCGACGCGACGTATCCAAACATGAACGCGAAGTATATGAAGCCAGTGATCTGCAGCGCCATCACCAGCCACACGTTCACTCTGTTCGTAATGCCCACTGGGGTGCAGCCCAGACCTAGGGTTGAAGACCATTTAAACCTCCATATAAAAATTAGGCACGATAAAAGATTGGGATTGACTACTGCTACCTCGCCTAAAACAGTCGTGAAGGACCTTAGAATTTTCCATAGCAAAAGCATTGTTCGCGCCTAAAAGACGAACAGTGCCGACGACTCCCGAGCCCCCACGCATCGCCGTCGGCGGCCCGCCGAGAGTCACCCGCCAACGGTCGCCCGCCAACAATCGCCCGCAACGGTCGGCCGTCACGCCCACGCTTACATACTAACCCTTATAAAAATATATACAGTAAAAATAAGGAAGTTGGTTTTACTTATGCGCAGACAAGCATATTCCATAATCCCACGGTCAAAAGCGAAAACTTCGGTAAAATTGCAACCCTATGAACTACGAGATACAGTATACAATAAATTGAACTCACCGACAAATACCTCGTACACCCAGTAGAACGTGTAAGCGTACTCAGTGGCAGCATCTGCGCGTGACCACACATTATTTAATACTAATGATAACGCGAACAAGAACTGTTATGAATATGATACATGGATGATATTTGGTGGTTTGAACATGTTTAAGAATTTTAAGTAAGTGATAAAGTAAATTTTATCTGTCTAAAATATTTGACATGGTAGGTTAAGTTTCGGTTCCAAACTAGACGGAAGTCTGTATCTTGGAAATCTTATTAGTTTGCTTTAAAGTTAAGCATATTATTATATTCCTATATAAAACATAAAGCGTACGTAAGAAACAAGACAAGAATGAAATTAAAATAAAACATTATTAGTTACAAATAAGATAAGATGAAACGTTAACTAGCTTTAAATGTATCGATGTTACCCTTATATTGGAAGGTGTGTTATGTAACTTGTATAATCACTAATATTATTAAATAACATCAACATAAATACACAATGTTCAAATAGTTGAAAATCACTTACATTTTATGTCTTGATTATTATTTGCCACGATCAAAACCCTTGAACAATTAGCCAGTACGAAGTTAGTGTCGCCGGCGCTAGACAGTGACGGTTCACAGGAGTTCACGAATATGAATGCAGTAGCGAAGTTTACTATCGTGATGGCTATAGGCAGGAATTTGAAGAGTACGACCGCTGGATTAACTCGGAATATATCGCTCTCCCAGTAGGAAAAAGCGCCTGTTATTCTTGTCACCTGAAACAGAGTCACTAAAATGTTATGAAATTAAACCTTTTTTTGGTTCTTGACTCGTAAATAATTCTACTCGTTCAGGTCTTAAACTGAAAGAACTACTACGTACCAAAAGCATACGATTTATTCGATATAAATCCAAATCAGTGTTATCGTTTACAATTCGAACCTGCAATAAGTTTTTTTTTTATTTTATGTTGTAAAATTCTAAATAGGAAATACCTACATTTTAATAAAGAAATAAACGTATATCTAAAGGGGTATGTTCTTACGACAAAGGTGCAGATTTAAATTGCCTCTACATGTACCTACTTGGCCATGTATATTATGGTCCAAGCCGACTGTGTATCCAAATGACAAAAGAGTGCACTCAGGCGAGGCACTGCGAGTGCCTCGGGTGAGTGCTGTCATCTGTAATTTGCCGCGCTGTCAACGTGCCATTTGCCCGAACCAGCACGTCAAATGCTAGCTAACTGTATACTTCATAGTCTACCATATTTAGACATTTTGTATTCTATTCTATTATATCAGCCGAAAGACGTCCAGTGCTGGACATAGGCCTCCCCCAATGACTTCCACACATCACGGTCCTCCGCCACTCGCATCCACCGGCTTCCTGCTACGCGTGTGATATCATCGGTCCACCTTGTGGGGGGCCGTCCTACACTACGTCTTCCGGTTCGTGGTCGCCATTCTAGAACCATATTCTCCATACAAAATGTCTAAATACGGTAAACTATAAAGTAAACGGTTAGTTTACGAATGTTTGTACCCGAGTCATGTATATGTTTAATATCTATACAAGTATATACTACTGGCATCGCCCCCAGTCCATTTTAAGGTACCCACAATACAAACGTTGCCTAGTCTAGGACAGCACAGTAGGTGCGTTCGTCTGGCAACATTCATTTAATCTTATGTTTTTAATTAGACTATTATCAATTGTTTATTTAACATGAAAGACTAACCAGTTGTTCAAAAGGGAAAACACTAATGATGTCTAGGAGAAACGCGTGTTTTAAGTAACGAGACACCGTATATAGAGGGTGTGTCACTAGCAACGACTTCTCGTTGTAGTACGCCACGTACGCCATTACGATCAGATCTATGTACAGAATGATGTCCGTCCAGTTGTACGAACCGCCGTGATTGTGTTGTTTCGTCTGAAAATATAATCTGTCACAATAATGAACTCTGCGACAACGTCAGAGGTCTTAATTTCTTGCAGAATACGATTGTTCCATGGTTATATAGTTATAGATTATAATAGGTATAAGGTAGGTTTCATGGTTTTTTTTATAATTTCTTCCTACAAAGTTATTTATGAAAATATGATTAGTATGTACTTACCCGTACTACCTATTTAACAAGTCCCTTTTTGTATGTAACCAACTAAATATATAGCTACAAGAGTCTTATAAAAAGCAGTGATAGCCAAGATGGTAGAACGCTTGCCTCGGTAACAAGGATCGCAGGTTCAAAACCCCGGCTCGCACCTCTGGGATTTCTGGATTTCATGTGCGAATCTCAATTTCAACCCCGATTATCACTTGCTAAACGGTGAAAGAAAACATCGTGAGGAAACCTGCATGTCTGAGAGAACCCCTCGAAAGATGTGTGAAGTCCGCCCACCCGCACTGGGCCAGCGTGGTGGACTATGGCCAAATCCCCCTCGAATTGAGGGGAGGCCCGTGCCCAGCAGTGGGACAATAAAGAGGGCTGGTATTATATTATTATTATTATTATAAGAGTCGAGCTTAAACAGGTACTTACAGCAATATCATATGGCACTGTGAATATGTAAAATATGGCAAGTAGGAAGCGTAAAGTGCACCAGAATTTGAGGAACATGCCGTGCGGAGTGATGCACACAGGCAGGAATATGTACCGCAGGTTTCTGCCACAGAACAACTATGTGAACATCCCTTAAGAGCAGCCTTTCCCAAAGTGGGTGATAACGCCCCCTTGTGGGCGCTGCAGGCCTAAAGGGGGCGGTAAGAGACTCAGAAAAAAATGGGGGCGTTGTGTAGAGGCTTACAATAATTTTATTTAATTTGAAGTTATAGTGGATTTAAGTAGGTGAAAAAATGGCGGCGCTAAAAAATAATTCATTCTCAAAGTGGGCAGTAGACAAAATAAGTTTAGGAACCCCTGCTTAAGAGTAACCTTGAGTATTAAAAAAAATGTCTAAGGTGTCTGAAACAGAACATGCATGTAAACATCCCTTAGTAGTAAGTGCCCTTCAGTATTAATTGAAAAAAAAAAGGTTTTTGTATGTGTCCCCTCGGTAAAATGTAAAATTGATAATTTGTTAATGTAGGGCCTCACACAAATTTTTACTTGCATTCCTGCAATATCTTTTCAGGAGAAAGTAAAGAAGGAAATTGTACTTTCTCTCGATGTATTTTTACAGTAAATTATGTGAGAAATAGTGCACACAAGTTACCTACGAGCTCGTGTGTGCCCAATAATTTATGCGTGCGCTGTGACATGCTCTAAAGAAAAATATTTCAAATAAATTGAAAATACAAGCACAGGTAGAATGAAATAAAAATTAACATTCATTTTCATATTGTTAAGGGAAAATTAAGACGTGCATATTATGAATATAAATCGTGTCAACCTGTACTGCTCATTCACATAACTCTTTATTCAAAAATAATAAAAGGTCTACTCACAAACATTTGTAGAACAATAATCACCCACACAGTCTTGCGAGGCAGCGCCTGCGCATGGCAATCTCACTTACCTTGCTGACAACTCTGAGCGGCATTAGCCCGAGGCAGGCCTCGTGTGGCTTAGTTGTCGGCGTTGTCACATGTGCCAAACCACATAATATTCTATCGTCTCCATTGTTCTTATTACTCCCGTGTGTGAAGTTACACAACTAATTAACGGTATAAGCGTGTTCACAGCAGAGTTTAGGCTTTACCTCATAACACCTAACTTGTCGAATGTCTTCACGTAATGTGCCCTCTTCGCGCGGCCCCTCAACACCACAAAACTTTCCTTTATCTCTTGCTACAAACAAAACACTGAGTTCATTCACTATTGTTTAATGAAAATGATGACTTTTTTCAGTTTTTTTTTAAATAATTTGAGTTTTGAAAGGGTAAGTTGGTGCCAATATCACTCACCAATAAAGTATTGTAACATTTCTTTCCAATGCCAATTAATAGAAGAAAAAAATCAATCGAATCGAGAACCTTTTCCTTTTTTAAGACAGTTAAAAATGTAAATCGCCCCACAAACACATAAATCAAGCGTTGCAATGCAAGGAATTGAATGATATTTTACTAAAGAAATTCGTTGCGGATTTCAGGACAATTTATCTTTTCCCAGGAATATTCAGGGAACTGTAACTATGAACTGGATTAAAAAGCAAACAGTAGTGAAAGTATGGTAAGCGAAGTTACTGATATGTAAATCTAAGCAGTGCTACGGGCTATATTATTCCGATATTGTTTATTTACCGCTATTCTGTTCGTTTTCACATCTAATCGACCGGTCAAAGGTTTTGCGACCTCGTAGTATGCTGCTATCGTCTTCAGTTCAGGATTTTCTAAAACCTGAATTATGATAACGTAATTTAAAAAAGGGTTTACTGTAAGCTAATACTTGATCAAGTTATAGATAATGCAGGATTCCACTAGCATTTATTATTTAAAGGTCGTATACAAGTTTTATTGTGGCATCAACATTATACGAGTATGCACGCATGCTCGCAATAACGTCGAGAATCGCGCACTAAACTTGTAATAAAACATTATAAAGGATATTAAAAAAAATATAACGACATAATAATACAATAGTGACGTAACACAATGACTCGAATTACATTTTCTGTGCCTACGCTAAAGTACTAGGTACCTATATAAAAATAGTGTAAAATATTTATCTATACATACAAATAAATAAAATTGGAGTGTCTGTTTGTAATATTAAAATAACCGCGTTTTACTAAGTGCATTTGGATGTATACACGGTACCTATACCAAAACAACATTTTTTTCAATTTTTGTCTGTCTCTCTGTTCGTCTGTCTGTTTGTTCCGGCTAATCTCTGAAATGGCTGGACCGATTTTGACGGGACTTTCACTGGCAGATAGATGATGTAACAAGGAGTAACTTAGGCTACTTTTATTTTAGAAAAAAATAGGATCTCACGAAAAAAAAAAACCAATGTTGCAGCGCTGCGCCTGATTAAGTTTGATAGCAACAACCTGCAATGCATCCCGCGGGCTCAGAACGCGCCCGCAGGCTGTTGCCAACGGTTGTGTCTTTGTTAAATACCACGCGGAAGAAGTCGCGGGTAACAGCTAGTAATATAATATAATACATGTGTAAATAGTGTTTGATTTTACTTTGAGAAAGCATGCCGGTACCGTTGTACGGCGCACTTAGTACGTAGTGTTATTTTTTTAAATTTCAAATAATTTGATTCTTTTCTTCGGGAATGTGACCTTTATTACTCAGGACCTCTTAAAATATTTTACACTATTATTGTTACAAGTTATATACAGCGGTATTACAAAAAGATGAGTACGTGTTGAGCATGCGTTTAAAGATTTCTTACAACAAAACCATTATTAGTCATTATTTATAGGTAAATGCAAAAAAAGCAGTGATAGCCAAGTTGGTAGAACGCTCGCCTCGGTAACGAGGATCGCAGGTTCTAACCCCGGCTCGCACCTCTGGGATTTCTGGATTTCATGTGCGAATCTCAATTTCAACCATGATTATCACTTGCTAAACGGTGAAGAAAAACATCGCAAGGAAACCTGCATGTCTGAGAGAACCTTCGAAGGGTTCTCTCAGTTGTCAGTCAGACGTGTGAAGTCCGCCAACCCGCACTGGGCCAGCGTGGTGGACTATGGCCTAATCCCCCTCGCACTGAGGGGAGGCCCGTGCCCGTGTGGGCTGGTATTATTATTATTACTTATAGGTATGTAAACTATAGTGTTAATCAAGATTCAGGCATTTAGATACAGTTTGGGTAGCACGATTTCAAAACGCGTTTAGATCCCTTTTGTGGTACAGCGATTATGCATCCTATAAATAGACACAGACGTTATTAAATTCATGAATCACCGTGTTGATGGGGTGGCTCATGTCGGGGAAGGTGCCCCAGCACTGCACGAGCGCGCTGTACTCCACGTGCAAGAGGATGCAGTTCGTTGACGTCGTCACAGTGTACACCTACCGTTAGATATGATATTGCTATAATTATACAGGCACAGATTAACAAATAATTCTTACGAACAGATATTTCACTCCGCACAGACATTTAAATAAACAGCGAGTTTGCTACAACGCAACAGATTGCTCTTCAGCTCGCACACCACTGCATTTGATGCGAATGTTGCATGACTATGCGCTTCTCTTTTTATCGCTTAACTCTATCTCTTTCAAGCGCGTTGCCATGACCGCATGGAAACAGTCGGCTTCGCAGTAGATCGACGAGTGACGGAGGCCTGACACAGGTTAATAATATAAATATCGCCAGACAAACACACTGACGGTATGATACCGAATACTTATCCCGAAAATTGAAAATACAAGATGATCGTTCCCAAGAACTACCCAGAAGGGAATCAAACCCGCAACCATCCGATGCAGTGAGCTGAGCATAAATTTTAATGAAAACTAACTTACGTCGGTTCTAAAGGCGCAAACAATTTACGTAGAAATCATTTTGTAAACAGCGTGCATCTATTTTTCTATTAAAAACCAATCGACTTTCATCTCTGTCACCGCAATTTGATTTGTAATATGGAGTTAAGCAATTTCGGCAAATGTATACTAAGTAACGCTTACCTTAGGCAATCCAAACAGCATTTCGACGACACCAAAATGACTGCCAGGCCCAATAGTCATTACCCTCTTACCGCTGTGGTCCAGCATGTTGCAGTGACCCTAGAAACGGGTTTATAAACAGTGTAGCATAATATATAAGTATAAAGCATGATTCAGAGAGGGTGTACTAAGCCTTATACCTGAGCATATTTAGCACATTTGTAATTTGAGTGAAATCAGAATTTCGATATGACGATAAAAATAAATTTTGTTCTAAATAAAATGATATTTGTAATTATTTGTGAGCAATTTTTTTTATAAATTATTAGCGTATCGAAGCTCTGACTTCACATAATTATTATAATGATAAGTGCAGGTTCAACGCTTAGTATACCCCTTCTGCATCACTCTGTATAATCTTAAGTATGAATTAAAGATAAACCATAGGTACTTTAAATAGAAAACCTGCCTTTGGGGCCATGTAACATGAGTCTTTATTTAAAAAAAAAACAATAATGTGTTGATGGTGTTACCTTTTGCAAAATATACATGTCCCTCCCAATGTCGGCCGCGTGTTGCACTATTTCATCATCAGGGAGAACTATTGTTCTAGTGTTAGCAGCTACAGTCTGCAGGAAATCGCGATTGCATTCCTAGAAAATTAATTAAAACAGCGTTCTACATTCCACTGCCCCATATTCCTTAAGTATTGTTACACTTTTAAATGTTATTGTGCCCGTGGGCTGCGTTTTAATTATTGAAACATTGAAACAAATTCAATAGTAACATATGAAATTTAATCAAAATATATCCATCTATATATGTGTATCGATAGATTAATCGATGTATCTGTATCGATAGGTCAATATTATATTATTTAGAAATGTATGTTACTTCCAAAGAATTAAACTGTGCATGTTAATATTGCTAATTGCTTGACATACAACAGAGACAAATTACGCAACCGATCTATCATATACCTCCAAATGTAATGAATTCTGTACTAATTCATCATGTAGTTTTTTAATTCATAATTGTATACTGAAATTATTTAAATACTACTGTAAATTTACTTTCAGTTATAGTAAACTTGCCAAGTATCATTCAAAACTTTTTCATGGGCATGATCATCGACTAATTTATCCATGGCAGCCATTATAGCTATAGGTGAACGCGAGTCATATTAGACGTAACGGGAAGTTTACCTGAAACATCGGACAGTACACGAGAGTTTCGACCATCTCTATGGAGAGCACCTCTTGTTGGATGTTCGTGGACATGTTCTTGAATAACTCTTCGGTAGACACAGCGTTGTTGTAATACCTTGTCAATATAAAACATTTTTAAAGCTGAGATAATTGAATTTGGTATTATAGTGAGAGCTTAGCTTAGCTATCATGATATTCTTGATTCGACTCCCGGGCCTAAAGTGACTTGGATTTCCTTTAAAAAGTAAGTCAACTAACAGTAGACAGTATGGATATATTCCATCTAATCATTAATAGCCCCACCTCCTGGTACATTACGACCTATTTGGGTGCGAACTGTAGGTGTTCAAAAGTGTACTCCGGCCAAAAAAGGAAATATTTATACGAAGATACCTTCAATATTTACTGTTCCTATTTATAACTCACCATTGAACACAGAAGAATTTCTTCACGCGCGCCTTGATTTTGCCGCTAACGTGATTTACCGAGAGGAAATAAAATAGCTCCCTCATCGATTCCTATACAAGATGGATGGAGATAATAAATATGATTCAGTGCAATATCCACTCGTGTTTATTGTTATAACTTTCAATAAGAACTATCTGTAGCGGACGTGTACAATAATATATAAATAATGCTATTGAATTTCATTTGAGTTATACATATTTTTGTGCAAATAAGTTTTTATATACACGCGAATAAAATGCTTACGTACTTTGAATTTCAATCTTCTTTGCGTTGAAAGTAAATATATACTGCACACTTTGGCCGTATAGAAGGAACTCAGATTTGCACCCAGCACGAACAATGCGACTACCTGTCAAAAAAGATGTGGCTTGATTCGGTCTTTCAAAATCTCCTGATAGTGGTGATAGCGCTATCTAACGTAGTCCACAATAGCAGTGGTGTAGCATGGCGGGGGCGGAGGGTGCGGTCCGCACCGGTCGGCACTTTGCCGGGGGCGGCATATCAAGGGGGCGGTTAGAGAAAAAAAAATCAAATACGAAAAAAAAAATAGTAAAAAAAAATGATTTCAGTGTTTTTTTTGTCGTTATCATGCCCCAAATTTTTTTTTAATGAATAACAAAAATAAGAGGGCGGCAAATTTGAAATCTGCACCGGGTGCTAATGACCTATGATACGCCACTGCACAATAGTATATTTTATTGCTGCAATATTTAACAGTACTACTTACAACCATCAAATCAGTATCCCCTGGCGCCAATTCCGAGGAGCCACTTCCAGTGAATACCATCGTGCCGTATGCGAATGCCGTCGTCTTTGGACTCTCATGTTTTGCTTCGTTCGTCAAAAACACTTTCGTCTCCCAGTATATTAGTTGAGACATCCAGGAGTTCTACAAATACGATATTTACACACACATCTAATAAGGTCTATAATATGTAAGACTATCTCTTATATTGGATCGTATTTGATCACGAGTTATAACAATCAATGCGATGGAAGTATTGTTTGTACTTACAAGTGATGGCCAATTAGAATGCAGCCTATCAGTGATACCGTATCGATACCGTGCTTACCTCTCGACATAATTTTCTTGGACACGCATACAGATAAAGAAAACATCCTGACCAATAAGAAAATATCATAAACAGCATGCTGAACTTGATAAGGTTGAGGAACTGCAAATAGAGAAATAATATTGGTGCTCTATCCCCGAGGGAGAATGTTAAGGTGCACTGTGCACCGACATTTCGACGATCGCACCGATGGCGCGCATCTATTGACACTATATTGAGCACTTTCACATTCAATGCGAGGGAGATTCAAGCCACGGAACACCACGCCGGCCTCGTACGCTTTAGCGAACTTCACACTACTTGCGAAAGACTTGCTGGCTTTCTTCACCGTAAAGCTGATGGGATAATCAATACTCAAAATGAGATTTTAAATCGGATAGTTGCAGAGGAGACAGCCGGAGTTCTAACATGCATATCGTGACTCCAAAGTAAGATTCCTTCAACCTGGCTGTCTATGCCAAGCTACATGGAGCTGAGTACCACTGGCATGAATTAATTGCAGTTTCTTGTTAATTAGAGAATGACGTAGGCCAGAAGTACAGTAGTAGACGTAGAAGTACAGTATAATATAATTTCAACTGAGTAGTCTATGAAAATGTACCTTCACATGACTATTAAAATTATTCGCCCACTTGTTGATATAGTCCCAAATATGCCACACTTGCAGTATGAGAAACAGCTTTGCCACTTGTCCCGATACGGACTCCCCAAGAGGATCCAATGTGTCAGTGAATATATACACTGGGAACACCGACAAGATGTCCAGATAGAAGCCAAACGATGACATCTTCACCTCTGCTATTTCCTTTACAGTTTCTTTTCTTACGTTCTGTTTTGTTTGGAGGAAAGGGATAGATATAGTCGAAACGTCTATATCTTGTTGTTGTGAGCACGGCTGGCGCATGACGACTAAAAAGATTCAAGGCATTCAGCTCATCATGAAAGGGGTCTATAAAGGTTCTGTACGTATAATATGGGTACGAGCTCCTTTATGAGACACACTTAGGCCCATTATTAATAAACCGATCTTAAGATTCAGACTAAACTTAAATGCGCTCTTTAGATGTCATTTTCGTAGACAACTGAATCAAAATAGGGCACTCAAGTTTGAACCGTACCTTCTCAATAATAGCGGTGGTGAGCTGTAAATAAATGTTAAGCAATAGCCCAGCCACCACAATAGTGGTGAGCACCTTCTCAGCATCGGACTCCGAATTCTGCAACGCGCAGTAGGGTGCCATTATGCAAACGTAAATAACCATTATGAAGTGGGCGATGTCGAACATATGAGTCTGGAAGAAAAGCAGGCCTTAACACAAAAAAAAAACTATTGGGAAGTTAAATGATTAGAGTAAGTCATTAAAAACAAAAGGGGACTCGTAGCATATTATGGCCTCAAAAGCCTAAATATACTGGTAACCTCAAAAGCGTAAATACACTTAATGATTTCAAAAGCGCTAAAGAAGCACAGGATCAGATGATAGTATACAATTCCTAGGTCACGCTGTATTGTGAAAATTACTGTAGGAAGATGCTTTGACCTATAATGAACAAATGTGCATTACAATGAGTTGTAATTAGGATTTTAAAATTTACTATTGTTGTGACTTACAAAATCTGTGTCAGGCTCCAGTATCCAGGGAAAGTTGGATCGCAAACATATCCGGGGCGCGTCGATGGTGGTCACGTTGGCGGACATGCGGTACAACTCTAAGAACTCCGATGTGAACTTCGGCTTGCGTACGTTGTCCTCGTCTGGGTACGTAATAATTGAAAATAGTTATACAGGGTTATTCAGAAAGGAGGTACTAAGCTTTGAACCTGCAAGATTATATAGCATTTGTAATCATTATATGTAGAAATATGTAGAACCGGCGGGCTGGCCTCTATTTCGCGCAGAGAGTGAGCCTCGCTATTCAGCGTGGAAACGCGGCCAGCCTGCTGGGCACTTTTGGCATCGACGACGATGTGGAGGTATTTTTGTGTATATAATTTTATTTTATTTTTTAATGTCCTATTAATAAGTATTTTTTAGTTTTTTTTGTTTTTCCATGTACATAACTATTGTATATAATATATTAAATAAAAAAAGACCTAAGAGTACTTATATGTAGTCAGAATTTTGATGCCATTTTTTTTTATTGGAATATAAAAAATAACAATTGCCATTTTGTAGGGAACGTAAATTATGTTTTAAAATCAGAATATAGAAATTCTAACTTCACTTAATGAAGGGCAGGTTCAAATTGCAGTATACTCTCTCTGAATCACGATATAATATTTATAAAGTAGGTACATAAAAGGTATAAATAGCACATAGTAGAATTCTAAACTTCTAAATAAAATAGTATGTCGTATGTCCATTCTTGCTCTATATGAATAAAAAAAATGATTTGGATTCTGAACATTCTTGAGAAACAGGGAAACATAAGTCGTATATAACCTTTATAATACATATGAGAGTCGTCCACGAACGTCGGATCTTCTTCCTCGGCACCCGCCAAACTGTCTTTGAGCACTTTCATGGGTCGGTAGCGGGTTCGTATTAGTCTCGAGTCGCCTTTATCGTATTTCTCTATCGCTTCCTACAAACGGAGATGTATTTATTCGCAGTTTTGGAAGGCGAAATGAAGCAAGCTCGTGTGAGGCCTTTAGCATATAAGCGTCATATGAGATAAGAAAATATATATGGTATTTTAATATATTTACCTGTAGCATAAATAACTGCAAAATGCATGTGTAATGAGTAAATAACTATGTGGAGTACCTACTTTGTTACTTACTAGCTGCGCCCTGCGGTGTTGCCCGCGCAAAAAAATAATGTCGCTCCTTAGCGCTATGAAAAAATTAAAACAAATCTATCCCACGGGAACCATACATTTTACCAGGATAAAAAGTAGCCTATGTGCTATTCCAGACTATAATCTATCTCTGTGCCAAATTTCATCCAGATCCGTTCAGCCGTTCTGGCGTGATTAAGTAACAAACATCCATCCATCCTAACTTTCACATTTATAATCTTATATTTTAGTATATTAGTATTAGTATAGATAGAATTTCAGAAGTTATTGATCATAATAATATATGCATTTCTCTGACCTCTTTAGTTCGGGAATTCTTAAGTCTCTGCTTTATTTTGCCTCTGATAAGATCAAGCATTAAAGGATGTTCTGCTATCACTCTCATGAAGTCTGTCCGACGCAGCACCTATACGATGGTAATATAAGATAAGCACATAGTATTTCAAATGCCAAGCAAATCGCTTTTTAAATGATAAGAACGCTATCGATGTTAAATTGGATGAATTTAGATGATTACTGGATCGGAAAGGAACAAGAATAGCCGGGTGATGTCCTATTCTGGAAGGCTTCTTTGTCTAGTTTGTATTTCTATGTAAGCCCAGCAAATGTCCTGATTTTATCGACTCCTTCACGTCATCCAACGTAAAAATATAGCATCACCGTAGATACGTCTTAAAATACCTACATATTGTACATACACATCCAAACTTGTTTGTTTACTCGTGCAAGAAATGAGTGTACGTAATTTATTTCAAAGCAACTAGGTAATTGCTTTGTAATTATATACACAATATTTCTAAGTACTTGCCTGTAGCTCTACGTAGGTTGCCGCCTTCGCCGTAACTTTAGATGGAATCGAGTAGAATAAGCTCAACTCTCCCAATACCTGGAATACATAATTACTGTTTGTTTTCTGACGAAAAGTTAAAATTGAAGCTTAATTAGATAAAAAGCCATTTGGATCTAAAAATAAAACAATATTTTCCAGGCCAGAAAGCGTACAATAAATCATCTTAATTTACCGACAATACGATAAAATATTTTAATGAATAATGTTGTAAGTAGTAGGTATATCTTAGGTTGTACGGTACTGGAAATAGGTCGCTAACTTCCTTGGCTTATACTCTAATATAAAAAGAAAACGTTTATTTTTTGTAAATTTCAAAAACGTAGTATGTAGTCAAAAATACAATACTAACAGTTCCTTCTTTAAACGCTATCATAGGGCTTTCGTCATCCTCATCCGATAACATCTCAATGGCACCTCGCTTAATGCAAATCATTCCACTCTTCACAACACCCTGACTCCAGATGTTCTGGCCAGCTAAGTATAGCTCGTGTCTCATTAGCAGTGAGATTTGGCGCATGAATGATTCTTCTACAAGAAAGTTGTTATAACATTTGTAAATTGATTCCCAAATATAACTTCAATTTATTATTGTAATGAAAAAAAAACCTTATAGCCCTTATAAATCATAATTCTGCATCGAACTGTCAGTAAAGTAGGTTTTAACGTGTCCATGGAAAATAAAGATTGTATTATTTATACCTCCTGGGTGACTTCACATACGCCTTAAATCCTCTACGAACGGCACAATAACACCCAATCTGTTGGGCCGATTTGTCAATTGGCATGTCAATTTGTAGGAATCCTACAAATCGGCCATACAGATTAGGTCTCAAGTTGTATGGATCTTAGAGACCTTTAACCTTCAGTTGTTTACAGTAAAGCAAAGTGAAATCCGTTGCGTTCCGTGTGTCGTGTCGTGTCGTGTCGTGCTAATGCCGTGTGTAGTGGTAATAGGTTAATGCATATAATCCAATAGGGTTGCTACATTATTGTATATTTTCTGTGTAATGTATATTTAGGACGACAGCTTGGTGTATTGGTTTAAGTGTAGGCCGCTGAGCTTACTGCACTGTGAGTGATTACTGGTTCGATTCCCGTGTAGAAAAAATGTCGCACCTAAACACTATTACTGAATCTCAAGAGACTTATACGATCCTGCTATTTTCTTATGACACACTAAGACACTTGTTGAAGCAAAATTTATAATATACTTAACAATTTAAAACCACCAACAAATTACAAAGAAATCTGTTTCTCCAAGTTTCAACAGCTCACAAAATAAACTTACTCGTGTCCCTGAAGAGCAAGGAGTTATGGAAGTGTCCGACATTAATGTCAAAGATTAGCTCCATCTGGAGGGGCAGGGGCAGTTTGTGGAGCTGCTCGGACCGGAGGATGCCGTCCTTCATTTGCCACAGCTGGAGTTTATAGTTTGTGCACTGATCTACGAGCCAAGAGGGGGCGTGACTGAATTTCAGGTAATTTATCATGTGGTGGTACTGAAAAGGATTTATTAACTTTTAGTTAGAGAGCTATAATTTTTATTAAAAGAGTGAGAGCGAAACTCTCAGCTTGTGATATTTCCAAGATGAGTAAATAATATTGTAAGCGACTAATGTTGACTTAAAATACATACCGAAGCCATTGATGTACAAATGGAACGATAATTGACTGGAGATATATGTAGAAGTAAGTAGAAATAGGAGTTTTTTTATTTATTTAGTCGAAAATATTTTAGAACTAGCTCCTGTGTTAGTGTTACTAAAGTAATTCATATGTTGACAAGCTGTTATCACTTACTTGATCAACGAAGATGGACCGTCTGCTGTTCTCGAGAACGAATTCCCATGCCACAGTGCCAATGAACCTATATTTAAAGACGACGTAGCCCAACAGCATAAGGCATGATGTCAACCACTTTTGTGGGTCGCGCTGAAATCATATAACTGATAATAATACACCATCGCGTCTGTAATCCCCAAAGGGGTAGGTAGAGGTGCAATGCAATCCACCCACATTTTGCCGAAAGTAATAGGGATGAACCTATTGCCATTATACCGGGCACTTGCCTCCACAATATGAGGAGGATTTACACCACGCTGGCCCAGTGCGGTTCGGTGAACGTCACACGGCTTTTGACAGACATGCAGGTTTTCTCACGATCTTTGCTTTCACCGTACTGTACGTGATAATCTTTATAGAAAATGATATATAACTACTATTACAAAATGAAAAATCAGCTTTAACCAAAATCCAACTATAGATTATCGAACGCGGCAAGCCACATGTGACACTTTGAGTACTAAGTGACTTTTGTAACGCCTTTATTTCAAGTGCCTCATGAGGCACTGATGATATTGTAAAATTGCTCTATAAATCTCAAATATTGATAACTTTGACGACATAAACTTCATCAAAAATGTATGTTCGTGGGATAGGCAAAATGTTTATTTAGCAGGCGGAACCTGGTCATGTTTATGATCTATATTTTATTCTGTGAAAGAGAAGGTTTCCTCCGAAATAGTCAAATATACGAGATGAAAGTCAATGCGAACGAAGTTGTAGGAACAATTAGTTTAAAATATTTGAAAAATAAAATACTTACCATTGGAAAAGCGTCTCCAAATATGACGTTGAAGAAACGACAAGTGCAGTAGTACCAACAGGTTCTGTAACTGTTACCCACAAATTCATTGAAGTTTTTACCCATTTAAAAAGGCCTTGCAAAACATTTTTGAAAGGAAAAGTACACTGAAACTTGAATCGCGGGTAACACCGCGGGGCGCAGCTAGTATTATATATGGGCGCTAAAGCAGATTCTAGAATAGTGACCACGAGCCGCAAGACGTAGTGTAAGACAGCCCTCCCAAAAATGAGGACCGATCATATTTTATATTTTATGTCCACATATATTCGTTATCATCATCTTTCTCACCATATCGATGGAATATTACTTGATCATTCATACATCACGTATCTTACCTCTGTGATGTCACCCTTAAATACAATCAATATTTCTTTTCTTGCCTTACTTAAGTGTGGATGTAATCTGAGACTCATCACTAGTATCGTGATTTTCATCTCTTTTCATCCCATGTCTGAACCATTCCAAGTTCCCGCGTCTTACTTTATCTGTTACCGATGCTACTTTCAAATTACCACTTTTATACACATTTCTAACATTATCTATTTTCATCTCTCCACACATCCTCTCCATCGATCTCGATCATCTCAATATAATTTACGTAGTATATATAATTGCAAAAATAATAACCAATTGAATTTCAAACTCCTATCTTTGACGTGCGATGGGTACCCCATTTTGTACCAGCTGAGTTCCACGTCGGGCAGCCTGTTCATTGCGAACCAGAGGCATGTGCTGGCGTGCAGGATCAGAGTCACGGTCACTACTTGCTCCACGAAAAACAGCATCTTACGAGAATTGTGCATCTAATGGGAATTAATATGTTTTAGTATTTTTAGTAAGTAGAATTCCATCTAGCAATAATTGAAGAAGTTGTTATGAAAATAAGATATATAATCACATGTGGCAATTATCAAAAAAAAACTATGAAATAAAAGTAGTATAATATTTATTTCATTTACAACAAATAAGTAAAAATATTATCAGAATTACTTACATGATCATTTATGTCTTGGAATAACGAGAAAAGTCTGTAAATACGTCCGGCGCCTAACCATCTACCGAGGATCAGACCAGCTTCATAACCAGGTCTATTCTTGACTGCAAAATTTAGGAAGCCATCAGTAATTATTTAACAATAGCTGACCCGCGCGGCATACGTTATCCTTTTTAAATTTAAAACGTTTTCGGACTATTAGAAACATTAAAAAAAAAACACCCAAATCAGTACAGCCGTTATCAAATGATGCACTAACCAACTAACAGCATTTTATTTTTATTAATATATAGAATTGCTATACGTGAAGACCTATAATCGCTACCAGACGTTTTTCTAATAATAAGTATTTGTAAATGTTATATTTAACTATATTCTTCCAATATATCTTTAATAATATATAATGCTCTCAAATACTGGCATGACGAATAATATTATAAAAGTTTTAAATTTGTAAATAGGTACTTAGTACTAAAAAATCTAATTAAAATACTCACATATAAATGTAAATGGAATAATCGTAACGACATCATAAGCCAAGAAGAAGCGGTTTCTTCGTAGAACCCTTACATGAACCCTCACCAAAGGCCAGTAGGCATGCAGCAAATGAATAACGACATCCAGAGCGAATATCACTTCGCATATAGCTATGGTGATGTCCAGGAATAGCCAGGATTCATCCAAGTAGTAAGCAAGAAGAAGATGTAGTAAGAACTTGTAGATAACTGTTAGTAGGACTATAGTCTAAAAAGCAAGGAAATATAAGCCTTATATCGTATCTATAGTATCGCCAGACGAACACAAGCTGTTCAGTACCAAATTCAAAAAACGCTTTTGTATTATGGGCATCATGCAATAGACTAGGGGTGATCCCAGATTTATCCCAGAAGATACATATAGAGTATCTTCATGAGAATAAATTTATTTTTTCTTAGCTTGGTAGAATGGAAGAAAAGTCAACAATTTCTTATCACCAAGATATTTTTTTGTTTAATCATTTTAAAGACAACTAGAGGCCAGAACTCGTCAGTTTCCCATAGATCAGTATGCACCAAGCAAACGGTCCGATTCGACTAAAAAGTCTATAAAGACTATTGGCACCGTATGCCTATGTCATCCAAATCTCTGGCATAATAGTTGGTATAGATCAGGAAGCTTGCAGATATATCGCCAGAAAAAAAACCTTGAGAAATAAGTACCAGATTAAAATCAAAGTATGTAGAATTATTTAGCAAGACTTATTCGTATTACCTGACTCCACAGTTTCCACGGAGTCGTAAGAAGGCAGTATGTAATTTTGCCGATCCGCCCTTCCCAGAGAAACCTTCCCGCGGTCTTATCCATTTTATTCTTCATCTGATGGAGGTTAACGTGACTGGTTCGGCTTGCGACACTTCTTGTTAAAGTACTATGGACAATCAGTTACTTTTACAATAGCAAATTTACGGATGACTTACAAATACTTACTTAACTTACTATAAATTTGTGGGTGGGACCCGAAAGGTAAAGAAAGATAACGCCAGTTCGTTATAATGACATATCGTGAATGCGACACCGCACAGAGCAATAGCGACTCTAGAGACGATAGAATTTGGTTTAATTTATTTAGTGTCAGACACATCCTGCCAACGTACTCGTAGTTACAATAGGTGAGAATTGAATTAATTTGAAACAAATTTCAATTGTAGGTATTCTTATTACTGTCCATCGCATTGGACTCTATTCCGCCTCAGCTAATGTACATTTAACTTTAAGCCTGTGATATTTTGCGACTAATAAAGATATATTTACATTGAAATAAAACTCATTGTACAGATTTTATCACGTTTATTTTATGTTTTTACGTTCCCGACGTTTATTTATTATTTCAAATTGCGTAAATATAAGAAATCAATATTTATTTACATTTTCAGTATTTCACTTTTAACTTCATTGTATTGTGAATACTTACGGAGTGCCGGCAGTGCCCACAGAAGGCTCGCTGACGCTTCTGTGTATGGGCTTGTACATTTTTCTTTGATTTCTTACGGACACAAAATATAAATCATCTCTCTTTCAGTAGAACATTTTAACTATCTTAAATCAGAAGGTACAGCAAAGCAAAGCCACCTAGTTTTTATTATTTGCATTATATATTGTAACATTCTTCGTTTAAATTCAGTTACGTTTCATAATATACTATATACTTACCGAAAATGCGATTTATTACAAGGCCCTAAAAATTCTGTTAAAACGCTAAGTACATAGTTATAAAGGAACCATTACAATGTTATGACCTATTTCGGTATTTCAGTGAAGAGCTCGAATGAAATGGCATATTTTGGCGGATATTGAAATTTTACTGCGGGCTGCTTCACGCCTGGCGTTGCTCGTAAAGTAGCTGGAATAGACGCTTGAGCCGCCGCCACCGCCACCGCTACCGCCGCCGCCACCCATCCCCTGCGGTGATACACTGGCCGCGATACCGAAAGTGCGAGTATTAAACGATGGATTTGTAATAAAACGCTTTATTGGCGGAGTTTACGCTCGTGGTAAGGAACCGGATAACGTAGCCTCCTAGCCACTTGCAGAATGGATGGCGTTGAAAATGCTGAAATATAATGAAACGTTGCCCGGGAAAAAATCAACAACCGCAGCACAAAAAATACGCTAACCGGGCAAAATGGGCGCGCTGAACGAACCTACCCGTACGTAGTAGGCGCTCATATAAAATGTAAATATGAGTCCACGCTGTAGCAACGAAAGAATAATTCATATTCACGAGGTGAGCGCGGGGTGGGGCGGGGGTGGCCATCCATTTTGCATGGTTATTTTGGTGAAATCCCCGTATTCTGCTCTCATGTAATTAAGAGATTAAAAGATCAGTGAGAGGCGCGCGGCGAACTCCGCGGGATGTTTATGAAAACATTTTTCATCGCAATATGCAATAACACGTTGTATACAACGTGTAATTTAGATAACGCAAAACTTCAGACGCTCCAGCAATTGATTCAATAAGTAATTATTATTTATTTCTATGCGTTCTTGTAAAATTTATTATGCACAATTTTATAGCCATGTTTTAATTGATTGATAACACTAATGATGCAACCAAAGCGTTTTTATCTGTTTAAATGATAGCAAGAAACTCTGTATCAAATAACTTTAAGTGGGATAAATTTTTTTTTTCTAACTTTTGCAGCAAAATTTACGTTCAATTTTAAGTAGTGAACTCCCGATTTCGACCAAACTAATTTCAACTTTTGCGGTAATTCAATATCATGTTGTAGATACCTTTTATACTTACCTATGGCTTTGTCCTTTTGTAAGAGGCATAAATAAGTGTGAATAATATTACGCTTTTATTCTGGCCGAAGGTACCATTCCTACGAATTTTCATATCTAGCTATAGTTAGATAGATAATAAATAAATAACGAAGTAAAGCCGATGAAATAAAGCAAATGAAAAAAAACATGTCCTAGTTTCAAGAAAAAAAATAAAATACTAAAATATCCCGATCTAAAGGCCATAGTAGGTAGCAGTTGTGTTCTCATAATGTACCTACACTTCCATATTTACTTTTAAAAAGTTCTCATTATCTACCGTCCGTACCATTTGCAATAAAAAGTAGATCAGTGAGTGTACTGTAGGTAAGTAAAAGAAATGTAAATGAATTGGTCACAAAGAAATAGTTTATTATCGCGAACACCACCAATTTCAAAATGTAAAAGATAAAAGGAGACGTGGAAAGGCAACCGTATACTTACCTTAACCGTATAATACTAGCTACACACGTACACACGCTCTTAATGTTATACAAGCACACAATATGACGAGAAATAAGATGAAAATGTATTTACCTACGTAAGTACTTGATTATACTAAATAAAAAACTTGTGACTGGATTAATTGTTATCTAAAGAAGTTCTACATAATACCTACTACTGGGTCGCTTGTAACGAAAACTGTTTATGAGTTTGGGAGTACATCTCTTACCTTCATTTTGAGTTCATTAGAACTACAAACTTGTAGAGGCTAAAATTGTTATAGAGGGTTAGTGTAACCTGACAGATATGTCGCAGTGAAGTGGAACAATGAACATTTCACTATCCAAATAAGCTACACAAAATGTATTTAAAATGCAGCTAGCAAACGCTGCTTGTCAAAGAATTTGTTGGCATACAGCTAGCCTCGTCTGTCACGTTGTAACTAGCTAGTTCGAACAAACAAAAAACTGAAAACATCGGCGTTGCCCCCGTCACGGCGAAAAAATGTTCCTACAAAGTGCAGTTCAGTATGAAAGGTAGCAGTAACTTTGTGCATTCCAACGGCAGCCTGCACTTCTAATTAGCAGTGTTCGGCCAGCTTTTAACTGTAGGGGCGCGTGCTCGACGACGCGAGGTGACTTTCCTCCTAGCTCGAGACGGCTACAATAAAGACACTTTGATAATGGTGTTATTAATTAGGGAGCGTTTTTCGGTAACAATGCTTTTTTTGTCGTTTTCTCTTATTATTAGGTTGTGTTGCTAAGTTATTGGGGAAGGAAAATGGTGCACAAGGAGAACCTCTTGCATCAAAAGGAGTGGTCTTGGAATATGTGAACAAACTATGAAATATTCTATGAATAGATCAGTGATTTCATTCAATATTCTATCTATTAATAGATCACTGAATTAAATAGAAAACGATATCGTTACTTCAGAAAGAAAACTTTTCATACGATCCAGCGTTTAAATTTAGATCTACATTTAAAATGCAATTCCAATGGAACATGACCCACGAACAGCAAAAGTATCTCAAATTCGTGGAGCAAACTTAGTTAAGAATCATCGACGTACCACGGTCACGTCCTCCCCGTCTGGTGCTCCACGGAGGGGAAAAATCTCGTAGTGCGGTGATTGAGTTAGCACCCGGACGGCGAATGGACGTCCCCTGTCGTGGGGTAACGCAATACCGCGCAGCGGACCCGCCATTTGCGCGGGATCCAGTTACGAACCACCTCCCTGGAAGCGACGATGTTGACCTTACATCGATACCATTTGATGGTTAGTTTGCGATAATATTGATATATATAGCAGTCCCACAGCAAATAATTCACACTAGTTTCAGCAAGAATTAAAGTTAATCTGCCAAGATCGCAATACGCTAAATTACCTGACAAATGAATCTCTCTCATTCACCAGTGCATAACAATGTTTGTTTTCTATTAACCGTAATTAACCTATTGATGTTTAAGAAATGAACGTCAGTGAAACGAATCAAAAAGCAGCAGAGAACTCCTAATGCTACGTACTTTTCGAACAATTAGAGTGAAATGCGACTTCTTATTACTTTAATTCTGTGAACAGCTGTGCTCGTGACCTAGCGCCCACTAACGGAGCTCATTCAGAATAAGTAAACTCGGTTTCAATAGCGACTTTGATTCTAAGTGCCCTTAAAAATCTAGCTCAGATTTTGAGATAGCTCTCAGTTGATTTGTATAATGTGAAGTACTGATTTGAATTGGTACTTATTTATATAGATAGTTATTATAGATGATTATGAAAGTTACGTGCACCTTTAAATAACCTGAATGACACTAGATCTTAAATAAATAAAATATCTAAAAGATTTTTTAATTTATTTTTTGAACGAATCACAAATTCTGCTCTTAATTTTGAACACACTCATTTTAGGTTCAAATTGCACGTACTAAGTATAATCTATCTTAAATAACCATAACCCACCACTACATCAATTTCAACGACATATTATTATGAGCAAACACATCCATGGTATATCCATATAAACGTAGATTCCTGTAACCCCCCTGGCTGCGAACTTCGACTAATGGAGAGTTACAAACAATTTAACGTTGAAAACTAAACTTCGGCATCACAGAGCGAGCCAATTACGAATTCAGTTCCACTTCATTAGCGCTATGTTGACGATAGAGCTGGTGAGACGACGTGGAACTTTCTGGAATAATTGTTAGCAACACCACCTACACGCGCCTAGATCAAATTTCAAATTGAGATAGGCAGAGCTACACGAATAAATATTTCTCGGTAATGGCGAGTTCGAACTATAACTATAATGTTAAGGTAAGTACCTACCACCATAATACAAATAGACTCTATAAAAAGCCCAGCTAACCTACCTGTACAATAACAATTACATAGACAAGAACGGAAATCGTGGAACAGATAAAATTACTTCGTATTTCATCGGGATTCCGTCGGCCAATTGCGATAAATGAGGGAACTCTGATTGGAATCCGATGGGATAGGATTTTTTTTGCCTCGTCGTGGGTAGCCGTCAATCCCGTAGCGGGGGAGACGCTCAGGCAATTTCCTCAACTCTCCGAATCATTTATCAGAAGCCATTATCGTGACTATAGTGATCAGTGGACCGATGGAACGTTATTTTGATGTTTATTATTTTTAATGGTGCCCATCTTGATTTTTCTTATCGATTCTGTTTACTACATACGTACTCTACCATTAGGGAGTTTATATTCCCTGCTCTGATGAGAATATTATTAAATTAGCACGAATGGAGTTAATTGCAACTCCTAATGAGTGACAGATTCCTTTATCTACGGTAAACGTAACACGGACGAACGAAGAATTCTCTTATTTGCTGATATTTTTCTTAGGTATAGTTACTTCGTGTGCGTAAGTGTATGTATACGAATATATTATCATACGGATGACTTACACTAAAATAATCGCCTTCTGCAAAATTGTACCTCAAGCACAATCCTTTTTAAGTACCGTTTCGGTACGTAAGCGTCGTACATCCCTCTCACACCTCAGATTTCGTAAATCAGTATGACAGTGACAGCGTGTTATCTCGATGACGTTATGATTATATTAAGAGTTTCTGCTTACCCTACTGGATTGGTTACCTTTTTATATTTAGCATCAGGTAGGTATGTAGGTATTTGCCAGGGTCGTGCACATTACCGAACACATGGTTCATATTCCATCAATATCACGATACTTCGACGATACACATGTTTTAGAAATTAAAATATAACTAACGATATTACTCTTCTAAATTTTCCGTCAAAAATACCATGATATTGTATTAGTGTTCGCGCGCTTTTGTACTGAAGTTTTTTTTTTACTTTTAACCAATATTGTTTAAATTTGTGCCAGTGCATAAAATTTACGATGTTTTACTTAGTAAAATTGCCTTATTTTGTTGTATGCAAAATTATATTATACCACATAATTTCATATTGAAATTATGAGAAATAGTATGCCATAGGTATATAACCTCATTTTTATTGAGATTCATAACCTCAAGTTTAATGAGAATGGTCGGTACTCATTAAAACATATTTTAATTAAAGAACCCCACAGTAAGCTGTCAATCTAGGGCCCAACAGAGAATAATATCGTCGCAAGATGACTTCGGTATTTAATTAATTTCCAGTATCCAGTGGGTATCGCGCCCAGAAATGAGAACCCTTATTGTATTTCATAAATCATTGCATAATGATCATAAATATAAGTATGTAGGTACTTTGAAGTAAAAAAAAATAGTCTTCGGCCGTCTTAGCACCTAGTTACGTTTTAAATAGTTAACCTCCTTTGCGTCTCCGCTACTAAGTTTTTTTTAAATTTCTACAAACAATTATTTTGAATTTAGAATAATCAAAAATGACATTTAAAAAATCATAGAGTGACATATGTCATCGGCCTAAAAAAAATACAAAATTAGTTTTTTATATTTTGATAACAACAATTATGTATAACTTTTTGAAATAAGGTAAAAAAACTATTGATGATGTTGAGAATAAACACGGTATCGTCAATGGATTTGATGAAATGGGACTTGTAAGTGTCAGGGAGTTATACTGATTTTGTTTTTCTCAGCACTTCACTTGCTGCTGAACAATGATTGAAACAGGCAGCGCGGATAACGCAACAGCTGCTGTTGTACCACCCCCAGCGACAAACCCGGTCAGTAATCGAACTTGTAGTAGGTGATAGTATATGTACCTGCCTAACTACTTAGTCCGACCGAAAAATTACACTTATCGACTAGTTTAAAAAAATGTCCCAGTGAAATGAGTCCATAGGAACAGCTATCACAAAATGCTCAATCTCATACTTTAGATATGGACCGTCATCGTAACTTATCTTATTTAGGAAGTTCTACAAGAAGACGATGACATCGCTCGACCAGATGCGACGTTCCGTTTCACAGTCCAAAACATAAGTCAACTTAAGGAACGAGTGCTATCGCCTGCCTGCTACGTGCGCTGTCTGCCGTGGAAGATCCTCATACTCCAGCGGAACACTTCGACCGCGGACCGACAGCAGCAGAAGGCTCTAGGCGTGTTCCTCCAGTGCAATGGAGAGTGCGATGCCCCAGGGTGGTCTTGCTACGGGCTCGGAGAACTGAAGCTTCTATCTCATAAACCAGACGGCGCACATTTGTGTAGAAAACTGCATCATATGTATCATTGGTAGGATTATTGTTTGTCTCTTTCAACAAAACGACATATTAGTAGAAACCAATATAGAAATCTATTTTATTAGTTCAAATAATGGCACTCAAGAATATTTCACCCAGTTTTAGAGCCTTAGTCCAAATGAGCATAATATTGTGAGTTGTGAATGACCTGTTTTGACTCACTTTATGAGTTCATTCAAAGTTTAGACTCATTTTGCGACGCCGTGCGACACAAATCGGACTTTTACATGAAATCGAATCCAGCGTAAATTATACAGGTTTAAAAACTGGAGTCACAACTTACAATATTTTTTCTTAATATGCGAAACTCTTCCTTTGATACCTCTTTGATGTTTTTTCACAGTAAAGAAGACGACTGGGGTTTCGCCCACTTCATATCTTGGGACGAGCTGGTGGACCCCGATAACGGTTTTGTTAAAGACGACACTATCACATTAGAAGCTCACATCGTCGCAGAAGCCCCGCACGGCGTTTCATGGGACTCAAAAAAACATACGGGATTTGTTGGTAAAATATGTTTCTATATGGTTTCCTCTTAATCATGAGGATACACAATACTGTGCAATATAAGTTCCTCTTTACAATACATGCAACAGAATAGATCAACTGTGAATTAAATCTCAAAATGTCTCAGCAGACATTTCAGATTAAAAATCGTTTTCAGGAAAACTATTTTTTTATTACATCTAACATCATGAGTATAATTTGTTGCAGACATAATTGATATCGAATAACAGGCTGATCAACCTGCTTAGCGACTAGCTGCTACTTCTACGATATTCTTTTCCCAGGCCTCAAAAATCAAGGAGCAACATGCTACATGAACTCGTTACTGCAAACACTTTTCTTCACGAATGTCCTCCGCAAGGCCGTCTACAAAATCCCGACTGTAGGCGACGATAGCTCAAGATCCGTCGCATTCGCACTTCAGCGTGTGTTTTACGACCTCCAGTTCACCGACAAGCCGGTCGCCACTAAAAAGCTGACGAAGAGCTTCGGCTGGGAAACTTTAGATTCCTTCATGCAACATGACGTGCAAGAGTTTTTACGAGTATGTTGAGATTTAAGTTCCTTAATTCAATTAATAGCTAACACATAAATATTGACAAATACATTAACTGTGTGGACTCATACTAAGCAATGCTTGTATTATGGGTACTGTGCAATGGACCGAACAAATCCCAGTATCATATATTATTTTACAAAAAATCTTCATATTAAAATTGATCCCCGTTTGATGAGGGGTTGAACTGACAAAAATCCCTGCTTAGTGCACCTCTAGGGTACCCACGGAATATATCCTCCAAATTTCAAGTCCAACGGCTTAGGCTGTGCGAATGTTATTCAATAAATATATTTAGGCCCAACCATACGATCCCATGCTAAGCAACACTTGTACCGTACCTTGGGTACCGTACATTGGACGGGGGGCGATCTCATTTATCATTTAGTTATACAGGGTGTAAGTTGCTTCGTAACATAAACTGATACCATAGATTCAAGTTATGATTCTGGTCCCTCAGAATTGAAATTTTTCGTCGATCTTGTCATTATTTTTTATCAGTTCCTTTTACTTTGATTTTAGCATAATATCATACTAGAAGTCTATATCAAAGGGATTATAAATAAAACAACCATAATTACTAATTTACACCTAACACTGCAATGTAAATTAAAACTCGATACGCTTTAGCGCGCTCGTCACTCGCACGCATCACGCGGAGTGTTGTGTTGTAATCGCGTTGGTTACGATACATTACGCGTTCAAAAATGACATATACAATTATGTCATTTTTGAACACGTAATGTATCGTAACTAATGCAATTACCGCATGACTTTCGACATAAATACATTTTATAATTGTTTTATAGGCATTTACATTTACCCAAAGTTTTCGTTATCATGCCCCTGACACCATATATAGATGTATTAAATTTGCCAGGTACTCCTGGATAGGCTAGAAAATAAGATGAGACGCACCGTGGTGGAGGGCACCGTGCCAAAGCTGTTCGAAGGCAAAATGACGTCGTTCATCAAATGCAAGAACGTTAATTGCACGAGCACACGCGTCGAAACATTCTACGACATTCAGCTTAGCGTTAAGGGAAAGAATAATAGTGAGTGTGTTGCCTTTAAAGATACTAACACCTGTAATTTGGATGTTAAGTTACAGGATTTGTAAATAATTAAACAACTTTGTAAGATCTCAAATTGACAAGTTGGCTAGTTGCCGTCGTATTTTGTTCGCGTACTGATTTCACGAGATATCTAGATCTAGATGTAGGAATGTAAAAATACAAAGACGCAATGGTAACATGCATTGCACTCAAGAATCGCAGTGTTTTAGAATTCTTGTCAGTTTGTTAGGCCATCACCGAAAAACTGATATACTAATTTTAACGAGGTTTCAAATAAATAACTGATTAGTTAAACAGGCTTACATTTCATTACGCTATTACCATCACGGGTCGATCTGCAGAGCAAAATAAATGTCTCCGGGCGAAACCGCGGGCAAAAGCTAAAATACAAAAAAAAAATATCGCCAGACAAACACGCTAACTGTATAGTCCCAAACTAAGCGACCCCTGTACTATGGTTACTATACAAACTGGGGGCGGGAATCGAACTCGCGGTGTAGTGAGCTGAGTGACTATCGCTCAAATCAGTTAACCAAGCTGTCGTTACCTTTTTCTGTATGTACTTAGGAACTCTCCTACCCAATATCCTTTCCCTACTCTCCCTTTCTCTCCAGTCTACGAGTCGTTCAAAGACTACATCAGCACAGAGCTGCTGGACGGCGAGAATAAATACGACGCCGGTGAACACGGCCTCCAGGAGGCAGAAAAGGGGGTCAGGTTCGACGAGTTCCCACCGGTCCTCCATCTGCACTTGATGAGGTTCCAATACGACCCGCAGAGTGACGCTTCTGTCAAGTTTAATGACAGGTATCAATGAATCATTATATATGTAAAGTCTGTGTTTTCGTGCTATTCCCAACAACATTTTCAAGTGTTTTAATGCAATCACACTAATATTATAAATGTGAAAGTTTTGATGGATGGATGTTTGTTACTCAATCACGCCAGAACGGCTGAACGGATCTGGATCAAATTTGGCACAGAGATAGATTATAGTCTGGAATAGCACATAGGCTTTTTTTATCCCGGTAAAAAGGACACACTTTTTAATCGCGGGTAACACCGCGGGGCGCACCTAGTTATTAATACATACAATATTATAACATTAACTGTATTACATATTAATTAACTGTTTAACACAGTTTAGAAGTGTTTTTAAAATATACTATTTAAAAAACAAGTCTTAAAACATATTACATTAAAGTGACCTACCAAAATTATTTACCTTTTAGGAATAGTAAATAAATACAGACTTCAGCGGTATTCTGCGCATAAACGGCGTTGAACAATATTATTAAATGCATCATACAATATTAAAAATATCGAATATACCTTAATCTCTATTGCAGGTTCGAATTCTACGAGGAGATAAATCTGGACCAGTATCTGCAGGAGATACCGTCGACGCCGTCGCACTACACCCTCCACGCGGTGCTAGTGCACTCCGGCGACAACCACGGGGGGCACTATGTCGTCTTCATCAACCCTAAGGGCGATGGGAAGGTATGTTTCCATAGATTCCATTACTTTCTGTATGTAGGTACCTTTCCTTGCCGGCGAAAGTTCATGGTTGCTCGATGCGCGATGTCGAGAGGTTTCGGCTCCCAATAAAATCGGCAGTGCTTATAGGAATAACGATCCTCGACGGAATACTTATATATTGACGACTGAATTAGCTCGGTGGATAGTGACCCTGCTCCCTGTGCTGCGGGTCCCGGGTTCGAATACTGGTAGGTACAAACTTTGTGCGATTAGCACGAGTGTTTGTACCCGAGTAATGGATGTTTATTATCTATATAAGTATTTTATACTGAGTTCGCCCTCAGTCCATTGTACGATACCCTTAATAGAAGCGTTGCTTAGTGTGGGACCGTATAGTTGGTATGTTCGTCTGGCGATATTTATTTATTTATTTTATATTTCTGGAATCATATTTTTGATGTACACGTTTTGCACCCAGTGGTGCAAGTTCGACGACGATGTGGTTTCCCGGTGCAGCAAGCAGGAGGCCATCGAGTACAACTTCGGTGGGAAGGAGGACGCCCCGCACCTCGCCAGGAGAGCCACCAGCGCGTACATGCTCATATACATACAGTAAGCCGCGCCATTCTCGCGTCAATATGTAGGGTCGATCTGTGGAGTTGAGTCGGTAATCGGAGTCGGGCCGACCCAACGAAAAGACCCACCAAACCTTTTGACATGCTGATTGGGTAGAGATTGGTACCGATCGTGCTGTTTGTAGAGCCCTTACAAGACGATTACATTTAAAGAGCCCCACCATCCTTTTTGATCATGTTACGCCACGCCGCGCAGACGGCCACATTTTATAGTGAACGCACAAAATTAATCACAAAAGTAAATCCTCACTTAAATATTAATAACAATTGCCCAAAATCTGTATAAAACAAACACGAACTTATAACGTTAAAGGTCAAACCTCGTAAACCTGAATGCTGAATTAATCAGGACAAAATTTTGTAACAACATTTTGCTGTTATTACTACTTTACATACTAGTAGTGCCCGTGATTTCGTACGCGTGGACTTAATGTTTTGGCTATTCTGGGGCACCGTACATTTTCTTTAACAATCATGTTTCAATCCTGTTATAAATTATCGCCCTGCAAAGTTTCAATAAAATTCACCAATTGGATTATAAGATACAGTATTTCAGCGGTTCCGGGTTTTTAGTTATTACTTTTATAACTAGTATCTTTATTCAAATACAACAATAATTCCAGATATGTTCGGTTTTTTTTCTACGAATCTGAATTGGACTATTGCGAATATTTGAAAGTGAAAGTCCACTGAAAGGCCCGTCAAAATCAGTCCATACATATCAGAGATTAACTGAAACAAACAGACAGCCAGACAAAAATTTAAAAAAAAATTGTTTTGGTATATGGTACCGTGTATACATCCAACAGCACTTAGTAAAAAGCGGTTATTTTAATTAACCGACTTCAGAAAGGAGGAGGTTCCCAATTCGGTTGTATTTTATTACAAACAGACACTTCAATTTTATTTATTTGTATAGTATATAGATGATAATGTTTGTAGGACGTCACAGTTGAAGTACGTCCTGCAGGACGTGACCGAAGTGGACATACCAGGCGACCTGTCCGAGCGAATCAACGAAGAGATGCGATACGAGATGGTAAGAACATGTAAATATCAACCCAGAAATATAAAGCACTTTTGATTTATTTATATTTTTTTTCTTGTAAGCAATTCGATGTTGCTCGTTTCAGGCGGCAGGAAAATAAGATGCAGGAAATTTAAATCTGACACGTCTGTCAGCTCCGCGAAGTACTACGCGAAGATATTCAGCGCACTAAAACAGTTCTTCACATTGCAGGCGCTAGCCGGATCTAAATATAAAGGAAGATAATAACCCCAAACCACACCGGTTACAAACATAGACAAAACTTTTTTTTTTATTTTTGTTTTACAATGTGTTTTTTTAAACAATTACCGAGTGTTTGCTGTTAAATTTGACAGGTAGATAATTAAGCTTTATATAATCTGAATATATATTTCTTTGTGTATATTTTATTGTAATTATTTATGTAGCACTGTTAATAAAATTTGTTGCGATATTGTAGGTTTATTTTTGTGTTATCTCCAGACCACGCAATGTGGCGCCCCCTTACTAACCCAACGCTCTGCTACTATCAAAATATATTTAGCACTTAGGCCCATTGTCTACGGAGAAGTCTGGTTATTGACGCGAATCCGTCATTTTACGCTTGGATTGGATTCTATTTCCTATGTAACAAAACCGAGTCCACGGCACGACAGCACCGTTAAAAGCTTATGTTTAGAATTTTTGTAAATAGGTATGTTGGGAATATTTGCCTTGTTTACATTGACGAAATGTCCGCATGTTATTCAAGAAAATGAAATAGCCAAGTGATGACGATTTTACGATTTTACGATTACGAGTGATTACGATTTCACGAAAAAGAGCTCGTAATCGTTGTTAGGCAACATTTATTCCCAAATGTAAGAAAGCCCATATGACGATACGCCTCGTCGACTATAATCATTCCATAGTAATGGTTCTAGGCTAAGGAAAATGGTATCGTTGTGATTCCACAAAATATTTTGATCAATTTGTATGAGATTGAGAATCTTTGACCTAACGTACCGATGAAAATATTTTCCAATAAGTATGTGAAATACGAAATTACTTCTTATATACCGCTGCTTTCTTAGCAAGCGCCAATGTTGCCATCCGGAATCTCCACAATCACTAGAGCCGTGGTACAATACAAATGAATCCAGTGCGCGTTGCATGTTAAGGGGGAAGCTCAGGGTCAGGGCGCGAAATTCAAAATGTCAATGGTTTTTATTCTTTTACGAAAAATTTGGACATCTTTACGATGTAATTTAGTGTTTTGCGATATTAGCATTCTGCATTGGATGTCTCGATGTATTAAGTTTGCTTAAAAAATAACCTAATCCGATACAATACCATAAGGTTTGTAAAAACCGCTACTTTTACTAACTTAATGGTGTTGTATAGCTTTAGGTACTTTTTTAAGCAAACTTAATACATCGAGACATCCAATGCAGAATGCTAATATCGCAAAACACTAAATTACATCGTAAAGATGTCCAAATTTTTCGTAAAAAAATAAAAACCATTGACATTTTGAATTTCGCGCCCTGACCCTGAGCTTCCACCTTAAACAAGTCCCCGCGAGCCGCTCGAGACACTGATGAGCTATTCGAAAGACACCGGCTCAACTCGCACATTATTTATTTATGCAATCCGCTGGCTGAGCAATCAACGTCGCTTTGTTCTCTTGGGATACCGCGAATTCAAATAACTGCACCGGTGTTTATTTTCGTCGGCGGTTATCCCGTAGTCTCGTGGACCAACCCAATTGACCCACCGTGGTTGGAATAGGATGTCCTCGTGATCACAGTGGTGTGACAACGAGCACCAAGGAATTTGTTGTACCACCATCACTTCTCGTGGCGTTATTGCTGTTTTTTTTTATTCTTTTTTAATAGTATCGCCATTCGAACACCCACTGTGGGGGCTGTAACTAAGCAACCCTATTATTATGAGCACCGTACAATTAGCTAAAAGCGATCAAGTCTTGTTCGTGTTCATCATATAAATTTTGCTCGTAGAATACCAACCCGGGATCCTCAGTACAGACAGCAGGGTCCAACTGTGGTCGTCATGATGGTTTTCTTAATTCATAGATCTTTATATTCAATTTTTTTTCAGTAATAACATATATGTATGTGAATTAACAGCAGATACAAGATCGTGATGCCTAACTAACTATGCTTCAACAGTTTCATCCATCATTCGCGAGTGATAGCTAGTGGATCCAGTGAGCCAGCAAGCTATTAAAAAATAGCTTTTCGCTTTACATGGTCGCAGTAAATCTCCCGCGACACGCTGTAAATTAGAGGCCAGTAACTGACTACACAATGCATACAATGTGAGCACTGTTTATAGATACCTCCACACTGCGACGCATTTTAAACCACACCCTCAAATTTATAGAATGGTGTCGTCCATTAACATGATATTAAAACCCTTTTTTGAGAACTTGACGAGTCAAGCTTTACTATAAGGTTTCATTTTAATCGTGCATGTTTACATAATATTCCACAATACCTACTTAAAAAAAACATTTTAGAATATAACAAAATTTGACAACCTGTCTTCAAATACACCTAAAAATCCCCATTAGTTAGTTGTAGGTAGCTTGATAATGTCAAATTTTAAAAAGTTGACCCTTGGATAACACTCCGTATGCTGTTGGAATCAGGGAATAAATTAGGTTCGTAGCCCAAAGTTATGTCTCAATGGAAAAATAATACAATCAGCTCTCATTATTTTAGTAAAAGAAGCTTCTGTACAGACATCAATCAACTTGAGCAGGCTGTCACGCAGCGCACTCGAAAACTCATTATAAACGCATTTTTGGTGCGGCTTTTTCCTCCGTTTTGTTTCTATTTAGCAAAAGCAATTTACCAAAATAACATCGCGACTGCTTTTGTTTTGTGCTACACTGTTAGTAATTTCAAGTCTAAACACATTACCTGAATATTTAGTCGTTCATTAAGTATGTAATGACCTATTAAAAACTTTCAGCAAACTTACACATGATCGTAATTTAAAATAAAAACTTCTAGCGAGGTGCGTGTACGCTTTGCGTTTACGGGTTTCGTTTAAATGTATGAAAATAAACAATTAAAATGTTTAATTAAAGAGTCGCAATAAGTATTCTGGTGTTAGATTCATCTACATATATCTGATGATGTTCCAATTGGAAATAGCTTATATTTAAAGAGTTTTTATTAAAATTAAGGAAAATTTATCCCAATTTCAACAAAACGTGCTTACTTACAACTAATCCGTAGGTACCTACGGAAGTCAAACTAAAATTTAATGCGATTCATATAGCAAAAGACTAAGTAGGTTTTTCCATTTCTAATTTTTTGTACTGGTTAGGCTGGTAACTCACTAGCGATCGTTGAACGTTATTTGAGCGTGCTCAAACGTGTAGATAGAGGACGCAACATACACGTAGATAAAATGAGCATCGCGTCCGCGTTTTTGCCTTAGACTCGAGAATCGCGCACGCAGTAGCAGTCAGTAATCGCTAGTGTAATATCACCCTTAAATAAAAACATTTAAATCACGTCTACGAGGCTAGCGAATTACCGGGCGCCTTGCTGTAATCCCCCCCGTGACGTGAAAAAACTCACCTAATTAATAGTGCAGCTTCCGGATTCATTAGCGACGCTCCCCCCTCGGCAGCCTCTCTTATTTGAATTTCGTTAGTTATTTCCCTTGACTATACACTCGTAGGTAGACAGGCCTAAGATTAGATGTTTACTTACTCATTTTGTTTTTCGTATGTAAGATATAAGCTTTTTTTAGTAATCTCGAGAATTTCGCCGTTCTTTAGTACAGACATGGTATAATATATATTTTTAGTGCCTAGCCTAGTGGCATTTTTCCATTGTCTAGACATGGTATAATAATATGAGTATTTTCTTCCCGTGACAGCTAGGTCACATGATTGGCCCAAGCCTACGTCATGGGCTGTGGTCGGGTATTCATTGTATTGAAGATGCCAATCAATGGTAACACTGATGTGACGTAGACTCGGGCCATCGTGGGAAAAGAATGCCTCGCGTAGCATATTATTTTACCAAGGGAACAGAGAAATTGTCCAAATATATAAATCGCGTAGGCACCAGTCATCAAAGAAATGTCTGGTCCGTTGATTGCGAACGAGGCAATCGTCGAGAGCCATCCGTCAGGACTTAATCAAACATCTCCGCGGACTAATGTTGCCGTCAGAAACAATTACGTTGAGTGGAAAATTCCCAGACGTCTTTCCTTTTACACCATTATCGGCATTCACGATTCCGCAGACGAAAAAATTGTGTAGGTACATTTAATAAGTGGATATGAAAGGTAAGGGGAATTGTAATTTATTACAATAAGAATGACAAATGGATTCGCCCTACAATTGTTTCCATTGGCGAGTGCATTTGCTTTGTTACCCACCGTCTTTCATTTTCGCGAGTTTGTTATTAAAATTAATGGCATGACGAGAATTACGACATCGTGTGCCTAGCAGGCTTCTCCACGAAGCCTCCTATATACAGCAATCATATCGTTGTCAAGACCTTCCTTGGGCCACAGATCAAATAACTAGGTTTTAACTCATTTGCTACCAAAAGCCATATTAGTAAGTTCCAAACAATCGTCAAAACTAAACTATGTCGTGAGGGTTATTACAGAATCTTGGATTATTTGGATGATACAGCAGCCTGGGACCGGGGGTTGGTGGACTTCACACATCTTTCGAGGGGTTTTCTCAGTTATGAAGGATTCCTCACGATGTTTTCCTTCGCCGTTTAGCAAGTGTTAATGTGTGTTAGCAACGGCTATAAATTAAACTCAATCACCAGTGTTACGTTCGTATTTATTTCGGCTAAATAAATATGTTAGTTCTTGCAATTATCCACGCATTCAACACTGGAGCGGAATCTGTTCTGGTTGCCGCCGCAGCCTCCGTAGATAAATTTCTTGCAAGCGTTCGTATTCACATCATAGTGGTACCTGGCGAATATAATTTACTTAAGTAAGTGTAATAATAGAATGAATGATGCGAGAGGACTAAATTTCCCCTACTGGCATTCGAAGCCAGGACCATACAGAAAGTATGGTCGATCCCAATTCTGTTAGATAATCCAATCGTCGGATTAAAGATTGTTGATAACGGGTACAGGTGAATACTGTAATGCTGAAACTAGAAAAAAAAAACGATTACACAGACTATGATAGCATTGAAAATCCCACTAATCCCACTAATATTATAAATGTTAAAGTTTGAATGGCTGGATGGATGTTTGTTACTCAATCACGCCAGAACGGTTGAACGGATCTCGATTAAATTTACACAGAGATAGAGTATAGTCTGGAATAGCACATAGGCTACTTTTTATCCCGGTAAAATGTATGGTTCCTGTGGGATAAAGGACATACTTCTTAATCGCGGGTAACACCGCGGGGCGCAGCTAGTTAAACATATTTTCTATGCCGACCCTAATGAGGGTTGATGAACGCATTATGAATAAGCACAATTTTTTATTTGATCGAGTCTTTAACTACGCATAGTTTTGACATGCAATAAATACCTTAAGGTGAATGCTCAGGGTCGGTTGCCACACATTTTCGATAGATGGCCCTGTTTTTCTGCAACTAGTTACACGAACATCGAGCATCTATGAGACTTGATGTTGCAAATTTCGAGCACTACTACGACATTGCATTGATATATCTAAAAGAAATCATTTATAATGGACGAGAAACCATAGCTTAGAAATTCATTGTATAAATAGGCACTCACACATAGACAAATACACGTCTTTTTGTGCCGCTAGAGCGCAGCACTTGTTAAAAGTCTCGCATACTAAAAGTTGTCTTTTTATGCCACAAGATAGAGCGATCATAAAAAAACTTATTTATCGGTTGTAAAATAATAGAAATACTTTTGCGAACTTTGCAATATTCGTTTCAGAAATAAAAGATAGAAAAGAAAAATGTATACTTTCATGTTCGTAAATATAATGTTTATTGTATAGATCTTATTTATATTAGTTATATATATTAGTTAGTTTCCCGCCGTGCGTAGCTGCAACCAACAAGGTCTGCTCTGAGCACTAAGTTGGGGCATCCGAGGGATGCCTCAACGCTGGTTTTCAGAGCAAGGCCTTGATGACGCATTGATGCCGCGCAACATGATATAATACGTTGAGTAATGAAAAATCGTAACAAAAAAAAACAAATGCGAAATGAGAATTAAATAAAAGCATAATAAAAACAAAATTGACGTGCACAAAATAAAATAAAACATATAATAATAATCAAATAAAGTCGACATGTAGAAACAAAAAGCCGGAACACCCATCCCGAGCTGCCATTTATTACGCACACTGCGAGCCGCGGCCGCCGGCGCCGATGCGACGTCGGCAGCGCGGGGCGCGGGGCGCGGCGAGGAGAACAAAGCCGCGCGCAGGTGCGCACAGACATTCATTCAATGAATGTCCCTAAGGGCTGTTATTCGCAGTTTTGAGTTCGCAATCATATAAACTATTGCAGAAATAATATTTTCGTTATATTACTACCACCATGTTAGCACGGCCGAGCTGTGTGTTTTGGAAATCTGATATTCAGAATCAATCATTCAAAAAGACACGATCACCGGCAAGATTCGAACTTGCTATGGTACACATTTGCATCAACCGTGTAGAACAATAGGCTACGTAGACCACTAGTCAAGAAGACGAATATTTCGATAGGTTTCAATGATATTTACAACCAATTGAAACAATGACGACATATTCATTCATTCATTGATTATTTTAAAAAATAAATACATGCCTTAGGTAGGTATGTATTTATTTTTTACTCAGGTTGTTTTGTTATAATAACCCGAAAAAAATATGTTTTGGGTGCAGACAAATCCTAAAAACTTGGATTACAGGAAATAGGGATTCATGACGATCTGCACACACAGATAATAACACACCCCAAGTGGCTCAAGATTAAAAAAAACGTAGGTACATTACAAAATGATGTCTCCTACCTAGATAGGTATAGATATGCCTAGATAGTAATTGTAGTATATAGAATTTTAAAATATATAGACTAACAAAAATTACGTATTTATTTATTTGTCAAGTTTACAATTAAAAATATAGATAGTGTACCTACTAGATGAATAAATAAACGATTTTGTTGTGTAGGTACCTACCTAAGCGCTTAGATGAAATAATAATGTCACGATGAACAAAAAACTATTAGAGCTATACTAATTTTATAGTTGTAGTGTTGTGACCAAATAAGTAATGATATCGATCCCATATATTTATTATGTTTTGAACAAAGACAAATACAACAAAAACATTCAAATGATAAACATAAAATAGAATCATAATAATATAGAAGTACAGGAACTTATAATAAATGTTGGGGAGAGCTCAATGAGTGACTTGATGATTCATCAGATTTCGATTATAATAAATAAATAAAGAATCAACATAATATACTTACATCTTGTAATGAAATGTAATATAAGTTAATAAATTTGTACAAAAATATCCAGCAATAGTTTAGTTTCTTACACTTTGTAAAAAAATATCGTGTCTGTTATCGTGTTACGTTCATCGATAGCTCCATCCCTATCAGTTTCTCCGACTCTGCTATGACCTTGTACGTGCGTAAGCGGCATATTTTTATTAAAATAATGTATACAGAATTTAAAAAAGACGCTCGTTCAAGTTTCCACAGGAATTGTCATCGAGAAAGGAAAGAAATGGAAATAGTATAAGGGCCAGTGTTGCCAGATTGGGTATTTTTTTCGCAATTAAGGGTAAAAATTTTGGCTCTGGAGAAATTTTGGAGAAATGAAATTCTTGGATAAAAATTTGGAGAAAAAAATACCCATGCAGTGGGGATGCGTAACGTATAAAAAAAAAACGTCATTCTACTGCTTCAGTTTGGAAATTAGAACAGTATTTCAAAGAAAAAATAAGAAAAAGGCAAAAAGCTAAGCCGATATTATTAACTTTTTGCCTTTGGGTAAAACTCAAGCAAATTGTATCATTTTGGAGAAAAATAATATCAAATTTGGGTATAAATAGAAAATCACATCTGGCAACACTGAAGGGGCCACATTTATTCTGTGGCTGTTATTCATGATCACTTTATCGGTGAAATGCGATTGTTCGTAGGTTCGATGGACGAACGAAATTTATATATATTTTTTAATTTTAAATTTTTATTATGAATTTTTATACTTATTTATAGAAAATTTTCTATATTTCTCTATATATTGTCATGTTATGCCTTTATGTATTATAAGTAAAAACTCCTGCTGCCATCTGTCGCCGTAAATACTGAAGGACAAAGAATCGGATGCTTTATTAGTTACGGGTTAATTTGGACAGAGGCGCTTTTATTCACGCACACAAGCCTAAAATTGAATATCGTTTTATGATGTTATTACTATAAGATTTTGGCTGATATTTCATCTGCGAGCTCTTTAATTTATAGAGAATTGATAACAATGCTTGTACAACTAAAAAACTGTATGTGTATCGAGTATTACCATGTTGAAATATGTATGGGAATGCGACTGATCGCTTCCACCTTAAAGGCAGTGTATAGGTCGCATCACATAAAATGAGCAAAGATGGCGGCAGAGCCTTGCTCATTTTATGTGATCCGACCTATAACGGCCCGTATGTTATAGCTCGCACCTGTAAAGAAGCGCCATACACAAGCCGGAATTGGGTTGCAAGGCACAGGATCCCTGGCGTGCAGTCTCCTTCAATGGCATGTAAATAGCACCTAAAACAACACATACATACCTACGTACAGTACACCCCAAAACGTTAGGAGTTTTCGACCAATTTATAAAAAAAAAATGTGAAAACTTGTTTAAATATTTATCTAGTTTATTAGGTTTCAATCGTATCACTACCACGTGGTCCCTACTATAGCACTTATAGCCTTAGTACAGCCACCGCGAGCCGAAATTTATAACCACATTTTTTATCTGGTCGAGTAGGTACTTAGAGTATTTAGCACATGGAGCCGCCTCCAACCATCACTGGTTTTTTATGCCAACATTCTTGAGAGATGAGGGAATAAAGATTCAAAGCTATTAAAAATGGCAGTGATCAGGGGTGAACTAGTTTTATATACAGCGTATGGGCAATGTTTTTGGCAGCAAGGTACGCCTTTTCTTGCCACTTCCAGGCTTATTAGTCTAAGCGTAGGTAGGTCTAGGTACTAAGATTGACCTGTATGTTGACCGGTAAGTAAATACCTACCTACCTAAAAAGATCTGTACCTACAATGAGGCAAATAGTTACCTTTGCAGTAGCGTTCACAATCTACTATTGTATCAAAATTGTTTTGATTACCATCGCACCCAGAATAATCAAAGGTTGAGCACTGGTCTAATTGAGCATTATAATAAAATCTGTAAAAAATGCACTTATTAATATGTTAATTATTTCTCATTTGATAAACTTTTAATATTAAACCGTCGGCACCTATAGCGGATACTAAGAGATATATTTCTAGAAATAAGCTGTACTTAAATAGCCGCGTATTGACTAAACGCGTAGCCGCAAGCCGAGCTGACAGCGAAACTAATGACAGATGACAGCGCGATTCAGAGCGAGCATTTGGCCTCGGGCAAAACACGTAGGTACTGACTGAGAGCAAAGCGGCCTCGTGAGGCTGCGCGCTTAGTCAGCTCGCGGCTATGTATAGGAAGTCTGCATACGAAGTTCTAGTCCTTCCGCCGTTACAGTTGCCTTCTTTTGGTTGCAACTGGCACCAGAAGTCCCAGTTCCATACGGTTTCTCCATTCCGACCTGCACAATTTAATAACTTATTAAGAAATTCCACCTTATTTGCAATTGGTTGGCAAAATTATTTTTTATACCGACTTCTTCTCTCTGGTTTGCTTAAATTAAACAGATCCAACGGAGCATTGGTCCTCACTTCAAAATTGCGCTCAACATTGATTCTTCTGAACAGACCGGTAGGTTTAGGAGTTATCTCCTGGAATACTTTGGCGGTGGTCAAAGTCAGTTCACTACTAGCAGACGACACAACGGCCCCAAATACCGCAGCAATGTTGACCAGATAAATCATTTTATAAACGAACATACATTTTTTTTTAAATTAACTTTGGCACGGTCGCTGGAGTGACCGTACACGATAAAAATAAAATTTATATTGCTATAAACTTGTTATCGCCTTTGCAGTATATGCTTTAAATATTTACGGTTCCCTCATTCACTGGGTTTTGCAAATCGGATTCATGGCGATTTTTTTTGTAACCTATTTAGTAGAATTGTTAACAAGTCGATTCAGCTCAATGTCTGTTCGTACAACGTAGGTAGGTATATATTATTCTGTTAGGTAGGTAGGTACCAAATAAACTCAACTTCAACTGATCGCTTTAACTTATTGGTGCCCATTTTTTACATGATAAGGAAAATTAATAAAAAAATAACGAAGTGGATATGGTCGCGCACATTCATATGAAACCGTTTTCCTTCTTTTTCAATGACACTTATAATGAAATAATGTCGTATATCTTTATATCTGAGAGAAGTTGCTTCTAGTACCTTTTATTGTATACGTTTGCTGTACGATATTCAACCTTAAATGGATCTCTATTTAAAGTCCACGAGTGTACCTATTAAATATAAGGTACACTAGTACTTTATTTTCTATAATATATCACTTTCTATGTAATTACATCCTGAATAAGTAGTAATTTGACAGTCAAAACATCGGCATGAGAAAAGGCGCTCACTACCCGCCCGACCCAATCGTGTGTAATAGAATATGTTTATTATTATTTCTTAGTCACAAATAATGCAACGTTCGATCGTCGCGCAGAATGTTTGTAGATCGAATTCAAATTCTTATGCTTCGGATTGCTGAGCCGCGCGGGATGGGTCGGCCGAATGCCGAATGCCGAAAGCCGAGCGGGACACTCGAATGCTCCAGTGCCCCAAATCGGATTAACGCTAACGACGCACCATTCTGTATAGCCGTCGCAGCCGGCCGCATTCCCGCTGCGCGTCCCGTGCGACATTGATGAACTGTTGCAGTCCTGCAGTACACTGTATCATATATATCTCTGCACAACAATACCATACAAATATAGTATTACATTCATTAACAAGGTAGGTACCTAACTATATATATGAATTTAAATAATATCTACATGCAATAAAACAGGATATATATATATATAGGCACCCACTTTACTACTACCTCTTTGAAACCTTTCGCCACAGACTAAAAAAAATGAGGAAGTTCCACTGACCTCTATGTATTGTATCATGGACGTCAGTGGGAAGTTCTCAATTCGGTTGTATTTTTTTAATGTTGGAAAGAATACCTACCTACTTTCTCTTTTTTTAGGTTGGCGATCGGCTACAAATTATTTTACAAGCCATTCTTGCCACTGTCGTGTATTTCTTGATATTTTTTATAGAATTACGAGGCCCCAATTATAATGATGATGTTGATGTTGAAATTAGTCCCCTACCTCTTATCAGTTCAGCTATGGACATTTTTCTAAAAATGTACCGGACTACTTAGGTGAACTTGGAAAGTCAAGTTATAGATACTTTTCCATTTTAATTTCCTTCACTGCAGGCACAGCAGGTAATAACATTTTCATATAAAGGTTGAAAATATTCATTTATTACACACAATCGCTAATATTACACACTATTCATCGAAGGAACATTTTTTTAAATAAAGCAAATCTACTACTTCACTGTTTAACTTCGCGCCATAAAGTCACCTACCTACACATTGTTTAAAATTGTATAATTTTTTTAAATCTGTTCCTACTAGTGTTTCGTCAAATCCCGTCCGGGAGTCATCGGTCGGGAGGATGGGTTACCAGCGGCGATGGTTAATAATTAATATCATTACTTACTGCTATCTGCGAAGCCGCTTGAATCGTTGATTATTGATTATCCGATATTGATGTACGTATGCACTGGTATGTAGGTAGGATAACATCATACCGTGCACCACAGTGTAGTAATCAGTGTACCTCATATAATGGATATTTACCTATTCGCCATTTACAGTAATCTCATAAAATATCAACCGTTGGTCTAGGATTAGGACCTAGTTAGGGCTACAACATATAGGTAGATGTCGATAAAACAGTAGGCTAGATAAACACAGGATAACTCCCATCCAGATATGCGAAGCTGGTCACACAAAGTAGAAAAACCACTTAGGGCGAACTTATTAACTATTATCTCACTATATCTACTTTTATCTCACATAACACCGGGCAGTATGGAAGTTTCCACTCAAGCAGCGACTAGCGGACCGAATCTGATTGGTCTAATCCTCTCCGTTCCGCTCGACTCTAATTCACTGGAAACTCACCTCAAGCCTTGTATTCACTAGAGGACAAGTTTCTCCTAAACTTCCACGAAAATGTTGGCGAGAAAATATCGTCCGTCCTTTTCATGGCTCCACGCTACGTTGATAATTTCGGAACAATCGGGACAAGTCCCCAACGCTTCTCATCCTATGCAGCAGCCGACCAACGAATCACGAATCACGACCACGATGTTGTGGACTTGTAAGAGAAGCGTTGATGTCGGCGCGGTGGCAAACGTCACCCGACAAATTTTCCATACGTAGCATTATCAGACAATTATATGCAACAGGTATCATCATGTTGTGTGATGACGCGAACTGAACTTTTGTTTACAATAGCAGCGTTGTCTGTCCGTACATAATCAGTCGTCGACATGTCGCCTGGGGAGCTATTGTTGATTTATCGTTAGACCACACTATTGACTTGCTTCTAACGTATATAACACGCCAACATTTGGAGCGCAACACATGAACAGCAAGACGCCTGTAATAATAATAATATATAAATAAATATCACCAGACGAACACACTAACTAAACGGTCCTACACTAAACAACTTGTATTATGGGTACCGTACAATGGACTAGGGGCGAACCCAGTATATATTACTTATTATATATTAAACATCCATGACTTGGGTACAAACATTCGTGCTCATCACACAATGTTTGTCCATACCAGGATTCGAACCCGGGACCCTCGGCACAGAAAGAAGGGTCACTACCAACTGCGCTAACAAGGCCGTAAAATAATGCGTACATGGATTTACTTATTCTTATATGATTACTCGCTCATGTAGCCATCAGATAAATGTTCGGATAAATAAAAGTTTGCCCGTTCAAGATCTCATTAGAAATGTGTTCATATCCTGGATGTCTGGGTAATTCAAGCGTGAATTAGTTAGCATAGGTCAAATTCTGAAATCTGACAGTGCAGGGAACTGAATGAAGCTTCCCTGCTAAATGATGTCACGTCCGCAAGGGTATCGTTCATTTTAAAACAAACCAAATAAAACAAATATAGGATTATATTCAGTGAAACATTCAAATCCAACACAACAAACGACGGGACGCCTCCCGCGTTCGCACAAGCTGTATACACTCCCGCCCACGACGGACTCAAACCTCGCGAGGCAGCTCAAAGGTAAACCAACGAATAGACTATAATCCCATTTGCCACAACTATCATCGGCATTTGTATTAGCTACTAAGCCACTATGTTTCTAAGTTCTTTTCAAATTACCTCAAACCTCAAGTGTTAATGAAAATAGCGCAACCGGCACACATTGTTAACATAAAAAATAATGTTGAATAGTAACATGACAAGGAAACCAGCTACGGGGACATCGCTTCGACCTGTACACAGCCGCCACTACGTTGCGCGGTGCGCAGTAACCAAAAAGGGGTGTAAATTAAATCAAGCAGAGGTATCATTTGCAGTCACAAAGAGAATGTCTTAAAACGTCTAAGGCATCATTACGAAAACTTATTGTATTTTTTTCTTAATTTATTACATCATATATATACATAATTTCGACATAATCATTTATTTAAACGTAACATATCTCTGGCAGGTCAAGTAAAAAAATTAAATAGTAACATTATACATGTTTGATGTGGATAGGGCTTTCAGCCAGAATAACAATACAGTGTTATACCTATATGTGCAACTAACCTAGTGTACACTTGAGGCCGCCAACACACTGCCGCTCGCAATTTATATTACTCTCAATTGATTTGTCTTTATCCCCTCAAACATACACCCAGGTTTTGGTGATTCGACAACCGATAAAACATTGCTTTATAATACAATTCACTCCAATAATTTCTATAAGAACTGGTTACACGTGTAATGTCACGAAAAGCCCAAACCTACACATGATTTCCCCCAGGCTTTATGTGCGCTAGCTATATACAGGCATCTCTAATTTATTTCTTATATCACAATACTATCAAAATTGTATACAAATTAATTTGTTTTAATCTAATATATCAATTCATTTAACAGTCATGGAAATATTATGAATATTTAAAATATGCCAATCAAGAGGAAGCAATCAAATGATTATACAATAAAACTAGAAGGCATCCATCACATACATAAATGTAGGAATAAGTAGATTACATTTGTCCGAATAACAACGTGAACAAGATCCCGATATTTAACCCAAGCATTCGTTAGGGTGACCAGACGGGCGTAATTTACGTGCGCAGAGTGAGTCGTAGTGTTTGCTAAAGTAGCATAGCATTAAACAGTTCACAAATTAATTTACGCAACGTAAATTTACGGCTGTCCGAGATAATACTATGTTTTAGTATAACAATGCACACCGAATCACACCTGTACAAACTTTTTGAATTCGTTTTTATACATTGATCGCGCGCATTAATTGTTTTAGGGTCACCACAAAACCAATTAGATTTACTAAGTACATATTTAGCATGTTCGAAGCCGTTAGTAAGAGGTCTAAACAAGCGTCGACACACAGGAACATCCTACACAACATTATACAATCATTTTTTACAAGCCTTTATTTAACTCATTGTATGTCTATTGTATACTCCCAGTATATGCTTTACGTTGCCGAATCACCAATCGAGAACGAAACCGTCGATTGACACGAGATAAGGACATCGTTGCTCACGCTGCACCGCTCCAGCTCGCCATTCAAATGTAGACTTTGAGTCGTTTACTGTAGATACACTTATCAAATACCAAGGGTGCATCGTTGGCTTTTATGTATTTGCATTTGAAAAGTGTATCTACAGAACAAAACTTTATTGATGACAGATTGTTTGTGCAGTATATCTAAATGAGCGACCACGATATTATACCTATTTCGGTCGACCAAACAGTCTTTAAGTAAGTATATTTAACATATATATAAAAATAATACCCGAGCCAATGTTCAAATTTCTTCATTTTTAACTGTGTATGCCACATGGACACTGTTATTTATGGCGATACAAATAACACAAAACTTTAGTTAAAACCTTTTTAGAGCCACCTTTGCAGGAAAATATAATGCCAACAACGAAAAAAATATTACGGATAATACTCAATATTGTTCTTTATTTGTTTTTTTTTTATGCTGGGTAGAGATAATAGGCGCCTTTATACGACACATACTTTCACACGCGATCGGAGTGTACGGGACTAAACACGCGAAAGCGCGCACGCGCAACCGCGACTGATAGTTCAACCCGATTTTCGGCCGTTTATTCTATCGCGCACCATTGCAGTTTTAGCTCAGAATGAAAAGATCGTCTGGGCCAAAAGGCTAAGTAGGTGCGAATCTCTGCGGACTTTCCCATCCGGGTCGTGGCCGACGCGATTTCGCTTTCTCATTATCTATTATTACACGCGCGCTCTTTCACGCACGCATGCTGTTTCACGCGGTAAAGATCAGACGTGTAACGGTAAACAATGTTAGCGAGCGAATTAACGTTAACGACCCGCCAAAAATAAACTAACTGATATCTCATTTTCAAGCGATCATAGTGTGGTTTGGACATACGAGCGGAAACGAGCAAATAACGCGATCTTTTCGGTTCGGTTCGGCAATTTCTTGCGCTAAGCAGTTTACTTTTGTTCGCTTGGCCTGTACAAGACAACCCATCGCCTTCGATAACAAAAACTAGAATAAATGCTCATACGATTGGCGTACAAAACTACTTTTATGGATAAGAAATTTAAATCAAAAATCGTCTAGCAGTACTACTGTGGCATTTTCATCTAATGCAAAATTTGTTTCGGATCCATGTATCTAAGTATAAAGAATGTATATTATAATAGATAAATAGCGCGGTAAAGAAATTCAAATATTGGTGTTAGCGATGTACATAATTTATGTGTAGATAAGGCTATACATTGTCGCGTGTCCGTGCGGCGGTAGCGTGGCATCCGAGCGGGCGCACACTCGTTCATTTCACACAGATATGTAAGCAAAATAAGTTAATCGCGGTCGAGGGTACGATAATATTTACTATTTATCTAGAGGGCTCGCGCCGAGTGACGTCCGCTCGCTACAAGCGACGCGTTCGATTTGCGGGAGACGCGGCCGATGTCATCGAGTATGCCGAGTCGACACGAGAAAAGACGAGCGACCACCGAGCGAATGTAATGATGGCGACTCACTTGGACTCGGACAACATATGTAAACAGCGTGAAAGTAATGTGGTGTGCGCGGTCGCATGGCACGCTACTCGGCGGGCGGCGGGCGGCGGGCGGCGGGCGCGAGGCTCAGTTGTATATCTTGATCGCCTTCTCCAGGTAGTTGACGCGGGACCGCTTGGGTGTCTTGTTGATGTGCTCGAGGCCGAGCCACGGCCGGCCCGTCGCGTCTGGGAGGGACAGATCTTTATTAAATTTTAGCACGCATTCTTCGGAGGATTGGGTCTATTGTAACGTAGCAAATATTATTAGGGACCCCCAAATTTATAGAAGTTTTAATAGATTTACAACGGCACCACAAGGCATTTTTTGGAGAAAAGTTTATTGTCAATGGCCGAAAAACGTTCTATACATTTGGGGGTACATATTTAGCATTGGTTTGTCAGTATAATAGGCTTTTATAAGTCATCTTATGTAATACGAGTGGGAGTAGATACTCACTAGCGTTACTACTCAGCCTGAAGTCGTAAATGTTTATTGTCGCTCCTTCGCTTATGTAATTAGGTCTGCCATTTGTCACTATTGCAAAATTGTACTGGAACAAAATAAAAAACTTATATTAGACTACTGTAAACAAATTAATGCTTAGTATCGTGAGTCGACATGTTTACCACGATAAGGCCATGCATCAGCATAAGTATCGATTTCCATAATCTTAAAACATGAATCTATATATTGATCTCTTATATTTGTTGCGATATATAAACGCGATAAAATCATTAAAATTAGTTTTATTTCAACATGAATCTATACAAATACGTTAAGTGGTCTCGCTGTCTTACTCCAAAACATTGTATATGTTCGTATACGTTCAGCCATCGTAAATTAAACAGTCGATAGCAAGATATCAAAAGCATATTTGTACGAGTCTTATCGATTGGGTCTAACGCAGCTTGTCGAGCGATATCAATCGATAATAAATTCATACATAACCTTATGGCGAGCTTTTATCTTGCGACTCTGTCCGCACAACTATCGATTTTGCTCGCATCTAACCATAGGCAATTAACAGCAAAACCCCATTAAAATTGGCTTTTTTATTTTCTCCCGAATGTTCGAACAAACTTTTTTTTTTGTTTTTACAGTTGTAATAATATAGATGTGTGTTCAGTATTCACCTTTTCCCACTCCTTGTCGGGTATGTCGAGTTTCTTCTGCAGCCGGTCCTTGACGGCCTGGAAGGGCTCGTTGTGTTTGACGCGCGCGTAGAACGGGATGCCGAAGGTCGCATACACCTGCTTGTGGAAGTGCGCGCACGGGACCAACGCCTCGTCCTCCTGGAAGCGACACGGATCTTTTCAAAACTAGCCTTTATTGTTACTCCAGTAGGTACTGAACTAGCGTATAACGTATTACACGAAAGTATGACCTAGGACGCCTGTTATCCCCAAAGAGGTAGGAAGGTGCACTCCAATGCTCTCACATTGGTACACTCCCCTTCGATACGACGGACAATAGGGCCTAGTCCACCATGCGGTCCCAATGCGTATTGGTGAACTTCACACGGATTTCCAAATACTTGCAGGATTCAGATGTTAGCCTTCACCATGCAGCAAGTAATAATAATTCGCACATGAAATCAAAAAAACCTAGACGCGCGGAGTTTGATCCCGCACAACGTTGTCAAAATTAGTGTTCGAATATCACTGCATGTAATATGGTTGATAAAACATTAAGATCCTCAGTCCTAAAAGTAATATCCGCATAGAAACCGACCCAATCGGTACCAAGACAAACTCTTATGAAGCTTCCCTTCCCGCGGCTAAGGTGAGGTTCCAACTCTCCCGTCATATAGTGTCAGTTCTCACCTGCAAGTGCAGCTCATCTCTGGGTATCTCCTCTATTCTGTAGAGTCTGGGCGGCGATATGGTGACCTGGTCCAGCGTCAGCTCGGGGTCCGGGCCCGGTAATACTTTGTGACACGACACTTCCACGATCCTTAACCTGCAGCAGAATAAACCTTTACTACAACACTTTTTACAAGATTATTTTTTTATAGGGACATGGACCACCAGGCACTCCTATGAGCCACACCCATGAACATATTGAACTTTATGATTGATTGAATAGGCCAAATCAAATATCCTTCATAATATCTAGTATGTATAGGGTCTCTACTCAAATCTTTTATATGAAACTACATTAAGAAGGGTTTGTCTGCAATAGAACGGTTTCATATAAAAAATTACCTGCCGGATCCATCGGGCGACATTTCCACGACTTTAGCTGCCTCTTCTAATATATCCGCTACTTTACCGCCTTTGTTTGGATATAAAATTAATTCTTTATCTTCTTTATAATTTGGACCAACCTACAAAACGAAAAATTATCATAGGTGTTGTCCCATCAGGTGATGAAAGCAAGCTAACGATTCGTTGGCGACTCCCGCGCCAGTTTCAATACAATGCAGGCATAGAATACGGTATACATAATTGGCGCAGATCGGTGGTATAGTTTGTGTGTTCGTTATGTGCGTTCTACCAACGTGATTAAGTGGTTGTAGGACTATAATTTTATGGGGTTATAGGGACCGAATGTGTGCCCACACGATCGACCACTCGCTCGGTCAATGTATATATAGCCAAAAAACTTACCCATAAACATTTAAACTGTTTCTTGTTATCCAATTCGTTAACTTTAATAGATAATATCTGGTAGAACAATTTCTTAGGGCACTTTGGTTTACAGTACACTAGCAAATCTTTAAGTATTCCGTCGTATGAGTATCTCAGGGGCAGTCCCGGGGTGTCCTTGTAACTGCAACAAGTGTGAAACGAAGACACATTATGGTAACCAGACCAGCGGGCGATTCAGAAAATTTCGATAAGTGACCAAATCGAATTGATTAGATATTTTCTCGTGTCGCAGATATCTTTCAGAGTAATTTTTATAAACGAATCCAATAATAATCGTTCGACTCGATCACTTTGTATGTTTATAGAGTTTTCACTATGAGTTGCAGTTAATTACTGAACAGGTACAAAACACGACGTAGGTCTGTGAATCGAAACTTAAAGCTATGACCACTCCGGTCATAGTTTTAGGCAACAACTATTTTGAACAAGAGAAGGTGTTGATATAAAACTAATTTTAAGGATTTTATCGCGTTTATATTTTGATTTTTACGTTCCCGGCGTTCCGATGAGGGTACCCCGGTCAAACTATGACACTAAAACGTCAACCACCGCAGTCCTTCCGTGACCATGGTTGCTGTAAAGCAGCCGAAACGTCGGGAACATAAAAATCTAAATATAAACGCGATAAAATCCTTAAAATTAGTTTTATTTCAATATGTAGTATTCGCGTAAATATAAGAAATCCATAATAGAAGGTGTATAATATAAGGAGAGAGTGAGAACACGATATCAGAATAGCGTACTTACTTTTGACACTTGAAGAACTGTATTAAGTACGGGTCAACGTTGAGCCTCTGGCCGACCGCGCGCGCCATCTGATCGTAGCGCATCTGCATCGACAGCTCCATTGTGAACCTGGAAGATTATTACACTATATACTAACGTTTTACAAAACATATGTTTAATTCTAAACTCTATCCATCCAAGTAGTTAGCTTTCACTCTAAACAAGTGATAGAACATCGATTATGGCTTCTGGTGCAAAACAGTGTCAACTGGCCTTCTGTAGTACTAATTATATTCTATAGTACTATTACATTTCGGTTATTAGCCCATACACTAGTGGTTGAAATTAGCTCGGATACCAAATTCAAAATATATAAGGCCATGCCTTCATTTGTTTCTCTTAAATTACTTTGCACACCTCACACTAAACATTGCACACTTCACACCAAACCTAACATATTATATTTCAAATGAGGGTTGTATAATACATTATAATCAAACCTTAAATATTTCATTTCAAAACATTGCACAGTCCATTACGTTCATTCCAAAACCTTGCACACTTCATGCACAGTATACTTATAGCCACTCACCCAGGATCATTAGGCACCGTCTTATCGACGAACTGCACCTCGACCTTGTAGAATATGTACTTGAAGTAATCCTGGCAGGTGGGCAGCTCCAGCTCCTCGTGGCGGTGGTCGGCGCGCTCGAACACGATGATGTCGCCGTCCATCAGCTCGTCCAATACCTGGCCGCGTGCACACGACTCAACCCGAGGGAAGCCCGCCATCTCACCCCCGCCCGGGGACGAGCGGAGACTCGAGGTGGACTACGTATGATCGTATGCAATAAAGTGGCAACCGTCTTTACCTTTAGCTGCGTCACGACATATTAAAATCTACACATTTTTTCCCGCGCGGCTAAAGAGAGAAAGATTACATTATAGCTTAAATGGAGAAAAAATTTTCGTGTTTACGGAGTTTTTAGGAAAAATGTTTAGCAAGAGACGCAGCCTTGTAGAACTTTGTTACTGCGTATTTTATATATGACTTTTCTGCCACGTTATTGCATAATATTTTATATTCATTATGAAGATTCGATGATACACCAAACGTTTAGCCATATAGGTACATAGCGAAGTGCCGTCTAGTATATTTTTTTATATTTATTGAACAGAAACAAAACACGCGGCTAAGTTCACTGGACTTGATGAGTCCCAAAGCGACGAACATCTTACGCCGCAATCAGACGATCAAACGTCAAACGCCATAATAAACGTACCACCTGCAGTGTGATTTTGAATCCTCGGAAATCGGAATCGGATTCGGAACGGTAGTTTGCGTTTACGAAGTTATTTTAATAATGGTAGGAAATAGTAGAAAAAATATTGAACGCAAAATCTAAACTATTACAGTTTCTTGTGATAAAAAGCTTCATACTTATAACCACATAAATCAAACATTAAGTTGAACACTTGTTATTTTTGATATTCACGTTTCTAAGCCTACGTTTTTATTTTTTGTACCAATCTTTGTAAACTGACAAATCCAATGAAAAAAAAGTTTGTTTTATCTATGTCTAAGGTTTGTTTATTGTTGTGATGAGAAAATTACAAAATAACTAAAATGAACGTTGATTACCTATATAATTTGTAACATCATGTCACATAGATGCTCCCTATTCGTGTAAAAATAAAAAAACTAGGTTGCAAGGATACAGCGCCATCTATTACAAATGTTTGGCAACCGAACCTGCGTATTCACCCCTGTCCGTCCCTATAAAGTTTGAGTATGTGCTTTTGTCTTATTAATGATGCGAATGAAATAATTTTTAAATGTATAATGAACAAATTGTATTAAATTAAATAAATAAGTATGTTGGTACCTAAATACATTTAGCTCCACTGGGATTGCGTTGTATTTATTGTTTCACCCAAAAATACGGCTTTAATTCTGCTATTAAAGCCAGTACAATATCCAATAATTCGTATAATATCAAATTGAGTAAAAAAAAAGACTAAATGCCATTAGAAAGACTTCCTACACATAAATCTCATCGGAAAGTTATCGTCGGATCAGAATGATTTTCCGCCGAGAAACGTCAACAATCTTCGAATTCGGAAATCAAAATAGCAATATTTGTTTACAAAGTTCGGTACAGCAAAAATAATAATAAAAACATATAGGCCTAGAAACGTGAATATCAAAAATAACAAGTGTCTGACTTAATGTTTCATGTGGGTGGTTATAAGTTTGAAGCTTTTTATCATAAAAACCCCGTATTAGTTAAAATTTCGCGATCAATATTTTTTCTACTATTTCCTACCATTATTAAAATAACTTCGTAAATGCAAACTACCGTTCCGAATCCGATTCCGATTTCCGAGGTTTCAAAATCACACTGCTGGACACTTAGGTCATTTCCACGTGGCGAATATTAGTTCTACTGCTCTGTACATGTAACGTTTAATTATTTTTATTAAATGGGCACGCAATGAAGTCCCCACTAATATAGCGTCCCAGCGTTTGTTGCTGGTTACCGCTAGCGTCAACTTTGTGACCATGTAAAAGTTGAGCTATACATTTTATTTTGACGCTTGGCGTCGTCGAAACGTTTAGAAGAATAAACTATTCTATTAATAAATAAAAATGAACAACTAGTTAAATAATTGGGATTCCTAATCTATTTGCGTCAAATAGCGAAAACAAAAGAAACTGGGATTATTATCACTATAACATTGAGAATGCTTTAATGAAAACTAATTCAGCAATAGTTTAGGTGCTTATAGGCCCACAAACAAGTGCAGTATAGAAATAAGTATAACACAATACTATACCTGCTTCAGCGATACCTGAAGAATCGAAACTAGAACTAAAAGTCAACATCACACTATACTGTAATCAAATAGGAATATCACATACTTATATACCATAGTATAACATATTTACATATTGTATGTAACGTCAACTGATCAGTAGGATACTGTTCTTAGATGCACTATAATAATACTGTATATAAATTCGATAGTACATAATTATTCAATATCGAAATAATTATGGTGTCAACGCTTACGTCTAATGAACGGTCTGATAGGATAAAAATGATAAATAATACCTTTTCGAGCGGCTCGTTGTAGTTGCTGATCTTCTCCACAAAGTCTGGCTTGATCTCTTCGTATAAAACAAGGGGCGTGTCTGGTGGGAAACCTGCAAAATGCGTGTGTGTAACCACTACAACTTGGTCTAGACGTTTGAGCGTAGGACGCTCGACTCATTGCTGGTGGGAGGGGTCAATCTTTATCTGGGCAATAATTTCTCGTTAATTGGCGTAGTCTGGGTTTTACTAGTATCGCCCACAGTCAATTGTACAGTAACCATATTACAAATGTTGCTTAGTTTAGAACCAAACAGTTGGTTAGTTCACCGTCGTCTATCGTCTAGGTAACAGGATATTATTTATATGAGTAATCATATACTGGGGTAGTCCCAGTCCGCTGTACGGTACCCATAATACAAGTACTTCTGTGTTTGGGACCGTACAGTTGGTGTGTTCGTTTGGCGATATTTATATATTTATAAAATACGTACCTGCACGCTTATTGAGTATCGGTATGAGGTCGGCGGGCTTGCTCGCGATCGGCAGGTAGTGGTGGCCGCAGTAGTGGATGCGCTTCTGCTTCGGGTCGTAGAACTTGAAGAACAGCACCACGTCGTTCTCCTTGTCGAAGGTGGGGAGGGCGCTAAACCCAGAATCAGGTGGCAACATCTCCAGGAATATGTTCCACGGGTTCATGTTCTCGGACACGTCCGCTACGGTCTTGTGCTGATCGTTGAGAATGTCTAGGCATGTCGGTCTGCACGTCTGTCGGGGGATACGAGAAACAATATTGTAATTATTACAGTCAACACACATGTCGAAATATTGACTTCACATAATGATTATAAATGCGCTTAAGAAGGGCAGGTTCAAGGCTTAGTATACCTTTTCTCAATAAATCTATGGGATAGTTTTTTTAAATGCTGCATTGTTAGAAATACTATGGGATATTACTATAACTAAAGCAGCATTGCGATATCTCTAAATAGTAACATATGCGGCTATACAGTTAATTGATGCGACGTCTCCTTTATAATTGATCTGCGTCCAGAACTGTCAGCTGTGCTGCCTACTGGTTAGAATATATTCAGTCTTGGTTTTTTTTCGAGCACCAAAATCTGATCTCACCCTTAACTTTCCTGATGATTTGTGGACTTTTGAGGTTCTTATGAATCACCGCGAAATGGATATTTGGATATAATTTGACCATGCTCTCTATACTATACTATCTATACATGAATTATATACTGGGATCGCCTCCAGGTCATTGTACGGGACATATAATACAAGTGTAGCTCAGTTTGGGACCGTACAGTAGGTATTACCGTATGAGGTGCGACCGTACGGTATCCATAATATAGGCGTTGCTTGGTTTGGAACCAAACAATTGATGTTCGTTTGGCGATATCAAAATAAAAAATGAATGTCACATAACCTAAACTCGCATGCATGGCTTTGATGATAGGAAATTCGCATGCATAGCATGGATGTAGGAAAAATGGTGTACCTGGTTGGAGCGCGCGCTGAAGGGCCACGGGCGCAGCTGCTTGGGCGGGTACTTGAAGTTGTCGGCCAGCATGTCCATGAGGTCGGCGACGCTGGCCTGCTTGCGCACGCGGAACACGCGGTAGTGCGCGCGCTCGGGGTCGTACAGGTCGTTGCCCTGGTGCCCGTCGAACGCCTCCTCCAGCACCACGTTCACGTTCATGTACAGGTGCGCCTCGTTGCGCTCCTTGCGCCGGATCTGACCACACAGACGGAACACGAACGTCAATACAAGTGTCCGACTCCGATAGATACCAAATAAATATATTACATTATTTCAAAGAAAAATATCTGTATATACAAACCCTGAATTTGTAGACGTTCTATAACTTCATCAAACGACATACTATAGTACTGCGTAGAGTTTTGCTTTGCGTAGTACTATATGACGTAGGATAATGTCTATAAATACAAGATTACATAAAAAAAATATGCAATTTAAAGTAGAAGTTGCGAGAAAGTGGGGTCGCACCGCTCTTTCTCTGTCGCACACGCGCTCACATTATATGCCCGTGATATCATATAACAGTTCTGTACCGAAAACAGTACAAAGCTATATAAATGTCTGTATTTTTGTTCTATATATATTTTTTTTATATATGAGATAAAATTCATTATTAGCTTTTATAAAACATGAATAAGATACATATTACATACCGTTTCGATCCTCTTCTCCTCAGCTAGCCTTTCGCTTAGCTCCGTAGGTATATCTGCTTGTGTGACCTCTTGCAAGACAGTCTTCAACTGTGAATCCCTGGAAAACATACTTCGGTCAGCTGTCTATTTTGGCATGTATAGATTTTTATGATCTACCTAAAGATTTTTTGCTAGACATGTTTAACGTACCACTGCTAGGCTTGGGCCTACGCTTAAAAATAGGGTGTTGGATTTTCGCACGAGTTTCAAGAACTAGGTTATCTCAAACATGCAGGTTACTTTACTACGTTTTCTTACTCCGATTAGCCGGTGATAATCATATTGGCACATGAAATCTAAAAAATCTAGAATCAGAATATTTTTATGCCACAAAATGCTATGCTACGACTTCACCACCCGTTCGGAACAAGTTAATGGCTACATGGTTCGCACATTTACAAATAACTTTTGTACCAGAGGTGTGAGCCGGGGTTTGAATCTGCGACCCTTGTTTCCAAGGCAAGCGTTCTACTAACATGGCTATCGCCGCTTACCTAACGGATACAAGTCTGTTGTCTCACCTGATATAGACCAACATGTAGGCGTTGGTGCAATGGCGCACGGTCAGCGCCATGTCTTCGTCGTGGCCGCCGTAGTTGTACTCGATGGCCTCCTGCTTCGTGCAGCGCGACACCACATCGTCGTCGAACTTGCACCACTGGGTACATTCACAGTACGATTACTAAACACTCTATTTTTCTAATGGCCAGTCAGCCTTTTAATACCCAATGCATATACGTAATACTACGAATTCGTAATGGAAAGGTTTTGTTAAAAAAACAGAAGCAAGGGGGCATCCTAAGTCCTTTATATTGGGTTATCTACGAGTTTCGTTGTCTGTTGTCGAGTTAGGTAGCAGTTTTTGTTTAGTATTTTTTTATGACTTGCTTCACGATTTGATAGTCGTTTCTATATAGGGTCTTCAAAGGCAGGGAACCATTGAGAATCTAATCCATGCTAACCCATAAAATGCAACTTGTATCTAAAACTATTAGCTTTGCAGTTACGTAAAAAAAATATAGTTTATCAACAGTTTTGTATGATTTGAACGGCACTCTCCGCCCCCAGCCAATATAAGATGCTTTTGCTGTACTCTTTGCATTGCGCGCACTTTTGGTGCGTATACAAACGTCATCATGATCATCCCGTTACCAGATAACTATATTGCGATCATTGTATGAAGGCACTTCCAGGACCGGATTCAGGTTACTTGAGAAATTTACGTTTTATTATATTCTATGTAACACCCTACCTACCTTCCCTAACCCTACCTTCCCGTCGCCTTTAGGGTTGATGAAGACCACATAGTGTCCTCCGTGGTTGTCTCCGGAGTGGACGAGCACAGCGTGCAGTGTGTAGTCGGCCGGGGTCTCGGGCTTCTCCTGCAGGTACGCATCCAGATTGATGTGCTCATAGAATTCGAACCTAGAAAAGCATTTTTAATATTTATGCTGTTAGACGGGCCACTAACCGGGAATAACAACGTATTTATTATCTTTCGTAAAACAACGCAATTCGTTCTTTGTTATATCATATCTATCTATTAGCAAGCACCAGCACAAGCACCATGCACATACATTTTTGTTATGCTTGCATAGTTAAAAGTGCTATTCAATCATGTTTGTGTGCAATTGGCACATTTTGAGCATCTTGGAATAAAAACACCTAGACCAATTTCAAGGGAATTCTCATTATTGGATAGCACACTTGGTTAAACTCATAAAATATATCGTCACGCTATGACCATTGGAGTTCAAGGGCACAAAATAAAGGTACAGAGATTAATCTCACAACTCACTGAAACATTGTAGTGGATCAATTAAGAGGTATATATATAAGAGGAATATATATCTATCTCACTCACCTATCATTGAACTTGACAGAGCTGTCGGTGATGGGGTCGTACTGGAACCGCATGAGGTGTAAATGCAGCACGGGCGGGAACGACGCGAATATCACTCCCTTCTCCGCTTCCTGCAGCCCGTGTTCACCGGCATCGTATTTGTTCTCGCCGTCCAGCGTCTCAGTGCTGATGTAGTCTTTGAACGACTCATCGACTGGAAATAAGAGTGTGTTAAATTCTGATAGGAATTAGACTAAACAAAGTAATGTAGCAACTCCCGAGTGAACCATTTAATATTGCCATAACTATTAATATTAAAAATTCTTACTGTTTTTCTTCCCCTTGATATTGAGTTGAATGTCGTAGAAGGTCTCCACGCGTGTGCTCGACACGTTGACGTTCTTGCATTTGATGTACGAAGTCATCTTGCCCTCAAACAGCCGCGGCACGGTGCCCTCCACACAGGTGCCCTTCATTTTACTCTCCAATTTGTCTAAAAGTACCTAAGTGGGAAGATAAAAATAAATTGTACCGGGACTATATTCCCGACGGGACCAATCACTTCTTGAAGGGATTAATCACTTCAAGTTAATTTTCACTATCTTCCATCAAACGAAACTTTTATAAATACCCAATCGTCAGAAAATCAACCACTTGTTTAAGATGTTGCTTATTTAAAGAGCCGGAAAAAACTCAGTTACTCTTTAAAAATACGGCAATGATTTACGGAAGCAACTAAATTATTCAGTCTGGTACACTATTGCACATGAGTTAGCATTTGCTGATGGTATCAGGTCCCAATATTACGAGTTCATACCCTCAGAAACTCCTGCACATCATGTTGCATAAAAGAGTCGAGCGTCTCCCATCCGAAACTTTTTGTCAGCTTCTTGGTGCCAACGGGTTTGTCAGAGAATTGCAGCTCGAAAAACACTCTTTGAAGCGCCAACGCCACGGATCTAGGAGAAATGATTAAATGTTAATTAATATTATTGATCTATTACTCATAGAAAATTATAGTATTATATTTTTTTAAACCTACCCCCAAATTTTAAGAAAGGTTTTATCCATTTACAATGGCATTATAAAGAAATTTATAGAAGATAAAATTATTAAAACTTCTACAATAAACAGCACCTTAAAATTATGATACAATTCGCTATATTAAAAACAAAAGACTAATAACAGATGAATAAGAATGACAGTTTTTTGCGAAAAATGTTAACAAAATCTCATAAATAAAAGTGTCGATCGTAATCTTCTTTTGCCTTTTAGTATAAAATAATTAAACTAAGATTTTTGCCTTATCTATGAGATAACACAAATTGCAAAATATAATCAGTCACCTGGTACTGTCGTCAGATTCCGTCGGCATCTTATAGACGGCCTTGCGCAGCTGATTTGTGAAATATAAGGTTTGCAACAACGAGTTCATGTAGCAAGTTGCACCTTGATTCTTTAGACCTGTAACAAATATCCACCATTTCTACAAGAATCTATTACAAGCCCGCGGTTTTCGTAGAGCAGGGGTCACCATACAACGGCCTGTGGGCCAATACCGGCCCGCGAGCAACACCAATTCGGCCCGCATCATGAATTCTAAAAGAACTTGAAATCGTTTGCAATTGCGTTAATATTAGAAAAACGAGACTCAATATATTTTTGTCACCGTACAGTTTGGAGACCCATAATAAATAGTCTGCGTTGTTCAGAATGTTTTGCCAAATATAAAAACATACTTTCGCATTTATAATATTGGTGTAACTACAGATTTAAGACATCGACATTATCGAGAAAGGATAAAATATAGATCATTATTAACACATTGTGTTTTACTAAAGGATAGGCCGGCCGACGTGACATAGTACGTATATTTAATATGATATTATAATTTAATAAAAAAATGCCACATGGTCATTGACTTGATATACAATTCTCTGACTATAACGTCATAACTTAAAATATACTAAGAAATGTTTTCAAAGTCAGCTAGAATTTAACATCGCTTTGCAAATTATTAAGTGCTTAGTAATAAGTATGTTCATTGATATCAACATTATTGTGTAATCTTCTATGACTAATTGTGCAATTCTTTTGTTGCATTGGTTATTATTCTTGGTATCATGACATCTAATTCCTGACATATCAGACACATGGACAAGGACAACAAGGAAACTTTCTGATAGTATACATTTTGACTGTATACATTTAAATACCGTTTATCATAATCTACAGTGCCAGTCTATTTGCGACAATTCTGTAGTGTGGGAAATATTGATTTCGTCTCTCATGTCTCTCATTCTCTTTTATAAATTAATAAAGGAGAGTAAGAATGACTCAATTGGTGATACCATTTTGTCGCGATGGCATTCTGGAGACCCAAGTTGTCCACTAACCTAAACAAACAACAAAAGTGAGTATAGATTCTACAACCCTTACCAACATATCCAGTATGCTTTTTCGAGTCCCAGGAGACACCATGTGGGGCCTCGGCAGTGACGTGAACCTCAAGGGTGATCCCGTCGTCCTTGATGTACCCCTTCTCGGGGTCCAGCACGTCGCTCCAGGTCATGAAGTGGGAGAAACCCCAATCGTTCTCCTTACTGCATAACAAAATAACAATTTCAATTTGTGAGCAAAACTTAAGAACTGCCACATCTATACTGCCACATGTATGGCCATTAACGACCATGAAGGAAGTAAGTAAGATGCCCAAATCAGAGCAAAGATCCACTTCTCAACACTTTACAATGTGTCTAGTCCCAATTATCTATGCATAAATAGGTTAATATTAGCCTACCATTTAATAAAACTGTTTAAAATGCTTGAACCAAAACCAAGAATATATCCATTAAAAGTAGCAATAATGCACAAACCTATAAAACAAATGCTGGATCTTCCTGAAGAACGGCTCTGTTTCTACCTTGTGAGAGATCAGCCTCAGTTCGGCCATGGCGTAACACGACCAGCTTGAGGACTCACTCTCGCCGTTACACTGGAGAAAGAACCCTAGGGACTTCTGCTGCTGTCGGTCCGGGGACGGCGCTTGCCGGGGCATCACCATTATCTTCCAGGGCAGGTTGCGTACATAGCATGGTGGCGATAACACAGAGTCCTTCAAGTTCCTGAAGTTTTGTACCGTGAAGCGGAAAGTGGCTTCTGATCTCGCCTCGTCGTCCTCCATTTCGGTGTCGAGACAAGCGAGCTGTAAGGGAAAGTTTTTAAGTCGTGATTGAACTATCGTGTGATTTAGTGCATGAAATTCTAGAGTAATTTGAAGTTATGAATACTATAAAGTAGGCGATACTTGTGGCGAGCAGTTTCGCCTGTGTGTCAGCCCGTAGTTCGCATACTTAGGGTGACATACGTGCGGGTGAAAAAGGTCGCCAAGCCATAAGTGAGCTGACTTGCTCATACGTCATTCACAACAAGAACACGACAAAGAAATTTAGTTCTTAAGCTCACATAATACGGATTATAGTAAGCTATCATGATACATCTCGCACTGATAAGTGTATGAATCAATTTACGTTTATCTAGCCCTTTGGTAAGATTGAAATTCTAATGTGATCACTACCTGCTTTGCCCCACCAATTTGTGATTCAATGAGCCTGAGATGTCAATGATCTGAGTACCTACCTACTGAAAATCAGTAAGGCGGAGTTATTGTTTATAAACAAACCATTTTTGGTATCAGAACATTTGTTAGATAGAAATCAATGAAATTAAGATACCTTTATTATTGCTATACTTAATTTGAGTAACGGTAAATTGATATATTGTACATTTTTAAAACTATTCTTGAAAAACAATATGCGTGCAAAATGGGTTACAATTATTTACTTTCGTCTTTATCCTAAATTATCCTTGGGAATCTAGCTATAAATATCTTTTAGTTACTAAGATATAATATTGTGTACTTTTTAACTGAGAAGGTTATTGAAGGTAATTGATTAAATAAAATAAACTTACTGGCATATCCGAGGATGTGGTCTCTTGGTTCTTCATGACTTCATCCATCACAACCTCGCCGTTGGGACCTTTCATAAGATCGTCGTCCCAAGTCTTGTCTGTTACTGCATCTACAGAGTCCACTGAGAAACAAATATTTCATTTACCAATTGTGGTCTATTAAGTTATACAGGTCAAAACAAGATGAGGATGACATATTATTACTAAGTATGTTGAGTTAATAGTAGTTGCAATACTGGTAAATTATTCCACTTTAACCATTTGGTGGGTTAGGACTGTTGCCCAGTGATGACACCTAACACCAACCGAAACACCGATATAGGGCTAAAATGGTTGAGTTCTAGCCTATACTGGCAAGAGATACAAAAAGTAGTGTGATATGTGACAGACTTTGCCTAGCAGGTACACAACATGGGGTAGAAAAAAAACACATAAGATTGTATAAGTTGAGTCAATGTACACTTAATTACTTTTCTTTTTTTTATTTTTACTACAAAGAAGGTGAATTTAGCCTGAATCTCATATATTTGAGTGTTTTAGGAGGGCAAATGTGTTATCTTCTCGATTAGTCTCTACTTAACTGACAGTAAACCTATTTATACAAATAAAAGTAAACCTATTAAGATTATAATTTTTTACAATTTCTTTCACTGGTAACAGGCTACACTCAATTAAATCCTTGAGTGTTCCAGACTATTTTTTATAAGGCTATGACTATTGGGGGATAAGCTGTAGACAAAAATCTAATTTTGCAACAGTGGAGCCATGTGAAAAGTCTATGATCAATATGCTTTTCTAAAGTATATCTAAGAATGAAAACATTTATAAATACTTTTGAGTTCTATTACACTCAATAAACAACATTAGAATATTTTCATATTCAAATGGTATTTAACAAAAAACACAGTAGATAAGTACTTGCAAGACTTCTAAATTAAACTGGTAGATATAATAGAACAATAATCACGGCAGGTATGAAAATATATATGAAACTAGAACAATCATACAACTTTACATTTACATATAAATATATTTTATAGTGTACCAGATCAACACACAATAATTCACAGTCAGCAAACTATTTTATGATAATGTCACAACCCTCCAGGAAAAACAAATGTCCATTGTTTTACCTACTTAAACTGTCAATACTGTCAAAGTGAGATAAAGAAAAAAAAAACAGTGAAAAGGTTAATAGAAATAGTATAATTATTTTAGTACAGTCTGCAGCAAAAGTGTGAGATATGATATTGAATGAATATGTTTTATGTAGTAAACAAAAACACTACAAAAAGCTATGAATATTAAACAAGAATTGTAATATATTGTAGCCTAAAACAAAATATGAAGCAAAGATATTTAGAAAAAAAAACATCTAAGGAGTCCATTTAGTAATTGTCAACTAACAGCATTAGAACACAGGATGTAGAGGTCAATGCTTTCCAAAATAAATTATGATAATTTGGGAGTATCACAATCTACTGCAAGTTACACATTTGACTTTTCTATAACCTACATGAATGTTAAATATTCACAACAATATCGAAAATAAATACAGATTTTATCACAACAATCTATATCAATGTACCATAGCTGCAATTCAAAGCAATGAAAGCACACAAAATACAACTCAAAGGTATTCTATATTTAGAAATTACATTACAACTGTTCGTTGGACGACTTGCACTTTTGGAACAAAGAAAATAATGCACCAAATCTAACAAATAAACATTGAATCAAACTATACTATCAGATACGTATATTACACCACTAATATTATGCAACAGAATAAAAACAATATTTTTATCAATGTCATTAATTGATTTTGAGGTTATGTAGAATCATCCGCATAAATGTCAATAATAAGAACAATAACATTTCACGTTCATGACACAAGTGACCTAAAATATCAGCAATGGTGACCAATTACCTGACTCAATGAGTCTTGCAACGCGAATGGCGAATGGAACATGTATTGCTAAAAGAAAGTCAGAATGTAAATACAATCGTCATCACTAACCATCTTGAGTCTCCATCTCCTCCACCTGATTCACATTAGTTTCGTGCTGCTGCCTGTCCGGGGCAGGCGTGTGGTTCATGTTAGCCGGGCGCGCCACGGGGGACCCTCGCCCACAACTCTTCGATATTTCCTGAACAAACAGTCCACTATAGAAACAGACTACGCACCCCGCCAATTATCACTTGCGACGTCCAATTACTGCACTTCACGTACCTTTAACGCCAGGGGATTGCTCCCTTTGCACTTGTTGAAAATACGTTGAACGAATTTCAACGAACTTTTTTCATCGACTCGGGTGCCCTGCGTGTTTGCGGTTTTACTTTTCTTCGACGCAAGGCTGTTAATTTTCAAAGAGTGTTTACTAGCGGCACGGCCGATGTCTGCAAATTTCAACACAAGGGCCTGATAAAGACAGTAACGCTAATATCACATTCCTAATCTTGTAGTCATTGCCGGAATTAGTGGATCACTGTCGTATAGCGGTGTACTAGGAATAATCTACAACGTATCCGGGTAAAGAATTATTTTCGCGAAAATAAACAAAATGGTGGATGACAATTTAATTTCTGGCTTCGGATGTGTGGCCCGGTTTGATCGACGAATGCACCATTTTATCATTCTCTCACATTCACCGTAGTGTTGTATTGAATCAGATAATGTTACGGTTTTTAAGAAAATTCGTCTCAAAAACGTAATTCTCCAGTAGTTTACTTACACGACTATTCCTTACCACTAAATAGTTTGGTTGGAAATTTGGAATATTACAATATAAATATAAAATTTATGATACATACTAAACAAACAGACAAATAAAAAGGCGTCTACACGGTTGGATTCATCACCCAACAGAGAGAGACAAAGTCTTAAAAAATGAGAAGCACTACGCATAACATCTCTGTTGGTTGGTTGATCCACAGGGTTATGCGTAGCATCAAGGTGGTAGCATCTCTACTTCGTCTGTAAAACAGACCTATAAGAAAACAAGTTGTCTGTGACAAGGTTGGTCTGACCCATGATCTACATATAAAATAACTGTAATAGTTACACCTGCTGGCCCAACCTAGGCCACCGTACAATCTGACGATATCTACAAATCTCTGTTCTCAATCTAGGCTACAAATTGTTTTTTAGTGTTTACCACTTACAAACTGACCATAGAGCTATAACACAGACGAACTAGAGATGCTACGCATCAGACTACGATAATTTTCCATAGAAAAAATATCGCCCTAGAAAGTGACGTCAGTTTTTTTTGTTACTGTTTGTTGCTCGTATCTTGTAACGCTCCTGCTACACTGGGGAATTTGGGCCGCGCTTAACATCGATTAACGCCTCAATTAATGGCATTCGGCGCAGGTGTGGCCCAGGCGCTATTGATACGGATCTCCTACGCCTAGCTTTGATTGAAACCTAGCCTAGCCCTTTATTTTTACATATTTTTTTGTTATTCGTTTTCCTAATAAAATACAATATAAATTTTATTTTTATAATGGGTTAATGCTCTCTCTCTCTCTCGTTGTAACCTCAAGACATCTGTGTCGCCCTTTACTATTGTACACCAATTGAATAGGTACTGCTAATCTCAGACATAATTCGAGAAAGCCAAAAATCTCAATTTTAAACACAGCATTCCTGAGTGATTCACAATCCATGAAATCAAAAATAATGTTTGTAACCCTGATCTATATAACTTGAATTTCTGTTGTAGGGTTAACAAGATTGCCAGCCGTGATTTTATGTACCAAGATTACCAGCCGTGATATTTATGATACGGTCGTCTGAGTTTTGTTTTCTATTATAATTATTTCAGCTATTTGTTTTGCGTAGTTTTTAGGTACGTAAAATGCTTGCTTGGAATGAATACGATAGATAGAACCTAAATACCTATCAAATATCTACATACAAAATAAACTAAAATGTTTCCTACAAATCACAAAACTATATTTGTTTTGGATCATACACCTTACTTTGGTATTTCTTCGGAGAATCCTATAGACTTCGACGTGCCAAAAAACCGTGGATACGCTCCCTTGCCACCTATTAGTAAGTCTTTGTGGACATGCAGTGTTGAAGCGGCGGTGGAGTATTGCCGGATAGTATGGGATCTATTCCCTGAAGGAAAGCTGGTAAGAAATGATTAGATGTTTTATTTATTATATTGTGAGTAATAAACAGGGGTTCTATGATGGTCAAAATGGTTATGAAGTAATTTTTAATGTAAGGTAGTAACCTTACATTAAAAATTACTTCGTCTTGTACTTATTGATAAGTATTATCAATAAGTACAAGACTAGTACCAAATAATTATTATTAACTTCATATTCATAAGAATGCTCTAATGAAACGACTACATTTGTTAAGTAGTAAAAATATTGTTGTTATTCTCATCTCATTCCAGGTCAGGTTTGTTGTCAGTGATTCTGCAGCTCACATTCTAAATACATGGGCTGCGACACAACAAAACTTAACACATGTGAGTACAAGAACCATTAATAATTAGTAGTTGTCTGTATCTTAAGCACAATAGTATGTGAGTGTCAGGGGATCAACTGTAGTCAAGTCTAGTATGCCTTATGTTAAATAATAACTATATATTTGTGCCATTTGTCATAGAGACATTAGACCCAAGAAGTCATAGGGCTAAAGACCTTATCAACATATTATCACCTAGGCTGATTGCCTCTACTGGTGACTCGAAGGCTGGCTCTTTCCTCGCTCAAAAAATCAGCATGATAATACAGCGAGGAAATGCAGGCAGCATTCTTGACACCATTCTAAATATAAAAAAGAATATGCATATTAATCATTTACACATTCAGAATTTGGTTGAACATACACTTTCAGAATAGCAATTGTATTTTGTTTCTAAATAATATAATTTATTTATTTCATTTTGGATTCAGCTGCTAAAACATCCAACACTATCATGTAATGGAATTATTAAGCATTTCCAGAAGAAAGGTGATTTGTTTGGGCATGATAGTTAAATAAAAAAAAATATGGATGCAGAGACACTCTGTTCACACCTTACTATTATAATGTTTGCAGTAATTATCAGTGTTTTTGCAGCTACTATAAAGTAATGAAAATACAACAATGTGTTTTTGTAATTGTTTAGTGTCTATAACCATATTAAGTATAATATGTTCATACAGTTTCGTCTCTTGTCCATGTTTTGGTCCCTCCAAGGCAATCTTGTTCAACCAGGGTGTGTTTCAAGCATCTATTGAGTTGTTACATGCAGTCAGTTGTTTTAGAGATTTAATATTGCTTGCAGTCCTTTTAGTAGAGTTGGTTAAAAGCCAGATGGTTGTCACTATGTAAATATTAGTCTTCCGAATCTCAGTAACCCAAGAGGTAAATCAAAAGGTTGACAAGAAACATTCAAGGAGTAAACCATGTTGTATTAAATATAATGCTATATTTTTAATTTCCCTTTATGAAATTCTCTTAGAAATAAGCTAAACTCATATTTTGTTTGTTTCAGATTCTAAACGGACTATGTCTGGTGGGGCCAGTCCGCCGCGGCGCCGGCGGCGATGTTGCTGGACTCTGCGCCGCGATAGAAGCGCTGGGAGAATCCTCGCCAGTGCAGACTTCCCGCCCACCCACTCAGAGACCCTTCCAAAATTGGTGCGTGAGCTGACCCATTAGATATAGTTCGTCCATCCAACCATTAGCCGAAAAATATCCACTGCTGGACATAGGCCTCCCCAAATCACTTGGATACATCACAGTCCTCTGCCACTCGCATCCACTGGCCTCTAGTGACGCCTATAATGTCATCAGTCCATCATGTGGACTGGACAATCCTATACTACGTATTTCGGCTTGCGGTCGCTATTCTGGAATCTTTCTTCCCCAACAGCCATCGGTTCTTCGAGCTATGTAAGTACCTCGACCACTGAAAAAGTTGTTGTGTAATAATTAAAAACTTAGGGCATAGACTGATCGTGATTTTACTAGATAAAAAAAATGAAAACACTGAAAAAAGAAATGAAAACACTGGTCATTATGAAATATTTTTTTTTTATTTTAGTGGGCGTATAATCTGTATAACAAGCGCGCGAGATGACGACTCCATTAGGAGTTTGGCAGAGATAGCCCACAACACTTTGGTGCAACAGAATAAAAAGGCTTCCATTGTACAGCCATCGACAACCACTGAGACATCTAGTACACCGCAGTAAGTGTATATTGGTCAAAGTTAGAAATTGCCATAATAAAATGAAATGTAACAAGAAGTTTTTTTTTTCCATTTGTTTTTTTTTTTATTTTGGGGGATAGGCCACTCGTTTATTTCAAAACCATTATTAAACCGCTTTATAATTGCTTCATCCATTCTGAAGTTGATGCCTCAATAAAGGCGACAAACAGATGCCTTGGAGTAATTCGGAGAAGGTATCAAAAATGAATTGATCTCACCTCTTTGTCTACCTTTATCCTATGATAAATCCTTTATCTTATATAAGCAACCCTATAATTTTGTATTCTCCATTGTTTCAGATCGTTAGTCATACATTACTGTCACTTAGTCATTATAAATGTCACACCAGAAAAGGCTGAGACCAGGGTCACCAATCAAATACTGACTAAGGTAACAAATCATCTACGGCTTAGCACGCACTGCGATGAAATCAAGGCGTTACGTGTAATCCAGGCATAATACTCAGCCAATTTATTGTCATATGTATGTAGTAATGTATGGATTATAAATAAATTGATATCGCTAGACGAACACACCAACTATACGGTCCCACACTAAGCAACGCTTGTAATATGGTTACCGTACAATGGACTGGGGGCGAACCCAGTATATATTACTTATATAGATATTAAACATCCATGACTTTGATACAAACTTTCGTGCTCATCACACAAAGTTTGTCCCTACCAGGATTCGGACCCGGGACCGACGGCACGGAAAGCAGAGTCACTACCTACTGCGCTAATCAGGCCGCTATGTACTTATAAGAGTTTGTTGTTGACAGATGGGCGGTGGTCTTATGGATGTGGAAGTGATAGTGTCGCGGGCGAGCGCGTTGGCAAACCTATTAGGACGGCTTGTGTTGCCACATTACGAACTGGCAACCACCACGGTTACCGGCATTCCTATGAAGGTAGGTACCCCTCTTCAATATAAAATGTATATATATACTATATCCCGATTCTGTATTTTAACTTATCTTTGTAGGAGGAACAGAACGCAAGTTCAAGTGCCAACTATGACGTAGAAATAATACATTCGTTGGAGGCTCACGCCGGATTACGAGCTGCACAGACCGCCGCTGAAGCTGCTGAATCTGTGAGTACAGAAATCATTTAAAATTAAGAAAAAATAATGATAGGATGGGACGTTGCAGGATGAAAACGGAACTAACCGATGAAGGGTATAAGAGTACAAGATCCACTCCCCCTCCATGTTCTACCATGTGTAAAAGAATAGTGTGTGTAGGTGGTTCTCCGGTGGTGGACGCCGCGCGGGGCGGAGGGCGGCGCGGGCGGCTGCGCGGGCGCGCTGTGGCGCGTGACGCCGGCCGACGTGGCCTCGCGGCCCTCCGCCTGCCTCGTCAACTTCCTGCTCAACGGCCGCTCCGTCACGCTCGAGATGCCCAGGTACGCGACCGCTCCTCACCATCACACACACGCACACACACACACACACACACACACACACACACACACACACGCACGCACGCACCACACGCATACGCGCGCGCACACCAACCATCTAACAGAGTCCATCTTTGATGAATCGGTCCATATTGCCATTGGGTTCTCTTTTTAAATTGTTCTTAATTTGAAACAATCTTGGTCTTTTTGTAATTTTATTAACATTTTGATTATGACTGTATGTTTCGTAAATAAATAAAAATAGTTATTTGTGGGTAATAGATATTATAACATAGTCTTAGTATTACTTGAGCAAGAAAAATAACGTGTTTGGCTGTTGGTTAAATGAGCATTTCTAACATTGTTTTCTACGCGCTATAATAGATTTTGATTTGTTGACGCATGTTTTTTGGGCCTGTATGTCTGTTCACACGCCAGGCGACGCGTGGCCTACTTGAACTGAGCTTTTCTTTATTGGGTAGTCTCAACTGGTATCAAAAATACCTTGTCTATTTTTATTTTGTATGGGACTAGGCCCGCCCCACGCTCCCACTCGTACTCCTTTAAGGCAGGATTCACAGCGGTGATCAACGAAGACGTCGAGCTTAGACCCTCGGCGAGTTCCGCGTAAAAATGTAATGTCTTAGAACCTCCAATGAAATTAATAGAAAGGAAAGCTAGTGGGGTTGGAATGAAAATCATCCACTTCTCTCCATTGCAAAGCTGGAGACAAAAAATCTTGCATAAAACAGACTGCCACAGAAATCCTTGTCTATTTGTCAATCGGTGTTCAGGAAGGGCGGCGGCAGGAGCGCGTCGCACGTGCTGGCGGCGCAGGGCGGGGAGCTGTGGATCGGCGCGCTGGGCGGCCGCGCGCCCTACGACGACCCGCCCGCCCTGTCCGAGGGCGCCGGCGGCAGGGTCACTGATTACAGGTACTTGGGATCCATTTTTGTTTTTTTGCATAACGCCAAACCGCAAGTGTTGACAAATAATTGACCAGCAACCTTGTGTCATTGTACAGTTTACCCAAACTCAAACATTTCTTGCGTACTATGAGTACAATTGGTCTTATATTTTTTACATATTAGTCCGTATGACATAGTGGCCTTTGATTGGGGGGGCTAATTGTACTTACTGACTGACATGACTCTTAAATAAGTTGATAGTGTTGGGTACGTGTCAATAAAGTTGTTTGTTTGTTTGTTAGTCTGGGTACTTAATTATACCAAATTCATAATGGTATTCTTAATCATACGGAGGGATTCTTGAGCGTCTCTCGGCATTCTTATAAATACTTTGCCGTGCCATGCCACGCCGTGTCGCGTACTGAGGTCCCTAAAGATCAAGATTTAGGACACACTAGACAGAAGGAGAATTATCCAACATTTTATTCTCTTTTTTAACTTGTAAATAATCTTTCCTACGCAGAATAAAGGAATTCGGTGCCTTAATGCAACAGAATAAATTGCACCCGTTACGTGGTGCAGGCGCCAATGCGCGGGCCCGTGCACGCTTACAACGACACACCACGTACTGGCCGCTCACAATATCCTCCACACTAATATTCAATTTAGGAACGGTGAGTGTTAGTGTTGTTAAGTTTGTTCGCTCCTTTTTTATTATTATGGAGTAACAAGGACATATTATTTTATTATCTTGGTCTATTTAATACTTTAACATTATAGATGCGACATGTCTTCTTTTATCGTCTTCGTCTTTTTTTTTCTTTTTCGTACCATAGTCTAAAAATACAGACAGCTTATACTTTTTTAAAGATTCGTTCCGAAATCTAATAGTTTGAAAAATCTAGTTTGTGGTAGAATAGATAGACTGTTCTCTTACTGTGTCTTAAGAGACGGCTTATGACATAAAACGCATATACCATTAAATTAATAAATATATTAATGTAATTTTCAATAATTATTAAGATTTTTTAACCGGCAACACAAGCCTGCCTAGCCGTTCCTACATATTGTTCTCACATACACTTTGCTACGCAAAAATTTATAGGATCCTTTAAAAAGGGCAACAACCATGGAGTTTCTTGCCCGTTCTCCATAGGAACGGCATTTGCAACAGGTGGTAGAGTTGTAGTTTAGCATTTTGTGACATTTTTGACGATTCTTAAGTACGATACTTAATGGTTTACATGAATAAAAAATATACTAATTCTGAGTATTACGACTAGCCATAGTCGGTAGTGGAAAACATTGCGATGAAATCTGCGTGTCTTAGATTCCAATTAAATATCTCGAAAGTTGTGTGAAGTCAGCCTACCCGCACTGTGCCACGATAGTGGACTTGGTGGTGGTTGGATGGTGGCCTGAATCAGAAAAAGTGGGGTAGGACATTAGCAGGGCAAATAGGTATTATATTATTATAAACATGCTTAGTCTGCGGAGAAGTCTGCAGCATTCTGGCTGTGACTGTGTGTGACTATCAATCTATAGCTCTACGTTTATACATTGGGCTTGATCCATGATCTGTGTATTAGGACGAATATAGATCTTATAGTTGTATTTTTCAGGTCTTAGAACCACTTACTCGTCTGGTGGTACAGGAAACCCTGACCGAAGACGAAGTGGACACATGCCGGAATGTCCTCCTGTCTCTATTGGGCATGGAGTCTCGACACGAGTTCCCGACCACACAGTTACCTTCCAACATGAGGTGAGGTATTTTTTGGAATAATTGAGGATATATATGTCGCAGATGGTATTTATCGGATAGATGACGAATATTTAACACTGGAGCGCTGCGCTGTGCCTGAATTTTGATGTGCCAATTTAGAAAAAAAGAACATTTGCTCCCAAAATCACAATTGCCATGTTTTTGAGAATTTATTGCCAAAAATATGACGATTTTATAAAAAACATTGAATGCATTTTATAAAATCAACCGAAATCGAAATTGTAAGTTCACAGAATGAGTACGCCAAATAAACGCAGGTTCAAATGTTGGTGTACCCTTTTTGAATCCCGCTGTACCAGCAAGATGTAATTTTTGGAGCCCGTGTAAGGCGATAAAGTAATGTGATGTGTGTGCGTGCGGGTGTCAGGGGCAAGGGGCAGGGCGCGAGCGCGGGCGCGCGGCGCGAGGAGCAGTGGCGGCAGGTGTGGGGCGAGCTGGAGGCGCTGCTGCGCGCGCACGCCGCCGCGCGGCCGCACCGCGCGCTGCTGCGCGTGCTGCTCGAGTGCCGCGCGCACAACAACCACGCCGCCGACGGTGAGCGGGGCTACACTATATACCTTTTTTTTGCGTGGGGAAATCCTCATGGATACCCGCAAGCCCCGAGGGAGGCAAGCGGGTTATGCCGGACTTTTACCGACTAAAACCCCACGGTGGTTCTTCTCCCGCCTTGTTGGGGGGGTCACGGGAACGCTTTCGCACACATCCGTGACACCACACTATATACCCACCGAAAACACTTGTACTTTGTCATTCGAAATTCGAATATGCAATTTATGACACACTATATATCTACCGCAAACACTTGTACTTCGTCATTACAAAATTAGAATATGCAAATAATGCCTGCTTTCGTTGAGCGAGTTGTACGTCCGAAAGTACTTAGGGGGCGTCCATAAATTACGTGAGGTGTTTAAGGGGGGAGGGGGTCGAGTCAAATCTCATCTAATCTTACTTTGGAGAGAGGGGGGGTCTCGGCAAATATCACGCAATTTTTTCTGATTGAAACAAAAAAAAAAAAACTCTTTTGGTTCATTTAATCCAGATTGTACATGCTTAAGATTTAATCTTAAGCGTAATCGTAATACAATTAAGATCATTCACTAATTCGTTCGAAAGAAAATAATTTCATTCATACTTCGACGTTATACATCTACTGACTGTCAAACCACCATATTTGTTTTCGCGCCCGTCCTTTGTTTTCGCGCCACTGTCAGCTGAACGCGCGACTCGAAACTCTCAGCAATATTGATTACTAGTCTTAACTAGTCGTAAATAAAAGCACGAAGCAAATTTTTTTTTTCTTTTTACAATAACAATCCAACGCGTTTACGTAAGAAACCCACATTTTGAAAAATCCCACGTGAGATTGGGTGATGGGGGAGGGGGTTGAATAAAATCTCACGATATCTCACCAGGGGGGAGGGAGTTACAGAAAATTTAAAAAAACACCTCACGTAATTTATGGACGCCCCCTTACGGCGAGTAGGTGTTTGACAGATATACTCAAAAGTCACGCAAACAAAAAATCTTTCTTCCAAATCGTGATCCACACCTCGCACTAGCTAACTCGACTTAGTTATTTCTTCCCATATTTTTTTTTAATTCGACATACAAAATCTGAACTCACATTTTTATCCCACATGAGTTTATAGTGTAATCTTTATTATACTTCTATACATTTCGGGATTGGTTTATTATACGAAGTCCATGGTAATTTTTTTTTTTTACTATGTAGTTTTTTTTAATTAATCTATAGTAGATGACTCGCAGTAGTTATTATAACGAGCTTGTAGTATACAATAGTAGTAATTTAACAATATCCGAATACCGACAGAGGAATTCAGAGAATTAGGATAATATGTCAATATGTTTTCAGGTGAGTCTCGTGCTACGGTGATACGTGCGACAACGGATTCTCCATTATCGCCGGTGGGGTCCGGCAACGGTGCGTCTGCCGGGGGCTCGGCCGGCGACGTGTGGACCCCACGGAATGCACTCGACGCGCTATTAGGACCCCCTCGGCCTCCCCGCCGGCCGGACTTCGCGGGTAGACTGGCTGCCGGTACCAGGGTGGCCACACTGTACCCACAGCTACAGCAGGATGTTGAAGCGCAGCACTGAACCATATGATAAGTTCGTCGTTCGGATAATATGGCCACACCCATTAGTGGGGATTTTGCCAGTGTCAAGTATTGCATAAGCGATAAAAAAATCAATAAATACACTATATAAATAAAAATGGTAATGACATGAGAAAATAAAAACCAGCTTGTTAAGCAAGTGTAGGTTTTTTTACTTAAGATGCAATCATCTATCTGGAAACAGCTTCCAAAATAATCTTTTTTATATATACTATGGTGGAATGCTCAGGACGCTTCTTTGTTGTAAATAAATGAATATATATGTAAGGAATACTGGTTTTATTTAAATGTTTAATAAAAAATGCCACATTATAAAATTAATATCTTATATTTGTTCAATAAAAACTACATTGTGGGCCCGTGTGCCCGGTGCCCGGGTAACACGACCTTTGTATTATCTTGTTGCATATAAACTCTGCGGGCAGACTGTGTCATAAGGCAATGGTGTGAGTGAGGGCCTCGCGGCCTCGTCAAGGCATCTGGTCCGGGTCCGGCGCGGGCGGCGGGGTGCCTCGCCGGCGACTACTCGTTACAATTACTGGAATGTCACGCGGGATGCGAACGTTTTGACGTTAAACTTATTACAAACAAAACCTAGCTAGGCCCAGGGGCGGGCCGCTCCGAAGTAACACTCACATCGATATATTGTACAATCTCATACTCGCGAAGAGCGCGCCCGACGGCTAGTCGAAACGCATCCGAAATATTAATACCCTATAATCTTACAAAATCGACCGGTAATCTTAAAACTTAATGCTAAGTTAAAATTAAACGGAATTGAAAAATAAATTACCTAGGTACAATATTTTAGTCTAGAAAGCTATTTATACGCGCACGGGAGACGCTTGGTGGGAGTGCGCGGATGTCAGTGTGTGGCTTTCCGAAGTTTCTTCGCCGGGAGCGCGGCGTCCGAGGAGTCGCCCAGGGAGTTCTCTTCTGCTGAACTCGCCTCCTCGATTTGTCTGCGCCAACAATAGTACAATTACAACACTATTGTCAAAAAAGCATACCGAAAAACTATTGAATCAATTTCCACGAGGTTTTCACTGTTGGATAGTCTATGGTTACACTTAAAAGATTATTTCTCATTCTGCTATGACCTTTCGGGGTCGAATAGCAGAGCGAAATTGGTTGCCGCGGGTAAAAGCTATATGTCAATACTTACCGTTTACCGCGAGGCGTGCTGAAAGCGGAGTCTGAGTTGTCTGAGGGGGAGGCGGGGGTAGCGGGCGTGGCGGGGGAGGCAGCTTTAGCGTCCATCGAGTCTTCCGTGCACGACGTCGTCGTGTCCTCGTTTACCGAGTCTGTACCTAGTTTACCTGAAACAATCATACAAATATCCAAATACCATCCATCGTAAGTCCCTCTCCACAATGTAGGGTGGTCTTTCGTAGCAGGCGCGGAAACATAATATTTTTTTTTGGGTTTACCTAGGTTTCTAAAAATTCGTAGCGAAAAAAAATATGTTTGCTATCCATACTGATATTGGAATAATTCTCTATTTGCCCGTCTTCAGAAAAAATATACGATAGTATATTGATTTCTTAAAATATACGATAATATTTAAAAAAGAATTGGCCAGAAAGTGCTTCAGTTGTGAGTCAGAGTGGGGAGGGGGCAAATGCACCCATTTCCCTTTTCCCCGCGAATCCGCGCTTGTTTCGTAGGTCGATTGCCATCTGGGCAAATTACGGAATTGCTCATTTCGCTATTTTCCCCGGTGTCAGAGTTACTGTGTGCACCTTCTAATAACAATAGGGGTATGTAATGTTATTTACGTTTATACAGCAGGAAATAGCAGCCGACATTTTCGATAGTAGTAACATTGAGGAAATCGTATTATGGGAACAACAAAGTGTAATAATATTGTTTTATATGTAAATTAATCGATACATTTACATACGATCCTATACAATATTATAATTCGGAAAGTAGGCACTTCATATCTGGTAACCACCAATTTACCTCAGAGTGGTTTTTATTGTCTCAATTATAATTTGACTGTACACATAAAAGGAAAATATACTTAGACAGTACAATGAATATTAGACTAAATTAAACCTACTTTGTATGTATAATATAATACATTTTAAATCGCACGTGCTGTCGAGTCCCGCATTTGATTATTCTACGCATCCTGTGGTGTTCGGTATATGCGGGTTATCGTGTACTAGTACAAACTAAACGTTATAAACATGTAAATCGCCTTTGTATAGTAACATTATTATTTGTTAATGTTATGTTAACGGCTGTTGTTCATTATATACCTAACTTTATAAAGTAAATAGCGCGCTTGACGAAGTATCTCATACTAATCTATGCCTAGGATACGTATTGATTATTTTATAAACAGATAGTCAGACAGACACAGGTTACACTAATAACACCGCCTTGGTGAGGGTTAAAATGGTATTCCATATCAGACAAAACCTTAACTTGGAGGAAATAATTAATTCCAACGAAAATGGTATGATCGGACACGGACATAAAAACACAAATTGATTCCATACATCGCGAGTTAACTCTACGTTATGTGGGCATAGAGGTAGGTGCACACATACCTGTTTTGTGAGATTAAACCATAATATAACATGACCATGGTCGATTACTATTTCCGTAACAAACAAAAAACTTTTCATATTTTAGTTAGTAACTAGCTGTTACCCGCGACTTTGTCCGCGTGGTATTTAACAAAGACACAACCGTTGGCAACAGCCTGCGGGCGCGTTTTTAGCCCGCGGGATGCATTGCAGGTTGTTGCTATCAAACTTAATCAGGCGCAGCGCTGCAACATTGGTTTTTTTTCGTGTGATCCTATATTTTTTTTCTAAAATTAAAGTAGCCTAAGTTACTCCTTGTTACATCATCTATCTGCCAGTGAGTGTCCCGTTAAAATCGGTCCAGCCATTTCAGAGATTAGCCGGAACAAACAGACAGACAGACAAAAATTGTGAAAAATGTTGTTTTGGTATAGGTACCGTGTATACATCCAAATGCACTTAGTAAAAAGCGGTTATTTTAATATTACAAACAGACACTCCAATTTTATTTATTTGTATAGATGATTCGAATGATGAGATTGGGAGTTAAGGCATGGGTACAAACTAAAACTATTCATAAAGAGACAAATAAGCCACGGCTGACAACTCTCTCTTTGTAAAAATGTTGTGTTATCTCATGTAGAACCAAGATAGATATTCTTATTACCCTTGATTTTCTAAAATAAATTTCCAATAAACGAATTGCTCGATACTTTTTTTCAATTCTCAAATGAGTTCCACTATCAACAAATTACTCAATGGAATACAATTGCTTTATTTATAAACAGTGTTTTACAACTGTACGTCTCGTGTCTCGCAACATCTTTATTTCTAAAGATTATCTCGTCATCCAAACGAAACTTTGAAATGTTATTTCCATTACGAGAGGTCTGTGTCCACTCCATTAATATCTTACTAAATGGGGTGATTGTTATGTTATTAGTTAACGATTATTTATTATTGGTTATCGTGTACCCGGCATGCGTTGTATTGCCACAGAAACCTTCGCGGGCGTGCGCAGTACAACTCATCAAAGTTTCTTCACGATCGCGATGTGATGAATGTATAAAAGCAATAATGGGACAAAACAAAGAAGCATTCATTTTTATATACAACGATGTATATAATATATAATCTTCTATAATATTATATCTATTTTAGTTTAGTTTGTAGGTAGGTACAGGTCAAGGAATTGTCTTGTTATATTTTATTTTACTTCTTTCGATATTGAGAATTTTGTGTTTAAATCTGCCGACAAACTGTTATGCAGTGTGATATGTAAATATCTTTTTGTATTTTTTTTTAAATCTAAATATTAAGATAGTAGATCTGGGGTTTGCCTTACCGTTTCCATTTGTCGATGGTGGTTCAAGATTGCTCTCGTCGCTGGGCAGCGGTGATCCGCCGTTCGTGGGCGCAGTGCTCCTGGGTTCCTTCCCGAGCAGCTCCGGCCGCAAATCAGACACGATCTGGTGCGCCCATAACGCTAGCTCGACCATGTGCGGTGACCATTTCTTGCCGCAGCCGTTTTGTTCCTACAGCACAGTATTACATTAGGGATTTTCGGAAAATTTCGTTATCCGAGTATTGACTGACGGCTAGATACGCTCCGGCAGACGCGCTAGGGCGATGTAGCGAGTAGCTAGAGAGTTTGCCGCGGGCAAGCATCTGCTGACTGAGTGGACAAACACAGCCTCGGGAGGTCGCTCGGTCAGTTAGTGCACGGCTAATGACAAACAGGCTCAAGAATTGGCTAAACTTAGCCAATCGAGTGATTTGCTGGCACCTGTTGCGCCAATCTGGATTCGCTCGCGCCAATTGAAACAGTCACGCTGTTTCTATACAATGCAGGCCGGTGCAGTTGGCGAGGGCGAATTGGTTACTCTCTCACTCACTCGCGACAATTTGGGCACCGTGACAGATGTGTTTTTAGCTTTAGAGGTGTTAATTGTTGTTCAATTACTCTATACTATTACAAAACATACTAAGTACAATATTTTTGTGATATACTCAAGCTCGAATAATATTCATTAAAAAAAAATATCAGCGGACGTTGCCAAATGCAAGGGGTACTCCGGGTGCACTTAGGCCCTCTGCCAAACACAGCAAGAATACGCGGCGTACAAAACTCACCTTATTTAACCTATCACAGACACTCTTTATATGTCTTACGAAGTTGAGGTATTCCTTGGCTGTGTAGTCGCTGTCTTCCATCTCGGGGATCGCTTGCACGCACTCGTCGGCCATGAAGGGCGCAATGTCTGGGCTCGCAGCGGCCAGCAGGGCTGACGCCGTGGCCGTTCCCACGCCCTTCAGGTTACTTAGCGCAGTCATCGCCGACTCAATGTTTGGAAGCTTGCGGAAGGCTTTCTTAGTCTCTTGCATGACAGCCCTTGGCGTGTTGACCTTGATCAAGTATGATAATTGCGGATAGAATCTTCCTCTCTGCAATTAAAGAATGTAATGGTACATTATAATGTTTGCTGACCGCGTGGTCTGTTGTTTTAAACCTATGTTCTGACCTTGTGTCTGTTACCGAGAGCCTTTTATTGTATGGTAGCTATCTGTCATAAACATCCTATTAAGTTCTTAGTTACCTATAATACAAGCTTTGTATTGTTCAAGACTATAAACTATTGGATTATTTAAGGATTATTATTGTATAGATCTTAACGAGGGAAGTATAAATTATGTAGATCTGTTTTATGAAGGCATTCGTCTAGTTACTGTAGATTAATCTTGATGATATAATGTGCATGTGTCAGGTGCTAACTCCGGATGGATGGAGTATCAATCAAGTATATGTATGGGTTTTTACCTGCGACATGGATGCATGCAATAAACTTGTAAGTAATAAACCCATTTACAGATTGCACAACGTTTGAACGAACGAATGTTTTATTCATAATGCTTAAATCCCATTACCGTGCATTAATTATTTTTGGCGCATACATTACTTTGATCTATTTAACATTTGTCGGGTTTAAGATGGGGTCGTCATTGTTAAACGAATGTAGTTTATTTTAACCCGTGCACCAGCTGACGTCATTCCCAACATCCTGGCGATCGGTTTTTTTGTGCTTAAACGACTATAAAGACTTATTCAATGAGGACAAATGTTGCGGAAATTGTCGTCTGCAACATTGTCTGCAGACATCGGGATTTATCTTGTCTTATCCTTATAGACAAGATAACTGTATAACCTAAGTGTTTCTACCAATCGTTAGGTATTACTTATATGAGAATAATATACTTATTATGAAGATGTTGATAAGTACATATCGGTTCTGAGTGACTTATATTATTTACACGTTTTAGAGCCTAAACATACAGCAGGGCGTTCAGCGTTCTTTGTGTAATGTATAGGATTTAAAGGGTGAAACCAGCCGGCTGCAGCAGATAGAAGACCGTGGAACGCGAATGAACACTCTGTACCAGTTTGGGACTCTTATAGCATTTGAGCGTTGCAGAAACGAATGTAGACAGTATATCTGACTCATAGAGTCCAAAACTCCCCTTTGACTAGAAAAGAGGCGCGAGGTCTTGACAGGTCTGGTGAAAATATGCACATGTACGGAAGGCTGTGTCAAGACATGTGAGATATATTGATTTTGTCTTTTTCTCTCCTATCAACGGAGAGAGAGATAGTGGCCGGGTGCAATAAAATCCGGGCAAAAGTGTAGGTACCCTGCTGAAGTCCGATCACCTGTTTTTCGTAGTCTATAAGTTGTAATAATACCTATCAATAATATTCGATTTAAAATTCATAACACTTATCATATCGAGAGACGGCAAAACAATATCGTATGGAACGAGTTTCGCGCGGATGTTAGCATAATAAGCCCGTACTGACCGCTTGTTTCCATTTCATGAGCTGCACCAGCTCCTCGTGTATCATGTGCGCGTCTTTGCCCCTCGCCTTGATCTTCTTTGGTAATTCATTCTGGTACCTGCAAATATGATAACTATTATGACCACAGTTTTTACTACCTAACTATAAGCTTTGCCATACCAACAATTCAGATGTGGGCGCCTTAGGAATTCTATGCCAATTAAAAAAAGCCCACCATAACTCATTTTGTCCGGAACAAAATTTATTTTAAAAAGTCGATATTCTCACTCCACGTATTAATGACTACAAATGCACTAAAGAAGCGCTGGTTCAAGGCTTAGTATACTCTAATCTGAATCATCTTGTATACCTAGCAAGTACTTACACAATTTACTAACAGAAGATTTTACCTAATGTTCTGATTTTTTTTAAATAGCTGTGTCGAAGTTGCGGGCGACAGCTAATAATGTATACTTCAGACAATGTTGACGCTAATTACCTACGAGAAAAGGAACTTACTTGTTTAGCACATGTCGGTACAGCAAAGTGCCATATGGCGTGTTTAAAATGGTTTACAACATTGTGTTCAAATAATAAGAAGAGACCATTGGATGATACTTTATTTTAGCCACTAGAATATGAATGGGTTTTACGATATAGGGTTTGAACATGAAATTTAATTTTTTTTATTATTCAATTAACTAGGCATTTAATGTATATAATTTTATTTTTATAATACAATGTCTTTATTTTATTTACTTTGTTTATTTTTCCTATTAATAATTATATTTTACATTTTTTGTTTTTTCATGTAGATATCTTTGTATATACCTATTGTACATAATTTATAGTAGATAAAATGTTAACTAGGTCTTATTTGCTTGTCAATATTATCTTCGACAGTTAAATATAATAGTGAAGTTCAATAAAGTTTATACAATCAGTCTGTTAAAACTTTCAACGCATTATTTATCGGGATTTAAAATAGATAAGTAGGTAATATTTAAAAGACTAGAAAGAGATTTAATTGATAAGAAGATTCAGGCCAATAAAACATGTTTCTCTGCGACTTGCCGCGTTTTGGGGGTTTTGGCGTGGTACTGTAAATTTCATGTTTTAAGGAATAAAATGGTTGGTTCTCTATTTTTTTTAGTAGATTTAAAAAAAGACATTGGGTATCTGTTAAAATGAATTGTTAATAATATGCTGAATAATAAAAAGTCGTAAACCTTTAGTTGATTTTTAGTAAAAGTTACTGGCCATGCTAAGTTAACGATGACTCATTGAGCCTATTAAAAAATAATATTTTACTCAAAATATTACCCCACATATAAATAGGGCAGATCTCAACAGTAAATAAAAGTGCAAACAAACACCAAAATAGTGGAAATGCTAATATTTAAACTACAAAACATAAAAGGCAAGTCACCATTTTGAACGGATGTGAATTGCGAGTTGTATTCAACAAGGCATTGTATTATTTAGCAAAGTATTCGGGTACGAATACGATAACAAGTCATACGCATCACCGAGACTGTTATTTAGTGAAGGAATCTACGGAATTATCAAGACAACGTGCCTAAACACGAACGCAAATGCATTAAAACGAGCCATGGTACGTAGAGGCCAGCCACCATTTTATAACGCCAGAGCGCCGCGATATTTTCCCCCACACTGGCTTCAGGAAAAACGATCGTGTCAATTTGACATCGATCCCACGTGACGTAGTGGTTTTAATGAGCCGTCCGCGGACTAGAGATGCAGTCCGCGAGGGAGGTAGCTATCAAATCAGTTTGCACGGATACACACACAATACAAGTTCATTGACACGCCACGGCCGCATTTTCTCCTTTCAAAGGCGTTTGCACTTACCAATTGTCCAGTTTTATGAGCTCGTCGGGTTTCTTTGTTTTCTGTTCAGCTTTTAGTTTGATCGCTTGTGGATATAACTTTAAAACACAGTCAAAATCTTTTGCATCTGCCTCAAGAAAGAAAGTAGACGTGTCTTTCGCAGTAGCCATTGTGAACGTTCTAAATGTACAACACTGCGTATTTAGTTTAGCTATAGCGCCGAACTCGACGCGGCGGCAGCACCTGGCCAACTGGGCGCCCTCTCCCCACTCGACGCCATCTTGTGGAATGAACCTCGTAATGACGTTCGATATTATTATTCGAAATATGCTTATTTCTTATGCATTTATATTTGTATAGCACTTTATTCGTAATAATATACATCGAAATTAACCTAATATACCGATTTACTTATAAATTCTTATCAATAAACCAGTTGTAGAGTATGTTCACAACAAAAAAATATACTCACTCGACATCACAAGGTTATGTAGGTCGCGCGGCGTGTCGATCGTCGGACATTTGTCTGGGCTCCACCCACAGGGAGTAACGGGATGAGAAAAAATAAATTCCATCTTGCTTTTAAATCACAGCACCACACAAATATATCAATTTGAAAATTGAGAAATTCGCCACAAAATGAGCACAATCACGATAATGTTAGTCACGTCGGCCTCGGCGCACTATCAATTTCCTTAAACGTGACGCAACACACGACACCGTTCTACCGAAACGACTTTGGTAAACACGCATATTTTCCGTTGCATTGCAGTACACACTGAGCTCGGAGTAGTCATGAAGTAGTAACTAGCGGTGTACATAAGGCATTTAGGTAGTAGGACGTACATATCACCGGGGTGGAACGTCACACCAATCGGCTTTGTTGTTTCGAAAGATAGATCGCCATGTGCTTTGATCCCTCTTTAAATTAGGTGTATTATTGTTTATTCAATAGCTCGTGGTGTTGTTGCGCTTTCATTTCTTTCGTTGATTAGACGTCGAGCGTTTGAACTGAATGAATTGGCGGTTTTCCCGCTTACCTAATGAATTTCTTTGAATTAGTAAGGGTGGCTGTTCGGGATACGTACCTTTTCTTGTTTGTATCGACCCCATTTGTGATATAATACAATACAAATACAAATTGTGTACATCAACTTGATCTAAAATATAATACTAAAGCAAAAGATCAACAGTTAAGTATTACTGTTCTTGCAAGTACAAAGTTATGACCTTTAATGTCTTGGAAAGTAACTTACCTACTTCATCTTTTACCACCTATTAAATTAAATGTGTCCTAACGTATACTCTATTATAAATATGCTATGTTTACAAAAAGAAACGCGTAAATTGAAAGGACGATGGGTTCCTATTTTTTGTAGGAACTTAATTTAAAAGCCCTAGACAAAGTACTTAATTATTTCTGGGGAAGGTATCATTATCACTTCTCCATTCCAAACCCTGCAAGCCCCAGAAACAATACTCAGTCTTAGAAAGACCAGGTATATCTAAGTAAGGACATCCATAGCATACCAGAATGGTGGTCATGTAGACTGAAATCCGTTCACTCACGAGTCATAAAATGCTTTCGTCAATAGACTTTCATAGTCCCATTCACGAGAATCCAAACTCGAGGCTCACACGTCCTTTAAAATGAGAGCCATGTAAAGGTCCTTTTACGGTCTTTGAGGCAGCTAAACGATGCAACTATGGCACAAGTCAGTGTTTCAATCACCAACAAATCAGCAGTCCTATTCTGTAACAGGTAACGCCAATCTCACGCGTGAGTCCGAAAGTGAATTGTAAAATGTCAACATAAATTTTACATTTTACCCGAGGATTCACGCGTGAGATGTAAGACTGCCATTTAATCTAATTTGTCACGCGTGATTCCAATGGGGAACTTCAACATTTGTATTGAAATCTTACATCTTCTCTTTCGGTCTCACATGTGAGATATAAGATTGGAGTACAGAATAGCAGTACAGGTGATTATAAAGGTCGTGTACGGATTAAAATTGCTGTTCCAAGTAAAAAACCGATGTAGGTAAGTAGTTGTACCTTTTATATTAACACGAAGCGGCTAAACGGCTTCACCGACTGAGTAATTGGATTATCATAAAATAGGTAGGTACGTAGAATCTAGACGTCTTTTATTTCATGTTTTTTGTGGGTATATCGCGTATCTTCTAGACACAGTTTTAGAATAGTTAATAATAATAATACCAGCCCTTTTTAATGTCCTACTGCGGGGCACAGGCCTCCCCTCAATGCGAGGGGGATTAGGCCATAGACCATCACGCTGACCCAGTGCGGGTTGGCGGACTTCACACATCTTTCGAGGGGTTCTCTCAGACATGCAGGTTTCCTCGCGATGTTTTCATTCTCCGTTTAGCAAGTGATAATCATGGTTGAAAATGAGATTCGCACATGAAATCCAGAAATCCCAGAGGTGTGAGCCTGGGTTTGAACCTGCGATCCTCGTTATCGAGGCAAGCGTTGTTCCAACTTGGCTATCACTACTGTGGTATAGATAATACCTCGATAAAACCTATACATACAAATAAATAAAATTGGAGTGTCTGTTTGTAATATTAAAATAACCGCTTTTTACTAGGTGCATTTGGATGTATACACGGTACATATACCAGAACAACATATTTTACAATGTTTGTCTGTCTGTCCGTCTGTCTGTTTGTTTCTGCTAATCTCTGAAATGGCTGGACCGATTTTGATGGGACTTTCACTGGCAGATAGCTCATGTAACAAGGAGTAACTTAGGCTACTTTTATTTTAGAAACACTTTTTTGTTAAATACCACGCGGACGAAGTCGCGGGTCACAGCTAGTGTATAATAAAGGATGTACTATGTTATTGTGTCGGCGATATTTCGACGTAGATACAGCAGTACAAGTTGTCTGCCCCTTTAAAGTATACAGGCGTGATGGATTTAAGTAGTTGGGCGCGTCACGGATTTGATCCACACGCCACCCGCATGCGCCAGATATACAGTACCCCGAGTACAATCCTTATTACCTACTGTTTCCGTAACGTAACGTCTACCATCCCTCTCACACAACAGATTTCATAAATAAGTATGACAGTGACAGCATGCTTTCTCGATGACGTTACGATTACCTATATTAAAAGTTCCTGTACGCCAAGTGCGAGATTATTCGTAAGCTTACCGTATACTTTACAGTCTACCGTATTTAGACATTTTGTATGGAGAATTGAAAGTTTTAAATACCGGCCGCAAGAGGCGCTGTTTACTTCTCCATACAAAATGTCTAAATACGGTAGACTATAAACTATACAGTTAGCTTACAAATAATCTCGCACTTGACGTACTGGTTACCATACTGACGTAAGTACAATGATACCAGTAAGTGTGAACGCAAATGCGTAGGTACCGTAGGTACTTATCATATCTTTTTGTAAGTGTTTTAAAATATCGACAAATATCGTATGCGCTAAATATGCACTATATTTAGCGCTAGTTTCCCAAACAGGTCGACATCACTCACGCACATAACTTTAAGAATTCAACCCCCTTTTGTTGAACAATGTTTAAAACAAACAAATGAAAGACGATGGTAAAGAAAAAAAATATTCCTACGAAATTCAAATTTATAGAAGAATAAACCGACCCAACTCTATTTTACCTCAGCACCCAGCCGTACGATAATGCTGTATCTCACAAAACGGTCACCCTTTACGATGGGATATTTCAAACGAAATATGGCTTCAATAGGGTGTCAGTTGCAAGGGATACAGCGGACCCTAAAAGCGCTCGAGGGTTTCGAACTGGCGGCGGCGCACAAAAAGTACGAAGGGAACAAATGCGGCCGGGCCGAGCGAGGGTTCGGAGAGGTTTCATTTTTTATGTTTACTGCGATACCAGTCGTCCGTATTCGATAAGCCGATGGGCCGCATGCTGGGAGCGCGGCAAAATATACAACGTGCGCTAATAAATCATAAAAAAAAGTTTAAATTTTAAAACTAAAGATTCATAAATGCTGAAGTTCCTAAGCTCCTAGGTTCAATTCAAATTCTAATTTCGTATGTATACTTGATAAATATTAAATAAATTCGAATATTTAAAGTTATTAACGTTGGCGTCGTTAAGTTTAGAAACAACCCAACCTTTTTAATTTACATGTTATTAAATAATGATGACATAGTACGTTCTGAAGTACGCAGGTAGCATAATAAAAACTACATTCTACTTAAAAATAAATACTGATTTGAGACCTATCAAATACCTACAAACTACTGTAAAAGGCAATCCTAAAATTTTTAACTTTTACAGGCAAATGATAGTCTGCGATTTATATATAAATATAAATAAATATTATCATGATAGGAACACAATAAATCGCACATTCCGTACTACAAATTAGGTCATAAGGTGACGGCTACTGAATAAATACAAAAATATATAAATTAAAATAGGTAAGTAATAAGACCCACGGCGCGGCGTAATGACGTAAGTATAACTTCCAACGGCAAGCTTTATTTCATATTCAATATTGGGTGCGTCATACATAGCCAGCAAGCATAGTCTTGGCGAGTCACAGCGTTGACAGCCCACTTCTGAGTGAGTTCCCGGAAAGTGTGCGTAAAGTAATGCAATAAAAATGATGAGGCACAATCAAATGGTTCGAAACTCAAACTGATGATTTAAAGCGTTCAAACTTCGAATGCTATAAATGAAATGTAGGTACCTAACGATATTTGGTCGCGCAATTAATTTCTCATCAAACTGCAATTTGTCTGTCTTCATGAATGCACCATATATGTAGGTAGGTACTTACATAATTTTACTTGGTTTCTTGGTCGCATTGACAACACTAGAACTAAAAAATAACTTTGCGAAACAATAAATTAACAATAAAAATATTGTAATAGATGACTAGCCCGCTAAGTGTCTTGCCGGATGTTCTGAGTTGATGTCCCGTTCGCGTTTTGATCCGCTAATTAAGTGCCCCCCTAGGCCTAGATACGAAATTAATGATATGACTGACTTATTTAGATAAGGTTGTTTCAAAATTATTGCCGTAAAGCTCACACTATATCTTAAGCTAACTATACAAATGTTGTGAAACAACAATTCAGGCAAGTACCACTTACCTACTCAAAGCAAAAAACCAAAATTATACAAAGATCTCAAATCGAAATCATTAAGTATGCTCCTAACTATAGTTTCTAAGAATGAAGCTCGCCTTATTAGTATTCTCAAGTATGAAAAACACCGCAGTTGGAATTAAAATTGTTTCTCCTTTTTGCCCCAAGGTCGGTGAGTTGTGACTTGTGATAATCACATCGCGCTCGGGCCGCGGCCGGGCGTGCGGTCGACCGACCGCGATACGGAGAACCGAGATATTTTTGTAACTACACGCTCGTACGATTCCATGTTCAAACGAATACCAACAAGTAGCGCCATCTAGTAGCATACAGTAGAACTACAAAGGTACAAAAACAATAAAAGCTAATAATAGAGTAAATTTATATTTTTGGATGTATGTTTAATTGAAGTTTCAATATTCTAATCCTATAATAAACTAGTTAATCGACGTTGAGTAATAAATGTACGTTACGCTAAAAAGCGTGGGGCGGTTTTACGTTGTGTGAACGATTCTCTGCCCACGTTTTATCTTATCGACTTAGCAATATTCGCTGATAGGCATGTCGATAAGGCATGTGTTAAACGAATAACTAGTTATAAGTTACTCGATTTTGATACCTATTCATTAACGCCTAGAAAATACAAGACGAGTACCTAATAGTGACAAATTATAAGAAGCAATCTGAATCAAACATTAATAAATTATGACATAAATGTAGAGACACTTCTGCCAATTATGTGTTTAATCTATGATATAACCAGCTTAAGCTAATGTCACACTAAACAACCTACCTACATAGGGGTTGTTTTGTTTAAAAGCGATGATAACAAGTGGAGAAGAACCTTTACCGAGTGAAGAAGTGAAGCCGGTAGCAGGGAGATTAGGAAATTATTTAAAAAATAACCGCGATATATTTCTTTATGAGTCTAGCACGGGAAAGAGATGGTTGGCCTCAGTAAAAGGAGATTTATTACGTAGCAGTGGGAAACAAATAAATAAACGCGCCTATAACATTCTCGCATCATAATGAGAAAAGTTATTACAACTATCTAATGGTGGAATATTTAATCACCTCAGAATATAAAAAAAGAAGCCGTATTCTGACGTGGTTGGCCAGACGAACACACTCTTTATAGTTACAGTTGGGGTACGAACTAAGCGACGCTTTTAATATGGGTACCGTACGTATAATGGACTGGGGACGATCCGAGTATACAATGATTACTTAGATAGCATTAATCATCCATGACTCGGGAACCTACAAACATATGTTTTGCCAATCACGCAAAGATAGCCTACCGGGATTCGAACCCAAGGTACAGAAAGAAGTCACTACCAACTTTGCCAATCGAGTCGGCCATCAATAAAACCTACGTGCAAAAAATATTTGTAAGAAGTAGTCCATCCACATACTTACACGGATGATGTTTTATAGTAAACATGTACTTACTCATAGTGCCCATTTATGTGACCAACATAAGTTATAAGCGAAATTATGGTTTAAACATTCAAGTTCCGTTAGGCGTTAAGCATACAATAGCTTGCCTTAATAAGGACCCGCTCTCTCTGAGGCCTTACCTGTTATTCAGGTAATACCGTAGTTGTATGGTTTTTATAAATGCGAACTTTGCAATTTTGTGTTCCAGAGAAAAAAGATAATAAACTTTGTGCCCGTGGTAATAAACTTTGTGTATCAGACCAAAATATTGTTCTGTAAAGAAACCATTACTGTAATGATTGGGGGGAGGTCTTGATCTTGGGCATACGCCAATGCCCTTCCCCCATATTCTTGAAGCACGAAATTAAGTAGTTGAAATAATATCACACTCGACTTTGGCAAAACAAATGCCAATCTGAGACCAAATTAAAATAAATATTTCACACACGAATGCCCTCATTCGTTATGCCCGACTAGTTCGTCTGCAAAAGACCATAGCCCGATGTATTCTAGAAGGGTGAAACTAATTTCACAAGTTTTTTCGTGGTCCCCTAATACAGCCCTTTCTCATAGAAACCCTATGAGAAGGTTCTCATTAGAAGCCTATAGCACAGATTAAGTAATAGTCATATTAGGATGTAACACAAAATAATAAGATAGCCACGATTTTTACAAAAATTATAATATCGAAATATACTTTTAAAATATTTTTTTTAGACAGTTAATCACTTGGATACTTTTAAAATACGAGCGGATTACCCCTCGATGTAATGCCGCCAGGACTTATAAGCACAGAACACATTTCTTATAAGTACCTACTATCAGGTAGTGGGCAATACGTCAAATTTAATGATGTAGTACGTACGAGTTCATTGAGATTTTGCAAACCCGTTCCTTGAATGAAATGACGTCACCGCGTAGTAGATACGTATAACAAAACAGCTGTGTACCTACCTATAATATAGATTATTGGGTTCTTTCTTTGCGTCAGATGTTAGTTGGGGTATTCAGCAATATGCATTAGTAACGGCAGGCATTTATTCGCCATGTACGTAGATAGAGGTGTTCATTCTCATCACCGGCCATGTATATATTTGACTAGAGTAGGAAGTATTTGTAGCTTACTTCAGAGAGGCTACTTGACGCGAACTTATAACTATGTCGCTGTGAAGTTGGTCGCAGATGACTGAGTAGTCAATATAACTTCAATATTAGTCAAGTCTTTCACAGTAGGTCGAGTGCGAGCTTATTTTCGTAAGCCCACCGTATAATTGAATGTTCTAGATATTGTCCGCTAGGGGAGTTGTTCAATTTGACATACAAAGTGACAAATGCACAGACTATGCAGAACACGTTTCATTTACGGAAAAACTCACAGTTGAAGCGAAGGGCGGGGCATAGTAACATAACGCGAACTAACTAATATCTTGTAATGTTTACAAAACTAAAGTAGGTATGTTCCATACAAGCATCTAGCTAAGTAGGTTTCTTATAAGAATCAACATTAAATAGCAACAATTCAAATAGCAATAGGTACCTATCTGTTTTATAAGTGCATGTGCAATAAGATAAGAGCACCTAGTACAACTTTCGATATTCTCGGCTGCGTCTTCACAAGTTAACTAACTAACTCTGTAGTGGCCTGGAAGATAGTCTGAAATCTGAAGATGGAACGCGCAGGAAATAAGAATAAGGCCAATTATCCTACTTAACGGTTTGAAAGAGTCGTTATCTTGTAGTTTTTGTACGTTTCGTTTCTGTATTATGAGATAAGTCGCTCTTTCGACGAAAATCCACGCAAGCAACGCCGCGGCTTTAATCTAATCGAGAAACCGCCTTGAGAATAACCCGCCAGCTGCCCTGCCCAATAGAAGAGCAGTCAGGAGTACATAGTCACTACTCGGTAGCGATGTGAGGCGGACGCGACACCCTTCACCGTCGCTTCGCGTGACCGTACCCGCTAATTTAGGCCAAGCACAAATATACGCCTCTCTTTTTTACCCTCGTGACACTTATATACCCATCCCTCTCGCCCGTATTTCTCTCGCGGATTGTATTTATGTAATAAGTTCAATGTTTACATTAGTATCAGGTGATGAATGAAAATAAATAGCTGGTGATATAAAACGCATCGTCGTGTTGGGACGCCTCTTCTCAGCTGGTTTAGGTGGGTATTAAGTACAAATATTTTGAAACATTGTTATTGTTGTTGTTTTGTATAGAAATCTCCGAATGACGAGATATCAGCTGATCGGGATGTAAAATGTATTGTTTCGTTGTGAGAGTGTAGGAGTAGTGTAGTATGGATAGAATAATTTTCAGGAAACAAAAAGCCGTACAGGCCCGAATACAGGTAGTGAGGGCAATTGGACCCATGCCATTACGACCAAAACACTTTTTTTTGTCATTTTTTTTAATCAGTTCGTTTTTTTTTTGGGAGGCTAAGCATTATTCAAATGTAATTACCTACTTATTACATGGAGAACACACAATATTGTACTCCCTTGAATGAATGGCCCCCTCTCCCCTGCCTAAACTCAACATCGTTGTATTTATAAATTACTTTTCTCGTAAGTATTTACAACGAGTTTTATGTTTATAATAATAGTTTGACCGTCTCAATCATCGTTTTGTTACCGTTCCACCAGAATTGACATCATTAGTATTGTTCACAGCATTATACTCTAACAATATACAAATAACAATAGGCTGAAAATAAACCTACCAGCAATGGAAAAAAAAAATGTATAGGTGATTTAATATTGTCCTTGGATTTTCATTGTTCATAATAATGGCATTTCTAGGGAGCTTCCAATTATTATGGGATCAATGGTTCCATATTATTTAATTTAAAATAAAGTACCTGCGTCGTAAAGTATTGGATCACGTTCATTTTGCTGAAGACTACCTATACTATGATAATGATACTGATATCTTGCTCTTTGATTCTTCAGCCAATTATAAACTATAGGGTCTAAGTGCACTTTTCTATTCGGTACCCTGTTAATATAGGTAGGTACTCAAAATCTGATCTGATTTTGATAGTTTAAGGGATTTTCACAAACATTAGAGTATGGTCAAATCATTGATTTCGTATTGGCCTTCGGGGGCACTTACAAATTGTCATTTTCATTCTTTTCCTGAACTCTACAACCGGATCGGAACGCGAACTCAACTGAGAAGATCCGGCGAGAAACTCAGCGGTCATCTCTTTTTTACAAAATTAATTTGTTCAACTCTTTTTTTAATATCCATTATTATTAAGAGAGTGGTACTTACATATCATCACGTTATAATTACCATTACGGGTCGATCTTCAGACAAAAAATCAATAACTTCGCGGGCGGAGCAATGGACAATAAAAAAAGAAAGAAGTACTGAGAAAGGATGTCACTCTCCATAACAAAGCGAATTGGCCATAACACAAGGAAAAATGTTTTGTCAATACCATAGATCTAGATGTGTTTCATCTCGGTCGGTCTCATAGTTGAATTGAATGCATTATCACTTAATCCTTAAAGTCCGTTTTCAAATAGCTAGCATGAGAACTGAAAGGTCCCACAGGGCTGGTCGACATCCAGACACGTCCTTCTATTATTATTCCTAGTGTGTCCTTCTATAAGGTTATGACCTGCCGCTTGTGCCGCTCTGTAAACAAACACACCTCGGTGACAGCGCGAAATCAGCGCTGAACCGTGCTGCTACATGCGACCAAAACAAAGTCGACTGATGAGAATGAGATGGTGCCACGATGGTGCAGTGCGCTCGGCATCCGAGTTCAATGAACTAAGTAACTATAGAATCATATTATACTTACGTCTATACGTCGAAGGGGTATTTGCGAGTGTTTAAATTATAGAATGTCGTAAGTCCCAGTAAATTACTTGAAAACATGTAAGTGGGACTGCGGTCCCATATTGATAGCGAACCGAGTTGATTACAGAGCAAATTATCATATAACTGTAGGCCACTTTTCTTACGATTTCCGGATGTATGTCATTACATACCTCCCAGAATTTGATCCTTATTACCGATATTATCTATTGGACGGTGCAATAATGCAGTATAACAGTGTGTTTTTGAGGTTTTTTTTTCGAAACGTAGACTAGAGAAATATTTTTTTCCAAAAAATTTAATGATATCTACATGTTTACTCTTCATTAAAACCGTCCACGTTACTTCTTTGAGAATTATTCTTCTAGTTTTGGTCTTGGCCATCCATGCCCATAAAAAAATAAAAATATTAGATACTTATTAGAAAAAAAGAACACCACATAGCTAGTATTAAGTGCACCGGTACCGTGTCGTTAAAGTAATTACAGCTCAGGGTCAGGGCGCGAAATTCAAAATGTCAATGGTTTTTAATTTTTTTACGAAAAATTTGGTATTGTATCGGATTAGGTTCTTTTTTAAGCAAACTTAATACATCGAAACATCCAATGCAGAATGCTAATATCGCAAAACACGAAATTACATCGTAAAGATGTCCAAATTTTTCGTAAAAAAATAAAAACCATTGACATTTTGAATTTCGCGCCCTGACCCTGAGCTTCCCCCTTAAGTTATCTAACGTGCCTCATACATAGGTACGATTTGTTAATTGGTATATACTTTTGGCTAATTAGTGCACATAACTACAAATACGCAAGTAAGTACCTACATATAACAATGATTTGCATTATGCGGACGTTGTTTTAAAACGTGATCGTATTTTATAATAATTATTTATTTTATTAATTAAGTGATGTAAGTACCTACTTATTGATTACGGTAGGTAAATGTCCACTACTCATCGTTAGCGTGTACGCAGATAGGTAATACGCGAACTATTAAATATTGCCGATAACCCATCTTTGTTAACCCACATAATGGCATGATAGCCTGCGTGATGCAAGGCTGATACGATACACTTATTTATCTGTTGACATATATTTTTTAATACGATAAACATAGACTAAGGTACATAACCTAACCCAAGTAGGTACTTACCTTAGGTAGGTAGGTATAGGTAGACGACCTGATTAGCGCAGTTGGTAGTGACCCCGTTTTCTGCGCCGAGGGTCCCGGATTCAAATCCTGGTAGGGACAAGCTTTGTGTGATGAGCATGAATGTTTGTATCCGAGTCATGGATGTTAAATATCTATATAAGTATTATATACTGAGTTCGCCCTTAGTCCATGGTACGGTACCCATAATACAAGCGTTGCTTAGTGTGGGACCGTATAGTTAGTGTGTTCGTCTGGCGATATTATATTATACTTACTTAAATTAATCAAATATAAAATATACAGGTGATACAAAAAGAGTATCCCTTGAACCTGTGCCCCTTTAATGTATTTGTAATCATTATTTAAATTCAGAACTTCGATACCAATGTCGATAAAAAAATCGAAATATATCACAATTGTCATTGAGTTGTTTTTTTTAAATCGATATCTAAGTAATATACTTATTTAAGTTCTGACTTGACATAATACAAAAGCGCAAAAAAAGCGCAAATTCGACGTTTAGTATATCCTTTCTGAATCATTCTGTATTGCGATTTTATCTTCATATTAACATATTATAATTACTTACTTAGTTAATTATCTGATTGGCCAGTTAGCAGGCAAAGTCCATGCATTTTATAACATCATAATTACTACCACTAACAGAAGTTTGTTCAGTGAATGTGTTCATGTAATGCAAGACAGTCTTTAGTGAGTGTATTTTTTAACTATCTTATTCACTTTGTAAGTACTTTTAATTAACTAGCTGAGCCGACGGACAGTGCCATGTCCTTAGTATTCCAATTTTCCGTACTTAAAGAACTTTTTAAAAAAATATTTCCCTTAATAGAAGGCTTATTTGGATTATATTACGAAAATTAACAAAACAAAAATATAGCCTATCGGTGCAGCCGTTCTCGATTCTAACGCGCAATGTTATCTCTAAAAGCAGTAAATGTTTGAATATTGATTTCTTATATTGAGTCGAATACTACACATTTAAATAAAACAAATGTTGTGTGTGTATGTGTGGGTGTTTTTGGGTGTGTGTGTGTATTGTATGTATATCGTAGTGTATTAATTTAGCGTGAGATCCCCTCGTTAATCGTGCACATGATCACAAAATATTCATCTAAAACCAACATAAGTACTTATTCCAAAAGTACATTTATTATGTAAATGTTGCCGCACGTGTGCGCTTAATTTACAATAACTCAAACATATTGTGTGAAACGTTTCCATTGTAGCGCTAAATGTCCTCGTCAATTCTCGTCGAGCGTGTCAAGTACAATAAATAGGTACCTTTTTTTTTTTTTTTTTTTTTTTGTTTCCGCTGGGAAATGCATTTACGCATACCGCCCAAGCCCGGGGGAGCAAGGACGGTTATGTGGGGCTCCTGGAAGAAGTCCAGACTACCCACTAAAACCCAGCGCCGCCCTCTGTGCCTTTTGTGGGGCGCCACGGGATCGCTCTACGAGCACGCTACCGTGACGCCCCGGCGGATACCTCTATTTTGGGGCCCCCCGGCCCCATTCCGGCCTACTCTGCCGTTAGGCCCTCTTTATGGCGGGGGCAGGAGGCGAGCGTATCGCCCCCTTCTCCGCCCCCGCCTCGCTCTGCGGATCGGGTCGGCCAGGGCATCCTCTTCCCTGACCCGTTCCGCGGCCTCCTTCTGCGACATGACATTTTCGCAGAAGGAGACCATCGCCTCCCAGGCCCCCCTGTCGCGGAGCATAGCCTCCACTATGCTCCGCAACGAGAGGTCTCCTCCGACCACGCTTGTGAGGTCGTGCCTCTGCGACCCCCACACCACACACTCCCGGAGCGTGTGGCCTGCCGTGTACAATAAATAGGTACCTACTGTGACTGTTCGAAATACAAATAATCGAAATTAACCTTCATAAGTAAGTAAAAAAAAATAACGTTTTCTTCGAAATTACTTTATATGTCTACATTAGTCGATATATGGGACGTTTTGGCGGGAAGTTGAACCGTGAAGTTGACAATTTTGTGTTTTTTCCAAAAAATGTGTTTCTCTGATGAATATTAGTGGGATATTAACAATTTTGTGTTCATAGGCGTGCACGAATGAAGGAAATTGTATTAAAATAGTATAACTTGAATTTACAAGTTCTCGCGAGACGTCCCGTAAATTTTCACTAAGTATCCACAGCTTTACTGATAGGGGTCATTCATTGCATCTTTATAGATATTTTCATTATCATCAGGGTAAGTATCTTATCGATAGATGCGTATATACTCTCACTAATGTATACTTTTAATACAGAATGATTCAGAGAAGGAAGACCTATTAAGGGGGAAGCTCAGGGTCAGGGCGCGAAATTCAAAATGTCAATGGTTTTTATTTTTTTACGAAAAATTTGGACATCTTTACGATGTCATTTAGTGTTTTGCGATATTACCATTTTGCATTGGATGTTTCGATGTATTAAGTTTGCTTAAAAAAGTACCTAATCTGATACAATACCATAAGGTTGGTAAAAACCGCTACTTTTACTAACTTCATGGTGTTGTATCGCTTTAGGTATTTTTTTAAGCAAATTTAATACATCGAGACATCCAATGCAGAATGCTAATATCGCAAAAATGTCCAAACTTTTCGTAAAAAAACAAAAACCATTGTCATTTTGAATTTCGCGCCCTGACCCTGAGCTTCCACCTTAAGTAAGCCTGCGTTCTTTACAACATTTGTACCTAATCATTATGAGAAGTCAGAATTTCGATGTGTCGATTTAAAAAAGTCGGTCACTTTGATTTTAGAATACGGGAGCATTTTTTTTTAATTTGACTTATTTATCGACATCATGCCTTCATTATTCGTTTTTTTTTACTAACGAACAACTTCATCAGATATTGCGTGCTATGAAACTTTCACGTAATTATCAGGTACACTATGTAAGTAGATACAAGTCTATTTATTTAATTGCTGACGGAAGTTCAATTGACAACGCACACATTAATTAATTGGTCCAATGTTCACCATTTGATGACCTATGCACGTGTGTCGTACGGGTGGGTACCTACACTATTAAGATAAATAATTGTGATAATATACGCCTAGTGCAGTGGGAGTGGGAGTACAGTACAATTATCAGTCGTGTGTTTCTCTCCACCTGCACAAGGTGTCAAGGCATTAGTCAAGAAACAAGCCAGGACATTCATAAAAAAATTGTACATAGGTTAGTGAGTGTCCATCATATATATTCAATACGTAAGTAGGTACCTACTAATAAAACACACGAATTTATTTATTCTGCCCATTGATAAGTTTTTTTTTAAATCTTTTAAAAATATTTTCATGTTTTTTTGAGTTTTCCGCATTACGTTCCATTTTCGAAATATTCGATTCCATAATTAAAGCTATATTTTTAACCGACTTCAAAAAAAAGGAGGAGGTTCTCAATTCGGTTGTATTTTTTTTTTTTTTTTTTTTTTTTTTATGTTTGTTACCTCATATCTCCGTCATTTATGAACCGATTTGGAAAATTATTTTTTTATATGAAAGGATATGTTTACAGATTGGTCCCATTTTTTTCAAAAAAATGTTCTGATGATGGGATCCATGAGGAATTGAGAGAACTCCTCAAATTTTATAGGCATACCGATAGCAATTTTGGTATTTTCATCAAGAAGTCAAGCATTTGCATTCAGAAAGTATCATTTGCTGAAGTGGAAGTGATGAAGAAGGCCACAAATGGCCAGCGGAACTTGTCAGTGATACGTATTTCAAGGGTTGCGCCAAGATAATCTCGATTATTGGTATACCTATTATCCAGTAAAAAGATTGATTTACAAATCTTTTTAGTGACAAAGAATAGTAAATATATCCACTAAAAAGTTTAAAATAAAAAACTTTTTAACAAAATAAAAACCGTCTTCAAAAAACTAAAAAGCAAAAAATAATCTAATCTTGAAATCTACCTTGTCTAACCACATCAAATATTTAACTAATCTGAAGTCGGTGCCAAATAAACAACCGACGAAGAATAACAAAAGTATACTCAGTAACGAGATGCGCGGACCAATTTGTAGGTATAGTCTTTGGCGCAGACCGGCAATACTCGACTCAGTTGTTAGTTTGGCACCGACTTCAGATTAGTTAAATATTTGATGTGGTTAGACAAGGTAGATTTCAAGATTAGATTATTAAGTGAGTTATGTACATTACTTATTTTCTTTGTTTAGAAAATATGATCATTTCTAGGATACTAGCAGTACTGAATTACATAAAAAAAAATAACACGACCGTCAAGGGGTCAATCAGATCACGAGCTATACTATAATGGCCGATCGATCAAGCCTAAATGTAATGGAAATCACAAGTCTTTGCTGAACAAACTCAACGCCGAGAGACAAAATAAAACACAACACTACTTTGTTTCTTGTAATTCATAACTTTGGTTTACCTGAGTAAGTACTCACCGTATCGTAGGTACTTATCAAACATACTTTCCAATCAAATATATAAAATTTTAAACGGCACAAAAACATCCACTTACCTAATTATTTACTATTTTATTATTTATTATTGTCAAAATAAGCACTATTAATATATTTTTTTTCGAAAGCAATATGCGACCTATACCTACATATTTATACGATCAATGGATATTTTTACTCTGACTCATTCATTCGGTTTCTTCCTTGTACAGCACAATAGTCCGAAAGTCCAACGGCAGTTGGATATATTTGGCGTTTTTCCAAAACCATCGCGTATTCTCAAGGATATCTAACAAAACGTAATAATGTTGCCAAAAATGTTGCTAGAATTCAGTTCACGAATATAACTTGGTCGCAATCGCAACGTATCGTGATAAAATTCCTTTTATCACAAAGAAGTACATATATATCCCTTTTACTCCTGAAAGGTTGTCGGAAATCTACAGTAGCATAGGTACTGTAATGCCAATCTTTGAACATTCATTTCCTCAAATTAAGCGACGACGTCGAGGGAAAAATCAATTCTACAATTCTAAGAAAAAATGAAAATTCTGATAATAAATTAGATCACAGAATCATTCTCTTTGGGCCGAAACTCAATGCAGAGCATTCAGGGTTCGGCGTTCCGCGTTCTTTGTAATGTACAAAATTCACAGCGCCCGTGAAAACAGCAGGCGGTTAGTAGGTACTCCATACATTCCAACGCGGAACGAGTACGTTCGATGATCCGTCTGTTTGGGTTCTATAAAGGACATTCAATGATAACACTGCATTTAAAAATAATTTTACGCAGACTGTATTCGTAAATAAAGTAACAAGTATTCGTTAACATTGTAGAGTACAAAGTCGACGTGGTTGTAGACCGCAAAACGACGAGTTCACCGTATTTATTAGCCATTAAGTGTAAACAGGCTATTGTTGGGTATTTATTCGAAAATAAAGTCCGACACGATTGCCGGCGAACTATATTGAAGCTAGCTAATAGCAATTTACCTTGTCCTTTGTTTAACTGCATATCATGTGTAAGGTAAAGCTAATTATAACTGTCGCTAGAGGTATAGGTTTAAGGAAGCAAATAATGATCCTTCAATTATTTCTGTTATCTAAAGTCGAAGGTCGAAGGTCGAAGGACCACTCTCAATCTTTCTATGAATAGCATCGTTAATCGGTACTTTAGAAATAAATATGGAACATCAAATAAGAAGGTGGGTCGAAGGTTATAGCCTAGTTGGTGAAAATGCTGATCGGTAGCTCCAAAAGATAGCTCGCTCGGATCTCGTATATGGGTGACCAAAATTATAACATTATTTTAAAGCATTCGAAATTACACCATTTTATTTTTGAATTTTCAAACTGTCATCCAACCGTTATTTAAGATCTAATTTAAAATAGCCTATTGACGGCTGGGAGCGACACCCACATTGGAATCGGTTTCCGATTTTAATTTCAAATGGAATCATTCAAAATAACTCTGCGGACCTCTTCGTGCTTCAGAGGGCAAGTTAAGTCAGCGGTCCCTGTTTGCCTTACAATATCATTGACGGCCATTACGGGCTGTACTAAGCATGACAAAATCTGACAGAAGGTCATCATCCTTAGGTTTCTGGTCGTCCTAGACGCGCCTCCTCGCTGTCGCCTGAAGGTAAGGCTAGTAGGTAGACATCATTGCTAAAAAAGAAATAGAAAAGGCCTTTTTCCTAGCCCTAAGTCTACTAGGAACTGCAAATTTGCGGCGATGGGCACTTCATTTGACACGTATAAGGTAGGTAGGTAATATCAAATTTTGGTAAAAAGCGGAAATTTTAAATCCCATTTGTTGAAGTATCTCTGACCAACTCTTATGCGTGTCCACCATCCCTTTCCGTTGACCGCTTCTAAACTACTAGCTAGCCATCTATCTCGTTCTGACTACACTCGTGACTCACTCGGAAGGTTATTCCATTACTATTTCATATAGGTTCGTTATTATGCTAGTGTCGACCTTTACGTAATGGTTACTTATCGATTTTCGGCGAGGGCAACTATGATAGTTGCCAAGAAAATGTGGGCGTATCCATGTCCGTAGATCGCGGAAGGAGTAGGTAGGTATAATATTAAATATCGTTCAGTTATATAAAGAACAAAAATACTTGATTAATAAAATATCACCAAGGTTTTTATTCGAAGGGATTGATACGGATAAAACTTCCTTGTTGAAAATGAGAAATCCGAGACGTGCGAGCCGGGGTTCCTGCGATCCTCGTTACCCAGGCAAGCGTTTTACCAACCTGGCTATCACTGCTTCAAACTCAAACATATCAACTTTTAAATACGTCTGAAAATTAATATACCTAACGAAATAAAATCACAATCTAGTGTAATACCAATTTCAGCCGTATGTTGTCCTTTATAAATGTTATTTTTAAACAGTGAAGAAATCATACAGACATCACAAATTAACCTTATTTTACATGAAACGAATTATCGACGTATACGCAATATTTACATGCAACTTGCAAAATGGAAACTCTAAATTCATATCATACTTAGGTAGCTACTCAATATAACCTTACCTTCCTGGAGGGCATCAAAATGATGAATTGTATTTGGGTATTTATTTTCATTAATGTCATCGCGGGGCTATCTTTGAAGTCGTTTATTATATCGAAATAATGGTCTTTGATTGTTTGATAAAGGAATTAATAGTAGGTAAGTAAATTAATTGAAGTAAACAAGTATAGGTAACATTGAAATGAAACAAATTGTACGGATTTTATCGCGTTTATTTTATGTTTTTACGTTCCCGATGTTTCGGCTGCTTTACAGCAACAACCATGGTCACGGGTAGACTGGTATAGGTAACCTACTTAAATAATACTTATTTGTTTTTTTTTTATAAGGAGTACTTCTACGTAGTAGGCACATTGTATTTTAATCTTGTTCATATTTATAGTAGGTACTTATGTACCTTCACCTACAGATGTGAAGTATCTATCTATATTTCTGAATAGCGTATGTGATGGTGTGCTGATAAACCCTATCCGCAACCTATTTGACCTAGACCAAAACTTTGAGCAACGCTGCCTGGATCAATTTCCAAACGACACAAATCTAAAATCTTGTCCAAAGCCTTAACCTATCAACCCTTTTCAGTGGCAGGTATTATGGGCACACCGTGCAACATAGCCAGGTGACTCCCCAACGATGCCGGTGCTACGTAACGCCGACCACCCCGCCTCCAAAGCAACCGACTCCGTGTACACGCGGTACCTCGTGGCGGTGCTCGGCGCGTGGGCAGCGGAAACTGGTATGTGGACAATAATCTATGAAAAATGCTATATATAATGTTCTCTATGGTCTCTCTTCTCTATGGCGCCTCCTTGACATCGTTTGTTCTAAAAAGTGTTCTGAGTATTTAATAAATTATGATTATATAAACCTTAAGAAGTCTATAATTTCCACCCCAGGGCCCATGGTATATTTAACAGTATGTACCTACATATACTGCCTCTCCTCCTCTTTAACTCCTTTCAACCATCTTGGTGTAGGCCTCCTCCAGCGTCTTCCAATTTTGTCTGACTTGTGCGACTTGTATCCAGATCGATCCAGCTGCTTTCCTGACGTCATCTTTCCAGCGCATTTGAGGTCTCGCTTGCGAGCATTGGTTTTACCATGGCTTCCATTCCAGAAGTGATTTAAGCCAAAAACCCTGCTTTCCGGCATGACCAGTTAGGTTTTTGGTGAGATCAGCGACTCTGCTTTGGTCTTTAAGCCATTTATTGGTTTTGTTGGGGCATGACCGGGGTGGCAGGCTGTGGGGAACGGCGGTTGCCGCTTCTCGCGCTCAGATTTGGGCTTACTCGTACATATTTTGCGTTATATTATGGGGCGGCAAACCTTGTAGGCGCGAGGCTTACGCCACTGCCTAGGAACTCTCAATTATTATGTTCGTCGGCCGAGTAAAAAAAAATGTGGCGCTTGGCCAGGATATAACAATACATTAGATATTTTATTTAGGTACTTCTTTGACTGACACTCGGTTCATGCACAGAAGTAGCCAAATAAGAAAATATATAGGTACCGATATTTTAATTCACACAGTCCGTAACCATTTGGCTTCATTCCACTTCCGATGAATTATGAAGTAAATACCATACATAATTTATCAAATTACTACAGTCTATGTATGCCGCATCTGTGTACAATAGGTTCATTTTCGAATGGCAATGAATACTAAGTACCTACTACGAGTACAACAAAGTATTATAACGTTATGTAAGCTAATGAAATATGTGTCCTTACAGCTACATACCCATTCGACCTGACGAAGACAAGGCTGCAAATTCAATCCGAAGTGGCCGCCGCTAAACATGGATACAAGGTAATTTAGCAGGCAAGATAATGAAATTATTTTGTTACACAAGCAAGCTACACAAATGTTGGTACTTATATATCTCTTGTTTGCTTGTTACATGGTTATTATATGATTGCATAATATGTCTTATTAAGATAAGGTCAAATAATAACAACAACAGTTTTATTTTTTACGCAGTCGGGTTGTTTGATTTTTAAATTAACTTTTTTTTATTTTAGGGTTCCAGACCCAAAGGGCCCAAGCTTTAGGTTCTTTTTCAAATGTAATCATCGTGCCTACATTTTTACAGCCTCTATATTATCACGAGACTTTTTGGTTTATATTTCTATTCTTAAACTATGTAAAGTCCATGTGAAAAGTCTGTAAATCCTTTTAGTCAACCGCCAAACGTAATACAGTACAATGACGTCATCATAATCCCACTGTGAATCGACTTACCGTGGGCGTGAGAAAGGGGATCCCTATTGGATTAATACCGAGATCTAATTGAAACGGCCACATGTGGTAATGGATACGGGAGTTCTTATGGGTTGAAATTAAATATACTGTGAGAATTTCTAGATCTAGCAAAATGGTGTGAACATGTATACCGATCACGTTTATATATAAAATACATGTTTAAATCAATGGAGTTTGATTTCTTTTCTTTTACTCAGAAGCTCGTGAGTAAATGTTATCATTATTTCCCAATTTATATATTAAAGAATTTATATTACCTAAACTTGTATTCCGATGAAGTCACTTTGGTCGGGTCAAATATCGTTTAGTTATTATATTTAATTCCAGAAAGGAAAAGCGATGCCCCTGTTGCCTTACAGTCACGTCGCATTGATCTCATTACTATAGTGCCTACGTGGGACATTTTTAATATTATTCACAATGTTCCCAGAAATGTAACATGAAGTTATTAACTAAGTAAGTACTTAGTTATAGTACATACAGAAAATATTTAAATCCGAGTTAAGCAAATTAAAATGGAGGCCGAAACCTGCTCACATAGATATAGGCAAATTATTTGAATGTTGGTCAACCCTATGACATTAGGGCTTTAACTATCGCTTACCCATGAAGCACCCGCCCCTGGCACTCTGTGTTGCCTTAGAAAACGAATGACTGGTCATAAACGCGTGTAAATCTTAACAAAACGTTCCTTACCAGTTGGAGAACCACGGAATGATCAAAACAGCAGTAGGCATAGCCAAGCAGGAGGGTGTGCTGAAGCTATGGACCGGGCTGATGCCCATGTTCCAGCGCCACGCCATCTACTCCGGCTGCCGGCTCGTGTTTTACGAGCACTTCAGGAACGCGTTCAAGGACGATAACGGCAAGGTGTCGCTCGGGGTCGCGTCCTTGGGTGAGCAACTTGTACTTTGTTTTAGATACGAGAAAAATAATTAATCCAATCAACGGCGTATCTTCCTTCCTCTTGACTATTAATAATAACGTCATGTTTTTTTTAATATACAGAGTGATTCAGCTGCGCTTCTTCAGCGCATTTGTAATTATTGTAAAGTAAGAATTTCGATGTCAATAAAGAAATGCTCACAAAAAATCACAATTGTCATTTTGTCGGAAACAATTATGCAGGCCTACACTTTTATAGAATAGGAGTCGCAAAAATATATTGTAATGACGACCTGACCCTAACGGTATGATACAGTCAAAACAACCACCAAAACGTAACATAATTCGCGCGAAGTTCACCAGGCGGGCTCGCGGCGGGGTCGCTGGCGCAGCTGATCGCGTCGCCCACTGACCTGGTGAAGGTACAGATGCAGGCGGAAGGCCGCCGGGTGCTGCAGGGCAAGCAGCCCAGGTTCACTAACTGCCGCCAGGTGTACGCTATGCTTTACAAGGAGAGCGGGCTCATTGGTTTTTGGAGAGGTGAGACTTAATTTGAAGAGATTAAAATAACGCCGCACTGGCTATCCGTAAATGTCGAACTTTAAACGCGACTATTCCCGATTAGGACATAATAGGAATTATTGAAAAATAGATTTTAATAGGAGCCCCAAGTCTGCATCGTAATCGAATTGCAATGGCATCACAAAGTTGCTAGTTTCCTCATACACAAACTGTCAAAATTGAAATATATTTTACTGCGTTGTTAATGCCACTGGATAAATTATATTTCGAATTTGTTACCTGACTTTTGTTCAACTGTTTAGAATGAACTAATAGTCGTTTTAAATTTGTTGTAGATGTACCAAATGACCGGTGACGTCATAACCACTGGAGCTTAAAAATAAGTTGCTTCTATTCTGTTAAATTTAACAGGCCGAGTGTATTTTCAAACTCTACTGCTGGTAAAATCATCGTCTAAACACGATGACATCCATAGTTTTAAAAGTGAAGTGATCCTTAAATATTTTTAAACTCTTGACGTCATTCCAGGCGCGGTACCCAACGTCCAACGCGCAGCGCTCGTCAACATGGGTGATTTGGCCGCATACGACTACAGCAAGCAGTTCCTAATGAGAGAGTTCGGCATGGCGGACTCGCCGGCTGTTCACGCCACCGCGGCCTTCGCCGCTGGGTTCGTGGCAGCAGTGCTGGGGACACCAGCCGATGTGCTCAAGACGAGGCTTATGAACCAACCGGTTGGCGCCGACGGGAGGTAAAAAACGCAATTTCTTCTTTGTTTCATAAGTTGAGGGTAGAGGTAGGGTTTTTTGTAGCCGTTTGACACGGCATCAATTTGAATATCACTTAGGGTATTTTCCGTACTTAAGGCATATAAGTCGCCCTGTTTTTTTTTTGCTTTTCTAAGACTGATTGGAAAGTATACGGCTTCTTCTAACGGCAACCAATTTATTACGTCGATCGGAAGTCGTACGAAAGGGCGTAAATTAATTACAACTGTGTGTTGCTGCATGCGATATACCATTGATATAACAGACAGACAGACGGGCAGATAGTAGATCAATGCGATGTACAAACATCCAAATTTATAGAAAAAAAAATCCATTTAGATTGCCATTAAAAAAACTTTCTTTAGAAAAATAAGCGCTCCCTCCCTACGCAATTTTAACATGAATATGTTTTAAATACATATTGCATCTATATATAAAATAGATTCCCGAAATACTAAATAAAGTTGTGGATACCTACTAATTAACATTGACTATTACATTCGCGGTACTTACTTGTTTTCATTAGCTTTACGTAGAGTTGAATAGATCGGTAACAAGTAGGTCACTGCGGTTGAGGTCACAGGAACGGGGTCACGGGGTCAAAGTCGGTACTCGATCCACGCGCAGGACACCCATCTATCTATGATAACGAACAACATCGCTATTTATACGTTTCGTAGTAGAGACTTTAGTTTAGTGACAAGGTGTCTATAGTCGTATTTCTTTTTATAAAATGAATGAGTTCGGAATTCAAATTCGGTAGGTATCGAATGTTTGTATACATTACATAGCAGCGCTCCTACCGAAATTGTGCATCGTTAGTTTTAAATGACATTCTACGAACCGAGTGGTATTTGAATACGTTAAAAACTCATATTAGGACCAAAACTAAGCTAGTCAAGATTATAAAAATGGACTGTATCTTCTATGGAATTGGGAGTGAGTGCGTTTGCACCTGTTGTTCAAACCCAATGCTCCATAACTTAATAAACAATTTTAACACATTCATAATTGTTCCTCTTCTTCCAGGGGTACCTTATACCGCGGCATGATCGACTGCCTCCAACAATCAGTGAGGAACGAGGGCGTGTTCGCCCTCTACAAAGGTTTCCTACCACTCTGGATGCGCCTCGGCCCATGGGCACTAATAAACTGGATCGCTTTTGAGAACATCATGCTATCATTGGGCGGCCACTCGTTTTAGTGGTGAGCTATTCCAGTAGTACTTACCGCTAGAAGAAAGCTGTATCATGATTATTTATTTAATTCGTAACTTAATTTATTCCTTTCTGAGAAAATATATTAGTTATGAGTAAGATAAAGCAGATAGAGTAGGTGAAACAGTAGAATGGCTAATATAATACTTTGGTTGAGAAATAAGGGCGTTTGTCCACCGTCGCTGTCACCGTGAAACATGACGGCGATTGTTCGTACCGCGACCCTTTCTTAGTGTTTTAAAACCTTTACGAACGGCAAAATTTGACTATGACTAGCCAACTTGCCAATTTGTAGGGCCTATTTGCACAAGGGGCCCAATGGGAGGGGGGGTAGTGAGGTATCAAAAGGGGGAGGGGGTGTGTAGTGACGCTTAGTCAGTAGGTACTTACAAGTTTGCCTTTAGCAGTAAATTACACAATACTGGATCACTGCATACAACGACACATAGTTTACCTCCATATTCAAGATTATTTAATGTTATTTTCCTGCCTTTTATGACTCATACTCAAATAAATAACAAATAGATAAGCGCTGTTTAGGTTCTTACTGTTTTTGATATGATTATTTATTATTATAGATATTTAAATCAATTTTTAGATATGACTTTCAATCGATCAATGTGTAGCTGTACATCGAAGTTAGCACAAATGTTAAGTACCTAGTGTACCATTTTATTTTTTTAATGTTATTAAATAGATGTGTTGTGGAACATACAATGCTGGTATTATATTTAATGTTGCCAAAGGTGCTATAGATTATTATACATAGTTAATTAAGACATAGAACGCTGTATCAAAACGATTATATACTGATTAATTCAATGTTACAAATACAAAAAAAAAATGCGTAGACCTTGCAATAGAAATAATAGTAATATGCTTAGCCATAGACATGCCCCCGAATTTATACACGTTTTATAACTTTATACGGCGCAAAGCCAAATTTTGTGCACATGATAAAGTTATAGAACGTTTATAAATTCGGGGATGTTATATAGATCAACGTTTAGAGTTTTATGGTAATAAATAGACAATACCTACTGTAACACGTGAAAGACAATTATTTTGTGGACAAAATACTGTGATTAGACATGGTCGAATACTTAAAATTACATAATATTTGGATAAGTAGTATAGTGGGTTAAATGTCATATGTTGACGTGTTAACAAATATTTGTTACAATTGTGATGTTATTGTTTTTTTTTTTGTATTCAAATAAATTATTACATAGGTACACGTTGAAAGTCTTTTCTTGTTCTCACAAATGAAACCACACATATTATAATATTAAATTTATTAGTAAAAAATATTATACATCTTCCACAATATTGGAGAATCATAACTTAAATTATTTAAATATTTGATTATTATAGATTATAGCACTTCCGATTTTTATTTAAATTTTCCATCATGCACTTAAACGTTACTATAGCGATAAGCACAAATAAGTGGCGGCCTATCGGAGTGTGTCGACACACCACTCGCTGGCGGACCAGGGCCTCAAGTCTGCTAACACAATCGATTCATAATCGAACAGCAACCGCATAGTAACTGTCACTTTTGACAGATATCCCATACAATATCTGTCAAAAGTGACAGTTACTATGCGGTTGCTGTTCGATTATGAATCGATTGTGTTAGCGGACTCGGGGCCCAGACAATGCGCATTACATACGGAGCGGTACCATCGGTACTTATACTATAATTACACACGGTTGAAATGCTCGTTTAGAGGAAACTTCTTCAAATTACAATTAAACATGCAGGTCAAGTACACCTGCGTCACGTCTGCACATAGAGCTACGATCGCGGCTACAAATTTCACCATTTCGTCAATTACAATTAAGGCGTGTTCCTGATTGGTAATCGCTCGCTCGAACGTGCAACGATGGCACCGCATTGATTGTACGAATTCAACCCAAAGTTCGTGCGATCAGAATCCTAACTTTGCTAACACAATCGACTCATATTCGAATGGTAATGGCATCGTAATTGACACTTTTGGCAGTACATTATTGGTAATATTTGATCGCGCTTTTGATTCGCATGCATTTCAATGTGCAGGCGATTGCCAATTAGGACCACACCTTCAACTCTATCAAGTAGGCTTCCATAAATATAGTAATTCTGGGTACAATACAATAACAAAAATAAATATCTACATTGGATCAACGATCACTCAAAGTATTTTTTTTTATCAATTTCAAGTCTCGACTAAATGTTAACGCTAACTAAGTACAATGACACACACCAGTGCCAAGTGACGTCACTCTCATATTAGTAACGGTAGTCTCACAACTGCGACGCCTTAATATTAAGTATATTAAGATTTACGTTAAAACATTTTAGACAATTTCGTTTATTATAATTGGTAAAAACACGCGCAGGTAGTCCCGCATTAAATTAACATATCAAAAGCCATCTAAAGCGTGGTGTTACGAATATCGTTATAAAATACCTTACACATTGTACACTCCGCTCGTTCAAACATCGTCATATTAACTGCAGAATATAAAGAATGTGGGGCATATACATTTGTGCGTAACGGAAACCGATCTGTCACTATACCTACGAGCTAAGCTTTTGGGGGACGCTACAATCCATTGCTACATGATTACGGCAGGTACCCGATTATACATGATTTTATAGCAATAATATAAAAAAAATAAGATCAAAATACATGTAAAACGTACCTTAAAAATTATCACTTAACTAACGCAATAAATGGTAAATAGTTTAAAAATGAGCATTATAGACTAATTGAAGGATAAATAGTGGTCGTATTATTTTAAAATCACATTACAAAAAAAAAACTATATATTCGCGCGGAGTTCAGCAGCAACTGAGCGGATTCCTTCCACGGTACTATTGCTAAATATCAAAAACTACAAATAAACTTCTGGCACGTTGTCGAGGATATAAACACTGAGTCTCGTACAGCGATGTCACAATACCGAGAGGACAATACATTCACATAACATGAAAACGATGAGACACGACACGAAACGATTTTGTACTACCAACATTTCCCTTAAATTATTGAAAAAATCAAGGCAGCTCCATTTCAACACACGAGTAAAACGGACAAACATCAACGATTACGACACCAATTATTGTTACAAAATATTAGGTACACTTTAGAATCGTTGCGTAATCAAATAGCTGTATGATACTAACTAAGCACCATAATACTCGTCAACACATTGTAAAATCAATCAATCGCGATCCGGCCAACACTCTGGCGACACACGCACGTAACCCTAATTGGACGCTAAACACATGCAACAGTAAAACCGAGAAAACTATAACGTTTTCATAAATAGCTTTACATAAATAATTATAATTCTTCGATGTAAATATGCGACGCGCGTTAGTGATATGGTTGTACCTACGCTAGGGCGCGGCCAAGGTGTTGTCCGGAGCGGGCGGGCGGGGCGGGGCGGGCGGCGGCGGGGGCGGGGGGCACTATGAGTGGTATGCCGTCACGTACGACGCCGGGAACAGCCCTCGGCGGTGGGCTATCTCGCCCTGGAATCAATACATTTATATAAAAAAAAATATCGCCAGACGAACACACCAGCAGAGCGATCCCAAACTAGGCGCTTCAATCACGGGTACTGTACCAAGAAATGGGAGCGAACCCGGTACATAATGTCTTGTATAGATATTAAACACCCATAACAGGTAGTGACATTGGTGCTCACCGCATAAAGTTTGCTCCTAGCGGGATTCGAACCCCACGGTACAGAAAGCAGGATCACTACCAGCTGTGCTAATCAGTCGTCGTTACATATACACATAGTACATGTATAAAAACATAGTGATGGGATAAACGACATAACTCATGCGGCCACACCCTCTGCCAGTACCCCTTATTGTCACAATTCGAAAATCGATTTCGTGAACGATTATGTTTCAAAGACAAGGAATATAGTCTTGTTTAGTTCATGCATAGTCAGACATATTGTCTTGATTATTATTTTATATTGTAATGATTAAGTCATAACATGATTAAACTCTTGTAGGAACGAAACATTAGTAGTTCAGTACCTCGAGTCGAAGGCGAGCTTATTTATAAGCCAACATTATTTTTTAATGTTAGCAAATAGTTTAATTTTGTATGGAGAATTGGAAGTTTTAAATACCGTTCCATAGAGGCGCTGTTCAATTTTCCTTACAGAGCGACAATTACGCAAACTATGCAGTACACGTTGCGCTTATGAAGTAACTCGCACTCGAAGTTCCAAGCACAAGCAACTGCAGTATGTTCACGTACGCAGCGAATTTGGGCTCACCAGATTCTTATGATTATTAGCCCTAATTTATAATTGTTTTAATCAATAGCAGTTTACAGAACAAAAGTGCTTTGTGACGCCATTGTAAATGTACAAAGGCTTTATACATTAGGGTTTAATCCTGTAAACATTACAAGTGCTCTCCTATCTGCCATCATTTTCTACAGCTCGTTGGTATCAATTATGCCTTGGTTACACGTAACGAGTAAAACGGCGAGACAGTGTTCTGAACGTATAAACCTCGTTTACTCGGCCGAGAGCACTGTCTCGCCCTCATACTTGTTACGTGTAATTCGGGCAGCGGGCACGCACCTGCCACCAGTGTTGATCAGTGCGGTCAGTGACGGTGATGACGTCACCGCGCCGAAACTCCAGCTCGCCCGCCTCCTGCGGAGTGAAGTCGTACAACGCCTGCACCAGCATCTGGAAATTAGAAAAAGAAAACAGAAATAATAAATATCGCCAGATCAACACAGAAAGTGTTCGGTCCCATACTAAACAATGCTTGTGTTATGGGTACCGTACAATGGACTGGGGGTGATACCAGTACATATTTAATAAGATATTAATTAAACGCACATGACTCTGATACAAATATTCGTGCTTATCACACAATGTTATCGCCAATTGGGATTCGAACCCAGCCCCTGGGTACAGAGAAAACGGTCCCTGCAAACTATGCTAATTGGGTTGTCAATGTGCGAAATAATAAAAAATAATTAATTACCCATTTTATTTGTGATCATTAAGAATAGTACAATTATTGTTAAAAAGTAGTATTATTCAAAGTAAATTAATGTAATTGCACAACTAGCACTAATATGCACATGTTACTACAAATAATATGATTAATTATAAACTACATTCATAATAAGATTAACATCATTAGATTAAAAAAACATTATTGGTCACTAGCACCATTGGTACAGTGCCGTACTTTAATTCGAGACACGGGGCCCTTATTCAATCTTAAATGGTTAAGGTTGAATATCGTTCAGCAAACGAATACATTAAAAGCTACTATTTTGACTGACGCATGACGTTACTAAGGGAAAATGCTTTCAGATATGACGACATACACAGATATACGGCCTTATTGCATTACGAGTGTCATTGAAAATATTAAGGAAATGGGTCCATATTAACGTTCGCGACCGTACCTACCACTCGTGTAAATTGAAACCACGGTAATCAACTAAGTGTTTTAATGGAGTAGTCACTCAGTATTCAACCTAACTACGTTTAGTTTAGTTATTAATATTAATTGACGTGAATTATCTATGGATTGATGTATAAGTTTATTTGTATGAATAATCATTACGAAAGTAGGCTAAAAATAATGCTGCAGTTTTTATACAGTTCTCGGGCACTGTCAAAAACAATATCTACAAAAACTATTTAATGTAATTTGTTTGAAATCTTCCTTAAAATAAAAAAGACAACAATTTCCGTAGTACACCATGACCCGGATTGTAAGCCAACTATCATCAAACTCCGCCCACCAGTTTTTCCGTAACGGGCGAAAAAACGAACAGACACAAATCCAAAAATGGCGGTTTCGGCATTGTTATTAAATATTGTCTATTAAAAAATATATATATGTGTTCAGAAACTACATTACAATATTATGTTTTATCAGCTTGTCTGATATTCTATTCACATAGACTCAAAAACAAGTAAGTAGTTATTTCTCCAAATTAAAACTATTAATAATTATACACGAACATTGATATTAGGCAATGTTTATTCGCAATGTTTTCAGAGAAATGTTTTGGGCATTATAAGAAACACGTTAGGTATCTCCAATGATGTCGTTGGACCTAAATCAGTACTGACACACAATAAACCAAGTAATCATCCAATGAAATCCAATGGCTGTTACGTTCACCGTGAGAAAACGTCAGGACACAATTGTGACATTATCCTCATCGTTTCATACCTACATGGCATAATAATTACAACGGGTTACTTGCATAGTAATTACGACGGGCTTAGCTTATTGTAATGGCTTTGCAATATTTAAATAAAACTAATTTTAAGGATTTTATCGTGTTTATTTTATGTTTTCACGTTGCCCTGATAAAATCCTTAAAATTAGTTTTATTTCAATGTGTAGTATTCGCGTGAATATATAAAGTCTTTGCATTAATTAAAAAGGACCTTTACACATTTTAGCAGCTACTGTGAAGCTGTATATCGTTCTTATAAATCTACTGTGACCAGTAATCTAAATGTCCAATAGACTAGTTGTCAGAATTATTCGGGCTTCTGAAACCCCTAAAGATAATCATAGATTTTCCCACGACATGCGGAATCCTAGTGTAGCGGCTAGAAAGTCTACTTTGTGTGGGTGTGTGTGTGTGGGGGGGGGGGGGGGAAGGTTAGGCAGTGGCTACAATTATCATATCATACATGTTTGAATCCTAAACCAACCCAAGTTTGGACTGGACCAGCATCCACCATGCATCAACCTCAACTATTCGGTCGATAAGCAATGATTATAGGAATCCATGTCTGAGCGGGTTATTTTCGTTACTCTATCAGGGTCAGCGTGGCCGCACTATTTACACAGACACCACGGCGTGCGTCCACACACAAATGTATTGACCGTTTATAAACCGCGCTAATGGAAATGGAACATGGAAAAGGGAATCTCCGGAGAGTCGTATTTCTTTGAATAAATTTAATGATAGACAATTTAATTCTGGCAGTCCAGATTTCATTCAAGCATATGTTTGGCTCAGAAATCGTTTATGTCGTACTTCATACTTTTGTAATGTCGTAATTTGTAGAACGTCGACCTACAAAACTGATTAGTCTATTTTGCATTCCCGACCTATAGAGCTATAATTATTACTAGTACAGTAAAAAAGTCATTATCAATTATTGTTTATGTAACATTAATGTTTATTCAAAACGACCTTGCTGCAGAAATTGGGTTGCTGTGAACTTGCATTAGCAAATTACCAATTAACAGGAAAAGTACCGAAAATATTAATCCATTAATCGTTTAACAACTTCGAAGAATTTTGTAAATATTTGAACGGCCGACACCCGATGTTTGTAAAAATGTTTGGCGGTTAGTTATACCCAGACGGTACTATCTAAAACTACCATTACTAGCAGCTATCCAGAACTTATAATAGCAAATAAAAAGAATAAATCTACCAGGTGTGTCAAAAACGGCGAATAATAGTAGCAAGAAAATAGGAGTATAACGACAAATTTTCTACCCGAAAAAGACAATTTACCTACCTAGACATTCAATTACATAATAAAAAAGCCCCTTTGGATTGAATTAACCTTACCAGACCCTTGAAAGGTCCCAAGGACGATATCTCATAGAGTGTAGGTAAAATGCAACCTACTTTCAGTATTAGCTACTTTATAGCGAATGTTTTATAGTTCGGAATCACTCGAAGGATTAACGGATATGGTATAAAATAGAATGGGCACCAATAACTGATAATATCATTTCCCAAGACCGAGAAACGAGCTTGCGCTAAAAAAGCTTGCGCAAGACTAGTTTGTGCGCAAACGCGCGATGTTTAACCGAACAGTCTAATGCACGGTAAGACATAAACCAACTTGTGTTTAGGTCATATAATCTCTAGTCGGGTTCTTTCTTTGGGCCTCGTAAAGTATGCACACATTTTAAGAATGCAGTTGAAAGTTGGAACATGTATATTTTTTTCTGCGAGCTTATCGAGTAAGTTATGCGTCGTTGCGATATGATACTTTCAAATAACTTCCCGTGAATACTTATAATGATTTGATGCAACGGAGAGCGATGCACCTAGCTGATTTGTGTGCTGATTGTTTGATTCTTTCCTATGAATTTGATTGTTTGATTCTTTCCTATGAATTAAGAAAGAGAGTGCGATTTGGTGCGACATAATCTTTGTCCACATACCTTTAGGCTGAGTGAGATGAGATCAAAAACAGTCAAATGCTGTGATGTTGGTATAAATGATATAATTTGAATGGTTACTGTTTCATGCGACAAACGAGTCCTCAATAATGTCTCTTGCAATTTGATTATGAAACAAAACTTTAACTCGCCATTTAATACAGTTGCACACACTTTTGCTAGTAAAAAGGGGAAAGAGAGAAAAAGAAGACTAATTGCATTTGCCCCAGCTAGGCGGGATAGGGACAGTTAGATGATGATGACACTTACTTCTTCGGGAACAACATCTCTGAGCTTGACGTCCTGCAGGCGGCTAACGGACGCAGTGCGATGGTAGTCCACCAGCTCGTTGAGGGAGTTGAACTTCACCACCCACAGGAAGAATTTGCTGGACGCGTCTCTCAGTACCTTGAAATGCTGCACGCCGTCTGGACATCTGAGGAATAAGGAGACGGCGACATGTTCGTATGAAATCTTTAAGCTTTTCTAGGATTTGTAGCAATGATTATCAAATACTAATATTCCGCCAATAACTACTTGCGTTATCATCAATCGGCAATTGTTTTGTCTCTTATGTAATGGCTGTGTGTACAATGAAGAGTTTATATCTATCTTACATTAATAACGGTCGGTGGTGGGATTCGAATTTTGAACGCGCACCCTAACCGATCTAACCCTATCAGTAAAGTTGACGATACTTTCCTGACCAATTACCGGACTTCTTGGGTGACCTTAAAAAGTCCACGTTTATGAACATACAAAGCACCTAATTGATAAATGTATCACTTAGGTGGAATATTACACCGATTTATAATCATAAATAGTGAAAAATATTTACTGACAAAATAAAACATATTTCGGTAAATGTTTGAATTTTTATAAAAGTTACACACTTTCCATGCATTCATTTGTGTTTATTTGTTACTTATGTTTAAAACTTGTTTGCCTTTTACAGTTGGAACATAAAGACCCCATCTATTTGTTCTATCTCATTCACCTTATTAAGTGCCCATCTATTACTTATATTATAGAGAGGTAAAGTTTGGATGTAGGTCATAATCTCCGAATTTACTGATCCGATTCTAAAAAATCGTTCATCATTAGAAAGCTACAGTATCGCTGAATTCTATAGGCTATGTTTCGTCGAGGTACCGCGGGCGGAGACACAGGCAGAAGCTAGTATAAAAAAAACTTATCAAACGTCAATAAATTCATTCTATTCTACTTAATACACCATTCAAATTAACTTAAAATTCCCGGACAAAATTAAATTCTTAGGTACGTTTCATCTAAATTGAGGCCCCATTTAAAATCTATACTCCAAAACAGGTTTCGGCGCAAACTCCGAACGGCTGATTCATACTGTTTGACAGCGAACTGGTTTAACTAGAGAAAAGTTCACAACATTATGGCCATCTTTAATCCTTTGAATTATTTTCACATTCGCTACTTTCTAGCCACCCATCGGGGCACTGACCGTGGTGTGTGGACCTGAGTCCCCGTGGGTTGAGGAAACACCAGCGCCCAGTAATAAGCACTTCAAAAGAAAAATGTATAATATTCTATATGTTCTCGCACATCTCATGTATATAGTGCATAGCTATTTATTATTTTTCCTTGATGCGCGTAGATATTCGGCTAGGGTAAATGTTCGGGTCAACAGCACGGGTCAAGGGTACATGAATGTTCGCACGTTACATATTCGCAGTTTCTTTCGTTTTCATACACTAGCGGAAGAAAAGAACGCGCAGTTGTTTCATTATGACGTGCATTTGGGAACGAAACGGGGCGGTGGTTTGGGAATATCACACCTACAATTTGAGCAGTATTATCACATACAATTATAGATCCATGCCTCGGAAACACACAAGGAACATGTGAACATAAAAGTATGTAAAACGCGAAGTATGTGAGTTATCGCTATGATTTGCTACAATGCAAACTAAATAGAACACTATTTTTAAGCACCGAATAGGTCCTTAATTTAATGTAATACAAAAAAATACTTAATAGTATATTAAACGCCTTCAAAACGGTATTGGGTAAAGCAAATCTGACTTCTGTGAGCAGTATAGAGATGAATATGACTAATGCGACATGCCAAGACAGACGCAAGACAAAATAAACGTCTTCGAGCCGCGGCCGTGAGTCACCGCGCACTCGAACCACGAACCTTATTTTTTTATTAACTACCAATTTAAACTCTAATGAAATTGTTTGCTATGCGTCACCTCATATGGACCACTTTGCTATTTAATCAATAGATCGAATATTTGACAAGGTGCTTATAAGGATAAGAAATCTGGTTGTAATACCGAGCAGGTTAGTATTTAGTCATTGCAACTAGTTGTTAGTCATTATAATGTATTGTTTCTAGTGGTAAGAGGAAATTACTAATATAGACGTTGGGTAAAGGAATATAAGGAATTACGAACAGCTGGACATACAATAACTATCGATTTAATAGGTAAATACCAGTGCCTAGCAGAAATCTAACAGATAGAATGGGTGCATAATAAATCTATGCATAGGGATAAGACTTTGACACATGGTCCTGTCTGTGTATTAAACATTCTTGGAATAATAATATCGTAGGGGGCATTATATTAGTTTAATACAAAAGGCGAATCTGGCATTTCTAGAACTGCTGTCGTGATCGCTCAGTACTGGAGGACTACCTGTCGGATTTGGCTGAAACTTCGCAAGCTGATAAATGAGTCCTCTGCTTGTACGCTATGTATGCCATGGCATTGGTATGGTAATAGCACATAACCCAGGTCATATAGGATACTTTATTCTTGGAAATGGATGGGTTCTCGTGGAATAGCTATAACATATATCTCAAAATATATTTGCAGATTTAAATTAACTTCACATGGTGATAGCTGGTTACTAGATCGACCTCTAGTAACTAGATAGGCCTCCAGTAAATAAATTACCTCGGAAAATGGAAGGGACGGCACCTAAAGTCAACGCGAATAACATCGCGGACACAGCTAGAATAATTCTATTACACTTTGGAATATATGCCTCCTCTTAATATAAAAGGTATTCAAGCAATAGTCTAGTCTATGCTAAGTCGTTTAATCAGTAAATAAAATGAAGTAGGGAGCGTAAATTAGATCGTAAAATAAAATGAGGTCCTGTCATAAATAGAACAAAGTAGACGTCTCAAACCGTTAAGCAGGATTTAAAAAAATAGTAACATTTGAGTGTCAACATCTACCACAGAGTGTAAAGAGAAGTCCATCTACTTACTAAGCTTAATAGTATTGTAATCAAAGTGCAGGTCTTAAACTAAAGCTAGTTACGTAATGAAATAACTCGATGCCCCCGCACCCAAAGAGATTATCTGCTTCGCTATTATCAGACCCCAGGGGTCAAAGTGGGACGGGGACCGCCTAAATTCTATCATTAATGAAAAAAAATAAGAGATTCACCTTCCTTACAAGTACAATAAATAAAACTGTACATATAAAACTAGGTAAGTATACAGAAATGTTAATTACAAAAAATAAGTCCATCGCAAAAAAAAACAAATCTAATAGATAGGTGGCATAGTAAATAGGGCATCCTATCAAGATATATGCGAAATCCGGATATTGTTCGAATTTATTCGTTTTACTATCCGGATACAACGAATAATACGGCTAGTTACTTTATCAATATAGCACAGTCAAGTTATTTTGAAAATGTAATTACATCCTACCACTCAAATAATTATAACATCTTACATTGCATTTATTTATTATCATTTGTTTACGTTAAATACTTCACACTCACACAATGAATCCAATTGAGCCCAAATAATATTCCGGTATGTTTTTGTTCAATTCAACCTTAGGTGCAAAGAAAATAGTATGCTAGTCCACAAATAAAAAACATCGATCGGATTCTGTGTGGAAAGGATTGACGTCACGGATTACGTCAAAGTACGGTAAATATCAGCTGGCATGTTTGTTGATGCCCCCAATTGATTTCACATCACGAAGTTCGGCAGCCAATAGAGCGTGGTATGCATTTATCCTGGAGACATTCATATTACTGATTGGGCAAACCGTCCAGGTCCTAATCAGACCAATTGGCTCGCAATGGAATAACATCAAAGATCTTTAAAAAAAAAGAGTAACCATGGAGTTTCTTGCCCGTTCTTCTCCATAGGAACGGCATTCCGAACGGGTGGTAAAGCAGTAGCATAATATTCTGTAACTTTTGACGATTCATAAGTACTGTAATTAATGGTCTACGTGAATAAAAAATATTCTGATTTTGATTCTGATTCATCGATATTGTATTGGATTAGACACTTTTGATGGCTTTAGGAAAACTGTCATGTGGCAACTACAATACCATTGCAATTCTATTAAACTAATAAGTCAAAATACTATCACACAGACCTGTATGAGCTCAGTATGGCGTAAAAGGAATGTAGTAAAATTCGGCGTGAGTATTTATTTATGGGTTTCAAAGTGGGGTCGACCTTGAGTCTAAAACCGAGTTAAAGGGGTAGGGGATCGCCTTATTAAAACAAGAGGGTTATTCGTTTTTAAATCTTTAACTCTATACAGTAGGTATGTTATCACTGTTGTTACAACTGATTAGCGCAGATGGTAGCGGCTGTGCTTTCTGTGCCGAGGGTCCCGAGTTTGAATCCTGGTTGGGACAAACTGTTTGTGATGAGCACGATGTTCGTACCCGAGTCATGGATTATATAAGTATTATATACTGGGTTCACCCCCAGTTCATTGTATGGTATCCATAATACAAACATTGCTTAGTGTGGGACCGTATGTAATGTTGGTGTGTTTGGTGTGTTCGTGTGGCGATATTATTATTATGAAACTGTGAATGGGATCTGTCTGTACATTGAAGATATTTAAATGAGAAGGCGCAATGGGTTATTTGACCGTATCTGAATTCAAAACAAGTGCTTTGAGCTTTTTTTCTGTGTCCGTTTGTTCAAACATCACGGAAAAACAAATTGGACTAATTTCATCCAAGTTACGCTATTGGACAGGCTATGGTTAAACTCAACCGAGGGAGTATATTATATCATAACGCTTTGCCCATTAGTGGTCCAACAACAGAGCAGAGGGAAATAGAAGATAAAGAAGAACTCAAAGTTAATATTGTTTGAAAACAGCCATCACCTGAAAAATTCCATTTAACTCCATTCTATTTATTTTGTTTTTTTATAATTGCTATGATAGTAAAACATTTTTTTTCTATATATATATAAAAGCACTGTTTGTTCTGAATCGGCCGAAACATATGACAAACAGTACATTAACGTAATCTTGACAGCCAATAAGAATGTGACTCTGATAAGAAACAATAACAATGCCTATTAATATAGCAATACTAAGTGATTTCTTTGTCTTACATATAACACACTAATTATAGAATTCAAGAAAGGCTAGCTATTGCAAGAGTAAGAGCTACTTCCCAATGAACTGTCTACGGCTATGTAAGGCTAAGGGTATTTTAATAAAACTTCACATTTAAGGGGGCATACTCTTAATACCTAGCACTTGTGGTTCAGGGGCGGCCCAAGCACAAGGGCAATTTCAATTCAGACAGTTAGTATCAGACCGCTGAAGACCAGTTACAATGCATTTATGGACTGCAGATGAACCAGCCGTCCAGTCCATGTGACATACCACGAGCTGTCTTAACTGAAAGCACCATAACGAGCTATGAAATAAGGATGACTAAGTTTGATATTGCGACACATAATTAAGAATCAACAATATCTACTGTACTGTATAGATATAAATGGCCTAATATGCATTATTAATAAAACAACAATCGGTTTTATTTATAATAAAAAGAAATAATGAGTTATGTTTTAGTTTATTTTAATTACATGAATAATTAATTTATAACTGTATGTAATGTAGCTAGTAACATAAAAATGTATCTATTGTTATTTAATTAGCACACTATAGGTATAAAACAATGAATCAAATGCATATACCCATGTTTGGTCATCATGTATATGATTCATAAATACTACACATCAATTGGAAATTAGGAATTAATATTTTAGGAAATAGTCACAATAATGTGTTATTCAGCATCTTATCTTGATTCCAATATGATAATAAGTAATAAGAAAAAAAAACTCACTTGACAGATAGGGAGAAATCGCCTGGACTTGATTCACTGATCCTAATCAAGAAACCACCCTCTGGTTTATTTGCTAGAAGTTTCTCTGCATCTGCTCTTGTGATTTTTCCATAATACCAACTAAAATAATAAATAAGCATCTAAATTACATCACTTTCGAAGAATTGTTATATCCTCTACTATTATTGAAATTACCTATTCTGATTTCTTTAGTTTGTAATATCTTCGCTGTGCATTGCTTGTACAAAGAGTTTGTAAGAATTGTAATGTTGCAAATGTTGTAAGATTTATGTGATACACAACTGGGTCCAGTTGCTCTAAACATAACTCATAATTGCATACATAGTTGGTTTTATAAAGTAAATCATCAGGAAGTATTTGTGAATAGATAGGTTTATTTAGAAATTGAACTAACAATTATTGAACATAACTGTTTACCTGTGACTTTTCATTTGAATATAATTACTAGGAATTAGTCCTTCTTTGCCGTCTAATTCAGCCCTGTACCAATTCATATCCTCCTCCATGTTTAGTATCTGTAATATCAAAAATTCTAGAAAGAACCTTTCATCATATGAAATTAAATCTGATATGATACATGTCTATAGACCGTTGCGTACCTTGAGGACTTGATTCTTCTTAAAACTGAGCTCGTCATCAGCAGTTGCAGTGAAATCGTGTTTTGCTATAGCCTCCATGATCAAATTAGGCACTTCACTAAAATGTCACCGAATACCAAAATAACTCACAAAGTATATGTGTTATTAACGACACTTAGGGTCAGGGAAGTAAAGTAATCATAATGCCTATATTTTTTACAGAATAATCTAAAATTAGTGAGCTTCAATACAATTTTTATAGAAAAAATATAATTCGATCACAGTGCACACATCAGTCACATCACCAGTCGGTCCACAGATTAGATATGAAATCAAGCTTATTTTTAACCAAAAAATGTTTGACAGCCCAGGGTGCTAGCCCTTTTGAGACACGTAAACTGATAAAATAAAACCTGTTTGAAAGGTATTCCCATATAACCCATACCGGAATGGCTTAAAAGCAAACCCATTTAAGTTTAAAATTTCGATTTTTCAAACTAGATGCACCGATTTATAGCGGTCGAAAGCCGTGGCAATATAATCTTAAAATCAAATGCTATTCCACCTAAGTGCTCTGTAAGATGTTCTTTGAAAACAGCGTTTACATGTAAAACTAACATTGTCTAAGAAAGACAATGGCCTGCGTCCCTAGGGCATAGGTCCGCCTAGGGCATAGGTCTAGGTCCTATATCCTTTCAAAGACAATGTTATATTTTTTAATTTCAATTTTAAACTTGTCCTATATACGTATCTATATAGGTATAGAGGTAAATAGGTAGATAAGATTATAGTGAATCCTAATGATAGGGGTACCCCTTGAACGACTGCGGATCGCTGAACGACTTGTCCGGGCCCTGTTTTCAACTCGTTTATTGCGAGGATGATCGGTTCGACATTTAACTAGTGCAAAGTAGGCGACTGATAGGAGTAGAGGATTCATTTCATCAACATGTTTTATTTCGTTCACTGCATCACCATCGTATTTACTCGACACTGGAAAAATTGTAATAGCTTGTAGACACTGACGTCTAATATACAAGTACGCAAGTATATAATATACAAGTCTAATATAAATATATAAGTAGAGGTCAGTGCTTGTAGACGATTGGAAACATAAGAAAAATTCACAGCAAATACGACACAACACAAATCTACGTAAATGAAATCTCGAACATGCTTTGGTGTCTTTCATATTGATATTGAAACGCATACTAGATTAGAGATAGATACATACATACTTGAAGTTTGTGCAAGTCAGTTGTCAAAATTATGCTTTGCGTGTATCTGGTAACGCGCTGATCAAAGCCAATGAGGTTTTGGTCAAAGCCTTTGACGAAAACCTCATTGGCATTTTGAGCAAAACACGGTCACCGGTAATGAGCTATTACCGTGTTCTTTTATAATACTCAAATTCGTACTCAAAAACGTATGTTTTTATGAGTAATACTTAATAAGCAACACTGGCTGTCACTGTTGGGGATATCAAAACTAAAAAAAGAAATAGACTGATTACGAAGATGAAATATTTTGGCTCAACAATCCATTCGCTGAAATGGAAACTGTGTTGATTTCATGCCATCAAAAGATATGGTTAAAAAATGACTTCGTCGATTTATGACCAAGAAGTAGAGCTTTTGGAATAATCGTTTTTAAATAAAGAAATTTTAAATAAATAAATTATATAAAAGTGTTCTTTTTTTAAAATCGACACTGTAACATACACTGTAATTTTTAAATAAAATTAAGGTAATTATACGTAGAACACGGTAATTTTAGTTTGCAGTCAAGGTAGTTTAAAATTTTCATCTGGTAACACTGGCTTGATTTTTCTTTCCTTGGCACTGACAGATATTTGACAGGTCTTTTATGTCCAATTCGCCTCCCAGTGGCATTATACGCGTAAGTATTTTGTTAATCTTTCGATTATTTTTAAATCAAAGCCTTGTTATTGAATCTAGAAGCTAATATTAAACTAATACCCATTGTAGGTGCTATATAATATAATATTTACGTCCAACAACTTCCATAATAAGGCTTATGACCGATCACCTTAATGTTCCAGGTTTAGTCGTAACTCACTTAAACGCAACGATGTCGGGAGGATTAGACTTACTTACCCTCAATGAGGAGGATGTCACCAAGATGCTGGCGGCGACCACCCATCTTGGGTCGGAGAATGTTCACTTTCAGGTACGTGCCTGGTAACGTCTAACATAACCTAAAAAAACATCAAAACATGATGATATAAGAATCCGTTCCATAAAATTTGTCTGAATTTTATTGCTGAATTATTCTCCCAACTGAGGTTTCCAGTTGTAGGCACCCAAATTCGTAAAAGTTTGCATCATATTGACATACATTGTGATGTTTGTAGATGGAAACATACGTTTACAAGCGCCGTGCAGATGGCACACACGTGATCAACCTGCGTCGTACGTGGGAGAAACTGGTGCTTGCTGCGCGCGCCGTGGTGGCCATTGAGAACCCTGCTGACGTGTTCGTGATCTCGTCGCGTCCTTTCGGCCAGCGCGCTGTGCTCAAGTTCGCTGCTCACACGGGAGCTACGCCCATTGCTGGACGTTTCACTCCTGGTGCTTTCACTAACCAGGTAATTAAGTAAACTGTGTATTATTGTTTACTGTTTTGACGGCCTGATTACCGCAGTTGATAGTTACTCTGCTTTCTGCGCTGAGGCTCCCGGGTTCGAATCCTGGTAGGGACAAGCTCTGTGTGATGAGCACAAATGTTTGTACCCGAGTCATGGATGTTTAATATGAATATAAGTATTATATACTGAGTTCACCCTCGGTCCATTGTACAGTACCCATAACACAAGCGTTGCTTAATGTGGGACCGTATAGTTGGTGTGTTTGTATGGCGATATTTGTATTTATTAATTTATAATTAACCGTAACTGCCACCTCAAACATGGTGAAGCATTCATATTCTAACATGATGACAAACATAACTAAGGAACCACTGACTGCATCAAATGCAGGAATGATTATAAGTTTTTCTGAACAAATCAATTACGATATATGATAAACCATTGCAGTCTGTTATATCTGTAATATACTAATACATAGTGTTTGTTCTCCAGATTCAAGCGGCTTTCCGTGAGCCACGTCTGCTGATTGTACTGGACCCTGCTCAGGACCACCAACCCATCACCGAGGCATCATATGTCAACATCCCTGTCATTGCACTCTGCAACACTGACTCACCACTCCGTTTTGTTGACATTGCTATTCCTTGCAATACTAAGGTAAGTCAGGCAATTCCTATTTCTTTTTTATTTTATGAATTTTACTTGTCTACTTTTTTTAATGAATGATTTTCTCTAAATTAATTTTCTATCTTTTGAAATATTTTCGTAAATGTGTAATGTGTCTCTTAGCTGCAGCAGCTCGACCTAAACTACAGCTGTTAAAGACTAAGATACCCAACTACACTATAATTGTGTAGTAAAATAAATGTTTTGTCCACCAGTCTTCCCACTCCATTGGTCTCATGTGGTGGCTGCTGGCGCGCGAGGTACTGCGACTGCGCGGTGTCCTGCCCCGCGACCAGCGCTGGGACGTCGTCGTCGACCTGTTCTTCTACCGCGACCCTGAAGAGAGCGAGAAGGAGGAACAGCAGGCTAAGGAACAGGTTGGAATATAACCAGTGCTGTTATTTCACTTTAAAATGATTAATTAGTGTTCATGTCTTACATAGGGCATGGGCTTCTACTTAATGAGAGGGTCTGCATGCATTTTAATTTTGACCATTACCACCAACACATGGCTTTCCAGAAATTATTAGGTTTAATAAGAAATGCCGGTTTTGTTCACGGTTTTATCGAGTGATAAATCTGAAAATATGATAGTGGAATTGGGAAATCGCATGGTTGTAGGTATTCGACTACTTAAGCCTTGGAGGATAATCGCTCGGGGTTTCTAATACTTGCAAAGATGTGGAAAATCAACCCTTGGCGAGTCCTGGAGAACAAGCTACATTGTCTTTTTCTGGTGACTGTTTTCGTAAGAGTAAAGTTTGTTTGTGCGCGTCAGGCTGTAGTGGCAGCGCCCAAGGCGGAGGCGCCCGCGCCGGCGCTGACGGAGGACTGGAGCGAGCCCGTGGAGCCGGTCGCGTCGTGGGCCGAGGAGGTGGCGCCGCCGCCCGCCGCCGGCTTCGGCGCGCCGCCCGCGCAGGAGGACTGGGCCGCCCAGGTGACGCATTATATACATACTTATACACTACTAGCATCTACTCGTACGTGGACCTTTCCCTTTACACTTTCAATTGAAAAAGTGGAGTGTATGTTACATCAGATTATAACTTTGCTCCTAAATTGTTTAGATGTTTTGAGACAAGCTTCGTACACAAATTTATGTCGTCCTATCAAGATGAATGATAATAATAGCTGCTATGATACTAACACCAGCTCATTAAATTTTTTTAAAGATTTATTGGTTTCTTCGATTTATATATTTGAGATTTTTGTTGCGTCATAAGAGCAGTGATCGCAAGCATAGGCTATCGATCATGAGGTCTTATAGATCATAAGTTATTAGGAATATATGCATTCTAAGTAATTGCCCAGTCCCTAAGTGCTCCGATTAACGCCTCTCTACATAATACAATTGAGAGAATGGTGGTTATACCACAGTGAAACTCTGCCTACTCAGTTGGGGAAAACAGGCATGCCGGTATCGGAACGCGCAGTAGTGTCCTGCACTCCTTTTATTGAATAAATAATGTAAATATGAATGTCTGCAGGTGCAAGAGGAGTGGGGCCCGGCCGCAGGCGCGCCAGCTGCCGCGCCGGCCGCCGCCGCGCCCGCCCCCGCGCCCGCCGCCGCCCCCGCGCCCTCGTGGGGCGGCTCCGCGCAGGAGTGGAGCGCTTCGTAAACGTTGCATTCGTTTCGGTTAATATAACTATAAAATCCGAATTTGTGTTTTATTTACAATGATGACGTAGGGTTCACCGATGAACTCACGCGCTAAAGGATGTCTGGATGCGAGTGATGACGGACCGTGATTTGTGGATGTCTTAGGAAGCCTGTGCTCAGCTGTTAAATTCTTCCGGATGATCGATCAACGAGTTTGTTGTTCTTGTTCAGTGTGAGCTCGCGTATACTCGAACGAATCACATATCGTGACGATTTGCAAAAATCGTCCCGAATCAATAATTACATCTTGTTTACATAATGCTTGAAAGATTCGTTCCATTGTTCTATGGTAATTCTAAAATATCCAAGTACAGCTGTTATTGTTGTTGGAATGGAGTACGGCCCGCCCAAGTATGCGTTGACTCGCATGGCAATAGAAATGCAATTGATTAAAACGCTAATTATTAATATAAATATTTTTTTATTAATCAATATCACATCACTATTATTCACTATTAACTTCACCGTACAGATGTACTCTATAAACGCAAGTATATCTCTTGTTTCCCTGGTTGGTGAGTACACGGAACACTAGACTCTTCAGCGGCGCTTCTCTATCGGCTATGGGAAAGTATTGTTTGGCGGGTCCGTCTGTGCGATATTGTCCGCTTGAAACCTTAAATCGGGTGTTATTTGAGAGGATACCCTGGAAAAATGTCTACAATAAGGTAGGATGCCAAACAATTGTTCTTTTTTTAATTTTGACCAAAATCTTAACATTGATGTCGGATTTATATTTCATTTTACCCAATTGGTGGGTCTAAAAGTCGAACGGACTGCGACATTGGGTGGAATGAAATTTCATTCAGACATCAGAATTCTCTTTTTATATTGTGTGAAATCACAGACCTAACTAGGTATTTGCAAAATCATCGACAACAAACGATGCCATAAAGTTTTAAAAAGTAAAGAGGAGGAAAGAGAAATAATTAGGGGTTACATTTAATTAATTTTGCCTGTTTAGCTAACTAAAGATAAATGATTTAAATGAAACTAGTTTTGTTGCTGCAGAATATCAAATAATGAGATCCCAAAGACAGCATTCGCGTAACACGTTCGTGAAAACTCATAGGCTAATATTGTATGGTATTACTTTTTCTGTTGGCGCGGGCGCTATATAAAACATAGGTTACAATGAACACCAAACGCTCTCCTGTCTGTCTGAAGCCTTAGTAATTCTTCATTCGAGTGCGGGCACTAGAAATCATTCAGTCTACTAACATAGAGTATAAAATGTTTGGGCGCACTCCGAGCGGTGTCTGGTCTAACGTGCTCTACGCTCACGTAGTGAACTTGTTGAATCATCGGCATATGGATTTCTATTTCGCCAGAAGAGCCTCTGAAAAAAAAAACAATTTGTTTTGTAGGCCTACCTAAAACAGTGAATTGTTTCATTTAGTAATAATTTTAATGGCGCAAATTCTGCTAGAGAAAGCTTATAAATCAAGCTTATATAACTTACTATATAGCTTCTGCCCGCGATACCTCGTTAAAACATAGCCTGATAGCACTCAAGGATCATGTAGTTAGCTGCCTATTGGTGAAATATTTTTTTGAATCGGTTCAGTAGATCCGGAGATTACCCTCTACATCCAAACTCACAATCTTTATCTCTTTGTAGTATTAGTGTAGATATATGTGTATGACTAGATACTATAAATGTATGAATAAACTCACATAAAAGGCCAACAATCGGCCAGGGTGGGTGCTCGCACTGCCAACACGGTGTGGGGCGGTGGGGCGGCCCGCCACAACGGCACTATGCCCCACAGCGCCACGCGGCCGCCCCACTCCGTTGTGTCACTACCCTTTGAAGCTGTAGCGCCTTCTATGTACCGTGTACTAATGTCTTTATTGGCATCAGTAACTGTGATCGAAATTATATTAATGAGAACTTACTTTATTACAAAGGAAGTGAATATTCAGGACGTTCAAGCTCTCGACTTGGGTATAAGACTTGCCGCATACCGTTTTACGTCTCGGTTATTAAAATATTTCAATATAATAAATTTAAATCCATTTATGGGTTTAGCCACTCTTTGTTTGCGACACTATTTTTATCGTCAACCCAACATGCTGCTGGAGATCCTCCACTTGAACCTTAAACCTTGGAGAGATGAATTAATGGATCGTTTGTAGGTCGATTTCAGCTCTACTGATCCACCGTCTGGCATAAGTCACGTGCTTCAACTGATTACAATTTCCAAGTTGGTAGGTGCGCGGGGTTCATAAATTAAGTACAAAGTACCTAGTTAATACGAGCTACGTGTATTACAAACGTGCGCTCGGATATTCAAATTTACGCCTTCGGTCGTCGTAATTAAACGTCTTACCAATTTTGGTGCGGCGCCACGTCAACATCATAGTTCTCCGCAATCGGAGTGTGTTTCTGTCGTGATAATATTTATTAGTATTGTGTCCCTATGTCATAAATGAAATGGCAGTTGCAGGTTGACGAATGGGATAGATGACCTTATTGCGAATGTCAATCTGTTTGGTACCCATTGTAGTCAGCTTAAAAGTAGGTAAGTTACTCGCTACGCTCCTTAATCGCTTTCTTTGTGGAGTCTCGAAGCTCTAATTATACCCTATCAAACCTATATCAAAATGTGAGTTCAGTACTGTACCCACCTGAGAGCTTCTTCTACCTTGAACAATTCTTCAGTCAAATATGGTAATCTTTGACAACAGTTGATGTTTACTGAAGATTGTGCTTCCATGTCAACTAAAATTATTTATAATTTTTTTATAATCAAGTATCTTTTGTGATGGGCGATAGGGCGACCGGCACATATTGTTATACAAGTTTTCAGATCTGTTGATTCTATTTTATTTGCTCAATTACATACGCCTTCGTGAGATAGGAAAGGGGATGATGTCAGAGAATATAATGACCGATTGCCTGATATCATGATTGACATTGAGTCTTACATTGTACCTACACAATTTGGTTGGAATAATAAATTATAGGCAGAAGAATATTTTATCTTCCAAAAAACAAGAGTAAAGAATTAGGTAAGTAGTAGGCACTTACGTAACGTTATTAGATTACAGTTCGGAGCAACCTTCGTTATCAAGTCCGTGTTAGGAATCGTGTTAGCCATCCGAAACGACACTGAAACTAAGTAAATTATTACTTAAAGTTAGAGGCAAGTCGTGACGTAGACCAGGCACCGCTGAATTAATGTTCGCTAATGATACTTGCCTACAGATTAGACACTTTGGCACAATGTGAAAGATTATTATAGAGTTTCCCTCTTTCATATCTATTGTAGCGTGCCTTACGAAATTTGTAATATCATCAAATTGCTTTTATCCATTATTTGGACTAGATGGCGATGAGTTATTCGTAAAAACTTCTTATAATTCGCATCAATATTATCTAGTTAGAATATTGGAAGATACGCTAGACTGAATATTGTGGTATGACGCCGCGAAGTAAATAGGTAGATCAGAAAGTATTTTATCTAATTCATTGGAGGTGTTACAGAGTCGTTCTAAGCCTTGATAGAATAGGTAGGTAAGTCATCCACTGTCACAGTGACCGAGTTAATAATACCTGCTAATTACGAGTAGGTATAATATTCTAGTAAATAAAACCACGAACCTAAAGTTCCAAATACTACGAGCGCTAATAATGTCGATATTTTCAAACAACTGCAGTTTTTAGCCGACTTTTGTTCACAAGTTCTTCTATTACGTCTATGACAGCAGCTAAAGTTTCTGCCATTGTTATCTTCGTACAGATATTCCCAGATGTTTTCACGTATAGGATAAGTCGATCGTATTTCCCACTTTGATACATGTTTTCTAGGTTTCTTGCTTTCGTAAACTTTCCCTGTTAAAATCATACACAAATATGTTGATATGTGAGAATAATTTGAATTTGCTCTGGACAAGTAAAAAATTTAAGAAATCACAGCCTTCAACGAAATACATACACATAGTCAAACCTTCAAAAGCCCTGTCACTTATATATCTATAGGGGGTGCGTACCTATTTATAAACCTAACTATAAATAAATTATATTTGAATCTGTATGAAATCATAGTGAGGTTCAACTTTGGCTTATTCATTGCTATATATTATACCTAATACCTTGCCTTTCCTAATAATATTCGTGCACAACGTATTATAGATACCTACTTATGATGTCTCCTAAAGTTTAATCAAAGAGCTTTGTGTCTTGGCTACCCTCAATACACTACAAGGGACAAAGGTAAAACCGTTATGCATTTCCAGGAATGATTATACGCTAGTACCATGGTAGTTTTAAGAAAGGATACTCCAGTTGCCTAGTTATAATTCCCGTAATAATTTTTTACAGGGTTTACATTTTATAGTCAGTGGTTTTAATGTTAGTTTTCCTTTCATGCTCACTTCACTCCACCTTATAAATCTTTATGGCTTCTTTTTATGTTGACACACAATCTATCTTTTTGAAATCGATGTCAAGCAATTCCATTGTCCATACACTATTGAATGAAGTTTATTCCGTGGGGTAAAAAGTATGTTCCTATATTTTGTCACGCACGTGTAAATAGCTCCTTTCAGTATCTGTGTGCTGTAGTTTTTGATAAATGTATCTTTGTAAATAGAGATACAAATTGTAAATATAACAAACGTCGAAAAACACTGATAGAAAGCATAGGGACCTACGCTTAGTCTTGTTGGCAGACTTAATACGAAATTAGTTTATTAAAGAGATATTGAGAGTTTCCATTGTAATAGTAATAGGATAATACCTACGCTTGGAATACAGGTGACCTGGTTAGGTAATTTGATTTAGTAATAAATACGTAGGCGGTAAGTGAAGAAAGTAAGCAGGGAGGCATCTCACTTTAATTTTTCTCAGAAAATTGAGAATGGAACCAGGCTAGTAGGATAGGACACTATTGGGAAGATTTGTAGTTACTTAAGCACCTACATTATAGTGAAATATATTTTGCGCAAACAAAAAGCTTTTCCGCGGATAATTTAATAAGTAGGTAGGCAGAAACTTGCGTAGATAAGTAATGACGTTAATTTTAATATTTTCTATATAAGTTATTTTGTGATTGAATGGATGGATGTTTCTATTTTAGGAACGTAAGTATATTGCTTTGTCACATATTTAAACTATTATTTGGCTCAAGTCTAGCTAATCTACCGTGTTTCTTACTAAAACATACAGCATCAGTCTAAATATGTAGCTTGACATTTTCAGGAACTGCCAAGGAATGGAACAAGCTACCGGCGTCTTTGTTCCCCGTTGACTTCAATCTGGGTGTTTTCAAGTCGAGAGTGAACAGGTACCTTCTAGGCAAGTATGCTACATCGTAGATCTCATCGTCACTTACCATCAGGTGAGATTGAGATCAAATACTTACTTGCCTATAATGTAATAAAAAAAGGTACCAACGTCACTGTAATTTCAATGCTGAAGCATTTACGTTATAATAAGCTAAGTCTAAAAACAGGTTGAATGATATTTTGTGCAAGCGAAAGCATCATTATTCACCGTACGGCAGGTGGCAGCACGCTCCAATTGCATTACGCGAATTTGGGCCATTCCAGTAAAACCACTGATTTGAATATCACCAGTAGTACTCCACTTAGAGCACCTAACGGGTGCGGTAATAATAAAAAGTAATACATTTTTATCGCATTTCACTTAGCGCACCGGTCGGTCATGTAATGTATATAGAGATTATTATATTTAGGGGTATTACCGACTAAATAACTGTATATACATTATGCCTTTGGTGCGGTAAGTGGAATAAAAAAAAAATTGCACATCCGTCGCCAGGTGCTCTATGTGCAATACTTATAGGTGATATTGAATTCGGTGCTCTAAGTGGAATGCCCCGTGAATTCGGCCGCAGCAAATCTGTTTTTGGGTCGCATTGATTATAGCGCCGCCGCGGGGATTCATTAACATACTTAATTATAATTTATAAATTACAAAATTTCATTTAATGTTATTTATATATGATATTATGTAATCTTTGATTCTGCTTTCGTATAAAACGTGTCTAATCTGAGCTTATTGCCCACCTTGTCTATCTATTAAAAGATCTACAAAATAGAAAATAACTTATACCTACGTGCTTTTTCTATGTGGGCAGTTTTTTAAACAAAGCGAAAATTATAATATGGATATTATTCCTCCCGCAGCATACTTAACTATCAACATCATCATCACATACCTATAGGCAGTTAGCATAGAATTCATAAATATTTACTAATTCCATGGCAGTAAGATACGTATTAACCAAAGGTCGATATTATGTAGATGGTACAAATACCTGATACCTACATAATGTGTGTGTCAGCTCTGTGTCTTGAAAACTTTAAAAAAAATGCATTGTAATGAAAAAAAAATGGTTGTGTCGGCAAATCAAATGATGTGTAAAGTAGGACGATCTAGATTTAATTTGTATTGAGTAACTACATAATGATTCGATGTGAATTTTTGGTGTATGATTCGATAAAACAATAAGAGATAGCCAGGATTTAGTGACCGGCTTTAAAGCAGAAAATATACGAGTTCATAATTATAAATTAGATTTAAAATATTATCTATCCGTATGCTACCAAAAGGGGAATCACAGCTAAATATTCCAACATAGGTATTTTCTTTGTCATACATATTTAAGTTAATTTTAATTCTTCCAAGTTTCACTTATTAAGAGGGGGGGGGGGGGGGGTACCATAATCGGTTGTCGCTCCAACTTCAAAAACTTTCCTCGGGCCGACACTGCATCTAATAATACCAATAATGATCAGTAACTCATATCTGCCAGACTTTTTATGTACACTACTGGCTAGTAGTAATTGGATCGCATCGTGCATGTTTTTGGTATGTATTTTTATAAATAAAAACATATACATTTTCTGAGCGTGTTTCGTCGGGACACGCTGTCATCGTATTCAAGCTAACTCATAAACTATTCACTGAATAGATTGAAGTCTGCAACAAGATGGTGTGTGCTCCTTAGGATAGTGGAACTCTGCAAAGTGTGTGACTTATCTGTTACTAGCCTACAGTGCTTACCTAAGTATGCCTGTTATTGTATTGATTTTTATGCAATTGCAATTTGACATTGAATATCAAAGAAATTCCAAGGAATGTCATCCAGACAAGTTTATCGTAATTCGCTTTGTTGACAGTGCGAGAAGACAATATGTATGGAAGGATCAATAATTAAGCATAGAATTAAGTAGATAAATTCTTTGTAGCTAAGGTACTAAGCAATTAAGTTCCTTGTTACTCCTCTGAGTAAAAGTTGATATTATTGTTTATATACCTAGTTGTAAGTTGAAAAAATAAACTCGTAACTAGGTACATGCATACTAAATTGCACAGATTACTCCAGTGCGGTACCATGTACCTAATATGCAAATATTTTTTTTACCTTTAAATCAAGAATTCCGATTTTGGTATTCATTCAGATGGGAACGTACGAAATATCGGACTATGTAGGTATGCATTATCCGATCGATACCTATTTAAAAAGCTTTCGCGTGTATTCCCAGCAATCGCCAGAAAATGTTAAGTAGCTTGGTAAATATTAATTTATAAGGTCTTGTTTATTCACGACCTTGACCCTAGACTTTGTTTTAGCTTATTTATAATTTAGGTACTTATCTTAGTAAATCTACTTTCTATGCTAGACAGATGATTGCTAAAATAAATTCTGCATGAATAATTCATAATACTAAATTGTTTCTACTCTAAAATTATGTGTAGGCAAGGTAAAAAATATATTGCAGGCAGCCAAGTTTAAATAATTGGTACAATTTTAATAATATTGCAAGGCAACACTAAATTTTAAAATTAGAAGTAAAGAATTCATGGTTCGAATTTCGAATGTTGTTGGTCGAAGATAAAAATGCTTCTTAACCTGTCTGCAGTTGTATGGTTGTATGTCGTACCTAGATGGGCGTAATTAAGTACCAACTACGTCGGTACCTATCATTTTATATTATAGGTAGGTTAGTAATAGGCTACATAATATACATCATATCTACATATTTATAGCTCCGAAGTTAGATTTGGAACAAGTTTATAGAATTGAATGAATAGTAGATTTAAGTTGTGAGGTAAACAGAGAATGCTGTTTGTTGTTTTTCATTGTTGGACTTTTGACTTTGCGTAGGTACTTACCTATTTTGAGATTTCTTGCAGTAGTTAGTGACATTTTCCCAAGTTTTAATAGTTATTCTGCTATTCGGGATGGAGACAAATTAAAAAATATTAAAGTCATAAAAATCAGCCCTCCCCTTCTTGAGATATAAATGGTGTAACTAACACGACTTTGCTATATATGTATATATTTTAGATTAAAATATAGCATATTCTTACTCACTTGAAGAACACCATGGCGGGATAATATTTTTCTCCGAAATCTCACTGCTATCAAAAGAACTTTCACAAGCTTTTCTGTACGCACTTCTAGTGACCATTACCATTTATGCGTAGAATATATTATATAATATTTACAGAATTTATGAATTATATACCTATTATAGGTAGGTATTTTATTTTTTTCCTAATAAACCAGCCAACTAGATGTGTTTGTTTTAATAACTGACAGTTAATATATTTCTATTTTTTCCCGCCATTGTTTGTTGTGCATTTTTTTAAACAGGCCAAAGACAACATTTTAAAAACAAAAACAGATAGGTTCATTGTTATTATGTTTTCAAAAAAGGTTGGCTATATTGGGATTCAGGATCCTGAGTTATTTTGGATTCTGATAAATTCGTTTAGTACCTATCTACATATTGCTAAGGTATTGTTTCTGGCGGGCAAGCCAGAAGCAATTATTCAGAAGGTACCTAGTGAAACGCTGTATTTATGTTTTTGAGTTTATAAGTTGAACAATACTTTAGTCTTCGCTGTAATACAGGGACACTTTTAAGTTAAATAGGTATACATTTCAATTAGCACAAACTATAAATACACCATTAAATAAGGCAGTAAGTATCTAGGTACTTAGATAGGACCTAACTTTTTCTCCAATTCGATTTCTTAAATTACAGGAGAAAGAAGATATTATTTGCTCTAAATCAAAATGACCCAATGAAACGATCTGACCCACGTACCGCTATTTCAAATTAAACACAGATAATTTATTTGTTGACGCATATTATAACTTGAAATTCAAATTTCACGGGCGAGGTTTTAAGTCAACCGGAATGTTTGAAGCGGAACAGTTCGTGAACTATGTTCATTCTACTTGTTGTTGTTTTTGCTGCTTCTCGCGCTGAAGCTCAGGGTAATACATTGAGCACCGTGGCTCCATCTCACTCACCACCTTTACCGTTCATGGATTTATTTACCGGTGCATCGAGCATATATTCGGACCCCATACGCAAGTCATATTCTGATTCCTACGTCTCCTGCCCGAAGACCGACGCCCTCGCTTCCTTCGCGAATATTCTCGGCAGCGCCGCGAAGATAATGCTGTCAGCTGCGATCATAGCATCCATAAAAGTTATCATAGGGAAATTGCTTCTTCTACCACTCGTATTTATTTTGGTCGCTAAAGCAGGTTTAAAAGCCTTTTTACTTTGGCCAATGATTACGAAAATGATAAAGTACTTCAAGAAAAAGAAGAAAAAGGGCCATAAGTCTAGGATGATCACGGATTGCTCGCAGAGGATTGCTTGTGTGATAAAAAAGTCTATGCAGAATGGATGGGGCAGTAATATAGGGGCAGCTGCTACGTTCTTTTTAATTGACGATCTCGAAGAAGACAATTCTTTCGCCAAAAGCATGTTGTCTATTTTAGCTGGTGATGAAATTGCTCAGTGCATGTCACTGGACTGTAGTTCCGGTATCGATATAAGCTGACATCTCAATGTTTACCAACATTCAAGTAGGACAATGCAGTAGCCTTGTTCAGATCGTGACCTAGTTTTTAACTTTAACATAAAATGCTTAGTTGAACAATCTTTTGCCAATTTATAAGTAACTGTGACATATTATTTTCAATTATTTAGTCACCATGAGTCAAAGATATATCGCGTTAACGTTGATAGTTTTATTTACGTCTCGATTTACTTCGGGAAATTCTGACGAACTGTACTTACCCCCGTTAGACGTTCGGCAAACGAATAGTTTTCCTCGTGCTTCACCGTATAGAATGGCCAGGAATCAGCCGCAGCAGCAACTACTTCATGCCAACCCTAGAGTATCACAGCCTATTCATGGACCGAATCCGGAGAATTACTCTTATAACGAAATCGTGGAAGCATTGAATGATATTCATCAAGAAGGAGTGGAACAAGCTCGGGCCGCCGGCCGGGACCCTACCTCATTCGTGCAGTTCCCCAGGCCCTTTGGGTACACTCCGACCAACTATGAACCCTCTCCATCGTACCACGTGCCGTCAACCACGGAGCAACCAACGACAGTGCAACCAGCGAAGATACCACTCTTCAAACCGGACCTCTCCAGTCTGCTAAAACCGGTGACCGCGAAAGTTTCCAACAAAATGAACGGACTAGTTGCTCTAATATTTTCCTTGCTCACTGGTTCTGCACCAGAAGGCTTAGAACTGACAGGTTTTAAGGATCTTTTGATCGATGGTATATTGAGGCCACTCCTCACTGCCAAGAGTGGTGTCAAATCCTTGATCAGTAAGTTGTCTATACCTGTAATATCTTTGTTGTTGATCAATTTGGAAGTTTTGGTTACGGTTTGGTGGTTGTGGGAGGAGTGCCCAGCGCAACTGGCTCCCCCTTCGCACCCCAAGCCGACTTATAACGATAACTCATACAGTTAAGTGCCTATTTATGTCCGTTATCCCAGTTTTTCTTTAGGGTCTAGATATATTACAATAGGATAATCCCAATGAATGTTATATTGTTGTGATAGTTACAACTGCGTGTGTAGTAGAATGTTTAAAAATTAAATAATATGAAGAATTTAGTTCTTGTACCTATTTATTTATCACCTTCATGAGCTTCTCGACTTACGTATCACAGTACAGACGGCAATGGGTGGAATTAAGTATAATTTTATAACGAAAGTGTGTTGCAATTGCATTGTAAATGGATTAAATGTTTCTTTAAATTTTGGAGATACATAACATAAAACGCAGAACGGGGAACACTGAACGCTGTCTTTTAGGCTCTTAGGTACGTGTAAAATTTGCGTACCTACCTTCCATTGTTCCAAACTTTTACTTTACTTTACTTTACTTTACTTATTGTGTGAGTCTATAAGCACATTAAAAACTTGAATATGATTAAAACGAGGCGGGTAACAAGGTTACGTGTGAGCTCGTTAATCGTCGTTTCGTCCGTCGGCTTAGCTAGGACACACCTAGCATTCATTAATACATTATGTAATGGCCGAATCCAGACCGAATGCGCAGCCTCGGTTCACATTACTTCACTTTTAAACAATATGGCTTCCATCGTTTTTGTCGATGATTTTGCCAACAACACAGTTTGAAAAATACTTGGCTGGTAGAATATAATAAAATAAAAAACAAAGTAAAATACTTTTAATTACATTGTACGGTTAATTGACAAGGCGGGCTGACAGCGAGGTAAATGCCTGATGACCGAGCTAGGGCGAGGTAGCATGAGCGGGGTGTACCTAGACTTTGTCCGGGCCAGCCTGGCTAGGCTGCCCAGTCGGTCCGGATACGGTCATTTACTTACACAGTCGATTGTTTGATAATTTTACTGTTCTTATTTCAAATCGAAAGCGTACATTAATCACGATTATCACGCACAAATTTATTCCCAACAACCGTCACCGTTATGGGAACATTGATAATGCACATGTTTTACTATGGCCTTGATTAAGCGCATGAACTTGATTCAAGTTTGATATTTTATTTCTTATCCAATAGTAGATTGGGTACGCGGTGGAAACATCCAAAACATAGGTGTAAAATTGACCATATTTTAGTGTATACAGAATGATCCAGAAAGGGGCCATAGATTCATTTGGTACCATAGGTACCTATGCTCTTTAGAATGACCACCAATCCGCTCAGACCTAATGCTCTCTCCATTTGATGCGGTCTTAGTGGCATATAGAGAGAGCTTAGTGCCTATCGATGGACCGGGGTAAGATGGTGATGATAATGACTATGTAAGTACTTATGCAAATGAATGAGTATTATTAGTAGTGGTAAGCGCAGACAGAGGATATTGTTGTAGTACCTACTATACGGATACACGGATAAATTAGCCTGGTCATGGCCTTCCGAAGTGTACCTTTCTGCCAAAGCGTCACAGGCATTTGGTAATGTGCTATATGAGACTAATTATTGTTTTTTTTTTAATTGCCAGATGAACACACCAACTATACGGTCCCTCACTAAGCAGCGCTTGTATTATGGGTGCCGTACAATGGACTGAGGGCGAACTCAGTATACAGCACTGATATAGATATTAAACATCCATGACTCGGATACAAACATTAATGCTCACCTCACAAAGTTTGTCCCTACCAGGGTTCAAACCCGGAACCCTCGGCGCAGAAAGCAGGGTCACTACCAACTGCGCTAATCAGGTCATCATATTATATTATATTATAATATGACAAGATACTGATGATGATAAAGTACCTACTTACAACAAAACAGGTACTTTGCTTTGTTTCATTTCATCTTTCCGCATAGGATTATGTTACGAGAGTCCCTAAATATTAAATAGGTACCTATATTATTATTTCTAACAACCAATGATTTTCTTAGAAGCACGAAAAAAATTACCGGGCAACCATAATAATGCCGATCGGTATAAATTAATTATTTTAGCTAGGTACCAGTCAGTCCGTAGCGTCTATGTACGAATATTAATTCATAGGTATACCTTGAGGGGGTGTAGATCTACTCAGGGGGGGGGGGGAATGTCACTGCATTGTGTGGGGAATAGCTTATACCTACTGCTAGACTATATATATATGAACTGAAAAGGGATACAGAGCAGTTTTGTTTATACATAATACAGATTATAACAATACACGCTAGTTGAATACATTTTATGGAGACGTGTGTACCTTTGATGGCTTTATAAAGAAAGCTCTAACAGCTTGATGTTTTAAAGAAGTCGGCTACTAACTGTGATGTCTGAGCCACAATCTATCTTCTGATTATTATGTTGATCTTCTTGAAGGGATTAGCCTATCAACAACGTACTTCAGACGTAGAAACTAAGTGCACCACTGCCTTTTAACCTGCGACCAACGTATTCCCTGTTATTGATCTAATTAATACCCTATTCTGAACAAAATGAAACACTTATTTGGAAGACGAAGAACATCTTATCCAAGATCGTCATTCGACCAGTTTCCTCTTAATTTGACCTGCCTAATCGCAACAATGACAACTGGCTGCGTACGTGACTGGAATATCTCGCTCGTTACTAGGCCAAGCATCTAAACTAAGTTGTCCTGCCTATTTTATTTTGTTAGGTTGGTCTCGAGCAGGTTTAGTTGTCTCATTTGTAAGAAAATACAAACTAGATGCCTTTTTATAGCTATCTCTTGTCACAAATTAATAGGTTTTATATCAAGGATTACTGGTAATTTTCGAAAATCAATTTTTTTATGACAAATTGACCTTTCCAACTAAGCTAAAGTTTGTGCAAGGAATCAAACCCCGAACCTAGGTTACGGTACTAGGTGTTACTAGGGTACTCTAGGTTACGACGGCAGCCTTCTCATCATTACGCCATCAAGGCGTTAAATTAAATGGTGGTGGTACTTGTATGTTGTGGGTACCAAGCTGTATAGGTCTGAAGTAGGTATCGTATGATTTTTTTCATGCAATTTCGTCAAATGAAATTGGGTCAATATTCGCGGGAAAACGGAGAGGGGTGCGAAAGTTTATCCCAAAACAGTAATGCCATGTAATGAGTCCTTAACCTATTTCCCTAGTGGTTTCACTCATAAAATTGCCTTTCATGCCCTTCAAAATTTGTTGTACTGTTTTAGAATATCTTTGCGTTTGTAAATTATGTACGTCAGTTGTATGAAAGAACTCTGAAAACAAATGTTTCCTTTACGAGTTACGCTTACTCCGAATTCGGGAAAAGGAAATTACAATAAAAACGGATCAAACTTAGGTTTCGTGTGAACAAGGTACGGGTATAAAAGTATAATGTAGGCGACGCTTTATCGCGGTTTTGCAATCGAGTGTTTGTGTTTGAGCGGCGTTAAGATAGTCGCGGATTGCGCGGCGCGGCTGAGCTGCGCGGCGCCGCGCGGCGTCGATACGCGCAGCGGCCTGACGTCGGCACGGGCCGGCGCAGTCCGCACTCCGCGTCTCCGCCGCCGCCGTGCCGCGCCGCCGCGACGCACGTCACACTCGACACCCGCGACACCCTCGGCCTCAATAATTCGAACAGGCCGAGCGCTGCACCAAGCGCACCGCGATATCGTTACAGTGACTAGGCTGTTTATTGTGCAAACCCATTGCTGCCCAGTGAAATCAGTACCCTATCGGATTCTTGTGAAAACAAACACATCACAGATCATTAGCGCAGGCGCGCCGCACGCGGACATGATGAGAGCGGCCATCTTGGCCGAGGACGCACTTTCGCCTCGCCCCAGCTTCGAAGTTCGATTTCTAAGCTCGGTATAAGCATTGGGGCGCGAGCGATGCGCCGCGGGTTGGGCTTGGCGGCGGGCGCTCTCTGAGCCCGCAGCGCCACTATCGATCCGGTGGCGTCATGGCGGTGTGAATGCGGACATCGGGACCGCATCGCAGCTCCCGTAAGCGAGCGGAGCCCAGTGATAGTGTCGGAGTGGTCGCGCGGCATGTGATACGGAGCACCGGCGTGGTGGGGACGCGCGGGCGGCGGCGGGCCCGGCTGGCCGCGCGCTATGGGCGAGGAGTACGCGCGCTCCCCGTGCGAGCGTTTCCCGGCTACGGGGGCGTTCAGCGTGGCGCCACCGGAGAGGCTGAGCCCGCCGCCGCCTGCGCCGCTGCCGGACCGCTTCTCGGCGTCCCCGAGGCGGGTGCGCCGGTGTGCGGAGGCGGAGCGCGCGCGGCGGCCCCGCTACGTGCCCCCAGCGGCTCACGTGCCGGTGGAGCGCTACGTGCCACGTCCGCCAGCACCTCTGCGTCCGCCACCGCCGGTGTATTGCGGGCTGTCGTGCCGACCACCGGCTGCGCGCAAGTGCTGCGGGCCCGCGTGCCGGGAGGACATCGCTGGTTCACCACCACCATCGCGTTACGTGGATTACGTTGGGGCGGCCGCCGCACGTCGGCTGGCGTGCACGCCACCTCCACCACCGCCGCCTGCGCTTCAGTTACCCTGCGAATCTCAGGAGCCACCCTGCTGCGTGCAGGCTCGCAGGAGACCGCAGCCCCCACATGATTGGTAAGTCAACGAGACCACCAATCCCACAACTCCTCTATACACTACTCCATTTAATCAAAATCAGTTTTTTTTCTCTAATACGTACCACTAGATTTGTTTTTCAATAGATCTGATGATCTACGAATAGGATGACGTCTTAAGAATTAGGATAGAATAACTGGCGGACGTGTCTCGTCAATTTTACGTTTGAGTCTTTATTAGATACGTATGAACATTTAGAATATAGCGAGTACTCGTATCTTTTTGTCTTCTCGTAGATCCGTAAGGTCATGTGGAACATAAAAATGTTTTTAATTTAGGATGAGGCGAAGGTCGGTGTCATAATTGGTTAATATTTGGTGGATGATGCCGATAACGTGTGATTGATGGGGGCTAACGATCGTCGCAGCTCGCTACGCTGCCAGGATAGCTTAGAACATGTAACACTAGTTTGCAGTATTGAATCATTTTTCTAACATGTTACCTACCTATTGATTTCGAATATTTACGCGAATTGAAATAAAACTTATTTTAAGGATTTTATCGCGTTCAATCGCCATTGAAATAATGATTTCAATAGGGAAGACGGCTGGGTGCTACCACCGACTTGGGACCCAGTAATTAACATAATTAAATCCAAAACCACGCGTACTATTGCAAGACTTCAAGACACTGTGAGCACTTTCTGCATAGATCGGACCGCAAACACCAACTAAATTGTACCCCAGTTCAAACTATAACACTAGGACGTCAAACACCTCAGTCCTCCCGTGACCATGGTTGCTGTAAAGGCCGAAACGTCGGGAACGTAAAAACAGAAAATAAACGCGATAAAATCCTTAAAATAAGGTTTATTTCAATGATACCTACCTATATAAGTTGTAACACAAATAGTGTAAAATATTTCAAGGGGCTAACGAGTTATTCATACTGCTCATGTTCACATTGTATTTTTTTTTTAAAGGCGAAGTTAAGTTACTAGAACTTAATACACGGTATTGTTTATACATTTCTAATAGGTACCTATAACTGGACATTTTTACTTCTACTTATATATCTCTTAATTTGATTAAACGATTCCATAAAACATTTACCTTTTGTACGAAGGTAATACGAGTACCTACTTCGTAATTGTATGTTTCAAATGGACGTACTTACCATATACAGTTTGAGCTTTCGATTACTTGATATCAAGGTATTGGCTTGCGACTCAATAATCGAAATCTGAAGATCTTTCGTTGTTACTAAATCCATATTTTCTGTACATAGTAGTGAAATACATAATAACCCCCTGAATCAAACTCTTGGAATTGTACTAAAACTGGTTTGCATCCTACATATCTCTATTTTACATTATTGGGTCATAAATTCAACCCATTTTAACATGGGATTAGATAGTTTATTGTCACACGATTTATCATTTTCAAAAGGTATATGTGTTTAGTTTTGTTGAAATACTTAGATAATATTTCGTTGCTGCATTTATTTTGTGGGTTAGTTGACCCGTTGTTGTAGCTTTATAGTACTTATTTCATTAGGTAGTCTACCACACACATGCAAAGCATAACTTGGCAAGAATTTCTAGCAAGAACTATGTTGTGATCACCATTTGGTGACATGGTGATTGGTGATTTGGTGGCAACATTTGTTGCAAGAAATAATAAGGCGTTCCACACTCTTATTTTGGCCTTTCTTGTACCTTTTTGGCGATAATTTCACGCACCTAAATCTGCCTAGTAATTACAAAGTGATGAAGTAAAAAATATATAATTTATGAAACTTTTATATTTGTAATATTAGCTATGTAGTGGCGGACCAAACCAAGCTTTCAAAAAAAATTTCACGGCTTGTTAACGCGCACACGAATCATTCAATAGAACCTTTTTCGAAATACTTGAATTCCTTTTATGATATCGTACATTATACATAACTTCTTAAGAACATCTCGCTTTCATTTTGTAAAAACTTTTTTTATTAAACTTCAAATCGCAAGTTTTGAAATTTCATTTCTTTTTCGCCGAAGTGGCATAATGGCATTTTAAAAAGGTGTGCTTAGTTCACAAACACTTAAATATGGAATTTATTGTTAAAATTGTTTCATAAAAGTTTTTAAAGCTGTTCAACTACGTAGTACGTGTTGCAAATATATATAAAAAAAATAGGTAACTACACTTTTCAAATTAATATATACCTACTTAATCAACGTATAATTATATGCAATAAATAGCACTTACTTTTGTCCATCTATCTAAAATCACAGAGGATGTTGACCTTAAATATGTTTTTAATTTTCGTTGAATAACTTGAGTTCTAATAGCAAATTTTCATACGGTTACAATAAAATTTGAAAAATCGTCACAATTAATTTTCATTGCTCGCATTATTATTTGTAATTTTGAGTAATTTATACATTTAAATGTGTATTACATACATAGGTATGTCTGAGTACATTTTCTTTGTTTGGCTAAATTTGACTGTCAGAATTTTCAAAGCCTCCCCCGCAACAGTTCTCATTTAATCTATATATAGCTTTTATTAATCAGGTAGCTGATACAAATTGTATTCAACTGTTTATTATTAGATTAGATTCACAAAATAAGCAAGTGATCATCGTACTAACATTCTCTTATCTGTTACATTGAAGCGATAAGATTCGGGTGTGTCATATCGGGTGCAGTTGTCATAGATATTATGTATCAGCGACACGTATATCTTTGCGCCATTGTTCTTTTTTTTAATTTTGTGAGTTATGTGAATAGATTTGTGTTCCTTAAAAGGGATGTGATTTATATGCAGATTGAATGAGTCTGAATTAAATTCTACCAATGCATAATAAGTAAGTACCCTTGAAGTTATTGTAATTGGAGATGTTACGAACGTTACACTTGATTTTCTGAATCTTTTTTAAACTATTTCAAATTAACAGCTGAATATAAAATATAACAATTATTCACATATACTATTGTTTGCGTATCTATCTACGAGAATTAACAGTCGTTAACTTTAATTTTATCGTACAACCAACGTATACTTTAAGAGCTACGATTTTGAGTGACGTTGCTAGAAGCAACTGCATTCAATAACATACAAATATACGACCTTATTGCATTATAAGTGTCATTGAAAATATTAAGGAAATGGGTCCCATATTAATGTTCGCGACCGTACTATCAGGAATACTGACGGGCGCTTTAAGGTCATTTTTGCATTAATACTTATCTCTAACCTACGGCTTACTACGATCCTGTAAACCGACTACACGACACCGACGTCACGACGAAACTACCGTCCAATTCAAAATTTTCTTTATTGGCAGACAGCAAAGTCTCAAATAGTAGGTACCAACGAGCTAAGATTAAGTAGTAGGTACATATTTGTCGTAGATATACCTACCTATTTTAAAGATATTTACCGAACTACTTAGATAATTCAAGTTACTCGCATGTTACTATTCAAATGTCAACTAGAAAAGTTTAGGGATTTGTTATCTGATTTCTTTGACGTTCTATTTCTCAAGGGAAATTGGATTTAGCACAAGACGTCTAGTTGAAAAATTCACATCAAATAAATCTGTTGTATGAGTTCAGCAGACTGTAAGCAATAGCACAGATAAAAAAATCCATATACCTACTCGTGCTGAATCGTGAAATATCTATTAAGATATCAAAATTATACTTTACGGGTCCACGATATATGAGTTTCAAATACCTGTGTAATTAACAAACGTAATACCTATTATAAAGCTATTGTTTACTTATCAGTACCTATATATATTTTCTAGCCTAATATGCATTAGAATTGCTTTTGAAGTCGTAGTCTTTTACCCGTTATAGCCAAATTGATTTCTTATATTTACGCGAATACTACACATTCAAATAAAACTTATTTTACAGATTTTATCCGTTTATTATATCGAGTTTAACCCTCATATTTAGTTGTTGCTTTGTAGGTTATGTAAAAACATAAAACCAACGCGACGAAATAGTAAAATATGCTTTATTTCATTCCTTATAGCTATTCGTAAGTTCTATTGTATTCATTATTTATTTTTGTACATATCGTTTGATCATTCCTTTCAACTCCGAAAGTAACACCTCAGCAAAGCACACCTACCGGTACAAATAAGTATAAAAAAATATTCACAAATGGTTTCGCGAACAAAGGCAAGAGGCAGTAAAGGTAAAAGAAATTATCCTAAGTAAGGAAGCAAGGCGCGTGATTTATCGAAAATGTTAGTGAAAACACAACAAAACAGGCGAAATAACGAAGACAAATGAATTACTTACATTCAGTAAAGATACATTATGTTGAACATTAGATAACTATTTTTTTGTGTGATATAAGTAAGCAGTAAGATAGCCAAGTCGGTAGAACGCTTGCCTTGGTAACGAGGAACTCTAGGATTTCCGGATTTCATGAGCGAATCTCGTTTTCCACCATGACTTTCACATGCTAAACGGCGAATGCTAAGGGAAACATCGTGAGGAAACCTGCATGTCTGAGAGAACCCCTCGAAATATGTGTGAAGTCCGCCAACCCGCACTGGGCCAGCGTGGTGGACTATGGCGTAATCCCCTTCGCATTGCTGGAACGTCCATGCACAAGAGTGGGACATTAAAATGGGCTGGTATTATTAGGTCTCTCACCACGCGGGCTATACCCGAATCTTTGGAATGCTTGCGCGGGGACATGGGTCCAACACGTAGAGGCCCTTTTTGAGAATTTTAATGTAATGTTAGCCGCCTGCTGGGGTCAACAGCTGAAAATGATGTATTATTATATATGTTTCAGTATTGCTTGCGATGCTTTTAGTCTAACGCTTATTCTGATTGAGTTAGCAGTTGTTATCTATTTAGTAAAGTATATACATTAATCATATTGATGGTTAATGGTGATGTGTCGTTGATGTTGAATAGGTAGTAGGTAAGTATTTGACGTTACATCAGATTATAATGATAGAAGGGGCGCGGTTGCTATGACTAGCCTATTTAACTCAAGGACTCTGATTAGTTCAGAACCAACAATAAAATTGTTCGCTTGCAACTATACATCAAATAATCTCAAATTACTAATAAAAAATAAACAAAATTGCCTATAATTGGGCAGTTCATTCCAAATCACATAATTGGGTCGGTTTGGAGGTTTTATTTATTATTTGTTTGTTCGTTTCCGTTGTGAATAATGTAAAGACGCTTTGTTAGTGATTTCAAATCAGTATTTTTGTATACACGAGTATCTAGGCCTCAGTATTTTCACTAAAATGTAGGTTGCATTACTTAATATAATTCACATATTATTGGAGGATTTTATCATTTAAAAGCAGATAGGTATTCTCTAGCAAGTTAAACTTTACAACTCTGTTTGAAGTTTTACATGAAGTGGTTACCATTTTCAGAGCCCTCGTAGAGTCAAATGTAATTCCAAACAGTATCCTACATTTCATAAGGTATTTTATATTTTTATCTTCATTTCAAATATTAAGATGAGAAAGAGAGATAATTTTAATCCCTCGTGACGAGGGTGCGGCCTATTTCTATTCAATCGATGCCTTATTTTTGCTCTAGCTAGAGCCTAGAACCTGTCTTGTCCATTTCACGATGAGTTCAGGGTTTCATTAATATTAAAAGCCTTTCATCATTATACTCTCATCATTTAGTATGACGACATTGACAAATAGTTGTAGCGACCCGGTAGCCATTACTAAATTGATCTTAGTTTCTTGTAGTGCTACACAACGACTTCCATTTGGGAGCTACCAGTGTTGCGACGTGATAGGAATAAGCTAAAACAAAAGAATAAGCTAAAATAAATATGGTGCCTAAAATAATATTTTTCTCAAGATATTTGGCACTCAAGATGTATTGGTGACGTTTTTGTGTAGAACAAAAGATTGTGTACATTATTTTTAGAGCAATAGGAGTACCTACTCCATTGCTCGGTCAGTACAGCCCATCGATCAAGAGAGAGGTTTGATTCCCTGGCCATGCAATGGAAGTGACTCCGGTAAATGGCAATAGGCTTGTCCTTTTATTACAAGGTGGCCTAAAACATTGGCTAATTGTGATTATATTCCTTTGTGACCTTTTGCACCCGTTGGACCCAAATTGTAAATAGAATATTTCCACCTAAAATAAGCTTCAGAAATAGTTATGAAAATCCTATTAAATATTCATTACGATCAGGCCATTCAGAATAAATGATACAAATCTGGTCAATCCAATGAAATAAATTAATAATTTGTAGAAAAAAATCATATGGTTACTTGGCGAGGATCCATATTTAAAATGGTATACATATTTCATCTTCCTAGATATGATTTTCTCTCTCGTCCCACAAGACAGTTGAATGGATATTGATGAATACGACTTCAAACGATTTGTCATGATTTGTTGATGTGTATTTCAAGGTTCAAAAGATTGGATGTACAGAGAATGTTTTGCAATACCGTATTCATAAATTGTGTGTGATGATTTTACACTGGGATGGAACAAAATGTATTCCTTATCAATTAATTGATCTCTTTTTGGAAACAAAATGATATGGATAGTGCAGATAGGAGAGGATTGCTTTTAAAAGTGCTCAAAAATACCACTTAAGATAAATTATGATGACTTATATATAGCTACCTAATAGCTGTCTATATTTTGAAAGACTTCTAACTTTTTCTGTTATCATTTCTTGCCTTGTAAATTCCTTCCATAAAATATGACAATAGTGACGTTGGAATTTTGAATGCAGTTTGCCTAGCAAGAACACAATGTAATCGTAACTTTAATCGAGTAAGCACGCTGTCACTGTCATTCTAATTCATTAAATCTGTTGTATGAGTAGGACTAAAGACACGTAAAAATATTCTGTTCACAGAACACTAAAACCCTCCTTTTGAACGAGGAGGTTTGATTTATAGATTACCCGAGAGAATATGCCTCAATTCGAAGAAATATTACCAAACCGTTATTTTTGTCACATTAAATGAAAAATCAAAGTTGTTTGCACGTGTACCTATACAAATACATTTGTGGGTACAATCCTGAAAATTACTGCCTTCACATTTTAACTTCTTTCTGGGCTGTTAGTACAAGTTTTTTGGCGTATTCAAAAACCGATCGAGTAATTGTATGTTTCCATAAATAAGTCAGTAAAGCTGTAAACTTGCAAGGGCTATACTGCTTGGAAATTTATGGAAACTTTTAATCACTTGATCTGTATTTGATGATGTTAAAATTCGTATTAACACCCCAATGTCGTTCAAAGGGGTTTCCCTATCCCTTTTTAACCCTATATCGTTGGTATTTATTTTATTCTCACCAAAAGTAAAAGACGATAAGCGCTCCTAAAGTTCAAAGACGTTAAAGAAAACCAGTCGACGTCAATGACCTTATATACAAGTTCAATCACTGCTTACTGATCCATATAGAGCTATAGAGCCTAACTATGAGCTCCTCAGCTTTGTGAGACACTCTACCTTCAAATCGATGCCACCTTAAGCCTTTAAGTTAAGGTGGGCCTCGAATACCATTATGATAATTCAGTTCTCAGCTAAAAATATTGCTTTTCTCGCTAGGTATTACGAGTAACAGATGTTTTAGATAGATGAGCTATTATTATAATATATTTATTATGAATATAATGATCGATGAATAGCATTGATAGATTTTATATAATTGAAATAGAAAATGTAAATATTTATAGGAATTAATGCACGAGCAAAGTAGTCGTCTAAATTACCGCCAACTTTACGAGTAATAGGAGCTCTGTCGGTAAGTTATTCAGATAGATAATGTCGGCAAATTCGAAAAAAAAAACAAAAAGATAAAAGTGCGATCACGTCCTTTCCCTACTATAAAACTTCAAGTGTGAATATCTTTTAAAATGGGAAATAATATATAATTTTAATTTATCATATGTGTTGTTAAACGAAAGAAAGTGTAATGGTCTATTAAAATAAGTAAAGGAGTCGTTTATTTGAAATATAAACGGTACAGTATAGCAAAGTTTGAACCCCTCTTTGAAGCAATAAAAATACTTGTGCGAGAAGACTCCGTATTTCTATAACAAGCTTCTGGTCTTATATGACTGAATATCTACCGAAATAAACAGTGGTTTATCTAGCTATCACATCATATTTCATGTTACAATATTTCATAGACAAAAGTACACTTTCTCTAATAGAGACCGTCGCTATGGTGGCGAAGTGTGCCTCGTTACGCTTTTCTGGTTGTCTTCAATTTAGGGCCGTCACTCGACGGTCTTGCCAGAACGTGCCCTTCCTAACTTATTTACTTGAAAGCTTTCCTCTTAGCACTGGATCATTTCCGTGTGCAGACTACAAATAACACAGGCGATGTAGGGCTGTCGCAGTTTCTGTTTCATGGATGACTGATTTATACCTAATAATGAATGAAAGGTTTCCCATGCTGGGGAAATCTTAAGTGAGACTCTTGAACTTACTTTGCCTTTAAGTGACTTCGAAAGTACTCTACACAAGAGTCGATCACGAAGTGACTTAAAGGTCAAAATGGTTTGATAAGTATTTGCGTTACTTATTTTAAAAGCATGCTGGATGCTTTCTTGAAGCAAGCTAAAGTCATCGATAAACACGTTCTGGGTAGACCATTGCTGGCTTAGCCATTAAAGCTATGCAAATATGAGTAAGAGTAAGGTTTGTTTGATGTTGTTATGAAGTGGCGGCCCTGATCCTGATGTAATTTATGTCCTCAAGGACAATTGTATTTGGTTTTCCAGACCCTCGTTATGATTAGGTTATCTAACATCATGTATTGACATTTGTTACATCAGAATGTTAGTTATGTTATATACATACTTACTTACTTAAATATATTTTCTTTTCATGCATAAAATGGACTTAAATGTTATAATAGAGAATAACTTGTAAAAAAGAATGCTGGTATTCATCCACTCCACGGAAAGACTTAAACACTTTTCTTTTATTTTTTATTCAGGGTTAAACATATTGATTTCCTATATTTACGCGAATACTACTCATTGGGCTCCTTCCTAGTCCAGCTGTCCTGAGGATGCCTCTAAACGAGGCATCTTCAGGTTTCAGGTTTAGAGGCATCCTCGGGACAGCTGGGCACGATCTTGGATTTCCGCCAAGTATCGCATAATTCTATCAATTATATGAATACTACACATTGAAATGACTAATTTTCAGAATTTTATCGAGTTTATTTTATGTTTTTTCCGTTCCCAACGTTTCGGCTGCTTTACAACAGCCATTGTCACGGCAGGACCATGATTGCTGTTAAGCGGCCGAAACGTTGGGAACGTAAAAACATAAAATAAACGCGATAAATCCTTAAAATAGTGTTATTTCAGGGTTAAACTCCAATATTGTGTACGATTATTATCTATAGATTATGATGAAATCATGTAAAGGCAATGTTTGAATCTAGAATGTACATTAGTGCCAACGTTTTATTGGAATCTGTCCAGCTGAGTAAGCGTAAAAGAGAAACAAAGTGCTCTTGGAAGATACTTCAAATAAGTATACATACAGTGCCGGTCAGTAGAAGTTACAAGTATAGAAGTGACATTGGTATCTCGAACAAGAACTCTAAGAACTCTGAATTTGTACTTCAGATTTCCTCTCAGGCCTCAGCCTCGAATTTAGCGGGCAGCGGGGCGGCGGCGGCGGCGGCGGCGCGGGAGCGGCAGGATCTTATGCGTAAAATGAAATGGACCGTTCTCGAAAACAGCGGCGCGGCAGCGGCGCGGGGCGAACAACGAGCGCCGCTCCCGCGCCGCCGCCGCCGCCACCCCGCTGCCCGCTAAATTCGAGGCTGAGGCCTCATGAGTGACATCAATTGCTATCTAATGTTCGCTCGGCAGTCTTTTGCCTACATTTATGTTGTTTTAGTCTGTCTTCAATCATATTATAAAGCAGTTTTATTCTGAAAAATACATTGTAATTAATTTAACTGTTCTATAAAAGTCGGAAACAGGGATTGTGATTTTTTCCGATACAACCTTTGATATATTTTACTATAATAGATATAGCAGACGATATACATAAAACGAAACGCTATTTGTTTTTTTTTATATCTATACAATACTCACTCTAAAATAACACAAAATTAATAAATACGTCATTGAAATTCAACGAACGAACGTACCTTAAGCTTTATTTATTAGCGAAAACCCGTTTGACACAAAACATTCGGCGTACTAATTAAAACTTGAGCCAGTCATTTTGTGAATTCAAATTCTCTACGTAGTTACTTAATTAACTGATTTGCTCGCCAAAATTGGTTTCCATCAACTATGGCACAGGCCTACAAGATAAGCATACATTGTTGCACACATAGGGTAGGTAGTAGATATTTTTTAATAATAAAAGTTATTTTCTTTTAATTTAAATTCCAAAAGTTCAGTCAACTTGAGTTGACTGGAATATTTTATTTAGTGGCTGGATATACGAGTACTTCATTGAATTGTTTATGAAACTATAAAGTGTTTTATTTTTTGGCTTTTATCAAAAGGTTTTTTGTTTTTTCATGCTTGCCGGGACTGAGTTAAGTCAGTTTATTATATATAATAAACCGTTATAACAAAGGCGGATTTACAGCCGGCTACATTGAGCGTCACCGCCTCGACTCCTCAGTCTAACCAATACTGAGCTTCATTCAGTGACTTTTTGTGATTAATGCAAATTTCATGATTATTAACCACTTAAATTCATTCCTATTAAACGGTTAATATCGGACATACCTAACCTAAATTAACTGGTAACCGTTAACCGTAACAATTTCGGTTTGCCGTCAATAACCGAAAACGGTGTGGAATTTTTCCGATTACGGTTCATCGGCCTTGGTATTCCCTACTCCAATCAGTAAAGTGGTAAGTAACATTGATTGTCCCATCCATAACTTGATATTGTCTGCACACAGGTCACTCACCAGTTGATTGATATCGAAAATGTAAATCATATTTTCTTTTTATTATTAAATTTAATAATACCTTGCAGACATGTTTTATGGTCATTATATAGTCATTCTAGTTCAATGCTTATCCATCAGTCTATAGAGTTTTTGTGCAATAATATGAGGCAATTAAACTTGTACCGTGCCGTCCGATTCAGATCGGAATTGTTTCCGTCCCAATGCAGTCGATTGGAATTAGTTATGCTACATTACAAAGAGTCGTTCTATTTCAACGTTTGTATTACCCATCAGTCTGTATAGTTTATGCCCAACAATATGAGGCAATTAAACTTGTACCGGGCCGTCAGATCTGAATCGGACGGCAATTGTTTCCGTCCCAATGCAGTCGATTGGAATTAGTTATGCTACTTGCATTACCCATCAGTCTATACAGTTTTTGTCCAATAATATGAGGCAATTAAACTTGTACCGTGCCGTCTGATCTGATTCGGTAGGCAATTGATTCCGTCCCAATGCAGTCGATTGGAATTAGTTATTCTACTTGCATTACCCATCAGTCTATACAGTTTATGTCCAACAATATGAGGCAATTAAACTTGTACCGTGGACTTCAGATCGGACGGCAATCGTTTTTGTCTCAATCCAGTCGATTGGAAACCTTGCTATTACAATGAATTGATTGTCAATCGTCTTTGCAATATCGAATTGGTTTTAAACAAAAGAAAACCTTAGCGCCTTCGCTCACATTTAGATAAACGTAGTTACTTTGATTTTGTTATTTAAGAAATAAACTTGTAAGGTTTGGAAAGTAAATTACAGGCTTAGATGAAAAAATAATACAGACGGAGCGTCGTGAACAACATATTGAAACCCAAAAAACCAAGCCGATTTGTGTAGTGTACACGAACTCTAATGTATAAGGTCATAATTCACGTGTACTTGGGCTTCACGATTAGGTCTATATTATTTATTTGTTGAAGGTTACAGGTAAGAGATTATGTATAGTAAAAAATATAATCTACTAAAATTGTCACGAAGTACCTAATCTATATACAATATTAAACTAAGTCGTGTTAGTTACACCATTTATAACTTAATAACACGGGGCCGATTTTTATGCTCTTTGATTTTGTGAATTGCTCCGCCCCGAATAATAAAAATAATAATAAAGATAATTAATTTTGTCATACATTTTATTCTGATGTGGTGCTAAGTTCGCCGGGATAGCTCGTACGTAATAAATTGTACAACGGCTGTTTACCTAATCCATCTATCTACCATTAATAATTCGGCCATCGTGACGTCGAAATTTCATTTTTTACCCGTTTCGTGGGCGCCATGATTAATATTCGTTATAATATCTGTGAATCTTTACAGTCATTAATTACCAAAGAAACGGGAATATATCTCGAGTGGAGTTCTCACACCGAAGCGATATTGCGACGAGTCCTTTTCTATCCATTGTTTACACGCCCGCCATCTTGAATCAACGTGCAGTTTGGAAAATTTGTGCTGCGTCGGACCATCGCACGCTCGGGTGTTTTGGTTTTAGAACGAAATAAGTTTGTAAATTTTTATTTGAGTGGTATTCAAATTTCGAATGTTTCACCTTTGTTTTTGGCGTGTTGATTTTACAGTTTAAAAAGCTTAATCAAGCTAAAGTGTTAACTTATCAGTGCAACAAAAGCTTATTATATTAAATATCAAAGCATTGATACTTAAAATAATAAGCGAAAAATATTTTTTTATAGAGCTATTGATTTGATCTAGACTCCTTTCCACATTATCGCTTACGCAGCTCAAAAAGTTTTACGAGAATTAATTACTACCTACCAACATAGTTATAACTTATGGTTGTAGTGATCTCTAATATACAACTCTTATCATCAAAACAAGGTATTCAAAGAAGTTTCTAGACAAATTAAACGTACCTACAGGCTGGGGTAAAAAAAGCTGATTAAAATCAGTGCTCTTTTGGCCGCGTCGTGTTGTCAGCGCACTTCAAAGGCCCACAGGGCGGGAAGGGTTACTTGGAGGGTGGAAGCTTCACTTTCCAGATAGCGAATACCCGGGACAAACCAAATTTCAGAGATTCCTGACAGATTTTATGAACAATATCACTGAAATGGAAAGTAGGAGTTCTGAAGTCAATTTATCATCTGCTAATAACGTTTTCTTTTTGATTTAGATATAAGAATAGGTAGGTAATTCATTTCAACCTTTGTAGACCCATTTCGCTAATGAATAAACATAATTGCATTGTGAATTTGACTTAATGCCAGTATAATTAAAGATCGTATTACGTTTTCGGACGTTTCTTTCGTAATTGATGTTGTGACCGTATTACGTTGCGTAATTACTATTGCTCTTAAGTGAGGCGAACGTAATTTGGAGCGTTCACCTTAAAAGTATCCAGAGGTTGTCGGAGCTTAGAGTACTTAGCGTTTTCAGGTGGGTACCATAAAGAAATACCTATCTGTAATGTTGTAAGCTCTTTATATAATCTACGTAACTGACAGGGTTATCCAAAATGGCGTCATCAATCCGGCGACAATTTGCAGCGAATCAATCGTTATTCGCATTTATTTAGGGGATACAAATAAGAATAGTTTATTAACCTGTAATATAATAATAATAACAAAGTACCAGTGAGTTCCTTACTATATAAAGTCTGTATCTTGGAGCTTGTTCAAAGTCTGCACCTTAGCTTGAGATCATAAGACTGGTATGTCTCGAAAAAAAATTTACTTACTAGCTGCCTCTGCGAACTTCGTACCCCCTCAGAATCAAACGTATGAGTCAATGATTATTTTTTCAATGTTTTAATAGTTACTCTGCTATTCGAGGCGGAGACAAATTCAAAACATCAAAGATCATGAAAATCGCCCCACCCGTTCTTGAGTTATAAATGGTGTAACTAACACAACTTAGTTTTATATCAGGTGTAACAAAAATTGTGTAAAATATTTTAAACCAATGAATCAGTAAGTTATATGGATCACGTTGGTGTACAAATTAATTGTGTAAATGATGTTTTTTTAAACAAGGCAAATCAGTAGCGTTTGGCCTGGTTTGGCTGATTTATTTCTTTGAAAATGTCATCTTTATAACCTACTATTGGCTCTGTTAAATTATTTTACACTATTATTTTTACACCTTATATATATAGTACTGAGTAGTCACAAGATTTGACTGAACTTCAACCTACTTAATATATTACAGACAGTTCAAGAATGAAATAGTTTTGTCAAAGGTCCCTCGAGTCTGGCGCGCCACCAAATCGCCTGTCCTTGGCAGCTGTCTACGCCTAATGATGATGTACACTTAACTGTCTAACAGTGGCTTAATTAAAACTATTCATGAACTTATGTTAAGTTTCATAAACGTGAGACATGTAAAGATGGCTAGATTGGTATGTATCTATGGCTCTTCAGCTCTCATCGCTCTTAAACAGCGTCGTTATAAGGAAAGCAAAATGCAATAAAAATGGACTATTTCAAAACGGTCAAAGTGAAAAAGTTGTAACAAATTGTAAAATGAAAACAATCTAATTTCTTATATTTACGCGAATACTACAACATAGAGATAAAACTTATTGTACAGATTTTATCGCGTTTATTTTATGTTTTTACGTTCCCGACGTTTCGGCTGCTTTACAACAACCATGGTTACGGGAGGACTGAGGTGTTTGACGTCTTAGTGTCATAGTTTGAACTGGGGTACGCTCATATTAAGATGTTTCTTACGGTCCGATCTAAGCAAAAAGTGGTCACAGTGTCTTGAGGTCTTGCAATGGTGCGCTTGTAGTAGCAGCCATCTTCCCTATTGGAAGTAGGATGTTTTTTAATTTCAATAGCTTCACGTATCATCCTTAGTCGGAAGCGGTGTTCTTTTGCGAGGATCTGTAGTTTATCAAATCTGATATAATGACGGGTGCGATCCTGTACATGTTCACAGATTGCAGACTTCTGACAACATTGTTCTAAACATTGATTGGTATTATATTTTACTTGGATGACAACTCTAACCAGGGCTCCGTCTTCCGCACAAGGATTGCTCAATCACGCGACCTTGAACTAAAGACGGAGGCCTGGGTTAAAAAAACAAACTCATTTGTGTAGTACAACCTAATTACGCCCTTACGTAGACGCGAATTCGCGTGTACTACACAAAGCAGCTCAGTTTTGTTTGTTTTATGTTGCGCAACACTCCGTCGCTATTATTACTTCGTCTAAGGTTTAGATCACAATGTATGAGGACTGGCCAGGCCCGTGTGTTGCTTTGCGTCAGGAACGCGCCTAATTTTATATCATGCGGGCTGTTATAATTGGCATACACAAATAGATACCTCACTCTGTCATGCTTAAGCACAACTTAAGCAGCTTAGGGATTTTTAAGTTTTTTTGTGTGTGTATAATAATCTATACACGAATATTACAAACGTTCTTATCTTCGTATACCTACTTATTTTAAATTATAGAACATTCCTTCTATTGATTCTAGTCTAAGTATAATGTGTTTTAGTGCATATTTGTATTAGTTATTGATTCTAATGGACCATTATCTACTTTATTGTTATTCTCTATGCATTAGATATTTATCCACGATAGCGGTGACTTTCAGCCTCCGCTGGGTACATAAAATAAATGAAGTTATTTATCGTTGGTCTTATAATGGACATATCTATAGCCTATAACTAGTATAGGCTAGAATGTTTAATATTTATTAGAAATGCTATGAATGATACACTAATTAGAGAACCAAAACGTGACTGGATTTTAATTTTGATTTAAATATAGCTAATTGGAAAATAGCATTATTTGAGCTTCAGATGTTAGAGACTAAAGCTTAAGTTATTCTAAAAACTTATACGAATAACTAAAAAAATTACGAAATAAAATCTCAACGAAAACGTGGAGATTTTATAACGGTCGGTCGCGTACCTATATTGAAAGGATGGAACCTGAAATACATTCTATTTAGTTCGCTCTGGATTGAATTTTCATTATATCAGTTAAGTAATAGGTACCTAGGGCATTGACTAAGAAAAAATTAACCTACTTACACATATTGTTATTACAGCAGGTCCGTTACAAAACTAAAACTTTTAATTTCCACCCAAAAGTAATTAAACCTTATTTATAAGAAGGTAGAGTGTTGCTACGAGCATTCACGCAATTAACTTTTATAAGAGGATCTGTTTATTGTATAAATATGTACTTATCATTCGAACATTAACCCGATCAAAGTAGAATCCATTTTGTAGATTACTGGATTAGCCGAGATAGGTCTTTTCAATCGGTGCGCGCCGGTAATCTAAAATGTTCCTGGTCCGGCCCTCCTACAACGATGCTCATCCAATTACATTTGAAGGCCGGTATTCAGAATGTTCATGCCATTTTCGCGTTCGATCGCTATAGGTTGTCGGGTAGGTAATTCAGTATCTTGAAAATGCTTGACTCAGTTTAACCTATTGTACGTTTATTGATTTATTATATTTATGCGAATACGATATGTTGAAATAAAACTATTGCACATTCTTGTGGTTGAGAATATAATACCATTGATTATCCTGTGCTCCTCAGAAAGCGACCTACGACACGAGAAAACCATTCGACCAAATTGGTCCTTAACAAAAAGTCCTACCCCCCGATTCACAACCTCACGACAAGCCTTGTACCAACCGATGCGGTTAATAATTGAAACTTGCATCATGACATTTAGTATGTATATACAGCGTGTAGTCGAATGAAACCATTCTGTTGCGTAGTCGTATCGAATCTTCAGTTCGGTTATGAAGAATGGCTTTGAAAGATCGTCGTTGAAACGAGAAAATGTCTAATGGAATCCATTCGGATACTCGTCAAAACGTTCTGAATAGACCCGCTTTCAAATCAGCGGGTCTATTCGGAAAACATAACTATCTATCGTTAACAAGACAAATAATTAATATCGCTCACAGAACTAATAAAAGCGGTAAAGCTAAAGAATACCTCGCTATAGTCAACTCCCTAAGTTGTTACAGGAATCGCACTGAATATTGAAATTAATTGCGGAAGTCGGCAGACGAACTCACAACTCGAATAATAAGAGTCTATGCTCGGAAACTACTGCTATTGTATTAACTATAGCTACAATCCACTTGAAACTTTGGAGGTAATTTCTTTGACCATTTAATTTTAGTTCGCGACTTTAATGTTAACAGTTTGCTTATGCTGCTCCTTCTCCGAAGTTTTATAATGAAAACGAACTCTGTTAAAAGTCTCTAAGCTTTAAAAGTAATTATAATAGCGCCAGATAAATACACCGAGTGTACCAACCCTAAATTAAGTAGAACTGTTTTATGGATACCGTAAAATGGACTAGGGGCGATCCCAATATTATAATTACTTATGATATTAAATGTCCATGACTCGGGTACAAACATTGGTGCTCATCACACAAATATTTGCCCGCACCGAATCCGGTAACCTTGGGATATATAACAGTATCACCAACTGTTCATTTACAACAAATTTTAAGGATTTTATCGCGTTTTTTTATGTTTTTGCGTTACCGTCGTTTCGGCTGGTTTACAGCAACTATGGTCACGGGAGGACAGAGGTGTTAGACGTCCTAGTGTCATAGTTCGAAATGGGGTACCCTCATATTTAGTTGTTGTTTACGGTCCGATTTACGCAAAAAGTGCTCACAGTGTCTTGAGGTCTTGCAATGGTGCGCTTGGTTTTGGATTTAATTAAATGTAATTGTTAGAATCGGGCGTTATTTAGCGGTAATCAATGGTAATACAATGTGGGTAGGCTCATTCGCAGCCCAATCTCTTGAGAATGCCTCTTTTAGACCTGAAGCATGTGTCGTTTGTTTTTTAGATTCGCTTTATTCCACAGAATGTTGCATTTCAGTCCCGGCACTTATAGCGAGTAGACTTTCGAATAGTTCTGTCTGCCTCTTCTAAAATCCATCACTCGGTTCGATTTATAATTGGGGAGGTTGGCTTGGTGGGAGTGACCGGTGGACCCCTCCTCCAAATTGTTTTGCCATTACTGGACATGAGATTTGTACGTATAATTCGAAAATCATCAACGTTGGTGCAAGCCGGAATCGACTGGAATCGGAATTGCGTGTTGGATTTGGTACCAAGACAGGCACTCGACCATCCTGGCCATTACCTGCTTTTTGGAACAAAAAAACAGATTCCGAGTGTTGGTTATTGAATGTCTACATACCTACTATATACAAACCTATCGTACTGCACACCTCTTACCCACGTTATCTCATTTGCTCTTCTCGCTTTCGCAACGACAAAAAGATGTAAATTGTACTGAATTTCGTACCAAAATGGCGGTTGTTTTGGGGTCAAGTGTGCTGACCGACGCAGTTTGGTGCCGTCGATATGCTGTCACTGCACCCACCGTACTACATTAACCGTTGTATTATTCTGCGTTTTCCATATTTCACCAAGATAAGGTGTAATATTGTTTGACAAAAAAAAACGCACGGACACATGTAAATCGACGTATAAGTGAACGTGTCGCGTGATCGTTTTAACTTAATTTGATGCTGCATTTTATTTATTTATGTATAGTGTTGCCTTGCTCGGAAAAATTGCAGTCGCAGTTGGTCTTATGACCTTCATTCTTCTATGTTCAACCATAATTTATACGGCTCTACCGTCATAAGTTAAAATTGTTGTTACATACAAAATGATTTCAAATGTTACAAATCGCAGACATGTTAAACCTAGGCGATACTATACATGAAAGAACTGAAGTGAGGTGTGAGGGTTGAACATATTACCTTAGCCTATTCTCAGAGTTTATTCAACCAACATGACTGTAGGTACCTACGAAAGGAGTAAACAGTAGTAGTTATATTTATACAGAGACAAGACGAGAAACAGAAAACTGTTCATTGCAGGGTGTGTGCGTTCTGGTTGGCTATAGTGAACATTGTGACGTCACAAATTGGTCGCATCACACTAATATTATAAATGTGAAAGTTTGGATGGATGGATGTTTCTCAATCACGCCATAACGGCTGAACGGATCTGGATGAAATTTGGCACTGAGATAGATTATAGTCTGGAATAGCACATAGGCTACTTTTTATCCCAGTAAAAAGGACATACTTTTTAATCGCGGTTAACACCGCAGGGCGCAGCTAGTATAGAATATAAGTTTCGTTAATTATCAATACAATATAATATAATATTTCATTGATGTAAAATAAAACTATTATTTTCAAGTTCCAAGATTACAATTTGGTTGCGTACAAGTTAATTGCGTACATTTGGTTGCTCTAGCGGCGCCAGTAACATTAACATCATTAATACTCTGTTTAAAATAATAACTCAAGTTAGATACTATTCTTTAATTCTTCTTCAAAACTTGGAAACCTCAAGCTTAATTTAAAATCACTCAAGGGTGTCTTGGGGCTCAGGGCGCACTATCAGCTGGGATCACGATTGGGCGCGTTTAGCGCAGACTCGACGCGGCTTGGCTCGCGCCCAGCCGACTTGGCAGCCAAAAGCGCGGCCAAGATAACCCCAGTAGGGTTAGGGTTGGCACGTTTTAAAGTATTTTTGGAGAAAAAGCTGTTGAACAGAGGCTTTTAGAAAAATTGCGTTATGAATGTTACGTATTTGAGATTTGGATTTCATTAATTTGGTAATATTAATTAATTAATTTTAATAGTAATTTAATAAAACAAGAATTTTCCTTGTTCTCATACCACTATCAAAGATACAATACTTTGCATTGTTACCGCTTAGTGTATACAACCCGATTATTATATAGGATGATAAATGGCAACTCTATCCCCATTACTACGATGAAATGTTAAAAGTATAAGTTAATTATGAACGAAATAGGTTTTATTTGGCGGCTCTTTGGAAACTGATGAAGTATGCATGTAACCACAACATTACCAACTTGAGATTACTTAGTACACACACCGCAATGTCGAGAGATGTTATACAAGTTATTAGCTTAGCAATACGGGGATAAATATACGAGTACAATGAATATAGTTAAAGGTATTGATCTCAAGCATTTTATATGCACTCTTATATGAATGAGGGTAAGAGTTGAATTAAAATGCTTGATGCTATAAAAAGCGAAATGAGCATATTTTCTTTTAAAGTTCGATTTATAATCTGTCGCATCGATTAGTTGCAAAACAGATTGTAATGCGGTAGCTGGTATTGCCATTAATGCCAGTAATGCCATTTACAATCTACACGCATTTAAAACATATAAAAATATACGTAATAAGACTTGGTCTAGTCCTTCAGCCTGCTTGTGACAGATCGAGGTTATTCCTTTTTTTAGTGGTGGCCTAGATTTTTAGGCGTTAAATTTACTTAAGTGCTCTCGCGACCCACATAAGATATTAGAACGTTGCCTGATTTTTTATTGGCATTTATACATCTTCTATTTTATTAACGTGTTAGTGTTTTTTATGGGATTGGGGCCTACAAATGCTTTGAACTTAAGTCTTTAAAAAAGCTTGCCATTATACTTGTCACTTCCAAAATACTTATGATGGTGATACTATGTTATTTTATAAAGAAGACCTAAAAGGATTGCCGTAAGTTCACACGTGTCATATAATTCGTTTATTATATTACGTATACTATATACTTACATAGGTATACTATATACTTTTAATTTAGCGTATAGGTCGAGCTATTGCCATTAATTGCTTATTTTGTTTGGACGATCTATTTCATATCGCGCCTGTAACCAATTTTCATCTCAGTTTTGCTCGCAAAACTTTCTAAAATCTTTAGCTTGTAATCAACATAGATATTAGATCGAAAAGGCAGAACTATGATTAGAAAACTAAATGGCTTTCTGAAGTTATATTAGTTGATCAAGATTTATGCAACTATCGTCGATAGTCTGTAATTAAATGAAACAAAGACTTCAATACACGCGACACGTTTTACGAGCGATATTAAAAACGTGACAATTGTACAGCAACAGGAGTTAAATAAAGATAGTAGAGATTGAAATATCAATGGCTCATCATGTCAAGTGCGAGATCACTCGAAGCTAGGTACTGTTCATTTGTGTGTGGGTCTTTAATCATTTCAGACAATAGATCTGTAAATTACATTTTATATTAAGTTATCGATAATTTCTTAAGTTCAGTCGCTCAAGCAGAATCGCTCACACAACGATTTGCTTTATCGATGACGATACAATTACAGTACAAGTTTCTGTTAACGTTCCTGGTTTGTAACAAATAACGACTACCCACTAAATGTACCACCTAATAGGTATAGTCGCTGACTTATTTATTTTTTTAGTTTAGTTTTTCTAATCAATGTATATTACCGACAATGACGTCATCAGTTGTGACCTCCTCGCACCTGCAATGTAAACGGACAATTCCCAAAACTCCAATTCAAAACTACTTTTTTTAAAAGAACACCAAAAGTTATGGCCATAAATTGTGGAAAACTATGAGATAGCGTCGCACGTGGCGCGTCCACCCTCGCCGCCCCAAACTGATAATTAATCACAAAGACATAAAGTTCACCCCCAAAAGGGCTTGTTTTCTAACCGGCGAACTAAAGACGACTAAATTGAGTTTTGATTAAGCTAAAACGAGGTTTAGCGTAACCGTTGGCGGAGGCACGTTGCGGCCCCCTCGAACGTTGATTGCGGTGTAATTTTAATATGTTACCGAGCTAGGAGTTAATTCTTACGTGACGAGCGCGGCTTTACATGTAGGTAATTAACTTTATCCGTCAATGTAATATCTGTGCAATTAAACGCGGTGCTTCTGCGATACTAGAGTAATTGCGGTATGTAATGGGTTAAAAATTGTGTACATGTGTCCTGGGTTAAATATAGCGTAGGTACCTTTATGTTAAGTTGATATGTAGTGATATATTTACAGTTGATTTGAAATACCTGATTAGGTCAGAATCAGAATCAGAATATTTTTTATTCACGTAGACCATTATTGTACAGTACTTATGAATCGTCAAGTTACAAAAATATTATGCTACTGCTTTACCACCCGTTCGGAATGCCGTTCCTATGGAGAAGAACGGGCAAGAAACTCCATGGTTGCTCTTTTTTTAAAATAGATCTTTTACATTTTTGAGCAATACATTGTTATAGGTATGTGAGAACAATGTAGGAACGGCTAATCAAACTTTAGCAGCAGGTCAAAAAAAAAAAAACAAAAAGTACTAACTAAGTATAAAATTACAGTTAATGGCTACATGGTTCCCACATTTACAAATTACTTATGTAAATGAAAATAAGAAGGAAGAAGAGAAGTCAGTGGGTGTGACCCTGCTTTCTGTGCTACGGGTCCCGGGTTAGATGCCTGGTAGGGACAAACTTTGTTTGTACCCGAGTCAGGGATATTTATTACCTATATATAGTACAGTACCCATAATACAAGCGTTGCTAAGTATGGGACCGTATAGTTGGTGTGTTCGTCTGGCGATATTTATTTATTTATATTTAAGGCTCATTATCAACACTTGAGCTTTTTCTAGATGAGGTATCATGTTTTTAAAGATTGAAGTTTCTGTCATTTAATGATATCAATAACGTTACCTAAGTTATGAATAATAGACATTCCAAGAAAACTCCCACAAATTTAATTTTCTGAGGATCGGATCTAGAAAATTTGTGATATATTTTTTTGGGATTTTCACCTGGCCTTTATAGAGAAAATAATAAAAATAATGATTATATTTCCCATGATATGGATTTCGACTGAAAGCTTACGCCGGGAATGAAATAAAGTTCACATACTCATATTACACATAGCCAAATACGTTTCTGTATATAATAGCACATACTACCTCTATATAGTCACCAACTTTCGATCACGTACAAAGCTCTATCGACTGCAAACTGAACGGCTTCTTGGGAGTTACTTGAAGAGTTGAAAGTTCTTACTCTGACGTTTTACAGCGACATTATTCAGTTTTGTTTCATTCCACTGGTTGTTTCGCTTTGAACAGTAGATGTTATTATAGTTGAGGCGTGAACTGCGATCGTTCATTGAACTGTCAGTTGCGTGAGGTGAGTGTCTTCAAGTTATCTTGACGCTTGGGAATATTACCTTGGTAATTTACAGTTTGAAGTACCGTTATTTCCATGAAGATGTGATTGCCTATAAAAATATGGTGTGTCTATATAATAATGGCGTGTGCGTGTGTGTTGTGCTATATAAATATTTCGTGTAATAATCTATCAATTTACAAGAAGGACATTCCTGATTAGAGCCGTTGGTAGTAACCCGGCCTTCTGTGCCGAGGGACTTGGTTTCGAATCCTGGTAGGGGCAAACTTTGTGTGATGAGCATAGATCTTTGTATCCGAGTCATGTATGTTTAGTATCTGTATAAGTATTGTATACTGGGTTCGCCAACATTCCATTGAACGGTCCCATAATACAAGCGTTGCTTAGTTTGGTGCCGTAGAGTTGGTGTGTTCGTCTGGCGATACATATTTTTTTGTTTTAAAAGGGAAGTTTCTGCTAACAACGGTGATTCGAAGGGAAAATCTTTCCACTACCAAGCTTAGTACAGCGATGACATTTACAAAAATTCTTCTCATAAAAAAGGTATGCGCTCGCAAACTTCCATATATTTGGGAGTTAATGTTTAAGAGCGCGAATGATCTTCAAACTGCAGTGTAAGCATAGAAATTGAATACAAGGTACATAATTCTAATTTAAAATATATGTAGGTTAAAGCAAAGCAGATAGAGTAGGTATATGCATAAAAACATAATTGTAGGATCTCCCTTCGGTGCGAGTTTCATTTTGATAATTATCGCTTGATTTAATTATTTTGTTCTGTTTCGGAAAGCATCATTAGAATTAATTTCATTTTAATTCCTCCGAATCTGGTAGGTATCCGACTCGACGTAATTGGGGAAGGTTGATAACATTTTATGATAAACTTTTTTTGAGTAATAGCCGCCCACGTACAAATTATTTAATTGAAGCTGCCAGTCACTTCAGTCAAGAGAATTTACATAAATTACGCATTATAATGTGTATTATTATAAAGGTGCCTATTACTAAATGAAAAAAAAAATACCGCGTATGTAAATACTAGGATTTTATTCAGAAAAAGAATATTTTTAATTCATGCCAACCATTAAGTACAGTACTTATGAATCTCGAAAACTGTTACAAAATTCTAAGTTATACAACTTTACCACCCGTTCGGAATGCCGTTCCAATGGAGAAGAACGGGCAAGAAGTTCCATGGTTGCTCATTTTACAAAGATCTATTGAAACAAAACGCTTAATAAATTAGATATAGCACCTCGGGATAATGAGGTCGTAGCCAAGTTGGTAAAACCGCCCGATAAAGTAGCGCGTGGCGCAATCAGACCTTGGATGAGTGACGAAATTATAACCTATAACCTCCTCCATTCGATTGAGTCGCAGATGTCCTTGTAACATCTTTGACAGTTGTTACTGGCAGCCAGGAGCCTAGAATAATCTGACAAATCGTCTTACCACAAATTAGGTCTCGGAGGGAAAATATCGGCAATCAGTCAAATCAGAGTAGTCGACCCCAATATCAATAATAAAAATAGAAAAGGGATCAGATTAAAATGAAGAAGATGTTAGGATGTATAACATAATTCACAGTTTCCGTATCCCAAAGATCATAACGAGAACGTTTTCATTCTGAGTATTGAAAAACAAAAGATCACAAAGAGAACGTATACATCCTGAGTATTGAAAAAAAAACAAAGGGCATATTTTTATAATCTGTAAGCGATCGTTTTATTGCGACGCCGCCGCCGGTATACCGCCGCATCAATCACCGCCGGTAACCGCGTTACGCCGGCACTAATCATGATCCCGCTCACCGAATACGTATCGTTCCTTCTATCGATCGTACTCTCGCGACTCGCTTTTCTTCTCACTTTGTCAGCCTTACATTGAAGTGCGAATTCCATAGCAGCTGTCGGTAGGTGGTATAAACGGGGCGATAGGAGAGCCGCGATGCCGACGCGTCGAAGTAGGGTTGCGGGTGAGGAACCTACGCGAAGTAGGTCAGGCCGGCGACTCAATCCCCCCTCTCCACCCCTGCTTCCCTCCCCTTTCGCCCCGTGCTGTCGCTTTCACTGGGTCCGCTTGGGATAAAGCCTAATTTTATTGCGCTACGTTCGATCGCGTCTTTGCGGTCGGTCGTTTGATATAAATGAATGGAATGATGTAACGTTTGTGGGTTAATTAGTATTACGCACTTGGCTTAATTAGTAATGAACATGGCGGGATTGGTGTTCGAGCCATTTTGCATCGAAATGAGCTCGTGCACGATACTCGTTGGTTTAGTTTAATGAGATTCGTCGCTAATAAGTAAACACGATTAATATTTGAATGTTGAGCGTCTACCCAGATTGAGGCAAGGGCCTACCTCACTCTATATTGAGGTCTTGATCTAAGCGATTTCTGGAAAATTCTTCGCCGCATCGATCGTTTTCCTAAGCAACTTTATTAGGAGCCATATCATACCACCAGATATCAGACTAACAGATGTTCCCTTGTCAAAGAGTAAATATATCATCAAGTTCAGGGAATAATTCAAATTGGTACCGTACATTTGATCTGCTCGTCTGGTGATATTCATTATTAGATTATTATACTAGCTGTCCCGGCGAACTTTGCAACGCATCAGAATCAAATGTAAATCACTATGTATATAACAGAATCAAAATATTCACGATTTATTCTACATAATTTGTATGGGCCATCTATTAAATAAGTTATGGATAGGGTTTCTTAGCGCATTGTAAAACAGTTGAAATATCTACAAGCTAAAAGGAAACTGGAATACGATGCACTTTTATTTTTTTTAAATATATCACTGCGTTTTTAATAAGTATTGTCGCATCGTTAAAAATGAAATGTGTTTCCTCCAACATGGCTGCGGAGTGCTATTAAAGTCATACGAGAGAGTGGCTCTGTTTCGATGGTCCATATAGCGCGGGAATGACTCCTTTCATGTGCTAACTTGCTGTATAATTAGGGTTGTCAGCGTATTTTTTTTGCGTAAGGATGAAGTCATTATATTTTGATGCAGCAGCAGGTCAGCATACTTCTTGGTTTTTATAAATATCTGTAACCGCCTCCAAAGTATTTTTTTTATTTAGACGGTAGTACATTTCGTATTTGAATATTATAGGTTGGCCGAATTGTACGCTAGACTTTTGTTTACTAATGGAGGGAACATCAAACGATATAATATGTAGGTAGAAATGTTACTGTAGCATCCAGCAGTTGTCCTAGTTTTTTTAAACTCATGTTGAGTTCCGTACTATTAGTTAGTTCCAGTTTCGATGTCTATTAAAAACTTCAAAGGTGACAGCCCTAAACATAATGTAAGTTCGTAATTCAAACATTGTGACTGTTATAAAAAAGTTCCTACATTACGTGGAACTTGCCAATTTTTAACGTCGTTGTATATGGGCCAAGTGCCTTATCTTGACTTTGTTGTTGCGAAAGTCTGCAATGTTTATAATATTTCTCTTTATTCCGTCACAAAAAGGCGACACAGAAGCAATAAAGGATGCTATACCTAGATGATTTGATAGTTTGCATGTAAAATAGTTGCTTACATACATGATTTAATATTATATTTTAATGGTAAAAACGAAATATAGACCGTTCCGCCGCCCTCATCATGACGTGAAACATAAATCGTGACTCCATTCCCCCGAGCACCCGCCATTTTAAATAGGCGTCATTCAACTCATTTGACGTGTAATTATTTTCATTTCGCGGCTCGGTTTCCGAACGTGACCCGCCCGCAGCCGCGTTCAAACGATTTTTTTTGTGTCATTCCTAAACCTAATTTATATTTTTCGCGTTTAATTAATTCGAGTTTCTCGCGCCTCCGAATGAGCTTACTACAGATAATTTTAACAATCATTTTAAGCTTTTTTATCCTCTATAGTTTGTAAGTAGCTTATTGTTAGATATTATGAAAGCTTAAAAGCCCTATTGTGGGCGTCGCGAATACAATGGAAGCTAGGTTAATTATACCATATCTATTGATGAGGATCATAAATATTCTTTATTACGATGCGTAGGTACATACCTACTTAATCCTTTTTATATAGGTTCGAAAAATGAAAAATCCGAATTTCGCGAGATAATTAATGAACCTTTACCTAATTGTAGACTATGTAAAAACAACCTTTTCTTATACTTACAATAATCCTTTTTAACCCATGTTTCGTTGTTTTTAATACAGCATCAACTTTACTATTCATCATCAAACATTCTCAAATGACATACTTAACATAAAAAAAATGTCGTGTTGAGAATCTAGATTGTTGGGTTCCAAATTGCCTGAGCTTCACACTACACTAAACGAAGTTATATAAACGTAGGAAAGTTATTATTATTCGATTGCGCGATATTTGACACCTGGTATCGGATCTCAAAAATATTATTACTCACAAAATAAGCATTCGGTATTATTAGTTACATATTAAAGACCTGATTAGCGCAGTTGGTAGTGACCCTGCTTTCCGCGCCGAGGGTCCTGGTAGAGACAAGCATGTTGTGTTGTGTTGTGTGATAAGCATAAATGTTTGTACCCGAGTCAAGGATGTTTAATAACTATATAAGTATTATATACTGGGTTCGCCCTCAGCCCATTGTACGGTACCCATAATACAAGCGCTGCTTAGTGTGGGACCGTATAGTTGGTGTGTTCGTCTGGCGATATTATTATTACTATATTCTGTAATATTCGAATGCACACACAGAATCCAAAATGTACGTCATTCAGACTCATTCAATGTGGCATAAAGCCGATACAATGTTTTATAGCGCTTTTATCACGGCTGGAACGGCGGAGACCTGTAGGTGACCTGAGCGATGTCATCTAACTGTTACCTTGTTTAATGGCTTTGTTATGATTAATTTTCTTCGGAGATGTATCCATTTGGAGCCCTATTAAGTAGGGTTGCCCCTTAGCTATATGTATATAAATAAAAGCATATTCATGTCACGACCAACTTATTTTAAAAATATATTAATCACCGAACAAAAATACTCAGAGGTATAAAATAACACAGGGAAACGAATAATCTGAATATAAATCTCAGTGGAAAATGATATACTTAAAGAGAAAAAGCGTGGTCCATTATTGTGCTTTCCACCCCTGATCGTAAAACGAGAGTACTTATGAGAACTTTATTGTGACTTAAACGTAAATGTACTTACATTGTTTTTATTCTGTGCATTCTGGAGTTATATCTTTTTTGTTTGCCAATTCTTTTTCTTTGAATTTTATTTCAAATGGGTAAACGGAGTCGAGGTTTGGTATTACAAACTCTGTGGGTTTCAGAGTACCCACATTCTGGTAATTGAAAGAACCCATAAATAAAAAAAACACCATTCAAGAAACTATAAGGTCTCCCAGTTGGACTACGGAACCCTAACAATACTGCTTTCATATCGGTACTAAAAAATAACAACCCATTTTACCTGGTTGCGTCCAAACAAAAACATCTCAGAAATTCAATGAACAATGCGTTACCGTAATGTTGACTAAATGAGAGGGGGAATGGGTGCGAGGAGTAGGAGAGGAGGGGGGGGGGGGTAAATGGGACACGAACAGTTTTTGTGCACTTTCCAACTAACAAAACACTCTGGTAATGTATGTTTTTGTGGGGACAAAGGGCGTATGATAATGCCGACGTTACGTTGAGTAATGGAATTACGTAATTAGAAATAAATTGCCCTTTAATTACCATAGAAATTAAGATATACAATAATGTGTTTAAAAAACAAAACATTGCTATACTTTTAAGGTTTCGGAGGGGGCTTATGATTTTAGAAACGTCTACCTATACTTACAACATTCGTTAATTGGTATTATTGTTAAAAGGCGATTTGGTTATGTACTTCATGTTTTATCTCCAGACGAACACACCAACCAAACGGTCCCACACTAAGCAACGCTTGTACTATGGGTACCGTACAATGGACTGAGGGCGAACTCAGTATATAATACTTATATGGATATTAAACATCCATGAGTTGGGTGCAAGCATTCGTGCACATCACACAAAGATTTTTCCAAAGAAGCAACAGTACCAACTGCGCTAATCAGGTCGTCAATTCAAAATTAACCTATCTACTAAAATAAAACATAGTTTATATCACACTTGAGTACTACTTCCACATTAGATGTCTGAATCAATCCGTCAATATATGAAGAGAGTATGGTAAAGCCACTTACAATTTCATCTGAAATGGCTATCTATCCAAACCACCTGCTTCCTGTTCCTCATCTGTAAACAATTCCCTGAAATACCTTCGTCAAAACCGACAGCCGACTTGACTATGCACCGTTTAAATAGTTCTCGACGTGTTTGTATAATAAACGTCTCCAGAGCGATATCATGTTTTCAATACTCGCCTCAAAAATGTCAGTAAGCTAATTTGAAACAAGTGGTAGAGGTATTACATTATTGATAGTGACGAACTAGATAAATAAATTCAGACTAACAACATTGTTTAAACTATCAACGTCAAAATCGTACATTAGTTCCTTAGTTTTGTTAGTCTGTGCTCAGCGTAAGGGGACTACAAATTAAATTTAAAAAAAATCTTAGCTGCGTGGTAGTGCTGCCCCTACTACCCTGCTTTCTACGCTGAGGGTCGCGGGCTCGAATTCTGGTAGGGACAAACTTTGTGTGATGAGCACGAATGTTTGTACCCGAGTCATGGATGCTTAGTATCTATATATGTATTATACGAGTTGCTTAGTGTGGGACTGTATAGTTGGCGTGTTCGTCTGGAGATATTATTATAAAACTTTTAATGGCTCGTTCGTCAACTCATTCCTTAGCTAGTATTTTTTTCTGATCAATTGTTTTCAGCCAGTCCCAATTCTAACAATAACCTTCTGACAGATTATGTAAAAGCTACGTTCCTATTTTGAATTGGATCATACACTTTCTGAAACAAAGTATATTGAAAACTCACGTAGGGTAAATAGAGGAGCACACGTTTCGCCGGTTGTTTTTCTCTGCCGGGTAGTTTGGCATCGAGGTGGCTGGGCGGGGTGCATCGCCCTCAACAATGCCAGGGGAGCCACTCCACTTGAATGCGAAAGCATTTTCTCGTACATCGCTAGCACATATTATTACGAGGGGAGAATGTTTCTTGTTTTCTTTAGTGACTCGCCTTTCAGGTTGTTACTTCATGGATGCGAGGTATTGTGCAGGTTTCGCGTGTGAACTTGAGTTATAATAACGTTTGACTTTGGTAAACTTTTATATCAATGACATTGGAGAAACAAGTATTTGGAATACCTATACGAGGGTAGTCGGATCCACGCGATTTTGTGTAGGTACAATGCAGTAGTGGAATTAAAAGGTTAGTCATTTTTCAAGTTGATGAATTTAAAGTTTCGTGAGCACATGTTACCTTTTCAAAATATATCTCGGAATAGACTGCTGCATAAAAAATATGCTTAACTGTTCGACAGCAAACTATATAACTTTATATAACTTCAGTTAGAATACCTATATACCTTAATACATTTTCAAATATATTGTAAGCAACATGGTTTGGTTAACAAGTCAAGGTTTGCCACATAATATTTACTTTGCTGATATTTTCACTACGTATTCAGCCCAATGATGTTACGATAATGCTTCTTTCTGCTGTGATTATAAAATACAGAGAATCCTTCGTATATGTGGAAATCAGATCACAAAGACATAACAAACAAATTAATAAATACATATATAGCAAATATCATTGTGTATCTAGCACGCCTACCACTCCATCCGAAGACTCGTAAACTAAGAGAAGTGAAACAATACAAGTTAAGACTCCTCGAGATGACTCCAGTCGGGATGAGTTGGTAATTACATAAGTAAGCTCCGACCTATCTACATTAGGATATTGTTCGCTCCGAACCAACTTTCCTTTCTATTAACATCGCAAGTTTATTTTACTTGCGCACTGTACTGATACGGTGCCTCGAAGGGTTACGAAGCAACGGTGATTGGTAATCGAAGTTCTAAAGGTTGCTGAAGTAAAATCTTGATTGTGTGACTGGTAGAGCGGGGCATATAATATTATTGTAGTAACTGAGTTAGTGATTGAAAAACACCTCTAAGGACGTCATATGGGCGTCATTATTACACTAGTGCATGCAAAATTGATATTTCAATCTGGATCTTGTCAATAACAAAATTGGTTTGACTAAGGTGCGTACTTATTAAAACTTGACACGCGAAAAACAGTCGTATTTGTATTAGTATACGGGACTCGAAGCCTTCTAACACAAATGATGTGTACATAAATGAAAATGCCTTTTTTTATTTTATCTTTTGACATTGCTCCCATACGATGATTTAAATATGAGACAGTTGTTAAGCAGACTCGGGGCCCGGGTAGAACTGTAGTCTAAAAACATCTATTTTTCGGTACTAATACTGAGAATTGAAATATGCCTTATTAGGTAGGTAATAAAAGCTTATGTTAATACATAAGCTTTTATTACCTACAAAGAAATAACTAGAAACTGCGCCACGCCACCCTGACACAAATTGTGTGCCTATTCTTGTGTAAAATTAGACAAGTAGGTACCTACGCTAATTGGAAGTAGGTACTTGGATCTAAATCTAAAGCCGTGTACGCACATTCGGATAAATTTAATGCGTTTTATGTTACGCAACAACTATACCGTTGTTTGAATATTGCGTTTGGCAAAGATGTTCGCGGCAAACCAACTTGTACGCTGTTGAAATAAAACTTATTTCACAGATTTTATCGCGTATGTTTCTACTTTCTATGATACTAGGACGTCAAACACCTCAGTCCTCCCGTGACCATGATTGCTGTCAAGCAGCCGAAACGTAGGGAACATACAAACAAAATAACCGCGATAAAATCTGTAAAATAAGTTTTATTTCAATGTGTAGTATTCGCGTAAATATAAGAATTCAATATCTTGTACGCTGTTTATGGACGGTGCTTGGAGAATGTTAATAAATGATTCCATACAACAGTTCACTAACCGTCTAGATTGGACAGCGGAGCTATGACTACACGGACAGTTGTTCACGAACATGGGACGCACTGTGTGTCTGTTCTCTTTCCGTATTTCCGTCCATACATACGACCCAAGCATTTAAGATCTATTTTCGTGTCACGACGTAAACGTCCTAATGTGTGTACACAGCTTAACCTACAATTCTAAGAAACAATTCGAAATTCAATTCTATACGAAATTAATTATTTATTCAGTAGTTTTCACAATCATTCTGTTCAGAGCAGTTTGCGTGTAACGTACGTACTTGGCAGGCTATTTTTGAACGAAAGCCTACCGCTACCCAATTAGTTATGAAGTAATAGCCACGTTCAAGACCTTAAACGTGAATGCTTGCGGTCGATACGAGAACTAGAAACCACCTAAGATTTGTTGAAGGGATATAAATGAAAGTGTGCCAGCAGGCTAGGCTCGTTTTTGCCGCAGTGATTTATAGTTTCTTATCTGTATTTGGCAAAACGTAATCAGTTTTGAAAATTGGTGATTGATTGTGTTTTTGGGTTTAATCTATAGCTTAATTGGGTAGAGTGGTGAAGGTTATAGAGAAAGTAATATTGCTATGCATCTATCTATCCAAATAAATAAAAATGAAATTATGTTCGTTGGTAAGCGCATACATTGAGAACGGCTGAATCGAATTGGCTTATTTGTATCTTAAAATTATTGCAATAGTTCTTATCAGGTTTATAAGTTAAAGAAAAGAAAATTCCAGTACAGGCTGAAAGTGCTTTTTTCTATGAGATTTAGGCTAGCCAAGTCTGTCGTCTAACAACGGAATCTCTTTTGATATCAATAAGTTCAAAAATATTTAATCCTATTTCTGAGGCCAATAGAAAACACATGCTGGAGACGCCTTTCTAAAAGAAGAAGGACCTAAGAAGACTAAAAAATAAGGTCCATTGTGCCCTGGCGCCTATCATAAATCTTCATCAGTGTGTATGTACAACGAAGCCAGGAAATGCGCAGAAAGGATGGTCGTATGTAATTTAGGCGATCCATCTTGCTGCGACACTGGCTGAAGTAATGTCGTCTAAAAGTTTTCTCGATAACGGTAAATCGGACAAAGATTTGTATACATTGATAAGAGGTATATCTAATAAGTTATTGATGGTTCAATTTGCCTTAGTGGAGTGTAAGACATCATATTACATAATTAGGTATGATATATGATAAGATCTGTGACATAGCCGGTCGATCGTGAAGGTTAAAATGTAAAATATTGAAATAAAACTTATTTTACAGATTCTATCGCGTTTATTTTGTGTTTTTACATTCCCGACGTTTACAGAAACCATGGTCACATTTCAATATGTAGTATTCGCGTAAATATAAGAAATCCATATGAAAAATATTTTTGGCCTTCATTAACAAAAAAATCTAGTGTATATTATGTATATTATAGACATCACTACACTCATAAAACTATATTATTAAACTTTGTCTTGTTACAGGTACGTATCTGACGGTATTTACTGTTCTGGTAAGAATAAACTATATTTTATATACTGACACAACAAATTATTTACGAGCCCTAATAGAATTTCACGGATGCGAATGAAGCATTAAATCGTCCTGATTAAAAAGTTGAATTAGTAAGGAGGATCGAAAAATTCTTACAAAGTGAAAAACAGCTTGCATTTCTGAACGGGTATGAATATTTTATGTATCATTTCGCAGTCCCGGCGAATTCATCTCCACTCGAAGGATTTATATCGGATGAAATCTCGAGTTTATGGCCGCGCACGATTTAAACGTCTCGATATATTTCTGTGGAGTGCTGAATACGATGCATTTTTTCTCGAGTGCATCGCTGGATTGCGGTACCCAACATTGCACGTACAGCACACTCGATTCGGACATCACTTTAGAATTGCAATTTGGAAATTTTAAAATTTGAATTTAATATTTTCTTTATTATCCAAAATCTTTACACTATGGCTAAGTATATGAATGGAATTCTAAATTAATTGATAATTTAATTTTATTACGTGTGCCCTCTGTATGCATGTTTTCAAGGTCTTACTCGATTGCAATGAACCCATAATAGTTAGATTAACATTTTGTAGCCATTTAGTTATGTAAATATATTGTCTTTATATGTAGCTTGTAGCGTATTCTCCTATCCCCAAATGTATAGACGTTGAATAACTTTATCAAACGTTATATAGTTCTGCACAAAGCAAAACTCCTGTGCATAGTACTATATGATGTTTGATAAAGTTATAAAACGTCTATAAATTTGGTCGTAAGAGAATATGCTAACTTGGCGGCTAACGTATAGGTCCTCCTCAATAACGTCACAAGATTCTCATGCACTTACCCATCTCTACGTCACTTAACTAAACATAATTATGTGAAGACGAAAATGACAATAATTGCAAGGGACGCTTTTAGATAACAGTCCTTGCCTCACGTGGAAGACAGTGGAATTATTAAATTCTGCTGACCTATTTTCCGTGCCGTAGCACGTTAAGGTAGTGGTTTCATTAAGCTTGTAGGCTGCTTATATAATCTTATTAAAGCTGCTTAAAATAAAGACATAATAAGTACCATGTTTAAAAAAACAGCTGTAGTAGACGTAAGTGTAGCCATAATTAATTAATAGAGAATAAGGAAGAAGCGGATATTTTATATCAAAATCGAATCTTATTCATATGATTGCTACACCCACGCTACGCCGTGCTTTGGTTTTGCTACGTTTTTGCTACGCGTTATAATTTGACTTCAGACTTACCTTCATATAAGGCAGCTGAAACTCATTTGAAATGTTTACATAATAATTTATAAGTATACCACCCACAAAATAATGGCATACAAATGAATAATTGTACCTAATAATGATTCGATAATACGAAACTGATGTACATAATAAAGTATAAATAGTTATACATCAGCTTCGGAATATTAGCCTTGCATCTAACATTTTATCGTCGTCCAAAAATAGCATTTCTTATATCCATATATGTTTTTAAACGAGATTTTATTTTGATATTACCCGCTGTGATACACATCGTTTGCTCATACAATGTATAAACACGCGTGTTTAGAAAAGGATTGAAATCTATTTTAACATCGGAATCTGTAGTCACTTAACTTTTTATTATACACGTAGGATAATAGGTATCTTTACTAATATTATAAAGAGATTACATTTTTTAGTTCGTGAGTATGAATGTACAGGGCAATCTTCGGAACTACTGATCCGATTGTTTAAACTACTTTTACTAATAGAAAGCTACATTATCCCTGAATGCTATAAGCAATGCTCCACTATAGGTTACCGCAGTAACTATATAGTCTTTTACAATTGTAAAAGACTATCTATGTAATTACATAGAATATTCTGTAACATTTTCATCCATAACGCTTCAGATATTCAACATGAAAATTACAAATCGCAATCGACATTATTGGAGTGTACCGGGGCCTCTGCCGCAAGGATTTAGCGAAAGCCCTCTCACAAATTATTCTTGATGGCATCATAAGCGGTTTTTCCCGGCATCCAATTTATTTTCATAAGATAACTCGTTGGGAGAATTAAACGAAAATAGAGTGCAAATGGTTCAAATTAAAGGCTCGAGTGGGCCCGATCTTATTTGTTCTTCCGTTTCAGCTTGTGATTTCATAGTTGATCAGTCATGGAACAGGTACACCGAGTGCACAGCTTGTTAGGATTCAGGGGCACGTCACTCGGCAGAACATCCGCACGGGTTCTGCGGTGCTCCCAGCGCTATCGATTTTCCGCAGTCTGCGGGGGCGGGCTGGGGCGGGCGGGGCGCGGAGGGGACTCTCAGCTGGGCGCCCCTCCCCCTGTAAACATAAACACAGGCTCCGACCGCTCGCGTCTCAGGATCGACATCCGTCGAGGTGAAATAACGACACTGAATATTTATGAAGCCCTCGTATCAGGGATTAAGAATCGACTTTTCTAGGTCATCAATTCGAAAGGCATTTGTTGCGGGATAAGCTAGCGGTCGGGTGGCAGAGGACAACCGATTCCCACTAACATGACGAGGGTTGACTTTGATAAAAGTTCGCAATAATTGTTTACACACAATGGTTGTGTTTATTTTAAAGCTCGGAAAATGCATCGGGTGTGTTCAGAGTTTATGTTGCGGTTACCACCAATTATAGGTATTATAATGTGTATGGAAGATTAATGGAATGATGGTCAACGCCTATATTAAGACTATTTTCATCATAATAAATAGTCTAAATTTATTCTACCATTCTACTAGTATTTAGATTTAAGTGTTTTATCATCCTAATGTATTGATTTCCACAATTCGGTATTTTGATTGATTAGTTCTGGTTTTACCAAAATGTCAACATGGAATTAGTACATCTTAAAACAAAAAAATATTATCAATTCTATAATGTCGATCCCGTGGTCGTGCCTCCTGAAACAAACGCGTAAAATTCCATAGACCGAATTTCCGCACCATTATTATGACGTCACAATCGATTGCATTGTGTTATGTAGGTCCACCGCATAAACACCACCCGGCTTTAGGAAAGAAATAAAAATGAATGTCAATTAATCAATTAATTTCTATTAAAATCATGTGGAATGCGCCTATTCAAAACATCTTTTTACAAAAGTGTAAATATCAAAAATTAATTACTCAAAAGGTATTCTTAGTTTGTTTACAATATTTTGTACTAATACTACATAGAATAGAATATATAGCACAACTCTTAAATCACTGCTCTTCATTAAATACTGGGGTTGCTGGCCAACCCCTTAAATAAACGTCACCGGAGCGCTACCTACGCGTGTACGTAACTTCTATGGGGTATTTTATGGTCCCATAAAATCCTTAGTCCAAGTATATTTGGGGTCGCTACCTAATATCAATTTAGTCGGTATTCTTCATGCGTGTAAAGGATTGTACTTAAACACATGTTTCATTAATTCTAGCTACCTACAATAATATCGCCAGACGAAAACACCAATTATACGGTTCCTCACTAAGCTACGCTTGTGTTATGGGTGCCGTACAATGGACTGGGCGTGAACTCAGTATATAATACTTGTCTCTCACGCACTGTTGCCCTTCTGATCAACTCATCAAGGAGACAAGTAATATTATGGTTAATGGACTAATTAAAAAAAATATTTAAAGTAGAAGAGTTTTTTTATTTTAATTTATGCATTACTATGTAGGTAGTTTTTTTTTTTGTAAACTTGTGAGGGTTGGTGAACCTCACACGTCTATCGAAAGACTTTTCGTATTCATCTCGTTTAAGGAAGTATAAAGCCTATTCAGACTGTTATAGGGCTCCCATTTGCTTACATACCTATATGTGGGCCTGACGATAAAACGAGTTTCATTAAACGTTGTACGGTCGCGAACATTAATATGGGACCCATTTGTAATAAGCCCCACACATAATGTAATAAGGTCGTTTATCAGTATATCGTCATATCTGAGAGCAGTTGCTCCTAGTAACGTCAGTCAAAATAGTACCCTCATGGTATGCTGTGTGATATTCAACCTTTAATGGGTCCCAAATTAAAGTCCGCGACTGTACGTATACCTACGCTTTCGGAAATTAATAAAGCTTAATATACGGCAGAAATGTGACGGCAGGCCGTAAATTTAACGCATTACTTCGATCATGTGTACATTGTACCTATTGTGTGACGTACGATTTGCTGGTGACGCGGTAACGCGGTAATGTATTATGGTTACATTACCAAATAACATACTAACATTGAGTGGAAAGGTAACACATATTAGAAGTTAAGTTTCTTTTTTTTTACGTTTGTAAAATACAATTTATCAGTAAGGAATACCACATACATTGTATATGACTTTTCAGTTGCCATCGCAGCTGTAGGTGATGGAACTTATCTTCTCTCTCTTTAAATATTGTTTCTTTAGAGTCTAGTCTTGTGAATAGAATCATGGTCCGAAGAGGTGACGCTACTCACAACAAATCGGTAGCTTCGTTTTATGAAGTGGACCTAAATACCTACCTACTACGCCATAAATTCCAATGGTAACTTTAAAATCATAATGTTCTTATTCTATAATAATAATACCTACTATATTAAGTACCTAGTGCTATATTCTGTCAGCGTATAAACGGTATCGTGCACCGTCTCGCAAATTCACTCGTAATTCAATGTTAATGTCGCGTAATACCCGAATAGGCTCATAAAAACGAGAGCCCAGTTCGATCCTAAGATCTAGAAGAATTTAAGATCACTTTTATAAAGTCCCCACCTGATATTGTTGCAATTGAATTTTATATAGAGAAGAAAGTGGTGCGAATTTATTTTTGTTCTGGACACTGATCTTACCAAAAAGTCAATTCTGTTTCTAAAAAAGGTAGAGTAGGACTTTTCGATTTCCAGAGTTGTATAATATTCTAATGCTAAAAAAGAATATGGGTGGTTGTATCCTAAAAAGTTTGCAAATGAATAAGGTATAACCACTTATGAATATTAAACGAAGTTTTTAGCGGAATTCGAAATGAATAAATTATATATATTGACTATCGGAAATGAAAATACTCACTTCAATTGATTCAATTAAAAACGAACGAAAATCGTGATTGAATCAAAACCTATCGGGACTCAATTGTACACAGAGGCTTCCGATAAAAAAAAAATTAACGAGTATAAATAATAAATTGATTTTAAGGAATGGAAGTCGATTTAATCACTTAAAATGTCAACCGTATACATTATGATGAGTGAATTTACTAGACATTTGGTTTGAGGTAACGATCTAATATGAGCAAACAAGATTTGTAATCTTACATTGCCACTTTATTGCGTGAATACTAATCATAGCTCAGTAATTTGATTTAGGAAGCTCTAGTCGCGAAATCTCATGTAGCGTATTACACGACGACCGCAATTCCGGAAAAGCACAAACCACAGAGATATTCCAATTTGAATAGATTTGGAAAGTCAAATTTAATTGAGTAGGTAACTGCATATAGGAGAACCATATTATGGCACAAGTGGCCTGACGCTGCAAATAAAAACAAAAAAAACATTTGTTATTTCGTGACCGCTAATCGCTGAGCATGACGTCACATCCAATGCAATTTCGACATTTATCCGTCTTTATGTAACTCTATGAGTATGCAGACTTGTATTGATGGTGACATGATATCAACGCCATGAGAGTGTAGGACTTTTTGCGGTTATTTAAAAAATAAACCTTACAAACTATTTTGTTAAAACCAAATTAAAAAAATAAGTGAGTATTTATTACACATAGCCCAAAAACAAAAGATTTTATCATTTATGATTGTTATTGTATATATTTTGTCGTCGTATAGATGGTAATTGTAACGCCATAGTAAATTGATTAAGACTCAATAAATTTGCGGGTTTTAGTATTTACAATTATTTGTGGATGACCCTATTAACACAAATACCCAGCGCTGATAGCACTTGCAGTGTTCTAAATTTAAATAATCTATAGTTCAACCCAATTCAGGTAACCTGAATTCAATGTATATTAGTGCCTGTAATTTTGTAAGTCTGCAAAACGATTGGCGGGAAGAGGAAATTTATTATATTAGCCAATTAACGGTGGCAGGTGGCCACAGTTAGTCTTAATTAAATGCGAGAAAGCCTTTCTAGCGCTAGAAAGTTTATTTTAAGGTTTAACTTTGCATTATTACATTTTTAGTCATCACTTTCTCATCCAAGGTAGATTTTGGATTTAGTTCATGGCAAAACTTTCCAAATATTTGACTCGAATGAAGTGAATTTCTATACTTATATGTATAGAATGCGCCGCCGTTGTGTTTGTGTCGAGAACTGATTGCTCTACTTTGATATAGGGAAAAGAATTTCTACATCAACATTGAAGTTTCATAGTTATCTACGAAATTAAAAACTATTATCAGAACTTCTATACATAAAATATTTTATGAAGCCTAAGTACCTGCCTCCGTTTTCCATTTATACAAGTGATAAATAAAACTATGCAGAAGCTTTTAAAACACGAACACATAATACAAATCCCGATGGAAGTTGAAACCGGGGGCCGACCCTGCTTTAATTTCCACACAAAGAAGATCCGGTTACTATACTATTGAGTGAAATTAAATAGTATTTCCAACTCCATTTCTTATCAATAAAATAGACTCTATATTGTAGAGATCGCAGGCGAAACCCTTTTGTAGCATTGAAGTGGTGATCACAAATTTATATAGATCTTCAGAGAGTCTAAATTTTGTATGATATCTAAGTATTGAATCTATTACCGGTAAAAGTCTGACCAAGAAAAATAATCTTTTAAAACCTATTATAAAATTAAAAAACATGGTTTGAAAGTGGATTATTTCATTAAAATAAAACTATTTTTTAAGGATTTTATCGCGTTTATTTTTCGTTTTAACGTTCCCGACGTTTCGGCTGCTTTACAGCAACCATGGTCACGGGAGGACTGAGGTGGTGGACGTCCAGGTGTCATAGTTAGAAACGGGCTACCCTCATATTTAATTGTTGATTGTGGTCCGATCTGCGCAGAAAGTGCTCACAGTATCTTGAGGTCTTGCAATGGTACGCTTGGTTTTCGATTTAATAATATTAATCACTGGATCCCAAGTCGGTGGTAGCACTCAGCCATCTTCCCTATTGAAATTAGGATGTTTCTTAATTTCAATGGCCTCGCGTATCATCCTTGGTCGGAATCGGTGTTCTTTGGCGAGGATCTGTGGTTTATCAAATCTGATATAATGGCGGGTGCGATCTTGTACATGTTCACAGATTGCAGACTTCGTGGAGCGCCGGTGTTTCACGTCAGCGATGTGTTCTTTTACGCGGGTTTTTATTGCTCTTTTAGTTTGTCCTATGTAACGTATGTCGAAACGTCGGGAACGTTAAAACGAAAAATAAACGCGATAAAATCCTTAAAAAATAGTTTTATTTCAATGTGTAGTATTCGCGTATATATAAGAAATCAATATGGATTATTTCAATTAGATAATTGTTTATTTTTCTTTGTTGCCTATAGAATCATAAACTTAACTTAATCAATTCAATTTCTTAGCAAGCATTTGCTAATGTTTATTTTTATATAATCTCTTAAAGGATGATACCTTTAGAAGCTTAGTATTTTTGTGATTACGTTATAGGTAAGAACTTCTATTAAAATTTGGTAATGGACTCGATTATTTTTGGCCACTCAGCAAATCAAAAACTTATGTAAGTAGATATGAAACGAACGCGACCATCGTATTACTGGCGCAGTACCAACAAAACACTTATTTTGAACAACTCTTTAGTTGACAATTTCAACATAATGATATTAAGTGAATTCAACTTTCATAATAAAGTAGTCGTTTGGGCACAATAGTTAATTGATTTAGAGCATATAGTTAAGTTTTATTTAAATGTGCTTATTGTTGATTTCATAGCTTAGATTGTTAAACAATTTAATGTAAACATTTCGTGGTATAACCAATGGGAAAAAAATATAATCGAATTGAGAACCTCCTCCTTTTTTTAGAAGTCGGTTATAAATACATTCAGACGTGTGTTTCTCGGTACCCCAAATAAAAGATAAACAAATCACAGTCGGCTTATGAGTTGAAAACTCCAAGATAAGTGTTACTTAAGCCTGAATTTGTCAAACATTTGGAGGAATAGTCGAGGATTTATCTCCCAATTGTAAATACAGAAAGACAAGCTTATTTTTGTATTGAGACCAAATGGTTCTGGAATATTTTCTTGATGCCTTTATTTTAATGTAGGTACTAAATAAGGCGGATCAAGGCCATATAATATGTGCTTCCCTGAACATACCCAAGATTTTAGTAAATTACGTGAAGGTCGGCACGAATCGGCAACTTTATACGACACACTAAGCACGTGTCTGGCACACGTGTTGGACTGTAACATATTATTCGAAAATTTGTTGCTCGATCGTTCTGTACGTCAAGTGCGAGATTATTCGTAAGCAAACGGTAAACTTTATAGTCTGCGTATTTAGACTTTTTGTATGAAGAATTGAAAATTTGGAAAACTAACCGCCAGAGGCGCTGTTCAATTCTCCATACAAATTGCGTAAATACGTAGACTATAAAGTATACGGTCCGCTTACGAAAAATCTCGCACTTAACTTACTGTAGTTAAGTTCTTTTTTGGACCCACAACGTGCTGTGAGGATTTTACAAAAGAATACTCTGTAGATAACTACAATAGGCTTAAAATAACTATGTAGACGCGTCAGGAATGGAATTCCTCAAACAGAAATTAGCTTCATTGTATTGTATTAGACGTGAAAACAAATTTGATCGGTACCTATCTCTCCTAACTAGCTATATATTTTTTTATAAACAAAAACAAATACATTAAAAACCTCTCACAAATCTGTGACTAATGGGTACCAACATCTTAGCATATAACTAATTACATAGAATAACTAACGTTCAACTTTAGAGCATTTTTCTCTCTCCGTAAACGTTTTTAAAGTAACGACAAACACAACGTGTGGTTAAAAATGGTTGTCTGTAAAAAAAAAATACAAATTGAGAGCAATGTACTACAATAGAAATGCTTGGCTGACTTTGTTCTGATTTTCGAGAATTTTCGTTTTAATGAAGCAACTTTATTTCATGTTTCTATAAGTAAATAATGTTGTAATGTAACTATAGTTGAGTGGTTATTATGGGCCTCGTTATAAAAATATAGTTTCAAATTTCGGACTATATTGATTCATTTTTAATAATGTCCTGAATTGGATATTTTTTTATGATAATAAAAGATAAGATAGATAATTAGCTTACAAAGACTTTCAGACGTCGTTTGATGTTAAATTCAATTAATCAGATGAATCAGATATGATTTTCTATTTGATAAATGTAAAAATCTTATAATGACTGAGCATTTTGAATATTTTGAACGTATCTTTTTAATACAGTTTTAATGGTGATGTGTTTCTTAAAAAATATATTATGACGTAAATACAAGTAAATTATGGTCGCAATTTAAAAAAGCTAAAAAGATTTGCGCACCAATCTTTATTTTATCCTAAATTATTTATGCAACAACTTTTAACGGCATTGGATTTATGCATTTATGTAAATATTTTTGATTGAAGTCTGAATTTGTGTCTATGGAAGTCTTCTTACAAAATTACTTTCGTATATTAGGGCTGAGCGATATGTTCGATAAAAAAGCACCTTTTTCTATCACGATATAAATTTCAATTTTGTTTGAGACATTTTTGTACCTTCCCCGTACACACCCCGTACACATTTTTATGTCCCCTACCCATAAATACCCGTCTACCTCCTGGATACGATATCCTTGAGTTTTCCAAAGGTTGCCACAAGGTGACAAGAAGACATCAAATTATGGATCGGTCTCTACTGGCCCCTGTAAATCTTTTACATTCCCTAATTTATTTTTTCTCTTATGTACTTATATTATATTATCCACGGATTTTATTAAATTTTATGGTTTCTAGAATTCACAATTCGATGTATCAGGGGATTGATTGTTCTTGAGAAATATTTTAGATCTAAAAATGGTCGTTGGTGTAAATATATCAATAAAATCGAGACAATTGCAGCGGATCTGAATATTCAAACGCAACTCAAATTTGAGAACTCCTTTATTAGAACGCTCTAAATAAAAAACGTGCAAGATCAAACGTCTCAAATAGTGTATTTGGCCAAAAGAAACGTGGAGCTAAGTACATGTTTACGCGAAAACAACTTCTTCTCGTTTAATACTAAGTTCAGTTTGCTATGAACCGTCTGAACGTCTATCTTGTTCCCTTACAAAATACTCTCCGGACACAAAATGTTTATATGAGATTTTTGTCCTTTTTGATAACCCTCTTTACTGAATACGTTTGACAAAGACTCTATTATAATCCCTTAAAAGAGGACGGAAGAGTGATATTTCAGACGTAAGGCGTCATATTCTCCTCGCATTAGATAATATAATGGATGTGCTTATTACTCACGTTTTACTCGTGACAGTAACGATTATACCGTGGTAGTGAGCTCATGGATATTCAGTTGTTTCAGGTTTATGAAGCAATAGAAATGAGTTCGGGGGGGTTTCAACGGTTAGTTTACATTTCCAAACACACGACTCTTTTACTAGCAGTCGCAGCGCGCAACGCGATATAATAAATTTAAATATCGCCAAACGAACACACCAACGATACGGTCCCACACTAAGCAACGCTTGTATTATGGGTACCGCACGATGGCCTGAGGTGAGGTGTGTTTGGGTTCACCAAGTCAGGTCCTCGCATACAAGAGTCATAATAGTAGGAGCAGGATATGAACCTCGATCAAAGCGAATGAAATGAAACTGCCACGTAATATCTTATTACGTGATATTACGTGAAAAAGAAAATTCATTTTGTGGTCAAGAGACCACAAAATGAATTTTCTTTTTGAAAAAAATAAAAGTCACATCACACGCATGACGCAGCTGAGAAATATTACACCATTGACATTTGAGACAGTTTTTTAATCAGCAGCACAAAATAAAGGAACCTTTGCTCGCTGAAAGTCAAGCGACATGCATCCTTATGAACAAAGGCAGGTTAGAAATGCGACGAACGTAAATATTAATTACGCGTCAAAAAGTTCGACTCATATTGTTACGTTGTAAAAGTTACTGTATGCTATATTGTTTTGAGATCGTTTTCTATGATGGCCACAGCTAATTCTGTACCATTACGGTTAATTATGTCAAAATATCAAAATTAGTACACACCTACATCCCACTAATATTATAAATGTGAAAGTTTGGATGGATGGATGGATGTTTGTTACTCAATCACGCCAGAACGGCTGAACGTATCTGGATGAAATTTGGCACAGAGATAGATTATAGTCTGGAATAGTAGATAGGCTACTTTTTATCCCGGTAAAATGTATGGTTCCCGTGGGTACTTTTTAATCGCGGGTAACACCGCGGGGCGCAGCTAGTATGATAATTAACGTTATCCCAAAATGTTACGTTACAATTCAGACTATTAGAGCCTGTTCTTCGTCAAAAAACTGACACCAATAGAATGTTGCTTTTACCTTACATGTAAACTGCACTGCCCTCATCTGCCAAGATAGACTATATAGGCACATAATTTCTTGACATCAGTAGTGATATATGATCTCATATTTTTCACATGACTCTATGAGCCAGGGTGGGGCAGCTGCCCCCCTCTGCCCCATTGTGGCTACGCCCACGGTTACGGTTACGGTTATTTAATAATAATAATATTGCTCGAAAAACAAACAAATTATACGGTCCCACACTAAGCAACCCTTGTATTATGGATACAATGAAATGAGGGCGAACCCAGTGTATAATACTTATATAGATATTAAACATCCATGACTCGGGTATAAGCATTCAAGCTCATCACATAAAGTTTGTCCCTACCAGGATTGGAACCCGGGACCGTCGGAACAGATGGCGGGGTCACTACCAATTTTGCTAATCAGGTCGTCAGATGGCTAATTATTTTGCTTTCCTTCGTAACGGTTGTTATTTAGGTAAGTACGTATATTATTTGACGTTTGAATATATTTTTGGTAGTTGAGCGCTAATGATCATAAATGCTACAATATTTATTTTATTATTCTAAGAATTTTACCAACAACAAAAACGAGAAACCTTGATACTCGCTTCTCTAAAGGCTTGCGAATAAAGAACTCGCACGAACGCCTAGCACCTCGGCGGCGGGACAATACAACCATGAAGTAAGAATACAAAAGCTCTATTTTCTGAATGTAATTGTCATTATTTATTCATAAATGTAGGTCTCGGGTAATTCAGAACCCTTGGGATATTTGTGTTTACAAAAACGGTTTTGAAGAAAGCCGTTCGTGTAATGTATTTATAGGCACAGACTAAAATATCTGAATGTCAGAGCCGCAGACCGTACTTGGCACTTAGATCAGTGCCCTTAGTGTGAGTTTTTTTTTGTTGTTTATCAAATAACCTCGCTAAGGCCGCTTACGAAAAATTCGATCACTCTGACTGTCTACAATCGTCTCTACAAATTGATACGCTAAATTGTATATGAATGATATGACCTCTCGTTAACGCTATTTGAAATGAAAATTATAAATAATAATGCTCATATCATATCTAATCCAATACGGAATATAAAAATTGAATAATCATCTGTTGGGTCACCAAGAATAATCATCTATAAAATCATCTGTAGGATTAATTTGTTGATGGCTTATGTACTAAATATGTAGTCTATAGACTATTAAATTCCCCCAAAAATAGTTACAAATATATATATATATATATTAATAATACAGTAGATGATAGGTATCTGCTATCTTTACGGGTCGTAGATGTGCCACGCGCCAGTATTTTTAACCGACTTCAAAAAAAAGGAGGAGGTTCTCAATTCGGTTGTATTTTTTTTTTTTTTTTTTTTTTTTTATGTTTGTTACCTCAGATCTCCGTCATTTATGAACCGATTTGGAAAATTATTTTTTTATATGAAAGGATAAACAACCGACGAAGAATAGCAAAAGCATACTTCAGTAACGAGATGCGCGGACCAATTTGTAGGTATAGTCTTTGGCGCAGACCGGCAATACTCGACTCAGTAGTTTTTTTGGCACCGACTTCAGATTAGTTAAATATTAGATTTAGTTAAACAAGGTAGATTTCAAGATCAGATTATTTTTGGCTTTTTAGTTTTTTGAAGACGGTTTTTATTTTGTTAAAAAGTTTTTTATGTGACCTTATATATCTCTAGTCTCGAAGTCTCTTCGAAGTTCCCGCGATTTCAAACACCAAAAAACAACAAGCATTTTACCTGTCATTAATTTCAAAGATTCTCTTTTGCCATCATGTTCCGTTTGTGCGGCCAACGATATTGGTTTCGTTAAAAATAACCCGACGGCTTTGTAATAGACAATCAAAGTTTAAAATGATCTTTCTTTGCGGAGCGTTCTTAACTTTTAACTAGAAGAGTTCGGTTTGGTTGATAACCGTGCACCAAGTTTCCGCGTCTTTTCAAGTCCGAGGTAGGTATAAAATGATACAGTCAACCTTTTTGAACTTATCAACTGATTTTTACTTTAAATTTGAAACGTCATTTTTCATCCATTTCTAAACTGGCGCTAGTGAACATTATTATTAGACTGGCGTACATTTTTTATATTTGTCAGATTAGTCGTAAAAATAGGTTTATTTACTAGAGTTCTTAGATACATTTATAGCTGTACATCTATGTAGAATGTATAGTATATTATGTATAAGTATAATGTATTAGACTTGATAGGGATGCAGCTGAATATTTTCTCCTCAATTTATTATATTCTATTATCTCATCGTTTTTGTTTTGACTCCTCCGATGCTCATAAATTTCCCCGAGACAGCATTTCGAACATTGTTTTTCTGTTTATTTTAAAAATGCAGTGAATATCTGTTGGTACATTTTTTATTTCGTTTGTGGTTGAAATAGAGATCGTAAAACATTACACCGGTCTAGACGTCTCGGTGAATTCAGTTGATGTATCCGCCGCTACTTACTTTGATAAATTGGTTACAGCTGATAAGGTCATGTTGTGACTGTCTGGGACTACAACTATCCGTCAGGTTATTCTACTAATCATGAGATTCTACTTTTAGACAGTCAAAACTTAGTTTATTTTT